>CM048753.1:21615015-23056872 GCA_026315105.1 Locusta migratoria | reverse complement strand
TTAGTGTGTACAGTTAGTATGGAGATATCCAAATTGTCCACACAGTGCGTAGATCTCACTGAGGCCGGTTTACATATTTTGGGGTCCTCTTGCAACACGGATATCTTTCAACGATAGGGCTGCTCAGATGAGTATGAGGATTTCAGTTTCGTTTACAAACTACATTTAAGCGATACTTTATTTTCGTGCCCCCCTCTCTAGAACCATCTTAATTCTACCACATGTATTTATATTAGTGAAAGGGTGTCGCGCAAAACTGTAAACTGTGAAAGGGTGTCACGCAAAACTGTAAGGTATAAAAGGGTGTCGTCATGAGGGAAAGTTTGTAAAGCACTGACGTAGGTATAGGTATCAGAAGTACAACTGGTGAGGTGTGCTGAGCTGTTGCAGGAGAAGCAGGCAGCAGACAGTGGGCGCTACCTGAAGGTGACGAGCGCTGATGGTCCGCAGCGGCCGCCGTCGTTGCAGGCCTGCACCCTGGCCACGTAGCGCGAGAAGTGCGCCAGCCGGCGCAGCTCCGCCGTCAGGTTGCCCGCAGGCACCCGCAGAGCAGCCGCGTCTGCCTCCGCATCCTCAAGGTCACTCCCCACGTCCGCAGCGGCATCCTCGAGCGGGTCGGCGGCGCCGGGCGCGCGCGGCAGCAGGTCGTCGTGCAGCAGCCGGTGGAAGCCCGCGGACAGACAGCCCGCCTCGCCCGCCTCCTCCGCGCTGTCCAGGTCTTCCAGGTCGTCGGCCTCCGTCAGCCAGTCCAGCAGGCGGCTCTGCGAGAACCGCGAGTACAGCTCGACGCTGCAGCGCGGCCGCGGGGGCTCGCAGCTGTGGGCAGCCCACTCTCCTCGTCATAAACCTACACTGCTGAACACTGGAACTCGTACACAAGGAACTAACATAACCTTAATATTACAACAACAACAAAATAGTCTTGATCACAAAGTTAATAGTTTCTATTTATCAGTTTTGACTTGATGTGGGTCATCTTCGGAATAACAAGTAGCCTGCAAGGATTAACGGAAATAATTACAAAAACCTCTAAGTACGACTTTAGATGTAACATAAAATATATACAGAGTAACGTTATGGCGTTTACCCATGTGACCAGTACTGAACTTGCTGGGCTGTCCTGGGCTGTTCTGCTGCCAGCAGGTAACTGCTGACTAGTGGCCATAAGGCCTCTGGTTAAATAGTGTATGATTTTGGCGCCAAGTCAGCAGCAGCCAATGGGAAAAGGCTTACAAAGAGTATGTTCTGAGTAATGTATAAATTAAAAACATAGTTTGATAATAAAAATATATAAATAGAATTAAGAAGTATAATAAAAAAAGGGATAATATAAAAATGTTTGACCTTCCCTTTATCATGGTAACAGCATCGTATCTTACAACCCACTAGATGGCATTGCACCATAAAAATATGACTTAATTTATAATTATGCAGTATTTTAATATAATAAGGTTAGGCCTGCATATGTTTTAGCCACATTAGCATATACATTGATTATAATAACCTTTCGTTTGCAGACTAATACCATTGATTAAATCTCACCTGCTGATTACATTCGTTATGCATTTTTTAATACATAGCATTTTTATATTATCCTTTTTATTATACTTCTTAATTCTATTGATATATGTATTCTATGTATATATTTTATGTTACATCTAAAGTCGTACTTAGACGTTTTTGTAATTATTTCCATTAATCGTTGCAGGCTTCATGTTATTCCGAAGATGACCAACATCAGGTCGAAACCGGTAAATAGAAACTGTTAATTTTGCGATCAAGACTGTTTTTTGTAATATTAATCATACCAAATAGATAGCTGTTTTTATCCTCTGATAATGATGTCAAAATTAATAACGTAACCTTCCTTGCTTCATTAGCTTGTGTGTCATTTGGGGTTGCACAGGATGCAGGATCTATGAGACACAGCTGTCACTTCTGACAACAACAAGAAGGCACGGACGTGGATGGTAATTAATTTAAAATGAACTACGATGTCACATAGGGATGGATATGCAATTACACAGTGCTCAAATTATACGTTGGACGTAATCAATTGTAATGGTGTAGAGGTATGTGTGTGTGTGGGGGGGGGGGCGGTGGGCGGGTGTTATATCTTTGTCTTAAAACACTGAAATTACTATTTGTTCTTGAGAAAACTATAGATCTCTTTCAGATTGTGTAAAGCCAATTGTGGTGTCTAAGAGAAAACTTCAAGAATTAGTGGTAACGCCACATGGTACTGACATTATTCCTGTGGCTTGGAAACATTGTTCACATCATGAGAGCAAACCTGACATGAGGATTCTAAATGATGATCAATATTTAGATGTGCAACTGTTATCTTTCTTATACTTACAAGGCAATTTTAACATAATAACTATGGTATTAGGGGAAATCTTAAGGTAATTAAACCTTCTTATAATAATATAATATACTGTTTACATTACTGGATAATATACAACATACTCTGTCAACAATGCGTGTATCATTATAAAGTAATGTGATGTGTACTACAGATTTCTGTTCATCAGCAAGCATGAGTCCGTATTAGAATGCATTCACAGATTTCTTTATGACCAACGCCCTCTATTTTCCGCTCTCTTTGAGTTTAATTTTATCAAACTGAGCTGTTATCAATTTTTCACAGTGTCTGTGAATAAATTACAGTCTGGATTATACTAATTATTGTGGATAAGCTACTCACAATTGTGTTTCAAACTGAGTGAAGCACTTTGTGAGATCTGCTACAAGGGGCTACATTTGTGTGAATATAATACTGAAACTTGGAGTTCTAGGTGAATAAGATTGAGCAGTCAGATTGCAGATCATATACATCACTTTCTATGGACTTCATAAAAATTTGTCATTTTTGGGATGATCTTTTCAATCATATTAAGCATAACAGCCAAGCTCGCTTATAACTTTTTATTCAGATTTTCGGTTTCGGCAGATGAAACTGCCATCTTGGAATGGCTGTTATGCTTAATAAATTCTATGGACTTCTAACTAGACTGAAAAATGCTGAAAGTGATCTGCTGGTTTGAAGGCATTGGAAAGGGGGGAGGAGCATACACTTTATGTAACAGACAAAAAAATGTTCATTGAAGCTCGTAGCACATGATGAAGGGCAGGATGACTATAAGAATGAGGGTAATAATCCAGAGGATAAGAACAAAGTACTAGCAACATGAATGTAAGCAGAAACGGAACAAGAACGAGAAGAAACTCAAATGGAGGAACAAGAAGAAGGGGTACAGGAAGTGGGTGATAAAGAGAAGAAGACGAATAAAGAGTATTAAGAGGATAATTCCGAAATGGAGGAGAGAGAAGTTAGAGGAGGCAAATACAGCTGCAGAAACAGAAGACTAAGGAAAAGGATAAGAAGGAAAAAGGAGGAAATGGAAGAGGTAAGATGATAGAAGCTTTTGAAATGTGGCGCTACAGAGGAATGATGAAAAGTAGATGGGTAAATCACGTAACTAATGAAGGGGTGCTTAATCGAATTGAGGAGAAAAGGAGTTTCTGGCATATCCTGACTAAGAGCAGGGATAGATTGGTTGGACACATTCTGAGACATCAAGGAATTGTCAAGTTAGCATTAGAAGGAAGCGTGTGGGGTAAGAATCGTAGAGGGAGACCAAGGGACGAATAGAGTAAGCAGATTCAAAAGAATGTAGGTTGGTGAATGCATTCTCAGATGAAGAGACTTGCACAGGACAGGGTAGCGTGGAGAGCTGCATCAAACCAGCCTGTAGAGTGAAGACCACAACAAGAACATGTAATGACTATATGGACTCTGTGTTGAAAATGAACACAAAAGCGTGATTGACAGAGAAGGTACGGATGGATAGGAGAGGTAGAATGAAAATACTGTAAGAAGAAAGAAGGAAAGGTAGGAATACTATGGAAACCAAAGCTGGATATCATAAGAAAGAGAGAAGTTACTGACACAAACAAAATAGAGTAGTTGAGAAAGGAGGAATACAGGATGGTGAAGTGTTGGTATTGGTGATGGAGTGGTAAGAGGAGAGCAGGCAGCAGATGTACCTGCAGCAGCGGCGGCCGCCCTCGTGCCTGGCCAGCTCCGTGGCTGGGGAGGCGGCCGCGACGGTGGTGGTGGTGATGGTGGTGACGGCTGCGGTGGCGGCGCCGTCGTCGACGTCCAGGTGGTCGGGGCTGGGCCTGGGCGGCCGCGCACAGTAGTCGCGCCCCGACAGGTCGCCCTCTGGCAGCGCGCGCACGCGCACCACGTACTCCAGGATGTCGCCCCTGCCGGCAGAGTGCGCTATAAGGCTGCGTCCGTAGTCTGCGATCCATCCGGTGCGGAAGAACCGCAGCGTTGCTGCGGAGGATCCGCATGTCACAACACAGGCCACGGTTCAGCCGCATTGATCTTGAATAAGCTGTTTCTACGTGGCGTGGGTGATCATTAGTGCCAACTGTTTCGTCAGTCAGTGAGAGGTCTAGAGGAAACGTGGTACTTGGAACAGTCCTGCTCATGAGCAGGAAACATCACCGTATCATGGAGGTGGACGACTGGTTTGGCCAAGAGTCAGTACTGCTGGATGTATGGATTTCATTGTATTTGCTGCAAATTTTCATCACTGATGGTCAGTGGCGTAGCGTGGGGGGTTGCAGGAGGTGCATGGCCCCGGGCTGCACATATTTGGGGGCGGCAGGGAGTGGCAGCGCTGCGTCTTACTCACTCTCGATAGGGGAGACTTCAGGGACGCAGATTTGTCAGGAAATTACAACGTGTGTTTATTATGTTGTATTCAAACATTGTTTAAGTTCCCCTGACATTTTAATTGTGCTATGAAAAATACTTCCCGAAATAACTCAATCCAGCTGAAACCAGTTCGCTTTAGGCCTAATATTCATTCGTAGGCCAAAATAATCTGTAAAAAGGAATATATTTTCATGGAGTCTTTACCGGGGCCATGTCAGTTATATACTCAGTTTGGTTAAAAAAACAACTAAGTGGTTTCCTGAATTTTATTTCTCAAATACAGATTGGAAAAATGGTCGCGACATCTTTGATGTAATTTCAAATTATATGTATTTGACGAATTACAGCGTTCAAATGAATGAAATATATCACAATTTGCGATGTTATGGCTTCACTGTATGAGGTTTAGATGGAATACCAAACTGTGGCGAATGAAAATTTTGTGACCGGCCGGGATTCGAACCCGGGATCTCCTGCTTACTAGACAGATGCGTTGACCACTCCGCCACCGAGGACACAGTGACCAGCCCGACTGCAGAGGACTCTTCCCTGCACGTCTCCCGCCACACATAAATCTCCATTCGCCACACTGTCTCTTTCCTATACCACAGCCTATTTGTTCTGTAATGCTCGCAGCCACAATACTGTATTCCCGCATCGTCGAAAAACATATAATTGTATACAAGCCGAGGCTGGGCTCCTGATGAGAATTAATTGTGTCTCGATACCTCATTGTCTGTTCTCCCTGATGCGGGAATACAGTATTCAGGCTGCGAGCATTACAGAACTAATAGGCTGTGGTATAGGAAAGAGAGTGTGGCGAATGGCGATTTGTGTGTGGCGGGAGACGTGCAGGGAAGAGTCCTCTGCAGTCGGGCTGGTCACTGTGTCCTCGGTGGGCCGGCCGCGGTGGCCGAGGGGACTGAGGCGCTGCAGTCACGGTCTGCACGGCCACTACGGTCGGGGGTTCGAATCCCTCCTCGGGTATGGATATTTGTGCCGTCCTAGTTCGTAAGTAGTTCATAAGAAGTTTGTAAGTTTAGGGACTGATGATCCCGTAGTTAAGTCCCATAAGCTATACAAACATTTGAAAATTTTGTCCTCGGTGGCGGAGTGGTCAACGCGTCTGTCTAGTAAGCAGGAGATCCCGGGTTCGAATCCCGGCCGGGCACAAAATTTTCATTCGCCACAGTTTGGTATTCCATCTAAACTTCATACAGTGAAGCCATAACATCGCAAATTGCGATTTATTTCATCAATTTTAAATGTAATACATTTTGTAAGATTGCTTAGTTTCTGAATATTCCAAGACAAATTTCTTTCCATGTTTTGCACGTATTAGTCAACATAGGGAAACTAGTGCAATCGCTCCTAACCGTAGCAGTTGGTGCCAGACTTTGGTACCTGGGGTGGAGCGGCGGCTGCCAGCGCAGCGCGACGGCCTCGGCGGTTGGCAGCCCTGGGGCGGCGACGGCGCGCAGGCGTCGCGGCGCCGACGGCCGGCCGGCGGGCGTCGCGAAGTGCAGGACCGCGCTTCGACTCCCGGCGCGCACGCTGTCCGAGAAGTAGGCGCGCACGTACAGCTGGTAGCGCGTGTGCGGACGCAGCCCCGACACCACCGCGCGCCGCTCCGCCAGCGGCAGCATCGCGAACTCCATCTGGCCAACCAAACACAACACTCACTGAACGCTCTCTCAGAACAATGGGCGCAACCAATGAGGTTAGAATACAGGGAGGCGCCCTTACGCTGGAAACGTGAAGCCTACCTCCGCCATATCGCTATGTTTTGGAGGATTGTTCGTATTGTGGAGCTAAGTTTTTGTGTCAGTTAAAACAGGAATAAAACGTACGACGGTTTCGTTATGATGTACAACGTGTCAAAAGAGTGCAAATTAGCCGTGAAAAACTATGTTTTCAAATCTATTCTGATGAGTTTTTATTACTCTTTATTGAGGAAAGTGTATTGTTTGAAAGTACACACTTTTCAGTGACTGTCAGTTCAATGTATTAACAGTATGAGGGTCGACTTAACGCATAGTTTTAACGGAGAAACATAATTTCAAAACTGACCAAGATGGTGAACAGGCTTCAACTGACGTATGTGCTTGGCATAGATAATGCCATCTCCCTTTATTCTAACCTCCTTGGACAGAATCAACGAGCTTATAATTTCATAGAGTGGCAAATACACGAACTACAGTGCTCTTTGCGGCAACCTGTGTAAATTCGGCTGCCATATTTTTGGTGGTCAGTACTGAAAGACGACCGTCTGTCTTCTTCCATATATTTTTTATAAAATTGTAAGTTATTTGATGTCGCTACATTAGCATTTTGTTAAATTATAACTCCACTCTTTTCAAGGCATGAGGAATAGCATTTTTATTTCGTGTTTTAAAATATTAGTTTCTGAAATGTTAGTTAAAATTGCTAGGATTTTGTTATTTTAATAGTTTATTATTGTCCCTGTGAGAAAGTGTACTTGTTTTTACTTTTAAGATGTGCGAGAATCTAATGGCTGTCTGAATGTGAGTAGTGATAGCTCGCCTTGCATGGTTTTCTCTGGCTCAGAGTCGATAGTTAGTCGTTACCAACCCCAGCTGCTGATGCGACCATAGAGGTTTCTACATCCTTTGGTTACAAGCTAGTCGACGAGCCTTCTCCAGGGTGAATGTCACAATCTTCTGTCCCCACCACCGCTATTATTATGGGTTTTGCCCAGTTTCTGGTAGCTTCTTCACCTCCTGGCCACTTGGTGGTCACTTCGTGCTGGGATTGTGGAGAGGTGAGGTTGGTTCTTCTCTTGTGCCTGCTGAGATGGTGGCGATTTGTTGTCTAGCATGTTTAACTTAGACTCCTGAACTTATAAATATTCCATGAATCAGTGTTACTGTATGTATGTATCTTACGTTGAAAACGAATGGTAATGAATATAATAATTATTATTGTTCTAGATTTATTCTTGGAGTGGTATGACCATTTTTGAAAAAAGATCGATTTATATAATCGTTAAATGATAAATAATGGTATTAGTGGAGAATATCAGAGGTCTGTATCCTGTTTAAAAGTGTAATGATATTTGCTTACTGGTCGAAATAGAAGGATCTTTAAACTGTAACGTCTTTTGTTACGTATTTGGACTTATCACGTATCTGAGTATTTTTCAGAATATATCTAGTGCGAGAATGAAGGACAATCGATGTGGATGGTGATCCGCCATTAGCTGCACATGCGGCAAATTTAAACCGGACCGCATTCTCAAACGCTGTCTTGAGGGAAATATCAACGTTTTAACTGCAGTAGTAAATTTTAAAACAAGATACTTAATAAATAATAATATTTAACGGGCTAAATAAGTAAGTGCAGAGTGGAGATTGTGAGGTACACGCACGGATCATTACGTGTGTTATAAAGAAATAGGAATCTTTTGTGGGCAACATTTGTAATGTTTTCTGATTGTAGTGTTAAACATGTTTGCGTGTAAGAAAGAGTTTCATGTATTTAAAGAAGAGTGCTGGGCATTTTCGTTAAAGAAGGACAAAGATCAGTGAATGTTATGTTTCATATAATTTTCTATTAACGACATCTTAATTTTACTAAAATCCAATTACTAGTGTAATATACCATTGACTACAATAGTAAAAGGACAGCTGATAGGTGTGGCGACATGAACTTACATACTTTGACAAAGTGAACAGAAATTAAAATTAAATATATTGATTCTGGTGGTAGACTAGAATGATATTTTGAATAGCAAACGTGTACAAGTGTCACACTTTGAATGCGCCACTTGCTATCACAGACAATAATCACTCCACAATACTAAAACATAATTACAGGGTTCTTTAACTTGAATATGAGCCATTAACCTGTCAGTTTGCATACAGAGATACGTATATATAGTAACACACACACACACACACACACACACACACACACACACACACACACTCACCTGGTCAGGAAACATCACAAGTGTCATCCGCAAACTGAGCAGTTGCAACATGTCGGTACCAAAGCTTTTCTTTTCTTTTTTTGTATTTTAAAGTCACCAGAGGTGGCAGGCCAGCAGCAGCTTCATTGCTGCTCTTCAGCCGAACGTATTTACAATTTTGACAAGTCGTTAAAAGCACAGAAAGGTGATAAAATTTGTTGAATTTAAACACTAGAATGGAGAGTAAAATGAAGAGAAGAGACATAGAGAAAAGAATTTGAAGTAAAACATATTCAGAATTAAAACTGCCACGGTGGTTACAATGACACAGAGATAGAATGTAAAAATCCAGGGTGATTAAAATCACATTGGTGGAGGACACAAGACGATGACGAAGCACAGAATTAAAACACATGGCAACACCAATATTCTGCCTGATCGGCGGCTGCTTAAGTATTAAAACACCACTTGAGCACGAAGCACAAACACTGGCAAAACACTAGACGGCGCACTGTTAAAGTATCTAGAAACGGGGGCCCCGCAGTGGGAAAAGGGGAGGAAGGGAAGCACGGCGGGAGGAGGACGGAGGGAGGGGGGAGAGGAGAAGCAAGCGAGGGAGTGGACAGGGATGAGAGGGGGCGGGAGAGGAAGGGTTCAGAGAAGGGCAGCTCGTTTTGTTCTATCACGTTACCGGGAGGATAGCGTCACGGAAATGTTGCACGAATTGGGGTGGAAATCATTAAAAGAAAGACGTTATTCATTGCGGTGTGATCTGTTTGCGAAGTTTCAATCACCGACTTTTATTTCTGAATGTGAAAATATTTTGCTAGCACCCACCTACTTAGGGAGACATGACCATCTCAATAGAATAAGAGAAATCAGATCGAAAACGGAACGATCTAGGTGTTCTTTCTTCCCGCGCGCTATTAGAGAATGGAACGGTAGAGAAAAGTTATGAAAGTGGTTAATGAACCCTCTGCCAGGCACTTGAATGTGATTTGCAGAGTATCTATGTAGATATGTAGATGTAGATGTAGACTAAGGGTGAAAGGAGGGGATAAACGTCGGGACGGAGGTTGTCATCCAGGAGAGGGAGTTGATGGAAGAGAGGACATGGAGAGTATGGAGGTGAAGGGAGGTAAGGTATTGGGTACCAAAGTTACAACCGAACCAAATAATCACTTATTCAGAACTAAAATACGTGGATCGATTTTAACTGGACGGTTTTTCCCGTACAGGCTCCGCTCGTTGCCTGCACGATCATTGCGAAAAATGATCAAATGTCTGTAAATCTATCGGACCAAACTGCGTGGTCATCAATCCGTAACTTTACAAACTACTTAAACCTAGGTAAACTAAACTACGGACAAACACACACACCCATGCCCCAGGGAGGACTCGAACGTCCACGGCGAGCAACCGCGCGCTCCGCAGCGAGGCGCTTTAGACCGCTCAGCTACTCCACCGTTGCGATCATTGCATGTCGGGTGAAAGCGTATGCTAATCATGAAATGCGAACTTGCACGATGGTATGGGTTTTGGAGGAAAGAGCACCGGCATGTGGCCTGACAGCCAGTTGCGGTGGAGCGGCTAAGTGCATTGAGGATCTATGCTATGATGCACGAGGCACTGATGACTCCGCAGTTAAGTCCCTTAAGCTTAGCAAACATTTTGAAGATTTGAGCTGACACTCACCTTCCAGGTGTCGGTGCGGCACTCGTCGGCGGCGTGCTCGGGCCGCTCGTGGTCGGCGAGGCTGTAGTGCAGCACGTAGCCGATGACGCCCGCCAGCCGCTCGGTGAGCCCCCGGCTGTCCCAGCGCACCTCCGCCGCCGTCTCGTTCAGCGGCCGCGCCTCCGCGTCGAACGACACCCGGCCGCACGACGCCAGGTACCCGTTTGACACCGGGGACACCTGCCGCAAACAGTCCACTGACCTCTCTAAGGCCGGCATTACACTATCAAATTTATTGGACAAAGAAATTTCACCAAATATTGGTCCTATTTCTTTCACAAAGATATTTGACCTGACGGCGAAAGGGGGTAAGGCCAGTATTACACTATCAAATTGATTGGACAAAGAAATTTGATGAAATATTGGTCCTATTTCTTTGACAAAGATCTTTGATGTGACACCGAAAGAGGCTAAGTCCACTATTACACTGTCAAATTTATTGGACAAAGAATTTTGATGAAATATTGGTCCTATTTCTTTGACAAATATCTTTGACGTGAAGTGGAAAGGGGATAAGACCCGTATTACACTATCAAATTTATTGGACAAAGAAATTTGATGAATAATTTGTCCTATTCCTTTGACAAAGATCTTTGACGTGATGCCGAAAGGGGGTAAGACATGAACTACACTATGAAATTTATTGGACAAAGAAATTTGATGAAATATTGGGCCTATTTCTTTGACAAAGATCTTTGACGTGACGCCAAAACGGGGTAAGACATGTATTACACTATTGGTCCTATTTCTTTGACAAAAATCTTTGATGTGACACTGAAAGGGGGTAAGGCCGGTATTACACTATCAAATTTATTGGACAAAGAAATTTGATGAAATATTGTTCCTAGTTCTTTGACAAAGATCTTTGACATGACACCAAAAGAGGGCAAAGCCTGTATTAAACTATCAAATTTATTGCACAAAGAAATTTCACGAAATATTGGTCCTATTTCTTTGACAAAGATGTTTGATGTGACACTGAAAGGGGGTAAGGCCAGTATTACACTATCAAATTTATTCGACAAACAAATTTGACGAAACATTGTCCTATTTCTTTGACAAAGATCTTTGACGTGACGCCAAAAGTAGGTAAGGCCGGTTTTACACTATCAAATTTATTGGGCAGAGAAATTTAATGAAATATTGGTCTTATTTCTTTGACAAAGATCTTTGACATGACGCCAGAAGGGGGTAATACCTGTATTACACTATCAAATTTATTGGCAAAAGAAATTAGATGAAATATTGGTCCTATTTCTTTAACAAAGATCTTTGACGTTGTGAGACGGGGGCTGTAATTAGTCTATTTTTAATACTAACCTTGTGATACTGTATCTTTCTCTTTACGCTAATTATTTAAGTATGTAAGATTTTTCTCTGTAGATCTTTCTTTACTTTGATTTCTGTGCCTTTGGGGACACATCAGGGGTGATGGGCTCCTGGGATTGTAGTACATTCTATGTTTATATAAAATTTCGGGGTTTTAATGTTTATTAGCGCAGCTTGGCTGCTAAGAAGTGGTTTCCCGTGTTGGGTACGGTAAGGCCGCGCAGAGCAGAGAAGCTCTTGGAGGTCTCCCTTCCCCCCCCCCCCCTCCTTTTGCTCGCCTTCGGGAAAGGACGAGAGGGGCTGGCTTGACCTGTTTGGCGCCACGCTACGTCCGAGGTGTGGAATATACCTGGCAGAATTTTTTATAGTGTGTGGGACGTTTTACACAATGCTGGCCCGCGGTTTACGGTGGGCAATAGCGGGGGCTGCCTTTTGAGTCATTCGGCTGTTCCGCAAGAGAGGAATTTACCAAATACAAACAATAACAGAGTGCTCTGGGCCCCAAGCTGTTTATGTAAACGTATTGCCCCTAGGCGTTATCTAAAAAACTTCCTTGAGGGCAGCAGAGTTTGAACATAGTGTGTCGTATGGTTAGGTTAGGAGGAAACCTTTCTGCCCGTCTGGCACCCCAGGGGTTTGGCTCCAGCGGCTGTATATATAGCACAACGTCAACATTTTTAGGCCCTGTGACTGTAGCTAGGAGCAAGCTGAAATTCCTTGCAGGGCAATCACCCTGAGAACGGTGAAATCCGTGGAAAGCTTTGGTGGCGTGGGCGGAGCCTCTTGGCAGCCGCAGAGAACGCTTCCTGATTCGGCAAATTATGTTAGTATGACAGCTAAACAATTTGTTAATGGCGCTACGCCATCCGATTGGTTTGACTATTAGCCGTTGGCAGAGATTGGTGCGTCTTTTACACATGAGTGTGGCCGCCCGACACTTGCCGGGAGCTGCGGCAGAGCGCGAGGGGGCTCGGGAGACTCCTGCTTGAGCGTACAAAGTGTACGGACTTAGGGAGACATGCAAGACTCCGTTTAGATTCGCGGGGAGGACAGTCCTCTGGTTAGACTTGTGTTTGATTCTGAAGATTCGAACTTTGTAGAACTTGTGTTTACTTCAAGGATGTTACATTGTCCAGTGGTTACGCTGTGAGCGGCCACAGTTTAGTTTTCGTTTTGCTAGAACTCGCTATTTGAGCATTCGCGCCTTTGCGAATCGGGCACTGTTTTTACAGATCTTATTACGCAAGTGACTGATCGATTTGTGCCAAGTGGCCTTTGTGTCACCTATGCAAAATATTTATTAGTCTGGTAGCGAGATAGAATTGCACAGCAACTGCCTAGCAACGCCGACGCCAGTGACGCTGTGTTAAGTTACATGTCGACCCTGCTTAACAGGTCGCAGCAATTACGGTAAGATAAAAATTTCAGCTTATCCGCTCCCACCGCCTGCTGCCTGCGAGCCTGAGACGCTGCCGTCAATAATCATATGTGAGGGTAAGATGACACACTTGCTGGGGGTTATATCAGACTTGTTGGATTCTGTCACTTATTTTCTTCTTTTGAGATCTGCCTATTTACTCTGGGGAGCTTAGGGCTAAAGATAATTTCAAGCCCCTGTGTAGCCAATCGAAAAGCATTCTGTTTTGCAAAACCTCTGACCTTTGACTCAGCCAATCATTTTTGTGTCTCAATATTTTAACATTTGTAAAAGGTTGTTTGAATACTATTATCTGTTTTACACAATAGGAAATGCCATCTGATTTATTAGTTTTGCATCAAGATAGAATTTTTCATGTTTAATTATAATAAATTGATTCTGAGTAGATCGACTTTCATTTAAGAACATTCCTTTTTCACTATTTTGGAGGGGAAACAGAATAGTTAAATTCCACAGTGTACCAATAATTTTTCAAGTAAATTTTTTTGATACGACTTATCCATTGCAATAGAGTAGGAATATTTATCATATGTTTGAAAATAACTATGATCACATCATAGGTGATCAGTAACATTTTAATTTTCCATATTTTGGAGAAATATGGTGGCGATCCAAGATAATAAAAATTTAACAAACGACATAGTTCACAACGTGACGCCGAAAGTGGGTAAGGCCGGTATTACACTATCAAATTTAATGGTCAACGAAATTTGATAAAATATTGGCCCTATTTCTTTGACAAAGATCTTTGACGTGACGCCGAATGTGGGTATTACCCTATCATGATATCATCCAATATTTGATCAAAGTTTCTGCAGAATGAAAGACAGTAACTCATTATTATGTGTTGACAAGAAAATAAAGAATAAAATGAAAATTGTAAATTTACTAGAAGCCGTTGAAATCATCACGAGATAATAAATATACAACAAAATTTGTAACAGGAACTGCGATTGGAGGACACATAATCATACTAAAATTATATGTGAATGGACGACATAGTACATTGCAATATATGATAATGAAATAGGTTTTTCCGTTCCTCATATTACAAAGCAGAATATTCACCTCAGAAAAGGTATATACTCAAAACTCAGAGCTAACGTTAGTCTCCGATTTCTTGCAACAGCAGGAAGCTACTTTAGTTTACAGCTGGAACTATAGTACTACAGTGCACACTGACAAAAATAATATTCCTGTTTACTAAGATACTGTTGTGTGCATTGACAAAAATAACACGCAATGTGTAAAGCACTTAAAGATGAATTATAATGTATATACTCTTTGATACAGTATATTGTCATCAGGAACAATTTTTTAGGCATTTATTTTGAAAATTTATTGTTTCACCAACTACAAATTTGATGCAAATTTACTATGCAGATAAACTCTTTTTAACCAGCGGCTTCTGGAGTATAAAAATGCAAGAATCGAGAACTACAAAAAACATTTATTTATCTACGAGTATACTCTGTCTACCGCCTCCTCCTCTACGCCTGCTTTCTAAACTGCAACCTCGATAAATGCAGAGACAGATGTGGACGCCTATGACAAGACGTCTAACATATCCCAGCTACCCAATCAACACACAATTTGTTATTGCGTCGTACTCCAAGTGTAAATTACTGAGCGCCTCATCTGCTTCATACATTTCTATCAATTATGTAGCCAAAAAACTTAGCAGCCAGCAGCCATGTCTTTCACTACAGAATACAGACGTAAAATGGCTGCAGTGATGCAAGCGCTTCAAGTGGTCACATTTCTCACTGCAGGAAACAGACAACGAAAGTTTTCTTTGATCAAATCTAAGGGCAGGCGCTAGATTTGATCAAAGAAATTGGACGAAGGGCGAGATTGGACAAAAGTGTCATATTACACTACGTCCAATATATTGGACAAATCATCTCTGTCCAATAAATTGGATACTGTAATACTGGTAATAAGGCGGCCAACCGTCCCGGATTCTGCGGATCAGTCCCGCATTTGGGCTGGCTGTCCCGCATGGGGATAGTTACTGAAAATGTACCACAAAACGGCAAAAGCGTCACAATTTTAAAATTTTCGGTCTAAGAGCACAAGCCGAAACTGTGTACGGAACACTATATCATACCACTTGCAAGATTGTTTGATTATATTATTGAATTACAATGTGTCTGGTATCGAATAATTTTTTTCTGATATATTTTCGACAAATATTCTATCATTTTGGTATAATAAACAAATCACTTTGGCTTACATGCCCGTGCTTAGCAACGGTTGTTGAAGGAGAGCCTGTATTTATCATGGCTTTCTAGGTTAACGGACCTCAGTCAGTAAAAATAGAATCCTTGTTGGATCGCTCTGTCAATAAACTCAGAAGTCCTAGCCAAGATGTCAAATGTAAGTAAAAGTCATTGTCCGAAGCGATGTATCTTCATGAAGTTTTTGATACAAAAGGTGAAACGAGCCAAAATAAGCAAAGAAATGTTATTAAGTATTTAATACACAAAGTGAAATCAGGAACACTATGTTCAATGTTTGATGGTATTCGTAGACATGAGATTGCTTAATTCTGTCACAGACATTCGCTTCCTTGTACTCCCATACTTATTATACAGAAGCGGTGTTTATTAGTTCTTTGGTGCACTACAGCGCCTCTATCGCTTGTTTGCTGTACTACGCAATCCATACTTCAGGCATAACCTACATCTAAAACAATTTCCCTGATTCCACTTTTAAAAATGAAGTTGCTCCATGCAATTCCGTGAAGTAGTTAACGAGAGTAGGTACTTTTAATAGATGAACAGACAGTTACTGAAAACACTTTAGATTGCGATGTATCTTTTTTCCGTGATCTGATTTTGATGAAATCATGCCTAAATGTTGCCCCAATCTTAGATCAATTTCCCTTTGAAAACCGCATGAAAATGTGTCAGTTTTTTTAGTGCGTTTGCGAAACGTGTTAGAAAAGGGCATATCTTCATGAATATGATGTAGCTAACGTCATACATCAGTTATATTCTCCATTTAAAACATTTATTTAATGATCATTCATATCTCTGGACAATGGGTTGAGGCATGGAAAGCTGAAATATAATAAGTATTTCATTAATGAAGTAGAAATATTACTGAAAACAGTTATTATTCATACGGTTGGCTCGCTTTCCGTTAAATGCGCTATTGTCGCTCCAAGCGTGAGACTTAAGCTTCCATAGCTGTTGTACATATACGTTAGACTGTGATATCCATATGTAAATATATGGATTAAACACGTCGCGGATTGTATCAGTTTCATACTCATTGCGTTGAATCATATTTCGTAGAACATAGCTACCAAGAATACGATTTTCAGAAATATGGTAAATTTGAAAAGTCAAAGAGTAAGTAGTATTTTCAAAGGGTAATAATCTGTTCGCTGCCCCGAACTTCACATGAACACCCGCAGCGCTATCTATTAGTTCTTTGCTGCATTACGCCGTTGAGCGTTGAGCATGAAATACACCTAGAACTTCAAAGTACGATATATTTTACTTTCCTGATCTGATTTTGATGAAATGAAGCCCCAGGATATTCTCTATTTATCTGTGATACCCACATGAATGTTCATTTAGTACTTTCGGAGATTACTCTCTACAAATAGACACATGCGATTGCTTTCAGAGAAATGTTTAAATTGTGATATCTTACTTTTTCTGATCCGATTTTGTAAAATGAAGCGTTTCTGTAACCGCAAGATACCCTCACGTTTCCTGCGAAAAACCCCTGAAAATTCGTCTTTTAGTTTTGGAGATGAAAGAGAAAGATAGACATGATGGTTGTCGATGAGAAACGTTAAATTGTGATGTTCTTCTTTACGTGATCCGATTGTTATGAAACTAAGTCTATATGAGGTCCCAAGGTACGCTGAAGTTACCTGTGAAAACCCCATACGAATTCGTGAAGTAGTTTTGGAGAAGACATACGAGGGTCTATGAAAACACTTCCTGATTTTATGTTGATGAAATCACGCCTAGATAGTGAACCAATCTTCGCTCACGTTTCCTGTGAAAACCGCATGAAAATTCGTCAAGCGAACAGCGACAGACCTATATTTACAGATTTATTATCATTATATAAATACGCTAACACGAAAATTGTGGTACAGATTACTAATTTATTCGTACAAAAAGGCTAATGAAAGTTACATAATTCGAAAGATTGTTTGTCGTAGATTTCACGAATATAAATATTATGTATGCATTTAGCCATTAAAAGTAGTAAAAGGAAGTAAAAATTTTCCTATCTACAGCTTGGATCAAGTTCTACATTCTCCAACAATCAGCTCAGTGATTGGTTATTGCCTCGACCAAAGACGCTGTAATGCAGCGCATCTGCAGTATTCAAATAACGTATTAAAATAAGTGAATATCGAAATATGGAGTGCTCCTAACTCACTTTCTTGTGCCGTTCAAATGCTCCATTTTCGCAGTTATTAAGAGTGGTTAAAGGGAGAGGCATGTAGCGGTGCACGGGTGGAACTACGAAGTCGACATGTTGTCAGCTCTGGAATTCTGAATATCGCAGTATCGAAATAACATTATTTCTTGGCGTTGTATAAATATACGAACACCGAAATTGTAGTTCCATTTCAAATATTAGGCTAATGAAAGTTATATAATTCGAAAATGGCATGAGAAGTATATACTTCCGTTTTATTTGTTGTTATTGTGTCAGGCATTTTCCTTAACACGTAAAAGATACCGTTTCATACCTCCCAGTGTCGGTTAAATTTTACCAAATATCCCAGCGGCCTCCTATGATAATGTTGGCAACAGATGCTGAATAGTGAGAATCCTGTGAGTCTTCATTTTAGCCAATCACTTGACAACGCTGATGTTTTCTCATGGAGTCTTCGCATTACGAGGGCAATTATTTTTACTGAACGGACGAGGGTACATACAACAACTTGTCAACCAGAAAGCAGGAACAGCATTATTTCTTTACTTCATGGTCTGTACGATACACTAATCGAGTCATTCTATGTGGTTCGAACAAATGGGCAAAGATTTTCTGTCGTGTTGTTGATGTTGCCAACATAATCACGCGAGGCCGCCGACATGATAGTAAAATTTTACCCCCAGTGACCATTGTAAAAACAATTGGTCGATTTTCGACTATAGACAATACTAGTTAGTATAGATATGTTGTACAATTGTAAAATTTTGCAGTAAAATATATTAATTTGTATAAGTGCTGTATGTCGGTAAAAATCTGTTGTGAATATGGTTAGTAGATTAAAACGTGATGCTTGATGGGGCGGTTTTCCATGAACGTTACTCTTTACGTCCTCATATCTCATGAACTACGTGTCATAATACGTTACAATTTCGAAAGTATATTCAGCTTTAGATGTGTATTTCTTCTGCGTCCTGCAAGTAGCCTACAACTGGTACGTTATACCGGATGCCATAGTTTTGCTCCATGAACAGCGGAAAAGTAGTAAGCGAGCAACTTTTTCCTTTCGTTATTTTGATGTGGTTGTCTGCGAGGAAAAGTTTAATAAAGGTTTTAAATGATGTTTAAAGTTTGTTGCAAGTCGCCAAGTACTGTCATTCTCATATAGTGTATTTATAAAGTCTCGTAGCAGTTTTCTGAGATTCTTATTGTTCATGACGTTATATCTCATGAACCATGTGTCGTACGTGGTTCGTACTCCTACATTACGTGGCAACTACTACTACCTCGCCTACGAAATATGTGTACCAAATTTGGTTGAAATCGGTCCAGTGGTTTAGGAGAAAATGTCAAGCATTGTCGTCTGACGCAGCACTTTTTCGCGCATCTCAATGTTTATGAGTCATATCTCCTTACGTGTGTGTCGTAGGTGATTCTTACCCCGATAGCGATTGTTGCCTGATATTAAGGAACATGTGTGCCAAGTTTGGTTGAAATTGGTCCAGTAGTTTAGGAGGAGACGTGGAACATACACACACTCACACACACACACACACATACAGCCTATTTTATAAGATGTAAGATGACCTATGCCGAGTTGTGTCATGTTATTAAGACGTGCCAAAGGGCTTAAGGGGAGTCGTATAGCCCAAAACGTCAAAATTTCACATTTTACTTTCTTGCAAATTTTGATGTGTATGCTTAATTTGGTGTTGGTTTTATTGCAATATTATCTTATTTACTATTTTAAATAAATATTTAATCATGTACTGACATTTCTGAGAATGTTGTTGTCCATCATTTCGGATATTAGCATTTTTCTCTTAAACTATATGGTCTAGAAGGCTGTGGTTTCTTTCGTTTCGTAGAGAACTGTCCGTTTCGTAAGTTGCCGACACTAGCGGACTAGCGGTACTTCGCAGTAAGCTCTTTGAACTGTGTATTTGTTTGTGTGTGACAATTAAAGTATCACGAGCCGTGTTTTAGTTTCTGTGTGAAAGTTTTCATCATAAGTAAACCAAAAGGAGTGTTCTTACTTTTAATGGTGGCTATTCTGAAAGATTAAATATTCTGGAGGATCTTGAGATTGATAAAGATTACGACACCACTGAAAATATGACGGACTTGGACCAACTGCGTATCATGAAGGCAGAGATTGCAACAAACAAAATATCAAAATAAGCCAGATTCAAGAGAAGGAGGGAAACACTGAGTGAGGAAGATGAAGGAGGAGATGGGGACTACCATCCAGCAGTATTCTAACATATTTTTTATGTATCAGTTGGGTGTATATTATTATTTCTTTAACCTTTTAATGAATGACTTTTTATTTGAAGGTTTAAAAACTACCACGATTCATGTATAGTGTGTATATACTGAGAAAAAATTGAAAAGAAATCCTTAAAATTATTATGCATTACTAGCAACAGAAAGCTGATAGCTAGTCAGCTATACAGTGCTTCCATAAAGTATCCAATGCAGTAAATGTCACTCACGTTTCCAGAAAGTAACTCATAATGCAACAGTGGTATGTGACTGACTACTTTTACATGGCAAAGGAGGAATACTAAAATAAACAAACGCACATGTTACGATAAGGCAGCTAATTGTCGATCCGATTCAACAGCACTCTGCAATTTACAATTTCTAGAACGAGCTACTAGTATATATACCACAATGTATATAAGCAACTACAAATGAATTTGTGGTAAAATGTGGAACAGTTTGAGAGATAATGAAGAAAATAAGGTATGTAGCTGGTCAGCTACGCTATGCAATTATCTTAAAACGGGATTTTTCTGTATAAATGTTCATTTTCTCAGTAACATCTGAATGTACATTAGTGAATTATTTAGCACATAACATAAATAGTACAACGACGCTGTAGCTCTACTTTAATAGTATTTAGTGTTACAGCTGAAATTCAAGAAATTAGAACTGTGAAAATTTACACAAAAAAAATATATGTTTGGGGCCAAAAATCTTAACTATTTTAAAGTGATTGTAGAGCAATACTGTCACAAAACATGCGAGAACATGTGATAAAACACCACATTTATGTACTCAACAGTTCCTGAGAAAACGGGGCATTTATATAGCCAATTTAACATTGTCGAAATAGGGCGGCACGACTCCTCTTAAGTTCAAACATTCCATGGCTCATGGTAGCGGTGTCAAACGTTGTACAGTCTTCACACAATTATGATATTTAAATTTCTTTTCGAAAGACCGGAGGACGTCATTGTCTCGACTTTGGAACTGTCTGATTCTCTCCATAGTGGATGGTTTGGGACGCAGCTGATTCGATTATTCAGATTCAAAAATGTTTGTAGAACTTATGGGACTTAACTACGGGGTCATCAGTCCCTAAACTTACAAACTACTTATGAACTACTTACGAACTAGGACGGCGCAAATATCCATGCCCGAGGGGGGATTCGAACCCCCGACCGTAGTGGCCGTGCAGACCGTGACTGGAGCGCCTCAATCGCCTCGGCCACCGCGGCCGGCGATTATTCAGATGGATGAAAATACCAACAGCTGTATTTAAAATCTTTATTAAATTCTGCGCAGAATTTAATAAAGATTTTAAGTACAGCTGTTGGTATTTTCATCCATTTGTATAATTGGAAATGTCTGGTGACGTAATCGCTTACCTTGCAGGAAAACGGCAAAATTTCGCCACATTACATGTTCTCACTGGCGCGTAGCAGATGAAAACGCGAACAAAACAGGTGTCCTCATACTTGGCAGGGTACGAATCATAGTTATATTCGATGATCAAACCCAACCGTCAAAAATGTTCAAATGTCTGTAAATCTATCGGACCAAACTGCGTGGTCATCAGTCCGTAGCCTACAAACTACTTAAGCCTTAGTAAACTAACCTACGGACAAACACACACACACACACCCATGCCCCAGGGAAGACTCGAATCTCCAAGGCGAGCAACCGCGCGCTCCGCAGCGAGGTGCTTTAGACCGCTCGGCTACTCCACCGCGGCAAAACCCAACCTTGCCGGCCGCGGTGGCCGATATGATTGAGGCGCTCCAGTCACGGTCAGCACGGCCACTACGGTCGGGGGTTCCAATCCTCCCTCGGGCACGGATATTTGCGCCGTCCTAGTTCGTAAGTAGTTCATAAGTAGTTTGTAAGTTTAGGGACTGATGACCCCGTAGTTGAGTCCCATAAGTTCTACAAACATTTTTGAATCTGAATAATCGAATCAGCTGCGTCCCAAACCATCCACTATGGAGAGCACCAGACAGTTCCAAAGTCGAGACAATGACGTCCTCCGGTCTTTCGAAAAGAAATTCAAATATCGTAATTGTGTGAAGACCGTACAACGTTTGAGTGACAACGCTGCCATGAGCCCATGGAATGTTTGAACGAGTCGTACCGCCCTATCTCGTCAATATTAAATTGGCTATAAAAAAGCCCCGTTTTCTTTGGAACTGTTGAGTACATAAATGTGGTGTTTTATCACATGTTATCGCATGTGTTGTGACAGTATTGCTCTACAATCATTTTAAAATAACATCTGGAAAAAAGTTACGATTTTTGGCCCCAAACATATAATTTTTTGGTGTAAATTCTCACAGTTCTAATTTCTTGAATTTCAGCTATAACAGTAAATACTACTAAAGCAGAGCTACAGCGTCGTTGTATTATTTATGTTATGTGCTAAATAATTCACTAATGTAGATTCAGATGTTTCTGAGAAAAAGGGGCATTTATACTGAAAAATGCCGTTTTGAGAAAATTGTGTTTAACCCTTTAATGCATACGTAGCTAATTAGCTACATACCTTATTTTTTCATTATCTCTCAAACTGTTCAACATTTTACCACAAATTCATTTGCAGTTGCTTGTATACATTGTGGTATATATACTAATAACTCGTCCTAGAAATTATAAATTGCAGAGTGCTATTGAATCAGTTCGACAGTTAGCTGCCTTGTCGTAACAGGTGCGTTTGTTTATTTAAGTATTCCTCCTTTGCCATGTAAAAGTAGTCAGTCAAATACCACTGTTGCATTATGAGTTACTTTCTGGAAACATGAGTGACATTTACTGCATTGGATACTTCATGGAAGCACTATATAGCTGACCAAGCTATGAACTTTTTGTTGCTAGTAGTGCATAATAATTTTAAGGATTTCTTTTCAAATTTTTCTCAGTATATACACACTATACATGAATCGTGGTAGTTTTTAAACCTTCAAATAAAAAGTCATTCATTAAAAGGTTAATGAAATATTAATAATATACACCCAACTGATACATAAAAAAAAAACATTTGAATATTTGCGCTTCAGTCACGGTCTGCACGGCCACTACGGTCGGGGGTTCGAATCCCCCCTCGGGCATGGATATTTGTGCCGTCCTAGTTCGTAAGTAGTTCATAAGTAGTTTGTAAGTTTAGGGACTGATGACCCCGTAGTTAAGTCCCATAGACTATACAAACATTTGAACATTTTTTGAATATTTTTTTTGAAACCCAACCTTCTGCACGCTCATCCGGGAGGGCCATGTCAGATCGGAATTCACACAACAGCGTACAGTACACCTATGTCAAGGACTGCTCCTTCTCAAGTATTTTCTGATCTGTCTTCTAACTCGTCTTTAACGGCGGTTTCTTGTTATTGTAGGCGTTTACTTGACTGGAATACTTTGGTTTGTGAGTGCCTTTAACGTGTAAATTAACAAAGACTATAGGCTGTTGTCGGGCGGTGTGTTTGAACGTAGCCTGCCCCACTGCTCACCCGCCTTGTCATAGGCAGGCGTCAGCCGCCACTGGTGCACTGCCAGCAGCTCTGAGTCCGCTGTCGCAGCTGCACGTCACCAACTTACGTAATTCAACTTTCCTGTATTTTTAATACTAACGAATTCTTAAGTTTCGGTCCTGTCCTTGTTCTTAACGGCCTCATCATGGCGTACTTGTTACATACTGCATACTCCGGTAGTTTGTGGCGTTATAAGCTGTCATTTGTTTATTTGGCGTTGTAGGCTGCCATTTGTTTATTTGAAAGTCAAAACGTTGCTTACCTACTCAGTGTACCAAAAAATGGCTTGGTAGAGATGGGTAGGGATAGCACAGAGATTGGTAACATATCACGGAATTTGACAAAAAAAGAATTTGATGTTAAAATACCACTGAAATTTGCAGCGAAATTCCACTGAAATACGAGGTAAATAGTCAGGGAAATATAGCTGAAATTAGCAGGGAAATATCACCGAAACAGGCAAAAAACCATCATCATCATCATTAGAGACTGATTATGCCTTTCAGCGTTCACTCTGGAGCATAGTACCTCTAATAAAATTCCTCCATGATCCCCTATTCAATGCTAACATTGATGCCTCGTCTGATGTTATGCCTTTTACTTCAAAATCATTCTGCACCGAATCTAAGTACTTTCTTCTTGGTCTACCTCGACTCCTCTTACCCTCCGCTGCCGAGTTCATGAGTCTCTTAGCTTGCTTCTCCCATTCGTGTAACATGACCCCACCATCTCAGTCTGTTCGCTTCAACTGCTTCATCTATGGTGTTCATTCCCAGTTTTTCTTTGATTTCCTCATTATGGACACCTCCTGCCATTTTTCCCATCTGTAAGTACCTGCAATCATTCTTTCTACTTTCATATCTGTAACCTCTACCTTATGAATAAGGTAACCTGTATCCACCCAACTTTCACTCCCATACAACAAAGTTGGTCGAAAGATGCACTGCTAACTTAGTCTTGCTACTGACTTCCTTCTTGCAGAAGATAGTAGATCTTAGTTGAGCACTCACTGTATTAGCTTTGCTACTCCTCGATTCTAGTTCTTTCACTATGTTGCCATCCTGAGAGGAAATACACCCCAGGTACACTTCTCTGTGTTCCCCCTATTTGGCACTCAAAAAAGGTAAAGCAGTCAGCAATCCGAAGATTGGTTCGAACACCACGGTGCATTACTAGGCATGGTCCTGTTTGGAGGTGGTATGCCGTTGCCTTCCTCCGACCTTCGAACTGACTTACCCAGCCAGTTATAGGGGGACCTACAGTTTAACGTGAGTTCCGAACCACGGTTCTACTCGGTATTTTTTACATCAGCAACACTGCCAGAGGTGAAACAGTGGAAAGTGACAGATAAAAATCCTAGGACCTGGCGGGGATCGAACGCACGACCTTTGGATTTGTAGTCCGGCACTCGACCAATGTGTTACCTTTCGCACAGACATTACTTTCGTTTTGGAGATGCTGATCTTCATATCATAATCCTTACACCTCTGATCGAACTCTGAAGTATTAGTCTGCAACCTTTCAATCGAATCTGCCAATACAACTAAGTCATCCGCATATGCGAGACAGCTTATTTTGTTTTCACCTATTCTGATCCCACCCTGCCTGTCTACTGTGTTCAATATATGATCCACGAATAGTATGAAAAAAAAAGACACCTAGCGGGGTCATTAAAATAAGTTTTATTTCCTGCCTCTACATGACAAATTAATAAGTAGGTCTGAGGAATAACACAATAAGTAAACAATAAATCCTAAAGAGTATCGAGGATATTGAGACGATGTTTTAATCCATAATCGGACTGTTGTGCACAGCGACCGTTGATATAATTACTGGCGATAACACATCGTTCGTGCGAAATAAATCTGTTTATTAATCACATATAGATTTCGATCAACTACCTTCCTTGTGCACTTTACTTAACGATGTAGTCAAAACAGATGCTCAAGGTCTCCACCACACACAGAGAGCTCTTCTTGGCGTCCTTCTTTATCTGTCTTTTCGTATTTTTATTTTGTTGCTATTGTGGTCTTCAGTCCGGAGACCGGTTTGATGCAGCTCTCCACCCTACTATATCCTGAGCTAGCCTCTTCATCTCCTCGCAAAACCTGCAACCTACATCCATTTGAATTTGCTTACTATATTCATCTCTTGGTCTTCCTCTGCGATTTTTACTCCACACATTTCCCTCCATTGCTAAATTTACGATTCCTTCATGTCTAAGAATGTGTCCTATCAGCCGATTCCTTTTTTAGTCAAGGTAGGCCAAAAATTCCTTTTTTCACTAATTCTGTTCAGTACCTCATTAGTTACGCGATCCACCCACTTAATTTTCAGCATTCTTATGTAACACCACATTTCAAAAGCTTTTATCCTCTTCCTGTCCGCACTGTTTATCGTCCATGTTTCACTCCCATACAAGATTTTAAAATATAGTTATTAACAATGTTTTTGAAACAATTTTACGTATTTGTATAACTGTGTGTACACATATTAAGTTATTCCCTAACAATTTTCTATCTGTACAAACATTTTATGATGCCACCCATTTTATCATTTTATAAAATAAAGTTTCGTATTATTTCTCTAACTAGATAGTTACAATTGACTTAGAAATCAATACCCTTTTATATTTTTATATATTTTTTATTTGACAAATTTGCTTAATAATAATCACTTAATGCAGTCTGAATTCGCCCATATAGGGGACATCAATGTTTGTATAAACCAACTGTGGCACTACTGTTTACTACTGTAAACTTGTATCACTTGAATTTAAACGGCAGCTTGTAAACGGTTCGTTTATAATGTTTTTATGCAAAAAAAAAAAAAAAAAAAAAAAAAAAAAAACGGAAAACGGATGTGCTCCAATTTTATGTTGTTTGTTGTTGTGGTCTTCAGTTCGGAGACTGGTTTGATGCAGCTCTCCACCCTACTCTATCCTGAGCAAGCCTTTTCACCTCCTCATAAGAACGGCAACCTACATCCATTTGAATCTGCTTACTGTATCCATCTCTTGGTCTCCCTCTGCGATTTTTGCCCCGCGCACTTCCTTCCAACGCTAAATTCACAATTCCTCAATGTCTAAGAATGTGTCCTGCCAATTGATCCCTTCTTTTTGCCAAAATATGGCAGAAATTCCTTTTCTCCCCAATTCTGTTCAGTACATCCTCTTTAGTTAGGCGATCCAAGCACCTAATCCTCAGCATTCTTCTGTAACACCACACTTCAAAAGCCTCCATCCTGTTCTTGTCCGCACTCAAAATGTTCAAATGTTTGTAAATCTACCGGACCAAACTGCGTGGTCATCAGTCCGTAGCTTACAAACTGCTTAAACCTAGGTAAACTAACCTAAGGACAAACACACACACCCATGCCCCAGGGAGGACTCGAACCTCCACGGCGAGCAACCGCGCGCTCCGCAGCGAGACGCTTTAGACCGCTCGGCTACTACACCGCGGCTGTCCGCACTCTTTATCGTCGATGTTTCACTCCCATACAAGACTACAACCCTGTCTTACACCCTTTCATGTTATGTACTGATTATGTGATCCTGTTTTCTTATTTTGTAGATATGATACGGATGATGGCTAGTTACCTGGCCGAAATCGATCTCTGATTAATAAACATATTTACTGCGACCGAGCGCTATGTTAGTCTTGTGTAGTTCGCGAACGAACTAGTTCGGAAGAGCGCTCTCACAGGCGAACTACGCCAACTAGTTCGCAGATCCCTCGCCTCTTAGTTCGTCCGCTCCTTTTCAGAAAACTGACGGGTAACAGCGAGAGGACGCGAGAGCGCGCAGAATCGCGTGATTCTCTTCTGCCAGTTGCCGTTATTTCGAGCTGAGATGCAGCTCAGCTGTAGTTTTAGTAGCGGTAGCAAAAGCCAAAACGAGCGGACGAACAAAAAGGGCGACCTACTTCGCGCCCGAGCTGCGAACTAAAAGGAGGGCTACCGGTCGCGAACTAAAATATGCGCGATAGGTCGGGAACTAAAATATGGGCGATAGGTCGCGAACTAAAAATATGCGCGATAGGTCGCGAACTAAAACATGCGTGATAGGTCGGGAACTAAAATATGCGCAATAGGTCGCGAACAGAAAAATCACGTGTCTGCCTTGTGCTGATGTGAGCCGTTTCGAGGTTATCGTCTGCCTGCTAGATTTTATACTTCAGTGGTACAAAATTTCTACTTTGAAGTATTCTGCACTCTGCAATATCTGACTAATAAATTCCATAATGCAAAGATATAGAGGTAACTCAAAACTTAAACGCGAGAAATTATCCACAAACTATTTCTTTTGGTTTGCGTGGTATCGTTAGCGGCTCAAGCAGCAAGCGCATGCGCAGACGACGCCGCTCAGCCGTCACTGGGAGCGGACGAACTAAAAGAACGAACTAGGTAAGGCATCGACTAAAACAGAGGTGATATCGGGCGCTCCACAGGGTACTGTTATTGGTCCTCTGCTGTTCCTTATTCACATAAACGATTTAGGGGAAAATCTAAGTAGCTCTCTTAGATTATTTGCAGATGACGCCGTCATTTACCGTCTAGTAAAATCATCTGAAGATCAAAACCAACTGCAGAACAATATGAATAAGATATAACAAGGGTGTAGAAATTGACAATTGACTCTAAATAATGAGAAGTGTGAAGTCGTCCACATGAGTACGAAAAGAAATCCGTTAAACTTTGTTTACAACATAAATCAATCAAAAGTCAAGGCCGTAAACTTCAGAAAATACTTCAGACTAACTCGAAAGAACAAATAGATAATGTCGAGGGAAAGGCGAACCAGAGACTGCGTTTTATTCGCAGAACCCTTAAAAGATGCTACAGAACTGCAAAAGAAACTGCATACACTACGCTTGTCCGTCCATTTTTGGAGTATTGCTGCCCAGGGTAGGATCCTTATCAGGTGGGTTTGACAGAAGACATCGAAAGAGTCCAGCAAAGGGCAGCTCGTTTCGTATTGTCACGATACAGGGGAGACAGCGTTACGGAAATGATACAGGATCTGTGATGGGAATCATTACAACAACGGCGCTTATCGCTGAGGCGTGGGCTACTTACGAAACTCCAATCGCCAACATTCTCCTCCGAATGCGAAAATATATTGTTGACTCCCACTTACACAGGTAGAAATTATCATCAGAATAAAGTACGAGAAATCGGTGTTCTTTCTTCCCGCGCACTATTCAAGAGTGGAATGGGAGATAAATAGTATAATGGTGGTTCGATGAACCCTCTGCCAGGCACTTAAATGTGATTAGCAGAGTATCCCATGTAGATGTAGTTCGCGACAGAGCGCTCCCGATCGAGAACTATTATGCGCAAGTCTATGCTGTCTTATCTTCTATCTATATCTATAAATTTGTATGTCTGTTCGGTGTACGATTATAACGTCTGAACTACAAGATATAAAGAGCTACAAATTTGTGCAGTTACTAATATCTACCCGGGAAAGACTTTAGGCACGGTTTTATGGCGATCGGATAGCTATTTATCTATATATATATTAATGTGACTATCTGTTCGGCATACGCTTATCACGTCCGAACGACAAGACGCAGAGACTTAAATATTTGTACAGTTACTGATTTATACCTGAGGAAGGTTTTAGACATGGTTTTATAGCGATCTGAAAGATATTTAGTAATTTGAAGAATATAACGCGAAATGCGGAACAATAATTAGTCTTTGAAAATGGTTTTATTGGTTGCATTGTTGCTTGAGGGTTGATAATGGATGGGATGGAAAATTATCGGTGTATATTTAAATTCTACGTATGTGTGTGTGTGTGTTACAGAACGCAAACGAATGGTCTGTGTGTAATTGTTGTCCGAAGTCTCCCGTTGTACACCATAGCAGTTCCATGGCGATAAGGGGGTGGTAGATATAGTGGTTGAAAGTCGTCAAATTAAACAAGAATCGGACAGAAGGCCAGCGATGACGTTTGCTACTCTATAGCAAGGAGGTTACATACAGCGAAACGTGATGCCACAGAACATATCTTTGGTGTATGCATGCTACAATGTCTTCAGCTCTTTCTCTGTAAGGATAAGCATACGAATAAGGACATATGATAATGAATAAATAAAGCAGTAACAAAGAAATTTCTTTTAATACATCTCTTAAAAAATCGATTTGACGTTTAGCGCATTACATCAAGTGATCGATGTGTGATATTATTACAATCATTATTGTTGAATTACGTGATTAGATTCTTCGTAATGAGTGCATATTACGTGTGATTTGATCTACACTACTTACTTTCCTGATAATGTTGATTAAAAATATTTGTTTCTAAAGAAGGTATTGTATTTCATTTCATCCTTCAAAACCAGTTTCATAGCACACTATTGAAAGATAACTTATCTATCATAATCAACCAACACGCGAGCGGAGCTACGGGTTTAAGCTAGTTCCCAGTAATGAGGGAATTGAATGTCATGAAAGTTTATGTGGATTGCTAGCGCACACAAGACCAGAAAGATGATAATATGAAATTAAATAAATGAGTGGTGAGTACGATAACATGATGTTAGTGCAGCACTTTGCAGTGCGCTTGGTGCGGTGTGTGTGTGGAGGCAGAGCACTAAATCTTCAAATGTTTGTATAGCCTATGGGACTTAACTACGAGGTCATCAGTCCCTAAACTTACAAACTACTTATGAACTACTTAGGAACTAGGACGGCACAAATATCCATGCCCGAGGGGGGATTCGAACCCGCGACCGTAGTGGCCGTGCAGACCGTGACTGGAGCGCCTCAGTCCCCTCGGCCAAAGCGGCCGGCGGCACAGCACTGGCCTGCACCACAGACAAATATATACAGATGGGAAACCTCCATAAGGGCCTGGACCCACGCTCAGGGGTGCAGGGCGGGGTAGGTTTCAGCAGTTCCGTAAGATGTCCCATGATGGTGCTGCGGTCAGAAGCAGCCCTTTAAACTGGCCAGAGCAGGCGGCAGGTAGCGGCTGTCCCCACCACCACCTCCTCTCAAACGCCAGCAAGCCAGATACAGCCGTGGCCTCGTGGCAGGCGGCACGAGCTCTCCCCTCAGCCTCCCCTCCACGCTACCCTCTAAAGTGCGAGAGGCACCCTCAGTAGTGCCTCCAGTGTGGTCTACCAGTACTAAGCTGGGGAACCGCCTGAAACCTGCTATCATCTTACGGAACTACGAGGGGAGCGTAGGACGGTGGCTTAGGGGGGCCTTCCTCTCTGTATATGTTACGCTGTGCCGGCACTCACGTCGTGCGCGGTGAAGTCGTCCATGCGCGCAACGTCCCGCAGGCGCTCGATCTCGGCCAGGCACAGCCTGGGGTTGTCGTGGAAGAGCAGGCCGCCGCGCCGGATGCTGAACTCGGGGCTGGGCCCGCGGCGCGACCAGTCCCACAGCGCCTGCAGGTTGTCGTTGCTCATCACCACCAGCGCCGGCTTGTCGGCGGAGTCACCACCGTGAATCACCCGCAGGCTGCGCAGGAAGTCCAGCGAGCGCAACCCGAACGACCGCGTCACCTGCACACGGGTCCACGTCACCACCAACTACCCCACAGTCGACAAGTCCCATCACCAGCACCTCTGGACAACTGCTGCACTGCATAAGTGCAAAGCCAGTCCTGAAGGGTCTCGCCTGTTTGTCTGCAGGGCTGCTACTGTCATCAGACATACAGTGACGTAGCTAGGATATTGTCAAATGGGGGGGGGGATGTCTTGGATGGGTCTGAAATCAAGCCTTGATGCAGGTTGATTACTTGACTCCAGTGAGATTCTAACATGCACCTGTTGTGTTCACTAACCATGAGTCTAGCTACACAGCCAAGAAAACCTGCATCAAGGCTTGCTTCACCTTGAGATATCCAATGCTATCCTAGCTGAGTGACACAGGTAGAATGGATACAGGCAGCGAGGATCTTTACTTTGAGATGTCCGTTGATCTACTAGACGAGTCTGTTAGTTTAGATGCAGTTTGGATGATCACTGACCTGTTGGATAAGTCTGGGTGTGAGATTGGATGTCATTTGTGTGGGGCATTGAGATACCGATTGATCTCATGTATGAGCCCAAACGTAAAGTTAGAAGCATGTACTTCTATTGCATGAGTCTGAATATAAGATTGTATGCAGGTAGTGTGACGTTACCTTGATACGTCTGTCGATCTTCTGAATGAATACAAATGTGAGATTACATGCATGTAGTGGAGGCTGTTACCTTGAGATGACAACAAATCCTTTGGATGAGTCTGAATGTAACATCGAGTGAGGTGGCGCACTGGACTTGCATTTGGAAAGACAGTAATTCAAATCCAGCATTCAGATTAATTTGATTTCCCTAAATCACACCAAGATAATGCCAGGATGGTCCTTTCAAAGGGCATGGTTGATTAAATTCCCCATCCCGACCCAGACAATCCGAGCATTACTCCTCCTTCAATGATTGTCGATGGGCCGTTAAACCCTACTGAATGTACCGTTAGATGCACGTAGTGTAGTGTGTTAGCTTCGGATGTCTGTTGACCTAATGGATGAGTCCACATGTAAGACAATGGATGTTACCTTGAGGTGTCCGTTGATCTCCTGGATGAGGCCGAAGCGGCTGGGCAGCTCCTCGGACAGGTCGTGCTCGTCGTCGGCCAGGCTGAAGGTGAGCGAGCCGTCGACATGCGTGCACTGCCGGAACTTGTCCATGTCGGCCAGCGTGCGCACCACGCTCTCGCGCCCGTCCCCACACACCTGTCCAACACACACCACACCGCGTCTCAGCAGCTGGATCTCTCCTGCTTCACACGGACTCTGGTAGCGGCGGGGGTCAATAAAGTAATGGCTCACCCAAAGTCTTCAGGGTCAGAATTATGCAGTTGGTATTGAGTAGTGACGTGATGGTGTAAGACATGGATTCAATCTTCTGTCCCTCCTGTTTACCATGAACAATGGGTGAAAAAGATTACCCGGCTTGATAATTTAAAGTCCAACCAAAGAGCATTGCATTGCGCATGCACTAGTTCCGAAGTGATTGTATTGCCCGCTCTAGCGGATTTCTGGGCTTTACATCGTGAAACAGAAGTAATATACACCACTCACGATTAAAATTGCTACACCAAGAAGAAATGCAAATGATAATCCGTCAAAACGGCTCGCGCTAGCATCTTTTCAGAGGAATTACGGAACAATGCACCTACAACGAATCTCTTTTTGTTAGTTTTCTATTCTTGTTTTAACCAAAAATATTTACTCTTAAGAATGAGACACTATACCCCTTACATAAATTTATTTTTAAATTAGGATATGATACTAGTCCATTTAAGAAACATATATCTTTCAGAATAAGCCTACTGTGTATATGACGAGTATGCATGTACAATACTAATAGAATCAAATTTGGGTCAAAAAATTACTAAGTTTTTTTCGATTCGTGTTTTGGATATTTTCTAAAGCTTTATGTAGTGATTCTGCTATAGAATGGCTTAAAGTGTTTCATTTCTTGTCTTTCGGTGATGTCCGGCAGCAGGGCGTGCGTCCTTCTGCTCGGCTCGTCCTCATCCCAGGTCTGCTGCCAGAGCAACATCCCTCTTCTTTTTATTTCAGACTTGGAGTTGGCAGGTTCCCCAAGGATTTCTGCCACCTTATCTTCTCTGCCCTTTTGGGCCCAATAGCACGCCCCCTGCTCCCTCACCCTGATGTCGAGGGGACAGAGTCCCATCAGCACCAGGAGTGCCCCGCCAGGGTGGTCCGGTAGGCCCCAACTGAATGAAGAAGGATATTGCGCTGAACTCGTCTCACGGCCATGGCAAGCACCACCCTCGTGAGTCTGTGGGTCCAAACTGGAGACCCGTAGCCCACTATAGACGCAAGTATGCTGTTATGATAGAGGCGAATGAGATCGGGAGGCAGGTGGAACCTCCGGTGCCCGATCCCGGCCAGCTGGTGAAGTGCTACCAACGATCTCTCAGCTACCGCGTCTATGTGCGCCGTGAAGTTCCAGCGGTCATCAGTGATGACCCCGAGGTATCTAGCCTCTCTACGTCTTATGATAGGAATGCCGTTCATTCGAACGGTGGGATTTCTGGCCAATTGGCCTTGCATTAGAAGGTATACAGATTTCTGAGGAGCGACTTGCAGTTTGGATTTATTGCACCAGGTAGACAGCACATGCATAACGCGCTCACTCTATTTCAGTCTTTGCCGGGCGCCGTAGCTCGGCGCGCCCGCTCAAAGGGCTGCAGAACGCTCTCTATAATAAAAAGGTTGAGCCAAGAATGCAGCCGCGCGGGAATAGCCGAGTGGTTTGGAGCGCCACGTTGCGGATCGGGATCCTCCCGCATCGGAAGTTCGAATCTTCCCTCGGGCATGGATGTGTGTGTTATCCTTAGGTTAGTTTAACTTAGTTGAAGTAGTTTGTAAGTCTAGGGACTGATGACCAACGTAGTTTGGTCCCATAGAATTAGAATCATTTGAACTAGCGAACTCTACATGCTCAAATAATGATAAGTGAGTGAAAGTGCAATGAATCTCGAAATCCATTGTATCCTGACATCTATACTGCTTCTGTTTGCCGATCTAAACATCAATCTGCAGCTCCGAAGACCGCTAGAGAAGGCAACACTCGCAATTCGGAACTAGGGCATGCGAAATGCTCTGATCTTGGATTTCAATTATTCGGTCAGGGTAATCTTTTTGGTCCCCATTGTACATCAAAGAAGGAATGAAGGAAATAAAAGAAAGGGCCATATTTGAGATAGAAGTTGAGGGAAAAAAGATTTCAGTGATAAGATTTGCTTACAACGTTGCAAGCCTGAATGAAAGTCAAGAAAAATTACAAATGAAATGTTCAAATGTTTGTAAGGCTTAACGGACTTAAATCCGGAGTCATCAGTCACTAAACTTACAAACTACATATGAACTACATTATACTAAAGACGACACAAACATCCATGCCCGAGGGGAGATTCGAACCCCCGACCGTAGCGGCCGTGCAGACTGTGACTGGCGCGCCGCAGACCGCTTGGCCACTGCGGCCGGCGACAATTGTAGCATCAGGACATGTTGCGGCATCTATGAGAAAGTGTGAGAAGGAAACAGCCTGAAATGTGAAGATGCAATTTGTTACTCTTGTATCACGATAACGCGCATCCACATTCATCCGTTGTTCTTGTTGTTTTATAGGGTACAATAAGCATTGGCCGGCCGCGGCGACCGAGGGGACTGCGGCGCGCCAGTCACGGTCTCCACGGCCACTACGGTCAGGGGTTCGAATCCCCCCTAGGGCATGGATATTTGTGCCGTCCTTAGTATTAGCTAGTTCATAAGTAGTTTGTAAGTTTAGGGACTGATGGCCTCGTAGTTAAGTCTCATAAACTCTACAAACATTTGAACAATAAGCATTCATCCGTGTTGGTGTGTGACTGTAGCACAAGAAATAAATAAATCTTTACACTGCCTCATACTCTTCGGAGTTCTTGTAGTATCAGATTTGAAAGCGCCACTGAAAGGACAAATATTTGCAATGATTCACAGCGTTGCACTTCCCCCGAGCTACCGAGACTGTTTGTCGAAGTCTAAACTGCATTTTGAGCGGTGTCTCAATTGGTCTGTGCAGAAGATATATCTCGGCTCTCAAGGTCTGAAGAAGAGTTGAAACAAATGATCAGAGTACTAAACCAGGCCTCCAGGAAATTTGGGCTACTCATAAACAAAGCCAAGAAGGGTGGGCAGACTGCTAAACATCCACAGTCACTCCAGGTGGGAGTCTAGTCGTTCAAGAGAGTGCCAGAATTTAAATACCTGGGGGCAGGTCCGGTGGTTGAAGTGGGTACCGTGGTAGCTCCACCACTCAAAAGAATGAGAGTGGGTAAAACACCCGCTCTTGATTTACAGTGAGCCGCGCGGGTATGGCTACTCTCAGTAGGGCCGGCGTGGGAAAAGGGGGGAAATCACTTTTCTGATTTTCACGCTGTAAGAACTGTATAGAGCACCAAACCATATCGTTTTAGCAATTTATTTCTTCCTTCATCTACATCTACATGGGATACTTTACAAATCATATTTAAGTGCCTATTTATCTCCCATTCCATTCTCGAATAGCAGCGCGGGAAGAAAGAACACCTGAATCTCTCCGTTTGAGCTCTGATTTCTCGTATTTTATTCTGATGGTCATTTCTACCTATGTAAGTGCCGGTCAACAATATATTTTTGCATTCGGAGGAGAATGTTGGCGATTGGAGTTTCGTAAGTAGCCCACGCCGCAGCGATAAGCCCCGTTGTTGTAATGATTTCCATCCCAGAACCTGTATCATTTCCGTAACGCCGTCTCCCCTGTATCGTAACAATGCGAAACGCGCTATCCTTCTCAGGACTCTTTCCATGTCCTCCGTCAAACCCACCTGATAAGAATCCCACACTGGGCAGCAATACTCAAAAAATGGACGGACTAGCGTAGTGTATGCAGTTTCTTTTGTAGTTCTGTTGCATCTTCTAAAGGTTCTGCCAATGAAACGCAGTCTCTGGTTGGCCTTTCCCACGACATTATCTACGTTTTCTTTCCAGTCTGAAGTAAAAGTATTTCTTAGGTATTTTGTGGAATTTACGGCCTTCACTTATGATTGTTTTTATCCTGTAAACAAAGTTCATCGGATTTCTTTTCGTACTCATGTGGACGACCACACTTGTTATTAAGTCAATTGCCATTTTCTACACCATAGTGGTATCTTATTGAGATCGTTCTGCAGTTGGTTTAGATCTTCAGATGATTTTACTAGACGGTAAATGACGGCGTCATCTGCAAACAACCTAAGAGAGCTAGTTACTTTTTCCCCTGACCTGTGGAACGCCCGATATCACCTCTGTTTCAGTCGATGCCTTACCATCGATTACTACAAACTGTGTCCTCTCTGACAGGAAATCCCCTATCCTGTCGTAAATTTGGGGCGATATACCATAACCACGCAATTTGATTAAAAGCCGTTTGTGAGGTACAGTGTCAAAAGCCTTCTGGAAATCAAGAAATACGTATTCGATTTGCGAACCCTTGTCGATAGTACCCATCACTTTGGGTGAATAAAGAGCTAGTTGTGTTCCTTCCATGTTTTTCATTGATTGTGAAAATCGAGAATCCCTAATTTTTATTCTGCAAGAGTTTTTAGTATCAAATTGCTTCTCACTCTATTTTAATGAAAGCATACTGTTTACAGATCAGATTTTTTGACACGTGGTAGTACAGCATCGTAACATTAACCTTTTCTTAATTCGTAACAGTCGTTTAAAAATGACACTGTTTATTAAGTATGTTTACATACTTTTATGTATAGAGATTATACAGATTAGAGGGGGTGGGCAACTATTGAACAACTATCCACTGTTCAAAAATTTGAACCACCGGCCTGCCTCAGGAACTCTTCATGTGATGCTGTGATTATTTTCAGAATTCAAGCTGGAAACCAATCTTTCCACAGACTAGCTCATCTCTTTCGCTCCAGACAGTTCAATCTGTGGCTGTACAAAATCCTGATTCAGCCTATGTTCTGTATGGCTGTCAGACGTGGAGCATATGAAAACAGAACTTTCAGAAGCTCCTCGATTTTGACAGAAAAGCTCTTTTGTAATAAAAAGATAACTTTCAATAAAATGTCTTTGTTTTCTAAATAAAATGTTCATTTAGTCATCTTACGCATAGCCCAAAGTCATCTTACCCACCATGTAGGGTAAGTTGACGAATGGTGCTATCACTAACAAAAATAGGTCTGTCTAGAGAAACTTCAGGTTTAGGAAATGTTCAAGGGCTTGAATCTAAAGGGGATACATGAAGCAGTAATTGTACCGTAAATAAAGTATTTGATTTCAATATAAGTGCCAAAAAAATATTGATATGCCTTAAAAGTCGTCATCTTACCCAAACTCCCTTACTAATTTAAGGTTGTTTTTCTATGTGTAGGTTGTCAACATCTTTTTCTGCTACCGTACATAAAATCTGCTGTGTCGATACACATATCGACGCCGCGCACCAAAGATGTGGCGCGTCGTCTTTCCGGACGCGGCGCTAGAGGCGCCGTACCGGACCTGCGCCGACGCCGACCAATGGGGTTGGACGTCGGCTGAGGAGCAACAGGAAGAAGTCAGTCTGGGCCGGGGAGCAACGAGTATCAATCATCGCACTACCGATTCATGAATAAACCTCTGATACAGCAATGGCGACGAGGTCTTCTTAATTTCGTGGTTGTTTCGTTGTTTTGCATTGGTTATATTGCCCACGTTGCCTTGTTTTTCGCCTACCTCTGGCGACAAGCTTTTCTGTTTGCTCTTGCCGTGTATCTTCAATTTTTGCTCTTTTTGGTGTGTGTTGTCGTGTCATAGTCGTCTTGTTGCGTACTGTTTTATTGTTTCAATTTACTATGCCTACCCCTCCGAATGTAGTCCCACCGGTTGTCGCTCCGAGCATGGATTTAACTCAGTTTTGTCAGTTCCAGGCACAACAGATGTCACAGCTCACCCAAGCTGTACAGCAACTCGCGCAGTCACAACAGGCGACCGCTCACACACAACAGTCGTTGCCTTCGCGGCCACAACAGGATGTCCAATCTGCTCCAGTGCCACCATTTCGACCTTTTATAGAAGAAAAGGAAACGTGGCATGAATGGTTGGTGCAGTTTACTTCGCATCTAACAGCATACAATGTACAAGGTACTGTGAAGCTTCCCTTTTTTCTCGTGTGTACTGGTGTTGTAGTTTACCGAACGGCTTCCAAGTTATTCCCCACTACGTCCCCTGAGTCGGTTTCTTATGAGGCGTTAATCGAGGCTTTGTCTAAGTACTATGACGATCAAGTGCATGTGGCGGCGGCTCGTTTTAAATTGTTTAGGAGCAGGAAGCAAGAAGGTCAAACTTATCGGCAGTGGCTCGCAGAGTTGCAAGGTTTAACTCGTGACTGTAAATTTCGGTGTTCATGTGGTGAATATTATGATTCTATGATACGGGATGTGATTACGCAAAATGTACCTGACAATCGTATTCGCGAACAGATTTTGCGGCACGCCGATCCTACATTGCAACAGGTTATGCAGATCATTGACTTTCAGGACGCGTCTGAACTTGCTAAGTCTAGCTTTGACCCGGTAGGGGTGTGTACACGTCAGGGCAAGCGTCAACAGAACGGCCCCGCGCCGACACAAGGCTGGGCGTAAACATAAGCCGTCTACCTACCCCGCTCGCGGAAAATTTAAGTCCTGTCCTCGCTGTTTCTCAAAACATACGCGTGACAATTGTCCTTCTCGTTGCGCAACATGTTTTGCATGTGGAAAGTTAGGCCATGTTCGTTCTGTCTGTCTCCAACAGAATAAAGGTTCCACAGAACAAGCACGCACGGGGGTTCGTTCACATCACATTAATGTTGTGCATTCTCCATCACCTACGAGTGATAAGACTGTTGAACGTGCGTCGTCACAACCTGTGTCTTCGCAGGCTAGGTACCGTAATGCGAATAAATTGTTTGTGGATCTTGAAATTCTTGGCCAGACCGTGACGTTTCTATTAGATACTGGTGCTTCGGTTTCCTTGCTTAATCGGGACACATACAGTTTGCTTGGTCAGCCGCCGTTGCAGAACTCTTGCACGTTGCTTACGGCGTATAATGGTCAGAACATACCTGTGCTGGGTTCATATACTTGTGATGCTACATACCGGTCCGTTACGAAAACAGTGACATTTCAAGTGCTTCGTGCTTCCAATAGTGCAAACATTTTTGGACTTTATCTCTTTGATTTATTCGGTCTCCGAATAGTGGATAAGGTTCTGACTGTCATGTCATATGACCATCGGGACACGTTGGCTAAACTGTGTGATGAATTCAGTGACTTGTTTCGTGATGGTATGGGCATGGCAAATAACTTTATAGCAAGTGTGACATTGAAAGACGCGGCACGCCCCCGCTTCTGTAAAGCTCGTCCCGTACCGTATGCCCTTCGGGATCAGGTGGCGGATCTCTTAAGACAGTGGCAGGCTGATGGTGTTATTGAACCGATCACGGCGAGTCAGTGGGCATCGCCCTTAGTGATCGTGAAGAAGCCAAATGGTAAATTGCGTCTTTGTGCAGATTTCAAATCTACCGTGAATCCGCAGACTTTGATTGACTCTTACCCTTTACCACGACCGGAAGAACTGATGGACCGCTTAGGTGCAGGCCGGTATTTTTCTAAAATTGACCTGCGCGACGCATACTTGCAGCTTCCTCTGGATGTGCAATCGCAACAAGTTTTCATGATCAACACGCACTTGGGTCTTTTCAAGTTTTTGCGCCTTCCTTTCGGTAGTGCATCGTCTCCCGCCATTTTCCAGCGGTACTTGGAACAGTTGACCGCTACTGTGCCTGCGTGTTCTAATTATTTGGATGATATTGTGTCTGGGCGTACTCCCGAGGAACATGTGAACAATTTGCGTCGTTTGTTCGAGGTGTTGTTGCAGGCAGGATTAACATGTAACAGGGACAAATGTGTGTTTTTTCAGTCGGAACTTGAGTATTTAGGTCATGTCATAAATGCACAAGGTATCCACCCTACACAATCTCATTTACAGGCAATTCGCGACCTTCCACAGCCCACTACTATTACTGAACTTCACTCTGTGCTTGGGAAACTCACTTACTACATTCGATTTATTCCTAATGCGTCCGAAATTGCAGCACCCTTACATCGTCTGCGACTTAAGAATGTTCCATTCGTGTGGTCAAAAGACTGTGATGTTGCTTTTCGCAAACTGAAAGACGCCTTGTTGAGTGACAACTGTCTGGTTCCTTTTGATGTTACAAAACCGGTGATTTTAGCCGTTGACGCGTCATCATATGGCCTTGGGGCGGTTCTTTCCCATCAGATGGGTTCCGTGGACAGATCTATTGCCTTTGCCTCTAAACTTTTGACCAAAGCACAACAGAACTACTCGCAGATTGAAAAAGAGGCCCTTGCAATCAATTTTGGTGTTACAAGATTTCATCAGTACCTCTATGGGCGAAAATTCTATCTGGTCACAGATCATAAGCCGTTACAGTCTTTGTTTCATCCCGCTAAACCCATTCCACAACGTACGGCACAGAAACTTCAACGTTGGGACCTTATTCTCTCAAACTATCAGTATGAAATTGTTTATCGGCCCACAACTCACCATGCTAACGCGGACAGGCTCTCGCGGCTTCCTGTTGGTCCTGACTCTGATTTTGGTGCCTCAGAGACAGCTTGTTGCCATATAGATACGCAGGATTCCAACGCTTTGGACAAATTTCCATTAGATTACCGACAGGTTGCTCACGCTACAGCCGCGGACCCGGATTTACAGATCCTTTTACAATATATTCGCTACGGGTGGCCACGATCATTGAAACAGATTTCGAACCCAGGTGTCCGTCAGTATTTTGCTCGACGTTTTGCTTTGTCAACACAAAGAGGCGTCATCTTGCTTCGCACTGACGGCGATATGTCCAGAGTGGTAATACCTCAGACTCTTCAGGCGCGTGTTCTGAACTTGTTACATCAAGGACATTGGGGAGTCGTCAGAACTAAACAGTTGGCCCGCAAGCATTGTACCTGGGTCGGACTGGACAAAGACATTGAAAATATGACGTCACGATGTCGGGCCTGTACCGAAAATCAGTCCGCTCCTCCTCAACATTTCACTGACTGGCCGAAATCCACTGGACCATGGCAACGCATTCACGTGGATTATGCCGGCCCGTTTTGGAAGACCAGGTGGTTAATTGTTGTCGATGCTTTTAGTAAATTCCCGTTTGTGGTCCCCACGAACTCTACGACGACGAGTGTTACTGTGAAAATTCTCCAGTCTATATTTTGCATTGAGGGCCTTCCAGAAACTCTTGTTAGTGACAATGGACCCCAGTTTGTGTCAGCGGACTTTGAACAGTTTTGTGCTTCCAACGGGATCCGTCATTTAACTAGCGCTCCTTTCCACCCGCAATCCAACGGAGAGGCGGAGCGCTTCGTCCGCACCTTCAAGCAGCAGATGTCCGAGCTGCGCAGCCACCACTCACGGGACCAGGCTCTGCTGCTGTTCCTCTCGTCGTACCGTTCGCAGCCCCGCGACGGTCCTTCGCCGGCGGAGTCACTTCACGGGCGGCGCCACCGCACCCTGCTGCAGCTGCTGCATTCGCCGCTGCGCCCGCCGGCCTACCCCTGTTCTTTTCAGAGTCTTTACGGGGGCCAAACGTTGGGAACGGGGGACCGTCGAAGGGTGTTTAGGTAGTTCTGTTACTTATACGGGGTCCGAGCGGCGTGATTCGTCGTCATTCGAATCAGCTTCGCCCTTGTTATGTGTCGGTTTCTGCGGCTGGGCCTCTGTTTTCAGCTCCTGTCTCTCCTCGGGGCACGCCGTCGGCTGGCGCGGCGGCCCGCATCACTCCGGCGTCCTCGTGTCCAGAGCCGATGGAGTGGGCGCCTGCGGGAGCGCTCCTGTCGCAGTCGCCTGCCGGGAGCCACGGTTCGCAGCCGCCACCATCACCGCCCTCCGCTGCGGCCGCCGGATCTGGGGCCACCGGCCTGTCCCAGGAAGCGGCCGGTCCCGCCTCGCTACCGCAACCTGCTGTTCTCATGGACGCGGACGTGGAGCTGCCTCTTTCGCCTAGTCTTGGGGGTTTTCCACGGCGATCGGACAACGAATGTTGGGAGGCGGACCGGGGCCCTAGACCCGCCCACGCATCAATCCCGGTCCCACCGGAGGCTTCCACGTCTGCACCCCCCCCTCCCCCCCGCCGTCGTCCTCTTCCTCGGGGACACTACACGACGACGGTGAGGAGGTTTGGGGGGGGGGGGGAGGAGTGCTGTGTCGATACACATATCGACGCCGCGCACCAAAGATGTGGCGCGTCGTCTTTCCGGACGCGGCGCTAGAGGCGCCGTACCGGACCTGCGCGGACGCCGACCAATGGGGTTGGACGTCGGCTGACCTGGCCGAGGAGCAACAGGAAGAAGTCAGTCTGGGCCGGGGAGCAACGAGTATCAATCATCGCACGACCGATTCATGAATAAACCTCTGATACAGCAAAATCTTTCAGAACTGTTGTATAGAATTCAATGCTACACATAGCTACTTAGTACTTAAATTACTCTGCACAACGTCTGTTGGTATAAAGTCACTAAAATAGTAGTAGCCGTTACTGAATCGCTGTCGAAAAACAGGCTACAACAAGGCACAGACAAATCCAAAGCTTTAAACATAAAACTTTGATAAGAACTTATATATTCAAATAAACTATTATCTGAGTTACATGTCTAATGTATAATAACTACTGTAATTACAGTTTCCCGATTTGTTGGATGTTAACTTTGATATGGATTATGAGAGTTACTGTTAATACTAGAAGTGCAACTAGATTGTTTTTCAACAAATTTACAATTTGCTGTCTGTATCTTATATGTAAGCAGAAGTTTAGGGGAGGAAAATTTTGTGGAAAAGTTGGGGAATTGTTGGAAGAGACGGTGTAGGAAGGATAGATTCAAGTTAGTGGGAGTGATGTAGCAAGTAGAGCTCGTGCAAGAAGTCGTGGCCCCAGCTTTGACGATTTGCGTGCTTGGCGAGTCATTCCTCCTCAGCTTTGCCTCAGTCGCGTGTCACAGTTGCCAGCCGACTGACGAACACAATGAACGGCTCAGCAGGCAGCAGCAAACTGCCCCGGCCGGCCGTCAGACGCAAAGAAACGGACTCGCCGTGCGCAAAACTCTGGAATGAGTTTCTGCGTACTGGCCACGACTTCTTCCGCGAGTAATCATCTTTTGATGTTGCTGTTGTTCATTCTTCCGTGCTTGCTTGGATAAATGGTGAGGATTTTCCGTCATATGCAGGCGACGTGATTTTTAATTTTTTTCGCAAACATGTTTCAGCACATTTTGTGCTATCATCAGTGGGATGGTCTATTTTTTGTTCTGAAAAATTATAGTCTTTTCAGATTCATTCGTTTTTAATTTTACTTAGGTTATCTGGCGATATAACTATTTCAGATTAGTGAATATTAGGCCTAGATACACGAGTATCACATTTTCTTACATACCTTTTTACATTAGGCTACTATAACTCGTAGCCTACTTATTTGTTGTTTTGCTACAAACTCAACTACAAACATAACAAACAGTTTAAAATTTTTTCCTACTTTCTAATTTTCGGTTCGAGAAAAATCGTGTCATTTCTGTTTGGTACTTACGATTCTTTTCTTTCTCTTTAGAATCTGGTTGTTGAAAGAAAAGAATCGTAAATACGGAACAGAAACGACGCGATTTTTCTCGAACCGAAAATTAGATCAAATGTTCAAATGTTTGTAATTGTTATGGGACCAAATTACGTTGGTCATCAGTCCGTAGACTTACAAACTACTTAAACTAAGTTAAACTAACCTAGGGACAAGACACACATCGATGCCCGAGGGGGGATTCGAACCGCCGACGACGGACGGTCGCGCGCACCGTAACACGGCGCTTCAGTACGCACGGCTAATCCGCCGCGGTCGAAAATTAGAAAGTAGGAAACAATGTTAAACTTTTATGTTTGCAGATGACAAGTTTGTAGCAAAACAATAAATAAGTAGGCTAGTTAACGAGTGTTATGTAGCCTAATGTAAAAAGTTATGTAAGAAAATGTGATACTCATATATGTACGCCTAATATTCACTGATCTGAAATAGATATATCGTCAGATAACCTAAGTAAAATTAAAAACGAATGAATCTACAAAAACATTTTACAAGTATCTGAAAAGACTATAATTTTTCAGAACAAAAAACAGACCATCCCACTGATGATAGCACAAAATGTACTGAAACTTGTTTCTGAAAAAATTAAAAATCAGGTGTGTTGCATACGGCGGAAAATCCTGACCATTCTAGCGCGAGCGCTACAGCGGCGCGGTACTCGCCTTGCGGCAGCGGCCGCGGCAGGGCACGCAGACGGCGTAGCCGCTGGGCGCGGCCACCATCTGGTGGTCCTCGGGGCACTCGAGGCGGCAGCCGCCCTGGAAGGGGATCCACGTGAGGCCCGGCACCTTGGCGCCGCCCGGCGGCAGCGGCTCGCGCCGGCACTGCTCCTGCGACACGCAGCGACGGCCGATCAACTCGAAGCGCAGCTCCCTGCACACGCCAGCGCGCCCTCAACGCTAGGCCTCTTCCAGTGGCCAGTCAAATAAGGCGTCTGAGAGGCCTCACACATATTGAGTAATTCTCGAGATTAAGATCAAACATTTACGTACGCAACGTAGGGGAGGCCGGGGCACGTTTTCCACAGGGGCAAGTTTTCCAAATCCGTTTATTTTCGAAACAAACCGCTAGATGCTACCACCGGCGATACTGTAGGAAGTAGCAACAAAGCACGCTTCATTTACGAAAGTTTCAGTGTTGTACCAGCAGTCACAACGTCCGCAGGACTGTTTTCGTCATTTTTGCAAATGTGAGTAAACTTTCACGGTTTTATTGAATCTTAAAATAAACATTCTAGCGTTCAACTTATTATTTTGACATTGCACACACTACAAGTGGGTTTCTTTCTTCACGTAACTGTGCATTTGTTTTGTAAATAGCTTACACTGTTACCCATGGACTTAGTGTTACAGTTCCGAATATGGCGACGGGGCACGTTTTCCGAGTGCATATGGGGCACATATTCCTTATTGCTTTGAGTCTTACGCCAAGTCTAAAGCAAATGAAAAGTGTGTACAGTGCACGAAATGGGCGCATGGAGACTGTACGAAAGGGAATGTTGCATTTTTTGTTTGCTTACATTGTGATTCAGACAATCAGTATAAGTATTATTAAATGTCTGTATTTGTAAAATATTTAAATCACATATTTTGTAAAACCATTAAATAGCATTTGTTTTTATTTAATGTGGCTATTTTTACTATCCTCTTTTGTAAATCTATTGTAAATTCAAGATAAAAATACGTATTCAGTGAAATCAAGATAATTATCTCTGTTTTAACATTGAAATTATAATTGGAATATTTGCACCTGTACATTTTAAGTAAGCTGGAAAACTTTCCCTGCATACGGGGTAAATTTTCCAACGGAACATGGTCAGACAAAACCATTTGCTACCAAGAATGATATTTACCATTTTCAAAAATATCGGTACAAGACTGTAAATAAAGGTGTGGGAAACATAATTATCCGCTGTTTACCGCAAAATCGATAAAAATAAGAGGTACAAAAATAAAAATGTAAAATGGTGGAAAACGTGCCCCGGTTTCCCCTACCCTATTTCAGTGATTTAAGGCCGGTTCGTCCATCTCTCGTTAATCTTGTCGTTAGTAAACGAGAAGATGCCTTTAACGTCTCGTTAAATGTGCTCATTAAGTGCACTGCGTTTGTCATTGCCACATACACCTCTCGTTTGCTAACCCGGAGAAAACGAAAAGCTACGATATATTTCGACTATATTGGCAATAGAAGCAAATGAAAGTGCAATCTGAATAAACAGCTGTTCCCCATATTTGACTATCAGGGAAGAGGTTAGCTAACAGTTGTTATTTGGTGCTAGGGCAAACAAAGATGAAAGAAGCTCAAATTTTACAAGAAATTAGTGCGAGAGTCTTGTGTCCTCAATAGAGAAATATGACACATTGGAATGTAAAAAAAAAAAAAAAAAAAAAAAAAAAAAAAAAAAAAAAAAAAAAAAAAAAATTTCGACGCTACGACATGGAACGAAAAGGAACGACCTTGCGGCAACTGAATTCAATGCTGTCCATGGAACATGTAGGGCAGCAAAAGTGCTTAGGGCGTAGTACGATAATATACTGCCAAGTGCATAGTACGTTAGTGAAGGTTAAATTCTACGACGCTTCTCGCCGGGCTGCAGTGGTTATGTTGGCACCAATGGTAATGATGGCTACTCACACGACCAATAATTTTTTTTGTTGTGACAGCTGCAATTAAAACGAAAATTATTTTTTTCTGAACGGACAAAGGTACATACAAGAACCTGTCGACCATAGAGCAGGTACAATATTAAATTTGCTGCGAGTGAAACGAATAGCAATAACATTTACTCTGTAGCTCGTGAAAAATATGAACGCAGTTCTACACTTCATTGTTTATCTGTTGCCAACATAAGCACTGGAGCCCGGCGAGAAACGTCGTAAAATTCTACCTTAGTGCAAGCAATAAATTGCACGTAGGCGAAAGTGCACTGTTCCTGTAGATCGGAGGAAGAAATCACATTTTAGGCCTTACACTAGGCGCAACAAGCACAAGTAAATACTGAATTAATAAGTTTGCACACATAGATAATGTATTCTGATTTTTATTACAACAGATAACTTTCAAAATTCATAACTATATGTTGGTCTCTTCAGATGGTCGTGTAGTTTTTCATGTAACATTTCCAAAGTGGCTTTTCGAAGACGAAATTGCGTAACACATTCTGCATCATCCCAGCATTCAAAATGATTTGGACGGACATAAATACGTCTAGGACGCCTTATAGGGGCAATGTCCTCTAGAGCATCCAAAATATTGACATCGTAGTAATTGTCAACGAAATCTTATTCCAGCCATTTTCATCATACCGATTCTCACTTAACTAGTCGTTACCCGTAAATTTGTATTTTGATATCGCAACAATATTTTTAAGGTTATGTTGCGTATCTGCAATGTATCAAACTCATATAACCGCTACTGAAATGGATAGGGCGAGAAATATGACGATACAATTTACCAATGAAGCTGCTTTCCACGCTAATGCTTCTGTTATTTTGTTCGATAAATCGATCTTTTTTACGTGAATATATTGATGTATTTTAGCGCTTTGTAATCCTGCCATTTTGATACAGATTCTCACTTAACTGGTCGTTAGCCGTGTAACGAGCAGAATTTTACTCGTTAACTTAACGGCCAGTTTGAGATCCTTTAACCACAGGTTAACTCATAACGAAACATAGACAAACGCAATTCTCCACTAACGGTAAGTTAAAATCTTAACTGGAACTTAACGAGACATTGACAAACCGGCCCTTAACTGCCTCTCTCGCACTGTAATCGGCTTTACGTTATAAAGTACTAACTCCTCCATGACACTCACACACACACACACACACACACACACACACACACACACACACACACACACACAAATACCACCAATGTTTTCCATATGAAATTTTCAGTGTTGTGGCGCCTTCTAACCTCTGAAACACAAAACAGCACGGATCAAAATCAGCAAAATACCACATGTAAAAGTCACATGAATATTTGTATTTAACGATCCAGTAAAGTCTGAAAAGGTATACTGCTCAGTATAATAAGCTGTTGCTGTTGTCGTGTTTCATTATTTTTAATCGTAAACCTTTCGTATACGCAGAGAGCAAATGAGTCAACTAGCGCTACAGGTGGCCAAACCACGAACCACGACAGAAAAACGTTCGAGTTGGCGTTTGCAGTTGCAACTGGCGGAGGCCGCGCATGCGCAGTAGAGGTAGTCAAAAACAGATGTTCTTTACTTATTTCAAGTAATTACAATGTCATGAATGCATACTTTAATTATATTTTAATTCTGTTCCAATGTATCGTAACTATATTTATGTAGAAAATAATTTTAATATTTTTTCTCTTAAATGTGTAAACTGAACAGGCAATTTGCCGCGATGTTTCCTACGAAGATATAGAAGGTTGTGTAAATAACTCAAGCTCATTGATTGATCAATTTCAGAATAAATTAAAGGAATTAAAGCCTCGAGGCTGTACAGCACAATTATGGGTACAATATTTTGAAATGGTATCAATAGTACAAGATTTTATTCGAGCTGAAAGGCTGGGACTTTTTAAAGAACATCTGGATGCAGTACGAAAAATGTTGCCACATTTTCATGCCAGTGGTCACTTTTTATATGGGAAAATGAGCACATTTATATCTGCAAGATATTAGCAAACTGGAAGATACAATGGATGAACAGACTTTTGAGAACTTTAAAAAGGGATTTTCTAAATAATGAAATTTTATTTACAATTGTAATTGTCTTATTCAACGTACCATTGACTGTGATTCGCAGCTGACCTCGTAAATATTACGTCTTATATGTCTGAACGCTGTGACCTGTGCGCTCTCCGCGCTCTATCTAAAAAACGATGAATTGCACTGTTAAAATCCTATCACATATACTGCAAGTTGATCTCAGACAATAAGTGATACTGGTCCCAGTGATTAACTGCCATTGTATGACAAATATTTCTCAACGTAATTTGCTTAAATATTTGAATAATTTGACTTTAAATTACTTTAGCTAGGTTCACTTAAAGTATGGATGAACATGAGATAAAATGGTAAAGTTCATAAATTATCTCAAGTCCAAGTAAAACAGAGAATCGGAGTACGAATCATTTTAAGAAATCCCCCCCATAATATTACTTCCACACTTCCTGTATATAAAACATTCACTGATATTTAATAATTGTTTAAGTCACTTTCAGTTCGTTACGTCTTTGCACCTACTTACGTGTACCACATTAAGGCACATTTTGCCTGGAAAAGAAAGTTCCCACCTGAGCTATTGAAATTTATTTATTTGTACAATAGACTTTTGTTTAATCATTCAGCTATAGCGACTGCTCTGAAAACGTTAGATAAAATATTTTTCTCCACTTATGTTAAGTTCCTGACGAGCCCAAGGCTTAAAAAGAAATATGGACGCTGTACATTATTATTATTGAAAGTAATTTATCAAACACTTTAACGTTTGTGTAAAATTAACATATAATAAATATATATATAATGTTTATAGTATTGTAATTAATTCACTTCTATCTGATGTTTAATATAATATTGAAACCGTCGTTTTCATTACAAGCAACTAACATTGTACTTCTATCGTTTCATTTAACAGTGTACTTACAAAGCCGCAGCTACATTACAATAAGCGGTCGTTATAGTGCAAGTACCGGTCGGAGATTGGTACGAGAGTCGGTTCAATCCCAATAGACTGCAAACAAATGACAATTCATGCGCTTTAAGTTCTCTCTCTCTCTCTCTCTCTCTCTCTCCCCCCCCCCTTTTTTTGTAGGAAAATACAATTTTAATTAAGTGTGGTATGGAGAGCTGTGATAATGAGCTTTTCCTCACTCCCATTACACTTTAACGGGCAATGCCTCATTATCATCCCGTTAATTATCTCAAGACCACATGATGCATGCAAACTATTCAGCATCCAAAAAACAGAAGCAATACAGAATATCACGTGGTGTGGTCGCTTAGATTCATTTATGAATGACCTAAACTGCTTGAGGTAACAAACCACACCAACGTAAAAGTGTTGTATCAGATTAAGGAATGATATCACTTCCTTCATTGAGATAATGTTTCATGTGAAACACATGCATTGCGGTCAGCTTATTTGGACGACGACAAAATCACAAGAGTGTGGCCTTGAGAATATAAAAAGTTTTTCCACATAATTTCAGACAAGATGATACTCAGTTGTCATAACATTAAACTAATTATTTCGTTGTCACCATCTTTCATTCTGAGCCTTCTATGATTTATTTACTTCTCCAAATTTATCCTTGCTTTCCTTCACAGCTTGCTCAATGCACAAAATGGATAATATTTGAGAAAGGCTACCACCCTGTCTTACTCCCTTTCCAAACACTGCGTCCCTTTCATACTCTTTAACTCTGATAACAGGTTATTGATTGGTTTCTGTATAAATTGTGAAGAACCTTCCGTTGCCTGTATTTTACCCCTGTTGACTTCTGAATTTGAAAGAGTATATTGCAATCAACATTATAAAAAGCTTTTTTTCCAAATCTACAAAAGCTAGAAAGGTAGGTTTGCCTTTGCTTAATCTATGTTATACGGTAATTCGTAAAATGACTATTGCCTCCCGTGTTCCAACATTTCTCCTGAATCCAACCTTATCTTCCCTGAGTTCGGCTTGTACCAGCTTTTCCATCCCTATCGTCTGAAATTCGTTAAAACCCCTTCTGAATTGAAAATACTCGTGCGATTTGCCCTTGATCAAATAGAAACAGATCACTTGTTCCCAAGAAATCGTCATATTTGCAAAGCATCCCCGAATCACAATAACTTCAGAATCAAGCTGAGTATGCCATTTCAATAAGTAAAGTTTTCGGTCCCTTTTTTTTTTTTTTTTTTTTTTTTTTTTTTTTTTTTTTTTTTTTTTCGAAGGCGCAACTGTAACTGGGAAAACCCATGTGGAAATGTTACAGATCTAACTTTTCCCTCAACTTGATGAAGCAGCATGTAACTTCATATTCCAGCATGACAAGCCGCCATATCATTCTCATCTGTCCATTACTGTTAGAAAAAAAGGGCAACGAAAGCAAAATTGAAATTTGTGGTCTTCTTTTTGAAACACTCTATAATTTTAAAAATTGTAGAGAAACGTTTAAGTTTTACGCAATATGTGTACTGCGTATGTTGTGCCTTGTCTGGCTCTAGGAGTACATGGAGTGATCACGTTGATAACGCAAAAGACATATCCCATGTCGGGTTTCATAAGTACGATTCTTTTCAGTTTTATTAATAATAAGGTACTTATAAATCTCTTATGAGATTTTCATTTGCTATAGATCGCTTATATACATTGATTTTATGCTGATGAGTAGTTTCGACTCATTAAAGAGTCATTATCAAATCTTAATTGTCCAGGATGGTAAGACATATGTTTCAGATGATCTGACACTATGATGACATGTTATAAATGTAATTCACATCACCAGTCAAGTATGCCTCAACATCATACTGTTTATGCTTTCGAAGCACATTGTATTGAACTAAATGACTTTGAGGCATATTTGACTGGTGATGTGCATACCATTTATAGCATGTCACCATAGTGTCAGCTCATCTGAAACATATGTCGTACCATCCTGGACAAGGAAGATTTGATAATGACTCTTTAATGAGTCGAAACTAGTCATCAATGTAAAAGCAATGTATATAAGCGACCTGTGGCAAATAAACATCTCATAAGAGATTCACAAGTGTCACATTAAGATCGCATCTTGTATAAATCCAGAATAAGATGTCAGGTAATTATAATAATAAGGTAGTAATTCGCTTTCCAGTGGATGTTAACCCACATGTATCAACTGTATACACATTGGGTTCCTTGAACCTTACCAGATAGTCATACAGGGGTGTCCAAAATAATATGATCACCTAACACCGACATGACACTTGTATTTATCAAGGAGCAGTACCCAACTGAATTTTATCCATTCTTGTACCAATACATTTGCGAGATGTAAATGTTGTATTCACTCTCTGCTGTAAAATTCGCCATAAGGGTTCAGTTATGAGTGGTTAACTACTTTTGAAATCCATGTATTTGCTTACATGTGGCTACATCAATTACGAGTCTCGGATTAACCATCATCGTATTTGTATCCCCTTTTATCCTTCTTAAATAATATAAGAGCATGCACCTCCAAAACATTTTGGCAAAACTGCTCCTGTTATGGGGACTGCACATGAAGTGATGCCTGCAATAAAAAGTTTTTGTGACCTAACCAGGTTTTCAGGAGCACTGCCATTTCATTACAGTGTATTGCAATTCACACAGTCCTCGAGATGTGACAGAGCAACACCACCGAAAGAGAAGACCACGATGGTCTAATGCCAAGTCACACAGAACAGGTCGCTATCGCGTAGCTGGGGCACTGTCCACTGGAGCCTAGTGGCTAGCCATTCAGGTACGCGGTAGCGACCCGCTCTGCATGACGCGGCAGGGGCGCGTTGCGGCCTGTAACGTCACGCTTCTCCCCACCCTAGAGCTCCTAAAAACCCACGCTGAATCGTCCGCCATCTTTGCCCCAACATGGACGCATCTGACAATGTTTATATTGGCGATGGTTGACCTATTCACGCAGTTTTCAACAATATTTCTAATGAAATGTATTTAATATTGCACACATAAGGGTACCGAACAGTAACTAATGTGTATGGCCCTGTAAAGATTTAGAATGCGCTTTTAATATAACAGATAACCGTAACGTACCGGTAATATAACATAGTTTCTCACCGGGCTGCAGTGGTTATGTTGGCACTAATGGTAATCACGGCAACTCAGATGACCAATAAATGTTTTTTCGTGACATCTTCAATAAAAACGAAAAGTATTTTTTTGTGAACGGACAAGGGTACATACAAGAACCTGTCAACCACAGAGCAGGGACAGCATTAATTTTGTTGCGAGTGAAACGAGCAGCAATAACATTTACGCTGTAGCTCGTGAAAAATATTAACGCAATTCTACACTTCATTGTTCATCTGTTGCCAACATAAGCACTGGAGCCCGGCGAGAAGCGTCGTAAAATTTTACCCAGTGCCGTAATTTGGAGTGTGTTACGCGACCGTAAGAGATGCTTCGACCTTATATATAAGTAATTGTGTGAAGTATTATTCAGTATGTTGAAAACTACGTATAAATGTAGGCCTACCACAATAAATATTCCTATCCACTTTGAAAACTGAGAAAAACTTCATTAAGTCACAAACATTCTGCAACAATCTGCTCCAGCATCACTGAAAGGGAGAAGTAATGCAATTGTACATAACTGACATATTTATAGCTACATTTATTACATATACTTACAATACATAATTGGGCGCCAGGTCCTGTTTACCAGTTGCTTCTGTGACAATTTATAGCCCCATCTTTTTCTTCGTTCTGGATTGCTGGGAATTTGAACATGCGCACTGCTTTGCTGCGGAGATTTGTACAGTTCACAGCTGAGCAGCCACCCATATTTTCCACAAATTCTTCAGTAATTTCGATTATAAACTCCCTTTCCGGTCGGGACTCGTATATATACACACATACAACTGCCCTGCACATTGCGGCAAAAATGGCGGATAGTTGAGCTCGGATTATAGGAGCCTTACGCCACCCGTTGACGTCACACACCATCCAGCCACCCGTTGCAGTCGGCGCCGCGCTACCGTCTGACGTCATCGCTACCTGTCGCACCTGTCCTCACCACCCTCGGCTTCCTCACCGTCACGTCGCTACGATTCTTCATTTCATTAATAAACTTTTAAAGAAAATAACTTATTTGAAACTTAAACAAAGAAATGTAAGTAAGAAACTATGTTTTTGTGTAGGTTGCATTTGCCCCACACAAAGCCAGAGAGGACAAGTGTAACGATACATTAAACTTTCTATTTTTTGTTTATCTTTCATCAGCGATGCTCATCGCCTCCGATTCCCTCTGACTCGCAATGCAACCAATTTAATTTCGTTCGTCATTTTTTACTTCCGAATAAGCGAGAAGATGGAACCGTGATAGTAGTTGTACTCATTCTCTGGTCTGTATCCGATGTGACAACACGTCTGTATCCACGCATGTAAGTGAGAATAATGCAAGCTGTTGCTGAAAATATATTATTTAAATTTAAAAGCATTCCGTCTCCTTCGTTTTCATTTAAATCAAACTCCTCCACGTCAAATCTTTAATTTCTTAATGTTTTCAGCTCCTTCGCATCTGTAATAGTTTAATGTTCAGACGCCATTACAATCGCTTTGCATTGTCTGCAAAATTTCAATCAATCAATCATCCTTATATTATACTTTGCTTGATTTTAGAACCTGCATTCTTTTCTTTTGTAATTTCACAAAGTCCGATCAATTTTTTTTATTTTTTATTTTTTTTATTTTTTTTTTTTTTTTTTTAAGTATTCCATCACTACCAGTAACTTCATGTTCTACCCACGGTCACACAACAATGAAAAGCGAAGTGAACAGTCTGAACATTGATCTCCTACGGAAAGTATCTCCAACGTTCACGTATTAAATAAGTAAAAGTTATCATTTCCAACTTCTACAATGCGCAGCGCTGGATCCAGCTAGATGCTTTCCATAAGTTTTATGACGTGCTGTTGCTTGTATGGTGCCCGACTTTAATATGCAACCCGTGGTTTATTTGCTTTAATGTTCATTTTGTTCTGTACTTTAACTAAATTATTTCAAATTCAAAAATTCGGTACCATCAATTCCTTGTCCAAGATATAATTGAGGAATCTACTTTAACAATTATGGCATCATACGAAGATAGATTAAGAAAACGCACACCTACATTTCTAGCTTTTGTAGATTTGAGGAAGGCTTTTGACAATGTTGATTGGAATAAACTCTTTCGAGTTCTGAAGCAAGCAGGAGTAAAATATAGGGAGTGTACGGTTATTTACAACTTGTACAAAAACCAGACAGCGGTTGTCAGAGTTGAAGGGCATGAAAGGGATGCAGTGGTTGGAAAGGGAGTAAGACAGGGTTGTAGTCTTTCTCCAATGTTATTCAGTTTTTACATTGAGCAAGCTTTAAAGGAAACAAGGAGGAATTTGGAGAAGGAATTAAAGTTCAGAGTGAACAAATAAAAACATTGCGTTTTGCCGACGACATAGTAATTCTTTCAGATGCAGCAAAGGACCTGGAAGAGCAATTGAATGGAATGGACAGTGTGCTGAAAGGTGCATATAAGATGAACATTAACAAGAGCAAAACTAGGGTAATGGAGTGCAGTCTAAGAAAATCAGGTGATGCTGAAGGAATTAGATTAGGTAACGAAGCAATAAAGGAGGTAGATGAGTTTTGTTACTTGGGCAGTAAAATAACAAATGATGGGCGCAGTACAGAGGATATAAAATGCAGAATGGCAATGGGTAGAAAAGCGTTCTTGAAAAACAGAAATTTGTCAACATCAAATATTGATTTCAGCCTAAGGAAGTCCTTTCTGAAGGCATTTGTATAGAGTGTTGCCTTGTATGGGAGTGAAACATGGACGATAAACAGTGCGGACAGGAAGAGGATTTAGGCTTTTGAAATGTGGTGCTACAGAAGAATGCTGAAGATTAGGTGGGTGGGTCACGTAAGTAATGAAGAGTTACTGAACAGAATTGGGGAGAAAAGAAATTTCTGGCATACCTTGACTAAAAGAAGGGATAGATTAGTAGTACACATTCTTAGACATCAAGGAATTGTGAATTTAGCGTTGGAGGGAAGTGTGCGGGGTAAAAACCGCAGAGGAAGACCAAGAGGTGGATACAGTAAGCAGATTCAGACAGATGTAGGAATAAATCGCAATTTGCGATGTTATGGCTTCACTGTATTAGGTTTAGATGAAATACCAAACTGTGGCGAATGAAAATTTGTGCCTGGTTGGGATTCAAACCCGTGATCTCCTGCTTACTAGACAGACGCGTTGACCACTCCGCCACCGAGGACACAGTGACCAGCCCAATTGCAGAGGACTTTTTCCTGCACGTCTTCCGCCACACACAAATCTCCATTCGCCACGCTGTCTCTTTCCTATTACAAGAGCCTATTTATTCTATAATGCTCGCAGCCACAATACTGTATTCCCGCATCAGGGAGAACAGACCATGACGTATCGAGACACAGTTAATTGTCGTCAGGAGCCCAGCCTCGGCTTGTATACAATTATATATATTTTTGACGAATTACAGCGTTCAAATGAATGAAATAAATCGCAATTTGCGATGTTATGGCTTCGCTGACGACAATTAATTGTGTCTCGATATCTCACTGTCTTTTCTCCCTGATGCGGGAATACGGTATTGTGCCTGCGAGCATTACAGAACAAATAGGCTGTGGTATAGGAAAGAGACAGCGTGACGACTGGATATTTATGTGTGGCGGGAGACATGCAGGGAAGAGTCCTCTGCAGTCGGGTTGGTCACTGTGTCCTCGGTGGTGGAGTGGTCAACGCGTCTGCCTAGTAAGCAGGAGATCCCGGGTTCGAATGCTGGCCGGGTACAAATTCTCATTCGCCGCACTTTGGTATTCCATCTAAGCCTAGTACAGTGGAGCCATAACAAATCGCAAATTGCAGTTTATTTCATTAAATGAACGCTGTAATTCGTCAAAAAGATATATAATTGTAGAAGGAAGGAAGCTTGGAGTTTAACGTCCCGTCGACAGCGTGGTCATGAGAGACGGAGCTTACGCTCGGAGTATTTGGGTAAGGATGCGGAAGGAAATCGGTCGTGCCCTTTGAAAGGAACCATCCCGGCATATGCCTGGAGCGATTTAAGGAAATCACGGAAAACCTAAATCTGGATGGCCGGAGGTGGATTTGAATCACCATCCTTCCGAATGCGAGTCCAGTGCGTTACCACTGCGCCACCTCGCTCGGTATAATTGTAGACAGATGTAGGTTGCCGTTCTTATGTGGAGATGAGAGGTTTGTTCATGATAGGGTATTGTGGAGAACTGTATCAAACCAGTGTCCGGACTGAAGACCACAACAACAACACGAAGCAGGGGCAACGTTATAGGCCTCCTCTCGCGGTGGCGCTGCACAGAAGTGGTAACAGCAACAACAGTAGCAGGACTGACCCGGTGCTGGGGCAGGCGGGCACGCAGCGGCCGTCGTGCAGGACCCCCCGGCAGGCGAAGCAGCGGTCGGGGCCCGGTCCGTCGCAGCCCCCCAGGCACTGGCGGTGGCAGCGCCGGCAGCCCCCCGCGTCGCACCAGCGCGCCACGCCGTCCCCCTGGCACTGGTGCGGCCCCCAGCACCGGCTCGAGTTGCACCCCGTCTCGGGGCACGGCTCGCGGTCCCGCCTGCACACAGCGGCAACGCCGCGGCCCTCAGCTCGCTGGTCTGCACTGATTTGCTTTACACACATTTGAGGCTGCATCATCTGCAAATGAATTTTTCATTACAGACCTATATCAATGACTTCAGTTTGCAGCAGGATTGTAGAACATATACTTCCCTCAAATATTATGAAGCATCTTGAAGAGACTGATCTATTGACCCATAGTCAACACAGATTCAGAAAGTATCGCCGGGGTGAGTAGCTGAGCATCTAAGGCGCCTCGCTGTGGAGCGCGCGGTTGCTCGCCATCGGAGGTTCGAGTCCTCAGCCCTTTCCTCACATGATGTGATGAGTGCTATCGACAAGGGATGTCGAATTGATTTCGAATTTCTAGATTTCCGGAAGGCTTTCAACGCGGTACCTCACAATCATCTTGCAATCAAACTGCGTGCTTAAGGAATATCGCCACAATTGTGCGATTGGATTCGTGATTTGCTGGGACAGGACACAGTACCTTGTAATTGACGGTAAGTCATCGAATAGAACTGAAATGACATCTGGCGTTTCCCATGGAACTGTTACAGGGCACCTTCTGTTCCTTATAAAGATTTAGCAGACAATATGAGTAGCTCTCTTAGGTTCTTTGTGGATGATGCTATCACTTACCAGCTTGTAAAGTCACCAGAAGATTAAAAGCAACTGCAAAGTGGAATGAAACTTTCACTCTGCAGGGCAGTGTGCGCTGATATGAAACTGCCTGGCAGATCAAAATTGTGTACCGAAACCGGGACTCGAAACTGGGACCTTCACCTTTCGCGGGCAAGCGCTCTACAGACTGAGCTATGCTCTCACGACTCACGATACCGCCTCACAACTTTTCTTCTGCCAGTACCTCGCCTCATACTTTCCAAACTTCGCAGAAGTTCTCCTGCAAACCTTACAGTACTAGCACTCCTGGAAGAATAGATATGATCGAGACATGGTTTAGCCACAACCTAACAGATATTTAATCTGCCAGGAAGTTTCATATCAGCGCACACTACGCTGCAGAGTGAAAGTTTCATTTTGGAAACATCCCTTAGGCTGTGGCTAAGCCATGTCTCAACCATGTCCTTTCTTCCAGGAGTGCAAACAATTTTAATCTGCCAGGAAGTTTCAACTGCAAAATGATTTAGATATCTGCATGGTGAAAAATGGAAATTGGCCCTTAATAATGATAAATGTGAAGTCATCCATATGGTCACTAAAATAAGCCCATTAAACTTCATTTACACGATACATTAGTTAAAATTACAGGCCGTAAATTCTACTTAATATCTAGGAATAACAATTACATACAACGTAAACTGGAAACAACAACCAGAAAATATTGTATGGAAAGCGAACCAAAGACTACGTTTCATTGGCAGAACGTTTAGAAGATACAACAGCTCTGCTAAGGAAACTGACTACACCATACTTGAGCATCCCATTTTGGAGTATTGTTGCGCATTGTCGCATCCCCACCAAGTAGCACTGATGAACGATTTAGAGAAAGTACAGAGAAGGGCACCTCGATTTTTATTATTGTGATAAAGCCGACAAAGTGTCACTGAAATGCTGCACGAGTTAGGCTGGAAATCATTAAAAGAAAGGCGTTACTTCTTATGACGTGATCTATTTGAAAAATTTCTGTCACCAACTTTCTCTTCCGAATGCGAACAGATTTTGTTAGCTCCCACCTACATATGAAGATATGATCATGAAAATAAAATAAGAGAATTCAGATCGGAAACGGAAACATTTAGGTGTTCCTTTTTCCCGCGAGCTATTTAGAGATTGGAAATGTACAGAAATATCATATAGATCGATGAACTGTCTGCCATGCATTTAAATGTGACTTTCAGAGTATTTATGTAGATGTAGATGAGCTCTGGGTCACCCCGTGCCCCTGGATCTTGTGTGGGCCCCAGCAATGTCATGAGTTGCGCCCCGAATCTGGGTCTCGTCTGCAAAAATGGCAACGCCACATTCATCAGCTCACTAGCCACACCCCCTGCATGGAACACCTTTACACTGCATAAGGTAAGGCTGCATCTTCTGTAGTCGAGGACAATTCCAAGCTCACTTAAAATGCATTTACACCATGAGTGTAAGGACATAACTGACCTTTAGTGTGCGACACTTTTCTGGTGCCGTGTACCGCCAACAGCAACAGGGACATGACACCTTACTAGTGCTTCCCCGATCCTCCAGAAAATCAATTTTAGTGCATTCCTCAGTCCATCCATGCGACGAAAATGTTATTGTTTTTACTTGGTAAAACTATACTGGGTGGTTTCTGCCACCATGTACAAACTCTAGGGATTGATCAAGCAGACAATAGTGAACAATAAAGGTCTACTTAACATAAGTCCACAAACGCTACAAACCATTTAGACCATACTACTTTCTAACAGAGACTGTAGTCCAGTATGTACGGTACCATGCATCCAAAGTTAGCGTTTGCGTGGTTTTATCTTAGAGGATGGTATTCGATATACCACGTCATTGACGATTCGAAAAGTTATGAGGCTGCTACATGATGGAGCCCCAGCCCACTTCCTCATTATTGTCTGAACAAATGTCAGTTGTGTTTTCCTTGGTCGGGGATTGGGATGACAAGTTGCAGTTGCATGGTCTGCTCATCACCGGATCTCAACCTGTATGATTTCTGGTTATGAGGTCATCTGAAAAGTATTCTGTATACAGAATCCACTCAAGATGTGGAGACACTGGAGCAAAGTACTCATACAGTGTTGTCACCAGTGCGATTTTAGTGCTTTCGTGTCAAAGGCAGCATATGTTGAGGGATATGGAAACCATTTTCAACACATGTTGTAACTGTGACTGACTGATACAGTGTGCACGAGCTCCAGTTTCTGTAAAATGCACTTCTGGACATAAGGTCATTACAATTCGTTGTTCCATATTCTCTCCTCAATCAGTCCGTAGAGTTGGTACACAGCACAAAAATCATCATCATCATTAGAGACTGATTATGCCTTTCAGCTTTCAGTCTGGAGCATAGTACCTCTAATAAAACTCCTCCATGATCCCCTATTCAATGCTAACATTGATACCTCGTCTGATGTTATGCCTTTTACTTCAAAATCATTCTGCGCCGAATCTAAGTACTTTCTTCTTGGTCTACCTCGACACTTCTTACCCTCCGCTGCCGAGCTCATGAGTCTCTTAGGTAACCTTGCTTCTCCCATGCGTGTAACATGACCCCACCATCTCAGTCTGTTCGCTCTAACTGCTTCATCTATGGTGTTCATTCCAAGTTTTTCTTTTATTTCCTCATTATCGACACCCTCCTGCCAATGTCCACATCTATTAGTACCTGCAATCATTCTTGCTACTTTCATATCTGTAACCTCTACCTTATGAATAACGTAACCTCCATCCACCCAACTTTCACTCTCATACAACAAAGTTGGTCGAAAGATAGAGCGGTGCACTGCTAACTTAGTCTTGGTACTTACTTCCTTCTTGCAGAAGAGAGTAGATCTTAGCTGAGCACTCACTGCATTAGCTTTGGTGCACCTTGATTCCAGTTCTTTCACTATGTTGCCATCCTGTGAGAAAATACATCCCAGGTACTTGAAACTGTCCACCTGTTCTTTGTTCCTCCTATTTTGCACTCAATCTGTTTAAATCTCTTTCCCACAGACATTACTTTCGTTTTGGAGATGCTGATCTTTATATCATAATCCATGCACCTCTGATCGACCTCTGAAATATTAGTCTGCAACCTTTCAATCGAATCGGCGATTATAACTAAGTCATCCGCATATGCGAGACTGCTTATTTTGTTTTCTCCTATTTTAATCCCGTCCTGCCAGTCTGCTGTTTTCAATATATGATCCATGAATAGTATGAACAACAGTGGTGATAGGCTACAGCCTTGTCTTACCCCTGAAACTAACCTGAACCATGAGCTTAATTTGCCATCTAACTGCTGCCTGACAGTATACGTAAAGCCCTTTAATTGCCTGCAGAAGTTTGCCTCCTATACCATAATATTGTAGAACTGACAGTAGCTTCCTCCTAGGAACACAGTCATAAGCCTTTTCTTGATCTATGAAACATAGATACAATTCCCTATTCCACTCATAGCACTTTTCCATTACCTGCCGTAAGCTAAAGATCTGGTCCTGACAGCCTCTAAGAGCTCTAAACCCACACTGATTTTCATCTAACTTGTCCTCGATTAATACTCGCACTCTCCTTTCAACAATACCTGAGAATATTTTGCCTATAACGTTAATTAAAGAGATACCTCGATAGTTGTTACAATCTTTTCTGTTTCCATGTTTGAAAATTGGTGTGATTACCGCTTTCGTCCAGTCAGACGGAACCTGTCCCGATTCCCACGCCTTCTCAATTATCCTGTGTAACCATTTGAGACCTGATATTCCACTGTATTTGACGAGTTCCGGCTTAATTTCATCCACCCCAGCCGCTTTTTTGAACTGTAATCTACTGACCATTTTCTCCCCTTCCTCAAATGAGATTCTGTTTCCATCGCTGTTCCTATCATTCTATCTGAAAATCTGATATATCATTCAACGTTTCACCTACATTGAGCAATTCTTCAAAATATTCATCTGCTCAAGGGATTCACAGGATTGACGAACAGCTTTCCTGACCTGTCCAAAACACTTGTTAATTCCTTCTTCCTTCCCTTTCAAAGATTGCTAACTACGCTCCAAAATGGTTTTCCCGCGGCTTGACCCAGAGTTTCTAGCTTATTTCCAAAGTCTTCCCATGATTTCTGCTTGGAGTCTGCAATTACTCGTTTAGCTTTGTTTCTTTCTTCAACATAACTTTCTCTGTCTGCCTGATTTTTAGTATGGAGCCAATTTTGAAATGCCTTCTTTTTCTTTTTACAGGCTGCCTTGACGTGTCATTCCACCAAGCTGTCTGCTTCTTCCTGCCTTTACACACTACTGTTCCAAGACAGTCTCTAGCTGCTTTCAGTAGTGTGTCCCTGTACCTTGACCATTCCTCTTCCAGTGACTGCAGATCATTACCTTCAACTAACTGGCACCTTTCCGAGATCATTGCTATATATTTCTGCCTAATTTCCTTCTCTTGAAGCTTCTCCACTCTTATCCTTCTATACATGGACTTAACTTTCTGCTCTTTTGACATCACAAAACCAATTTCTCTGCAGATTAAATAATGATCAGTATCATCAAAGAACCCCCTGAAAACACGCGTCTTTGACTGTCTTCCTGAATTCCTGGTCTGTTATTATATAGTCAATGACAGATCTGGTTCCCAAGTATAGCAGTAAATGTCCTTATGCTTAAAGAAGGAGTTTGTGATAACTAAGCCCATACTGGAACACAAGTCCAAAAGCTTTTTTCCGTTCCTGTTGGCCTCCATATCCTCTCCAAACTTACCCATAACCTTTTCATAACCTTCTGTTCGATTTCCTATCCTGAGTAAAACACTACCCTAATCCTTCACTCTAACAACTACATCACTAAGTGCGTTGTAAAACCTGTCCATCTCCTCTTTATCTGTCCCTTCACAGGGTGAATACACTGCCACAATCCTAATTTTCTTACTGGAGATGGCCAAATCTATCCACATCAGTCGTTCATTTACACACCTTATTGCAGTTATGCTGGGTTCGATTGCTTTCCTGATGTAAAATCCTACACCCCACTGTGCTCTTCCTACTTTAACTCCTGACAGGTAGACCTTGTATTCTCCGACTTCGTCCTCTTTCTCTCCCCTTACTCTAACGTCACTAACAGCTAAGACGTCTAACCCCATCTTACTTGAAGCCTCCGCCAGTTCTACCTTCTTCCCAGTGTAATCCCCATTGATATTAATAGCTCCCCATCTGATTCCAGATCGTTTGCCAAGTCGTATCTGTCAGTTAGAGGTGGGACTCCATCACCTCCAAAGGTCCGAGGCATTTTGCTCTGATTGTTGGAAAACAAGTCCTGCATATTGTACAAATATCTGTAAACCTAAAGTACGTAACTGCTGCTGTTATCAGTCCCTAGGCTTACAAACTACTTAAAGTAACTTATGCTAAGGAGAACACTGACACTCCAGATGGAGAACTCGAATCTCTGACGGCGAGCGACAGTGTGCTTGACACTGTGGTAACTCAGCGTGACTACTCTGACACCCAGCACATCACACTACATAAGGTAAGGCCACGTCTTCTATAGTCAAGGCCAGTTCCATGCTCTCGCATGTTAGTCCATTCACAGCATTGGTGTTACGAATATAACTGGCACCCATCGCACGACACTTTTCTGGCGCCCCATCTCATCAAGGGCAGTAGGGGATGACCCTCCAGAAACACATATCCTACAATACAAAATCCATTTTTGTGGATCCCTTAGTCCATCCATGCAACATCATTTATGGATTCACTCGGGTGTGGGGAAGAAGTGGCAAGCGCGAATTGGGGCCGCATCTACATCTACATAGGATACTCTGCAAATCACATTTAAGTGCCTGGCAGAGGGTTCATCGAACCACCATTGTCTGCCAATCCATTCTCGAATAGCACGCGGGAAGAAAGAACACCTGAATCTCTTCGTTCGAGCTCTGATTTCTTGTATTTTATTCTGAATGTCATTTCTACCTATGTAAGTGGGAGTCACAATATATTTTCGCATTCGGAGGATAATGTTGGCGATTGGAGTTTCGTAAGTAGCCCACGCCGCAACGATAAGTGCCATTGTTGTAATGATTTCCATCCCAGATCCTGTATCATTTCCGTAACGCTGTCTCCCCTGTATCGTGACAATACGAAACGAGCTGCCCTTCTTTGGACTCTTTCGATGTCCTCCGTCAAACCCACCTGATAAGGATCCCACACTGGGCAGCAATACTCCAAAAATGGACAGACAAGCATAGTGTATGCAGTCTCTTTTGTAGTTCTCTTGCATCTTTTAAGGGTTCTGCCAAAAAAACGGAGTCTCTGGTTCGCCTTTCCCACGACATTATGTAGGTGTTCTTTCCAGTTTAAGTCTGAAGTAATAGTAATTCCTAAGTATTTTGTGGAGTTTACGGCCTTCACGTTTGATTGATTTATCTTGTAAACAAATTTTAACGGATTTATTTTCTTACTCATGTGGACGACTTCACACTTCTCATTATTTAGTGTCAATTTCCAATTTTTACACTATAGTGCTATCTTATTCAGATCGTTCTGCAGTTGGTTTTGATCTTCAGACGATTTTACTAGACGGTAAATCACGGCGTCATCTCCAAGCAACCTAAGAGAGCTACTTAGAGTTTCCCCTAAATCCTTTATGTAAATAAGGAACAGCAGAGGACAAATAACACTACCCTGTGGAACGCCAGATATCACTTCTGTTTTAGTAGATGCCTTACCATCGATTACTACGATCTGTGTCCTCTCTGACAGGAAACCTCCTATCCAATCGCAAATTTGGGGCGATATACCATAACTACGCAATTTGATTAAAAGCCGTTTGTGAGGTACGGTGTCAAAAGCCTTCTGGAAATCAAGAAATACGGAATCGATTTGCGAACCTTTGTCGATAGCGCCCATCACTTCGTGTTTCGCATGAACGATATTTTCTAAATCCGTGTTGACCTTGGATCAATAGATCAATAGATAGGATATGTTCGAAAACCCTGCTGCAAAATGACATCAATGAAATATGCATGTAGTTTAGTGGGATACTCCTACTGCCTTTCTTGAATATGAGTGTGACCTGTGCAACTTTTGGTACAGATCCTTCTATGAGAGAGCGGTTGTATATGACAGTTAAGTAAGGAGCTATCGCTCCAGCATAATCAGATAGAAATCTAATGGGTATACAGTCCGAGCCAGAAGTTTTTTTCTTGTTAAGTGATTTTGGTTTTAGATGACCCCAAGCTATGTTGAGGCCAGAGACGAAGTAGGCCAAGAGAAACAGCTTTGTGATGTCACTACAACTGCAGTTTTCAGGGCCACCACCCACTGGCCTTACGCATTGGGTGATAGGAAGGAAAACTGTTACTGTAGCAAGAGGGAGAGGGGTAAGAGCTGATGGTAGGATTCGAGTATGGTGCAGACTAGTCTTGTGTAGTTCGCGAACGAACTAGTTTGGAAGAGCGCTCCCAAAGGTGAACTACGCGAACTAGTTCGCAGATACCTAGCCTCTTAGTTCGTCCGCTCCTTTTCCGAAGACTGACGGGGAACAGCGAGAGGACGCGAAAGCGCGCAGAATCGCGTGATTCCCTTCTGCCTTCTTTCGCGCTGAGATGCAGCTCAGCTGTACTTTCATAGTTCACCGCCACAAATGTTCTTTTCTAAGGTATTCAGCAGTGTCTATATAAGAATAAATACCTCACTCAGAACTCCAAACTAGTTTCGTGGACTTATTGCTATCAGTAAGATCCAACAACAACAACAACTTTGACGACAAGGAGTGGTTGTGGTTTCAAATATGGTTGGGTCTTACTGTTAGCAAGAAGTCCACGAAACCAGTTTGGATCCCTATTTAAATGGATTTAATACTCCGATATAGGGGTTTGAAGATGCCATAATGGAATGCCGAAACTGGTAGCTAAGGAATAAATATTTCTGTAAAACATACGGCTCTTCGAAACCTGTTTCGTACGTAGTCATTTTGTTGTGTTTAAAGCAACAAAATGTAGTTTACCCTATTATAAGGGCCTGATTAGGATGGCTTGGGCCATCGAAACTGGTTGCCAGTAAATAACAAAATGAAAATACAGCTGACGGTGTTATTATTCATTGCTAGATATATGGCTGAAGCACCAGCGTCCATGCATAAGATGGACATAATCAACCATGTTACTTCCGGTTACAAAGAGAGCTCTTACAGCCACTCATACATTTCATATTCCCATACAAGGTCAAAATTTTGGTGGATAACAATTCATCAAGTCACTCCACTAAACGTTTTCGTAATTGTTTTGAACAACATACTGGAAAATTCCTGTGAATGATTTGACCACCGACATCGCCGAAGTTAATCTCTTTGAACGTTTATGGGATAAAATTGAAAAAGCAGTTTGTGCAAAAACTCCTGCAATGGCAACATATCCTTCTCCACGATGTCGACCTAGATCAGGTCTTCCAATCACGATCTGGGTTCGTACACGCCTTTCCTCACTTCATTCCCTACCTCTCCCTGATGCTTTTTCCTGCCCATCCCGTATCCCTCCTTGGTTCATCCCCCGTTTGAAGCGCTACCTGCAATTGTCCTGCGATCCAAAGACGTTAGTTTCACCAAGTTTCAGGCACTCCTTGATACTAACTGTGATGCAGAAGTTCTCCATACTGATGGCTCCTTGGTAAATGGCAGAACCAGTTACACTTTTCCAGAATGAAACTTTCACTCTGCAGCGGAGTGTGCGCTGATATGAAACTTCCTGGCAGATTAAAATTGTGTGCCGGAACCGGGACTCGAACCTGGGACCTTTCCCATCCCGGGCAAGCGCTCTACCACTGAGCTACCCAGCCACGACTCACGATGCCGCCTCACAACTTTACTTCCGCCAGTACCTCGCCTCCTACTTTCCAAACTTCACAGAAGTTCTCCTGCGAAACTTGCAAGACTAGCACTCCTGGAAGAAAGGATATGGTGGCGAGGTACTGGCGGAAGTAAAGTTGTGAGGCGGCATCGTGAGTCGTGTCGGGGTACCTCAGTGGTAGAGCGCTTGCCCGCGAAAGGCAAAGGTCCCAGGTTCGAGTCGCGGTTCCGGCACACAATTTTAATCTGCCAGGAAGTTTCATATCAGCGCACACTCCGCTGCAGAGTGAAAGTTTCATTCTGGAAACATCCCCTAGGCTGTGGCTAAGCCATGTCTCCACCATATCCTTTCTTCCAGGAGTGCTAGTCTTGCAAGTTTCGCAGGAGAACTTCTGTGAAGTTTGGAAAGTAGGAGGCGAGGTACTGGCGGAAGTAAAGTTGTGAGGCGGCATCGTGAGTCGTGTCGGGGTAGCTCAGTGGTAGAGCGCTTGCCCGCGAAAGGCAAAGGTCCCAGGTTCGAGTCCCGGATCCGGCACACAATTTTAATCTGCCAGGAAGTTTCATATCAGCGCACACTCCGCTGCAGAGTGAAAGTTTCATTCTGGAAACATCCCCTAGGCTGTGGCTAAGCCATGTCTCCACCATATCCTTTCTTCCAGGAGTGCTAGTCTTGCAAGTTTCGCAGGAGAACTTCTGTGAAGTTTGGAAAGTAGGAGGCGAGGTACTGGCGGAAGTAAAGTTGTGAGGCGGCATCGTGAGTCGTGTCGGGGTAGCTCAGTGGTAGAGCGCTTGCCCGCGATAGGCAAAGGTCCCAGGTTCGAGTCCCGGTTCCGGCACACAATTTTAATCTGCCAGGAAGTTTCATATCAGCGCACACTCCGCTGCAGAGTGAAAGTTTCATTCTGGAAACATCCCCTAGGCTGTGGCTAAGCCATGTCTCCACCATATCCTTTCTTCCAGGAGTGCTAGTCTTGCAAGTTTCGCAGGAGAACTTCTGTGAAGTTTGGAAAGTAGGAGGCGAGGTACTGGCGGAAGTAAAGTTGTGAGGTGGCATCGTGAGTCGTGTCGGGGTAGCTCAGTGGTAGAGCGCTTGCCCGCGAAAGGCAAAGGTCCCAGGTTCGAGTCCCGGTTTCGGCACACAATTTTAATCTGCCAGTTACACTTTTGTTTATGGCGTCCATAGAGAACAACGGTCACTTCCACCTGGCTGTAGTATTTTTACAGCTGATCTGATCGCCATATCTCATGCTCTTGATCACCTAAAAACATGCCCCCAGAAATTGCCTGTCGTGTGCAGCGACTCCCTTAGTGGCCTGCACGTATTTCTCTTCCCATCCGTTGGTGCAATCCATTCAAAGCGCCATCGCTTCACTAGGCAAGTCTGGCTGTTCAGTGGACTTTATTTGGACCCCCGGCCACATTGGCATCCCGGGGAACGAGCGTGTCGATCAGCTGGCTAAGCTGGCCACCACCGCTCCTCCCCTGGATATTGGTACCCCAGAACGGGATATCCGAATGGATTTGCGCCACAAGGTTTTTGAGGCTTGGAACACACAATGGGCAACACTGAGCACTCCCAACAAGCTCCATGCGATCAAGTCCTCTACAGCCGTTTGGAAGTCGTCTTTCAGGCCTTCCCACAGGGACTCTGCTGTCCTGTGTCGATTACGTATTGGCCATACGTGGTTGACGCATGTCTACCTTTTACGTCAAGAGGACCCAACGAATTGCCGTAGTGTAAGTTTGTTGACAGAGGTCCACATCCTGTCGGACTGTCCGCTTTTAGCCGCCTTGCGGCAGTCTTTTAATCGACCTGATGCGCCTGCCTTGTTTTTAGCTGACAATGCCTCAATGGCTGACCGAGTTTTAGGTTTTATCCGTGCATCTGGATTTTATCATTCTATTTAGTGGTGGGCTCGTTGCCTGGTGTCTCAGGTCCCCACCCCTACCCTTTTAACCTGATGTTTTTCTTACTTATACTCTGTTTTTTTACCTCCACGTTTTAGTCCGTGTAGAGTGACTGGCTCATCTTGTATTTGTTAGTAATCAGCCAGCCACTGTTCCCTGCTCTATTTTAGCTTACTTCAACACTTGGTGTCTCCTATTCCTGTCTTCTTCAGTGGTGTTGAGAGTATCAAGTTCATTGTCACTGTGCCACTTGGGTGTTGAGCTTTATTTTTTTTCCTACTTGGATGTCTTCGGTAGGAACAGGTGAGTGATAACCGTGTTCTTTAGTCGCATCTAAATACCAAAACAACAACAACAATAACAACAAGTGTCGGTGACTTGTTCAGTCAATGCATTTCAACAGGACAACTCGAGGTCTGACACGATATTGGAAGATGTCCCATGAATTGTCACCTCTATGAATGTATCTGAGAAAGTACATAGCTTATCCACACCATTTCATTTGAAAACACTTCTATTGCAGACAAACTAAGCTACTGGAGATTTAAGTGAACTGGACTGTGAGTCTTTTCCCTGGCAGAAGAGTTGGAGGATGTGGGATGGCAGACTCACCCACAGTCCGGGGCGTCGATGTAGATCTCCTTGGAGGCGACGATGGCCTCCCAGTCGACGGTGTGCACGTAGCACAGCTGCGGCACCTTGCCGATGCGCACGGCGCCGCGCAGCACGTTGGTCAGCGACGCGAGCGCCACCTCCTTGAGGTCCTCCAGCTGGTAGACCATGAGCGAGTAGCGGATGTAGCCGTGGTCCACCCACAGCACCTGGCCGCGGATCACCGCCAGGTTGGGGAACAGCGCGCCCAGCGACTGCAGGCCCTTCACGCGGTGCACCAGCAGGTAGCTGGTGATCTCCTGCCAAAACAGAAGCACACCATCACAAAATCGAGTCAACAGTGTCAACAGCACTGAGTTACAGAATGATTTGGATGCAGCTGTGGTCAACCTAAAGCATCTCGTCGCAGATCACCTCCAGCATAGGAACCCAGAAACTATAGGTCCTTCAGCTGGAGCACCAACAGGTACCTGGTGACTTCTGTCCAGGAAAACAGCACATATTTACAATACTCCTTACTACAAAACACTACTGATAACAGTAACTGCAGGCTCTGGTCATGGTGCAGCATCAGATATCTGGTGATCTCCTTCCACAAGAGTAGTACACAGTTACAAGAGGACTGGCATGAAGCTATGGTTATAACCTAGTCAATGATGACCACAAAGTTGGGGAACAGCGCAACCAGTGAGTGATAGCCCTTCAGGTAGTGCATCAGCAGGTAGGTTGCGATCTCCTATCAGGACAGCAGTCATGTCAACAGCACAAGATACAGAATGACTGGGACATAGCCATGGTCAACCTAGAAAAACTGGCTGCAGAACACCATACTTTAGGAAACAGTGGACCAGAAGTGTAGGTGGGTCACCAACAAGTATCTGGTGATCTCATGCCGACAGAATAGCGCACAGTTACAAAATGATCAGGCTGCTTCTTTGGTCGGCCCAGAATACGTCTCTGTGATTGACTATCAAGTTGAAAAACAGAAAGTGCACCATCAGGTATCTGGTGATTTTCATGCCAGCACATAGTTACAAAATGATCTGGAGTAGCCATGGTCTATCCTAGTCAATAATCACCACCTATTTGGAGAACTGCACAACCAGCGAGTGATGGTTTGGGGGTGTCCAGACACTTTCGATCTCATAGAGCATGTGTTATATATCATACCCTCTTGGCTACACTTCCTCCATGCCTTCCAGGGATTCGTCACCAAGAAGCAATCACACAGTATAAGAAAATATTATCTACCCCACAACTTCCCAACCACATCAACAACAGAAAGTTACAGAATGATTGGGATGCATCCGTGGTGAACCTAAAGCATTTGGTTGCAGATCACCTCCAGCATAGTAACCCAGAAACTGTAGGTCCTTCAGCTGGAGCACTAGCAGGTATCTGGTGATCTCTGGCCAGGAGAATAGCACACATTTACAATATGAATAAACTGTAGCTTTGGTCTACCCAGAATACTCCTTACTGTGAATCACCACCAATAAGGAACAGGAACTGCTGGCCCTGGTCATGGTGCAGCATCAGATATCTAGTGATCTAATTCCACAAGAGCAGCACATAGCAGGACTGGCATGTAGCCATTGTATATCCTAGTCAAGGATGACCACAAAGTTGGTAGACAGCGCAACCAGTGAGTGATAGCCCTTCAGGCAGTGCATCAGCAGGTAGATTGCGATTTCCTGTCGAGACATCAGTGCACCATCACAAACTCAGTCATGTCAACAGCACAGAGTTGTAGAATGACTCGGACGTAGCCATGGTCAACCTAGAACAACTGGCTGCAGAACACCATACTCTAGGGAGTATTGGACCAGAAGTGCAGGCTGCAGATAACCTCCAGCATAGGGACCCAGCTGGAGCACTAGCAGGTATCTGGTGATCTCTGGCCAAGAGAATAGCACACATTTACAATATGATCAAACTGTAGCTTTGCTCTACGCAGAATACTCCTTACTGTGGATCACCACCAATAAGGAACCGCAACTGCAGGCCCTGGTCATGGAGCAGTATCAGATATCTGGTGATCTCCTTCCACAAAAGCAGCACAGTTACAAAAGGACTGGTATGAAGCCATGGTATATCCTAGTCAAGGATCACCACAAAGTTGGGGAACAGCATGCCCAGTGACTGCAGGCCCTTCATGCGGTGCACCAACAGGTAGCTGGTGATCTCCTGCCAGCACAGCAGCACATCGTCACAAAATCGAGTCAACCATGTCAACAACACAAAGTTACAGATTGATTGGGATGCAGCTGTGGTGAACCTAAAGCATCTGGTTGCAGATCACCTCCAGCATAGGGACCCAGAAACTATAGGTCCTTCAGCTGGAGCACCAGCAGATACCTGGTGATCTCCTGCCAGGAGAATAGCACACATTTACAATATGATCAAGCTGTAGCTTTGGTCTACCCAGAATACTCCTTACTGTGAATCACCACCACTGAGGAACAGCACCTGCGGGCCCTGGTCATGGTGCAGCATCAGAAATTTCGTGACCTCCTTCCACAAGAGCAGTACATAGTTACAAAAGGACTGGTATGAAGCCATGGTATATTCTAGTCAAGGATGACCACAAATTTGGTGGACAGTGAGTGATAGCCCTTTAGGCAGTGCATCAGCAGGTAGGTTGCGATCTCCTGTCAGGACAGCAGTGCACCATCACAAAATCAGTCATGTCAACAGCACACAGTTACAGAATGACTGGGACATAGCCATGGTCAACCTAGAACAACTGGCTGCAAAACATCATACTCTAGGGAGTAGTGGACCAGAAGTGCAGGCTGAAAATCACCTCCAGCATAGGTACCCAGAAACTATAGGTCCTTCAGCTGGAGCAGCAGCAGGTACCTGGTGACCTCCTGCCAGGAGAATAGCACACATTTACAATATGATCAAACTGTAGCTTTTGTCTACCCAGAATACCCCTTACTGTGAATCACCACCGATGAGGAACAGCACCTGCGGGCCCTGGTCATGGTGCAGCATCAGAAATCTCGTGATCTCCTTCCACAAGAGCAGTACATAGTTACAAAAGGACTGGTATGAAGCCATAGTATATCCTAGTCATAGTAGGAGAAGCCACAGCAGCTGGAAGTCAAGAACAAAAAGGAATTTGAGCTCTCCTAGTTATAGCCACAAGAACAATTAATAAAGTAATAATCTTTATCTCAAAAGAATCGAAAATAAAATAATAATAATAAATATAATTTCAACTACCAAAGTTTAATATACACGAAATAGAAATTAAAATAGAAACATCACCAATACAATTAGATAAAGCAGTTAACATACCAGCATTATAAGACCTTACATTCTGATAATAAATAACTAAACAATAAGAAACTAAACCTAATCTATCTCAACCCAATAAAATTCTAATTAAATTTGACTGATAAAAAAGCTATTGAAAAAATAAATATTAAAACAATTAAAATAAAACGATTAATATTCTTTTCTTTGTGTATATAATCATTTCTATAATAAATAACTAAAGAAGAAATATACATAAGAAAAGACATATAAATTAAAGTAAAAGTTATCACTACTATAGAACTATTTAAACTAAATAACTCCCACTCAGTAAAAATCTATTAAATAATAAATACCTAATACAAAAAATAAAGTTCTAAACAAAAATAAAACAAAAACTCCATGAACAAATAGAAAATAAATACAAAACTTAAGATGAAAAAAATCATATCATTGATTCCACAAAACAACATTTTAAATTAAAATACTTAAGTTTTAAAAATAAAAATATTCACCCTTTAAACACAATAAATTAAGAGGAAATCAATGTAAAAATAAATGATGATATTCACAAAAATAACCTAAAGAACAAGTATAAACACCAAAATAGTACAAACCATGTTGAGAATAAGAATATATATATATATAAACAGCTGTAAAAAAAGATAAAATACTAATAATAGAATTATATAAGAAGATCAAGAAATAATTCTATTTAATAAACTAAATTCACCTAAAAGATTGAAAGACGGAGGAGCAGCCATATTTGAAGATCTTAAAAGAAATCAACAAATGAACTGTCTAGGTTTCAAATTAATTATAGCCTTAATAATTAATAACCTCCGTATCCCTAAACGCTCATAAATAATATTTCATAAACAAAACAAACCACAAAGTTGGGGAACAGCGCAACCAGTGAGTGATAGCCCTTCAGGCAGTGCATCAGCAGGTAGGTTGCGATTTCCTGTCAGGGCGGCAGTGCACCATCACAAAATCAGTCATGTCAACAGCACACAGTTACAGAGTGACCGGGACGTAGCTATCGTCAACCTACAACAACTGGCTGCACAACACCATACTTTAGGGAGTAGTGGACCAGAAGTTGAGGTGGGTCACGAACAAGTAGCTGGTGATCTCATGCCAAGAGAATAGCACACAGTTACAAAATGATCAGGCTGTTTCTTTGGTCTGCCCAGAATATGTCACTGCAGTTCACTAACAAGCAGAAAAACAGAAAGTGCAGGGATTTCCCATGGTGCACAATCAGATATCTGATGATTTTCGTGCCAGTACATAGTTACAAAATGATGTGGATGTAGCCATGGTTTATCCTAGTCAATAAACACCAATTAGTTGGAGAATCGCACAAACAGCGAGTGATGGTTTGGGGGTGTCCGGATACTTTCGATCTCATAGAGCATGTAGATTATATTAGATTAGATTAGTACTTGTTCCATAGATCATCAATACGACACTTCATAATGATGTGGAACGTGTCAGGTTAATGAAAGGTGTCTTTACAAATTATTACTTAGTACTAAATATTACATGACACAATTTCTTCTTATTATTTATTTATTTATTTTTATTTTTATTTAAAAAATTGTTTTCAGAATTTACTAATTTATATCTAAAAATTCATAAGTAGTGTAGAAGGAGTTGCCATGCAGAAATTCTTTTAATTTTTAAATGCTTGTTGGCTATCTGTTAGGCTTTTGATGCTGTTTCGTAGATGACCAAAGACTTTTGTGGCAGCATAATTCACCTCTTTCTGTGCCAAAGCTAGATTTAACCGTGAATAGTGAAGATCATTCTTCCTCCCAGTGTTATAGTTATGTACACTGCTATTGTTTTTGAATTCAGTGGGATTGCTAATAACAAATTTCATAAGTGAATATATATACTGAGAAGCTACTGTGAAGATCCCTAGCTCTTTAAATGTCTGCAGGATGATCTTGGATGGTCTCCGGCAATTATTCTGATCACACGCTTTTTGTGCAATGAATACCTTTTTGCTCAATGATGAATTACTCCAGAAAATGATGCCATACGAAAGCAGGGAATGAAAACAGGCATCGTAAGCTAATTTACTGAGACGTATATCACCAAAATTTGCAATTACCCTAATAGCATAAGTTGCTGAACTCCAACGTTTCAACAGATCATCAATGTGTTCTTTCCAGTTATATATGATACCCTTGGCTACACCTGCCTTCCAGTTCTGCGTCACATACCCAAGGGATTCGACGCCAAGAAGCAATCAAAGAGTATAAGAAAATATTATCTACCCCACAACTTTCCGTCACGCGATATCTTCCACAAAACGTCAACCGACTGAAATCTGGAAAGCCACGGTATGCTTAGCTTCCCAGTCGATAACAGAGGAGTTCTCACCCAACACCATCCGGGCAGCATCATGGGACATCTTTGAAGAGCGAAACAAACACCTCATTCCCAGCCCTTCCACTAAAATCGGTGGCAGGAACCTTCCTCGCAGGGAGTGGAATAGTTTTCCCACAGGAGTGGGTAGGAACTTCAAATGGGGAATGAGACTAGATCAGTCATGTGATTGCGGAGCAGACACCCAAAGTATGAACCAAAAAGCAACAGACTGCCCCCTGCGTTCTTTGTCCGGGGGATTGGCTGGTCTTCACAATATAAATGAAGCAGGACTTGAATGACTTAAATCACTGGACCTAGGCATGTGACAGGAGATCCTATTCACACATAATGTTTTATCCCTGACCACAAATACCGTGTACAGTAGTAACAATAGTTTAATATGGTGGCAGACAAAAACTATGTGCTAATAATAACAATATATATATATATATATATATATATATATATATATATATATATATATATATATATATATATATATATATATATAAAATCCGTAAAATGTGGAGCAATACGACGATCAAGAGATTCTCAAAGATAAAGAGACTCAAAGATAAAACACTGGGAAACACAGACGTATATTAACTGAGCAATACGCCAATGATCTCAATATAAACACTGTTAAGACAACTGTAGCGCTTACGATCAAAATACTGACAACTGGATTAGAGAGACAAATAGCCTACACGTTGAGCGTCACGGTTTCATAATACATAGTGCCATCTATATATTATCTCTGAGCTCACTGCAATACACAGACTGTAGACATACGTTAATGTATATCTGTGATGGAAAGTTCGTAAGTCATATGTAAGTATATGCTGCTCAAGTGATAAAATTGCATCGCTAGTTCCAAAATTACCTCCATGTGAATTCTTTGAATATATTTATATAAGAATTCTTTGCAAGGTAAATCGAATTTATGTAGTTTCCTTTCTGATTTCGGTGCGTGCTTATTAGATATTGAGTCCCTTCTCTTTAGAAATGCCTAGAAAACGGTTTTGTACAGTAAAGAACAAATAGAGGCCCTGTTCGTTACGTAGTACACCAAATAACTAATAGAAGGCAATGCTGCTCTTTTATGCTCATAACTATGGTGTAGTTCTCTACAAGTGATGGTATCCTTTCTTTAATATCCGTTGCGAAGTACGGGTGTACAGCTATCTATTACAAATATCCTAAAGTAGTTCACGGATTTAGATGAGGAAACTTCGTTTCATAAAAGGGGGATCAGGGAAAAAATCGTAATTTAAAGTTTTGTATCTACGACCGTTATGTATGTCTCTTAGGACACGTTTATCTCCAAAAGTACTTTCGTAGGATTTTCAGCCGTAGCTTGAGAATATCGTGCGGTTGGAGTCACGTTTCAGTTCATCAAAATCGGTTAAGAGAAAATAAAGATATCATAATTTAAACATTTGTCTAAAGGCAATCACTATCTATCTGCAAAGGCCAATCTTCAAAAGTACTACACGAGTTTTCATGGCGCTGTTATTATTATTACTACTTCTCATCTCAACGATAGAAGTGTTTTCAGAAGTTTACGCCAAACAGACAATTACACACCACAGTCTTTATGAACGCAACCTAACTATGATTTTACATCGTTCCGGAGTATGGACTGAAATTAATTTCAATTTTTGTATAAAAAACTTGGTAATTTCCAAGAATGCTTGCAATCGAAGTATCTCGGCCTGAAACGGTATATATCGAACGTGCAACTCGAATTCGATTACGCGGCTATCCACGCGCGTTTTGTTCGTAGTAATGGGAACTTATTTTATTGGTTTATATAGTCTTGAGTGAGGGTGAATTTTTTTCTATATTATGATTTAGAAGACCTCATAGTCAAAGCAACGCACAGGAAAAGCAAAACTGTAACAGCGATTTAGAGATTAGTTCCCGAAGAACTTTTCTGAAGATATTCAGCAGCGATTTATTATGCTATGAAAGTCATATCTATAACTTTCACTTATTTATACAAATAAAATTATTGGTCTTTTGTTCTCGCTCATCTCCAAAGTATATACTGAATGTATTCGTATTCCACATTACATTACAATGTATATCACAGAAACATTCAACAAATTTCTACGAAAATCTCACTTATACTCGTACATCTACAGCTACAGATTTCGTCAGTGACAGTTGGAGCTATGATTTTTAGTCTGAAATTCGTTAAAAACATTGATCTATATTCTATAAATGTATCATTATCACTTGTCAAAACAATTAGTATTTAAACATTTATATTTTATCGTCTCGCACATCAATTTACGCATAATCGATTTAGAATTGCATGTTCGATATATATCGTTTCAGGCCGAGATAGTTCGATTGCAAGCATTCGTGGAAAATACCAAAAACTTTATGAACATTCATCGTTTTTGACAATGACTTGTACTTAAATCTGACTATTGGCTAGGAGAACTGTGTTCATTGACAGAGTGATCCAACAAGGATTCTGTTTTAGCTGACCTAAAAAAACCATGATATACACCGGTCCCTCTTTAACAACCGTTGCGAAGCACAGGCATGTAAGGTAGTGTATTATAAACACTGAACTGCCAAAGAAACAGATATAAGCATACGTAAGTAGATGCGTGTAATACTCATAGGACGGTGCTGCGACCAATAACGCCTACATGAGACAACAGGTGTCCGTCGCAGGCGTCAGATTGGTTACTGCTGCTACAACAGAACGTTATCGCGATTTAAGTGAGTTTAAACGTGGTGTTATATGCAGCGCTCCAAACATGGGACACAATATCTCAGAGGTAGCGATGAGGGGGAGGGGGGGAGGGATTTTACAGTTCCGCCATCTCACGATTCCACCGTGAATGGATACGTGACAATTGCACCCAGTGACATTTGCACCCAACCACAAATCTGTGACATTTGGGCTCAGTCTGGCTGTTCACTAGGCTGCAGCCGTACCCCTCGCTAGGCCGCTCCTGTGCCTGCGGTAATTCCACGTTGCCATCACCCCGGGAGTCCTCGCTCACCGGAAACGCTCTCTCGACACAGTCTGCCTGCAGACATAGTTTCGATATGGAGATATCGACGACCAACAAGGGTAGGCCATGTGGCCACATTCTTACATTATAAAAACAACCAAAGCAGACGGAACAGAGATTTGGCGCTGTTCAAAACATAGAACAACGCACTGTCGAGAAACGTATTCCAATCAGTGTTTCCCTAGTGATGTAAAATGCCTCGACATTTATAAGTTGGGGCAAATGCCCAGAATAAATGCCTGGGCAAATGCCCAAGATTCATAAATATGCAGACATTTATGGATTTAAAAGATAAACTTACAAGCAGTACCTACAAAAATAACGTGATATTTTGTACTACTCTCTAAAGTACATCTCAAATGCTTCAATGCTCTTCTGTTCTCATTTCCCAGCAGCCCAAGTTTCGCAAACGTACAATGTTGTGCTGCAAACGTATATTCTGAGAAATTTGTCCAGGCGATGCTTGAGAGCAGTAGATTTCTCTTTCCCATGAATGCCCTCTTTGCTTGTGCTAGTCTGCTTTTTATGTCCCCCTTGCTTCTTCCGTAGTGGGTTTGCTTACTGCAAAGGTAGCAGAATTCCTTGTGTTCGTGTACATTGTGATCACCAATTCGGATATTATTTTCTCGCTACTTTTATTTCTGTTAGTCCTCATGACTTTCGTCTTTCTTTGGTTTACCTTCAATGTATGGTCTGTGTCCATTAATTTTTTTATTTTATTCACCAAATCCTGTAATTTTCCTTCACTTCCACAGACAATAGCAACATCAACAGCAAATCTTCTCATTGATATTGTTTTACCCAGAACTTTTATGACAGACTTGAACCTCTTCTTTATTTCCGATATTACGTCTTCATTGTGCAAGTTGAACTGTGATGTCGATAGTCCAGAACCTTTTCTTACCCCCTTCTTAATCTTAGTACTTCGTTCTTGACTTTCGGCGCTTATTGCATCCACTTGGTTCTTATACAAACAATGCATTACCCGCCTTTCCCTACAGCTTACTCCTATTTTTCTCAGTTTTACGACCATCATGCAGCACTTTACATTATCGAAGGCATTATCCAAGTGACAAATCTCACGAATATGTCTTGGAGCTTCTTTATTCTCGCTTCCATTATAAACTGAAGCATTGCTATTGCGGCCACCATAGCCGTAAAGTACGGCCCATGCCAATGCGACCTCACAGCCCTCGACTCTTCTACCTGCAGGGCAGAGATCGGACGGGGAGATTAGCGAACCGCCCCTCGACCAGAACTGGGTGCTAACGTCACTGGGTGCAAAAGTCAATGGGTGCATTTGTCAGGACACCACCATGAATATCAGGAATCCGTTGAATATCAGGAACCTGAAATCTTGGATATTGCTGCGGCCGGAAAAGGATGCAGAAAGAACGGGGCCAACGACGACTGAAGAGAATCGTTCAGCTTGACAGAAGTGCAGCCCTTCCTCAAATTGCTGCGGGTTTCAATGCTGGGCCATTGCGAACCATTCAGGAAAACATCATCAAAGGCCTCTCGTCTGCTCTTGGTGACTGCACGATACAAAGCTTTAACGAACAGTTTACCCTCCACTAGGAAGAGCTATTGCACACAGGAGCCTCTGCAGATTTCTATATACTCATTCAATCCACCGTAAGGTGCGTGGTTGAGGGTACACTGTACCATTGCTAGGCATTTCCTTTCCTATGCCACTCCCCAATAGAACGAGGAAAAAAAGAATGCCTATATGCCTAATTTCTCTTATCTTCGTAATCACTACGCGAAATGTTAGAAGGCAGCAGCAAGATCGTACTACACTCAGCTTCAAATACCGGCCCTCCAAATTTCCTCAACAGGAATTCACGAAAAGAACGTCGTGTTTCTTCCAGCGATCCACAATTAAGTTGCCGAAACATTTCCGTGACACTCGCGCATTGGTCGAACCTACCGGTAAGAAACCTAGCTGCTCGCCTCTGAACTGCTTCTATGTCTTCCTTCAAACTGATCTGCTGCGGGTCCCAAACACTTGAGCAATACTCGAGACGTGGTCGTACAAGCGTTTTATACGCGGTCTCCTTTACAGATGAAGTACATAATAAACCGAAGTCGGCTGTCCGCCTTACTCACAACTGTCCTTACATGTTCGTTCCATTTCATATCGCTCCGCGGTGTTACGCCTAGATATTTGAACGACGCGACTGCATCAAGAAGCTCACTACTAATGCTGCATCCGAATATTATGGAATTGTTTTTCTTACCCATACATTTTTCTACATTGAGAGCTAGCTGCCATTCTTCGCACCAACTAGAAATTTTGTCTAAGTCATCCTGCATGCTATTACAGTCAGTTACAGACGACACCCTCCCATACACCACAGCATCATCAGCAAACAGCCGCAAAATTACAACTTCCTCTGTCCATCAGATCATTTATATAGATAGAAAATAATAGCGGCTCTATCACACTCCCCTGTGGCACGCATGACGATACACTCGACTATGATGAACACCCGCAGTCGAGAACAACGTACTAGTCTTGTGCAGTTCGTCAACGAACTAGTTCGGAAGACCGCTGCCACAGGCGAACTACGCGGACTAGTTCGCAGATCCCTCACCTCTTATTTCGTCCGCTCCTTTTCCGAAGACTGACGGGAAACAGCGAGAGGACGCGAGAGCGCGCAGAATTGCGTGATTCCCTTCTGCCAGTTGCCGTCATTTCGAGCTGAGATGCAGCTCAGCTGTAGTTTTAGTAGTGGTAGCAAAAACCAAAACGAACGGACGAACTAAAAAGAGCTACCTACTTCGCAGCCGAGCTGCGAACTAAACTGAGAGCTACCGGTCGCGAGCTAAAATATGCGCGATAGGTCGCGAACTAAAATATGAGCGATGTCGCGAACAAAAATATGCGAGATTGGTCGCGAACTACAAGATTATCGATAGGTCGCGAACAAAAAGATGCGCGATAGGTCGCGAACAAAAAGATGCGCGATAGGTCGAGAACTAAAAGATGCGCGATAGAGCGAGAACTAAAATATGCGTGATTGGTCACAAACTAAAATATGCGCGATAGGTCGCGAACTAAAAGATGCGCGAGTGGTCGATAACTAAAAGATGCGCGATAGGTCGATAACTAAAAGATGCGCGATAGGTCGATAACTAAAACATGCGCGATAGGTCGATAACTAAAACATGCGCGATAGGTCGATAACTAAAAGATGCGCGGTAGGTCGATAACTAAGAGATGCGCGATTAATCGCGAACTAAAAGATGCGCTAGAGGTCGATAACTGAAAGATGCGCGATAGGTCGATAACTAAAAGATGCGCGATAGGTCGATAACTGAAAGATGCGCGATAGGTCGATAACTAAAAGATGCGCGATTGGTCGCGAACTAAAAGATGCGCGATTGGTCGCGAACTAAAAGATGCGCGATAGGTCGATAACTAAAAGATGCCCGATTGGTCGCGAACTAAAAGATGCGCGATAGGTCGCGAACTAAAAGATGCGCGATAGGTTGTGAACAGAATTAAAAATCACGTGTTTGCCTTCTGCTGATGAGAGTCATTTCGAGGTTATCGTTTGCCTGCTAGATTACATAGTTCAGTGCTACAAAATTTCTGGTTTGAAGTATTCTGCACTGTGCAATATCTGACTAACAAACTCCATAATGCCAAGATATAGAGATAACTCTAAACTTAAACGCGAGAAATTATCCACAAACTCTTTCTTTTGGTTTGGGTGATATCCCAGCGGCTTAAGCAGCAAGCGCATTAAGCAGCTAGGTGGGGGAACTTCTCCCTCCACCTGCATGCGCAGACCATGCCGCTCAGCCGACACTGGGAGCGGACGTACTAGAGCCGCGTCGGCCGCGGTGGCCGAGGAGACTGAGGCGCTCCAGTCACGGTCTGCACGGCCACTACGGTCGGGGATTCGAATCCCCCCTGCTGTCCTGACAGGAGATCGCAACATATCTACTGATGCACTGCCACCGGCCGCGGTGGTTGAGGGGACTGAGGCGCTCCAGTCACCGTCTTCACGGCCACTACGGTCGGGAGTTCGAATCCTCTCTCGGGCATGGATATTTGTGCCGTCCTTAGTATTAGCTAGTTCATAAGTAGTTTGTAAGTTTAGTGACTGATGACCCCGTAGTTAAGTCCTATAAGCTATACAAACATTTGAACTAGAGGCGCGAACTAAAGTGAGCGCTCCCGATCGCGAACTATTATGCGCTAGTTTACAACGTACTTCGTTCTGTTACTTAGGATGATGAGGATGATGATGAAGTAGATGTGATGATGATGTGGGTTATGGTGGTGATGAACGCTAACAGCGACTGCGCACGGTACTGACCCTGAGCTCTGGGAAGCTGACGTTCTGGAAGCTGGAGGTGTTGGTGTTGTCCATGAGGACGACGTGCAGGAAGCCCTCGATGACGCGGCAGCCCCGCAGCTTGCGCTGCAGCTCGGTGACGTTGTTGCGCGCGTCCACGCTGCCGCAGATGCCCGTGTGGTTGGTCAGCGGCGGGGGCGGCGGCGGCGTCGGGGGCGGCGACTCGGGGGCGGCGCCTGGCCCCGCCCCCAGGCCCACCCCCAGCACCAGCACTGCCCACACCAGCAGGCGGTCTCCGGCCATAGCCTCACACACTCATGCCGGCGCTCTCGTGGACTTGCTCCAGCCGTCAGGACTGAGTGTTCCGCTCACTTGTATAGAGGTAACTGTCCCCTACTGAAGCTGTATGCGGGTATGAACTAACTAGAGGGTTCGTTTTTTCTGGCCGCACTGTCGCTTAGAAAGTGGCGCAGATAAGTCACGTGGCTGACAACTAGTTTCACGTGCTTTCGCCACTCGTGGCAACGTAATGGCTCACGCCTACGACAGCACTGGAAATATCTGCTGCTATTAGTATTCTCGAGAAACCGCCAAGGTTGGCCCTTTTTCCTGGGACAAGATCAAGTCTTCACACGCTACACTTTCTAGGGTCACTATCTGGAATATTTTCCCTCGTATTGGAATTCGACCTTAACAAAATGGGACATGTACTTGGAACTAGCTGGGTCACATTTCAGATGTCAGCGTTATTCGTCTCTAACTTTTGATTGCTTCACGGAAAGAAACTGCAATGTCCCTTGTTTTCAACCGCTGGTAGTATATTTCAGGTATCAACGATGATAGTTCTCTCGTATTGGAACAGGAACTTAACAAAATGGGACATGTATTTGGTACCAGTTGGGTCACATTCCAGATGCAAGCATTATTCGTGTCTAGATTATGATGGCTTCACGGAAAGAAACTGTAATGTCCCTTGCTTTCAACCGCTGTTGTAGTATATTTCAGGTACCAACGATGATAGTTTCACTATGTACGACAACGTAGAGCTTTATTTCGCTGAGGATTGTAGCGGAACAGCTCCGCGTGGAAACGTCTGCTTTAATATAATCCCTATAAAATTTCTTAAAACTTCACTCGTTCACCTTTCCGAAAGTATTACACAATTCACAAATTCCTCATTGTAATCAGCGTCCGAAGATTTTGTCCTACTGACGGCACACTACAGTTCTTAGGGCCACTGGAATATTTTCCCTGGTGTTGGAAGAGGACCGTAACAAAATTAGACGTCTATTTGGAATCAACTGAATCAAATTTCAAAAGAATTATAGTAGAACTGACTAGAGGAGAAATGTCTGTTTTAAAATAATCCCTACAAAATTTCTTCGAACTTCATTCGAATACCTTTCAGAAAGTTTTACACAAATCAGAATTGTGTCACTGATATCAGTGTCCAAAGTTTTGTCCAACTAACGGCACGCTACAGTTCTTAGGGTCACAGTCTGCAATATTTTGCCTCGTATTGGATCGGGACCATGACAAAATTCTACATGTATTTGGAATCAACTGAGTCACATTTCACAACCCGTCGTTATTCGTCGCTAGCTGCCGATGCTTCACAAATCACTGCGAACGCCTCTTGTTTTCAAGCGGTGATAATATTTTTTTAGATACCAACGATGCTAGTTTCACTATGTAACACAAGTCTAAGCTTCAACTCCCTGAGGATTATAGTGGAACTGCTCCGTGAGTGAACGTCTCTTTTAAAATTATTCCTATAAAATTTCTTCGAACTTCACTCGTTCGCCTTTTCGAAAGTGTTACACAAATCGCAGATTCTTCAGTGTCGTTAGCGTTCGAAGAATTTGACCTCTGATAGTGCAACTCTACACCCTCAAAAGCTTTCCCCAGATTTCACGTTTATTTCACGGTCTTCCACTCTCAGCACACTCGACGAATGCTGTGTACACACGTTTTCCTCCTTTCGTAGATGAAGCAGCAGAAACAGATTTTGGGCCTGAAGCCACGAGAGCACTTGTCAGTTCGCAATGCTAACTCACTCGTTAATGCTTTACGTGCTTCCTTCAGCAGCGAAACCACACACCATTTATGTCTTACACCCACACCCACAACTTATTTCACGCCGTCTACGGTACTATAACAAATGACTGCTTCGCACTTTTTCCTATACCAGAACCACACGCACACTTGAAACTAATGTGGACAGGACACTCTGTTCGAAGAGTAAATTGTCATACAAGCAAAACAATGCAGTGTCCATTTACATGGGTCGCTTACCTTCACGAGCACCTATTTCTAACTGAAGCTCATATAGAACTTAAAATTTCAGTCAAGCTCTCCAGAAAGTACCACAAGCACTATCTCCTTGCCTGAGCTCAAAACGGTTCGGGGGCGTTGATCTCACTGAATCTTCTCTCACGTCAGAAATCTTTCCCAGGCTGCCACAGACAAAAACAAAATGCAAATGGAGTTCATTAATGGCGTGCCTAATAGTCCGGGAATCTTCTCAGTCTTAGAATCATTAATATTCAGTACCATTAATATTTATAGGCAGCGGTACATCCAATACGTGCTTCGCCCCACAGCCGTTCAGTAGATCAGTGAGGAAACACAGAGTTTTTGTAATAAATACTTTTTGAACTTCAAAGGTACTTCTTTACTGAGGTCGATTGACTAGAAATATGTTGGTTTCTCTTATCTGCTTAGCTACCTATTTTATATGGATTTTTTTCCCTTTGGGGTTCCTTTCAGTCGAAGCTACACACTGTCACGCAAACCACCGAAGTAACAAATCACAGCGTTGGTAACGACAGAACAGTCCCATTCGAAAATCGGACAGCGTGCTTGTAACTCTAAGTCCACCTGGATCCCACATAACACACAGGGTTGCAACACGCCGTTCGTTTTTATTGTTTCAGCTTTACGTCGAGTCTGCTTCTCTGCACTGATGGCTTCGTCGATTCGCGTAGTTTCGCTCGATCTGCAAAGAGAAAAAATATAAGTTTTGGTATCATACTGACATAATAATACAATGAACGTTTATAAAAGCAATGGAAGATTGTTAGAAATCTGCTATCCTTGCTGGAGATATCACAAAAATTGGGAAAAGTTTATTCACACGACAAACAGTAAATGGAGATAAAAATATGATTCGTTGTTTGTGAATAACAAAAATATTTTAATATGAAACAATTATGGAAAATATTTTAGCATTTGTGGAACTGGAGAAAGCTTTTGACAATGTTGACAGGAATACATTGTTTTAAATTATGTAGATAGCAGGGGTAAAATATAGGGTAGCATTTGTGGAACTGCAGAAAGCTTTTGACAATGTTGACAGGAATACACTGTTTCAAATTATGTAGATAGCAGGAGTAAAATATAGGGTAGCATTTGTGGAACTGCAGAAAGCTTTTGACAATGTTGACAGGAATACACTGTTTCAAATTATGTAGATAGCAGGGGTAAAATATAGGGAGCGAAGAGTTATATTCAACTTGTACAAAAACCAGACAGGAATTATTAGAGTCGATGAGCATGAAAGGATCGCAGTGGTTGGGAAGGGAGTAAGACAGGGTTGTAGTCTTTCCCCAATGTTGTTCAGTCTGTACATTACGCAAGCTGTGAAGGAATGCAAGGAAAAATTTGGAGAGGGAATTAAAGTTCAGGGAGAAGAACTAAAAACTTTGCGGTTTGCCGATGACATGGAAATTCTGTCAGAGACTGCTAAGGATCTGGAAGAGCAATTCAATGGAATGGACAGTGTATTGGAAGGAAGATAGATATAAGATGAACATTAACAAGAGTAAAACAAGGATAATGGATTGTAGTGTCAGAAAGTCAGGAGATGCTGAAGGAATTAAATTAGGTAATCTATATCTATATATAAAAGGCTTGTGTGTGTACGTGCTGACAGACTTTTCTCCATGACCACATACTGCCACCCACTCGTGGTTGTGGTGGTAGATAGCTCTTGGTCTAATGATGTTAGTAAGGGAGTTTGGTCGCGGTGCGTGGCAGTGGGTGAGTGTGACGAGCAAAAATTCGCAAAATATGCAATAAAACGATTTCGCATTGTCCGCCATGTTTAAATTTGGCAACGAGTTTCCATCGGTTATTACGTGACAAAGAATTGCTTGCTTACCTCTTGATTTGGAATTTAATTCCATATTCGATGTTGTAGGCTGATATGGGAACGGAACCGAAACATATTTTCTTCTCTTTTTCTTTAAATGCTTCTTAGCAGCGATGTTTGAATCTGGCAAGAAACTAAATATGAAGATCTATGGCTGGCATGCTAAGAAAACTGAAGTTCAACATCCAGAGAGTATAGAGATCAATGCCGCGACACTATCTGATGTGAAAAGTGTTATCGTTTGACAGCTGGGTCAAGAAAAACTATGCGACGTAGTCCTACTCATATCCCGGCGGCCTCCTGTGATGATGTTGGCAACAGATGTTGAATAACGAGAATCATGTGACATCGTCATAAGCCAATCGCGTGACACGCAAATATTTTGTCGTGAAATCAAGCATACAGCAAGAACAGCAGTATTTATCTACACTTTATGTGGTTCGGTCATCTTTGCAACGATTTTATATCGTGCTATTGATGTTGACAACATAAAAACACCGAATCAGATACATCCGTTGTTGTCACATGTCATCATGATCAGCACTATCACGCGAAACTCTTTTGTATAGAGTCTCGTGATTCACACAGTCTTACAATTCATTCCAAATTCCTATTCAAGAAGATATTTGTGAAAACTGTTATAAATCAATATTCACACTTATCCAATATCGTTTTCAGAAATGTAATTTGCCACCCGCTGTCGGCGCTGCTGTTGCAATGTGTAACAAAATTGAGAATAACGACGTATAATATCAAATATATAAGTTTTTAACTTCTCGGCGCGTTTTCCTCAATACTTTACCGACGATCGACAGAGACAAAGTTGAAAATGAAGATAGGTGAACAAATGAATAATAGAGCGATACACTACAGTCACAGTCATACTTCAATTAGTTGGTTGGGTGATTTAATTATTACTATTTCTCATCTCAACGATAGAAGTGTTTTCAGACGTTTACTTCAGAGAATTACACACCGCAATGTTTACTTTATGAACACAACATAACATTGAATTTATATCGTTCCGGAGTACGGACTTAATTTCACGTTTTATATGAAAAACGTTATGAACATTCATTGTTTTTGACAATTACTTCTACTTAAATTTGACATCTTAGCTAGGGGAACTGAGTTTATTGACAGAACGATCCAACAAGGATTCTGTTTTTGCTGACCTAGGTCCGAAACCCTAAAAACCATGATCTACACAGGCCCTTCTTTAACAACCGTTGCGAAGCACGGGCATATAAGCTAGTGACACAATAGAAGTAGTAGATGAGTTTTGTTATTTGGGTAGCATGATAACTTCTGATTGCCGAAGTAAAGAAGATATAAAATGCAGAATGGCTATGGGAAGAAAAGCCTTTCTAAAGCAGTGAAATTTGTTGACATCCAATATTAGTTTAAATGTTAGAAACTGGTTTCTGAAAGCATTTGTCTCGAGTGTAGCATTGTATAGGAGTGAAACATGGACGATAAGGAGTTCACACAAAAAGATGATAAAAACTTTCGAAATGTGGCGTTACAGACGAATGATGAAAATTAGATGGGTAGATCACGAAACTAATGAGGAGGAGTATAACCGAATTGGGGAGAATATCAGTTTCTAGCATATACTGACTAAGAGAAGGGATAGATTGATGGGACACATTCTGAGACATCAAGGAATCGTCAGCATTAGAGGGAAGTGTGTGTGGTAAAAATCGTAGAAGGAGACCGAGGGACGAATATAGCAACCAGATTCAAAAGGATGTAGGTTGCCGAACGTATTTCCAGATGAAGAGACTTGCACTGGACAGGGTAGCGTGGAGAGCTGCATCAAACCAGTCTTAGGACTGAAGACTACAGTAATAACTTGCAGCGTTACGCCTAAGTGTTTAATTGACGCGACTCTGTCAAGGAGCACAGTACTAATGTTGTATTCGAGCATTATGGGATTGTTTCTCCAGTTGATCTGCATCACCTTACATTTTTCGTCATTTTGTGACGAGTCTATTCCCGATATTTTAATTTCATTTCTATCTACATTTTCTGTTAGCCTCTTTGACTTAAATAAGCGGCTACCAAACATTACGTGTATCTATAGGTCCCTGTTGGCGCAGTCTTATTCTTGAGTTAGTCTTGTGCTGTCCTTGTTGCTACCGTGTTGGAAGTCTAATGATATGATAAATGTGTAAAGTACTTATCAGTTTGATTCTTGCTTAGGACATGTTTTGCAACCTGAGTTACGTGATTTTTTTGAACACGGGTATTTTGTTACAAAGCAGTGCATTTTGTCTGATTTGAAATGTGTTGCTGAAGCTTTAAGGTAAATATAACTTCATAATGGAATATAGTTTGTGAGTCATTCATCGTTATCCTTGATGTTAAAGCAGTGTCAGGAGAATTTCTAGATTGCAGTTCGCTTTCTTCGAAAAGGAACAAAGCTTTTAAAAGTTTGCATGATTTAATCTGAAATGTGTAACGGTTGTTTTACAGTGCACAGTAATGTCATGCGTTGCGCACCTACATTTGCACAGATTATTTATTTATTTATTCTTTTATTCTTTTGTTGAGGGAGAAAGCAGTTTTAAGATAAGGGCCGTGATTTATGTTTCAATTCATTTATATTTTGCAATGGGAAGTCAGCTCTGTACACTGATTTTGGTTCAGTTAGGTAGTCGTCAGTTTTAAATGAATATTTTATTCGTCATTCCGCATTGTTAAACACAGACAGCCTTACAGCAAGTTCATCTGTTCCACACACATCCCATCAACTATTTAATTTGATATGTTTATTTAATTAGTAATTTTCAGTTTAGAGCTAGCTGCCATTCCTCACACCACCTAGACATTGGATCCTACTGCAGTCACATGCCGACGCCTTCCTCTGAACCACAGCATCATCAGCAAACAGCCGCAGATCGCAGCTCACTCTGTCCGTGAGCTCATTTATAAGGATAAATATTGAAAGCTGTCCTATCACAGTCCCCTGAGGCACCCCTCTGATGAACAATCGCCATCGAGGACAACATACTATGTTCTATTACTTGTCTTGGAGCTACTCACTCGGTTACCTTTTCTATATGCTCGTACCTTCTTTAGTAGTCTGCGGTGCGTTACCGCGTCAAACGCCTTTCGAAAATGGATAAATATGTCTCCTGCCGTTGTCCTTCATCCATAGCTGATTATTCACACGGTCGGTGCTTCCTAAAGCCGTTCTGATACACGGATAGAAGCTTTTCAATCTATTAGAACTGAAAATATTTTCAAGTATTCTTAGGCCAAATGATGTTAATGATATAGGTCGGTAATTTTGTGGGTCCGTTCTTTTGCCTTTCTTATACACGGTAGTTACCTGAGCGTTTGCAGTAGCTTAGAACTTTGTGCCTGATCAATAGACTTGCGCATAATAGTTCGCGATCGGGAGCTCTCACTGTAGTTCGTTCTTTTAGTTCGTCCGCTCCCAGTGACGGCTGAGCGGCGTGGTCTGCGCATGCAGGTGGAGGGAGAAGTTCCCCCACCTAGCTGCTTCATGCGCTTGCTGCTTGAGCCTCTAACGCAAACCAAAAGAAACAGTTTGTGGATAATTTCTCGCGTTTAAGTTTAGAGTTACCTCTAAATCTTGGCATTATCGAATTTATTAGTCAGATATTGCAGAGTGCAGAATACGTCAAAGCAGAAATTTTGTAGCACTGACCTATGTAATCGAGCAGGCAGACGCTAACCTCGAAATGGCTTTCATTAGCAGAAGGCAAACACGTGATTTTTGATTCTGTTCGCGACCATCGCGCATATTTTAGTTCGCGACCTATCGCGCATATTTTAATTCGCGACCGGTAGCCCCCCTTTTAGTTCGCAGCTCCACTTTGAAGTAGGTCGCTCTTTTTAGTTCGTCCACTCGTTTTGGCTTTTGCTACCGCAACTAAAACTACAGCTGAGCTGCATCTCAGATCGAAATTACGGCAACTGGCAGAAGGGAGTCACGCGATTCTGCGCGCTCTCGCGTCCTCTCGCTGTTACCCGGCAGTCTTCTGAAAAGGAGCGGACGAACTTAGAGGCGTAGTTCGCCTGTGGGAGCGCTCTTCCGAACTAATTCGTTCGCGAACTACACAAGACTACTGATCAAAGATACGCAATAAATACAACCTAAGCAATGGACCAATGTAGCTGAGTACTAGTTGTAAAACCGCATTGGTACCCCATCTGGATTTGGCTTGTTTGTTTTCAACTCTCAGCACGCAATTAAATGTGACGTTACACACCTGCATGGGGACAATTTTATTTCGTGACGCAGAGAATGTAACACAAATCGGACAGCGGCAATAGAGGTGTCTAGCTGCACATTCTAGAAGGTTTTACGAAGGAGGAATTTCAGAATGTGCGAAGCGGCGTGATAAATGTTTCGATTTGTCTGGAAATTTTCTTGAAAAATAGCTTCGAAGGTGTACTGCTGAGAGGCATGTAACAAAAGTCCTCACAAGAAAATTGTTTGCTGGAACAAAAGTGTCGGAACTTTCTTTTTCGAATCGCCACTGTAGAAGTAAATTCAGCAAACGAGCTTGGGACTCCTTTCTTTTTCAGATTATTCGTTTATCTGTAATGACGTACAAACAGAGTAAATCTGCAGAAATACTCAGATGTTGATATCAAAGTTGAGTGGAGATTGATAGTTATGCTTCATGTTTTCATAAATGTAATATTGAGAACCTCACAAGACGCAGAATCGAACTGTCAGTCTCGGTTGTTACGTTCGTGACAGCTGTAATTAGCAGCACCATGATGCTGGACCGTTACGCCGTCGAAAATTCCTCCTACAACGATCAGTCAACCCGGCTACATACCACAAACACCTTTAAGCTGCATATTCGCTAGAAAAACCTACGAACATGCAGCTGTAATTACTCGGGTGATGTATCACTGATCGTTAGAGATGTTTGACGGTAAACAAAAATGGCTTACTTGCGATAACGGTATCTACCCTCTAGCAAAACATGTGGTACGTTTTATCTTGTACCACATTGACAGATCATGTGTACATTCCAAGTTCCGTTAATCTAATGTCACTGATATGACGTACCTTACAGATACTTCAATAAAACCCTTGATGTGCTCCACGGGGCGTTATACCCTAATCTATTTACGTACGGAGGATTCATCGAACGACTCTCATACTATTTCCCTACCATTCTATTCACGAACAGCGCGTGGGAAGAAAAAACATCTAAATCTCTTCATTACAGCTCTGAGTCCTCGCATTTTATTATGATGACAATTTCTCGCTATGGGTGTAGGAGTCAACAGTATAATTACGCGATTTTTTGTCATAAAATACTTTTTGTATCTTCTATCTATACATCTTATAAAATAGGCTGTATGCGTGTATGTGGGTATGAATGTACATCTCTGGGTAAAAACCACCTACGAAACATAGGTTACGAGATGTGACGTCATAACAATTACAGCCGCGAAAAACGGTTGCGTCATGCGATAATATTCTACACGTGTTCCTAAACTAATGGACCGATTTCAACCAAATTTGGTCCAAATGTTTTTTAAGGTCGGGAATCATTTGCTATCGTTGCAAAACCATACATGATACATACTTCATACGCTATCACGTCAAACAATGAAAATTGCCCCATCTTGTGGCGTATGGAAGCGTGATTTTATTCATCAAATATTTGAGAATGAGAGCACATAGCAATTTGCAGTAAACATCGAACACAATTTCAAATCTTTACGAAACTTTTCTCGCTGACAACCCCCACAAAATGATGAAAGGAAAACAAAATTATCAAAAATCAAAAAAATGTATAACTTATGGAATTTAACTATGGGGTCATCAGTCCCTAAACTTACAGACTACTTATGAACTAATACTGCCGGCCGCGGTGGCCGAGGGGACTGAGGCGCTCCAGTCACGGTCTGCACGGCCACTACGGTCGGGGGTTCGAATCCCCCCCCCCCCCCCCGGGCATGGATATTAGTGCCGTCCTTAGTCTTAGGTAGTTCATAAGTAGTTTGTAAACTTAGGGACTGATGACCCCGTAGTTAAGTGCCATAAGTTCTACAAACAATTGAATTGAATAACTAATACTAAGGACGGCACAAATATCCACGCCCGAGGGGGATTCGAACCCCCGACCGTAGTGGCCGTGCAGACCGTGACTGGAGCGCCTCATTCCCGTCGGCCATCGCGGCCGGCACAGAATTATCGCTTAGTACTTTCCCGATGTTCCTGATGCACATCTACGGCATTTGGCATGACGTTACAAGTTATTACTTCTACACTGTAAATTGTATTCACGGGGCAATTCACGGACAGTATGCCTACATACCACTAAATGCTGCTTCGATACTATATCACACTTAGACATACAGATCATGAGATATGAAGTCTTAAACAATTTGGTTCATGAAAAACCGCATCATCGTGCATGACGTTTCGATTTGTTACTTCTTTACTGGTAACACCATTCACAACATATTTCGCAGACATTAGACACATATGCCACTGAATGTACCTTCGAATTTACATCACAGTACGACACGTATTTCAGGAGATATGACGTCATAGACAATGAAATTTCCGAATAACTGCTACATCGTGCTCCATTTTTCCGAATATCCTCATAAAATAATGAACCGATTTCAGATAAACTTGGTATACGTATTTTTATTTTCGTTTCTAATAAAAGACAGAAAAAATGCATACATACCGGGGCAATACCGGATTTAGCAGGTAGTTAATTATAAATTGCAAAGTTTGCTACGCTATCTTATAATTTTATCAAAAGAACTAAGGAATTGTTCTGTAAAAATATATGTAAATATATAAAATTGTACATTTGTAATATCGGAGGCCGTGAATTACGTTGTGAATTTGAATTGAGAGTTTTGGAGGGTCTTTTGTCTGCAGCGCTGAAGAAAAAAAGATCTATGCGGCTAGAGAACGTTTGAGAACGTGTAATATAAATGTTTTTATTATTATTATTATTATTATTATTAACTTGTGATGCCTAAAGAAGGACTAAGTTTTATTTCATTTTGCTCGGCCTCCGAATATGTCAGCAAGTGGATCGAAATACATAATTATGTATATTGATAAATTCGCTGATTATTCGGTTGTAAACGTACGAATGGATCCCGGTATAGGGTTTTCAGTTTAATGCAACGCCACACTACCAGCCCGTAGACTGTATACGTCCCAGTATGTTGTGTGTGTGTGTGTGTGTGTGTGTGTGTGTGTGTGAACTGCTTCCATTGAGGGTCTTCTTTAAAAATGAACAATAAACACAAGCCGGTAGGGTTGGAATATGGGTTTTGATATTGGACTGCGTCAATGCGAAAGTGATTTGTAATGTTTTGTGCATGGCTGTGAATCAGCGACTGTTACAATACAATTAAATTTATAAGGGGCAGCCCTAGTCGCAAAGTACGAATTAATCGTAACCAGGTTTCAATGCCGCTATGGGCACCTTATTCAGACGAAGATGAATGTTTTAAAGCTACATGTCAAAATTTAAAATACAAAAAATATATATCTGACATAATCAGATAGTCATACCTAAAAAGTAAATAGTTGTAGACAGGCGGAGCAGTCACTCGGGGCTGCGACGTCTCCCATTTTGTTTTAAACACTTCATCGAAATTCCGCATTTACACTCTGAAGACTAATATAAGCACTTTACGTGTGCGTTACTGCTGTATATGTAAGTGATATTACACGAGGGAGAGTTGGAAAATACGTTTCCGCAGGCGACTCTGGGCAGAGTTGAGTATGCAAGGAAAAATATAAAATGAGCCAGTAAAGATAAGACATATCTTTATTTTTCTACATAATTTTCAAGTAAACTGAGACATTTGTCAAACCGCTTTATAAGCTTCTATAACAGTCCAGGAAAAAATCAGGGCGTAGCATACAGAAGAAGCATTGAATGGCTGTGGAGTGGAAATATCCGTCACCACCTGTCCTGGTAAAGTGCTACTCACCGTTTTCTGGGACGCCCAAGGAGTTTTGCTGCTGGACTTTTTTGGAGGATGCAACCATCAATGCTGCGCGGTACTGTGCCCCACTCTGTCTTAATTGAAAGACGTGATTCGAAAAAAGCGGCCCGACCTTTTCACATCTGGCGTTCTGATGTTGGATGACAATGCGAGATCACGACGGAAACGCAAAACCATATTGCAACTCTTGGTTGGGAGCGCCTACACAATCCGCACATACAGTCCTGATAACGCATCAAGTGACTTTTAAAAAAAAGTTCAAATATTTGTAAAGCTTAAGGGATAATCACTCCCTAAGCTTACAAACTACTTCTGAACTACCTTATACTAAAGACGACACAAACATCGATGCCCGAGGGGGGGATTCGAACCCCCGAAGGCGGAAGACCGCGCGCACCGCAACATGGCACTCCAGTACGCGCGGCTAATCCGCCACGGCCTAGTGACTTTCATCTGTTTCCAGCTCTGAAGAAGACTCTCGGCGGAAGGCGCTTTGGAAGCAATGCTGACGTCAGACAAGGCGTTCAACGCTTCTTCCGTATGCAACGCCCTGATTTTTTCCTGGGCGGCTTTTTGAAGCTTATAAAACGATATCACAAATGTCTCAATGTACTTGGAAATAATATACTATAGAAAAATAAAGATATGTATTATCTTTAATGTCTAAAACTCAGCTTGCCCTTTTCACACATGACATCTTGCGAACCATGGATGAAGGGCAACAGGTAGAATGTGTATTTCTCGATTTCATAAAGGCATTTGACGCAGTGCCACACTGCAGACTGTTCCCGAAGAAACGAGCATATAGAATAGATTCACAGATTTGTGACTGGCTGGAATACTTCCTAAGTTATAGAACGCAGTACGTTGTTCTCGACGGCGAGTGTTCATCAGAGACGAGTGTATCGTCAGGCGTGCCCCAGGGGAGTGTCATAGGACCGCTATTATTTTCTGTCTATATAAATGACGTGATGGACAGAGTAAGTTGTAATTTATGGCTGTTTGCTGATGATGCTGTGGTGTATGGGAGTGTGTTGTCTTTTTGGCCGTAATAACATACTGGATGACTTAGACCAAATTTCTAGGTAGTCTGAGGAATGGCAACTAGCGTTAAATGTAGAACAATGTAAGGTGATGCAGATGAGCAGGAAAAACAATCCCATAATGTTCGAATACATCATTAGAAGTGCACTTCTTGATGTAGGCGCGTCGTTCAAATATCTAGGCGTATCATTGCAGAGCGAAATGAAATGGAACGAACATGTAAGGACAGTTGTGAGTAAGGCGGACAGCCGATTTCGGTTTATTGGTAGAATTTTGGGAACATGTACTTCATCTGTAAAGGAGACCGCGTATATAACGTTTGTACGACCACGTCTTGAATATTGCTCAAGTGTTTGGGACCCGCAGCAGATCAGTTTAAAGCAAGACAAAGCTGTTCAGAGGCGAGCTGCTAGGTTTGTTACTGGTAGGTTCGACCAATGTGCGAGTGTCACGGAAATGCTCCGGCAACTCAATTGGGGATCGCTGGAGGAAAGACGACGTTCTTTTCGCGAATTTCTGTTGAGGAAATTTAGAGAGCCGCAATATGAAGCTGAGTGTAGTACGATCTTCCTGTCGCCTACTTACATTTCGCGTAGTGATTACAAAGACAAGATAAAAGAAATTATGGCTCCTTCGGAGGCATATAGGCATCCTTTTTTCCGTAGTTCTATTTGGGAGTCGAATAGGAAAGGAAATGTCTAGTAGTGGTACAGTGTACCCTCCGCCACACACCATGCGGAGGGCTGCGGAGTATATATATGTAGATTTATTTTTTTCTTTCAAATGCAACTCTGATCATAGACGACAGGGGAAACCTATTTTCCAAGTCCTCTCGAAACTACACTACTGGTCATTAAAATTGCTACACCAAGAAGGAATGCAGATGATAAACGGGTATTCATTGAACAGATATATTATACTAGAACTGACATGTGATTACATTTGCACGCAACTTGAGTGCATAGATCCTGAAAGATCAGTACCCAGAACGACCACCTCTGGCCGTAATAACAGGCTTGATACGCCTCGGCATTGAGTCAAACAGAGCTTGGATGGCGTGTACAGGTACAGATGCCCGTGCAGCTTCAACACGATACCACAGTTCATCAAGAGTAGAGACTGGCGTATTGTGACGAGCCAGTTGCTCGGCCACCATTGACCAGATGTTTTCAGTTGGTGAGAGATCTGGAGAATGTGTTGGCCAGAGCAGCAGTCGAACATTTTCCGTATCCAGAAAGGTCCGTACAGGACCTGCAACATGCGGTCGTGCATTATCCTGTTGAAATGTAGGATTTCGCAGGGATCGAATGAAGGGTAAAGTCACATCTGAAACACATCTGAAATTTTACGGCCACTGTTCACAGTGCCGTCGATGGGAACAAGAGGTCACCGAGACTTGTAACCAATGGCAACCCATACCATCACGCCGGGTGATACGCCAGTATGGCTTCCAAATGTGCTTTCACCGCGATGTCGCCAAACACGGATGTGACGGTCATGAATCTGTAAACTGAACCTGGATTCATTCGAAAAAAAATGACGGTGCACCGAGGTTTGTCGTTGCGTACACCATCGCAGGCGCTCCTGTCTGTGATGCAGCGTCAAGGGTGACCGCAGCCATGGTCTCCGAACTGATAGTATATGCTGCTGCAAACGTCGCCGAACTGTTCGTGCAGATGGTTGTTGTCTTGCAAACGTCCCCATCTGTTGACTCAGGGATCGAGACGTGCCTGCATGATCCGTTACAGCCATGTTGATAAGATGCCTGTCATCTCGACTGCTAGTGATACGAGGCTTTTGGGATCCAGCACGGCGTTCCGTATTGCCCTCCTGAACCCACCGATTCCATATTCTGCTAATAGTCATTGGATCGCGACCAACGCGAGAGCAATGTCGCGAGACAATAAACCGAAATCGCGATAGGCTACATCCGACCTTTATCAAAGTCGGAAACGTGATGGTGATTACGCATTTCTCCACCTTACCCGGGGCATCAAAACAACGTTTCACTAGGGAACGCCGGTCAACTGCTGTGTATGGGAAATCGGTTGGAAACTTTTCTCATGTCAGCACGTTGTAGATGTGCGCCAACCTTGTGTGAATGCTGTGAAAAGCTAATCATTTGCATATCTCAGCATCTTCTTCCTGTCGGTTAAATTTCGCGTATGTAGCACGTCATCTTCGTGGTGTAGCAATTTTAATGGCCATTTTCCAGGCGACATTAACTGAGTTATCAAGCCTAAAGATCAGATATCAAGTTTCAACAACTGTATCGTCAGAGAAGTCAGACTAATCGACACATGGGAACCTAAACATGGTGATAAGCCCGGGTTTACCCATATTACCAGCTAGTCACATAGATATAATTTACGTAATGTCTAATTTACACTATCACATTTTGCAAGCGGTACTATTGCCGAATATTTTTTCAGGTCATACAGCCTACATATTTACTGCTAACCTACAAAAACAGAACAACGTACAGAGCATAAGGAACATGGAAATTCAACGTCGCGCATTTGTCAGACCCAGGGTGCCACGAAACATTGGGAAATACGTGGACGGAATGCGAAGGAAAGTTTTCAAATTACGACTCGGCCTTTACATGGTGGATTAAATGCGCAAAACCCGCGTTAATGAAGACCATGAAATGTTACTCTTGGGTGAAAAATATTTCGATGAAAAAGGCAATAGAATTTTATTATCAGAGTCTCAGAGACTTGTACCAACAAGATGTCACAGCCATAGATATACACAGATCAAAAGAATAATGGCCACAATTTTAAGCTTAAAGCGGAAGGCTGCAAAATTCGATCACGACTACAAAATACAGTTCAAGAAGAAACAACGTCAATGTATCATATTATACAAGAAAAGAAAAGAAAAGAAAAGAAAAGAAGAAAAAAGAAAATATTGTCAGAATTGAATACAAAAGACGGGAGAACCTTGATGACACAACGTGACATACGAGAAGAAATCCATAAATATTGGCCCACTTTAGGTTACGGTAGTAACACTAAAAGTGGGCCTTTGCGATAGTCTTTTGACAGTTAGAAATTTAAATGAAAATAACGGCTTAACCATTCATCTGACACGAAAATTGAATAACCAAAGTTTTAGAGGAGAAAATTCTCTACAACTTTGCTCTCTTATACTTTTTCATATCTCGTATCGTTTCAGAGATATTTGCAAAACTAACAGCGATTTTGGGATGTCTGTCTGTCTGTCCGTAACGTGTTCCCTGTTTTTAAGACGAATCGTTCAACCGATCAACTCCAAATTTTACAGACATAATTGTAGGCCGACAGAAACCAGAACCTCCGTTTTTCAAATTTTTCGGACAAAAAAATACGGTAGTAATAAAAAAAGCCGTTTGTAATATAATTGTAATTGTAAACGAACCGTTCATCTGACAAGAAAATTGAATAACCTAATTGGTAGAGGGGAAACTTCTCTACAATTTCGCTTGATTATGCTTCTTTCATATCTTGCATCGTTGCAGAGATATTTGCAAAAATAACGGCGATTTGACGATGTCTGTCTGGCTGTAACGTGTTCCCACTTTTTAGGTCGAACCGTGCAACTGATCGGCACCAAATTTTACGGACATAATTGTTGGCTACCAGAGACCAGAACCTCACTTTTTGCAATATTTCGGACAAGAAATACTTTAGTAATACCAAAAAAGGCCGTTTGTAATGTACTTTTAATTGCAAATAAACCGTTAATCTGACGCGAAATTTGAATAAACGAATTTGTAGAGGACAACATTCTCTACAACTTTGTTCCCTTATGGTTTTTTTCATATCTGGCAACGTTCGAGAGATATTTGCAAAAATAACGAGTTTTGAAACCCTCCATTGAATTAAAGAAAACCAGCCGTTTGCAGATGTCACGTGACATTCCTCGCCCAGAACTCTCTCTGGCATACGCCATCTTGCGTTGCCAATTTGATGATTTTCTTATTGTAACTTACACGTGTCATTTCAAAGCAATGGCGCACTGAATAATTAACAAAAACATGTCGATAAATGATAATCTAGTGTCTCAAATGTTCAAATGATTGTATAGTCTATGGGACTTAACTACGGGGTCATCAGTCCCTAAACTTACAAACTACTAAAGAACTAACTAAGACTAAGGACGGCACAAATATCCATGCCCGAGGGGGGATTCGAACCCCCGACCGTAGTGGCCGTTCAGACCGTGACTGGAGCGCCTCAGTCCCCTCGGCCACCGCGGCCGGCAATCTAGTGTCTACAAATGCCATATTAGCATCAGTAAACAACGGCCATCAATAGTATGAGATTAATGAACGCAACTCCTAACTTCTAGGATAAACGAACGACCAAGAACGAACAATGAAAACGTCCGCAAATCATAGATCTATCTGAAGAACAAAAAAATAAATAAATAAAAATAAAAAATAGCGTAGTGGGCAACGCATTGGACTGCGGTCAGTGTTTCGGAACCCGGAACTACCTAAAAATGTTTTTCCTGAAGGGCTTCAGACACTCTAATTAATTAATTTTTTGTTATTTAGATTATTATTTTGGTCCTAAATGTTTGAAAAAACTTATAAAACTACAAATCCAAAGTGGGCCGTAAAACACGTCAGTGCGATTTTTTTACGACATGATGGCCGACAAACCAGCAGATGAAGAGGCGCAGCAAGCCGTCATCGCATGGCTGACCGCGAAATTAAATCTGGAAGAAGCGGTAGATCTGTCAGCAGACGCAACAGAAGAGGACGTGGCAGACGCCATACGTAGAAGCGCGAAGAATAAGTCCCCCGGCCCCGACGGATTACCAGCGGAATTCTACCACACCTTTGAACAGCAGCTAGTCTCCAAGCTGACGCTCGCGTGTAACGAGATCCTGAACGCCAGAAGTGACGTGTTACAGGAATTTTGTGAAGGTATGCTGGTGTCAGTTCCCAAATCGCCAAGAAGAAAGACTGTTAACAACCTACGACCCATAACACTCCTTAATACCGACTACAAAATCTTCACACGCATCATAACGCAAAGACTGTTATAACAAGTATCGCTGAGAATTACCAAAAGAGCGTCGGGGAAAAAGGAACAATACACCGGACGTTATGCGAATACACAGATATTACAGCAACAGCAAAAGATTTGGACATTGATCTCATTGATTTGATTTTTTCAGGGAAGCCAAAACAGTCTTGGTCCAACCCGCCATTGCCCGCACCGAAACTAAGTTTATTGTGCGGTATCGCTCCCTGTATATCTAGTAAAGCCAACCAATGCCCTTGAACAGTGCAATGAGTCCGTTTACCAGTTCTTTATTAGACTCAATTTCTTTGGGTCTGGTTGTCCCAAATGTTCTGTGCCTTTTACTCTCCAATGCAATGCATTCGAAGATTAGATGTGATGCAGTTTCATCACCGTCATCACAGATCCTACATTTAGGGTCCTCTTCTGTTATTCCCATTGTATGTAGGTGTTTTTTGAAATTCCCATGGCCTGTCATCGATCCAACCATGAGTCTAATCTCTCTCCTGTTCAGACCCAGGATTCCAAAGCTTCTTTTAAAACATGGCTTTGGCATCATTACCTTGCCATGTTTTTGTTGATAGACTTTAGTCCAATATTCTACGTGCTGTCTTCTGAGCCAGTTACATAGCTCCAATTTGATCATTGCCTTGGTGATTGTCAGGACAGGTTCCGGTCCAATAAATGGAGTCTCTGCCCCCATCCTGGCTAATCTAACGGCATGTTTGTTGCCACTGATCCCCGAGTGGCCAGGGACCCACAATAGGTTTACTCTATTGCTTTCCCCTAGCTCCACCAGAACCCTGTGACATTCTGCAACAATTTTAGACCTTGTTGCAGGAGCTGCCAGTGATCTCAGGGCTGCCTGGCTGTCTGAATAGATATAAATGCTACGATCTGTGTGGCACCTACGCAAATTCTACTCCACACACGCCCTGATGGCAGTGATTTCGGCCTGGAATACTGAGGCCAGTTTCCCTAGAGAGATGACGCCCTGCAGTCTTGACTGCACCCCGTATACCCCGGCCCCAACGCCTTGGTCTGATTTTGACCCGTCAGTGAACCAGACAATGTCCCCCGTACGGTGTCGAACTATTTTCTCCCACTGCTCCCTATTTCCAATTGTTATATTGAAAGGCTTGTTGAAGCAGTATGGGGTTATAATATAGTCGGCTGGCATTTCCCCAACCTTTCCTATATTTACCTCACTCACTATTTTAATGTGTGATTCTTGATATCCCTAAAGAGTTCCAGTTGTTGCCAGTTTTGAGTCTGTATGCACCAGCCGCTGCCTCCATCTTGACCGAAAGGTGTAATGGGGGCATATCCAGCATGGTTTCCATCCCACCAGTTGGTGTGCTGCTAATTCCGAAGATTTGGACATTCTAAGTGCCATAGTATCTCTTCGTAAAAGCATTTGACAGAGTTAACCATACGTATCTTTTCCAGGCCATGTAAGTAATGAACCTCCCACAAAAAAGTTATTTCCACAGTCAAAAACCTATTGACAAGTTCCACCTCTCTAATATGTCAACGGACAATCAAGCAGGCCGGTCAGAATGAAAAGTTCAGTACGCCAAGGTTGCTCAATGTCCCTGAGCTTGTTTACGATAGCGATTGAACCTCTGCTGTGCTCGCTGGCGCACGACCTCACAGAGCTACAAATACACGGCCACAACATTAAATGTCAAGCGTTTGCAGACGACGTCACTTTTGTGATCGCCACAGGTGACGAACTAGGAAGAACGCTCCAAACTATAAGGACCTATGAAGCGGCGTCAGGAGCAAAGTTAAACCGTAATAAGTCGTGAATAATGCACATCGGCCGGTGATTACATCTTAGAGGCGACGAACAAATAAATTGCGTAGAAACTATCAAAACTCTTGGAATTGAAAGACATCCGCCGCACGACTGCCCTTAATTACGGAAAATTGTTGGTAAAAATACGAGCGGCCATACAACAACCTGTTTTACATAATCTGAATGCCATACAAAGTGCAATTAGCAAATACTTACATAGCACCTAAAGTAAATTATGTCGCCTAAGTATTGCCAATACCGAAGATCATAGCTCAACAGATGATAGCAGCGCTCGGCCATTTTGTCACCAGAGGACAAAATTTTTAAGGTCCAGTATGAGACCTTACCGCTACCTTTAAGTAACGGAGGCTTAAAACTAACAAATATTTATAACAGATCACAAGCCCTGTTCGTCAGCAAGTTGTACAAGCAGTGGCAACGATCGGCCGATTCTCTCGCAGCTCACCTATTAAATGAAATAGCATCGGCCAGTATGGACCCACCAGTAGACGTGCACCACATTCCGAAAGCGCTGTATCATATCAGACATTTTCTTATCGAATTAAGTTACATTCGACGAAATACTCTCGAGAAAGACCTATACAAAGTCAAAGAAGTTTACAACAACATGATGAGCAACCTAAAGGGAAATAGAATAGAGAAGAAGTACAAAGAGTACAATTGGGAAACAATCTGGGAGAACGTTCAAGACTCTTATTTATCGACAAAAGTGCGGTCAACATGGTACACGGCAGTTTACAGGAAAATTCCCAAAAATTCAAAGATACATGCAATCACCTAGCGGAAACGCCAAATTGCATCACCTGTAACTGCGACACTGTCAAAACCATCTGTCGTAGCGTTCTAGACTACCAACAGTGGGGTCGGTGGTTCGAATCTCGCAGTAACAAACGCCGTGCTGCATCCCAAAGGCCTCGTATCACTAGCAGTTGAGATGACAGGCATCTTATCCGCACGGCTGTAATGGAACGAGCAGCTGCGTCTCGATCCCTGAGTCAACAGATGGGGACGTTTGCAAGACAACAACAACCTGCACGGACAGTTCGACGACGTTTGCAGAAGCATGGACTATCAGCTCGGAGACCATGGCTGCGGTTACCCTTGACGCTGCATCACAGACAGGAGCGCCTGCGATCGTGTACGCAAGAACAAACCTGGGTGCACGAATGGCAAAACGTCATTTTTTCGGATGAATCCAGGTTCTGTTTACAGCATCATGATGGCCGCATGCGTGTTTGGCGACATCGCGGTGAACGCACGTTGGAAGCGTGTATTCGTCTTCGCCATATTGGCGTATCACCCGGCGTTATGGTATGGGGTACCATTGGTTACACATCTCGGCCACCTCTTGCTCGCATCGACGGCACTTTGAACAGTGTCCGTTACATTTCAGATCTGTTACGACCCGTGGCTCTACCCTTCATTCGATCCCTGCGTAACCCAATATTTCAGCGGGATAATGCACGGCCGCATTTTGCAGGTCCTGTACGGACCTTTCTGGATACGCAAAATGTTCGACTACTGCCCTGGCCAGCACATTCTCCAGATCTCTCACCAAGTGAAAACGTCTGGTCAATGGTGGCCGAGCAACTGGTTCGTCACAATACGCCAGTCACTACTCTTGATGTACTGTGGTATCGTGTTGAAGCTGCATGGGCATCTGTACCTGTACACGCCATCCAAGCTCTGTTTGACTCAGATGGTTGTTCTGGGTACTGACTTCTCAGTATTTATGAACCCAAACTGGGTGAAAATGTAATGACATGTCAGTTCTAGCGCAATATATTTGTCCAATGAATACCCATTTATCATCTCCATTTCTTTGTGGTGCAGCAATTTTAATGGCCGTCAGTATAACTTGATGGGGACGCCGCATGAAGAGTGCTACTATTTCTTTTTAAATAATTCCATTCTTATGTTTTTTACCCTGGTATTATTTATTGTGCAAGCTAAGCCCCTGCTGTTCGTTAGCCTCTCAACGTTCGTGGGCATGATTCCTTCCTTCGTCATGATCGCTGGTCCGAGTTAACTGCCGTAACCAGGATTAATGAAGGTATTGTATCCCGTTATACGTTTCAGGTTAATGTCTGTCACTTCCTGTAATATCGCGATATCTGTATCAGCTGCATACAATAAGTCTTGAACGTTGTTCAATTTAAATTATCAGCTAATTTTATTGATATTAACAGTTGCAATCCGATACACATTTGCATGCATACTTGATGTCATGCTACCTCTTAATGCAACAGATGCCACATGACTTAAACGTATACTGGGTCTTTGTCTATTTCTCCCGATCCAGCAGCGTTGTTTCGTTGCCGGTCACAGTTGCCTGTACGTGTATCTGACGACGCCCCTGCCGTGTTTTTCGGAATCTCTGGCACTTCTTCCTCTCGAGTAGGCTCGTCGGTGTCATCGTGCATCGGGCCTGATTGATGTGTGTGTAACTGGGCCTCTTAATATGTTTGTGTGTGTTGCCTTCAGTACTAACAGGGGTCTACAAAAATGAAAGATCGTATCAGGCTACTAAAATTATGGATCTGACTGCAATAGTACTAGGAGTGTAACTTGACAATTAGGCCGGCCGCGGTGACCGAGGGGACTGAGGCGCTCCAGTCACGGACTGCACGGCCACTACGGTCGGGCGTTCGAATCCCCCTTCGGGTATGGATATTTGTGCCGTCCTTAGTGTTAGCTAGTTCGTAAGTAGTTTGTAAGTTCTGGAACTGATAACCCCGTAGTTAAGTCCCATAACCTTTACAAACATTTGACAATTAGTGCGCAACGTAATGCTGACCTACGTAAGGCAGGTTTGGGCACGTCGAAACTTACGCTGACTGCAATATTAGAGCCGGCCGCGGTGGCTGAGGGGACTGAGGCGCTCCAGTCACGGTCTGCACGGCCACTACAGTCGGGGGTTCGAATTCCCACTCGGGCATGGATATTTGTGCAGTAGTTCGGAAGTAGTTCATAAGTAGTTTGTAAGTTTAGGGACTGATGACCCCGTAGTTAAATCCCATAGACCATACAAACATTAGAACATTTTTTTTGCAATATTAGAAGGATTAAAAAGATGCAAAATCTTGGTTGGCTGATAGACACTATACGAGATCAATAAAAGAATGTCGTACTGTGTTGTACTTGTTGGCCCTGTCTTAGTATTACTATAAAATCAGTCTGCATACACAAATAATGAATGTGTGCAAGAAATATTATTTTGTTGTAAAAAGGGAAGTGATACTTCGCTTCACACCAACTCACATTCTTCACTTCATATCATTCATGTCACCCACTTGCTACAATGTACTTAATTACCATTAACTTACAATCACTTACAGCGTAAAGAATACTCACAAACAAAGTTAAACCAATCAAACTGAATAAATCTGTATTATAGAAAATTAGAAAATTAGCAATCAGCAAATTCGACACGAGTAACATAAACTAAAAAAATGAAGACTGTGCATTTTATTGCAAAGTTGTGCAATGAGGCAGTTTCTGAAACAGGGATGCAGCCCTACCATCAGGAAAGGATTAATTATAAATCAACAAGTCAAAAAGTGAAAGGAACTGCTTTTTTTATTATTACGTTTGGTTAATGCCCTATCCATGTTATTACAACAATTATAGTGACGAGCCACGAATTAATCAAGGTTGTGTATCGGTTGCTAGTGAATGGAAACTGATATAAAATAAAATGAAATGAGCGACCTTCCGCGAGCCGGCCGCGGTGGCCGAGGAGACTGAGGCGCTCCAGTCACGGTCTGCACGGCTACTACGGTCGGGGGTTCGAATCCCCCCTCGGGCATGGATATTTATGCCGTCCTTAGTCTTAGTTAGTTCATAAGTAGTTTGTAAGTTTAGGGACTGATGACCCCGTAGTTAAGTCCCATAAGCTTAACAAACATTTGAACATTTGACCTTGCGCAATGCGAAAAGCATTTAAAGTAGATTACCAAAAAATTGTCAGCGTCATGAAGAACTGCGGGCTGCGTCCACCGCGAGCTCCAGTGCAGCCGTCACGCTCCGCTACTACTCTCAGGCAACACCGAGCAAACCCCGCCTACCGGCCGCCGAAGATAATCCTTGCGGACCCACCATGATGTTTATATATATGTTGTTGCCAACATATATAATCCCAAAACTTAAGGTAGGAAATTTCCATACAGTAGCCACGTTACAATCTGACCACGCTCTTGGGTCGATATTTCCCCTGCTCTTTCCATCCGGTTTATGACGTGTCCTTCCTGAGCCACTGTGTTAATTGTTGCACGTTCCTATGATGTTTGCATTTGGTTAGAATCGAATTCCTGCGTTCGGATTATATATTCTTGTGATGCCGGAAGGTTTCCCCGAGGAGGTTGTGATGTCCCTTCCGTCAGTGTTTTGCGGATCTGCTCGGCTTTCTCGCGCAGTATTCGTGCCTTTTCTTCCGCACCTTCGTGTGCAATACGGTAATTTTTGAGTATTGTGGGAGACTTCCGGGACTGTTAGTTATTTAATTGCCGTGTTGCAGTTGGTGATGCCGGAAAAGATCCGCCCACATTTTCTAAATGCTCCACACTTTCGTCGTTACTGCTGCTTTCACACACAACTACCTGGTTACTTTGTTCCGCGGTCTGGTCGTTAGGAGGTAGGACATCTTGCGTGTTTGAGTCGTATCCATGGATGTGTCGTGTACGGTTGGTTGTTGTACGCCTCCAGGGCTGCGTATAGATTTGGTTCTGGTGCAATATTGCCTCACGCTGCGGCTACGTAGACACGGGGCCAGGCCTCTCTCGCTCGCCGGTCGGTATTTGCGTCACGCGCCGTTGTAAACACTGCGCGCGAACGTATTCTGTAGAACCACGCCCCTAGCAAGTTCGTTGTTGCCCTTCGTATATTACAACCGGCCTGTAATCGGAAACCGTGATGTAGGACGGCATGTGCTTCAACATCTCTTTTTCCACTTGTCTGACACCGTTCAACACTGGGAAAGTGTGAGTCTGTGACCACCTTTCCGCGATGTTACTTAGTACTGTGCCGTATTCTCTGAGTTGGGTGTTAATTGCTTCGGCAGGTATTTCGAACGGTAGTTCGAAGATTTGTACAGTTTTCAAACCCTTGCCAGCTGGTGATATTGTAACGTTGTAGTGGGACGGATTATTGTCTCCGCTACATATCTCATGTCAGCTCAGTTTGTGCAGGATAACTTGCTTATATTTGTGTTCTTAAATGATTTTTATGTAAATGTTTAATGTTATATAATTCTTAAAGAAGTTTTTATATGTTTTTTTTTCTATTTTTCATGTGCTGTGAGGCGATTCAACCTATGAGGGCAACATCTTTGACGCCGATTCCAAGGAGTAAATATCCGGCCACATCAAGTCGCGGATAGACAGCCATGAGGCAAGAAGATGTTGATCTCTGCGGTTGTCGTCGCAAGAGTTGACATTATTATCGAAGTTTTATGTTAAAACAACAAATTTTAAAAGTTAGTTCCTTTTTGTCTGTCAATGACTACATATGTAATCTCATAGAACGCAATAAATGTTATCGTGTTTAAACTTGACGAAAGTGTCAGAGAACATAATTTATGAAGAATTATTTTACGATAAATAATATATTAATGAAACAAGGAGAATATTTAATTTAAATATTCTTCATTCTGGAGGAAGATTTTTTATGAATTTTTTATTGGTGGAAAAGTTACGTCAAGAAGACTTCGATAAATGTTTCTTTTAGAACTTTGATTAATCGATCATACACATCGATCGATAATCATTGAAGAAATTTTTTTTATCTGTGGCTATAGCAACGACCACAAACTGAATAATTTCTTTTGATCGTCTTATTAATGAGAGAACTTAGAAATATTTTAACAAGAGTGACTGTTAAAGACTTCTTCCCTCGGCGCAAGAATCTGATTTTGAAATATTGCAATGTATAAAGATTTTACATGAACATATTTTTTTATTTTATATAAATTTTTATGGGCGAGTGGACACCTCAAGGATTACGAAGTCTGACACGGCCACATTCAACCCTAACCATACGAGACGAGTGCTTTTGAAGATAAGGTTTTAGCACACGTTCCGCCGCACGAAGAGGTCGTTCCGCCGCAACGTCTGCAATATTTCCGTCTGAGTGTTTCAATTTTGAACGTCCGCCACATGAGTCAACAATTTTCTTACATTTTTCAGAGCTTATCATTTTTAAATATACCGTGCTGCTGACTATCGCTAAGTGTCTTCGTATCAACTCGTCTACAGTAATCTTCACAATGTCTCTTACAAACAACTCAACTTCAAAAGAGTTTGGTCTAGCTCAATCTAAGAGTGTCTTTTCCTGGTGGTCGATGCACTGTGTTCGTCTATAGCACATTCTAATATAAGGCGACCAACCGTTCCGGATTCTGTGGAACCGTCCCGAATTCTGTCGTACCGTCCCGCCTTGGGAGACTTAATGAAAGTGTCCCGCAAACTGCAAAGTTTGTACTGCATTCCCCCAAATGCAGATTATTCCAATGTATTATGAATCAAGACAAGAACTTAGCATTTATGAGTAAATAGTAAATAATTGTAGCCAGCCGGAGCAGTCACTAGGGGCTGCAAATGTCTCCGCTGCTAACGTCGACAGACAACTAACCGCGCATATGTAAAAAGCGAGTATATTAGCTTATCGCCATGTAGTGGCCAAGTTATAATACAATGTGGCAGGTAGCTTCAGTAGCGGTCAAACATTCTACACATTATACATATAGAAGCATAAGTGGTATATCGTAAACAATATTTAACGAAAATCAGTAACCAAACATAAATACCAACGCATATTAATGTGAAGGAAAAGGTACCACGGAACCTGCAAGAGTAGGCCAGCGAAACTTAAATTGATTATCTAAAGTAGTGGCTTGATGATATGCGCGGTCAGTTATCTGCCGACGTTGGCAGCGGAGACATCGCAGCCCCTCCTGACTGCTCCGCCTGGCTACAATTATTTACTTTTTACGTATGATTATCTGAATATGTCAGATATTTTTTGCATTATTTTACATCTTGACATGTAGTTTTAACATATTCATCTTCGTCTGAAGAAGGTGCCCATAGAGCCATTGAAACATGGTTACGATTATATTCGTACTCTGCGACTGAGGACTGCCCCTTAAAAGTTTAATTGTTGATTTGTGTCTGCGTGCTTCGCCGAGATCCGTGAACAAAGTGTTCAAATGTTTGTAAGGCTTATGCGACTTAACTGCGGGATCATCAGTCCCTAAACTTACAAACTACTTATGAACTAGCTTACACTAAAGACGGCACAAACATCAATGCCCGAGTGGGGATTCGAACCCCCGACGGCGAACTGCCGCGCGCACTGCAACACGGTGCTCCAGCACACGCAGCTAATCCGCCGCGGCACTTCCGTGAATTAATTTTTTGTTTTACTTAGCAATGACGCATACTGTTGAAAAGTGAAGTTGCCAACTCACGAACAACTTGCAAAAGGAGTTCTTTTTTTTTTACGGAAGTATCAAACACTTTCAGAATTGCGGTGCAAAACGGGTAATGGGGTGTTCTCCGTTGCTCACGGTGGTAAACACGATATGCAATGTTATTTAACATCTGACAGAGCGCTCCAGGTTCATCATCCCTCTCAACTTATTTGCGCCAGGAAAACTTCACTGACTACGAAGAACTTACAAGAGCCCAAGGTTTGAGGACTTTCCGCACGGTAAGTCAAAATCAGCGTTTTAGATCGATGGAATGCACTTCTAAATGATTTAAAAGATGTTTTAAAATAAGATTCGCTGCAGGAAATCTAAGTGCGACGCAATAATAGAGGATGTGATTGTAACATTTCCTCTACATTAACATACAGACAGGAATTAAACACGTTCCATTTATCTGTTTCTGTACATACGTCTCAAAACATAAAGACCTCAAAATAGTTGCAATACTAGTGCCGTAGGGCGGACCGTTTCGGATCTTTGGTCTTGCCAAGGGCGGGACGGCTACAAAAATCTATTTTTTTTTTTTTTTTTTTTTTTTTTTTTTTTTTTTTTTTTTTTTGACTCCCCTTTGCCTCTCGTTCTGGGGGTCTTCAAATCTCGAAAGCTACCTAGGGTTTTATAGGTTTTTAATTTTTTTTTTTTTTGACAGTGTAATGAGGAAGAAGATGTGGAAAGCTATGCAAGAGTTTGGGATCCCAAAGAAAATTATAAAGATAACCCAAGAAATGTATGAGAACTACACATGTCAAGTTTTACATCAAGGGATGCTGTCGGAACCCATCCCAGTAGACACAGAAGTTAAGCAAGGGTGTTTGCTGTCATCTATTCTATTTCTGATGGTGCTGGATCTTGTGATGCAGAAGGCAATGAATCGTCTAAGAGGAATTCAATGGGGATTGACAGACAGGTTGGAGGACTTGGACTTTTCAGATGACCTGTGTTTTCAAGGATATGGAAGCAATGCTGAATGATTTAAAAACCGAAGCATCGGAGGTGGGGCTGAAGATAAATGGAAATAAAACTAAGGAGATGCGCTGTAATAACCGAAATAAAGCATCATCTACCTTTTTTTTTTTTTTTTTTTTTTTTTTTTTAGAAAACCAATATATCGAGCAAGTCAAGCAGTTTTGCTACCTGGGAAGTTTAGTCACCCCTGAGGGGAGAACTATGGAAGATATAGGAAACAGAACAAATAAGGCTGAAGGTGCATTTTCAATGCTGAGACCAATCTGGAAATCAAGGGAACTTAGCGGCTATAAAAAAAACTTTGCATATTCAATACAAATGTTAAGTCGGTACTGCTCTATGGCTGTGAATCATGGAATACCAACAAACAGCTAATTAGCAGACTTCAAATATTTGTGAATAGAAGCTCGAGGAATATCTTGAGAATATGGTGGCCACAAGTAATCTCCAACAAAGAGCTATGGAGAAGAACTCGTCAAACACCCATTGATATTGAGATACGACGTAGGAAATGGAAGTAGATTGGGCATATATTAAGGCGTGGCAAAGGCAACGAGGCAAGACAAACCCTAGAACGGAACCCACAAGGCAGCAGGAGAAGAGGCAGACCAAGGAATACATGTAGAAGGAGTGTAGTAGCAGAAGGGACCGAGAAAGGAGAGAAGGTCAGGACCGTGATCAAGACACTGGCGCAGAACAGAGTCCAGTGGCGGAAGCTCGTTGATGCCCTAAGCTCACTTAGGAGACACAGGAAATAAGTAAGTAAGTATTTACAGGTTGACGGAGAGGGCTCTTTTTTTGCAGGCCAGGGCCTCCGACAACCTTTGTCCGCTACTAACAACTGAGCCAATTGTTATTGTCCCCACCGACATCCCCAAAACGTTCCGCATTGGGATTTGAAAAAGTTGGCCGCCTTATTCCAACATACAATTACGCACGTTCAGGCGTGCACTCACCGTATACCTGCGCTCGGCCGCCAAGTAGCGAGGACGTAAACAAGACGTCAGCACAGCACGGCTGCCCCACGAAGACTGCACCACTTGACCTACACCGGCAGACGGGGCGACTCTTTTAATTATTGATGTTCAAATGTTTGTATAGCTTATGGGACTTAACTACGGGGTCATCAGTCCCTAAGCTTACAAACTACTTATGAACTAACTAAGAATAAGGACGTCACAAATATCCATGTCCGAGGGGGGATTCGAACCCCCGACCGTAGTGGCCATGCAGACCGTGACTGGAGAGCCTCAGTCCCCTCGGCGACCGCGGCCGGCTAATTATTGATACCTGCTTGTACTTGCAAAACTTCAAAGTCGATTTTCTTGAGAATTTTTGAGAGTTGCGTCGAATGGCTTTGACTGAGTGTTATTTGAGTTCTGAACTTAGCGTACCATGAATATCAAACAATTGTAAAATCTGATACCCATGTGGTTTCCCTGTTAGTTGAAATTAGAAAAAAAAATCTGATCAATTGAATGATGAAAGATGGTCTAATAAATACAGACGTTAGAAACGTACTAGGCAACAAGATACATTTATTAGAATAATAGTTTCACAGCGTAAATCGTAAATCAATCTCGAAACAAAACAGAACAGAATGAACCAAATTTCGTTCAATTATATATTTTAACGACGTTACAGCGTTCAACGAATGAAATAAATTGCAATTTGCGATCAGTTATGGCTTCACTGTACTAGGTTTAGATGGGATACCAAAGTGCGGCGAATGAAAATTTGTACCCGGTCGGGTTTCGAGCCCGGGATCTCCTGCTTACTAGGCAGACGCGTTGACCACTCCGCCACCGAGGACACAGTGACTAGCCCGACTGCAGAGGACTCTTCCCTGCACGTCTCCCGCCACACACAAATCTCCATTCGCCACACTGCCTCTTTCCTATTGCCACAGCCTATTTGTTCTGTAATGATCGAAGCGCAATACTGTATTCCCGCTTCAGGGAGAACAGACCATGAGGTTTCAAGACACTATTAACTGTCGTGAGGAGCCCAGGAGTGGTCAACGCGACTGCCTAGTAAGCAGAAGATCCCGGGTTCGAATCCCGGCCGGGCACAAATTTTCATTCGCCACACTGTGGGGTATCTAAACCTATTCCATCTAAACCTAGTACAGTGAATCCATAACTGATCGCATATTGCAATTTATTTCCAATTTCATTCTGTTCGATAAGAATCAAAGACATCCTATTAATTACGAAGAAATTACATTACTATAACCTCTCCGCATTGCAACGCTCAGTGCCTCCATTCACGCAACTCAGTTAAATTTTTCCCACCAAATTAAACGAGATATTACACCAGTATGGGAGTGCACCAAACAGTAAGTCACTCGTGTCAAGCGTTTTGCGAATGGCGCAGCGCGTGGAAGCCGTCGGGAGCCCTGGTTCTTGGAGTAGTCTTGTGTAGTTCGCGAAGGCACTAGTTCAGAACAGCGCTCCCACAGGCGAACTACGCGAACTAGTTCGCAGATCCCTCGCCTCTTAGTTCGTCCGCTCCTTTTCCGAAGACTGACGGGGAACAGCGAGAGGACGCGAGAGCGCGCAGTATCGCGTGATTTGTAGGTAATGTTCCTTCAGCGACCTATTAAATAAATAAAGAAATCCATTTTAAAAATAAAATACTACGAGTATTCTGTATGCACAGTAGTTGAATACCATTGTATCACCCGTTCGTGTAAATAACTGATTTATTTGCTTAAGTATTTGATGTCTAATTGCCCAAAAATACGGGTAATAGCACACGCTTGGGCAACAGTGATCATCGTATAAAAAACTGTCATAACAAAAGAAAGACCTCTTTTAGCAGTGGTAGTAAAAGCCAAAAGAGCCGACGAACTAAAAAGAGCGACCTACTTCTCGGCCGAGCTGCGAACTAAAAGGAGAGCTACACGTCGCGGACTAAGGTATGCGCGATCGAGCGCGAACTAAAATATGCGCAAATATGTGCAATCGGTCGTGAACTAAAATATATGCAATCGGTCGCGAACTATAACATGCGTTACCAATCGCGAATTATTATACCAAACGTATCTCGCTTGTTAGTTCGTTGGATTCTTTTCCGAAGACCGACGCGAAATAGCGAGAGGGCGCGCAGCAGAATTAAAAGTCACGTGTTTGCCTTCTGCTGAATAGAAACATTTCGAGGTGAGCGTCTGCCTGCTAGATTACATAGTTCAGTGCTACAAAATTTGTGCTTTGAAGTATTCTGCACTCTGCAATATTTGACTAATAAGTTCTTAGAGATAACTCTAAACTTAAACGCGAGAAATTATCCACAAACTGTTTCTTTTGGTTTGCGTGATATCGTTATCGGCTCAAGCAGCAAGCGCATGAAGCAGCTAGGTGGGGGAACTTCTCCCTCCACCTGCATGCGCAGACCACGCCGCTCAGACGTCACTGGGAGCGGACGAACTAAAAGAATGAACTAGTTCACGGCTCTGCGCTACCGATCGCGAATTATTATGCGCAAGTCTAGTTTGGAGCTCCTGTAACGCTAAGTGGCTGCTATCTCACGAAATGCGGAAGCAGTGTTTGCTTTCTGGTCATTAGCCGTTGACAGTTTGTTTCGATAAGCGATCCACGAAGGCTGCTTTTGCGCAGAAGGGAAGTAAACAACTGTGCGTGCTGAACAGCGGCGACCTTGGGGCGCAGTCGACGACACTGGGTACCGCCAGGCACACACCGACCGACGGCGTTGCAAAGTTGAATGGGGCAACAGAGGAGGGGGGATAATTTAAGAGTCAGTATTTGTGTTACACAGATATGGGGAAACTGAAACATCTGACGCTTTAGGAACAATTGAAATCGTACAGCAGCGGCGGACTAATGCCCGGTTTCTGGGAAACTATAGGTTACCGTGCCGTTAGCTACCGTCACGTTATAATTTAACATGCCAGATAACTTGCTTCGGTTTCCCGTAGCTGATTTCAACTACCATTAGTTAACTATGAGGTAACTGCGCCTTCTGTCGAAGCAAATAGTACAACTCAACAGATAACCGATGGCACTACTGACGAATATCGCAATTACTCGAATTTTATCGATTATTAAGTGAAATTGAAGACGCGTCTTAGTTTGTATAGCAGTTACGGGTTTTTACAAATCAAATTGATTAAATCAAATGTTTGTATAACTTATGGGACTTAACTACGGGGTCATCAGTCCCTAAGCTTACAAACTACTTATGAACTAGCTAAGACTAAAGACAGCACAAATATCCATGCCCTAGGGGGGATTCGAACCTCCGACCGTAGTGACCGTGCTGACCGTGACTGGAGCGCCTCAGTCACCTCGGCCACCGCGGCCGGCACGAGTTTTCTGTTTCTGTTTTCAAAGGCAATGGGCGACAAGCGAGGAAAAAAATTTAACTCTATTTGAGAAAAATCTTTTGAACGACCTGATTTTAAGAAAGGAAAGCACTTATAGTAAATGAAAAGGCAGATGGTTTGACTATTTTGGAAAAGCAACACGCCTTGGAAGAGTCACGGAACTGTGCAATTCGTTAAGCAGAGACAGGAGAGAAAACGGTAAGGCAACTAAGACAGCTGTATTCTTTTTTTAAAAAGAAAAACAGGACAAACAACAACGAAGACAGTGTTAACAATAACATCATACATATTCTTTCTGTTGTCAACGTATATTCTTATGAATTTAAGTTCTTCCCAGTGTCCTGTGAATGTGAAATTACTTTTCACAACACAGACTGGTCAATTTACGTCCACCCATCCACGTACCCGAGCCCCCGTTGTAATAATGATAAAAAAACACTGACTGATCGTAATGGCAATTGCATGGCAGAACACTATTTGCAAAGGGAAGTATCTTTATGCTTAACTGAAAGTTTTATTATGAGAGCATGGCTTTGTGATTCAGATGTGATAAAATTTTACATCCAGATCGTCGATCGCGAGAGATAATGTTGGCAAATGTTGCTCAATGTCGAGATGCCACCTGACCAATAGGGATGGAGATACAGCTAATGCATACGTCACCCGTTGTCAACATTAACTCTCGCGACCGCAGAACGCAATGTAAAATTTAACCCGGAATGTTCGTTTTACGCGTTTTTCCTCGTTTGAGCCCGGCAATGTCATTGGTCAGTTTTTTTTTTTTTTTTTTTTTTTTTTCAGAAGAAAAAGAAGAAGACGGCGTTGACGAGGATGATGAAAAATTTCCATTCTTCAGCTTCATAAATTTTAAAATTGTATGACAATTATACGGAACCCAGTCACAAAAACAAAACAAAAAACTACTGTTAAATAACTTCTGGACTAGCGTTTGGAAGCCCACTAGCGTTACGTAGCGGATATAGTTAAAACTAAAGTTAACGTGTAGGTAACCCCACGGAACGCGCATTTATCTTTAACGGACAGGTAACTACGGCTGTGACGGTGACTTCTCTCGGAAACCCATTTTGTACTTAACGTTCAGGTAGCCCACAGACAACTATAACGGGACAGGTCACTACTGTTTCTGAAACCGGCCATAAGGCTGTCAGAGGCCTGGGGCGGTGGCAAAACAAAATGATGCCCCCCGTCCACTTGCAGGTACATGTATCAGTCTTTGGAGGCCCCCCCATAACGAGAGGCACACGACAGTCTAAATAAAAAATAATAATAATAAATAAATAAAGGGCTTTTGAGATATTTTAAGGCCCCATAAGACCAGAGACGCGAGGCGGTGAAGCAGTCACACGGTGTACAGTCTTTACCTCAGATATACTGCCCGTTGATGTACAATATACGTTGCCTGGAGCCTTCAACACTACCTCAGACGAAGCACTCTGCATGGTACTGGGGATACCACCAATAGACCTTACCATACGACTAAGAGCTGCTATGTACTGGCTGAAGGCGGGGAAATACGACAAGGTCCTCGAACTGGTTGGACAAGAGATAACAGAACGGAGGCAACTAATTAAATGGAGAATGGACGCATGGCAAAGGGAATGGGATAACTGCGAGAAAGGAAGACGTGTCTAGGACTTTTTCCCGAATATAAGGGAACGTTTTCGAATGGGTCACATCAATCCCAGCCGGGGATACGGCCCCTACCCCACACACCTCACACGTGTGGGTCTCAGTGACAATCCATGCTGTACCTGTGGAGAAATTGGGACCCCAGAACACACTGTCATACACTGTCAGCTCTACAAAACACACACTCACACTACGCTTGACACGACTAAAGACCTAAACGAACTAATACGAGATACGAACGGATGGGACATAATGAACAGGCTGACGGACGAAGTCTCACTACGAAACAAAGACGAGTACACACATAACGTAAGACGTAATGCGACACGAAGCGCCCACAACAGAAGACAAAACACTTATGATGAATCTGACACTGAAAGCGCAAACAGTGCAAATTACACCACAGATGTCAGCTCCGACACAGAGGACGATATAAACACATGCGAAATGTAACCTACAGATATAGCCAATCATAAGAGTCTCAAAATGAGAAAACTCCAGGATGGCAGGGCTCGAAGTAAATTCCGAGGCCTCCCACCCTGAACTTTCCTCTCTTATTCTTCAGCCTGTCACTCAAATCAATCTTCCCTATCTTCTATTATCTCTTCTTAAAATAGTTGATGTTTTTAAGTTGCCTTTCCATTTTCCTTATGATGTGTTTTTACGTTTTTCTTTGTATTTTTTAATCTAATTACTGTAAATGTATAAAGAAAATAATGTATCACAGTAGCATAAATGTATCACATGGTTTTTATAATTACGACCAGCTATATACCCAAAGGCAGCTGGTACGCAACAAGGGTAAATAAATAAAAAATACGTTGCGGCAACATTTACTTAAAATTCAACTCCAAGTAAGTACTGAAATCGGTTAAAAAACGATCTCAAGATAAACAGTGTACCGTAGGTCGTGTTGGATAAAGCAGGGAAGGGTGACAGCAAAAATGCTATCGATATATCGACACTTTAAATATACCGTTGGTCTTATTACCTACAGATCGTGCATATAGCCCTGTCAAAATAGGCATTGATCCTTACGTAAATTCCCAAGAAGCTGAAAATTTGCATGAACATTAGGGACACCATTATAATGTATTTGTAAAACGTCCCCATCGATCCCATGTGTGCAAAAATATTTATGCAATGTCAAAATTAAAATAAATGTTTTTATTTTTTAGTGAAACGTTTAGTTTTATGATAAAAGTAGGCCGGCCGCAGTGGCCGAGTGGTCTGCAGCACGCCAGTCACAGTCTGCACGGCCGATGCGGTCGGGGGTTCGAATCCTCCGTCGGGCTTGGGTGTTTGTATTGTCCTTAGCGTAAGTTAGTCAAGTAATTAGTGTGTAAGTTGAGCGACTGATAACCACGCAGTTTAGTCGCATAAGACCTCACACATTTGAACATTTGATAAAAGTAGATGAGACAAAAGTCTAGATCATGGTATTATCGACAAAAATTGCCCTTAGACATTTTGTCCTAATATTCACCATTTCTCAGAAAAATCGATTTTAAAATTTACCAAAGTTGTTTAACCTAATCTAACCTAACCCAGTACCATCCTGACCTGGAATGCCTCAACAAATTCCTTAAACAGGGCTATGACTTTCTCATGACATCATCACTCCAAAGTGTTCTTCCCACACCACCCAGAGTAGTCTTCCGCCGTCGTCCCAACCTCCACAGCATCATCGTCCAACCTTACAAAATCCCAAAATCACCCTCCCTGTCTAATGGTTCCTATCCCTGCAACCGATCCCGCTGCAAAACCTGTCCAATGCATCCTCCCACTACCACATACTCCAGCCCCACCACAGGAAAAACCTACCTGATTCAAGGCAGGGCCACATGCCAGACAACACACGTCATACATCAACTAACATCTGTCCACTGTGCAGCCTTTTATTTTGATATGACTACTAACAAATTGTCTGAGCGGATGAATGGTCACAGATGGACTGTTTGCCTGGGGGACACCCAATATCTTGTGGCAGAACATGCCATCCAGCATATCTCCAGGGACCTGGGCACGTGTTACACCACACGTGCCATTTGGATAATGCCAACTAACACCAGTTCCTCAGAGCTACGGAGGTGGGAACTTACCCTCCAACATACCCTCTCCTCCCACCACCCCTCTCTGGCCTAAATCTACGCTAAACCCTCCCCTACCTCCATCCTCAGCTATTCATTAGCCCTTCCTTACCCCCCCCCCTCTCTCTCTCTCCGTGTGTGTGTGTGTGTGTGTGTGTCCATCTTTCCATTAATCAAAAACATGTTAGAAAACCTCCACCCCTTCTACACACCTCAGCATCATTCAGTTCACTCCTCTTCTCTTTACTACTTGATCTTTCCTCTTTGGTTATATATATCGTCTCTGTCTTGGCTCAGTACTAACATGCAGTATCTCTGACTTCCACACTCCTCAAACACCACCTTCATGATCTAGGTCGTGAATTACCTTTCCCTTCCGTTCCCATCCTTTTTTTCTTCCCTTCTCTCCCACCTGAGGAAGGAACTGTGTTCCGAAAGCTTGTCCTTTTTCGTCCCCCCCTTTTTTTTCTTCATTTGTGTAACTATCGGCGGTAAAGCACAAAGGTAAGTATTGGCCAGCCAATCTATCTCTTTTGAAAAATAATTTCTCATCTCTGAGGAGAATATCCATCATTAATCTAACCTAACGTAACGTAACCTCTCCATAATATGAGCAAGACTGAGAAACGTTCAAATGTTTGTAACTCTATCGGACTCAACTACCTGGTTATTAGTCCGTAGCTTACAAACTACTTACACTAAGGTAAACTAACCTAAGGACAACACAAACACCCATGCACTGAGAGGGACTCGAATCCCCGACGGCTAAGGGCTGCGCGCACCAAAGCACGGCGCCTCAGTGCGTACGGCGAATCCGCCGCGACTGAACAAGACTCCACACTCCTATAAGGTAAGCTACTTTGATCGTTCTTTCTAACGTTGTTTCCCCGGTAGACCTACTCCGCAGTCTTTCTTCTTTTTTATCTTCCTGAGTCGACTTAAATTATTGTAGCAGCATAACATGGTACATTGATAAAATGTCTTTTAATTTCTTTTTGTGATTATTTAACTTAAAATTCACTACTTTGCTGAGTTCATATGCATTGCTTATCTTACAATAAAAATATTCGCCATTGGTACTTCTGGTATCACTTCTTTAGTAATTTATTAATAAGCAGGAGAAGCCGAGCGGTCTGGAGCGACACGTTACTCATCGCGCGGCCTCCCGCGTCCGATGTTCGAATCCCCCCCCCCCCCCTCGGTCATGGATGTGTGTGTTGTCCTTAGGTCAGTTTAAGTGGTTTGTAAGCTAGGGACTAATAATCAAGCAGTTAAATCCCATAGAATTACCAACATTTGAATTAGAATAATCAGAACGGACTGTCCGATTTTTTGCTTGTTTATTGTACCATCGTCAAAGTGTACTGTATAATTATTACAATAGAATCACAAACCAAGAGTGAGGACAGCAACTATAGGAGAAAAAATTAAACTTTTAGTTAGATGCCGCGGCAGTTTTGAATTTCATGCACCGGTTAACTTTCACTTACCGTCCTGGCGGCCTCGCGTGATAATGTTGGCAATTATGTGACGTTGGTATTAGTCAATCGCGTGACGACCAAAATGTTTTGTCATGGAAACTTCGTTTCACGAGGACAGTTTCTGAGTAGATAAGGGTACATATAATTGTAGAACATGAACAGCGTTATTATTTACTTCATTGTCTGTGCAAACTGATGTTGCCATCATAATCACGCCAAGCCGCCGGGATGGTAGGGAGAATTTTACTCCTGCTATGGTTATAAGAATTGCCAAGTGTTATATCTGGAGTGTTGTGCTGTATGGTGCGGGGACCTGGACGTTGAGGAAGGAAGATGAAAGATTGCAGGCCCTAGAGATGTGGATATGGAGGAGAATGGAACAAGTGAAATGGGAAGACCGAATAAGGAATGAGGAAGTATTAAGAAGAGTTGGAGAAGAAAGAAACATGCTGGAAACTGGATTGGACATAGTTTGAGGAGGGACTGTTTACTGAAGGAAGGACTAGAAAGAATGGTGAAAGGAAAAAGAAGAAGAGGAAAGCTAAGATATCAAATGCTGGACAACATCCAAGGAAATAAATATGAAGAAATGAAAAGATTGGTTTTGGACACAGAAATGTTGAAGAGGATCAACCCATGACAAGAAGAGGATCAACCCATGATAAGACCTGCCGCAAGGCACAATACAATTGATTGATTGATTCGCTATAAGTAACATTCCTGCTATCCCAGTAGCTGAGGACTGACATTTCTATGCCTAATATACTAGTTTTTACGAAGGTAGCTATAATAAATACATTTTGCTTTCCTCTATTCTAGTGTCTAATTTCGATAGGTGTTGTGTGTGCTAACCTAGATGCGATATTGAAAAGGCGTATTACAACATTAAATTTATTGAGCTAACATTTTAGAAAGGGTTAAGTTTTCATACATCGTTATCGCACTGCTCGATACTTTACTAAAATAAACTTTATTTTGAAATTCGAGTTTTGTTAATACCTTTAATTCGCTGTTTCATTTAACGTCGAAACTTTCCTAATATGCAAATATAAAAACGAAGTACGTCAAATGCAGCACATTCTGTTAGATTTATCATACGTCATTTCAGGCTCTATGTTGTCCCTCATTTAAAAAAGAGGAAGTTGTAGGTTTAGTGGTGTGTTTCTAATACGATTACGTAAAAGGACAGATAAAGCTAGAATTTCACTGGGTATTTCAATACAAGCAGTGAACGTTATTTCATTGTAATTTGCGATTATGAAGCAGACATTATGTCATTTCGAAATAAAGCAGTCACTTTAGAAACGAATCTTGATTTCAGTAATCTTAAGCTGCAGACTCACATCTATCCATTATTTTTTGACACACTTAAAACCGTTCATAGTAGTAAGTTAAATGTGAATCTCTGCCGAGCTTCACCAAAATATAACAGTACTATTTCGATACACTTCGTGGGTTCCGCCCTGCTGCGTTATTGATCTGAAACACCGCTGTTTTGAAACAGTGGAACCGAGAAAACGAAACAGTTTCAGTATCGACAGCGAATTTGATCCAAATCTGAGCAGAATGAAACACGATTGTTTCGAAAATGTATAAAACTGTGTTTCCAACAGTGAAAAGGGATTTCCCACTAAAATACTTATTAAAATCCACCAGAAATCACTAGATTTTATTCGTGTGTTTGACAAAACCACTACATTGTAATTATTTTAAGTACTGAGTATGTCGAGTAATCAAAAGTATGTGACAATTCAATTTATCCCTTGTGTTTAAAGCTATTATTATTATTACCAAATATGAACAGTTGCAGGTCGAAATTTTATTACCTTTTTATACTTCCTAACAATTTCCGTTACGTTGTTCCTATAAAACATGCATTTAAAAAGTATATAATATTGCCAGTGTAAACATGCTTTATTGAAGCGTTATCATGAAACCCAATCGTTGGTAATTGGAACACGGATATTTTACATTAATTACAATAACGAAAGATATAATATTATCGTAGAACGTTGATCTAGTGTCAGGTGACCCGTATTTTCATGGGGAAAACTGGTAGATTTATCTAAAATTGCCCCGTAAAAGTGTTCCCATAATATGAAGTATGCATGCAGATGCATACTTATTAGTAATATTTTTGGAATATTTCTTTCCGTATTTTGTTGCCCTGTATTATATCTTGTAAGTTATTATGTATGTTTCTGACACGATTACAAAAAAAAAAAAAAAAAAAAAAAAAAAAAAAAAAAAAAAAAGCTTGCTTAACAAAAGGACAGACACAAATGGGGAACAAAGAATAACGTATATTATAAGTGTTTAGGTGACAAAAATTCAGGAGCTAGGAGACGTTACAAAATGAAATAATGCTGTACCTGAATGCTGCCTTCATCAAGTTGTTTTTTTTTTTTTTTTTTTTTTTTTTTTTTTTTTTTTTTTTAAATCGTTTTTCCTTAAAACCCCCGAAATCTTTTTAAAATGCACCATAATTCCCACTAGCCACTAGATGCAAAATTTGCCCACAAATAACCACCATATTTAGTGGGAAAACCAAAAACTTGGCAAAACTGGTATAAATGGCGGTTTTGAAGCACTGAAACATTTCCGTGTATCGAAACACTGTTTCGAAACAATGAAACACAGCCCGTCTCTATAGTGTTAGTCTACATCTGTAGCAACATTGGTTAGGCCGGTATTACACGATCGAATTTTTATCATATCTTCGACAAAGAAATATCATCAAATTTCTTAGAGACAAAACTTTGACGAGGTGCTAAAAAGGGGTATTACACTGTCTGTCCTATTTTACGTTATATTTCAAGATGGCGGACAATAAGAACTTGTTTTACGATACGTACTTACCGTCACAATTACATTTCTCATGCATTTGGAGGAAAACAAGTCGGGGAAAAAAGAATATGTACTTGGGTGAAGATATGGATTACACGTGTTGACAACAAAAACATTCAGAAAATTTGTTGCGGAGCGACAAGTGGAGGACGTCGAGTCATGTAAATGACGGAATGGACGCCACAACGTATCAACATTTACTCAATAAATTGGCTCCTCACGTCACTCAGCGGAATACGCGCATGATCAGCGCTATACCTGAGGAACACGAGGTTACCGCAACACCGTGATTTCTTGCTACTGGGAACGTCTCTTTTAGCCTCCGCTATAGAACATGTGTGGGCTGACGAGAATCCGCACGCAATTTTGCAATTACGTCATCAACACAGATTTTCTGTGAACGTTTGGGCAGGGATTGTTGGTGACGTCTTGATTGGTCCTCATGTTCTTCCACCTACGCTCACGTTATCTTGATTTCATACGGGATACTCTACCTGTGTTGCTACAACATTTGCCTTTACAAGTACGACACAACATGTGGTTCATGCACGATGGAGCTCCTGCACATTACACTCAACAACAGATTCGGTGACCGATGGATTGTAGAGGCGGACCAATTTCATGGCCTCCACGGTCTCCTGACCTCAACCCTCTTGACTTTCATTTATGGGGGCATTTGAAAGTTCTTGTCTACGCAACCCCGGTACCAAATGTAGAGACTCTTCGTGCTCGTATTGTGGACGGCTGTGATACAATACGCCATTCTCCAGGGCTGCATCAGCGCATCAGGGATTCCGTGCGACGGAGGGTGGATGCACGTACCCTTGCTAACGGAGGACATTTTGAACATTTCCTGTAACAAAGTGTTTGAAGTCACGCTGGTACGTTCTGTTGCTGTGTGTTTCCATTTCATGATTAATGTGAGTTGAAGAGAAGTAATAAAATGAGCTTTAACATGGAAATTGTTTCTTTGTGTGTGAGGAATGTTTCCTGAAAGTTTGGCCGTACCTTTTTGTAACTCCCTGTATAAGGCAGAGGGACCGTATATTTGTCAGTGTGTACGTGTTCCATACAAATCTACAGTTTTTTTCCATACTTTATGAAAGTTTCTACACATATGCTTCAATACGTGATGACGGTCGCCATAAGTGTAAGAATCACACACGATAGATACTTCACGAGATATGACGTCACAAGCAATGAGATGCGTGAAAAACTGCTTGATTTAGCGACAATGCTGCACATTTTCTCCTAAACCACTGGACCGATTTCAACCAAATTTGATACACACTCCTTACCATGAGGTAACAATTACTGCAGGTTTATGAATCACATACAACAAATGGTTCAGTAGATATGACGTCACAAACAATAGGAATCGCAAAAAAACTGCCACATGATGCGGTGAGATTTTATAAATACGCTATATGAGAATGAGAGTACTTAGCGACTTGCAACAAACTTTAAAGATAATTTCAAACCTTTATTAAACATTTTCTCGCTGACAATCGTAGTAAAATGATGAAAGGAAGAAAGTTTATCGCCTACTACTTTTCCGTTGTTTACGGTGTAAACTGTGGCATTTGGTATGACGTTACAATTTATAATTTGTAAACTACAAATTGTAGCCACAGTAAATTTTACAGAGAGTATACACACATGTAGTTGAATGTACCTTCTAAATTGTATCACAGTACGACACGTAGTTCACGATATTTGGGTATATAAACAGTAACGTTCCGCTGTTCATGGACTAAAACTACGGCTTTAGGTATGACATTACAATTTATAATTTGTATAATATAAATTGGAGCCGCAGGAAATTTTACAGACAGCATACACGCCTATAGTTGAGTGTATGAGTGTACATTCTAAATTGTATCACTGAACGGCATGTAGTTCATGAGATATGAGCACATAAACATTTTCGATCATGGAAAACTGCCCCATCACGCACCAAGTTTTAATCTATTACTTCTTTACTACTAATTGTATTTCCAGAGATTTTACAGACATACAATCCTTATACAAATGAATATATACCTGAAAAATGGCAGGAGTAAATAAATAAATACCCGGGCAACACCGGGATTTCAGCTAGTAAACAAATAAAATACAATTTGTGTTCCATCCACTACAAAATTTATACAAATGCACGAGGTAGATGAGGCACTTCTAACGTGATACTCGGTGATTAAAAATATATTTTCTCCTCCATGTCGTCTGGTAAACAATCGGAGTGTATTTCACTGTTGATATCTCCATTTTTTTGCAGTTCTCCAGTCTTCTGAACCTATTTTTGACATAAGAATGCTTCAAATTTTACAACGCCCCGCCTGCTTCATACATTTCCATTAATATTATGGTTCATTGAACACACCAACTAAACTTTGTAAGCGTGTTTACAAACACACAGCAGTCAAATACTGCAGCAATGGTAGCGCTCAAAGCAGTGATATTTCGCTCTGCAATAAACAGAAGACATACGACTTTTATGATCAAATCTACGGCGACGTCTTAGATATCATAATACTTCTTTCATGAAAGACGAGTATGTCAAATATGTGAATATTCGACATATCAATTTACGGGCAAGTTAATTTCATAACGCGAAAGTTAACTTGGAATGATAGTTCTTGGTGAAATAGGGTATTTTTATCGGTGACGTCTGCAACTTTCCCGTAGAAACTTTTTTATAAATCTGAATAGGTATGGTTCTTGTAACTGTTCTTATTCAATATTAAAACTGAATTTTGGCTTCTTTTCTTATAGAATACTGATGTTTATTAGAGACTAAAAATTACATTTCCATTTTTCATGTAACTATGACGAGATGTCAGAAATATCGCCGAACCGGCAAAACAATATATATATATATAAACACCAAGGAAAAAAAATAAAAGTTTGCAAATGACACCGAATGTCGAAATGGCGCCGTATTTGTCAGATACATTAAGAGTACATAGAATTTGGAAAAAACTACACCGAAACAGGAAAAAAAGAAAAGTCAGTTTAAAATGCAAAAGACATAGAACAGTTATAAAGAAACTGGAAAAAGTAACGCAGCAACTTGCAAATAAATTTGTCATGACAATAACATGAAAATTGGTAACAGAGCTACACAATTGGTAAAATAGCGAATTTGATAAAATAATAATAATAATAGCAGTATCAATGACAGAAAAATATTTTCTAATTCAGCAATTAAGTACAAAATTCGGTAAAAAAAAAAAAAAAAAACAGACCCAAGACTGCCAAATAGTGACAATGAAATCACCAAACACTCAATTTTATTTGATAAACTACATGCAAATTGCCAATAAACATCATGAAAACTGTAAATAAACTATAGATAAATGGCGAAAAATAACACCGAATCGATGAAAACAAGCACATTCGAAAAAAAAAAATGCGAATCGTAAAAATAAACACCTTATTTTGCAAAAATACTACAAAACTAGGTAAACAGATTGCACTGAGATAGGACAAAAATAACACGCAAAATGGAAAACAAAGCATAGGGAAAACGAAAAGTTCAAATGTTTGTCGAGCTGTGGGACCAAACGAGTGTGGTCATCAGCTCGTAGACTTACTAACTGCTTAAGCTAAGTCAAACCAACCAAAGGACAGCACACACACACATATGCCCGAGGGAGAACTCGAACATCGCGCAGTCTGTGAAATGGTGCCTAGATAGAGCGGGAAAACGAAAAAACAGCACCGAAACTGCTAGATGGTTAACAAGTTCTTTGACGATAAACGAATTTTTGCGCGCGGGAAAAAGGAACATCCAAATCTTTCCATTTTAAGTCTGATTTCTCGTACTTTATTATGAAGATCATGTCTCTCTTCGTAGGTATGTGCTAACAACATACGTTCGCAGTAGAAGGAGAAAGTTGGTGATGACAACTGAAATACCCTCATACTTCCGGTTAAATTTGGTCTTTGTCATGTTTGCTAATTTCATCATTTGACTTTTTTGCTGTTTCTCCGATTCATTGCTAAAATAAAAGATAGCTGAATGTGGATTTCATTGTCCTTCTATCTGTGAGCAATACAGACACACAAGTAACATTCCTGAAATTCTTCGTTTGTGTGGCCATGATGTTCGCTGTTGATTTCATATTTATGAATGGCAGTTGTAATGTTACATGTGCCTCCACGTACCAAAAGGTTCTTGTTTCCGATATTTTAGAATTAATTTCTTTTCATATTTTATTGAAATTTTTCATAAAAGTTAATATGTTACTCGCAGTCATAAGGATTTAATATTATTTGAAGATTTACGTAAACCTCTGTGCAAAGAATACAAAGACAATGAAATTTCAATTCTTACCATCTATACAGGCAGGAGATGCATCTCCATTTTCCTTCTTCTTGTTCGAACATTGAGACAGTAATGTCGTGCATGATTTGCGCTCTGTAATTTGTCCAGGATTTCTATGAGTTATGTAAATGATGTAAGTTTTATGTAGATATGCTGCTTTTTAAAAAAATCCAATTATAAGCTCTGCAGTTTAACCGAACTTCGAATGTGTTATCATTTAGTAGAAAACTGATTCCTTTATTTTTTTTCCCCCTTCTCACATCTTATTAACTGTGATGCAATTTATTTTTCAGGACAACGGATTCCGCCATTACATCTAATTACGAAACTAATTGTTGGAGATGAGATCAGAATAGTAACCACTTTCATTCCATTCTTTCACTAAATAATCGTTCTGAATACGATCCTGAGATTTGTGCTAGCCGTGCACTTTGTTAGAAAATAATAACGATAGCAAATGACGTCTCCAACAGTTAGATTCACGGCGATTTTCCAGCAACAACAGGTGTTTAGTGCGTAGTTTGCCTATTCTTTTACAGTGCTGCTTTTTTTTATTATTCCTTTAAAGAACATACGCACCTTTCATGGCTCACGTAAATACGACGACACCAATTTGAAATATTTCTCCCGTTTAATCTTTATAGCGCCGTCAGTCATACCTTTTCAAAAATGTAATCTGGCTTTTACAGTGATTTCATTCAAAATAATATTGGTTTAATTTTTCTTTATTAAAAATCGCGGAACAGTTTCATTTGCGGGAGTTATTCCATTTCAAGAATATTTACATACAGATATCAATTAAATAATAGTCATCTCTAAAAATATTAACAGTTTGGGATAATGTTTCACAGTGTTTGTCCGTCTATGCAACTACAAGTAAAATGCGATTTTTCTCACCAGACGCGTTTCGTTTTAACGACAGTAAAAATCTTCAGTGGTCTATAATAACACAAATCTACAGTTTGTTTTGTTTTTAGATCGAAAACAGTTCGTTAACGGAACACGAAAAGTACGCCTAATGTTTCATTATTTACGGATATTTTGTCTTGTTTTCGCCTCACATCATGGAATGCCGGTCCTGTTTCATGAAGTACCGCCGATTCTTCATGCTGTGTCATTGTTTTTCCACTACTTCCACTGTCACTTTTGCACTGCCCATACTTGTTTTTCACAGATCAGACGTGTTTGTTTTTGTTTTGACTGAGTCTGCACAGTGTTCTATTGGAGTGTGGCCAACATCACGAATGTAGTTCTTTTTCTAAGTTTTATAATAAACTAGATGACCCAGTGAACTTCATATAACTTACCTCTTAAAATAAACCATATTAATTTAAATCCAGTAGCTTTATAAAGATATCATCAGATAGTCTAAGTACCGGCTCGATTGTTGGTGGAAAGATTGGGCAAATCACGCACGCATGTTCAGGATAATGTTCATATCTCATTCGTGGAAGTTCAGGGAAGGTTTAAACGTTGATAAAATTTGGAAAAACTTTATCGTAAACAGATGAATGGCACTGATATTTTATAGAAAAATCTCTTTCTATTTTTTCTGAATGTTCCAATTTTCGGAGATACTTTTCCAAATTTTTATTTCACGTTACTCTTGCTTTGAACGTCACATATGCAAACTTATCGCAATCAGATGAATGATACTGATATCCCACTGAAAAAAAAACCTCTTTCAGATCTCGCGAATTTTCAAATTTTCCAGGTAACATTCCTAAATTTTTAGTTCATAAGAACGTTCATCTTTCGTAGAACGTCAAATAATCAAAATTTTATCGCAATCGGACGAACGGTTCTCAACTTATAGTGTTGAGTACATTTAGAAACACATTGAAAAAGGAACTTCGTTCGAAGTTTTCGACTTTCCTTTGTAAGTGTCCCTATTTTTTTCTTTTACTGAAAACTTTCCCGAGACCATAATGAACAAAACAAAATAAGAATTACCCCTCTCCGTCGTGCGAATAGTCTGTTATAGTGCTGAATTGAATCAAAAACACATTTAAAAAGCGCACTTTCAGTTTTCTCAAATATTGCAATGTTCCGGTAGATTTTCCAAAAGTTTATTTCATACAAACGTTGTCCTATTAAGCCGTACTTAATTGATGCTCTTACAAACGTGTCGCAATTGATTTTTATTCATAGAAAAAATCGCTTTCGGTTGTCCGTCAATTTTCCTACTTTCCGGGCGACTTTTCCAAATTTTTATTTGCTGAGAATCTTCCTCTTGCTTTCAACATGAAATGTACAACATTTTATCGCAATTGGACGAACAGTATTGATAGCTCACTGGAAAAAAGCTGTTTCCGTTTTTCTCGATTTTCCTCTTTTTCTGGACAATTTTCCATATTTTATCACCGTTTAAACATACTTTGGACTTAAACGATTATTTCGAGAGTGAAATGAGTTCTTGAGTCATAGCGAGACTAACAAACATGTTTTAGTGTATTTAGTTTCCACTCCGCTTACATCAAGACTAAATATACTAAAACATAGTTTATTATAAAAGATACAAAAAGAACAACATACGTACATACGTGATGTTGGCAACACTCCAGTAACACACTGTGCAGACTCAGTCAAAACAAAAACATACACGTCTGATCTGTGAAGAACAATTATGGGCAGTGCAAAAGTGACAGTGGAAGTAGTGGAAAAAACAATGACACTGCATGAAACAGACCGGCATTCCGTGATGTGAAGCGAAAACAAGACAAAATTTCCGTGAGTAACAAAACATTAGGCCTACTTTTCATGTTTCGTTAACGAACTGTTTTCGGTCTAAAAACAAAACAAACCGTAGATTTGTGTTATTACAGACCACTGAAGATGTTTTACTGTCATTAAAACGAACCGCGTGTGGTGAGAAAAATCGCATTTCATTTGCAGTTGCATAGACGGACAAACACTGCTGGTCGTGGCTAATGTTTCACTTGTGGCTGAACAGTTCCTTTAGATAACGTAACTATTCGACGAAAGGTCCGGACACTTGGATGATGTCCTCCACGATAACGATCAACATACATAGCACAGGCTCGTTGGGCATTTTGATCACAATAGCCATACATGAATGCCATATCGACTTTTCTACAATTGGTAAACGGTCCAATTTAACAAGAGTAATGTATCACGAAGCAAGAACCGTCCGCACTGGCGAAATGTTACGCAATACCTCGTACTTATACGTTTGTAACTATTACAGCGCCATCTATCACAAAGTGAAGAAAGTGTTCCAAATAAAATACTCATATTTATTGACGTACTAGACGAATATATAATGAAAAAAATGGGGGTACCTATTTTAAAAAAATCGCACTGGCGTGTTTTACGGTCAACTTTATATTTGTAGTTTTTAAAGTTTTTGCAGACATTTTGGACCAAAATAGTAATCTAAATAATAAAAAAATAAGACCCTTTTAGGACAAAAAAATAGGTAGTGGCGGGTTTCGAACCACTAACCTTCAGCATCACAGTCCGACGCATTGCCCACTACGCTACAGATAACAATGAGAAGTTAGGCTCTTTCATATATCATAGTATTGATGGCCGTTGTTAACTAACGCTAATATGGCATTTGTAGATTATCAATTATCGTACGAAGAATGGTGTCTTTTTGTTAATTCTTCAGTACGCCATTGCTTTGAAATGACAACGTGTAAGTTACAATAAGAAAATCATCAAATACGCGACGCAAGATAGCGTACGCCAGAGAGGGTTCTGGGCGAGGAATGTCACGTGACACCTGCGAAGGGCTGGTTTTCGTTAATTCAATGGACGGTGTCAAATCTCCGTTATTTTTGCCAATATCTGTGCAACGATGCAAGATATGAAAAAAACATAATAGAGCGAAGTTGTAGAGAATTTTTCCCTGTACCAATAAGGTTATTCAATTTTCGTGTGAGATGAACGGTTCGTTTGCGATTACAATTATATTACAAACGGCTTTTTTTGGTATTACTACCGTATGTTTTGTCCGAAAAATTTGAAAAAGGGAGGTTCTGGTCTCTGGCGGCCTACAATTATGTCTGTAAAATTTGGTGCTGATCGATTGAACGGTTCGTCTTAAAAATAGGGAACACGTTACGGACAGACAGACATCCCAAAATCGCTGTTGTTTTTGCAAATATCCCTGAAATGATACGAGATATGAAAGAAACATAACAGAGCAAAGTGGTTGATAATTTTGTCCTCTACAAATTCGGTATTCAATTTTCGTGTCAGATGAATGGTTAAGCCGTTATTTACATTTAAATTTCGTGCTGTCAAAAGACGATCGCAAAGGCCTACTGTTAGTGTTACTTCTGTAACCTAAAGTGGGCCAATACCGAGTAGCACCGTGGCTCGGAACCCACGTGAAACTGTAGGTTCCCCCATAATTGGCTGGGTAAGTCAGTTCGAAGGTCGGAGGAAGGTAACGGCATACCACCTCCAAACAGGACCATGCCCAGTGAAGCACAGTGGTGTTCAAACCAATCTTCGGATTGTTGACTGCTTTACCTTCTTTTTACCTTTAGTCATCTCTAAAAATATTAACAATTTGGGAGAATGTTTCACAGTCTTTGTCCGTCTATGCAACTACAAATAAAATGCGATTTTTCTCACCAGAGCCGTTTCGTTTTAACGACAGTAAAATATCTTCAGTGGTCTGTAATAACAAAAATCTACAGTATGTTTTGTTTTTAGATCGATTACAGATCGTTAACAAAACATGAAAAGTAGTCATAATGCTTTGTAACTCATGGAAATGTTGTCTGGTTTTCGCCTCACATCATGGAATGCCGCTCTGTTTCATGCAGTACCGTCGGTTCTTCATGCTGTATTACTGTTTTTTCCACTACTTCCACTGCCACTTTTGCACTGCCCATAATTGTTTTCACAGATCAGACATGTTTGTTTTTGTTTTGACTGAATCTGCACTTTGTGCTATTGGAGTGTTGCCAACATCACGGATGTAGTTCTTTTTGTATGTTTTGTAATAAGTTATGTGTTAGTGAATTTAGTTTCCATTCCGCTTACATCAAAACTAAAAGCACTAAAACATAATTTATTATAAAACATACAAAAAGAACTACATTCGTGATGTTGGTAACACTTCAATAACACTCTGTGCAGACTCAGTCAAAACAAAAGCAAACACTTCTGATCTGTGGAAAACAACTATGGACAGTGCAAAAGTGACAGTGAAAGTAGTGGAAAAAACAGTGATACAGCATGAAGAATCGGCGGTACTGCATGAAACAGACCGGCATTCCATGATGTGAAACGAAAACAAGACAAAATTTCCGTAAGTTACAAAGCATTAGACGTACTTCTCATGTTTCCTTAACGAACTGTTTTCGATCTAAAAACAGAACAAACTGTAGAGTTGTGAAGATGTTTTACTGTCATTAAAACGAAACGCGTGTGGTGAGAAAAATCGCATTTCATTAGTAGTTGCATAAACGGATAAACACAGCCAGGTCGTGGCTAACGTTTCACTTGTGGCTGAACAGTTCCTTTAGATAACGTAACTATCCGACGAAAGGTCCGGACACTTGGATGATGTCCTCCAGGTTAACGATCAACATATATAGCACAGTCCCGTTGGGCATTTCGATCACAATAGCCATACAAAAATACCATATCGACGTTTTCTGCAATTGGTTAACGGTCCATTTTAACACTAGTAATGTATCACGAAGGAAATACTGTCTGCAATGGCGAAATGTTAAGCGATACCTCGTACTTATACGTTTTTGACTATTACAGCGCCATCTATCACAAAGTGAAAAAAGTGTTCCAAATAAAACAGTCATATTTATTTACAAACTAGACGAATATGTACCTACTAAAAGAATCGCACTGACGTGTTTTACAGACCACTTTAGATTTGTAGTTTTATAAGTTTTTGCAAACATTTTGGAGCAAAATAATAATCTAAATAATAAAAAATTAATTAATGAGTGTCTGAAACCCTTTTAGGAAAAAAATTAGGTAGCGGCGGGATCCGAACCAATGACCTTCACCATCTCAGTCCAACACATTGACCACTACACTACAGTTAACAGTTGGGAGATGCGTTCTTTAATCTCATACTATTGATGGCCGTTGTTAACTGATGCTAATATGGTATTTGTAGACACTAGATTATCATTTATCGTACGAAGAACGACGTGTTTTTGATAATTATTCAGTGCGACATTGCTTTGAAATGACAATGTGTAAGTTACAATAAGAAAATCATCAAATACGCAACGCAAGATGGTGTATCCCAGAGAGAGTTCTTGGCGAGGAATGTCACGTGACATCTGCGAACGGCTGGTTTCCGTTAATTCAATGGAGGGTGTCAACAGTCTGTTATTTTTGCAAATATCTCTCAAACGATACGAGATATGAAAAGAATATAAGAAAACAAAGTTGTAGAGAATTTTCTCCTCTGTAAATTCGTTTATTCAATATTCGGGTCAGATGAATGTTTAAGCCGTTATTTTCATTTAAATTTCGAGCTGTCAAAAGACGGTAGCAAAGACTACTACCGTAACCTAAAGTGGGCCAAAAATGTATGGAGTAGCCGAGCCGTCTCAAGCGACTCGCTGCGGAGCGCGCGGTTGTTCGCCGTGGAGGTTCGAGTCCTCCCTGGGGTATGGGTGTGTGTTTGTCCTTAGGTTAGTTTACCTAGGTTTAAGCAGTAAGATACGGACTGATGACCACACAGTTTGGTCCGATAGATTTACAAACATTTGAAACGCATCCAAAAATGTAGTTGATATCCGTTTGACCTACGGCAGCGCCATCTAGCAGGCCATCTGTTTCCCCCCTTCAAGCTAGAAAAGTTTTGTTCTTGGTAGTTTTTTCGTTTGATGCTTATTTCGTGAGATATTTGGCCCAGTCAATGGACCACCCTGTATAGATGAGGAACAGTAAAGGTGCCCTGGGGAACGCCAGCGATCGCCTCTGTTTTCGTGTCCACAGAGGGCAGAGCTGCTAGGCGGCTTTGGACTTACCGTAAGCTGGCTCCGGCTGTGAGGTCGCTTTGGCTGAGCTGCCGTCTGGCAGCCCCGTGCCCGAGAGTGCCGCTGTTATCGTCTGTGCGGTGTGACGTCAGCGCCCGCGACAGGTGTCGGCGAGTGTGTCGCAGAGAGCGCGCTACAAGACTGCCGACACAGCCAGGGAGCGGCGCGGTAGGCCGGTGGCAGATAGGAATCTGCCGCACCGCGCCGGATAAGATAACTGCCTGCTGTCTACTGGCGGCTGGCCACACCTCACTGTGTGTACGAGAGGCGAACACTGTAGCTCTGGCCAGAAGCGGCTCGTACAAAATTTGACCAGTGTGCTACAATATTACAAAAATAATCCGGAAACAAAATATACCAAAATAAAAAGCGTGACTGACAATGGAAATAACGGAGCTTAGCAATATCCCCACCACGTCATCTGCGTTCTACACAAGTGACCAATGAAACTGCTTGGCTGAAAAGCGCAGTTTCACTCTCATGTTGGCTATACATTACTAATGTTGTTTGTGATTGAAGTTTTATTTACAGAAATTAAAAATTTGGACTCAGAGGTATTTGAATACCAGCGCTATTTGATTCTGTATGCCGCAATATTCGTCATATACTATTCTTCCGCAGCCGTTACACGCAGCGCGAAGAGAAATATTGGTCTGGTGCTGCAGTCGGTCTCAGCACACACGAGCCGCCAGGCCTGACGTCACGTCTGCGCATGCGCACTAGCGGACAGACGACTGCGCCGCCTCTCTGCGCACGTACCAGCGCGGCTGAATCCCACTTCAGCACACGGAGCTGGTTTCCAGCTATCGCGACGAGAGTGCTCCAAAATGCATTTTCATCTTTATTACTAGCATTGTAAGACGTATTGGAAAGGTATTCGCATACTTTTATTGTGATATGTGGATCGCATTCCAAGAGAAATGATGTAATTTTACAGCGATTTCTCGCTTGCTTTCGAAGAGAAATGGCATAATTTTAGTAATATATTTACAGTGTGCTGCAGCACATTATCACCAGCAGCCACTGGCTCTGGCCAGTAGGAATGGGCAGTTCGGATCATTTCACTGTTTCGAAACATACTGATCATCTGAGCTAGTGAGTCGACCCACTGTTTCGGCACACGAAACATCTGGCTTGCCGCAGGGTAGTGTGTGGCGCTACCTTCCCTCGACAGCTGCAGGGCGCCGTAGCGAGTCGACTCACTGCTTTGGCATTCGAAACACGAGACGTGCCGCAGCAGTGCATGTTGCTACCTCCGCTGATTCGCATGAGCCAAGAAACAAATATTGAAATGAAGGAAGCACAGTGATATGGTAGCAGGAATTTGAGAATAAATGGTAAGGTGCTAAGCCCAACGTACAGTGTTAGACCAAAATTTAGCCGGACGCGGTGGCCGAGGGGACTGAGGCGCTTCAGCCACGGTCTGCACGGCCACTACGGTCGGGGGTTCGAATCTCCCCTCGGGCATGGATATTTGTGCCGTCCTAGTTCGTAAGTAGTTCATAAGTAGTTTGTAACTTTAGTGCCTGATGACCCCGTAGTTAAGTCCCACTAGATTTACAAACATTTTAACCAAAAATTTATTTCACCTTAAATAAAACACATCAGTTGCCAAGGAAAATTTATAAGACTGAACATTTAAAACATAGGCAATTGGTACAGATAATGAAATTCTTTACTGACACCTTTAAGGTAATAAACAATGATTCCAGGTACTCAGATCTAAGAATGAACACTTGAAAATAGACAGTAAATACAGTAAATACAAATCCTGAAGACAATTAATTTTTACCCAAGGAACTATTGCCTTACATCAACTACAATACACACTATAGTAAAAACGTTTTTTAACACACCAGGTAAACAAATTAAATGTGGCCGCTAAAGAATATAGAGTAAGTTAATGTCCTCAAAGCTGCAATACAAGCAGAACGCTTGTGAAGAACATACGCTATTCAACGGAATGGCGATGATAAAACAAACAGATATTACACTGAAACAATTTGGTCCAAGTTCATTGTACAGGCTACGGTCAGGTTAGACAAGAAATGGAAAATTTACTTAACTTAAAACACGTTGCACGAGCGGGCCCCGGTGCAACTGGTAAGCCCACAACTTCAGACTCTGCTTACTTCTTAGAACTTATGCGACGTTTAGTATCTTTTAATTTCCTCGGACGGGCTTGTCAGCAACACAACATAGGCCACAACTTCTTAGTAACAACTCATGAACTCTGCAACTCTCGTCCGAGTAAATACAAACAATTCGTACATCACCACGTTTTACACACACTTTGCAATTTTAGGACTTTATACGGAACCTGAAACACACTGTGATTAGCACCAGGCAGTACAACATAATAAATAATTTTTCAAACTTCAAGAAGCAAGCGTGATGTCCCCATACGGTCTGATATACAAAACAACACAACAACTGACCATGGCCAAGGTGGAAGGAAGCGCCGCGTCCCGTGGCGATGGGAACGGTCGACATAAACATCTCATCAAGAAGGTACAGTCCACAATCTAGAGTGTAACTCACGCACTTAAGGTCAAACTTCGGAGTCGTGTGCGCACGTAGCTCCTCAAGTTCTGCGGGAGCTCAACACGACACCCACACACCGACTCCCAGAGCACCAGCGCTCCTGCGCGGACCCGTCCTTCGCCGACAACCACCAACCTTCCTCTCTCGTCCCGCTCGGCCTCCAGAGGGCGGGGCCGACCCCGCGATAGTATTTCGATTTCCCCAGCGGTACAAACGCCATCTCTGAGAATCGAAATTGATCCCCTGTGCCACGGAATACACACACAGAATAGTAATGTTCAAATGCCAAAGTCATGAAACTTTTTCCAACTTTCAAAATCCCACAATGAAGTTTAAATAAGAAAAGAAAGATGATGGTTCAAATGTCTGTGCATCCAGAAATGAATAACTTTTCTAACCCGTCAATATAGAGAAAATATTTAAAATTTCTTCCTAAGACGTATTTATTGCAATCAACTTGTCATATTGATTTTACCTTTGGAATTGTTGAGAGGCTGTGTGAGCCACAAAGACGCACTCCAGGCTGAGAAATAGAGACCACTGCAGGTAACAGGCTGAAACAGACACGTATATCTTACGGGATGTAGGCACTAAAGAAATCTCCTAGTGAACTTCTGATGCCCTCAGCCACCGTCCGAGGGTGGACGTTACCTTTCGGAGAAGATTGGCGTAACTTCAAACAGCGTCTAGACGCTGTTGTAAGACGTTACATTAGTACTTGGTGGCCAACAGGCACGTTTTAATGTACGTAGCAAAGTTGATACCAGTCACTTGGGAACAACGTCAGTGGTTTCACGAGGCTAGAGTGAGAGGGTAAAGAAGAAAAACTGCAAGTTAGCAGCTCCCATAAGGCGGAACCTAAGGCGTGGCCAACTGACGTAAAACATTGTTGTTGTTGCCCATACTTGGTAGCGCCGTGACGTTTTACGTTCAGCTGAACAATGTTGCTACCAATTATGGATTTTGTTAGTGCACAAACAAGCCACCTCGCCACCCGGGGAATGGCAGAAGGGACAGGGCTGAAACGTGGTTCGCTAGATGACTCAGAGAGAGGGCAAGCCACAATTTAGATTGGTTGAACCAAGCAGCGGCCAATAGGAAATTGTTAACTGTCGGAAAGTGGGGAAAAGAGGTGCGCCCACACCGGCCGTTAAAACCCCCGGTTTTTGGATCAAGAGGGGAGTTCTCAGTCAGACGAGTCGGGCGCCAGTCCGTGACTATCGCCGTCGGCCTCGGGGTGCTCCATGACAGTCTGTTTCTCGCGGGGAGTGCGTCTGTCTAGTGCATGCTGCTAGGGAACGTAATTACTGGCTTCTGTTGTGGCGACCGATTTATACTTCTAGTTTTTTAAATAACTAACCCCAGTATAATAGACTTAGTATGGGAAGCAATAAATTTAATGCCAGGTATCTATGGGTTCCATAAAGTTTCCTAAACAAGTATCCTCTCGAGTCCCGAAATCCGCATCTCTAGTAGATGCCTGTACTGTCTCTCTGCAGTCACTCCTTTCCGCTCGGGATATGCAGACTGACCTTGCTACCTCTTCCCTCTTTCCTATGTTGGACACGACAAATTATCAACGTAAGGAAACACATTCCACAATTTAAGTGACGAAATCTGAAAACCTAACTAAAACTTCCCAATCTCCAGTTTGGTATTTTGATAATCATATTCACTGTCAGTCAGTAAAATAAAAACGATTCAATTACAGTTTCTTTGAACTGAAATTCAAAGACGTTAGTTTTGATATCTTCTTACTGAGAATGCGGGTTAGTCTCACTGAAATCATCTGTCTTTGCTTCGAAAAGATGCGTTCACTTGGCAAAGATGTAGCAACAATGTATAAACGTCGCTTCGCAGTTTCGAATAATGTTGGAAACATTTTTCGGTGCTTATTCCACTAAAGAAGAGGTTCTTCAGTTCGGGGCAGCAGCTGCTTGACAATATATTTGTCGACTTCAATGATTCTTGCTGCTTTTGGATTATCCGTCTGATTTCTAACGACAATTCCTACATTCGCGTCGAAATATCTTCATACAAAGCTTTATGTATCGCTCTTTTCAACTGACTGTTGTGCAGGTCTAGGAAACTCAGTTTGCGTTGAGGACTTCCGCAACACCCAACATTTGTTAAATATGCTTGAGAAAACTTGCTTATAACGTTCGTCCAACTTTGACTCAAATCCATATTCTTTGAAACGGGGGTCAAGGTACGGCGCTTCCCAGAGAGGTTTCAAGTTATGATACCTCTTCGACATTTTCTCCTTTAGTTCCCCACTGAGACATCAAACAAGAGATAAAATGTTCCCATCTGGATATTTCTCTCAAAGGTGATCCACATGTATCAGTAATCCTTAGCTATAGATAAAGTAACACAGTTTACACTACTTAGTTCAAGCGAAACTTTCTCAAAACACCGATGGACTTCACGGCTTTTCGCGGTGGTATCCCAAACCTCAGTTGAAGAGTAGCATAATTCAAAATCCCGCGTGGGGATTAAAACTTCAATCCCGTAGCAAGCCTGGGCACTGTGTCGAACTCACCCAGGCAGACGGACAGCAAAACGCGTGTTAACGATACCTAGCGTCCGAAACATGAATCACAAGATTCGTTGTTTCGAAACAGTGCCGATTCAAGTTTCGACTCAGTCGAACAGTCCGCTGAGTCGACTCACTGAGTCGAAACATCAATTCAGTAGCCAACTCTACTGGCCAGTATTCTTTTGCCTGTGGATCCACCACCACCTAGAGAGAAGGACGCGGCGCTCTCGAATGACGTCATGCAGTGTAGGCATCGTTCTCGTAGCGGACTAGCTGCACGCTACGGCATAGTGGGCCGTTCCCCGGCGGCCACCAGTTAGCTACGTGAACGATGCCTACTCTGCCTGACGTCACACGAGAGCGGCGCGTCCTTCTCTCTACACTCCATTCACCGAAACGAGAGACGTACTGTAAACACGGCAAGGCGCGTGACCACAGCGGAGCCGGCGAGGGTGTACAAGGCAGGGGCGCGCAGTCAGTCACAGTCATCTGAAAAACACATCCACAACTTCGAGCGTAGCATGTTCGCTCTAAAGCAGGCTGTTCCAGCTCCCGTGCTTCCCCACGAGGTACATTTCTGATGACATTTTTTTACATTGCTAAATGCTTGTTTCATAGAACCAACGTAAGGAGTATTCCTTATGAACTGAATAACCAATTTTCCCATTAGTTGTTAATGAAGACGTCATTGAATTTAGAAGTTGTTGCTGGAGTATCAAAAGAAGCCAAATTATGTATGACCGATTTATCACGCTGAACCCCATTCGTTTCCACCACGTTAATCGTAAATATGGCAATGTGGATTTTACAATGAACTTTATAACTAATTCCTGTGTTCGAGAAAAGTATGTTTTTCATAAGTTCAAACAAATGATATTATTCCGTTTAGGCATAATAGCTTACTTCAGATAAATTAATAACACACCATATTAATTGGCAATAACTAGACTTACCAAGCGACGCCTGTCTTAAACGATCACATACAGAAACTCGCTAAACAGTGGCAACAATAAGTGACAGAATGGCCGATCCAGCACTTACCACAAGAAATGGCAAAATACTGAGGTTTTCAATTTAGGAAGACTGTCAGAAAATACGAAACCAATTTCCTTCCTCATAAAAATTTTACATCTACATCTACATGGGATACTCTGCAAATCACATTTAAGTGCGTGACAGAGGGTTTATCGAACCACCATTATACTATTTATCTCCCATTTCATTCTCGAATAGCGCGTGGAAAGAAAGAACACTTGAATCTCTCCGTTCGAGTTCTCATTTCTCGTATTCTATTCTGATGGTCATTTCTACCTATGTAACTGGGAGCCAACAATATATTTTTGCATTCGGAGGAGAATGTAGACGACTGTAGTTTCGTAAGTAGCCCAAGCCACAGCAATAAGCTTTGTTGTTGTAATGATTTCCATCGCAGATCCTGTATCGTTTCCGTAACGCTGTCTCCCCTGTATCGTGACAATACGAAACGAGCTGTTCTGGACTCTTTCGATGTCTTCCGTCAAACCCACCTGATAAGGATCCCATACTGGGCAGCAATACTCCAAAAGTGGACGGACAAGCGTAGTGAGACGCACAAGCAAAGAAAAGGGTTGTACGTATTCTTTTTTTCTCTTTGGAATCTGCGTGCAATAACTCATAATTAGGCCTACTAACTTCAAGGCGATAAGAATGTAAAGTCGTGAGCCAACCATGTGGAATTGGCAAAAAAAAAAAAAAAAAAAAAAAAAAAAAAAAATATATATATATATATATATATATATATATATATATATATATATATAAAATTGATTAACAAAAGGTTGACTATTTGATCGTTTACAGATTTTTTACGACACAAGTAATGAAATATCAGGTGTTATCTTTTGTGTTGCAGCATACTCTTGATTGCGGGTTCTGTAGCAATGGCCTTTCTTTGTTTTTTATTCGGTTCATTACAGAGAACACCTGCTGACAACAGTACGTCCCGAACATGGACATGAACCCAGCTCCATTCCTATGAAACCGAGGGAACGTGTCTGCCTTCACGTTTTACACTACTAAAACACTAAACGAATGCCTGTGTTTGCTTTTGGCTGCCAAGTAGTGGCGCGAGGCCTACGGGAAACAAAGGCCCCAGCGCAGACGTCATGCCACGTAAGCGAGGTAGTTCGGAGCCGGCGCGATCGCTAGCTGTGTGGCTGCCCGCTATGAGGCAGTGGGGTGTGCCCCAGCGGCCGGCCAATCGGCTAGCGATCGCGCCGGCTCGGAACTACCTGGCTTACGTGGCATGACGTCTGCGCTGGGGCCTTTGTTTCCCGTAGGCCTCGCGCCACTACTGCCGTGCGTGACGTGGGCTTCCCCCACCACAGCAGCTCCGAGCTGTGGCAGCGAGCGCTCATGTGCGCTCCTGCTCGCGGAGCAGCTGTTGGAACAGCCTGCTCTAAGGGCATATTTCTGACCGCCGTATCTCATGCATAAACATTTTGCCGCTCTTGGCCTCGCACTTTCGCCTAATTTATTAACGCAATAATATTTCTCAATAGATACTGATCATGTAAGACACATTTTTTAGCACACAGCGTCCGAGCTAGTGACGTATTGCAGACGTCCGCCGATCCGATTCTCAAGGTGGAGTAGCACTGAAGAGGCTCGAGGCGAGCTGGCACTGCGGTCGGGGGTTCGAATGCCCCCTAGAGCATGGATATTTGTGCCGTCCTTAGTATTAGCTAGTTGGTAAGTAGTTTGTAAGTTTAGGGACTGATGACCCCGTAAGCTGTACAAACATTTTTGTTTTGTGCGAAAATGTAGAGGAAATTACGACTGTGGCCCAAAAGTTACCGCCTTTAAACGTCCGGAGAAGAAGAAATGGATATCAGGAATTCCGAGGATAACTTGGCTCCTTCTTCAAGGTAATAAGTAAGCTTTCGTTTTTGTTTAACGTTATAAAACAGTTTTAAGTCATGATTGTTAACCGTTGGATATTGCGATTCATTTTATTTACGTAACCATCCCTATTAGCTTATTCTTCTCCGGACTTTTAAAGACGGTAACTTTTGGGCCACAGTCTTAATTTCCTCTACATTTCGGCACAGGACAGCGAAACGGCATTTTGTCAGCAAAAGAGAGATCACACGTTGTTCTCGCACACACAAATCGTCCAGCGTAGCGATCACACCGTACACAACACCATAATAAATACACTCCTGAACGAAAGAATGCACTATAAGCAGCGTGCACTGCTAATGTTTACAATCTTTCAGAGGACTCTAAGCCTCTCACCGCCGCCATGTTGTCATGTCGTGCGTAGGCTTTCTTCTATAGGGGGTTCTGACTTTGCTCACCCAGATTTCTTTCCTGGTTTTAGAATAACTGGCACAATGATTCACTTGATCTTAGTCCTCCTTCACATCCTCTAACTGTCCCGCATTGCGTTTTGAAAAAGTTGGCCGCCTTAGTATTGCAGGCATCCGCCCTCCAATTCTCAAGGCGGAGTAGCAGTGAACAGGCCCGAGACGAGCTGGCAGGGAGAGAGAGACAGAGAGAGAGGGCGCCTGCCACAAGGCGCGCGCAGTTAACGCGGCGCGCAGAGAACACACCGAGTGCAAACAAACAGCTGCCGCTGCTGCCGCTGCTCGCGCGCCACCGCCTGCCTTGTTTACACGAGATGGCGCATCCGCCGCATACACCTGCCGCTGAATGGCGCAGCTCCACGTAGCACTGAGCTCTCCCTTCCGAAACTACTAGGGATGGGAAAAACCGACCGGTTAAAACCGATACCGGTATTTTAGTTTTGAATAACCGGTTTTTTCTCGGTATTTATTTGGTGTCGGTTGTAACAAGGTTCTTTTAGTTATTGCCAAGAACCGGGTAAAAAAAACCGGTACTACTACTTCCTGTAGAAGTGGTTCAATATGTGTTTTCTTTTGTATATAATTTAAAAAAATTAAAACTAGTAGATCCTAATATTTAGGGCTATTCCTAAAATTTCCACTGCTGTGAAATAGTAGGTGCAGTAACGAATAAAAGCGATCAGTGATAATTTAAGAACAATCCTGGAAGTCAGAAACGCGCAACAAACGCGTGGCATAAGAACTTAAGGACTGGTGCAGCTATTGAGGCATCGCTGCACCTGTTGCCGTGTGGCGTGGCCTATTAGACGACGCGCGTGCACCGGCAGTGTACGAGACGTGCCTCCGTCTGGTCATGCGGCAGTTCCTTGCTGTCGTCGCCAGACATCGGTTGTGTCTTAAATGGCACCATCCCGAGAGTGGAAGTACTTCAAGAAGTACGGTACCAGTGAGGTACAATGCTCCATTTGCTTTAAAAAGCTGAAAACAGGCGGAGGTACTACAAACTTGCTGTGTCATTAAAGGAGAAAGCATCAAAAATGTTTCTTGGAAGAAAAGATAAATTCGATTCATATGCCTTTTATGTAAGCTTGGAATAATAACTTTTAATGTATTATCATATTGTTATGCTAACAAGTTTTATTAATGTGATTCCTTGAAAGCGATGGGCTTTTTCAATAACCAATATGGGTTTAGATAACACTGATCATGTGGTGCCTCGCGAGGTAGCCGTGCGGTCTGAGGCTCAATGTTATGGACTGCGCGGCTGCTCCAGTTGGAGGTTCGAGTCCTCCCTCCTCTCTCAGTCATGGGTGTGTATGTTGTCCTTAGCGAAAGTTAGTTTAAGTTAGATCAAGTAGTTTTTAAGTCTAGGGACCGATGACCTAAGCAGTTAGGTCTCATAAGAACTCACACCCATTTGAACATTCGTTGACCATGTGGTACACAACTTTCCTAGTTCAATTTGCGTGAATTTGCACTGACAACAAACATACTGTTAGTCGGAACTGTGACTTTATTTTCTCGAAATACATCTGCAGCATTGATTGAAGTTCATTTATTGACTCTATATCATTTACTGATATTCGTATACGCTGGCTCACAAGTCCAACTTACGGAGTGGTGGAAATACTAGGCCTAAATCTGTATGCTTCGTATATCGTCTTCTACGGCCTCCTGGCTAGGCTTACACACACTCGAGAAGGCGTAGTTTTGGGAGGGGATCTTGCAGAATATGGAAAGACTAGTAATTTGTCGTATAACGTAAATTTTAACTATATCTCTTTAACTTTCGGCCGAAACTAGAAGAACCGAAAATTCTATTACGGTTTCTGTTTCGGCCGCAAAATATGTTTCGGACGAACTCTACTGGAAATAATAGCAATAAAAAACCGAAAACCGGTTATTTAAAAAACCGGTTATCTTGAGCAGTTTTTACAGTGCGGTTAAACTGGAGACGAAAAGAACCGGTATAACCGAAAACCGGTTGTTTCTGCAATAACCGCCATCCCTAGACACTACACGTACACAGTGTTGCCAGATCCACCCAAAAATAAAAATCGTAAGATCTTCCGATTTCTTAATTATCCCAGAAAATACGAAATTTTGAGTGAATCTTCCGAAATTATCCGATTTCTCCACAAACTTCTAGTGAATCTTCCGAAATCTTCCAAACTTCCTTTTTCAACATGCCACGCCATCAGTGAGACAACCTTGTCAAAATAAACTTTAGTTTTTGTAAATCAAATACAAGTATGTGATGGTAAACTCGATATTTGTCTACAATATTTTTGGTTAAGACCCGAGCGAGTTCAGTAGCAGTAATGACTGAGTACAGTAAGACAAGAAAGAGTGAAATGAAAATTATATCGAAAATGAAGTGTTATAAGCATCTGGATGAAAAGACACACGGTTAAAGAAAGTATTAGTTGCAACACACAGCAACAGAACGCACCAGCGTGTCTTCAAACACTTTGTTACAGGAAATCTTTCGCCATGTTGCAGTAGCCGAGCGGTCTAAAGCACTTCGCTGCGGAGCGCGCGGTTGCTCGCCGTGGAGATTCGAGTCCTCCCTGGGGCATGGTTGTCTGTGTTTGTCCGTAGGTTAGTTTACCTAGGTTTAAGTAGTTTGTAAGCTACGGACTGATGACCACGCAGTTTGGTCTGATAGATTTACAGACAGACAGGAAATGTTCAAAATGTCCTCCGTCAGCGAGGATACAAGCATCCACCCTCCGTCGCATGGATGCGCTGATGCAGCCCTAGAGAATGGCGTATTGTACCACAGCCGTCCACAATACGAGCACGAAGAGTCTCTACATTTGGTACCGGCGTTGCGTAGACAAGAGCTTTCAAATACCCCCATAAATGAAAGTCAAGAGGGTTGAGGTCAGGAGAGCGTAGAGGCCATGGAATTGGTCCGCCACTACCAATCCATCGGTCACCGAATCTGTTGTTGAGAAGTGTACGAACACATCGACTGAAATGTGCAGGAGCTCCATCGTGCATGAACCACATGTTGTGTCGTACTTGTAAAGGCACATGTTCTAGCAGCACAGGTAGAGTATCCCGTATGAAATTATGATAACGTGCTCCAGTGAGCGTAGATGGAAGAACATGAGGCCCAATCAAGACATCACCAACAATTCCTGCCCAAACGTTCTCAGAAAATCTGTGTTGATGACGGGATTACATAATTGCGTGCGGATTCTCGTCAGCCCACACATGTTGATTGTGAATATTTACAGTTTGATCACGTTGGACTGAAGCCTCATCCGTAAATAGAACATTTGCACTGAAATGAGGAGTGACACATTGTTGGATGAGCCATTCGCAAAAGTGTACCCGTGGAGGCCAATCAGCTGCTGATAGTGCCTGCACACGCTGTACATGGTACGGAAACAACTGGTTCTCCCGTAGCACTCTCCATATAGTGACGTGGCCAACGTTACCTTGTACAGCAGCAACTTCTCTGACGCTGACATTACGGTTATCGTCAACTGCACGAAGAATTGCCTCGTCCATTGCAGGTGTTCTCGTCGTTCTAGGTCTTCCCCAGTCACGAGTCATAGGCTGGAATGTTCCGTGCTTCCTAAGACGCCTGTCAATTGCTTCGAACGTCTTCCTGTCGGGACACCTTCTTTCTGGAACTCTGTCTCGATACAAACGTGCCGCGCCACGGCTATTGCCTCGTGCTAATCCATACATCAAATGGGCATCTGCCAACCGCATTTGTAAACATTGCACTGACTGCAAAACCATGTTCGTGATGAACACTAACCAGTTGATGCTACGTACGGATGTGCTTGATGTTGTACTGTAGAGCAATGAGTCGCATGTCAACACAAGCACTGAACTCAACATTATCTTCCTTCAATTGGGCCAACTGGCGGTGAATCGAGGAAGTACAGTACATACTAACGAAACAATTGGGTATTTTGACAATTGTATGCACGAATTATTTCAATATACTTTTAAAGAGAAATACTGAAATGAGCTCTAACATGGAAATTAAGCGTTTCCATATCATATTTTCTTTATTTGTGTGTGAGGAATGTTTCGTGAAAGTTTGGCCGTAACTTTTTGTAACACCCTGTATGTATTGACACTTGTAGAAATATTTCTATGTACTTTGTATAAAGCTCTATTTGCTTTTACTTAATTGTAAGTGTGAGATGTGTTTAGTTTGCATACCTTCAGATTTTGTACTTCATCTTCCGAAATTTTTAAGGTTCATTTTTCGAAAAAAAAAAAAAAAAATAAATAAAACTCGGATCTGGCAACACTGTACGTACAGATGTAAACCTATTGCACTAATCTGCTGTGGTCATTAATCCCTAGACTTATAAAAACTAAACTAAACTAAGGACGACAAAATCACATACACACACACACACACACACACACACAGACATGCCCGAGGATGACTCGAACCTCCAGCGGGTACAGCCGCCCATACCGCAACATGACGCCTAAACCCATGCGGCCACTTCGCGTGGCATAAATACCACATCTTCAAATTTGTTGTCTTACAGGTCCACAATGTTGGCGATGTCGTTAGTTTACATAATAATAGGAGATACACCAAAACACTGTTATCTTCAATATGACGTGTATTTGACATTATTGCCCGACGCACACTTGACGCAGCACAGGCAGAGGAGAGGTGGTAGTAGACTTGCGCATAATAGTTCGCGATCGGGAGCACTCACTTTAGTTCGCGGCTCTGCCACGAACTAGTTCGTTCTTTTAATTCGTCCGCTCCGAGTGACGGCTGAGCGGCGTGGTCTGCGCATGCAGGTGGAGGGAGAAGTTCCCCCAACTAGCTGCTTCATGCGCTTGCTGCGTGAGCCGCTAACGATATCACGCAAACCAAAAGAAACAGTTTGCGGATAATTTCTCGCGTTTAAGTTATCTCTATATCTTGGCATTACGGAATTTATTAGTCAGATATTGCAGAGTGCAGAATACTTCAAAACAGAAATTTTGTAGCACTGAACTATGTAATCTAGCAGGCAGGCGCTCACCTCGAAATGGCTCTGATCAGCAGAAGGCAAACACGCGCATATTTGAGTTCGCGACCTATCACTCATATTTTAGTTCGCGACCTATCGCGGATATTTGAGTTCGCGACCTATCGCGCATATTTTAGATCGCAGCTCGGCTCGAAGTAGGTCGCTCTTTTTAGTTCGTCCGCTCGTTTTGCTTTTGCTACCCCTACTAAAACTACAACTTAGCTGCATCTCAGCTCGAAATGACGGCGACTGGCAGAAGGGAATCACGCGATGCTGCGCGCTCTCGCGTCCTCTCCCTGTTACCCGTCAGTCATCGGAAAAGGAGCGGGCGAACTAAGAGGCGAGGGATCTGCGAACTAGTTCGCCTGTGGGAGCGCTCTTCCGAACTAGTTCTTTCGCGAACTACACAAGACTGGTGGCTAGCCTTCTGTATGAGCTGCTCATTAAACCCATATATAGAGAAAGCACGGGTGCCTATGTACAGACCAGAACTTTTGGCTCCCGGTGCGCAGTCTGTAACGTGACCAACCCTTCCCCCCCCCCCCCGTCTCTTTGTTTACTTTTTGTAATTTCCGCCACTTTTGAACCCGCAGAATTGTACGTAGCGTGCTTCTCACCCGGAGATTCTTGCGCTTTGCAAACATAAGACTGCGTTCACAGCGGCACCGACAGACCGTCGTCAGACGCCATCGGCCGAGTTGCACTGAAAACATCGACCGACGGCGTGGTCACACTGCATCCCGTGTAGCTCGTCACCTGGTCCGGTTAAAGGAGAAAGTTAGGTTAGCTTTGAATGTATTCTGTGTCTGAAGTAAATTAGATTTCAATTCACTGAGATGCAATGGATTCCACAGACATTTTTATGCTTCCAAATTAGTGCTACAATGCGGCTTTTGTTATTAATAAAGACTCCGAATGCATACGAATGAGCTACACCTGTCTGGAACGAAGGAAGTGGCGAGGATTGTGTACTGCTCTCAGTTATTGCTACTCCCAAACAATCTTTGCGAATATGTGAGGTACCGGAAAAGGAGAAATTTCTGTTACATATTGTGTGATATTTCGTGGTGTCATTGACGAGCAATATTACAGTTTTGCTGAATTTATTTGAAGTTGTGCAGACATACCACAGTTAACCTTCAAGCCTTAAATAATGAAACCCTACACCAGATAGGAAAGTTTATAGCTTATCACAACGACTTTCGAGGATTTATTCGCGTTGTCTAGTGCATTTGTTTACACAAGTACGGTACTTATTCTAAGTTTCAATGTGTGATTTCCACACACACTTGCACTGCAGTTGTTTCTTTTAGGTTAGCTACTGAAGTTCGGAAAATCGGACAGAATAAATATTGAGGTTTGTCTTTTATCCTGATGTTAGAAACCATAAATTTTTCTGTCTGTTTAAAGGTATTGTGCCCCTTCCAAGCCTACCTGTGTACAAAACCGGTTTAAGTGACGATTTTTGTGTTGTGACATTCACTTTAATGGAGCAGACACAATACCTGCAGGTACTATTTAGTATGTAAAAAATTTGCCACGATTTTATTATGTATGCTACAATTTTTATCTTTACAGTAATCTCAAAAAGACTACATCTGTGCAATAGCTGCATAAAATCACACATGGAAACGTCACGATGTATTTATGGAAACAAATGCACTAAAAGCGAGAAAATTTTTCGAAATGCGTTGTGCAAAGCATAAAAATACATAATGGATGCAGTTTTTCAGTATTTAAATCCATGAAGAACACAGTTATAGGCCACCCAGAAACATCCGATTATGATGAACGAAATGAAGGTACGGTACATTGAACTTCAATGCGTATCATGAAATATATTTGTGAAAGACAAGTGTGAAATTAAAAATAATTTTGAACACAAAAACCACTGAAAACCGGAAGCACACGTAGGCCTGCACCACATTTGCAGGTCACTTCATAGAAGAGACACATTATCTTGTTAAAGAACATCAGAACCAGTAAGAATAATTTGTGGACAGCTAATACCCGATTATCACAGTGCAAACCAACGTAAGATAGCCACTACAATAACATTAAGATACGCCACAATCTCGGATTGAAGACATTTTTTGAGGTTATAATTCACGCCTAACATTTCTGATAAAGAATTTAACCAACTTGGGGTTTTTCAATAAACTGTAATACCACACCATAGATTCCGAATTATATCCCGATTGTGATAATTACCGTCTTCTGGGTGCCACAATCTCTTTCTTTCTTTCACAAAGCTTATCAGTTTCTCACTGTCCATATCTAGCATGTGAGAACGTCGGTCGATTTGACCGAAGAAAACATTTGAATTTCGCCTACTGTCGTCGGAAGTATGTACGCTCGGGCGTGAGATCGGCTACCCTGTGACCGCGCCCATAGCGGAGCACTGCTTTGAAACGATCGGCCGTTTTCCGCCGATGTCTTTCGTCGGTAAAACCCACCGATATCGGAGCCACTGTGAGCACGGGGAGCAAATTTTTCACTTCATTGGTCCCTGCACTTACAAACTAAGTCATACTAAGGACAACACACACAGCCATACCAGAGGGAGGACTCGAACTCCCGACGGGCGGGGGTGTGGAATCCGTGACATGGCGCCTCAGAAGCAAATTCAAATCAAAATGTTCAAATGTTTGTAGAGCTTATGGGACTTAACTACGGGGTCATCAGTCCCTAAACTTACAAACTACTTATGAACTAGCTAATCCTAAGGACGGCACAAATATCCATGCCCGAGGGGGGATTCGAACCCCCGACCGTAGTGGCTGTGTGGACCGTGACTGGCGCGCCGCAGACGGCTCGGGCCTCAGAAGCACTCAACTATAATGAATGGTGTAAGAACTTGAACTTGAAAATGGCGTAAGGTCGAAACCAGGTTGTGACAATTAAAAAACTTTCAGTCAAATGGCGGTCAATTCTTAAAAGTTTTATATGACTGAGGCTCCTGGCGTATACAAAACTATAAGTACGTATTTGTTGAAAAGAACACAGACATATACAAGTGAAAAAATTCTGGTTGTTATAATTGCTTCCCCACTTTTCACTGGTGACATGTCAACCATCTTCGATCAATTATTGTCAGCAAGAAATAAAATTATTTTCAAAGAAGGTGTAGCCACTCAAAAGTGTATTTTCATCAACCACAGGAGAAACGGAAGAAGAAATGTCTGAAAAACACTATAACAGTATTGTAAAATGTAAACTTTCATTGCCGGAAAGGTCAAAATTACTAAAAGTTTCCGGGCTGTTACGCCGTGGTCTAGTGGATTTATTATTAAAACCCAACGTTTCGTCCCCGACTGCGAGCCAGGGTGTGCATCGGACATCCAAAAGTGCCACGATCCCCCTTGAGAATGTCCTCCGCAGTCGGGGACGAAACGTTGGGTTTTAATAATAAATCCACTAGACCACGGCATAACAGCCCGGAAAATTTTAGTAATTTTGACAACAACAGTAGGTAGAAAATGTTCAAATGTTTGTTAAGCTTATGGGACTTAACTAAGGAGTAATCAGTTCCTAAACTTACAAACTACTTATCAGCTACCTTATACTAAGGACGGCACAAATATCCATGCCCCAGGGGGGATTCGAACCCCCGACCGTAGAACAGTAGGTACAAAACTGAGCTAAATGTCTCAAATTTCGTCAACCAAAATTCACAACCAAACACTTTGACAGAAATTTTACAAGTCTGTAGAAGTAATGTGTTTAGTAAACAGAATTAATAATAGAATTTATGAAAGAAGTTGTTACACACATTAACAACAGATGCAAATCCGTTGTCATGACTGCTTGTCGTAACAATTAGTGATCAGTAGTTTCTCCATCCTTGGATGGTCGCTGTTGCCGCAACTGTGGTTCAAATTTAATGAAAGTCCAGCTCCAGTTGCAATTAGTTGTGCTTTATTTAAGCCCACACTACCGGTTTCGGGCTCTATGTCAGGCCATTTTCAAGTGTGACAGACGTTACGCCATAGAGAAAGCAACTTAAATAAAGCACAACTAATTGCAACTGGACTTTCATTAAATTAGTGATCACTGTATGTTACGCGGCTCAAACAGAACAGGTACTTGCATTAAAATCGATAAAAATATTTTCATAGTGGCACTTTGGTTGTTATTGCAAACTTCAACTGTTATACTTTCAAAATGAAACTGTATTATTGACAGGTTAATGATATTTCACTACAACATTTTTAGAGAATATATTGACAATCTCGTCAATTCGCAACTTCGATTAGGTCTTACGGAACTTGATGCACTTCCATATCCAATCTTCAGTCTATATTTAAAACGTGTAACTGTAAACATGTAAAATTCCCGAGTGGGTATGGCGAACCAGCTGTCAGCCGATAACCCAAATAACATGGCGGATGCCAGTTCAATTAGCCTCAAGTATGGCGGACCTATCGCCACTGAAATTCTTACTCGTTGTTTCAAACAAGAAAGTGTTGCTCCATTTTGCGATCCATGTTAAAATGGTACGAGTTCTCACACTGCCCTTATTAGCTGGGTGGCAGCGTGTAGCCGGCAGCGGTGGCCGAGGGGACTGTGGCGCGCCAGTCACGGTCTGCACGGCCACTACGGTCGGGGGTTCGAATCCCCCCTCGGGCATGGATCTTTGTGCCGTCCTTAGTATTAGTCAGTTCATAAGTAGTTTGTAAGCTTAGGGACTGATGACCCCGTAGTTAAGTCCCGTAAGCTGTACAAACATTTGAACTTATCATGAATCCTTGATATTGACGATAATAATATTTATAAGAGTGGAAAAGAAAATTGTGGATCCAAGACCAAGAAGAGAGATGCAATCTTCCGCCCCCCCCCCCTTGTTCAATATACAGGGTGAATCTAAATTTGCGCACTCGGGCTTCGTAACGCGATTCCTCACAGACTAGCAATGAGAAAAAGTATCTCACAAAATTTCGTCCTGCGCATATTTCCGGCAGTAAATGGACGTCGAAGATTGAGATGGGCGTGTGCCCCACATGTCAGTTGTGTTTCAGAATTACACTACTACACCAACAAACTTCTAGGGGAAGTGGTAGGTGTCTTGAGGAACAAAGTGATCACAGAAATCCATGCCCGGAAACGTCATCCAATGACGCTACAGAGCGTCGAGGTTGCTGGAGGGGATGTCTAGCGGCAGGAGCTGGTGCCTGTAACTTGGACAATCCGCAGCGGCGGATTATGTTGTGGTTTTGAGGGTGGGGGAGATTTGTCTTTGTCTACTATGTGTTTTATTAAAATAAACTAATAAAACACATATTAGACTAAGACAAACCTCCCCACTCTCAAAACCACAACATAATACGACCACATAAAACAATAACAACGAATCCCTACCCACACAAACACACCTGCAGAAAATCAGAATTTCTCTCTCTCTCTGTCTCTCTCTCTCTCTCTCTCTCACTCACACACACACACACACACACACACACATACATAGACATACATAGACAAACGCAGGCGCACACACACAGAAACTCGCTAGTTGAACTAAAATCATATTTATAAACACACACACAATACAGTCAGAACATCAAACACAAATTTGCTAGCAGACGCCTGTTTACATAGAAATGAAACAAAAACGCATCTCACAGCACGAACCAAAGAACTCGAAAGCAAATAACACACACACACAGACAATAAACAAAAACAAAACAAACGATATACATAGCCTGCCAGGCCACAGAATTTTTTTTTTTTTTTTTTTTTTTTTTTTTTTTTTTTTTTTTTTTTTTGAAAAACGTTTGTAAGAAGTTTAACTGAAAAAAGTGTAAATATAAACAGTGTCCGCAAGTGGCAATGTGCTAAAAATCGCACATGAAGAAAAAAACATAAAAATTCGTGAGTAATATTAGTAGTCCATTTTATTCAGAATCAAAACAATCCAATTGCATGAGAACTGTTACCGATCGAATTTAGTAAAAAATCAAATAATGTAATACAAACCATTTCTTGTACAGCTGACCACTGAAGATGCTTTAGAATAAAGCGAAACGCGTCTGGTCTAAAGTTGACTAATTTACAGTTGCATAAGACGGTCCCATAACCTATACAAATTGTATGACTGAAATTCGGAAAAGGAGGCCAAAAACACGAAGAAGAATTATGTATGGTCACCTTACCTTAGTATCAGAAGTGAGATAAATTCTCAGGGGAAAAATAATACCACTGAAAAAATTCAGTCATTCTGCTCCTCCGTGACAGAGAAGAAGAATTGGAGAGCCTGTTGAATGTGACTTTCTGGCAAATACTGTAAGTTTGAGTTTCTCACCCTGTAATGTTAAGGAAACGCTGTGATACGTCGAAATGTCCGTAGCTAACACAGCTTTGATAGGCCTACTTACGCCACCATAAGAGCCAGGCACGCCATCTTTGCAGGCACCCATGGCCGCCCAGACACAGACTGGCAGTATTTGTACAGCACACTCGTGGCAGAGCAGACGACAAACAAGAACAGCTAGCGAGGCAGCTCAGCGAGCAAACATTTGCCTGACACCCCCCCTCCCCCCCGTGCCCCCTCCCCGTCGTTGCACAACACTACAGTAATACTATGGACACACATCATCCATCTTATTCCTCTTTATATATGAACTAGCATTCCCGGGTATATTTGCACTTTTCCAGTCTTATACTAGAAACGAAAAAAATCGCACTGACGTGTTTTACGGCTCACTTTAGATTTGTAGTTTTATAAGTTTTTGCTAACATTTTGGACCAAAATAATAATAAATTAATTAATAAGAGTGTCTGAAACCCTTAGAGAAAAAAAATTAAGTTGTGGCGAGGTTCGAACCACCGACCATTCGCTGCACAATCCAGAACCTAGCCCACTACGGTACGCCTATAAATTAAAACAGGAATTCTATAATCTCATACTGTTGATGGCCGTTGTTAACTGATAATAATATGGCATTTTTAGACATTAGATTATCATTTATCGTACGAAGAACGATGTGATAGTTAATTCCTCAGTGTGCCGTTGCATTGAAATGACAACGTGTAAGTTACAATAAGAAAATCATCAAATACGCGAGGAATGTCACGTGACATCTCCTAACGGCTGGTTTTCGTTAATTCAATGGATGGTGTCAAATCTCCGTTATTTTTGCAAATATGTCTCAAACGATACGAGATATGAAAAAAACATAAGGGAGCTAAGTTGTACAGAATTTTCTCCTCTACCAATCAGGTTATTCAATTTTCGTGCCATATGAACGGTTCGTTTGCAATTACAATTACATCACAAACGGCGTTTTTTGGTTTTACTACCGTATTTTTTGTCCGAAAAATTTGAAAAAGGAAGGTTCTGGTCTCTGGCGGCCTACAATCATGTCTGTAAAATTTGATGCTGATCGGTTGAACGGTTCGTCTTAAAAACAGGGAACACGTTACGGACAGACAGACAGACATACATACATCCCAAAATCGCCCTTATTTTTGCAAATATCTTTGAAACACTACAAGATATGAAAAAAACACAAAAGAGCAAAGTTGTAGAGAATTTTCTGCTCTACAAATTACGTTATTCAATTTTCGTGTCAGATGAATAGTTAAGCCGTTATTTTCATTTACATTTCGACCTGTCAAAAGACGATCGCAAAGGCCCCCTTTTAGTGTTACTACCGTAACCTAAAGTGGGCCAATAAAGGAAAATAAAAATAGGGAAAAAAGGAAAAATAAAGTTAGGAAAAAAGGAAAAATAAAAAATAAGTAAAAATAAAAAGTAATTAAGGGGCTATTGTAAGTGATGATACGCAGTTGTAAGATAAGGATAATGGATGGGGAAGGAAGGAAGGAGAGGGGAGGGAGATGTGAAGGGGCCCGCACACGTTCAGTATTTATTGACAATACTAGTTTGTCAATCTTGCAATATATTTAAGTGTCCTCACACCATCAATAATATTGACAACTTTTTTCAGTTGAAACGTGGTTGTACAGTCTACCGCCCAGAAGAAAATGTAAACTGCGTTTATCTGCTAATCGAAAGAAGTGCTGAGGAAAAAATGTTAAGTTTACTCCAATAAATATAAGGGTGACTTGAATTTTTAGTCATTTATTATTTATTGTTATTCCTGTAAATAAAGTGTATCATTGAATAATTCCTCCTATAATTGTGAATATTAGCTATTGCTTGCAAACCACAGAAACAAAAGGAAATGGCTCCGAGTATAGTTGAAAGAAAGAAGCCATTGGTCTCATGTGAATTTATGGCAGAAACTTTTTATTAATTACTTTCGGATGAGTGCCGCATCTTACGACGATGATAAGGGGTTAAATAAATTGTAACGAGGAAGGCAACCAGAGTTGATGAGAGACTAGCTGTTACATTAAGAATCTTTGCGACCGGGAGATGTTTGAATGTCTCAATTATAGTTACGTAATGCCTGTTAAGCCATTGCATGTGCCCTGCAGGAATGAATTCTAAACACTAACATTTTGTTTGTATGTAATTTGGCCAGGTATGTCGCACGCTGGCAAGAACAATAAAACAACTCAGAAATATTAAACTTGAAGAAATTCGCCCGCAATTATTATTATTATTATTTTATCGTTTTCCTATTTGGCTTCTGCGTAACACGAAGAATGTATTGCAAGAAGCTCTTCGTATGCTGCAATTTTTTTTCATTTCTGTCTACATATTCTTTTGAACTATGATTCCATAGGGCTTCATTACGATGTTAGCAATCAATAAAATCTATTATCATCACGTCTACTCATTTTTAAAACCCCTACAAACAGCACACAAGCAAGCAGAATAAAACGCTACACACAAGTGGACGAAATGAAAACATAAACTTATATATTTTTGACTACTTTACAGCATTCATCTAATGAAATAAATCGCAACTTGCGATCAGTTATGGCTTCACTATACTAGGTTTAGATGGAATACCCAACGTTGTGATAATAGGAAGAGACAGCGTGGCGAATGGAGATTTGGGTGTGGCGGGAGACGTGCAGGGAAGAGTCCTCTGCAGTCGGGCTGGTCACTGTGTCCTCGGTGGCGGAGTGGTCAACGCGTTTGCCTAGAAAGCAGGAGATCCCGGGTTCGAATCCCGGGTGAGCACACATTTTCATTCGCCGCACATCCAAACCTAGTATAGTGAAGCCATAACTGATCGCAAATTGCGATTTATTTCATGAAAACATAAACATTGGCGAGAGCATGAACGCAAAAGCAAAGCACACTAGCGCCTTGTGACTGTTTGATGGCGTTGTGTCATAGAGGTCTGCACGTCGCTCGGTTGCTCGCTCGAATCGCGTGATACATGTCGTTCCGTGATAGTCCGGCAGGTGTCGGTACTGCAGCTTGCGGCAAGGCGTGTGGCTGCGCTCGACTTGCTGCACGCTCGACCGGCCCGACCGTCCACACTGCAAGTTCACCACTTGGTCGCCCACCGCAGCGACACTCGAGTCCAAATCGAGTGTCGGGAGCAAAGTAGACGCCTGAGAATAAATCGCGACTGCGAAATTTGGAATTGTTTCCTCTCCCGGGTGCTTGGAAAGATGTTCTCTCGATCCACTTGAACTAGCCATTCAGTTTCGCATTTTGTACTTTACCATACAAGTTATTATACGTGATTAATATAAAGTTTCTGTGCTAAGGTCATTTGCTAAATGAGTTATCCATGATCTTTCTTGTTTCCATTTTGTGGACTGTTACTGCCTGTTTACTGGTAGGTGTAACTTGCCGTCTTAACGAGGAAATGATTGTATTTAATTTCCATTCCTCTCATCACTCACAAGTCTTGGAATACTTTGTGCGTCTTTTATATTAATACTCCTATATTGATGTACACCCGTTAGGTTAGGTTTGTGCATCTCTCTTTCTGTTGCACCCCGTTAACACATATTCCCGTAGCATTTTGGCACTGTGCGTGGTTGCTGCGCCTCTACCTTTTCCAAGTTAGTCCTTAACGGGAATTTTTCCAATTGCAACATTCATATAACCACACTGCCACTGTCGTCTTTCTTATCTACATAATAAAGAACGCATGCGAGCTTTTGTACAATATATAGGATCCGCCCTTTCTTTCGTCGTCAGGGTCACATGCTGGTCTAATGCTCATATATCCTGTACCTGTTTTAAATCCTTTTATTGCAATTGTTTAGTTTAGACAGCTGTGCGAATTTATGGTGCTCATTGTGTTTCAGTGATATCTGTTTTACATTTATTTAGGGCCGTCTGAAGAATATCACCCGGGTGCACTAGCCAGAAGAATGAACTGCATGTTTGCAGAATGTGCTCAAAAAATTGTTTTAATTTAATCGAAGTTGAATCTAAGAAATTTGTCTTTTATCAAACGATACTTTCATACCAAAAATCATTAAAATCACCTTCACTAATCTCTAAGTTATTGCCATTTTTCTATTTTAGCCATAATTTTGGAAGGACCGTTTCACCCCTTAAATATGTTTTTCTGCCGCTAAAAAATTACATGTTCCATAGTTTTTCATGTATTATAAAATATGCAAATTTCATAGAAATCGGAGAGTGACACTTGGGCATGTTTCCTTGTGAGTACAGCGGCAGCACTACGCTGTGCGGTCTCTGCCCGCTCCGCCCCACGCAGCCTCGTTCGAGTGTCAACTCGCTCGCTGCGAGCGTACATACTCGGCGCGCCACCGCCGAGCGTTGCGCACTCGACCGAGTACGAGCGAGCGAAACCGGCGATTTGCAGACCTCTATTGTGTTAACATCTGTCAAACTTCCAGTATTCAACCTCACACGCTCAATGTATATTGAAAATATTGAAGATATTTTGGTGGCCATCAATATTTTACGTATTGACAATACCAGTGGCGGCTCGTACAAAATTTGACCAGTGTGCTACAATATTACAAAAATAAACAAGATACAAAATATACTAAAATAAAAAGTCAACCTTTGTATGATTGCCTTTAATTAAATATCAATTAATACTGTATTGACAGTAAGACCTTCAGGGAAACCTATAACAGCGCTGCCAACTGCATGTATTCACTGCAGGTAGTAAATATAACGTTTAAAAATATTAATTTTATATACAGAAATTAAACATTTAGACTCAGAGGTATTTGAATACGAGCCTCACACAGGTAGGTTCGAGAGAACGCGTAAGACGCCTGAACCAGCGCGCTATTTGACTCTGTATGCCGCAATATTCGTCTTATACTATTCTTCCGCAGCCGTTACACGCAGCGCGAAGAGAAATATTGATCTGGTGCTGCGCCGGGCCTGACGTCACGTCTGCGCATGCGCACTAGCGAACAGACGACTGCGCCGCCTCTCTGCGCACGCACCAGCGCGGCTGAATCCCACTTCAGCACACGGAGCTGGTTTCCAGATATCGCGGCGAGAGCGCTCCAAAATGCGTTTTCATCCTTATTACTAGCATTCTAATACGCATTGGAAGGGAATTGGCACAATTTTATTGTGATATCTGGCTCGTATTCCAAGAGAAAGGGTGTAATTTTACAGCGATTTCTCGCTTGCATTCGAAGAGAAATGGCATAATTTTAGTAATATATTTACAGGGTGCTGCAGCACTTTAGCACATTATCACCAGCCGCCACTGGACAATACGTCAATACGCACCATCAGACGGTCAGTATATTGACGGTTTGACAATATTATTCAACGTGTGAGGGTCTGGGTGGGGGAACGTCTGGCTGGGTCAGTGTTGTAGAGGGGGAGCGGAAGAGATTCATTTGTCATTTGTCTGCCGGCAGCTGTTGTCGCGTCTGGCGTGCGGACGTCACGTTTAATTTAGGCGAGGACTCCTCCCAGTCGTAGCTACTTTCAAACCCACATCCCTGTTTACTGAATTGTCCGTGACACGTATTGCTGTTGTTTCTTTGAAAAATGAGCACCAAAATGTCTTCGGTAGGCCAGAAGGTACGTTTCCTGAATTATTGGTAATTCTCAGTGCAGCGTTCTCCTGCTAGTCCAGTCAACTGGTGTTCAAAACAGCCTATTTCGTAACTAAATAGCGAAAGTTTTTTCTCCTCGGTTTTGAATGTTTTTTTGGGGCGCTGAATTCGAATTTCAAGTTTTCTGCCCTGTAGGAGGTCGGCTTCACAACGAAAAATGAGGGAAAAATCTCAAAATTTTCGCACTTATTCAGTTTCTTGGCTATTCTCGAAAACTATTCGTTTCTCGAAGATGTTTATTCTGTAAAAAGCACAAGTGCACTACTCAGGTTTGATTTTCTGACGAGCGGTATATTTCTCGAGTTGCAGGGCGTGCGAGCGGAAATTTTTGACGTTCTCGCAGAAGGACAAAAAAAAATCGTTCTTTTCGGCAAGCTCTGGAGCCGATACCGTTCATGTAGCAAATTTTTGTCTACTTTAATTTTGAATACACATCTTCGAGAAAGGCACAGTTGTAGAGATATAAGCAAGAAACGGAAAAAGTGCGATTTTTTTTCTTTTTTTTTTTTTTTTTTTGCATCTTTCATTGTGAAGTCGACCTCCTATATGGCAGCAAACTTGAAATTCGAATTCAGCGCCCCCAAAAATCTACGGAAGCGTTGAGAAAAATTTTCGGAATTTTATTACGGAAAAATCACCATTTGACTGGGTTATGTACGAGGCGCGTCCAGAAAGTAAGTTCCGTTTGGTTATATAAAACGAACGGGTACAGATACAGAAAAAATATTGATTGTACAAAAATCTACAACTGTTTAACTACTTTTCTACATAGCTTCCGAAATTTAGTAGGCAATTATCATAGTATAGCACAAGGTTTTGTTGCCTTTTTCATAGAATGTTGCCGCCTGTGCATTCAACCATGTGGTAACATGTTCTTTCAGCTCGACATCATCGTTGAAGTGTTGTCCTCCAAGGACAGATTTTAGGTGCAATAAGAGGATTACTGTCAAAAGATTTTTTTTCACGATAATGCCTAACCTCACACACCGAATGTGACCAAACAATTCTAACGGAAATTTCAATGGGACCTCTTTGATCATCCTCCATACAGCTCGGACCTTTCTCCTAGCGACTTTCATCTCTTCTTATACCTAAAATCTGTCCTTGGTGTGGCGGCCGCGGTGGCCGAGGTGACTGAGGCGCTCCAGTCACGGTCAGCACCGCCACTACGGTCGGGGGTTCGAATCACCCCTCGGGCATGGATATTTGTGCCGTCTTTAGTCTTAGCAAGTTCATAAGTAGTTTGTAAGCTTAGGGACTGATGACCCCGTAGTTAAGTCCCATAAGTTCTACAAACATTTGAACATTGTCCTTGGTGGTCAACACTTCAACGATGATAAAGAGCTGTTACCAAATGGTTGATTACACAAGCGACAACCTTCTGAGAAGGATGCATGTAAAAACTTGTGGCACGCTATGACAAGTGCCTACAAAATTTCGGCAGTTATGTGGAAAAGTAGTTTAAGAGTAGTAGAATTTTGTGCAAAAAAAATTTCTTCTCTATGTGTACACAATTTCATTTTATTACCAAACGGAATTTACTTTCTGGACGCGCCTCGTATATTACCGACATGCAGAGCTGCAGAAACGGATGAGGCGCTCTTGATATTTTAGCAGCGACTGAGCATTTGGAACGGTTGTAGTCGAAAACTAGCACGGCAAAAGCGAGTTCAAAGCTCAACACTCACTTGAGTATTAACTACCGTGTCGATAAAAAGTGCACGGGTGGAGGGTAGTCTTCATGGAAGGACTACAGCTCTTAAGCCTTACTAACGGATGCCGGCGCAAATCTGCGAGTGAAGTAGTTCCCACGACCATACAACCTGGACTCTTAATGACTGAAAATCTGTGCTTTGGTCCGATTAAATATCGTTTAGATTTCTTCCTGCAAACAACAGTGTAATTACAAGTGTAATATGCTACGAATACGTAGCAAGAAATATCCTTTATCATTTAGCTACACTAATAGCAGGTCAGCAACTGGAAGGAGTTAATTCCATAAATTATCTGGGAGTAGGCATTAACACGAATTATCTACAGGAGAATAGAAAAGCTGATAGAAGATGACCTCGGGTAAGATAAGTTTGGATTTAGGGGAAATGTAAGAACACGGGAGGCAATAATCACATTACGACTTATCTTAGAAGATAGGCCAAGGAAAGGGAAACCTACGTTTTTAGCGTTTGTCGATTTGGAGAAAGTTTTTGACAATGTCGACTGGAATACACTCTTCCAAATTCTGAAGGTAGCAGGGGTAGGGAGCGAAGAGTTATATTCAACCTATACAAAAACCAGACATCGGTTATTAGAGTCGAAGGGCAAGAAAGGGACGCAGAGGTTGGGAAGGGAGTAAGACAGGGTTGTAGCCTTTCCCCAATGTTGTTCAATCTGTACATTGAGCAGCCAGTGAAAGAATGGAAGGACAAATTTGGAGAGGGCATTCAAGTGCAGGGAGAAGAACTAAAAAAATTACGGTTTGCCGATGACATAGTAATTCTGTCAGAGACCGCAAAAGATCTGTAACAGCAATTGAATGGAATGGACAGTGTCTTGAAAGGAAGGTATAAGATAAACATTAATAAGAGTAAAATAAAGGTAATGGAATGCAATGTCAGAAAATCAGGCGATGCTGAAGGAATTAGATTAGGTAATGAGATAATAAAAGTAGTAGATGACTTTTGTTATTTGGGCAGAAAGAAAATTTCTGATAGCCGAAGTAAAAAAGATATAAAATGCAGAATGGCTATGGGAAGACAAGCGTTTCTAAAAAAGCGAAACTTGTTAACATCCAATATTAATTTAAATGTTAGTAAGTCCTTGCTGAAAACATTTGTCTGGAGTGTAGCATTGTATGGAAGTGAAACGTGGACGATAAGGAGTTCAGATAAAAAGATTTTGAAATGTGATGCTACAGACGAATGCTGAAAATTAGATGGGTACATCACGTAACTAATGAAGAGGTGCTTAACCGAATCGGGGAGAAAAGGAGTTTCTGGTATACCCTGACTAAGAGAAGGGATAGATTGGTTGTACCCATTCTGAGACCAGGGAATTGTCAACTTAGCATTAGAAGGAAGCGTGTGGGGTAAAAATCGTAGAGGGAGACCGAGGGACGAATATAGCAAGCAGATTCAAAAGGATGTAGGTTGCCTAACGTATTCTCAGATGGAGAGACTTGTACAGGACAGGGTAGCGTGAAGAGTTGCATCAGACCAGTCTGCGGACTGAAGACCACAACAACAACAACAACAGGCATTAGGTGTAATTTAAAAAGGAACGACCATATAAAATCAATCGTCGGAAAAGCAGATGCCAGACTAAGATTCATTGGAAGAATCCTAAGGAAATGCAGTCAGAAAACAAAGGAAGTAGGTTACAGTAAACTTCTTCGCCCACAGCTTGAATACTGCTCACCGGTGTGGGATCCGTACCAGGTGGGATTGATAGAGGAGGTAGAGAAGATCCAACGGAGAGCAGCGCGCTTCGTTACAGGATCATTTGGTAGTCGTGAAAGCGTTACGGAGATGATCGCTAAACTCCAGTGGAAGACTCTGCAGGAGAGACGCTCTGTCGCTCGGTACAGGCTTTTGCCGAAGTTTCGAGAATAAACCTTTACCGAGGAGTCTAGCAGTATATTGCTCCCTCCTACGTATATCTCGCGAAGAGATCATGAGGATAAAATCAGAGAGATTAGAGCCCACACAGAACACGAACAATACGAGACTGGAATAGGAGGGAGAACCGATAGTGGTACTCAAGGTACCCTCCGCCACACACACCGTCGGGTGGCTTGCGGAGTATGGATGTTTCTCAATTATTATTCTCAATGATAATCTTGCACATGAAACTGGTTACTAGAACATGTTGCCAACTAACAATACCAAATTCCAAAATCATAATGCGTGCAAATATGTTGTTTTGGTTTTCAGTCCGGAGACTGTTTTGATGCATCTATCCACCCTATCCTATCCTGACCAAACCTCTTCATCTCCTCATAAGAACGACAAACCACATTTATTTGAAGCTGCAGAACGTACTCCTCTCTTGGTCTGCCTTTGCGATTTTACCCCCAAGCACTTCCCTCCAATGCTAAACTCACGATTCCTTGGTGTCTAAGAATGTGTCTTACCGAGCGATCTCTTTTCCTTCTTTTAGTCACGGTATGCTAAAAATTCTTTGACCTCAGATACACTGCTCCTCTAAAGGGTCTTTAAATGCCACCGGAGTATATTTACAGCCACGAACACTATGATACACTGTGGTTTACTATCCACGACATTTCGGCCGCGATCTCCTCGGTCATTTTCAAGTGGTCAACCACTTGGCAATGGCCGAGGAGATGTTAGCCGAAACGTTGTGGAATGTTTCAAATGTTTGTTAAGCTTAAGGGATTTCACTGCGGGGTCATCAGTCCCTAAACATACAAAATACTTATGAACTACTTTATATTAAAGACGACACAAACATCCATTCGAATTCCCGACGGGAAACGATCTCGCACATCAAAGGATAACGCCTCAATGCACTCGGCCGCTCCGCCTCGGCGAAACGTCGTGGGAACCCGAGAAGATTTTATCAACATTAACTAGCCGCGAAACAATGCATTCACATAAAAGCCATAGTTTTTTTTTTTTTTTTTTTTTTTTTTTGCCCCCTTTAGTTTACGGTAGTAACACTAAAAGTGGGCCTTTGCGATTGTCTTTTGACAGCTCGAAATTTAAATGAAAATAACGGCTTAACCTAATTGGTAGAGAGGAAAATTCTCAACAACTTCGCTCTATTATGTTTTTTTTCATATCTTGCATCGTTGCAGAGATATTTGCAAAAATAACGGCGATTTGACGATGTCTGTCTGGCAGTAACGTGTTCCCACTTTTTAGGTCGAACCATTTAACCGATCGGCACCAAATTTTACAGACATAATTGTTGGCTACCAGAACCTCGCTTTTTGAAATATTTCGGACAAGAAATACGTTAGTAATACAAAAAAACGTTTCTAATCTAATTTTAATTGCAAGTAAACCGTTCATCTGACCCGAAAATTGAATAAACGAATTTGTAGAGGAGAAAATTCTACAGAAATTTGTTCCCTTATGTTTCTTTCATATTTCGTATCGTTTGAGAGATATTTGCAAAAATAACGGAGTTTTGACACCCTCTCTCTGGCATACGCCATCTTGCTTTGCGTATTTGATGATTTTCTTATTGTAACTTACACGTTGTCATTTCAAAGCAATGGCGCACTGAAGAATTAACAAAAACGTGTCGTTCTTCGTACGATAAATGATAATCTAGTGTCTACAAATGCCATATTAGCATCAATTAACAACGGCCATGAATAGTATGAGATTAATGAACGCAACTCCCAACTGTTAGGTGTAGTGTATTGGACAACGCATTGGACTCTGACACTGAAGGTCAGTGGTTCACAACCCGCCACTAGCAATTTTTTTTTTCCTAATAGGGTTTCAGACACTCTTATTAATTTTTTATTATTTAGATTACTATTTTGGCTCAAAATGTTTGCAAAAACTTATAAAACAACAAATCTAAAGTGGGCCGTAAAACACGTCAGTGCGATTTTTTAACAAAACTTAACAAGTTTCGACAATGTAGGCTGTCGCTTTCAAATTTTGAATACAAAGCGAATAGAAATGTAACATCTTTGACAACTTAGACTGTGGAAATTGGCCATGTTTAGCGTAATAGAAATACTGACTGTGGCTTTGCTTCAGTGACGAAGTAAAAATTTTATAACTTACTTTAGTCCATTGTTGTCAGTGATTGCTCCGTGACTGAAAAATAAAATGTATTCGCCTTCAGTCACAAAAAATCGTGTTTTATTTGTGCATGACGCATTTCTAGCCCTGAGGGCCCATCTCCATGTGCCTCCATGTATATTCACACGTATTTAAAGAGCAGGTTCGTTTTATTTTAGAGAAATATGTTGTAAATTTCAACAGTTTCCATAGCGATGCACGTTTCGTACATGCCGAACAATGATTTCGAGGGCGGCTTCCCAGAAGAAGCAGTTTTTCATTCACAGGCGGTGTTCTAAACTGCGGGCTATTTCCAATGCTTGCTGACTTGGGAAGCGACGCTGAAAAATTAGATGATAATAAACAGCACGGTGTATGTGGAAACGTCGGTTCCTGCCTCAAGGACGACTTTGCTTGCCGTAGACACACACACACACACACACACACGAGTTCGCACGCGGCCTGCTTCCTTGTTCCTGCACCGTATCATAGTGTTCGTGGCTGTAAATATACTCCGGTGGCATTTAAAGATCGTTTAGAGGAGCAGTCAAGGAATTTTTAGCATACCGTGACTAAAGGGATCGCTCGGTAAGACACATTCTTAGACACCAAGGAATCGTGAGTTTAGTATTGCAGGGAAGTGCTTGGGGGTAAAATCGGCTAGAAACCCGAGAAAATTTTCTTTTGCTTGAATGATTAAGTAAATATTTTATATTCAGACGACTCCATCTGGAGCCATGTACAGAGCCACCCCATTAATAATATTAAAAGTTATGGAACTTTTTTAGCCAACTCAGCTGTTTATTGTATTTAAAACTTTACCAGTTTCGGATATTAACCATAATCAGAAGAGTAAAATTAAACAGACTGATTGATAACTACATAGTTGATCTGATAAACTTAGCAGAGCTCAATATGTAGTTATCAATCAGCCTGTTTAATTACAGCTGTTGACTTACACCTAAGAAAAAATTTGAAAATATGGAACAGCTTTGATAGCATGAAATCATTATTTGTCTACTGCAAATACATTTCGATCACTGAGTGGCCATCTTCAGTGCTCGAATCGAAGCCAAAATGTTCAAATGTTTCTAAATCTATCGGACTCAACTGCGTGGTTATCAGTACAGTCAGTAGATTACAAACTATTTCTACATCTATATCCATACTCTGCAAGCCACCAATAGTGTATGGCGGAGGGTACCTTGAGTACTACTATCGGTTCTTCCTCCTATTCCAGTCACGTATTGTTCGCGGAAAGAAAGATTGTCGGTATGCCTTTGTGTGGGCTCTAATCTCTCTAATTTTATCCTCACGATCTCTTCGCGAGATATACGTAGGAGGGAGCAATATACTGCTAGACTCCTCAGTAAAGGTAAGTTGTAGAAACTTCGACAAAAGCACGTACCGAGCGACAGAGCGTCTCTCCTGCAGAGTCTTCCACTGGAGTTTAGCGATCATCTCCGTAACGTTTTCTCGATTACCAAATAATCCTCTAACGAAGCGCGCTGCTCTCCGTTGGATCTTCTCCACTTACTCTATCAATCCCACCTGGTACGGATCCCACACCGGTGAGCAGTATTCAAGTATTGAGCGAACAAGCATATTGTAACCTACGTCCTGTGTTTTCGGACTGGATTCTTCCAATGAATGTCAGTCTGGCAACTGATTTACCTACGATAGATTTTATATGGTCGTTCCAATTTTAAAACACTCCTAATGCCTACTCCCAGATAATTTATGGAATTTACTTCTTCTAGCTGCTGACCCGCTATAGTGTAGCTAAATGATACAGGATCTTTCTTTCTATGTGTTCGCAGCACAGTACACTTGTCTACATTAAGATTCAATTACTATTCCCTGCACCATGCGTCAATTCGATGCAGATCCTCCTGCATTTAAATCAAGGCAAACTAACCTAAGGACAACACATACTCACACACACAAACAAACACACACACACTTACCTAGGCCCGAGTGGGGACTCGAAACGCCGGTCGCGGTGGACGAGGGGCCTGCGGCGCGTTAGTCACGGTCTGCACGGCCACTACGGTGGGGGGTTCGAATCCCCCATCGGGCATGGATATTTGTGCCGTCCTTAGTGTTAGCTAGTTCATAAGTAGTTTGTAAGCTTAGGGACTGATAGCCCCGTAGTTAAGTCCCATAAGCTATAGAAACATTTGAACATTTGGAACTCGAAACCCCCGACGGCGAACAGCCGCGCGCACCGCGGCATGGCGCCCCAGTGCGCACGGCTAATTCGCCGCGGCTAGAATCGAAGCCCCGTGGGCCCTCATACACTAGTATTATGCATATTAACATCAGAGTTTAGCCTGCTATCACCAGAAGGAATTCTGCAGAGGAAAGTGCCTCGAAAGAAGTGAAAAAAGGCAGCTTATCATAGGTTCCGCCAAGGTGAAGATGCTGCTGTTCCTGAACTGGACATCTTGGACGGACGACTCGACAAATACTCCCGCCCTAGTGAGTGCGCCAGCCTTAAGCCGTCGTCACACGGAGCGTGTGTGTGAACGTGTGCGGTCACCGTGGCGGGTCCAGCGTGCGGCTGAACGCTCGGAGACGGCGCCACTTGAGCATACGAGGCGAGGCGAGGCGTGTGCCTCAAATGTTCAAAGGTTTAGGGTCTTAACTGCGGGGTCATCAGTCCCTAAACTTACAAACTACTTATGCACTACCTTATACTAAAGACGACACAAATATCCATGCCCGAGGGGGGATTCGAACCCCCGACCGTAGTGGCCCTTCACACTGTGACTGGCGCGCCGCAGACCGCTCGGCCACTGCGGCCGGCGACTGCCTCAACGAGCTACACGCGACCGCGGCGTGCTCCAGCGACAGTTGTCGGCGGTATCAGGTCCTGGAATCACATTGTTTACCAAATCAAATAGCGCAATTCCTGCTTTACCTCTATTGAACCGCTTATTTCCGTGCTTGTGCTTATGTTCGTTATGTTCTGTGATATAGACCTAAATAAGTAACAACAAAATACCTATGAACATAACGACTCTTATAAAAGTTGCATGTTATGTCAATAAGTGCAGCGAATTATAAAAGTTTGATGACAACTGTGCGATATAAAATTAGAATAGGGCTTCACAACGCAAAGATTATTGCGAGAGTCTCGCTTTTTAGTAAATCTTAAAAGATGATGCTTCCACGGTCAGTGTTATTATTCAGTAGAAGAATGTTAAGAACGTGTAAAATGCAATAAGTGAAACAATAAAGTGCGCATTTTACTCTTAAGTGAGGTGCAAACTATCCTGTTCATAAAACGAATCCAACAAACTGACACCGTCAGATGCGGTAATTTTTGGCATCGTTTTCGATATTTATGGCGGAAACAAAAAACACAAGTAAGTAGGATTACAAATATAGCCTCATCTAAGGTATTAGACGTGTCGTATATGCTACAGGACGATATGTCGCTTGCTGACATGTAATTCAACAAATGATGTAAAGAACAATTCGTGTTGATAGATCTTCAGTCCACCTTGCCTTGAAACGGCAGATTACTGTAATACGGAATTTTTTTTTTAACCATGTATAAGACGTTTCCAGTCATTTATTCCAACAAATAGTACCTTAATGGCCGGTTTCCGAGAGCTTTTCAATTTACTCAGTTACTTTTACTTGCTGTGAAATGTCACACATTCATAAGACCTAAGTTACATACATAAAAAGCACGAAATACGACGGCCAACATGGCGTCTTCGTCTCTCTACCGGAAAGAGCTGCCCCCTCCCCGGACAGCTGCGTGGTGTGACGTCGGTGGCGTTCTGCCACCTTACTGGTGATCGTTCAGACGCTCGTTGAGAATATCTGGCATGCTCGATACTGCCCCACACGTTGGGAAAGTCTCGCCAACGTGCGGTTCGCACGTTGAGACGTCAGAAACTCGCCACGTTGGCCACACTCGTTCAGATACACGCTCCGTGTGCCGACGGCTTTAACATCTTTCTTCAACCTTAACACTCTTATCTGATCAACATAACGGAAGTACTCGTTCCTGTCAGAGCAAAACTCTTTCTGTCCCTATCCATCACTCAGCCGGTTTCTCAAAATCCTTTTCAGTAGCAGGAACCAGGCTCTGGAACAATCTACCTCAGTATATCAGAGAACTGAATAACACTGCCAGCTTCAAACGACAGTTAATGAATTATCTACTAAAGCAATAATGACGCCAGTCTTTATTACCCTGCGGTCCAGGTACGTCACATCCATTCCTCCTCCCAGATATTCTCCGACTGCCATTGCTCTCGCCAGGTACAGTTTCTGTCAGAATTCGCCGTGCCTTAACGAGTCTCGATATATTCAAAAGTAAATATTGTATCTGCTAATATCAAAGTTGTTACTTCTATTATTACACCAGCAGCAGCAGAAGGTGTCTCAATGGTACTGCTAGTATTAATCCTATTTAGAGTTAAGTTATTACCTTTTATTTACATCCTTTTACATATAATCAACCTTTATAAATAATGTTATTAACTGTTCATCTGTAAAAATCATTATTATGTTATAGGTAACTCACATGTAAAGAAATACTGTATGTGTAAAATCCTGGTCCGATGTAAGAGAGGGCGTGATGGCCCTAAACTGATCACGCTAAATAAATACATAAAATCAACGTTTGTTTCAAATTATACAAAACGCCGAGGGAGACCCACGGGATTTTTGCAAAAGTGTATGTTGTTGAATCAGTGAGTAAAAAGTGTTTGTTTGAGTGATTTAAACGCTCTAGAAACGGAAAGGATTCAAAAAATGTTCAAATGTTTGTATAGCTTATGGGACTTAACTATGGCGTCATCAGTCCCTAAACTTACAAACTACTTATCAACTAGCTTATCCTAAGGACGGTACAAATATCCATGCCCGAGGGGGGATTCGAACCCCCGACCGTAGTAGCCGGACGGAAAGGAACGTGTCGGGGATGAGCCACGTTCGGGTCGACCGTCCACAACCACAGTCACAGTCACAGACAACATGGACCGAATGCGCGGATGCTGGAGGACGATAGGCGGGTAAGCAGTGCGGAGATCCAGGAGCGCGTGACCTCTGTGCTTTGACCTATTCCACGATAAGCGTGTGCTGACAGTTAACAGCTGTGCAACCGATGTCGGCAGTGTACTGTAGCCAGTGGCGGTTACTTTGAAGGCCAGTGAAGGTATTTTGTTTACTACATTTCCTGAGACAATTCACAGAACTTTTCAGACGCACCTTTTATGTATCTGTAATGATCTTTCATCAATCACCGTCTCTCTGAGATCTGTAATTACTTATGTACAAAATTGCTAATGATATCTCGTGTATATAATTAATTTTTTTTTTTTTTTTTTTTTTTTTTTTTTTTTTTAGAAAGAAGGCTTACAAACCTAATTCTCAATGATCAGACCCACTTTCAGCATTCGCCATTATGAAAGTAATAGCTATTATCTATAATTCTGCCATCATGCTTGTTCAAATGTCTCTCACCCTCATTCCAATGTTTTGCCTTCCTTGTCTTACACGTAACACGAGCGGGCGCGCAGCGCACTTTGTACACATGTAGGCAAAAGCTGTCAGCATGCTACCAAGTCGTACTTTAATTTTAATTTATTTGAACAGCAATACAATAACCTTACCTTACATCGCTAATTTACTGTTTGATTAAACAAATAAGAAAACTTTCGTCTCATTTTATTGCCGTAGCTAACATAGGAATAGATTCCAACACTTTGCGTTATATCATTCTGAAAACTAAATAGGAGTGAATAGCCCTACATTTCACAGGTAAAAAATGTTTGTGTAATCTCGCGTTTGTCTTTTCTCAACGTCCCAGTGCATGTTAGTCGAATTTTGAACTGGGAGTTGCCTAAGGACTAGCTAGTGAACGTAACGATTCTTACTGAGTCTTCCCACAATATCACAGGGAAAATTAGAAAGATCGTATGGTCCTTTAGGTCGTTTTCCACAATGTACTTCCATATTACTAGTCAAGAGTATTTTAGAATCTGCTAAACAAAAATCTTTTTGTCGTACTTCACTTGTTTGTTTGGAATATACCCAACAAAAGAACAGCGACACAGAAGAAAGCTTGCAACGTTTCATCTACTGTTACAAATTGTCCTAAACTGTAAACGTTCTTGCAGTTCGCAACAAAGTCATCCAATATTTGTTTTATTGCAGCAAGCATATCATTTATTCTTCTTTCTTGTCTTGTACACTTATCGTAAAAACGGATACATCTTAAAAAAGGATCAGAAGTCTGCTGCAGCTCATCACAGTTATCGTAATCTCCATACCAGTACCAACTGCTGCTATACTTCAATATGCTCCTTTATTCCACACTCACATACTAGAAACTTATGTAATTGTTCCCCACCAAATTTCATTTTTGATACCTTCCTCAGTCACCTGTTCCCCTCCTACTTTTGTTCCTATATATAAGTTAATTTCATATACAACTGTACTTACTAGTACACCCACTGCGCCATTGTTTCAGCTTACGTCTTGAAACTAAATATATAGTAATTTCTTAGTTACAGTTTTGTTTTAATTGGTTGTGTGTCTCTGTTTATAAAATACTATAAGGATAGATAGTCTACGACTGACAATTATCTTTGTAAAATCTTTGTACTTAAACTCAGCACGAGGTGTAATGTGGATAATCTGCAGTATTAAGTTGTCTGAACATGGGCTAAATCCGAAAGCTAGTTCACAACAAAATAAATATTACTGTCAAACAAATATATAGTGTATACAGTTATTTAATATATTACATATGTCATGATCTTAAGAAAGCGTATACTCTCATTGTTACAAAATCTAAGTCATTTTGGATTCCACCCAAAATTAATGAAGCTGATAGAACGTACCTCAACAATTCGAAAATTAAGTCCACAGGGGAAATGTCTGAAAAATTCTTGATAACATTGGCACTTCGTTTTCCCTGTGCCTTAAATACGAAAAATGTTCAAATGTCTGTAAATCTATCGGACCAAACTGCGTGGTCATCAGTCCGTAGCTTACAAACTACTTAAACATAGGTAAACTAACCTAAGAACAACACACATACCCATGCCCCAAGGAGGACTCGAACCTCCACGGCGAGCAACCGCGCGCTCCGCAGCGAGACGCTTTAGACCGCTCGGCTACTCCACCGCGGCCGTGAATACGTAATGAGGGAATACTATACGATCAACCCAAAGAACATTAATGGCCGGCCGTGGTGGCCGAGGGGACTGAGGCGCTCCAGTCACGGTCTGTACGGCCACTACGGTCGAGGGTTCGAATCCTCCCTCGGGCATGGATATTTGTGCCGTCCTTAGTATAAGGTAGTTGATAAGTGGTTTCTAAGCTTAGGGACTGATGACCCTGTAGTTAAGTCACATAAACTCTACAAACATTAGAACATTAATGGGAGTACAAAAAGATGACATCAAGTACGGCCGTTTAGGATTTCTTGATGGCCTGACTCTTGTGTACAAATTATAAATTGTAACGTCATACCGAGAGCCTTAGTTTTAAAAAAAATGTTCAAATGTTTGTATAACTTATGGGACTTAACTATGGCGTCATCAGTCCCTAAACTTACAAACTACTTATGAACTAGCTAATCGTAAGGACGGCACAAATATCCATGCCCGAGGGGGGATTCGAGTCCCCGACCGTAGTGGCCGTGCAGACCGTGACTGGAGCGCCTCAGTCCCCTCGGCTCATACATTCTTAGTTACCGAGCGAGGTGGCGCAGTGGTAACGCACTGGACTCGTATTCGGAAGGATGGTGGTTCAAATCCACCTCTGGCCATCCAGATTTAAGTTTTCCGTGATTTCCCTAAATCACTCCAGGCAAATGCCGGGATGGTTCCTTTCAAAGGGCACGGCCGATTTCCTTTCCACATCCTTACCCAAAAATCCGAGCGTTAGCTCCGTCTCTAATGACCAAGCTGTCGACGGGTCGTCAATCCTAAGGTTCCTTCCCTCCATTCTTAGTTTCGGAAACAGATTGCTAGTTAGACGTACAGAAGAGTTGGAGTGGCTACGGCGGCTTGGTGTTGTAACCGGGCAGATGCGATGTTTTGCTGCAGAGTACAGATAGCCGCTATCTCCTGCCGACCGTGCGATACTCTGCCCCCATTGTTCCCTGGAGAGCTGGACAAGCCTAATGGCCTCTCTGACTCTCTGACGGCACCGCCGCCTGTATGGGGACGGGAGAAACGACCGCTCGAAACCATTACCGGTATTTTACTTATGAAGCACCGTTGTTTTTCAATATTTATTTGTTGAAGGCTGTAAACTTTTTTCCTTAGTTACTGTCAATTAATCATTAAAGAAAGATCTGAGGAAAAGACTCCAAATGTTCAAATGTTTCTTAAGCCTATGGGACTTAACTACGGGGTCATCAGTCCCTAAACTTACAAACTACTTATGAACTACTTACGAACTAGAACGGCACAAATATCCATGCCCGAGGGGGGATTCGAACCCCCGACCGTAGTAGCCGTGCTGACCGTGACTGGAGCGCCTCAGTCATCTCGGCCACCGCGGCCGGCGGAAAAGACTTGCCAAGTGTCATATCTGGAGTGTTGTGCTGTATGGTGCGGAGACCTGGACGTTGAGGAAGGAAGATGAAAGAAGATTGGAGGCACTAGAGATGTAGATATGGAGGAGAATGGATCAAGTGAAATGGGAAGACCGAATAAGGAATGAGGAAGTATTAAGAAGAGTTGGAGAAGAAAGAAACATGCTGGAAGTCATTAGGAAAAGAAACGAAACTGGAATGGACATTGTTTGAGACGGGACTGTTTACTGAAGGAAGGACTAGAAGGAATTGTGAAAGGAAAAAGAGGAAGAGGTAAGCCAAGATATCAAATGCTGGACAACATCCAAGGAGATAAATATGAAGAAATGAAAAGATTGGCTTTGGACAGAGAAAAGTGGAAGAGGATCAACCCATGACAAGAAGAGGATCAACCCATGACAAGACCTGCCGCAAGGCAAGGCAGAATACAATTGATGATGATGATTGTCAATAACCGGGTGAAAGCACCGATATAAATACTCTGTGTAGTTTTGTTTCTAAATTTTTCTGTTTTTAAATAATTAAAAACTACTAACTGACCTTGAAAGTCAGTCTCAGTTGCAAAATTTTCTTTATTTCAATGACGCGTTTCATCATTTTCAGGCACCATAAGATAATATAAAGGCAAAAAAGACTTCGTATGTGGTGTGCAACGACGTATATAAACAACATAGACTGGCTAAGGTGCTGCCATACTTGAAGCAAATTGAAAGCTCGGCCGCCATGTTTTACAACGTCACGTAGACGTAACCAGTCGTCTGCTATAGCACTGAATCATGTCACTCTGACTTAGTGCAACGACTTAACAAACTATTTTCTACCTGCTTACTGTTATTTTTATAGCCAAGCTAATATGGATGATAAAAAATAGACAACAACTGTGTGGTAAACAAATCGGAAAGTTTAATTACAAATGTCACATACACTGGATCGGCTAAACATCGTCTCATTCATACAAAAACGTGCCTTTTCACTGTCCTTGAAACAATATTTTAATTTTGTATTGATTTGCCTAATCTGATTACCTCTTTCCTCCTCAGATTTGGCCTTACATAAACGATGTAGTCTACAACTGAAGTAATGTTTTAATAACAGCTTTATTATGCTGTAGTAATGAGATTCCTCCGAAAATTCCGAGTATACTATTAAGTACTCGTAGTTGGTAAATAAAGTAGGTCTGTTTCCCAACATTCTAAATACATCTATATACCCTTTCTGCCCCTTCGAACAGTTGCACAAGTTAGAGCGATTCAACAGACTGTCTTTTATACCTTTTAATCCGATTGATCCTGTTTTAATCTCATTTTTAGAAGCAAGGAGAACTTCCAAGCAATATATCATTTCAATTTTTTACTTACCTAATGATGCTTCCAGAAATATATTAAACTACTTTTTCAAAATGTAATGTCAGCATTTCATGTTTTAGCACATAGTCATGGTCAAACTGAATAGCCTACTGCTCTCTGAATGACTTAAATTATGATTTGCAATAGGTAATAAAAGAGTTTCCATGTCTCCTGCTTGGCTACATGACATATCTTCAAGTAAAGCTGATTCACAATCTGCCTTTTTTTTCTTAAGATCTCCTTGCTGGCGTTTTTGTTGTTTGAATATGATGAGGGAGCGAACATATCGTCGGAATCACTTTAGCCGGAAGCCGCTTTGTATCATTTCTCACTTGCTGAAAATACGATATTCCAACATTCTTCTTACCGCGATTTGTACAGTTATATGCTGCACATACACTCGGCATGATTTTAGCTTCATAAATAACCTTTCAAGCTTACTACGATACATAAAATGTGAAACCAAAACAGGTATATAGCGTCGGTCCAAATTTCGTATTCGGCGCACTAGATGTTGAAAAAAAAAAAAAAAGGCTGGCACAGTTCCTGGTTGCTGCCACAAGGAGCGCTGTTAACCCAGAGAAAGCCTCTCTATGTAGTTTATATAGCTCGTTGGTGGTGTGCATACTACATCGACCTACAACAATTTTAATAGTTACGAAAAAATTACAACTCTGGATTTGGGGGAACGGGATTAACAACTATGGCTTAGTTCTATGCTGTACGAACCATAACTGAATCTATAGAAAGTAAAGAGAATAAACTTACGTAAACAATATAAGGTGAGATATCTGTCATCAATGTAAAATAAAACATCTAGGAAGAAAACCTATCGCCATAGTCGTTTAAAAATTTAGGCCTGAAATGGGAGAAAGCTGACACATGTCGAGTGATATACAAAGCAGCTAAATAAGTATACGCGGTATCATGATAAAAATCGAGAGACTTACGTTAGGCGAAACCAAACACGCCATGTTGCGCACAGCACAGAGTTGCCAGATAGAATGCAGCCGGCGAAGGCTACCGACGTCGTAGCCGGCCAAAACAGACATAAAACTAGAATTAAAAAAAATGTTTGTAAATCTATCGGACTCAACTGCTAGGTTACCTGTCCGTAGCTTACAAACTACTTAGGTAAACTAACCTAAGGACAACACAAACACCCATGTCCTAGGGGTGACTGGAACCCCCGATAGCAAAACACCGCGCGCACCGCAGCAAGGCGCCCCAGTGCGCACGGCTAATCCGCCGCGGCGGAACTGGAATCGCCAAGACAAAGTCAGTAAATAGGTTTTCTCCCCCCCTCCCTCCCCCCTCTGAAGAAATAGTTGATACTCCACTGGCTTTAGCCTCGCCCCTATTATACGGGTTCTCCCGTATTTTAGCGCTTTAAAGAAAAAAGAAAAATAAATATCCCGTCTGAATTATTCTCCGCCTGTTTCCCCCGTACATTTCGTCAATTATCCATTATCCATTATCAATTACACCATACACTCGTGAAGTACTATCGATACCTGAAATTCTCCCAGCGAGATATTCCGAATAACTTTTCTTGTAATAATCGATACTAAATTCCGATTTCTGTTCGCGCTTCTACGGCCTTTGGAATGCATGGGGCTCTGAGGAAACCCTCACTGGTTTCTTGGCCAATACTAGCAAGGAAACGATCGCGTCGTACCTATCAGCAGTTAATGTTTTTATACCGTAACAAACCGCGGAAGTAATGACTCGCGAATACGGATTGTAGATATCAAACAGAAGCGTATCATTAGTTCTTTCTCAGTTGACTCACAGAACATTTCGTAACGCTTCGAAAGAACCAGTTCCGATTTATCTCTTGTCAGTTATCGAAACCGGAGGAAAATTACCATTAATGTTTCGATTTGGGCTATTTTCATTGTTTTAGCTTATACCTACTGTGAAGTGTTCATCTGTAATTTTATTTGGTTTAAAGTGAATCGGTTTTCATTATCTGCTCTCTCTCAGTGAAAATGACGATTAAAGAATCTGATACCGCTTCATCCCTTAGTACCTAGCCCTTTAATTTTCATTTCAGATAAATTCGACTTAAGATTTATCATTTACACTTTATTTTATTATGTGATATGCATTTTTAATAATTTCTGATGAAGGCACTCATAGTAGTTACCGAAACCTGAAAAAACAATTTTATCAAATGTTCAAATGTTTGTAGAGCTTATGGGACTTAATTACGGGATCATCAGTCCCTAAACTTACAAACTACTTATGAACTAGCTACTACTAAGGACGGCGCAAATATCCATGTCCGAGGGGGATTCGAACCCCCGACCGTAGTGGCCCTGCAGACTGTGACTGACGTGCCGCAGAACGCTCGGCCACCGCGGCCGGCACACATTTTATCTCTGCAAGCGAGGGCTGTCTTACTACCATTTGAATGTCCAAAAAGAAGGAAGGAAGGAAGCGACAGCGTGGTCATTAGAGACGGAGCTTACGCTCGGACTGTTTTGTGGAAGGAAATCGGCAGTATCCTTTGAAAGGAACCATCCCAGCGTTTGCCTGCAGTGATTTAGGGAAATCACGGAAAATCTAAATCTGGATGGCCGGAGATGGATTTGAACCACTGTCCTTCCGAATGCAAGTCCACTGTGCCACCTCGTCCGGTGTGTCCGAAAAGAACAGACACCATATCAATAACTGTATGTAATAAGTGTTGACCTGTTGCAGAATATTGGGCCACCTCTGTGCTATTACAACCTGACTCCATTCTCGCAGCACGCTAAAACATTATGTTTCATCGCATCTTCCTTCTCTGTAAGTTCCACTTCCAAACCAACAAACTTCCTGTATCTACTGAACGTTGACTGTGGTTTACTCTGTTGTGTAACATCTCTGTCAGACTATGTATGTTAGGAGTAGGTGAACAGAGAGTCAGTCGGTGTGTAGCTCTTAGATTGAGCAGACGTTGTGACAGTAACATTTGGCCATCCATAACGACCGCACTAAACGTTACCTCTACTGCCATCGCTAGACTACAATCAAAATCCACTTTCACATCGAGACAGTTTCTTTACTCATCACATTTTAGAATTCTCCTGCGCAGAGAGCAAACTACAGAATACAGCCGGCCGCGGTGGCCGAGGAGGCTAAGGCGCTCCAGTCACGGTCTCCACGGCCACTACGGTCGGGGGTTCGAATCCGCCCACGGGCATGGATATTTGTGCCGTCCTAGTTCGTAAGTAGTTCATAAGTAGTTTGTAAGTTTAGGGACTGATGACCCCGTAGTTAAGTCCCATAGACTATACAAACAAATAAACAAACAGAATACAGGCGCAGCAGTACCGTGCGGAAGTAAGTTTGGAGATTGAAGCGAAGCCAGGCGGCGGTGATGGCTGAACGCAGGTGTTTACGCGCACTTCTTTATCGGCTTATCTCCAGACTCGCCCGCTGTGTTGAGATACACTGATAACGGCCGCGGTGTGTAAACAGACGGACGGGGCGAGTTGTTTCTGTCTCCGCCAAATTCCTCGGCGTAAACAAGTTGTCTCGTCTTGGAAACCCTCGCTCTGAGGCAGTCGCTACCTCACAGTATCCCGTAAGAACTGCTGGGGTCGAGCGGTGTGTTCCCAGCTGGAACCTGGTGGAGCGCCAACGGACGCTAGTGAAACAGAATTATAGTTGACACATTTTATTCCGTAACATACATAAGTTTGATGAAGGCGCTAGCTCGACAGGAGCTAGAGCTGTAGGTGGCGTCGCCTTCGAGCTGCAAACTTGGTGTTTCGTATGATGGTAGTGCCCGCGCCGCGCCACGATGCCGGGAAGCGATACAAAGACTGTTGTTGTGAAGTGGTCTATCCCTTCACCAGGCTATGCAGCGGCCAGTGGATCCACGCAGGGACCCCTCTGAAGTAGGATGTCGTGCTGGTTCCCGACTCGGAACACCGGCTGGCCGGATTAGCACCAGAGTGCTAACTCGACGATTGGAACGTTGGCCCTTAGTAACCGACCACTGAAGACTGCGCTGGCCTCAGGCAGCCACCATAGAGGTGTGAAGTCGTCAGCACAGCGGATCACCATCTTCCCAGATGATATTTAGGAGAAGTATGGCCTCTACCAGACTCCATCTCTTAGCTGCCTCTAGCAGCTACCCGTATGTACTGCTATCTGTGACAAAGACTGAGCACAACGATTAGGCCAGTGAATTGACGACTACCTCCTGGGCATCGTCGATTCAGAAGACCGAGCGACTGCTACTTCTAAATGTGGGAGTATTTATACATGAAAGTGGCCGAAAATATGAGGTGTGAAACGGTTTGAATGTGTTCCCTTTGAAAATGTGTCTTTACCGCTGACGTATCCGCGGTCTTATTCACTCTTGTGACAGAGTTACGTGTAGTTATCAAATGTTTACTAGCTGCGTCTCTGTCTGACAGCCATTTCACTCACACACAGTTCGCTGACGGTAGGCTTTCCAACTCGCCGACGCAGCGGCTGCCGTCATCACGCAAGGCTGGTGAGCATTTTCTGCTACCGGCTGCTGACCTTATTCCGTCTTGCTAAAGTGAGCAAACCAAGATCGTAACACATTTCCCTGTCACGATGTTTGTGGCGTAACAGAACCCTCACTCTGTTACAAACTGACTGATGTGGTGTTCAATCCCAGCAATGGTTCCATGTTGCTCTCTAGACTACTTAACCTTGTGCAACCCTCTTCATATATGTGGGTCTTAAAGTTTTCCCGGCGTAAGGAATACAGGGAAAAGTTTCTGGATTGCAGCCGGGACGTTATTTTTCAGCTGCCAATCATACTGCCGTCTTTAGGCGAATGACAGCAAGTAGAAGATTTTTATTCTTTTATTTTTATTTTATTTTATTTTATTTTTTTTTTTTTTTTTTTCAAACCCCCAAGTGAGAGCAGTCGGTCAGCGGCTAAATACGCCATTATTCGGCTGACAGATTCTTACAATGGACAAGAAGAAATAAAATTGACATTTAAATGAAACGAGAGAATGTAAAAATAAACATGGAACAAATGGAGAAGTTTAAAACAATAAGAAAAGGATTTTAAAACAATGTTCAGGAATTAAAATGGAAATGTGTCGATAAAACGTAGAAACACTCGACGTAGAGTAACAACCGAGCAATGCTTGTTCTGCTGGGACGGTGGTTCCAACGATTTAAAAACACATGCTGACGAAACAGTGCACAACGCACGAAGCACTGTCACTGACGAAAACAAAACACTGACAAAGGGAACACCAAGTATGGTACCAACGGAATTTGATGGATCGCAGGTATGTTGTGAGGGAATTCTTCCAGACCATCAAGCTAAAAGGATTTGTTCCAATGGGTCTTGATTTCGAAGAAACTCGAGATCAAATACGCAGAAAATTTGGGTCGAGAACGGGTGAGTCTAGAGCTGGACGTAGGGGCGAGTGCTATGTTGACAGACAGGGCGTGGCCTCCGTGGCTGACGGATGGGGCGGCCGCGGTGGCTGTTGACTCTAATCGCCGCCAGGCAAACGCCGGCAGCCCAGCCGGTCGATACACTCGGCGGAGGCGGACTGGGCCTCTCCGCGGGTAGCACACTAACAAGGAAACCTCCCCATCCCTCAGATTTAGTTATTAGTGGGCGCAGTGGGTAGGCCTTGAAAAACTGATCAATCGAAAAAACAGGAAGACGATATATATACAGGGTGCTACAAAAAGGTACGGCCAAACTTTCAGGAGACATTCCTCACACACAAAGAAAGAAAATATGTTATGTGGACATGTGTCCGGAAAAGCTTAATTTCCATGTTAGAGCTCATTTTAGTATTTGCGGATGAGGCTTCATTCCAGCGTGATCAAATTGTAAATTTTCACAATCAACATGTGTGGGCTGACAGAATCCGCACGCAATTGTGTAATCACGTCATCAACACAGATATTCTGTGAACGTTTGGGCAGAGATTGTTGGTGATGTCTTGATTGAGCCTCATGTTCTTCCACCTACGCTCACTGGAGCACGTTATCATCATTTCATACGGGATACTCTACCTGTGCTGCTAGAACATGTGCCTTTACAAGTACGACACAACATGTAGTTCATGCACGATGGAGCTCCTGCACATTTCAGTCGACGTGTTCGTACGCTTCTCAACAACAGATTAGGTGACCGATGGATTGTTAGAGGCGGACCAATTCCGTGGCCTCCAAGCTCTCTTGACCTCAACCCTCTTGACTTTCATTTATGGGGGGCATTTGAAAGCTCTTGTCTACGCAACCCCGGTACCAAATGTAGAGACTCTTCGTGCTCGTATTGTGGACGGCTGCGATACAATACGCCATTCTCCAGGGCTGCATCAGCGCATCAGGGATTCCCTGCGACGGAGGGTGGATGCATGTATCCTCGCTAACGGAGGACATTTTGAACATTTCCTGTAACAAAGTGTTTGAAGTCACGCTGGTACATCATGTTGCTGTGTGTTTCCATTCCATGATTAATTTTAGTTGAAGAGAAGTAATAAAATGAGCTCTAACATGGAAATTAAGTTTCCGGACACATGTCCACGTAACATATTTTCTTTCTTTGTGTGTGAGGAATGTTTCCTGAAAGTTTGGAAAGTTTGGCCGTACCTTTTTGTAACACCATATATATATCTTCTTCCAGTTTTCTCGACTGACCTGTGTTCAGTTTTTCACGGCCTATCCACCGATCGACCAGTCGATCGCGGGTATTAGTTCAGTCTGTCTTGGCAAGTGCAAAATCATGTAAGTTTGCATAAAAATTTGAGATGTCTTGGCCGCAATATACTTTATTTTACCATTACGCGTTCCGACAACATCATTATCAGATCTGTGGCATAAATAATAGAAGTACATTACATTTCGGATGTTTACAGTTCAGCATCACAATATTCACAAGGAGAACAAACTGAAAAAAAAACCGATGGAAATTAAAATAGTGGAGATGCATAACTAAAACCTAAACCACCATCGTGCATGTCTAGTGAAGGTTTTCAATTAGATTCACATGCCAAACTGTGGTGAGAGTTGGGAAACACCGTAACGGGTAAAGTAGGCCCAATAGCAGCCAGATGGCGCAGAGTTAAAATTAAATGTTATTTGAATAAATTCTACAATAATATCATCTTGCGCCCTCTGTACTGCTCGCTGGCGTAGAAGCTACATGGCTACAAGATGTGGTAAGTCATATGAAAAATATCAGATACCATCTTATAAGTCCATTAAAAGATACTACTAGGATTGGGCATACGAAAAGGGAGGAGTGGGAGGGCAGAAGGATATGATTGGGCGTGGCCAAGTACAGCATAAAGTCCTCACGAAAATATCAAAAAAGCAAACATGCTAGACCACTATGAAGTGACAGTCATATGGCTGCTCACCTTACAAGTCAACATTGTAACGGATTATTAGATGTCCTTAAGCAATGTCCGCTAACTACAGTTAAGTTAGTGATAAAATTATTTACAGGGATAAACCAGGTAATGCCTGTATTGTGTCTAAAAAATTAAAAGAGGATAATACAGGGGAAATAATTGGGGGGGGGGGGGGGGTAGGAAGTGAGAACAAGTAAAGGTGGAGGAAGGAAGGAAATGTTACTAACAATTATGAATAAAGTTTTATACCAAGTCTAGATGTAACATACTTGGCGACTTAATAAGGTGAACGTGGTGGGGGAGGAAAGGGTATTGAATCACATAAGGTATACATATCTTAGTGTATCTGAACAAGCTCATATTTAAACGTTATGCATATACAAGGGCATTAATGGTCTATAGGACAGTCACAGTGGTTATATATGATCCTAACTAGTGAAGTAACATATCAAGAGCCCATAGGTATATAAGTTATGTGAAATAATAATATGTCACTTTGTAATATTGCGTTTTCTTTCTTCCGATCAGGTGTTGGAGTAGTAGTTACTGTTCGTAGCCGCTATTAAAGTTCACTAACGGTACAATAATACAAGAAAATAATTTGGTGGATCTGACACATTTAGGTAACTTTATAATTAGAAGAATCAAAAAAGGAAGCGGAACCTGATTTAAAGTTTAGCGGCAGTAGTAATTTCGAATGAAAGCGACACCTGAGCACAATATTACACAAAGAAACTAGCAGATTCCGCGATGACCTTTCTTACCATGATGATTTTGTTAAGTTGACTGGTTGTAGCAGATGAAGCTGTAAAACCTCTTGCTGCATTGTGTAAAATGATGCTTGGTTGGCTTGGAGCAGGTTGTACTAACTGAATCACCGTTTAAAAAAATGTTGAGTTAACTTTCGTGACAAAAGGCTCCTTAAATCCATCGGATTTCGTTTAATTCCGATTTCTTTGCAGGCATTACTAGAAAGTCACGTTCATGAAAATTACAAGTAATGAGATCTCGAAGTACATATAGTAAATTATAGATACAAGTTCAACAATGGGTCCAAGCATCATATTACATAATCAAGATGACTGTTGGAAAAATAGAAATACTTCTTGAATTATTAAAGGTGGGTCATTTGAAATAAGTAAAAGATTTATACGTAACTAAATATATTTTCATCATACTTCGTAAGAAAAACGATCTCACACACACTTACAATTAATAATGGAGAAGTCCCTGACGTACAACTGTTCTAAATGAGGTAAGAAAGATGAAAGACCAATTTCACAACCACGTTCTGGGCAGCTCGTAAAAGAGAGACGAACATAAAAAAATATAAGACGAATGTAATTAGCTGCCAGAGAAAGCTGTGGTCAGCGATAAGCATCGCGAATAAATTATTTATCGATTGAAATTTTTTTTAAATGTAATACTACAACTTAACATTTATGGGCTGTAAACATCGGAAATATAATGTACTTCTATTATTTATGCCACAGATCTGATGATGATGTCGAAACGCGTAATGGTGAAATAAAATATATTGCGACCAAGACGTAAAATAAATAAACAAATAAAACAAAAAATCATGCATGCCAACGTATGGTCGCTTGTCCGCAAAAACAGGAATTTTCATGAACCAAGTGATATCATGTAAGTTTGCCGCGTGATTTACAATGGCAATGTGATTTAGCACTTTTAGCAGATTTTACCGGAAAACTGAGCACATTTAATTTGGAACTACAAGGCAAGAATAAAACAGTAGCAGAAATGATTAGTTCTATTGTAGCATTTCAAAGTCAGTGTCAATGATAATTGACATTGGGAAGAAAATATTTCAACAATTTGTAAACATCAAGGATTATTATTATTATTATTATTACAGGATTAATTAATACAAAGATTAATTAGTAACAACACTGGTCGTATTCCTGTTATCCTCCGCCAAGCCTCTTTATCCAGCGCTTCTTCCTTGATGCCGCGATGTTCCATCAATCCATTTATCGGGTCTGTCCAAGAGCGTCGTGGTCTTCCGCGCTTACGTCTGCCGGGAGGTTTCCTTTCATAAACCTTCTTTGGCCACTGATGATCTGGCATTTTCATCACATGTCCGTACCATTTCAGTGATTTTCTTTCAATTCTGTCTATCACTGTATCATTTGCCTTCATTCTAGCTCTTACTTCATCATTAGTTTTTCTTTCGATTCTTGATATTGCACTCCTACGCAAATAGTCCATTTCCACAGCTATTAGTCTTCTTTTGAGATCCGCGTTTAATATCCATAGTTCTGATCCATAGCATAGCACTGATTGAACCATTATCTTACCTACTCTTTTCTTATTATTGTTGGAAATATTCTTATCCCACCAAACAGAATTCAAACACCCTAACACCTTTCTGCTTTGCTTTATTCTGTATTTTACGTCTGTGTGGCCCAATCCATTTTTATCAATATGTGCCCCGAGATATTTAAATTTCTCTACCTGTCTCATAACTGCTTCGTCATTGATGTTTACTTCAAATTTAGCATCACTATTCACCACCAGATACTGTCTTTGTTAGACTCATTTGTAGCCCCCAGTTGTTGTATTCGTGATGTAATCGTCGTATCATGAACTCAAGGTCATAATCATCTTGTGCGATAATGGCTTGATCGTCAGAAAAACTTAATGAAAATATTTGTACATTGTCGACAGTAATTACCATTCCTCTGCAGCTGTTCTTCCAATTTCGGAGAGCCACTTCTTCATATAACTTGAATAAGATGGGTGACATGCTGCAATCTTGTCTTAAGCCTTTAGTGACAATGATAGGTTCTGATAACTTTGAACCTCGTTTAATCTGTACCACATTATTTCTGTACATTTCAATATGTTGTTGTTGTGGTCTACAGTCCGGAGACTGGTTTGATGCAGCTCTCCACAACACCCTATCCTGAGCAAGCCTCTTCATCTCCACATAAGAACGGCAACCTACATCTGTCTGAATCTGCTTACTATATCCATCTCTTGGTCTTCCCCTGCGAATTTTTCCCCATACACTTCCCTCCAACGCTAAATTCACAATTCCTTGATGTCTAAGAATGTGTCCTACCAATCTATCCCTTCTTTTAGTCAAGGTATGCCAGAAATTACTTTTCTCCCCAATTCTGTTCAGTACCTCCTCATTAGTTACGCGATCCACCCACCTAATCTTCAGCATTCTTCTGTAGCACCATATTTCAAAAGCCTCAATCCTCCTCCTGTCCGCACTGTTTATCGTCCATGTTTCACTCCCATACAAGGCAACACTCCATACAAATGCCTTCAGAAAGGACTTCCTTAGGTTTAAATCAATATTCGATGTTAAGAAATTTCTCTTTTGCAAGAACGCTTTTCTACCCATTGCCATTCTGCATTTTATGTCCTCTGTACTGCGACCATCATTTGTTATTTTACTGCCCAAGTAACAAAAGTCATCTGCCTCCTTTATTGCTTCGTTACCTAATCTAATTCCTTCAGCATCACCTGATTTCCTTACACTGCACTCCATTACCGTAGTTTTGTTCTTGTTAAAGTTCATCTTATATGCACCTTTCAGCACACTGTCCATTCCGTTCAATTGCTCTTCCAGGTCCTTTGCTGTATCTGACAGAATTACATTTCAATAATAATTTGTAAAAGGTGATCATCCATACCTATATCTTTCATGGCTTCCCTCCGCTTAGATCTAGGGACTGTATCGTAAGCTTTTGCTAAATCTACAAAGGCAATGTGTAGCTCCTTCCCTACTGCTATAAATTTCTCCATTAGTTGTTGTAAAATAAATAGGTTATCTGTACATGACCTGTTCTGTCTAAAGCCGCTCTTCCCCAATATGGTGGCCCACATTTTGTCTAATTTTTTCTTGCCAAATAAGCGGCTCATTGTACAGTTGACACTAATGCCTCTATAGCAGTTTGGGTCTTTTCTATTCCATTTTTTGAAAATAGAAACCATATACGACTTTTTCCATTCTGAAGGAATGTACCCTTGTACAACAGTTGTTCATCAGGCAGGCTATTCGCTTCTTCAGATATCTTCCTCCAGCCTTCAATAATTCAACAGGAATGTTTCCTGGACCAGGTGATCGGCCATTCTTCATTTTATTTAATGCAAGGATCACATGGAAAAACATGCTACCTACAATTTCATTTCTGAGAAGTTCATGGCAGAAATTAAGGCAGTGGTATCTGCCTTTGAAATTCGTTTGTAGGATTTGAAAAAGATTGAGAATTTGGTGGAATCTATCAGGTACATTGATCATAGTCTGTCTTTCTGTGTCTGTCTCCTGGCCCTTTTCCCGCAAATGCAGGGTCGGTATTGAGTTAAACGCGGATTTGGCATCTGTTAATATTTATGGGGTCGCCGGATGCCCTTCCTGACGGCACTCCTTACCCCCCCCCCCCCAGTAGGAACTCTGTACCCCACATGACTGCGTGTAGTGTGACATGTGTGTGAAAGTGTAAGGTGTTATGAAAAGTTTTAGAATCGTGTAACTGAGGCGATACTTGGGTACCAGCCCGGTATTCACCTAGTGGTATGTGGAAAACCGCCTAAAAACCACATCCAAGCTGGCCGGCACTCCGACCCCTTCGTTAATCCGCCGGGCAGATTCGAACCGGGGCCGGTACGCCTCCCCGACTCGGAAAGCGGTGCGTTAGACCACACGGCTAACCGTGGAGGTTCGAGTCCTCCCTGGGGCATGGGTGTGCGTGTTTGTCCTTAGGTTAGTTTACCTTAGTTTAAGTAGTTTTTAAGCTACGGACTGATGACCACGCAGTTTGGCCCGATAGAATTACAAACATTTGAACATAGTGACATCTATGAAACTGCTAAGAAATTTGGAGTCACATTTCAAATTGACCCCGTGATACTGCAAGATGTAATTATTACTCTGCGCTGCGATATATTTCAAAAATGAAGATCATCCTTTGGTCTGGATTTGTGGTCGTTGTTTTCCAAGGAGAAATATCCTTGTAAATGGAAATTTAATAACCCTGAGAAAGTTTTTCAACTCGAACATGTCAAAGACATTAAAGATAAAGGCGTTGCATTGAATTAAAATTTGTGATGCGGTGGTCTAGTCGTAAGACGTCTGCCTAGTAAGCATGAGATCGACTCCGGTTGGACCTCGAATTTTTCTCAGTCTGCGTTTCAACGCAGCCTTCACCTCACAACGAAACGTGGTTCGGATTCCACGTTAAGCTGTAGGTCCCCATTCCCTGGTTGGATAACTGGGGTAGGCTAGGGACACGAATGTCACTGAAGTGCCGTCCAGTTGAAATAGTTGCACCAGACCAAAGAGCCACACGAAATTATTATTAATATTGAAACTTCCTGGAAGATTAGAATTGTGTGCCGGAACCGGGACTCGAACCTGGGACCTTTGCCTTTCGCGGGCAAGCGCTCTACCGACTGAGCTACCCCGACACGACTCACGATGCCGCCTCACAACTTTACTTCCGCCAGAACCTCGCCTCCTACTTTCCGAACTTCACAGAAGCTCTCCTGCGAAACATGCAAGACTAGCACTCTTGGAAGAAAGAATATGGTAGAGACATGGCTTAGCCTAAGGTATGTTTCCAGAATGAAACGTTCACTCTGCAGCGGAGTGTGCGCTGATATGAAACTTCCTGGCAGATTAAAATTGTCTGGAACCATCCCTTAGGCTGTGGCTAAGCCATGTCTCCACCATATCCTTTCTTCCAGGAGTGCTAGTCTTGCGTGTTTGCAGGAGAGCTTCTGTGAAGTTTGGAAAGTAGGAGGCGAGGTACTGGCGGAAGTAAAGTTGTGAGGCGGCATCGTGAGTCGTGTCGGGATAGCACAGTCGGTAGTGCGCTTGCCCGCGAAAGGCAAAGGTCCCGGCTCCGAGTCCCGGTTCCGGCACACAATTTTAATCTGCCAGGAAGTTTCATATCAGCGCACACTCCGCTGCAGAGTGAACGTTTCATTCTATCATTAATATTGTTATTATGCCCCAGATAGGACTCGAAGATCCGACGCGAGCGGCCGCGCGATCCTAACGCAGCGCTCCAGACAGCACGGTCCCATTCCCCCGCGGACCACACGGTTATGTTGCAAACTTGACGCTGATTGGTCTACATTCTAACAACCAATACCGGTAGTGTTACATTTCGCTCTTTGTCGAGATGAATGTCAGTGCACCGCCGTGGTTGTAGCATCGCGATGCCCAGCCCGGCCGTTATCGCGTCGATTGGTCGACCGGTCGATAGCGGCTCGACTAACTCTCGAGTATCGGCCAGATCCGGTATGAGGGCGGCTTAGCGCGAACAAAGCCCGCCGTATGTTCAGACGGTAAACACTGCCGGCTGCCAGCTACAGTGCCGGCCGCGGTGGCCGAGGGCACTGCGGCGCGTCAGTCACGGTCTGCACGGCCACTACGGTCGGGGGTTCGAATCCCCCCTCGGGCATGGATATTTGTGCCGTCTTTAATATAAGCTAGTTCATAAGTAGTTTGTACGTTTAGGGACTCATGACCCTGTAGTTAAGTCCCATAAGCTATACAAACATTCGAACATTCCATTCGCTCTGTGCAACACGTGTGCAGGCCCACCATCTGCCAGTCTTCATCGAGTGTGCGGCACAGCATAATTTCTGACGGGGATGTAACGGAAGTGGTTATATCAGAAGCGGAGTTTTTACATTTGGTTTATCGGAATCTGAATCAAAACTAGGGGCGGAAGAGAGCCATACTAAACTGTTAAGTGTAGGTTTAATAATATAAAATTACACACGTTATTCATCAGTTATATATTTATCATTACTTCAAAAAGTAATACCGCAGCAGAGCGCATTGAGGCGCTATGCTACGATGCGCGAGGCCGTTCCCCGCCGGGGGTTCTAATCCCCCCCTCGGGCATGGATGTTTGTGCTGTGTTTAGTATAAGCTAGATCACAAGTAGTTTGTAAGTTTAAAGACTGATGAACCCGCAGTTACGTCCCACAGACTTTATAAACATTTGAACAAAACGTAATACAGGTAGGTGTATACTATATACCTAAGTGTTGAAAATAATTTAAAAAAATCTTAAACACTAATAATAAGTCAACCCAAATGAAGTGACTCCAAAAGACCTAAATAATATTTTATAAACAAAAGCTCCGCAAAAAAGATGAAAATAACTGTCAAGTACACAAAATTTAACAATTTATTGGTTTCGATTTCTGGTGAGATCGAAACCGGTTACCTGAACCAATAAATTGTTAAATTTTGTGAACTTGACTGTTATTTTTATCTTTTAAACCATTAGCATTTCACTGTCCAAATAAGGAAACCATGTTTTCCAAACTGATTAAAAGCTTCGAAGCTTTTTCTCCGTCCAAACTACTCCTAAACGGGCCATAGATTAGGCCAGCACCACCAAAACAGGTGTTCGCTGGCTATTGACTTGGTGGACAGGGCAAATATTGGCGGACAATCGAGTTCAGGGGTTGAAATCTTGTATTCACTTCCCACCATAACAAAGGATCGTCACTGAATGGAATACGTTTTTGTCTATTGTACTCATTTATCTACATCTACATGGGATACTCTGCAAATCACATTTAAGTGCCTGGCAGAGGGTTCATGGAACCACCGTTATACTATTTCATCTCCCATTCCATTCTCGAATAGCGCGCGGGAAGAAAGAACACCTGAATCTGTCCATTCTCGTATTTTATTCTGATGATCCCTTCTACCTATGTAAGTGGGAGTCAACAATATATTTTCGCATTCGGAGGAGAATGTTGGCGATTGGAGTTTCGTAAGTAGCCCACGCCGCAGCGACAAGCGCCGTTGTTGTAATGATTCCTATCCCAGATCCTGACGCTGTCTCCCCTATATCGTGGGAAAAAAAAGAACTGCCCTTCTCTGGACTCTTTCGATGTCCTCCGTCAAACCCACCTGATAAGGACACTGGGCAGCAATACTCCGGAAAAGGACGAACAAGCGTAGTGTATGCAGTCTCTTAAGTAGTTCTGTTGCATCTTATAAGGGATCTGCCAATAAAACGCAGTCTCTGGTTCGCCTTTCCACGACATTATCTACGTGTTCTTTCCAGTTGAAGTCTGAAGTAATAGTAATTTCTAGGTATTTTGTGGAGTTTACGGCCTTCATTATTGATTGACTTAAATTGTAAACAAAGTTTAATGGATTTCTTTTCGTACTCATGTGGACGACTTCACACTTGTCATTATTTAGAGTCAATTGCCAATTTTTACACCACAGTAATATCTTATTTAGATCGGTCTACAGTTGGTTTTGATCTTCAGACGAGTTTAAAATAGGAAAAAACTGTCTATAACAGCATGTTTGTGAGATATAGTATTATCAATATCATCATCGTCGCTACTCAATAATATATTCGATAAAATCGCTTGGACATTCCTATAATTACTGGTAGACTGACCCGCTGACAAATAATGGATTCCAGCGTTAGTCCTAGGTGTCATTACGGATGAAACAATAGTCTGAAAATGTAATTTAGACTGTCTTGGACATGACAATGGTCGTACATGCTGACTGCGGCCACTGTACATCAACCTCCGATATGACTTCCGTTTAAAATTTATCGGAACTGAAATCGCAATCGGAGGTGCAAAATGAATCGGAAGTTCCGAACTTTCGGAATCGGAATCGATCCTCGGCAACATCCCTACTCCCTATATACTCCCGGCATCAGCGGAAGATGGCCGATCGTTTCAAGTCAGTACTCCACTATGGACACGCGGTCACAGTGTAGCCGATCTCATCGCCCGAACCTACAGATTTCGGACGACAGTCGGTGAAACTCAAATCATTGTTTTCCAGTTGCGGCGCGGCCTATGTGTTGAATGGTTCAGTGAACCCCCGGAAAAAAAATTCGTGGTGAAAAAAGTAAATAAATAAATAAAAATAAAATGTGTTTTTAAACTATCATTCTTCGTTTCGTTCTTCTATCACATGCTTTTAATGTACATTCAAAGTATTTTTATCGCACGAGAAACGGTTTACGTCGCGGAGACAGCACGTATACGAGTCGTAGCGCGGCCGCTTAATATAGGCGACAGTGGCCGCAGCGTTGCAATGCGCATGCGCGGATGAGGTTCAAATTCTCTTCCGAGCCTAGATGCCTCGCCACGAGGAACACCCTGGCAGCCTACGAGGAGGGCGCTACTGCCTATCACGGGTTTTCTGTTTTTCTTAAATTGCTTTACGATTATTTTTCTTTGTGCAGGGCTATGATTTGTATTATTTGTTTTATGAAGACACTTCTTTCTTTAGGAGATTCTTTTTCGTTCCATATCATTCTGGTGTGTGTATGGATGGGTTGAAAGGGTGGTAGGAGAGAAAATAAAAAAAAAATAAAAAAACCTGGAGGCATCATATGGGCGCTCCCGCGGCAGGGAGGGGCGAAGGGAAACGCCTCTTTTAACATTGGCGTTGTAGCTGATACCTCCTTGGGTACTCGAAATCTGGCGGTTACGCACGAATGGCCCCGAAGCATGACAACGGAGCTACTGCGCACCTCGGTTTGCGCATGCGCAAATCCTCCATGAAGGTAACATCATATTTGTTTTTGGCGCATTGAGAATTCATCAAAAACAAATTTGGTAAAATGCACCTATAAAGACGCATCAACTGTGAAAGCCTTCAGAATTTCCGATCATGAATAAAATGAAAGTCACTAGTTTCCAGCTAGCAATAATTGCCGTATAGTTAGCATCGTAGCTGTTGAAGGTAGTGTGTTCGATACCGACTGTAAGTGTTGGTTTTTTTTTAACCCAGTCTTCTTCTTAACATATACAGAACCACAATGACTTTTGTATTGTTACTTGCTACATATACTTTAGACGTTTTGACGATTTTGATGATAAATTACATTCATACTCTTCATTGTAACAAATATTTAACTGTTTAAACTGATGTGGGGGAGAGCAACATTTGCGCATGCGTAAGATTAGGAGGAGGTGCTGCTTACAGTTTCATGTAACCTGAAGGTAGCTTGTCTCTTCATCGTAACAAATTCATTTTGTTACTGTCACTTAACTGTGTAATCACTTACTTAATGTGTTCATGTGGATATTCATATGTTCTTGGTGTTTATTATCGAAGAAAACGGAACGTTTTAGAAACAAATTACTCAGCTTTCAGCTTGGAAATAAGCTTGGTAGGCCGACGCCTCAGCTTGAGTTGAAGCAAACACAAACAAGCCGAGTTAAGACATACTGCAGATCTTGTAAAGAAAATATAATATCTAAAGAGAGGGGTGGGGGGGGGGCGGAAAGCTTTCCCCTGAGTTAAATGTAAACGAAGGCTTCCGCGGCCGTTGTCATTGTTGATAAAACTCTTCTGGGTATTAGACCGCATCGTCAATATATCAAATATTTCACCGACGTTTCGGCCACTATTGCAAGCGGCCATCTTCTGGGTGTTACGTAACACTTGCAATAGTGGCCGAAACGTCGGTGAAATATTTGATATATGGACGATTCGGTAGAATACCCAGAAGAGTTTTATCAACAATCTCTCTTGGTCTTTTGGACGCCGAGCGGGGGGGTAGGGGGGGGGGGCAGGCACAATTACCTGAAGCACCAGACGCCACTGTTGTTTTCTTCGTTGAGATCCACCGACGTTCTCACACGGTAGGTATGGTCAGCGACAAACTGATACGTTCCGTGAAATAAAGAAAGAAAGAGATTCTGGCACCGAGAAGACGATAAATATCACAATCGGGATATAATTCTGAATCTATGTTTTGGTATTACAGTTTATTGGAAACCCCGAGGTGGTTAAATCCTTTATCAGAAATTTTAGGCTTAAATTGTAATCTCAAAAAATGTGTCCAATCCGGGATTGTGGCGTATCTTAATGTAGAAAAGACATTTTTTAAATATGCACCAAAGCTGCTTTTATTTGAAATGCTGACGACTAGTTTCGGGCTTTGCCCATTCTCTAAGTCACATTCATATATATATATTTATCTTTGGTTACTGTTTAGGTCAGCCGGCCGCGGTGGCCGAGGAGACTGAGGCGCTCCAGTCACGGTCTGCACGAACACTACGGTCGGGGGTTCGAATCCCCCCTCGGGCATGGATATTTGTGCCGTACTAGTTCGTAAGTAGTTCATAAGTAGTTTGTAAGTCTAGGGACTGATGACCCCGTAGTTAAGTCCCATAACTTATACAAATATTTGAAACATTTGTTTAGGTCACGCTGTTTGTTGTAATTACTTCGACGTCTTCATGTTATTCTAGTGGCTATCTTACGCTGTTTTGCTTTGTGGTCATCGGGTATTAGCTTTCACAAATTATTCTTACTGGTTCTGGTGTTCTTTAACAAGGTGGTGATTCTGTTCTATGAAGTGACCTGCAAATGTGGTGCAGGCCTACGTGTGCTTCCGATTTTCAGTGGTTTACCGTCTTCAAAATTATCTTGTACTTCAGACTCATTGTAACTTCATTTCATTCATGATAATTGGATGTTTCTGGGTAGCCTATAACTGTGTCATTCAGGGATTTAAACATTTTGTATTTTTATGCTTAGCTTATGATATTCCTGGCTTATGAACACTTCATATTTCTAGCCGTTGGCCGTTTCTTTGCAAACATCGTACGTGTCTTAAACGCGGCAGAAAGACAGCAGTGCAGCATATGTTGAAATGTGGGGTGGGGAGCAGTAGCATATGGCGCAGTAGGTGCTGGTTCCCGTGGGAAAGCCCGCCTATGTTACTGGTGCTCTCCTCGCATTGGCTGATGCATTTCACGTCACGTGATTTCTTTTGAAATTACTTTTGTTTATTATATACTAAATATTAATTATTCAGAGCTGAGAATTGGTGATAAATATCTCTCAAGGACAGGCTAGGTTTTGACAGTTTAAAAAGTTTAAGGTGCCTTCTCTTATTGTAACAAGAGAAGAGCGATTTTGCAAAAGGCGCGCGACGGCCCTGTTTTGGCGCGAAATAGAGCGTCAGGTGCCCTCTAGTCTCGCAACGCGCCGCAGTTTCAGTCTCGAGCTGACCGCTATACGCGCCGGACCGCGCCGGTCATGAGTAAAGATTTGTGTAATAGTGATAACAGTCGAGGTCTCAACATGAGCTATGGGCAGCATAGGCCGTGTCGTATTAACAAAAGTTGTTCATATTTAATTACTTATTTAATAAATGGCATTCGTGACAATTAAAAATCTCGCGAGTCGCTTCTTATGCTTCCATCATACAGAACTTATTTTAGCCTCACTTGTATGCTGTAGAAGAATCAACGACCTGTGTTCTGTCTTCTGCGCTGGGGACACAACTATAGAAGACAACAGGTTAGTCAGAACTCTATGCTTTCCATAACGTTTTGAACAGCAACTACGGCACCTCGTGCGTACTGTAGGGCGGTACAAACGCACACTGCTACGCAACAGCATCCGCAAGGATGTGGAGGTTTTAGGGGACTTGTGGGAGGAAACAGTACTAACTTCTCCGTCCGCAAATAAAACCCTAGGAAGCTTGTAAGCTCAATGCATTTCGAGAATTACTGGTACGGTCGGGTCGGATACGACACAGTAGCAATCCAAGGTCACTTTCGCGATAACTGCCGTCACCTCCAGTAGCCGGTTCCTGGGCGGCTCGACTTTGTGCACTTAGCAGTGTAGGCTGGGTCGCATCCACCCACACCGTGCCTTTTGAGGGACGTGTTCCGCTGCTGCGTTACAACCAAAGGGGTCGCAGGTCTGCCCACATCTGTTCGGGTGCGGTATCCATCTTTTCGGGAGGGTTGGTCTGGGTGGAGCGACGTCAACCACCTCTTCGAGTTCTGCGGCCTTCTACGAACCATTATACAGACACCCGCTGCAGTGCCCAAACACTTCGTCCCACGGGAGCAGCGATTTGTCGGATTGATGCGTCGTATTCTCTCGTGCTAATAATGACCCTCTTTCAGACTCCCCAATTTGACGGCACGGTTCGCTGTTACGTCTGCGAGGCATCCTGTATGTTTGCCCAGACCACGCTGGTACACTACGTTGGTTCTACAGCAGGCTGTTTCAGTTGTCATTTTCAAACGTAGTATTAAAATTATAAATGTGTATAAAAACTTTCCAAGACAGATGCATCTGGTGTACACAGTACATAAAATATTCCACCTGTGTGCTGGTTACTGGGGTACCACTGACATGCTTGGAGTATTAAAATATAGATAACATACAACGTAGGATAGTACATTCCATCAGTTAAAATCAGACGACGACTGCAGAGTACATGGTGCCATATAGTTGACGTTGCCTCGAAAACACGTAGCTGTTACAAAGTCTAAGTAATACGTGAGGTCTGGTGAAGGCGGTTACCTACCTGTAGTAATAGCAGACAACCAATGTGAGCAAATCGGCCTTTCATTTGGCGGATGGAATGTTAACCAGCACACATACAAATTACAGCTGTGTACTACGAGAGCATGAGCACCACTGTCATGTCTTACAGTGGTCGTGTTTACAAGTTAAATCGTCACAGCGCCACCAGTCGGCGCTCTAGTCAACCACAATATTTATTTGTTTCACAGATAGCAAAATATACTAATCGTACAACACGCTTTGTATTTACAACTATGTAATTTATTTTACAACTTTCATTTTATTCATGGTGTAGTAACGAAAATGCATGTGCAGTTATCTGTATTTAGTCTGTACAAGTTCTGTATAAGTCATATTTTGCTATCTGTGAAACAAATAAATATTGTGGTTGACTAGAGCGCCGACTGGTGGCGCTGTGACGATTTAACTTGTAAACACGACCAATGTAAGACATGACAGTGGTGCTCATGCTCTCGTAGTACACAGCTGTAATTTGTATGTGTGCTGGTTAACATTCCACCCGCCAAACGAAACGCCGATTTGCTCACATTGGTTGTCTGCAATTACGATAGGTAGTTAACCGCCTTCACCAGACCATATGTACTGCTTATACTTTGTAACAGCTAACTACGAGGTGCATTCAAGTTCTAAGGCCTCCGATTTTTTTTTTTTTTCTAATTAACTACTCACCCGAAATCGATGAAACTGGCGTTACTTCTCGACGTAATAGTCCTGCAGACGTACCCATTTTTCACAACGCTGACGCCATGATTCCATGGCAGCGGCGAAGGCTTCTTTAGGAGTCTGTTTTGACCACTGGAAAATCGCTGAGGCAATAGCAGCACGGCTGGTGAATGTGCGGCCACGGAGAGTGTCTTTCATTGATGGAAAAAGCCAAAAGTCACTAGGAGCCAGGTCAGGTGGGTAGGGAGCATGAGGAATCACTTCAGAGTTGTTATCACGAAGAAACTGTTGCGTAACGTTAGCTCGATGTGCGGGTGCGTTGTCTTGGTGAAACAGCACATGCACAGCCATTCCCGGACGTTTTTGTTGCAGTGCAGGAAGGAATTTGTTTTTCAAAACATTTTCGTAGGATGCACCTGTTACCGTAGTGCCCTTTGGAACGCAATGGGTAAGGATTACGCCCTCGCTGTCCCAGAACATGGACACCATCATTTTTTCAGCACTGGCGGTTACCCGAAATTTTTTTGGTGGCGGTGAATCTGTGTGCTTCTATTGAGCTGACTGGCGCTTTGTTCTGGATTGAAAAATGGCATCCACGTCTCATCCATTGTCGAAACCGACGAAAAGAAAGTTCCATTCATGCTGTCGTTGTGTGTCAACATTGCTCGGCAACATGCCACATGGGCAGCCTTGTGGTCGTCCGTCAGCATTCGTGGCACCCACCTGGATAACACTTTTCGCATTTTCAGGTCGTCATGCAGGAACCTACAGAACCTACAGAAATACCAACTCTGGAGGCGATCTGTCCAACAGTCATTCGGCGATCCCCCAAAACAATTCTCTCCACTTTCTCGATCATGTCGTCAGACCGGCTTGTGCGAGCCCGAGGTTGTTTCTGTTTGTTGTCACATGATGTTCTGCCTTCATTAAACTGTCGCACCCACGAACACACTTTCGACACATCCATAACTCCATCACCACATGTCTTCTTCAACTGTCGATGAATTTCAATTGGTGTCACACCACGCAAATTCAGAAAACGAATGATTGCACGCTGTTCAAGTAAGGAAAACGTCGCCATTTTAAGTATCTAAAACAGTTCTCATTCTCGCCGCTGGCGGTAAAATTCCATCTGCCGTACGGTGCTACCATCTCTGGGACGTATTGACAATGAACGCGGCCTCATTTTAAAACAATATTCATGTTTCTATATCTTTCCGGTCCGGAGAAAAAAATTCGGAGGCCTTAGAAGTTGAATGCACCTCGTATATATAAGATATGTGTTTTCCAGGCAACCACAAACATATGGCACCATGTACTCTGCAGTCGTCGTCTATTTCTAACTGATGGAATGTACTGTCCTGCGTTATATGTTATCTATATGTTAATGTTCCAAGCATGTCAGTGGTTCCCCAGTAACCAGCACACAGGTAGAGTATTTCATGTACTGTGTACACCAGATGCATGTGCCTTCGAAAGTTTTTATACAGATTTATAATTTTAATTTTACGTTTGAAAATGACAACTTCTTGTCGAAACTAGTCACATAATAAAGTATTAGAGTAAAATATGCGATCTAGGCGTTCTTCTATATGAAGTCTATATAAAAGATTTATTTACTTTTTTGTCTTTCACATATATTTGCGACAGATGTGAACAGATATCAGGTGTTACCTTGTTCGCTTTGCGAGGCGCAGCATACTCTTCATTGTACGCCTCTGAAGCAATGACCTTTCCTTGTTATTTATTCTCTTCATTGCAGAGAACAACTACTCGCTACAGTACACTGTACTGCGTGGGCTGGCTCTTAAGTAGCAGGCACTGGGCTTTCGCTGCTAGACATTTCTGTTGCTGTCACAACTGCACATTAGCGAGAACTAAACGAAGGTGTCTGTTTACTTTTAGCCGGCGAGTAGCGTGCGTGACGTGGGCTTCCCCCACCACCACAGCTTCGAGCTATGGCAGTGAGCGCTCGTGTGCGTTCCTGCTCGCGGAGCAGCCTGTTGGAACGGCCTACTCTACAGTAGGGACGGGCTAAACTGCGATTTTCCGATATCAGTTATTTCTGTGACTGCTCCTTTAAATATCTGTGATCCTCAGTTTCGATTTGTCACTGTTTACAATCGCAGTCTACAAATCCTCGACATGTATCCCTCCGCACTCAAACTGCGATTTCGGTGACTCTGAATGCTACTTCTGTGATTTCTGCTACTGGTATTGATACTTCTGCTACTGATATTGCTACTTCTGTGATTTCGGCTACTTCCGTGACTTAGGCAAATGCAATATATATCATCCATAACAGATTCCTCGTCCTACATGTAAATATATACAAATAAAGAATTTGCGTGTAATGTTCGGATTATTTACACATCGACAAATGTCAATAAGTCTTCTAAAAGCTATTTCAGTGTTTGGTGTGTAATGTATAGTTAAAAGTGAGCTTATTCCTAAGTAATGTGTAACAGAAATTGGCAAGTAGGCCTATAGCCTACCTTAACAAAAACATTTGGCAGATTATGCATACAGCAACTGGGTCAGTGCCTGTAGAATGTATGAACAGTTTTTTTAAGGGATAAGTAAATGTGAAATACACCGTGAGTGACCTCTGAAAATTCTATTTTCCCTTTAAAACCTTTCGGTATCACTACATATTCTGCCAAATAACTATAGATAAGAGCTTGCGTTATATTTTACTAATGGACGTGCCGACCTAGTGTGCTGATGTTGGCAACTAAATCTTCATTTTATAAGAATTTTTAATTTACAGACTGTACAGGGCTACACACAAGAAACCTTACAACCGCAGCTTAACAATAACATTAATTATTTATTTTATGATAAACAAAATATTATTTCCATCATTCTATGTGATTTACATTTCTAGGATCATTCATCAGTCGTTGCCAACATAAGCACACTATGCCACCACTGCAGTAAACAAAAGTTTTAATAATACTGAAGAATCCGATGCCACCCATCTACTTTCTCTCACGTCATCACATGACGGAATGTACAAAAAGGGAAAAGACGGGAAACAACATTTCTAAACGTAAAACAAATCTGATAAAATAAAACTTTCCATTACGCGAAAAACTTGTTTATTTTCAAGTGTAATACTTTGTATACAATCCTCGAAGACACAAGTTTACTCCTACATCGTAGTACTTAACACAATCCGCACTGAAAATGGAGTTGGCCTACTGTTAAACATTTTTTAAAATTACTTAGTTGACCACTTGATACCACCCCCTTGGAATTTTTATTTTATGTACGATGTATAATGCATGCAAAACTATTCGTCGAAACCAGATTTGCAATGTACGATACGTATTCTGAATTTGCATAATAGTTGTAGATTCTATGGCGAAAAATGATTTTAAACAGGGATAAAGTACGTAAGACAATATTTATTTGGCATTCACATGTGTTGTCTTTACCAAATATAACCTAAAAACATACATGTCAGGCTTTGCTTCATAACATGTAAATGCTGTCGCCAGGTAAAATAGTGCCACTAAGTGTAAACATTTTCACAAATAACATTATCTTCTTGCTTATTAATTCGACAACATCCCTAAACAACACACGAGTGAAAGTACGACAACTGAGGCGCTCCAGTCACGGTCTGCACGGCCACTAGGATCGGAGGTTCGAATCCCACTCGGGCATGGATATTTGTGCCGTCCTTAGTCTTAGTTAGTTCATAAGTAGTTTGTAAGTTTAGGGACTGATGACCCCGTAGTTAAGTCCCATAAGCTTTACAAACATTTGAACATTTTGAAAGTACGACAGTTGGCCAACAAGTAGAACATGCTATTCTCAGTTGCTACTTGCGACTCTTAATCGCGACTTTTCACTAAAATCGCAGTTTGGACCAGTGAGGACGTTCGAGCTCACTGGTTTGAGCCGACGGCGTTCGACCAACAGATGGCTCGCCTCGCACGATGTAAACTGCTACTTGTGACTCTTAGTTGCGACTTTTCACTGAAATAGTGCTAACGTCACACACACAAATCCACACATACACGACGCAGACGGCAGGAAGCTAGAAGTACCAATTTCGGCTAACAGATGGCAGCCGGCAAAGTCTAAACTTCGCCTCTTAGTTGCTACTTGCTACTCTTATACGCGATTTGTCACTGAAATCGCAGGTAGACTCTATAGCCTGCCCAAAGCAAAGATCGCAGTCAGGTTACGTAAAGTTGCGACTGTGAAAAATGCTACTTCTAAATCAGTGTGACTCTTGACAGACCCATCCCTAGTCTACAGCGACAAATACTTTACCGGCAGCTGCTGTTGCGCCTCGATATACCCATGTTGAACGCGCGGCCCGACACGGTTCAAATGCCAATAATATCTGCACAACATAGCAATGCATATTTTCTGTCAATATGTACTTCTGAACTTTAAAAAGAAATATTGTTTTAATTTTTAGGGGATTTTGTTTCCCAAGCGCTACCTTATACATCAGCGTTTCTCAACCACGGGTCAACGTCCCCATCACAGGAGGAAGTACAGTAGTCACACCTCAGAACAAACACACCAATGCGGGTCTGAATACTACAGGTTCCGTAAAACAGAAACACAGGCCTAAGTGAATTTTTATGTTAATAGTACGTAATTCATTGTTTAACAATTCATTCTGAATTGAATATAGCGTACATTGCTTTATAGTAAACGCAGAAAGTTAACTATATGTAAGCTCAAAGCTTGAAAACTTTTTACGAATCAGTCGATAGATGATTTGGAACTTGGCGTGATTTGGAACCACTGGGGTGAAATGGAACATTTGTCCATTTCAAGAAATCATCTTTGCTGAGGAGAGATACTTTGCTGTAACTAATGAAAACAACCTCCCATAGTCACCAGAGATACTAGTTGTTACAGTGATACAAAAATTGTGTGTGTGAAAGAGGTATACAACTCCAGAAAAAAATATTTATATGTAAGTGTAAAATTTCCCATAATATGAAAGTCAGAAAACAAACTATTTGACAGCTACTCTGGTAATAGTAATACAGTTTTCTGACATTGGTATGTTAAGGGCAACTATCAGTCATGGTGTGTGAAAAGTTAGCTCATGTTGTTTATTGGGTAGAGGTGTAAATATGCGAAATAGTATTTTTTCAGGGTGAATTGGAACATGCTGCGAGTGTACAAAAAGAAGATTGAGCCAACTGGCTATCAAAACTATAGCGAGATAAGCCTCCGGAAAGCTCTGAATGAAATCAATGCTCGTAAAATATCTCTCAGAAATGTTTCTGAAAAATATGGAATACCTGTTAGTACACTCTCAAGGAAGTTACATAATAAAAATAGGTGGACAAACCGTCTTGGCAGTAGAAGAAGAGAGGGCTTTAATTAGTGGTTTATTTAAATGTGCAGACTGGGGTCTGTCACTTAAGATAAAGTGAGGTTCGGGGTACTGTGAAGTGGAAGAGTGGAGAAGAGGTCTGATGGCAACAGGCCTAGGATATGAGTGAGTGACAAAACTGCTTTCACGTAACAAGGATCTTACAGTACGTTCAAGTGAAAATTTAAGGAGAGCTAGGGTGCAGGTTAATAGAGAAGATAGAAAACTATTTCAGAAATTTGGCGCAGACAGTGAGAGGTGTTCCACCTAGTAATCAGCATTAATTAACATTAAAAAGACGCAACAAAAAGGCATCCTCCGCAACAAAGTTCTGTTGTGTTTACTGTGTTCCAATCAACCCCTACACATGGTTTAAATGCAAATATTTATCAAAAGAGTCAGTGTACCAAATGACCCAAAATACTAGAGTGATTTGGAACTCAGTTTAGATTCAAATATAAGAAAAGGTTATAGAGGATAGAGGATTTTTATCCTTGCAACATAGATGTAAGCATAACTAGAGATGCTATATTTAAATTTTCAGAGTTGTAGTGCAATATTTAGACATTAATTTTCAGTAAAAACTACATTTTCTGTTCCATTTCACCGCAAGTTACGGTAAATGAACAATATAACAATAGTTAAATCTAAGAAATTCGGAAAAGAATTAACTTCTTCACGAAGTGTAAATACAGTGGAACCTTCTTTAATGAGTATCATTCGCTACTGACTCATGCCAGAAATGCGAAACAGTCGTCGTACAAAATTCACATTTACAATAAAGTGAAAATAGGATAATTCTTTCTATTCCGATAAAAACAAAAACAACGTCTAACAATGTACAGGAAAGAAAGTTGTATCAACGGAAAGAAAATTAAATCCATTGCTTTTACGACACCAAAATATTTATTTATTTATTTTAGGGGGTACTCGGAATATTTTTACTTCCAAGTGGGTTACACATTCGAAAAGGCCGAGAAACTATGTTATACCATAATACTGGCCAATTTTGTATTTCGGTTTTGGGCATATGAATTCCTGGAAACACAGTCTGTAAGAGATGAAAGAAAATGTAGTTTTTTCTGTACGCATTTCGACACGACACTTCAGTTTTATTCCTATGAAGGTGCAATTCTGCTTCCTACACGCTATAATTTTCTGTTATTTCCTTTTTATTTATTCAAAATAAACCGTTCAACTGATGTTTTAAGTTGTACACTCAATGTCCTCATTCCGACATGAAATACACGCAGTAGGTATTACTATGTCCCAAGGCTATAAAGTTGAGTGTTGTAGATTGTCAGAACTTACTGTACCATCTGCATGACGCGGTGCGGCTCGTAAATCTCGTCCTTCAGCTTCTGAAACAGAACAATACATCTACAATGTATTTTAATTGTCTACTGTATATTTTATAGTAAAAAACTGAATATGCTTATTTAAGTTGTTCGCATACGTTGCCTTCACTGGTTAACGCTTAATACATTGTTTCTGCAACATGACTGTTTAAAAAGTACTCCAGAAACAAACAGCAACTTATACCAACGAAAATTAAAAGTCTTCCTACAAGAATGTTCTCTTTGCAGCATCATAGGGGGCTCTTCTCCTGATGCTGAAGATAGTTTGTAATGTTGATAATATACCGTGAAAGGTATTAATATGTTAGAAAACGCCATGTACCAAAATGCGGTTCTTATGAGACTCGTATCTGGGGTTCTATTCATAAAGGGTAATGTGTTTTCGATAGCCCTTGGCGTAGAGATCATTCGTATTGCCATACTGTAGCTATCATGTAGTAACGTATCAAAATTGAAATACTGCAAACATCCTGCACCCTAGCCAAATTCAGCAAATAGCCAGGCTTTTGCACAGTACGGGTGCTTTATATGGGTTTACCATTTGTTCAGGGGCGGTTTCTGAGAAAACCACGCAAAACCATGGTTGTTTAGTTACCAAAACTGCAAATTGTGGATCTGGTCACGTCTATGTTTTTTACTGATCGCAGATCGCCGAAATTTTCACATGTGATCTTAAGGTGTTATTCTCAAATTCGATTTCTTTATCAGTTTCCGAAATCCAGACGTCCAAATACATCGTACTTCCGCAAATACTACAAGCCAATTGTGCTCAGAGGCCACTATGAAACTTACCACCCGATTTTAAGAAATCTACTCGTCGAACAAAACTCATTTTTAACCTGTTGGAGTTCGACCCAATCGCTGGATGACGGGTTGATTTGATTTTCGTTATTCGTCATAATTTCTGAGAATCATCAAATTTAATAAAGTATTGCAACGTATTTTAAAGAGTTTGGACAGGTAAAAGAAGTTGAATAATGTTTGCGTAGCGTATGTCTGATTTTAGGTCATACATAGCAGCAAATTCCTGGAAGATATCCTTTTTTTATTATTATTTTTTTTTAATTTGGCTAACATCAATAACTGAATGCCTTGTCGAGGTACTGTTTCCATATTCGAGAGGCGAGCCCTCATGGCCTGACGACTCCAGTGCTAGCGCTCTACTTGGTCGTTACGAAGTACTTACCTTTCCATTTTAAGAAAACTATTCTGCGAAGAAATTTGATTTTCGACATCGTACAGTCTAATTGGTACTGAATTCCTTTTTGGTAGTAGTCATACGCAGTATACAAATTTGCATATACAGTGTGAAGCATGAAAAACAGTTTAAAAAAAAATAGGTTTTTAAAAATTGTAATAGAAGTAGTTCAATTCGAAGAGGGCCATCCACTAACAGCGCCACTCTTGGCAGGCAGGCATTGAAATCTGTAAAGCCCCACCTGAAATGTTAAAATAATATCTACTACTGATGCCCCTTCAGTTGTGTGTAAACGGGGGTTTAGACGTTGCCACTAAGTTGTATCGCGGAATGTCAAGTCACATAATTACTCTCTTACCATAGTGGACATTAGATATGCATGATGGATATACAGCAGTTTAGATTGTAATCCGTAAGTAACTATTGTTTCTTCTCTGTAATAAGTCGCTGAACTGTTAATACGTAATTATATTTGCGGACAGATAAAAAAAAGATCGTTATTCAGGAGCCAGGTCTGTAACGGAAGTTATTTGAATACATAATGACATTAAAATATTATGTGTTTAATTCAAGTATTTAGAATTAATCCCAGATTATCAGTATATTTCGTGCAGCTGTTAGAGATCCATTGTTGGCTGCCGACATTATTATTCGAACCAACGGCGGACAAAACTAAATTGGTCTGACTCTAATTACCCAAAAGAGGAGAATGAAAACTAAAAAATGTTGTGAAAATTATTTTGTATAGCAATTTCAAATTATTACTGCATTGCGGGCCCGGTAGTCTTGGGGTAAAGCGCTCGGTTAGAAACCGCAGGGTCGCGGGTTCGAAACCCGGTCGGACCTCGGATTTTTTCAGTCTGCACTTTAACCCCTCCTTCACCTCTCAACGATGTGAGGAGTCGCCAGAAACGACACGTAGTTCGGATTCCACGTTAAGCTGTAGGTCCTGTTTCCTTTCCTTTCCCCGGTTGGATAACTGGGGTAGGCTAGGGACACGCAAGTCGCCCAAGTGGCGTCCAAGTCTTTCAGACTTGCACCAGGCCAATGAGCCACACGAAATTATTATTATTATTAGTGTGTTGATAAGATGTCCAGTGTGAGTAGTGAAATTGACTATTTTATTTATTTACACTAATTGGCCAACTAAGGACCATGTTACAAATTTTATTTCATATTCAGTTTCTTCTTTCTCTTCTCTAGGGCTACTCTTTTGCCTGCTGCCATTTGAAATTGTCTATATGAAAGAAAATGTCAAATTTGAAAAGAAATCACTTCTCATATTTATGGCAGAGGTATTCATGAAACTTTGTGGTGTTCGAACTAGTTGTGTGTAGGTCGAAGACTGTACAATTACAAAAGAGTCTCAGAGCCCAGATTATATTAATTCACAGCTAGCCATTGAACGGAAACAGTCCAGATTTTTATTGCGTTAATTTAGTCTCCATATTCCATGAACAGTGTTTAAATTATGTTTAGGTGGTCAGTTTTTAGTTACGTCTCACAGTTAAGTATCAGTGATCATTAGATGAACGGCGATTAAATCAAAATAGTTTAACGAACTACTGAAGACCTTTATGAATTTATGTTTGGGCAGATACATGTCTGTTTTATTCCTATGCAATAACACAAGCAACAGATAAAAACCACACACGCACGCAGCATATACACACGGACACCACAAATCTTAAACAGAGATACATATTTTTTTATTACAGATTAGGATTCTCCGAGAAAAAATTTGTAGATTTTGAATGAAAAATTCATCGTTTGTGTGGCCATAATGTCCGAAGCTGCTTTCATAATTATGAATAGCAGTGTTTGTCCGTCTTTGCAACTACATTAAAAATGCGATTTTTCTCACCAGACGAGTTTCGTTTTAATGACAGTAAAACATTTTCAGTGGTGGGAATTTTGTCTTGTTTTCCCTTCACATCATACAGTACCGCTGGTTCTTCATGATGTGTCGTTGTTTTTCCACTACTTCCTCTGTCACTTTTGCACTTCCCATAATTGTTTTCACAAATCAGACGTGTTTGTTTTTGTTTTGACGGAGTCTGCAAAGTGTGTTATTGGAGTCACACTTCGCAGACTCTGTCAAAACAAAAACAAACATGTCTGATCTGTGAAAAACAATTATGAGCAATGCAAAAGTGACAGTGGACGTAGTGGAAAAACGACACAGCATGAAGAACAGGCGGTACTGCATGCAACAGACCGGCATTCCATGATGTGAAGTGAAAACAAGACAAAATTTCCCCCGCTGAAGATGTTTTACTGTCATTAAAACGAAACGCGTCTGGTAAGAAAATCGCATTTTTATTGTAGTTGCAAAGACGGACAAACAATGCTATTCATAATTTTGTATGAAACATGACAGATGGCGCTGTAATCGGCAAAATGTTCTTACCAAAGTTTCAAAACTGTTTGAATGATTTACTTCAAACTTATATCCCAAACATTAAGAAACATTAGAAATCCAATCCAGCATCAATATTCCTGTCTCTTGTTTTCAATTGCTGTGCTAGTCGTAGGCGGAGACTGCCAGGGAAACTTTGTGTGTATAGTGAAGCTGTGTGAGGCGAATATCTGGAGGCCTCCACCAGACGGCAGCAGCATCGCTTTCGGGCCACTAAGATCTTCACTTTATTTTTGACTATAACCGCTGCTACACGCCTCGGTATACAATGATAGAGGCTCTAGCTGTGGTGTTTGGGAACAGCAGTCCATGCTGCTAACAAATGTTCGTCCATCTACAGGACGTAACTATTGTGGTTATCAGTCCCTAGGCATACAAACTTAAGCCCGATTGGGCATGCCTGGTACAAGCATTGCAGCCAGACCAACGGTTGCAGAGTTGCATATTGCACTCTTGGAAGAATGGGCAAATATCCCTCAAGGTCTGGTTGATAACCTCATACTGTCCATGCCACGCAGGTGTGCAAGTGTACTGGCCATCCTACGTGATCATACACCATATTATGGCCCTTCACACCATACTGGTATAATTTGTATTTTATTTTCATGACCAAAATTCTTGTTTTCATTGTAATCGTCTTGAGCAATCCTGCTCGTAATATTTTTGATGTCAGGTGTTTCATGTAACTATTTTAGTCTTCTGATGAAGTTGTCCTTAGTGGAAACGAAACCTAGGTCAAGAACCTGAAAATTACGCAACCGGTTGGCTGTTATACAAAATTGTTAAAAAAATGGATTACGGTTGCAGTTAATCAGCAAAGTTCAAAATTGTAAATCAATATACATATATAAAAATGGATCGTGTGACGTGTGTCCGTATATTTCACCTGGTAGCCAAAATTATTTACTGTAGATCAATGGCGGTTATGTATGAGAGTAGCCTTTAGGTTCGTGGTGTGCACTGTGGTGTTTTGGTCGCGGTGTGTGGCGGTGGGTGAGTGTAGCGAACAAAAATCCGTAAAATGTGAAGCAATACGACGATCAACAGATGATCAAAGATAGAAAGACTCAAAGATAAAACACTGGGAAACACAGACATACATTAACTGAGCATTAACTACACTGACAATACACCAATGATCTCAATATAAACACTGGAAAGACAACTGTAGTGCTTCAGATCAAAATACTGACAACCGGATTAGAGAGTCAAACATACGTCAAACGTCACGGTTTCATAATACATAGTACCACCTCCACATTATCTTTTAGCTCTCTGCAATACACAGACTGTAGATATGCGTTAATGTATGTCTGTGACGGAAAGTTCGTAAGTCATAGGTTACTTTGGTTTAGCGGACAGTATCGCTTTACTAACAAAGGGTGGAAGAAATAGTTGTTGAAAGTCGTCAGCTTATATAAAATTTGGTACAAGACCAGCGATGACACTATAATAGCAACGAGATTATATGCAGCGAATCATCACAGACCAAAGGTAACACAGACTGAACGTGACGTCATTGTACTGAAACAAATATCTAAGTCACGTGACTCGGGGCAGAAAAACGTTTTCATCTTTACGAGAAATGCGAAATATAGCTGACAGTTGCAGTTCTTATCCTTTGTAGTGGAACTTAAGCGTGTATTTGAACACTAAAACGTCTTGGCGTATTCTTATCACATCTTAGTAGTACAATTGGCGTTAGTTCTCCGCAGATGCAAAAATTAATGCTATAGCTACAGTTTTTATACGTGCCTGGATGAAACGTATTGACAGTCTTTTTACAACCAACAGAACAACAGTTTTTACGTGAATGATTGTTGTTGTACTGTGAGTCTTTTAGTTAGTATTTTACACAGGAGTAGAAGATCAAATATCACTATGAAAGGAGCATCAGCTTCCGTAAGAATAGGGTAGTGAGGAAACATCATTGATGCACTCGGCAAGAAGTGACTTTATTGATATAATAAATAATCTGTATGAATGTTTATCTTTGTATAACTTAATTGAATGCAGATTTTCACCAGAAATGACTTACTTGCTGACATATAAACTTTTTCAGGAGCAGCTTGAAGTATCTTCCAATCGATAATCACATTCATAACTAGCAAAAATTAAAAGATTCATTGCATAACACAAATTTCGAATATGTAATTCTCTTGCTTCTAAAAATCACTGACAACACAGTACTTTTCACCTGGGCACATGGATACACGAAATCACTGCATTAATATTAATAACAAGATGAAATTACGTTGCCTTCACTACTAGGTTGTAATAGGAATACCAGAAGTCGTTTTATTATTAAAATCAACTCTTGTTTTCACCTGTAAATAAGAAAAACTGTTGCTCATAATGATGAAAACTCAGTCACGTGACTCGGGGCAGTGTTAGATGTTGGTTTCGAACCACAACACAGCATAGATAGGAACACGCGCAGTCTATGTTATCTTTGGTCTATGGCGAAACATGATGCATTCTTCAGTAGTTTCTCTGCAACAATCGTACGAATAAAGAAAAATAAGTGCATATTGCAGTTTCAAAAGTAAAACTACCAAGAAAGATGCCAAAGCGTACGAAAGAAATTTCGCGTTCTCGATCCGTTTCTAAAAGACACAAAACGGTGCCGAAAAGTGAATTCACAGACGATAGAAGCTTGAAGCCGGCCGCGGTGGCCGAGGGGACTGAGGCGCTTCAGTCACGGTCTGCACGGCCACTACGGTCGGGGGTTCGAATCCCCCCCTCGGGCATGGATATTTGTGCCGTCCTAGTTCTTAAGTAGTTTGTAAGTTTAGGGACTGATGACCCCGTAGTTAAGTCCCATAAGCTTTACAAACATTTGAACATTTTTTTGTGATAATGCAGTAGAGACATCACTAGTACTTGAGTTGTCAATACGAGAGAGAGAGAGAGAGCGAATGAAGGTTCTTTTATGAATCTAGAAATGTCCTCCTTTCTGAAGACGGACATCTGGTAATCCTTTATGTAGGTAACTATATTTTCAAGGATGCCACTTACCAAACCTCATACTGGTTACCCATTGATTTAGCAACTCCTTGTTCACCAAAGGAAATCTGTATAAAGCATTGTTTAATTACAGTTCATATACCTAGGCTACTTACCCAATGGTTAATACGCATTTTTACACGATATAAACAACTGTCAGTATATTAAAATACACCAAATACAACCGTCATCTACCTAGCTTTTTGATGGTCGTGAAATAAACATAATTCTGAAACTTGGTAAATGCGAAAGTTAAGTATAATGAATGTTCATAGGCAAATACACGCTGATACACAACGACCTATATAATTACATCTCTCTTTCGTTATGCATGATATTCCAACTGTTTTATCACTGCGGTTGCTGCAGTTGTACGCCGAACATACACTGGGCTTGATTTACCACTAATAATAGCGCTTACACGTTAGTTTAGATTACAAACAGCAGCGTCTGCTCACGCTGCTGCTTCAAACTGACTTTCTCAAATATGGCGGCCAGTGTTGTTTAGTGCTGCCACTCAGAGCGCTGTAGCTTGCCTGTGGACTTTCTATGTTGTTTATATAGGTCGTTGTCCCAGAGGCTTTATTCGTGTTTTCAGTGGACGCCATCTAGTTTTGCAGATGATGGTGGCGGACGGTCAGGGCTCTAGCGGCGTGAGACCCGCACAGGTGTCTGTCAGATAGGCGGACATCACACGGGGAGAGATAACCGCTATCGCCTGATGCACTCCACGACATCGCGGCTCGATTGTTCCTGGAGCACTGGACAACCGCACTAGGCGAACGCCTCCTGGAGACAAGGCCTCACAACAGCCCGTGCTACGTCACACTGACAAGGCCGCGGCCAACGGGAAATACAGGCCCCAGCGAAGACGTCATGCAGTGGCGGTGCTAGACGAAAACTGGGCGTCGGCGAACTCGTCCTTGTGAGGCCCCTTTCATTTTTCCAGTAAGGAGGAAAATGTTAAATAAAATGAGCTGTAATCATTATACTATCATTTTACTATTATAATATACAACTATTATTGAAAAAAAAAAACAGTAAACAAACACAGCCGCGGTGGAGTAGCCGAGCGGTCTAAAGCGTCTCGCTGAGGAGCGCGCGGATGATGGCCGTGGAGGTTCGAGTCCTCCCTGGGGCATGGGTGTGTGTGTTTGTCCTTAGGTTAGTTTACCTAGGTTTAAGTAGTTTGTAAGTTACGGACTGATGACCACGCAGTTTGGTCCGATAGATTTACAAACATTGAAACAAACACAAATTAAAATATAGAAATATTTCGGCTTTTCGCCTCACAGAATTTTTTTAAAGATCACATCTTAATTGATACTAGCTGCTATTTTGGCTTCAATTGATAGTATTGACAACGCAGATAATCTTTCTTCGCTCATTGTGCTTCTCAAGTAAGTCTTAATCAATTTTAGCCTTGTGAAGCTTCTCTCGACCGAAGCTGTACTGACTGGAACTGTGAGCATCATTCTGATTGTTATATAAACATTAGGATATACTTCTTCTAAATTGTTTTCTAAAATGTACTTTTTTTCTTAAAAAATGTTTGTTAAGCTTATGGGACTTAACTACGGGGTCATCAGCCCCTATAAAATGTACTGAAGAACTTGTTTTGGAAGTATTTAACTAAAAATTGCATCAGTGCTGCACTCATACGGAAATAAATACGGACAACTAAATAGCTGCCGGCAGGGAAGGGCCGAGCGCACTAAGGCGACATACCACGGTGAGCGAGATCGGTCTCGTCGGGGGTAGAATCTCACCCTACAGTACGGATGTTCGTTCTTGGGTTAAGCTAGTGTAAGTTAGATTTAGGTCGTCGCTACATAACCCAGCATTTGAAAAGCGCCGATAAACAACAAATATAAAAAAGCTAAAATCTTAACGATGTTTTGCGAGGCCCCCACAGGCGCAAGGCCGTCGGCGGTTGCCGACGTCACCGACGCCTAGCGCCGCCACTGACGTCATGCCATGTAGGCCAAGGCCAAGGTAGTTCTGAGCCGGAGCGATCGCTACGTTAGTGGCTGCCCGCTATGAGGCAGTGGGCAGTGCCCCAGCGGCCGGCCAATCGGCTAGCGATCGCGCCAGCTCAGAACTACCTTGCTTACGTGGCACGATGTGTGCGCTGAGGCCTGTCTGTCTCACAGAGCACGGACAAGGCCGCGGCCGCCAGCGGAATGGCTGGCCGCTGGGCCACGGCCACTGCCACATGGTGGGCAGACAGTAAGCTGACGGCTGCGGCCTGGTCACTGTGACGTAGGACGGGCTGTTGTGAGTTCTTGTCTCTAGGTTGTGTTGGCTAGGCCCTTTCTCAGGGCTCACCTCTGCCTGCAGCAGCATTTCAGGCCACGGCGACAGAGTCTATAGTTGGTGTCACGTAGGAAGGCGCTTCCGCGCATAGAGGCGGAGCGATAGGGGAAGCGTGGAGGGGAGGGGAGGGGAGGAGCTACAGCCGAGCGACAACAGTGGTGCCTGCGGGAGAAACACTGCGTAAAGGCTAGTCTACACGACGACACTAGGTTGCGAAACTCGTGAAATGAATTGCACGCAACTGGTTTCGTGTATGAAGACACGGCGACAATACTACACACTTCAGATTCGTTGTTTTGTGAGTGCCGTAGTCGGCGTAAAATGAAAGTGTTGGTAGCTGTAAGAGTTGTGGCGGATCTATTGCTTGTCTGTGAGAAGTCGCTGCAAGACTAAACATAAAAAGAACAAGAAATGTGTTTGGCTTTGTGACTGGATTAAAAAAAGACGTCAGCTCGGTTGCTCAGCGATCTTGCTGAAAGAAATTGTGATAGAAGACCCTAGAAGTTATTTTAATCAACTTAGAATGTCACCAGGGCAGTTAACATTCCTTTTAAATAGAGTTAGTAATGGAACAAAGAAAAAACATACTGTTATGCGTGAAGGATTGTTACCAGAACTGAAATTACAAATTGCATTACGTTCCTTGTCAAGTAGATATTCGTCTCTGCAGTACTTGTACCGTGATCCGAAATCCACAATTGCCATACTTATTTTGTATAGGTATTACGAATTGAATGTATTTTAGTCTGCAATTCACTAATCGTCAACCCATCAATATTTAATTTCACGAATAATTGCTTGAAGAGCACTAACACACCGTTAAAATCGCATAACACCTACGCATCCCATATATGTTCAAAAACCGAATTATTTCTCCCGTTTCCCCAGTATGTTGTATTTTGTTCTGTGTTGGTTGTAACCTAACCTATAAACACGCGCCGAAGTTGGGATGTTCCGAAACTGTTTAGTTTCCCCAACGAGTTGCACGAACGCCTGCCGCGCATGCGTACTGGCCAGTAGCGCAGTTTCATGAAACCTAGTGGCGTCGTCTAAACTAGCCTTAACTCGCGACCAGCTACGCGCCTACAGAATGATTGTTATTGGCTGCCGGTGCGGTAATGGAGCGGGATATGCAGAACGTCTAAAACTGGGTTACCTTCCTTCGTGACATGGAGTATAGTGTCTATATAGACACTGCAAGACTACTGTAGAAGTTTTTCTCGTTCATAGCTCAAATCAAGAGTTTTACAGGAGAACTTCTGCGAAATCTGTAAAGTAGGAGGCGAGATACTGGCAGAAGTAAAGCTGTGAGGACGGAACGCAAAGCGCGCCAGGATAGCTCAGTCGGTGCCAAACGCAGTGACTTAGTTTGCTAGGTCAGATGTCTTAACGCTCTCTGTAATAAAAACTGAGCAAAAACCTCAACAAACAACCCAGAACGAACATGAGCAAACGATCGCAAAGAATCAATTTAGCAGATGAACAAAAAAGAAAAAAAAAACTGGTAGAGCGTTTGCCCGTGAAAGGCAAAGGTCTCAGATTCCAATCCCGGTTCCAGCACACAGATTTAATCACCAGGACCTTTCATATCAGTGCACATCCCGCTGCAGAGTGAAATTATCATTTAAGTTTAGAAATCCAGGGTTGATTATAACAACAGGGTGATATAAATTCATATCATCTTATGTTCATACATATGCTTCTATTGGTAGAAGTCTTCCAGTTTCTTGATATGAAAGAGATATATACATGCCAAAGAAAGTGCTGCAGCACCACGATTCTACGGCTACGTGATCCTTTTCATAAAAATTGAATAGAGATATATAAAAAGAACACTTCAATTCTCTTTAGTCGGAATGGAAACCACAATTTGCAAGTTGGATGACAATAACCCAGCCATCAGCTATGAATTTGTGTTCTGGTTGCAGGATACACCAGTAACAGCTCGTCGTGGACCGATGCATGCCTGTATTCATTGTACCTTAGTGCCCACTAGATCGACAACTAACTGATCGTCCATACTGCCTGCTTCCTCATCAGCGACTCGGCGTAGATCTCTCAAATTGGTTCGTGGGTTCTCTCGTCCAAAAACAAGCCTTTTCAATGTATACCAGGTTTGTTAGATACGGTTAACATCAGCAGAACATGCTGGCCATTCTAATCGTGGGATGTCTTTAGTACCAAGGAACACATTCAGAAACGGTAACGATGAGAGCTGGAATTGCCGTATCTTAAGACAAAAAACCTAACAGAAATTCTTCCCATACGGTTGCACTATACGTCACAGAATGTCAACTCCTTTGATTGTGTACGGTGGCCCTACTCACTGCCACCCCAAAACGTCAGCGAGCCACCGCCTCACTGCATTCGCTGGATGCTGTATCTGAGAGATCCAATCTGACCAGGCTACCTCCAAAACGTCTCCGACGATTGTTCGGTTGAAGGCAAATGCTAGTCTCATGTGTGAACAGCAATCTATGCCAATTGTGATGAGTCCATTCACTATGCTGTTGGGTCCATTAATAGCGCGCTGCGTTGTGTCACAGCTGCACCTCGGCGTAGACGTGAATTTACATGTCCTGTAGCCTATTACGTGTAGTTTTTAACAGCCAGAGTAAGCCAGGTCATCGATAGTTCCTGTATCTCTGCACCTCCTGCACGTCCAAACAATTTCCTCTTCATTCACTCCGACTTTCGTTGATGAGAATCAGTCTTTATATAAAGTAACAATACGGATATGATAAAATTTTGGAATTGATCTTATAGGCATAGCAGAACCACAGTATGAGGGTAAGATGGGTTCAGTGACAACAATAGGTTAACTGGAAGTAAATAATTGCCATGGTCCCTCTATCCTCCCCCTGAAGGTCAAGTTCAAGGTCATCAATACACAGGCAGGTTTTGGAACAGCATACATAAAGCGACGACCCCAAGCATCAAATCATTCAAAAGTAAGTAATTAAAGATGACAGCCCTTCCCACCACTCCCTGGATGTCATCCACTTACACGGCGCTTTCTGCAAAAGCATTCATGTGTAATTACAGACCAGCTCCCTGAACGTAATTGAAATACGTGAGGGTTCTGGAACAGCACTCATGCGTAACTACACTATTGGACATTAAAATTGCTACACCAAGAAGAAATGCAAATGAGAAACGGTTATTAATTGGACAAATATATTATACTACAACTAACATGTGATTACATTTTCATGCAATTTTGGTGCATAGATCCTGAGAAATCAGTACCCAGAACAACCACCTCTGGCCGTAATAACGACCTTAATATCCCTGGGCTTTGAGTCAAACAGAGCTTGGATGGCGTGTACAGGTACAGATGCCGATGCAGTTTCAACACGATACCACAGTTCATTAAGAATAGTGACTGGCGTATTGTGATGAGCCAGTTGCTAGGCCAACATTGACCGGACGTTCCAAACCGGTGAGAGATCTGGAGAATATGCTGGCCAGGGATGCAGTCGAACATTTTCCGTATCCAGAAAGGCTCGTACAGGACCTGCAACATGCGGTCGTGCATTATCCTGCTGAAATGTGGGGTGTCGCAGCGATCGAATAGAGTGTAGAGACACGGGTCGTAACATATCTGAAATGTAACGGCCAGTGTTCAAAGTGCCGTCGATGCGAACAAGAGGTGACCGAAACGTGTAACCAATGGCACCCCATACCATCACGCCAGGTGATACGACAGTATGGCGATGACGAATGTGCGTTCACCGTGAAATCGCCAAACACGGATGTGACCATCATGATGCTGTAAACAGAACCCAGATTCACCCGAAAAAATGTTTTGCCATTCGTGCACCCAGGTTTATTGTTGCAGACACTAACGCAGGCGCCCTTCTCTGTGATGGAGCGTCAAGGGTAACCACAGCCATGGTCTCTGATAATCCATGCTGCTGCAAACGTCGTCGAACTGTTCGTGCAGATGGTTGTTGTCTTGCAAACGTCCGCATCTGTTGACTTAGGGATCGAGGCGTGGCTGCACGATCCGTGACAACCATGTGGATAAGATGCCTGTCATCTCGACTGCTAGTGATATGAGGCCGTTGGGATCCAGCATGGCGTTCTCTATTGACCTCCTGAACCCACCGATTCCATATTCTGATAACAGTCATTGGATCGCTACCAACGCGAGCAGTAATGTCGCGATACGATAAACCGCAAACGCGATAGGCTACGATCCGACCTTCATCAATGTCAGAAATGTGATGGTACACATTTCTCCTCCTTACACGAGACATCCAACAATGTTTCACCAGACAACGCCGGTCAACTGCTGTTTGTGTATGAGAAATCGGTTGTTAACTTTCCTCATGTCAGCACATTGTAGATGTGAATGCTCTGAAAAGCTAATCATTTGCATATCACAGCATTTTCTTCCTGTCGGTAAAATTTCGCGTCTGTAGTACGTCATCTTCATGGTGTAGCAATCTTAATAGCCAGGAGTGTAATTAAAAGTGTCGTCCTCCAAGCAACAAATCATTGAGTTGCAAGTAATTAAAAATGACACTCCACTTCCCACCACCCACGTACAATTGAATGATTTGCTGCTTGGAGGGACATCATTTTTAGATGAAAGCTGTTCCAGAACCCACATGTATGTCGATGACCTTGACCTTGAAGTTCAGGGACTGGCGGGAGGGGGAGGGGAGACGGACCATGCCTGTTATTCACGCCCAGTTCTACGTTTCGCTGAGCCGCGGTGGAGTAGCCGCGTGGTCTGGGGTACGGCCATAGTGAACGTCTTCCCGCTAGCTGCTCGGCCGCTTAACTCGCAGCGGTCGGACCGCGCGCTGCAACGGCGCGATGGCAGCTGGTGGCTGATGCCAATACATGAGCAAAATTACTTTTCCATTTTCTTGCTGTAAAAATACTGTATGTGTATGAAACAAAGCTACATCGCACTCCGGTGTCAGTTTTTCGATAAAAATTTTCCTTCTGCTGTAAAAAAATAAAAACCACCTCTCCCTGTTTTGTGCGTTTTCCTTGACGTAGAATACTTCTCACTCGATTCTGAGGAAACTAATTGTCGTACAACACCGATTTTTGCATATCTTGCACGCTAACATAACAGCTTCATAACGGAGTGTCTCTTTTTCGATATTCGTCATAGTTATTACGATACTTAATTTCCAATTAACCTATCGCATACCATTTTAAGCTTTTGCAGTGAAAAATATAGTCACTGACTACTTTTTGTTTGGTTAACTTTAGGTTATACATTACTGCGTACTAAATGTAGCCAATATTGTGAAATTGTTTTTAAAGCTGAAAAGAAAGCGATAAATCGCTCCAGTATAGCGAACTGGGTGTTGAAATTTGAGGGCGCTAGCGTCGCGCGCTCTCCTTCGGCGCGCCATGTGCACAACTACTGAGCTCCTAGCCTGCAGCTCAGTCAGTCAACCTTCGTAATAAAGCACATGCCCGAGCCAACAGAAAATGACTTTAAAAATAGCAAAGTTTATCTGGGACAGATGACAATTCTTTAACTCGTTTTAAAATATTGATGGCATACAATCTCGGATAAAAAAAGGACAGTAAATCTCGTTCTATATATTGTAGTTACAAATATTGGATTGCTAGCTGTAACTGACGGAGAATTGCAAGTTCATAATGGTGACTCTTAGGTTCTAAGGAAAAGAGAATGCTAGTGTTTGTGTTGAATGCCTCTTCCGACATGCAGTAGAAATGGGAAGACTAAAATTACCAGAAGAATTTTTGACAGGATCCAATAGCAAGCGTTTAAATGTTATCCAAGGAGCTGCAGCATTTTTCCTCTGAATCAATATTTAATTAGACTTTCTCCACAAAAAAACAAGAGCGGGGGGACATTAAAGATGTTTTCTATATATACATGTGGCGTTTGTTCGGAAAGAACAGACATCACATTCTGATCCTGCAGCTGTTTTTATTTAATATTCATAGAATGTATGACTTCAACTGCTATTGGGCAAAGCTGGGTAGTCCTTGCAGGTGCGGTGATCACTGTGTCCCCAGTGGTGTAGGGGTCAGCGCAACTGCCTAGAAAGCAGGAGACCCGGGTTCGAATCCCGGCTGGGTACACATTTTCAGCTTTGCCCAATAGCAGTTGAAGTCATATATTCTATGAATATTAAAAAAGATGTTTTCAACGGCATTGTTAAGTTGGAATAATAAGTTCGTATATGCAGCTTAAGGGCACTTTCTTTCTAGTTGAGTTTATTGCATGTAAATCAGTGGTGCTATAATGTAACTGCTGTTATAACTTGGCACCATCAACGGATGATGATGACGAAAAAAATGCCAAAACTGGACTCACTAGTTGCTGGCATGGGGTAATAACTGTTAGATCACGACAGGGAAAAACTTGCAACTGCTGTCCTATAACCTCAATATCCATACAAAGTAACTATATAAGGCTTTCTATAGTCCATGGTGTGGCTGATACAGCAACCAATCAAATTTTAATTTCAAGTAAAAACAGTCTTGATTGCAAAGTGGTTTTATTAATTACCAATGACGCGTTTCGCCCTCACAGCAGGGTATCATCACATTATCTGCATGACAAACGTTACGCAAATTGCTACAACAGCCCCTGTTTCACTACTTTAAATGTTGTAGTAATTCTTGTGTAACATTTGTCATGCAGGTAAGATGATACCCTGCTGTGAGGGCAGAACGCTTCATTGGTAATTAATAATACCACTTTGCAACCAAGACTGTTTTTACTTGAAATTACCCTGTAACTGACAGTGTACCGTCTGTCACAGTGTGTGTATTTTGAGATTATAGTAGGACAGCAGTTACAATTATTTCACTGTCAAGGTTCCTAATCACATACCGACATTTTATACAGTTCACGAAAAAAAAAAAAAAAAAAAAAAAAAAAAAAAAAAAAAAAAAAAAAATTGGTAAGGAAAATTGACATGGAATGGCAGCAAAGTAATTATGAATGATGTAGCCTCGTGTTATTGGCTCACAAAAAAGTCAATTACACGTGCAACCTTTAGCAAAGAAGTAACCATTCCATTTACTGAGCTAAATATCCTGACAACATGTAAATTATCTTGAATGTGTAGTTGTTTGCTATAATAAAGTACTGGTCTTCTTGTATAAATATGAACAATTAGATGCAATTAAAGACATTGCAAAACCGGTTGGGCGAGTGTATAAAAGTTCAATAAAATTCAGCTACAGTGAATTAACAGCCTTTCATTCAACATTTGAGATAAACGCGTCTTTATCAGCTCCTATTAATTGTGATGCGCAGCGCACAGTGTTGAAAGCTCGGAACCCGCGAGCTGAGAGCGGAACAAGAAACAAATTCTTTGTTGCACGCGCCTGTGAAAGCGACGTGAGCGAGCTGAGGCGGCCGCGCGGGTGCACTGTAGCCACCACAATGGGATCACCCACTGGGTTTTCCAACCGCCTCCCTGCCGGCAGAAGCAGCAAGCGTGGAGCGTGGAGCGGCCCACTGTGGCCGTACCCTAAGGCGCCTCGCTGCGGAGCGCGCGGTTGCTCGCCGTGGAGGTTCGAGTCCTCCCTGGGGCATGGGTGTGTATGTGTGTGTGTTGTCCTTAGGCTAGTATACCTAGGTTTAAGTAGTTTGTAAGCTACGGACTGATGACCACGCAGTTTGGTCCGATAGATTTACAGACATTTGAATTTTGATTTCGTTTCGCTGTCGCCGAACCTGCCCTGTCCTAACCGCTGATCGGCAGTCACATTGGCACTGCTCATGCGTGGTTGTGTAGAACTAAGACTTTTCACAGACCAGCACAAAGATGTCATGAACCACATGGCCAGCCTTTAGCACAAAGAGAGTGGCCATAAAGAAAATAATTCTTAAATTTCTGACGACGGCTTCCAATCTAATGAAAAATGACGATTCGTTTGAAGTATTACAAAGCTAGGTCCGATTACTATTCAAGAAGTCGGTAAAATTAATCGCCAATAAAATCTTTGCCTATTTGTTCGAAGCACATAGAATGACCCGATTAGTGTATCGTACAGACCATGAAGTAAACAAATAATGCTATTCCTGCTTTATGGTTGACAGATTCTTGAATGTACCCTCGACCGCTCAGTAAAAATAATTGCCCTCGTAAAGCGAAGATTCCATGAGAAAACGTCAGTGTTGTCAAGCAATTGGCTAAAATGAAGACTCACACGATACTTACTATTTAGCATATATTGCCGACATTATTGTAGGAGGCCGCTGGGATATTTGGTGAAATTTAATTGGGAGGTATGTTCAAATGTTCAAATGTTTGTTAAGCCTATGGGACTCAACTACAGGGTCATCAGTCCCTAAACTTACAAACTACTTATGAACTACTTACGAACTAGGACGGCACAAATATCCATGCCCGAGGGGGGATTCGAACCCCCGACCGTAGTGACCGTGCTGACCGTGACTGAAGCGCCTCAGTCACCTCGGCCACCGCGGCCGGCTGGGAGGTATGAAACGGTATCTTTTACGTATTAACGAAAATGCCTGACACAATAACAACAAATAAAAACGGAAGTATATACTTCTCATGCCATTTTCGAATTATATAGCTTTCATTAGCCTAATATTTGAAATGGAACTACAATTTCGGTGTTCGTATATTTACAACGCCAAGAAATAAGTTATTTCTATATTGCGATATTCAGAATTCCAGAGCTGACAACATATCGACTTCGTAGTTCCACCCGTGCACCGCTACATGCCTCTCCCGGCGCATCATCATTTATATCGGCGTTCTAGACTTCGTAGTTTAACCCGAGCACCGCTAGATGCCTCTCCCGACGCATCATCTTTTATATCGGCATTCACATGAAAACATCCATTTCCTTTAACCACTCTTAATCACTGCGAAAATGAAGCATTTGAGCGGCACAAGAAAGTGAGTTGGGAGCACTCCATGTTTCGATATTCACTTATTTTAATACGTTATTTTAATACTGCAGATGCGCTGCATTACAGCGTCTTTAGTCGAGGCGAATAGCCAATCATTGAGCTGATTGTTGGGGAATGTAGAACTTGATCCAAGCTGTAGATAGGAATATTTCTACTTCCTTTTACCACTTTTAATGGCTAATATTTATATTCGTGAAATCTACGACAAACAATCTTTAGTATTATGTAACTTTCATTGGCCTTCTTGTACGAATAAATTAATAGTGTGTACCACAATTTTCGTGTTACCGTTATTTCTATAATGATATTGAATTGGCAAGTTGGCGATCAGCCACAAAGGCTGCCGGAGTCGTTAAGTTCAAACCCGGAGAGCCAACGTCTTCGCGGAAGGACACTTCTGTTCCCGCCGTCTTTGACGAGTTGCCGCCAAGACAGGCCGCCACCCTAGGAGGCGTGAAACCTGGCCTTGCGGGCCAGAACGAACTCTTAACTGTATTGTGAGTCAGGTTGGTAACACGTCACTAGCGAAAGAATCGGCGGTGCGAAACTCGCGTTAACAAAACTGGCGTGAGCGACGTGGCCGCTCTCAGTTGGGCAGTTGCTTCAGACGCTTGCAGTTCTTATGAGGACAGGCCCGCGATCGCCTATTGTGCAGAAGCCGCCATGCTCAGTCTTGCTGATATTTCGTTGACCGACAGGAACTTCACAGTTCCACGGAGCAGGTATTCGCGATTAAAGTGAAGTAATTGCATTCGGTCGCGAGTTTAATAAATATGCAACGGTCTGTATATCGGGCGATAGACGCGATGACTACTAAGATGCTTTTCCTTTAGTTTTTGTGCCGCCCCTGTTTCGGGCTCAGTCTACTGTTCTCATGACCAACGGAAATTTTCATGAAACTCAATATGCTCTCTTTCTCTCTCGTTAAAGGCTGGTCAAACTATTTGAATGTGCTTTATTTTCTATGTTTGCTCTCTATTGTATGCCTTGTCCTGCAGCAAGAATCAGTAACAGTTTAATAAGATGTAACAGACTACCTCGAAATTCTATTTACTATTTTCAGAATACAAAGATTATTTCGATGAACTGTCCGATTTCTTTTCTGAAGCCTTCCCCTGTTGCTATCATTTTTTATTCATTTACAAAATAATAGAAACCCCTGCTAGAAGACAGGAGGTCCGATGCTGGCAACGGTCACAGCAACAGAAGATTAACAGTAAGTCACCTGTTAATTGGGAAGCGGAAATCAGGCAGATTGATTTAAGTCATAATCCCGTTTCTTTCTTCCTACAACCAACCATAGGAAGAGGAAAGGCGCTACAGTTGTTTTCATCCTTGGGTGGGTCCAGTAACAACTCTGGACAAACTAAGAAACTTTCTTCCTAGTGCAATACACGCATTCAGTGTCAGTCTTCAGGAAACATTAAAACCAAGGAAATGCAACAAAGTGTTTCATTTTTACTGACCATGCTTTGCAATTGAAGAGGATGGCAGAAATGACAACAGTTTGATATACCGCGAGCTTCGTGCACACTGTTACATCTTTAGTCAGGAATACATGTTTTGCCTCTATTTTTAGGCCTTCATCCACCACATAAAAACCAAAGCAGCAAAGAAATCCTGAATGACCAAGTAAGCGTATCAAAAGTAATCACTGCTCACATTAATAGATGAAATAGGAAAAGCCCAACTTCCTTTACTTTCCCATTAACCCACCCCCTTGGCCGGCCGCGGTGGCCGAGGAGACTGAGGCGCTCCAGTCACGGTCAGCACGGCCACTACGGTCGGGGATTCGAATCCCACCTTGGGCATGGATATTTGTGCCGTCCTAGTTCGTAAGTAGTTCATAAGTAGTTTGTAAGTTTAGGGACTGATGACCCCGTAGTTAAGTCCCATAAGCTTTACAATCATTTGAACATTTTTAATCCACCCCCCTCTATCCTTCTACAAAACATCGAAATCGATGCTCAGATCAAAACACAGGAATTTTTAACACTATCCCAGATTACACGCATACACATACAAATATACAACATCTTTTTCGTACGCGCAAAATACACACGCCCCATACACTTACTCAAGTTGGCAACAAGTGAAAGCAAACGAATTCCGAAATTAGATCCACATTCAAGCCTGCGAAACAATACGATAAATACCGAAAAAGTGATAAACTGTAGAAGGAAATACACAAATCGTGGCGAAATTGTGTGAATTCAACCAGAGACAGGATGGGAAGAACAGCATGGAAATCACGAGACTATAAAACGTGACTAGCCTATATTATTTCGATTAAACCAAAGTGAGCTGTTTGTAACCTGTTGAGGCTACACCGATAATCAAAAGATGTAATTTCCAGATACAGAATCCGTTGCTATGGCCTACAATAAGAGGCAAAACGCAATTGGAGGAAAATATATTTCAAATGTCCAACAAGTGATAACTAGCCACCCATATTTCATCATCCTTGAAGTATTTAAACTAAGGGTTATTGTAGAAGGACCAATCCCAATCCTTATTGCTCCCCCACTACTGTCAGAGACTATGCATAATACGTAAATGGTGAGAGAAGAAACATTTTGTATACGAAGATCCGAAATTTTGGAATTGACTTCGTATAAGTTAGTCCAGTGGTTCCCAGACTGAGCCTCTGATCCACTAGGGGGTCACTAAATTTCTTCAGGTGGTCGCCGGATTACTTTCAAAATATCCAAATAAAATATCTGATTGTCTTTTTTAAGCCTTATCATTTTTATTATAATATTTTTCACCCATTAAGGGAAAGAATTAAGCTCTACCGTTTCCTTATTTTAAATGGTAGTGGTTACGGGTTAATGTTTTAACGTTTTTACGAATTGATCGTTTTAGTTACGTCTACTGAAAGCTGTTTGTTTACGTAAGAGTATTGCTTATAATTGATTGTTGTTTTAGAGATACTTTACAAGAATTCGCATTATTATTTTTCGTGTTTTGACTGGGGCCTACCACACCTGACCGTCGTCCTTCAGATTTTAATTTAAAATAGTAAATCAGTAACATATAAAATTCAGTTAAACTTCATGGCCGCGGCAGATTAGCCTTGCGCACTGGGGAGCGGCCGGTCGCCGTCAGGGGTTCAAGTCCCCCCTCGGGCATGAGTGTTTGTGTTATCCTTAGGTTAGTTTACCTTAGTTTAAGTAGTTTGTAAGCTACGGACTAATTACCAAGCAGTTGAGTCCGATAGATTTACAAACAAATATAAACTTCATGTTTAAAAAATTGTATGAGTTGCCTAATATCAGACCTGGACATCTGACCTAATGGCCGAAATTTAGTTAGCAGTCGATCCTATAGGAAGTTTTTTCCGCTCTTTTCATTGGTGAAATCCGTTTTTTTTTTTTTTTTTTTTTTTTTTTTTTTTTTTTTTTTTTTTTTTTTTTTTTTTTCAAAAATTGACTTAAATGTGATAAATCACGCGTTAAATTTGTTTGTCCACATGAAAAGCGGACACCTACATAAGAGCTCGAAATCAAAATCGGACACTTGTTCAATGAAGCAGTGTGCGACAATGGGAACACAGTATATGATCACATGAGCTCGAAAATCAGACATGGCGACATTATGTGCCAAGTACTAAGATGTTTTAGCCCGTACTGAAGTTTTTCAGTGTTTTTTTATTATTATTACTAATAATCATTTTAAAGCGAGTGAAATGGAACATAATATATCAGCAGCGTCCGAAGGAAAAGCTAGGAAGCGGTTGGGACAACCTGAAAAGTGGAAAATAAACACGGAAAAGAAACAAATGTAAAACTAGCTTGTAAAGTACACTGTTGTATTGTACGAAATTATCACTTGTTGGAAAGAAGTTCGAAGTCAGAAGAAACGTAAGGATGTTTAAGGAAATATCTGGCGTCAGTTTCAACAGACCTTATGCTAATCATTTTAGAGATTCAGTGCCGTAACATTTCATTTTGTAAAATGTTCAAATGTTTGTATAGTCTATCGGACTTAACTACGGGGTCATCAGTCCCTAAACTTACAAACTACTTATGAACTAACTAAGACTAAGGACGGCACAAATATCCATGCCCGAGGGGGGATTCGAACCCCCGTCCGTAGTGGCCGTGCAGACCGTGACTGAAGCGCCTCAGTCTCCTCGGCTTCATTTTGTATATAAAATTAAAAAGATTATTGTAGTTCTTCATTTTTTCAATAAGTAATAGAGTTCAAAATTTAATATTTTTCACTGTATGTTGATATTCCTATAATTTCCCAGATTATACACCTGCAAAAGATTCTCATCAGCAGTAAACGAATCTCTGTGTACCAAAAACGGACATCTGAGAGCGTGTTCACATCAAAAGCGGACACCTACACGTTTTGGTTTCAAAGATGGACATCTGTATTTTCAGACACAATTTGAAGGTTCTTGAGTAATCAAATTGATATTAGCCACTTCCAGGCATAAATACTCGAGTATTAAAGTTGATAATGCTCAGATCAGCTAATAAATATATTAGTTCCACGTTTCACAATAAAAAATGACTTTTATCTCAGTTTCTGGCAAACGACAGATGTCCTTCTTTGATAATAGGCTACTCATATCACCTTTCAAGTCTCACATAAATTAAATAATATGACCAGTGATGAAAAAAACAAAAAAATAGATTGAAAAATTTGAGCGGGAGTCGAACAGTCCCCTGGTCCCTGTACATCTGGCGAAGATCGAACGCTAACCACGCGTAAAACGTAATTTTCTCTGAACTGCCAAAGTACATCACCTTAGTAACGGCTCATTTCGTTGTTTCAGTGGCCTAGTGAAGGCGTACAAAGTAGGGATGTGGTTATATCGGAACCGTATTTCGGAAAAAGGAGTTTTTTAATTTGGTTTATTGGAACCCGAATCGGAACCGAAATGGAAACTGGAGGCAGAAGACAGCTTTCTTGAACTGTTAAGCGTAAGTTTAATAAAATAAAATTACATACGTTACTCATTATTTATATACTTATAATTCGTTCAAAAAGTAGTACAGGTTATACTGTATACGCAAGAGTTGAAAATAAAAATAAAAGTCTTAAACACTAGTAATAAATCAACCCAAATGAAGTGAATCTAAAAGAACTAAATTATATTTTATAAACGAAAGCTTCCCAGCTGTTTCTCCGTTCAACCTACTCCTCAACGGGTCATACATTATGCCAGCGCCGTTAAAAAGTTGTTCGCTGGCTACTGAGCTTGGTGGAGACGGCAAATTAGGGCGGACAATTGAGTACAGGGGTTGAAATCTTGTATTGACTTTCCACCATAACAAGGGATCGTCACTGATTGGAATACGTTTTTCTCTATTCTACTCATTAAGTAAATTCTTCAACTTTTACCGGCCGTCCTCCGTACACACTTTTCGTTGCGGCTTATCATACAATCGACGTAGTGCATAAAGGACTAAAATACAAAATATTGATTTAGCAGTAAATTCTCTACATAATAAATTACAAATATTTCAGATTCTAGTCTGTTTCAGGGCACTCAATTAAATTCAGTGGCGAAGTTGACATTTTGTGGCAAACTGGGACTCTAACGAATTTTTTGTGGAGATTTGTTTTTCTCTTCAGGTCAGTGGCGCAATTATCAGTATTCCGAATATTCTGGAGCCTAAGGAAGCTGAATTTTTGGTATGTTGTTAGGACATATTAGAGTAGTATTAAACGTAGTTTGCAGCTTCGAAATCCTTTAGCTTAACTTTTAAGAGCCAAAAAACCTCGAAATTTTCGGACTTTTTTCTGGTTTTGGCTTATAACTCGTCAAGGGTGGTTTTATGACGAAAAGTCACCCACATCTCTATTAATGTGGATAAAATATTCTACAATTTAAGCCCACCCGCAGCTCTATAAGTCCAATAGTTGCCGAGATATTGGACTTCAAAAATTGACTTATTTCTCCAAAAAGTTCAAATTTCCGATTTTCGTCATCTTTCGGCTAGAATATTGGCTCTAATAATCATCCCACGGGGAAAGTCATAATAAACAAAGTTATAGAGCAGTTATTTAGCTTTAATCCAAGCACAGAACGAAGTCCATAGGCCCAATAGATTTCTAATTATCGTTAAAAAACGAAAAGTTGAAAAAATCGGATAATTCAATAAACTGACCCAGATGAACTGCAGTCCTCTTATCGTGTATATGTTAAAGAAAAAGGAGGAATTACTCATTGACGATTATTATTAATGCATTGTGTATAAATAGCATTTTTTCAACACTGTTTTCAGCAAATATTGAACAGAGAAATTCCTTGAGTTCAATTCCTGCCATTATGGCACCGATGACCCCCATTAATGACATGAGGAGGTGAAATCCTCCAAGCTATGTTGACGAGCTGAGGATGCTGGTGGCTCTCCACAATGTCTCAGGCTTTCAAGTACAGTGGTTGGTCGTAGGTCACAAAACATATTTCCTGGCCGTAAATGCTTGTTCTTTAACTGGCTTCCAAAAGGGATGTTAAAACAGTGTCGTAGTCGGTTGGGGGAGCATGGATAAAAGGGAGATATACAATCTTTGAACGTTTTAAGGAAGATCTGCTGTCACTTGGTCCATGAATCTATTCCATCCTGGAATGCTTGGCATGTTAGTTGCTTTTGCTAACAACCAAAGCAGGTCTGGGGATTTTGGAAAAATGTCTTCAGCGATTTTCACTTCGTTACTTGAAACGACTGACAAGCCAGATTTCTTTCTAATAGAAGAATGTTTAATGTGTGTGGCAATGTGTTAACCTGATAGACTCTGCAGAAACAGACTTCAAACGTGGTATGTTTTTGTCTGGGTGAACGCATAGCCTCAGTATATGTACAAGAAATTCCCATACTATGGTAAAGTTCAACAAGGTGCTTTGATCCAAATTTTCTATACAAATAGGTTCCAAAGCTTATTTGAATTGAGGATAGGAAAGATTTGGGTCTCGCTGCAGCCATGATTCCATGAGCAAATCCTATGCACTTCTTTTTCCACTGTTCGAGAGAAGAACGTTTGTTTTTCAGGATAATCCATTCAAGTAACAGTTGCAGAGAATCAGGAACGGATGCCGTTGCGTCTTTTAAAAAGGCCTCTGACGGGAGATATATAGTGTCAAATGTTTGGGAACGAATGTCCTGCAGGATAATCTCTGCTGGAGCTTTGACAACTCTAAGCCGCTCTTCAGTAGGACCGCTAAGTCTTTGATTGTACCACTTTTCATAAAGAATGTTTTGTCCAACGTCTGTGAACATCAAGACTGGACTGTGTTATGGACCAACCTCCATATCGCCTTTTTAGATGAGCTTGAACACTTGCAACTGTTGGTTTCTAATTACCTGTGAAGTTCTTTGCAATCAAGTCACTTATGAAAAATTGGTTTTCCTCTCTTGTTTCTGCAAGGTACAAATATGTACGCTCCATACACTCGATAAGGAAGGGATGTTCAGGACGGCCTTGTTTACTTCCTGCACCAGTAGATCGCGACAAGGACTGCAGTTTTACGTAGCAATGTTTGTGGTACTTACCCTCAGTAGCAACAAGTTCACTTATACATGAAAGACGCTGAAGAATCTGTTGTCCCCATTCACCAGGTTGTCTAGCTTTTTCCACAATCGATTCTTTCACTTCCAGTGTTTCCACTTGATGGAGTTCATCCTGTAGATATTTAGGCAATTTTATCTGTTTTTCGAAATATTCCTTGGAGAATTTTTCACCACAAGGGAAACAAAAATCTCCAATGATGTGACGCCTTGAACCCGACGCACTTCTCAGCCTTTCTCCACGCGAAAACGATGGTTGAGCAGATGAAACATCTCCTCCTCGCTGGACAGATTCTTTCACATTACTTTCCACTGTGTACCTCTTCCTGCATGCGTCATATACGGACGATTCGTTTAAATTGCACAAAAACCTCATGTTCCTTTAAGCCCACGTTCTGACACACTTTTATCAGCTTCTAAAATCCACGCTTTTTCACTGTCACTGTTCCCTTTCCAAGCACTTCCCACCGACCCCGAAACAAACATCCGACGGGGGTAGCTCCGACATATTGTAAAAAAGCAAGTACTTAAAACACCACCACGATCGAGATTTAGACGATTTTTGTTTGAAACGTTCTTCACAGATCCGAATACGGCCAAGGATAGACAGGGTGAAGTGAGGAAGACTACGAACGAAAGTCCCAGTCCCTCAATGGCGGACCAATACTCACAAACGGAGAGGCTTTCGTTGTCTTTACAGCAATACCTACTTTCACAAATATATTGGTATGCACTAACACATAAATTACACCTATTTATATACATTGTGTTAATAATCATCGTCAATGAGTAATTCCTCCTTTTTCTTTGACATATATAGGATAAGAGGACTGCAATTCATCTGGGTCAGTATATTGAATAATCCGAGTTTTCCAACTTTTCGTTTTTAACGATAACTAGAAATCTATTGGGCCTATGGACTTCGTTCTGTACTTGGATTAAAGCTAAATAACTGCTCTATAACTTTATTTATTATGACTTTCCCCGTGGGATGTTTATTAGAGCCAATATTCTAGCCGAAAGATGACGAAAATCGGAAATTTGAACTTTTTGGAGAAATAAGTCAATTTTTGAAGTCCAATATCTCGGCAACTATTGGACTTACAGAGCTGCGGTTGGGCTTAAATTGTAGAATATTTTATCCACATTAATAGAGACGTGGGTGACTTTTCGTCATAAAACCACCCTTGACGAGTTATAAGCCAAAACCAGAAAAAAGTCCGAAAATTTCGAGGTTTTTTGGCTCTTAAAAGTTAAGCTAAAGGATTTCGAAGCTGCAAACTTGGTTTAATACTACTCTAATATGTCCTAACAACATACCAAAAATTCAGCTTCCTGCAATTTTTTTGGACCTCAGGGCATTTTTTTGTCTACGAGGACTGGACTATACGTGTGACTGTGCTTTGCCGCGGCGGAGTGGCCGAGCTCATTGAGGCCCTATACTCCGATGAGCGAGGCCGTTCCCCATCGGGGGTTAGAATCCCCCCCCCCTGGGCATGGATGTTTGTGTTGCCTTTAGTATAAGGTAGTTTATAAGCAGTCTGTAAGTTTAGGGACTGATGACCCGCCGGCCGCGGTGGCCGAGGGGACTGAGGCGCTCCAGGTCTGCACGGCCACTACGGTCGGGGGTTCGAATCCCCCCTCGGGCATGGATATTTGTGCCGTCCTAGTTCGTAAGTAGTTCATAAGTAGTTTGTAAGTTTAGGGACTGATGACCCCGTAAGCTGTACAAACATTTGAACTGATGACCCCGCAGTTAAGTCCCTTAAGCTTAACAAACATTTGAACATTTGACTGTGGTTTTATTAGCTCAGAGATACAAACGAAAACTATTTCTTGCGCAATTCAAACCAAACGGGTTGTAAAAATAATCTGGGAAGTGACATTGCAATCCCCTAGTTCAGACTCATACTAATTATGTAAAACAGTTGCTGTAATTAAGGACGATACTGCACAAAACAAAAAGCTACAATTTCATTGACAAAAAATTATAATTAGTATGATAGTGAAATACGGTATCGAATTTCAGAGGTCGGGAGGATGGTGGTTCAAATCCACCTCCGGCCATCCAGATTAAGGTTTTCCGTGATTTCCCTAAATCACTCCAGGCATATGCCGGGATGGTTCCTTTCAAAGGGCACGGCCGATTTCCTTCCTCATCCTAACCCAAAAACTCCGAGCATTAGCTCCGTCTCTAATGGCCAAGCTGTCGACGGGACGTTAGACCCTAAGCATCAATCCATCCATCAGAGGTCGGTAGGGGCAGCTACATTTGAATAGCCTACGGGCGCAATATGTTGAAATCCGCCACTGATTCGGGTATATTGTGTCTTTGTTTTACGATGTCTTCATCTACATAGATACTCTGCAAATCACATTTAAATGCCTGGTAGAGGATTTATTAACCAATTTCATAACCTTTCTCTACCGTTCCATTCTCTAATACCGCGCGGAAAGAAAGAACACCTGAATCGTACCGTTTTCGATCTGATTTATTTTATTGGTATGGTCATGTCTCCCTATGTATGTGGTTGCTAGCAAAATATTTTCACATTCAGAAGTAAAAGTCGGTGATTGGAATTTCGCAAATACATCTCGCCGCAATGAATAACATCGTTCTTTTAATGATTTCCACCTCAAATCGTGCAACATTTCCGTGACGCTTTCCACTCCGTAACGTGATAAAACAAAACGAGCTGCCCTTCTCTGAACCTTCCCAATATCTTCCGTCAGTCCCACCTGGTGAGGGTCCCACAAGGGGCAACAGTACTCCAGGAGAGGACGCACAAGTGTGATGTAGGCAGTCTCTTTGGTGGAGCTGGTGCATCTTCGAAGCGTTCTGCCAATGAAACGTAACCTCTGGTTTGCCTTCCCCACAATATTTTCTATGTGTTCTCTCCAGTCTAAGTTGTTCATAATTGTAGCTAAATGTTCAAATGTTTGTTAAGCTTAAGGGACTTAACTGCGGGGTCATCAGTCCCTAAACTTACAGACTGCTTATAAACTACCTTATATTAAAGACGACACATACATCCATGCCCGAGGGGGGATTCGAACCCCCGACCGTAGCGGCCGTGCAGACCGTGACTGGCGCACCGCAGACCGATCGGCCACTGCGGCCGGCGTAATTGTAGCTCCTAGATATTTTTTTTAGAATTTACGATCTTAAGGTTTGGCTGATTTATCGTATAATTGAAGTTCAGTTTTAGTGTTCATGTGTATTACTTCACACTTTTCTTTATTTAGTGTCAATTGCCAATTTTCGCACCATGTAGAAATTTTGTCTAATTCGCTTTGCAGTTGCTTTTGATCCTCTGTTGTCTTCACTAACCGATAAACGACAGCATCATCTGCGAACAGTCTAAGGGAGCTATTCAGATTGTCTCCTAAATCGTTTATAAACACAAGGAAGGGTAGGGGACCTATAACGCTCCCCTGGGGAACGCCAGATACCACGTCTTTTTTACTCGATGACTTACCGTCAATTACTACGAACTGTGTCGCGAATCCAATCGCACAATTGGGAGATATTCCATTAGCAAGCAATTTCATTAGAAGCCGCTTGTGATGTACTGTGTCAAAAGCCTTCCGGAAATCCAGAAATATGGAATCGATTTGAGACCTTCACTCTGTTTATTACGGAGAGCGGCTAGGCGTGTGAGTGATCGGCTATACACACACGTCCCTAGTGTTCACGTTATAGCATATTACGAGTGTCCATTAGGCTATTCTATTTTGTCGCAGTTTTTTTTTTCTGCATTCCCGCGAGGGTTCGAAATTCTTTCTATATTCGCAAAGAAATGGTCATTTGCTTGTTTGAGGCATACAATCATACTATGTACACGTTTGCAGTAGATTAAAAGATAAGTGATATACCTATTTCGGTAGTGGAAGCACAAACAGTTTTGTGGAACAAAGCTTGGGAGACGTTTTGAAAATAGAAATCCGACTATAGGTACATGGGGACAAGTTTCCAGCAAACTGAATGAGGATTTTGAGGAAATGGAGAGCAAAGGAAAATATGAATTTCGTAACTGATATACTAGTGCAGAGCTTTCCGAACTGGGTTTCGCGACACCCTGGGGCGTCGCGTAGTAGTATCAAGTATGTCGCGAGACTAACAAATTTAGACTTTAAACAAAACAACTTGTCATAAAATAACACAAAATATCCTTTTCTTCATACCACCCTGAAGAATCGCATGAAGCTAATAATCCTTCTCTTTATTCAGTGCACCACAGATCACGTATTAAAGGAATGCTCGGTGCTCATTAATTGCATGCTCAGCCGCTAGGCGGCAGCTCTGCTTCAGCAGCAGTAGACAGGGTTCGTTCAAGCAGCTGCCAGTTGCCAGATTCCAGCGTTTTGAGAAGGAAAGCAGACTATAGTGAAGGTTCGTTCAAGCAACTGCCAGTCCCAGCAAACTGCGCATGCGCGGAGCTGCTGCTGATACTCGATAACAGCTCTTCCCATGCGCATGCTGGAACTGGCAGCTGCTTAAACGAACCTTCAATATAGTCTGCTTTCCTTCTCAAAACGTTCCACCTGAGTGTTTTTAATGGATTTATCAAAGCCACGTCACCCTCGGTAGCGTTTCTTACAATTAAATGTCAATCAATGACACAGTGGCTGTAAAACCTGTCACAGATTGTAAAAACAGTCACACTTGTACACTGAATAAAGCTATTCAGTAGCGCTGTTTAGTATGGAGTATGGCCGGGTGATTAACGGAGAGTAGTATTTTAAATCCAGTGATCGTTGGTTCCAATCCTGGTTTGCGTTAATATTTTTTCTCTCAGTTTCCTGTATGTAACAGATTCTGGGACCAGAAACGACATTCATATTCTTACTTGTCACAAATATTTATCCATTTTTTTCCGAATATGTCGGGACTTCCGAGGTCGTGGTGAAGCAAGAACCTAAAAATAGAACTTAAATAATAATTCATCACTTGTCATAAATACATCCTCTTTATTTATGAAAATAATGTGATAATATTGAACTGAAACGGAACAGCCACTGTGCTGTATAAATCAGAAATCCGAGCAGCTAATTTCCAGATGCCGTTTTCAATCGATCCAGCAAAACTGTATCTGGTCCTGACATGTACACACGACAGCGAAAAACGGTTTCCGAAACTCAGTTCTCGTGTTTCGGAAGTTGTGTTGCATGTAGAGGAAGCAAGTATTACTGTGTGAGTTAGGCATTGTTGTCTGCGGTGTTACTCTGTTGTACATCTTCGTAGTTCTTAATGTTTCCTTTTCTTGCGATGAGTGTACGTAAGTGCTGCAGTCAGGATCAACATTAAACATGTCAATGCGTACGAGGATTTCAGTGTCGTTTACAAACTACATTTAAGCGATACTTTATTTCCACTCCCCCCCCCCCCCCGCTAGAACATCTAAATTCTACCATATGTATTTATATTAGTGAAAGGGTGTGCCGCAAAACTGTAAGCTATAAAAGGGTGTCGCCATGAGGGAAAGTTTGGAAAGCACTGTATGGGAGACCGGGGCACGTTCTCCATAGGGGCAAGTTTTCCAAATCCGTTTATTTTCGAAACAAACCGCTAGATGTTACCACCGGCGATACTGTAGGGAGTAGCAACAAAGCACGCTTCATTTACGAAAGTTTCAGTGTTGTACCAGCAGTCACAACGTCGGCAGGGCTGTTTTCGTCATTTTTGCAAATGTGAGTAAACTTTCACGTTTTTATTGAAACTTAAAATAAACATTCTAGCGTTAAACTTGTTATTTTGACATTGCACACACTAAAAGTGGGTTTCTTTCTTCACGTAACTGTGCATTTGTTTTATAAATAGCTTCCACTGTTACTCATGGACTTAGTCTTTTAGTTCCGAATATGGCGACGGGGCACGTTTTCCGAGTGCATATGGGGCACATATTCCTTATTGCTTTGAGTCTTACGCCAAGTCTAAAGCAAATGAAAAATGTGTACAGTGCACGAAATGGGCGCATGGAGACTGTACGAAAGGGAATGTTCCATTTTTGGTTTGCTTAGATTGTGATTCAGACAATCAGTATAAATATTGTTAAAAATGTCTGTATTTGTAAAATATTTAAGTGACATCTTTTGTAAAACCATTAAATAGCATTTGTTTTTATTTAATGTGGCTATTTTTACTATCCTCTTTTGTAATGTATTGTAAATTCATGATAAAAATACGTATTCAGTGAAATCAAGATAATTATCTCTGTTTTAACATTGAAAGTATAATTGGAATATTTGCCCGTCTACATTTTAAGTAAGCTGGAAAACTTGCCCTGCATAGGGGCAAATTTTCTAACGCAACATGGGCAGACAAAACCATTTGCTACCAAGAATGATATTTACTATTATCAAAAATATCTGTACAAGACTGTAAATAAAGGTGTAGGAAATATAATGATCCGCTGTTTACCGCAAAATCGATAAAAATAAGAAGTACAAAAATAGAAATGTAAAATGGTGGAAAACGTGCCCCGGTCTCCCCTACTAGTGTATGTCAGCAAAATTTGTCATAATATTAGGAAAAATATTTGGAAATCATTAATTTATGTTTGTAATCAACTTCACTCGACCGCGACTGCTCGTTTGACCGGTAAAATTCCGGCGAGTGTGCAAACAGCGCTACACCGGTAAAATATCAGCCGTCCGAAATCGGTGTGCGTGCCACCAGCCTAACTACGCAGTTACCACTTGAACTGGCAGCAGGGTTACCAACCGTCCCGCTATTTCCTGGCATGTCCGGCTATTTTATGCTTTCTTGAATGTCAGGCCGGAATTTTTGTTTTTCAGAAATGTCTGGCTTTTTGGTAATCAGTTGTAATTTCACATCTGACGAATTTCAGTTAAGCGTAAATTGCACCAGAGTATAAGTTGCACACAACTCATTTTTCACGAGGTTCGCTACCAATGATGTAACTGTTGAAAGCAGGAGACCTGGTTTCGAATCCCGGCTGGGTACACATTTCCAGCTTTGCCCAATCGCAGTTGATGTCATATATTCTGTAATGCTGAAAAAATGTTGTAGATGCGAGATATTATTTGTCGCCGCGGCGAATTAGCCGTACGTACTGGAGCGCCGTGCTGCGGTACGCGCGGACGTTCGCAGTCAGAGGTTCGAGTCCCCCTTCATGGGTGTTTGTGTTGTCCTTAGGTTAGTTTACCTTAGTTTAAATAGTTCGTAAGCTACGGAATAATAACCCAGCAGTAAAGTCCGAAAGATTTACAAACAAAATATTAGTATATTTGTCTTGAAAAGTGGATGCAGCCAATGAGAGAACTGCAGTGCTTCAAATGGATTAAACTCAAATACATAAAACACATTTGCTTTGAGGACATTCTTCCATGTCTGCATTATTTACAAAACAACGGTGTAAACATAGATGATTCAAAACTGTTTGATCTATTCTGTAACATGAAGTATTGTACTAAATCTACAGTGCTGAACGAAAACTATCGGCTAGACCAATGGTGGTGTTGTTTGTTTGAAAATGTCAAAATATCGAAATATTTTCTGAAATTTTGAAAATTTGTTGCCGGCCGCGGTGGCCGAGGGGATTGAGGCGCTCCAGTCACGGTCCGCACGGCCACTACGGTCGGGGGTCCGAATCCCCCCTCGGGCATGGATATTTGTGCCGTCCTTAGTTGTAAGTAGTTCATAAGTAGTTTGTAAGTTTAGGGACTGATGACCCCGTAGTTAAGTCCCATAGACTCTACAAACATTTGAACATTTGAAAATTTGTCAATATTTCTTTGCTATTTCTGGTAGCAATGTTTTTACTGGACGTGTTTTTTTCTCTCACAGCTGGTCAGTAGACAAAAAAGAGGAACCGTTTGATGATCGATTCTGTGAAGTACAAATTCAAAAACATGTCCTATGAGAAATTTTACATCTACATCTACATGCGATACTCTGCAAATCACATTTAAGTGCCTGGCAGAGGGTTCATCGAACCACAATTATACTATTTATCTCCCATTCCATTCTCGACTAGCGCGCGGGAAGAAAGAACACCTGAATCTCTCCGTTCGAGCTCTGATTTCTCGTGTTTTATTCTGATGATCTTTTCTACTTACGTAAGTGGCAGTCAACAATATATTTTCGCATTCGGAGGAGAATGTTGGCGATTGGAGTTTCGCAAGTAGCCCACGCCGCAAAGATAAGCGCCGTTGTTGTAATGATTCCCATCCCAGATCCTGTATCATTTCCGTAACGCTGTCTCCCCTGTATCGTGACAATACGAAACGAGCTGCCCTTCTTTGGACTCTTTCGATGTCCTCCGTCAAACCCACCTGATAAGGATCCCACACTGGGCTGCAATACTCCAAAAATGGACGGACAAGCGTAGAGTGTGCAGTTTCTTTTGTAGTACTGTTGCATTAAGGGTTCTGCCAATAAAACGCAGTCTCTGGTTCGCCTTTCCCACGATATTATCTACGTGTTCTTTCCAGTTTCCTAGGTATTTTGTGGAGTTTACGGCCTTCACATTTGATTGATTTATCTTGTAAACAAAGTTTAACGGATTTCGTTTCGTACTCATGTGGACGACTTCACACTTCTCATTATTTACAGTCAATTGCCAATTTTTACACCATACTGATATCTTATTCAGATCGTTCTGCAGTTGGTTTTGATCTTCAGACGATTTTACTAGACGGTAAATGACGGCGTCATCTGCAAACAACCTAAAAGAACTACTTAGATTTTCCCCTAAATCGTTTATGTAAATAAGGAATAGCAGAGGACCAATAACACTACCCTGTGGAACGCCTGATATCACCTCTGTTTTAGTCGATGCCTTACCATCGATTACTACGAACTGTGTCCTCTCTGACAAGAAATCCCCTATACAATCGCAAATTTGGGGCGATATACCATAACCACGCAATTTTATTAAAAGCCGTTTGTGAGTTGCGGTGTCAAAAGCTTTCTGGAAATCAAGAAATACGGAATCGAATTGCGAACCTTTTTGATAGCACCCATCACTTCGTGTGGATAAAGAGCTAGTTGTGTTTCGTATGAACGATATTTTCTAAATCCGTGTTGACCTTGGCTCAATAGTTCGTTGTGTTCGAGATAATTCATAATATTTGAATACAGGATGTGTTCCAAAACCCTGCTGCAAATTGTCGTTAATGAAATAGGCCTGTAGTTTAGTGGGTTACTCCTACTGCGTTTCTTGAATATAGGTGTGACCTGGGCAACTTTCCAATCTATTGGTACAGATCCATCTATGAGAGAGCGGTTGTATATGACTGTTAAGTAAGGAGCTATCGCTTCAGCATAATCAGCAAATCTAATGGGTATACAATCCGGACCAGAATACTTGTTCTTGTTAAGTGATTTTAGTTGCTGCACTACTCCAATGATATCTACTTCTACGTTACTCATTACGGCATCAGTTCGTAATTCGAAATCTGGAATATTGGTTTCGTCTTCCTTAGTGAATGAGTTTCTAAAAGCTAAGTTTAGTAACTCTGCTTTAGTAGCGCTGTCATCGGCAGGATCGCCATAACTATCACGTAGTGAAGGTATTGTTTGTGATGGTATTGTTTGTACATTCTTAAAAATAATAATTTTCCTCTTCTCTCAGCAGTACATTCTATTGAAAAGTACACTTTCAAAGAGGAAACACAAATGAAAAAAGCTCAAAAATAACTTCCAGATGTTGTATTGCATTTGTAAGCATTAAATACTATTGTTTAATATTATAAGATATTTCCAATATATTCCTTTTCGTTTCTATTGAGAGTAGAGCATGTTTATTACCCAAATGTTTGAAACGACAACATTTTTGCATCTAAAATAGTCAGACTATTTATAAGCAATGTCAGGCTTCTTGTGAAGCAATGTCCTACTTATGAGTTTTGAAACTTTTCAGTTGTGTAACTCTAGCTGACAGTCAAGAATCAACTAATAACAGCTGCCGTCCGAAACTTGCTGTAATATCCTTGGAAATATCTCGCTCTTTCATACAAATGTACCAGATTATCAAAACCCCTCTGTATTATGGTGTTACAAAAAGGTAGGCCAAACTTTCAGGAAACATTCCTCACACACAAAGAAAGAAAATATGTTATGTGGACATGTGTCCGGAAACGATTAATTTCCATGTTAGAGCTCATTTTTGGCTTCATTCCAACGTAATCAAATTGTAAGTTTTCATAATCAACATGTGTGGCCTGACGAGAATCCGCACGAAATTGTGGAATCACTTCAACACAGATTTTCTGTGAACGTTTGGGCAGGAATTGTTGGTGATGTCTTGATTGGGCCTCATGTTCTTTCACCTACGCTCACTGGAGCACGTTATCATGATTTCATACGGGATACTCTACCTGTGCTGCTAGAACATGAGCCTTTACAAGTACGACATAACATGTCGTTCATGCACGATGGAGCTCCTGCACATTTCAGTCGACGTGTTCGTACGCTTCTCAACAACAGATTAGGTGACCGATGGATTGGTAGAGGCGGACCAATTCCATGGCCTCCACGCTCTCCTGACCTCAACCCTCTTGACTTTCATTTATGGGGGGTTTTGAAAGCTCTTGTCTACGCAACCCCGGTACCAAATGTAGAGACTCTTCGTGCTCGTATTGTGGACGGCTGTGATACAATACGCCATTCTCCAGGGCTGCATCAGAGCATCATGTATTCCATGCGACGGAGGGTGGATGCATGTATCCTAGCTAACGGAGGACATTTTGAACATTTCCTGTAACAAAGTGTTTGAAGTCACGGTGGTACGTTCTATTGCAGTGTGTTTCCATTTCATGATTAATGTGAGTTGAAGAGAAGTAATACAATGAGCTCTAACATGGAAATTAAGCGTTTCCGTACACATGTCCACATAACATATTTTCTTTCTTTGTGTGTGAGGAATGTTTCCTGAAAGTTTGGCCGTACCTTTTTGTAACACCCTATATATAGGGTGTTCAAATGTTCAAATGTTTGTTAAGCTTATGGGACTTAACTACGGGGTCATCAGTCCCTAAACTTACAAACTACTTATTAACTACTTAAGAACTAGGACGGCACAAATATCCATGCCCGAGGGGGGATTCGAACCCCCGACCGCAGTGACCGTGCTGACCGTGACTGGAGCGCCTCAGTCACCTCGGCCACGGCGGCCCGCTGTATAGGGTGTCCCAGCTATCTTATACACTTGTCAACCCAAAATATCTATGGAACGATAACAGCTACTGGAAAACGACTTTCACCGGTATCAATGTACGCCTGGGGCCCATGAATGTACATATTTGGAAACATTCTAAAACGAAAGCAAATGTGTTTTTAACACAAACTTATATTTTTTATGGACACCCTATATTTTTTCTTCAGCAATCTATAGCATGACAAATAATATAAACAATGGCGTTGATTGCATCGCAATATTACAATTGCCTCCCGAGATATTGCGACGCGAAGTTGACACTTGAAAAACCCGATATGCGCTGCTAGCGCACGTCCTGAGGCTCAGGCGTGAACCCCATGCTGCCCGTAATCGCGATGTGATTGACATGCGCAATTGCACTTCCATACTTATCAAGAGGTCCGAAACGTATAATACGGTCTGCTGCCATCAACTCTCATAAGCACAAAGTAGCGCATCCTTCATCCGAAGAGTGACCCTATGTATGCAAACCAATGGTTATCACTTTGAGCTTGATATGTGAACGCTATTTTTAGTATGTAGTGCTGTTATCAAGTTTCTACAAAGGGCCATTTTACACAGTGATGTTCAGAAACATTTGTTTGAAACAATTTGTCATGTAACGCATTAGATAAACATAACATTGATAATTATGCGATGATAAAACTAATTGATTAAAAATGTTTACATTCATCTTCTATGTCTTACCTGAACTTCCCAAATCAAAACATTTTTTACCTAAACAACGGTAAAACATTTACTCCACTTGCTCGTTTCACTAAAACCATCAGCGTGAATTTTACTATTATGAGTGAAAGATTCACTGTCACTTGCGCTAGGTCTACAGCAAAGTAAAGTTTTAACGGTGAACGGATTAACGATAAGCGAAGTTAACTTTGTGACTAACGTTGCGGTACACAGATATGTTACAGATCCGCATCACCCCAGCCTATGGGATAAATACCTGCTGAAATGTACGACTTTAATGCAGGATGGCAGCAGACCGTATTATACGTTTCGGACCTCTTGGTAAGTATGGAAGTGCGATTACGCATGTCAATCACATCGCGATTACGGGCAGCATGGGGTTCACGCCTGAGCCTCAGGACGTGCGCTAGCAGCGCATTTCGGGTTTTTCAAGCGTCAACTTCTCGTGGCAATATCTCGGGATGTAATTGGAATATTGCGATGCAATCAACGCCATTGTTTATGTGATTTGTCATGCTATGGATTGCTGAAGAAAAAATATAGGATGTCCATTTAAAAAATACATAACTATGTTAAAAAACACATTTGCTTTCGTTTTAGAATGTTTCCAAATATGTACATTCATGGGCCCCAGCCGTACATTGATACCGGTGAAAGTCGTTTTCCAGTAGCTGTTATTGTTCCATAGATATTTTGGGTTGACAAGTGTATAAGATAGCTGGGACACCCTATATATAGGGTGTTACAAAAAGGTACGGCCAAACTTTCAGGAAACATTCCTCACACACAAAGAAAGAAAATGTGTTATGTGGACATGTGAACGGAAACGCTTAATTTCCATGTTAGAGCTCATTTTATTACTTCTCTTCAACTCACATTAATAAATAGATTTGACGTTTCGCGCATTACATCAAGTGATCGATCTGCGATATTATTACAATCATTATTGTTCAATTTTGTGATTGGATTTTTACGTGTGATTTGACCTACACTATTTACTTTAAATTGTTTGTTTCTAAAGAAGGTATTGTATTTCATTTTTTCCTCCAAACCCAGTCTCATAGCACACTACTGAAAGATAGTTTATCTGTCATAATGAACCAACACGCGAGCGGAGCCGCGGGTTTATATGTGTGTGTGTGTGTGTGTGTGTGTGTGTGTGTGTGTGTGTGTGTGTTTCACTAAGTGTGTTTGCCTCTGTAACTTATAAAATAATGGGTGATGGGAAATTTTAATGCGGTATGTCAACACAAGAAATGTTACACTTTCTGCGGAGCTATGAACATAGTTTATTGTATCATTTTCCAAAGAGTTACAGCACAAAGATATAATTTTTTAAATGGAACAATAGTTTTTTCTATCGTGCATTGGATTCGTTGAAACCAGCTGCGTCCAAATCAATTTAAACTACATTCCTTTGACAGTTTGGGAGCTACAACCCTTCAAAGTTTAATGGGCAGATACCACACGCTGTACATAATACATGGCTGTGTGGTGTGGTTGGGGCGCCATGGTCCTCATTCATGGCCCGCAAGGTTGCCCGATTTAACACCAGTAGATTTCTTTTGGTGGGGATATCTAAAGGATCGTGTTTATGTCACTGAGCCCACATCCCCAGATGATCTAAAACGGCGCATCGAGGACGCAAGTCGCTCCGTCACACCGGCGATGTTACGTCTCGTCTGCAGATCCTTTCGACGGCGCATTGCATTATGCATTGAGGAACGTGGATACACTTTTGAACATCTCATGTAAATCAACTTCCCACCGCCATAAAATCCATCACCCACCACACAGCCACAACTCTGTGGAAAATGATACAATAAACTATGTTCATAGCTCCGCAGAAAGTGTAACATTTCTTGTGTTGACCTACCGCATTGGGACTGATAACCGTCGCTGTTTAGTCCCTTCCAAAACCCAACAACAACCTACCGCATTAAAATTTACCGTCAGCTATTATTTTATAAGTTACAGAGGCAAACACACTTAGTGAAACACTCTGTATATTAAAAAGAAAAACGGATGTGTGTGTGTGTGTGTGTGTGTGTGTGTGTGTGTGTGTGGACGGTGGTTCGTTTCTCGCTTCCGACAATATTTTTATTGTTCATCTTGACTCCCAAAAGTTTTCTAACACACGTATTAAATAGAATTTACGAGTTGCGGTACTCCGACATATTTGCAGGTATGGTGAAACACCCTATATATATGTCTGCCTAGGTGTGTTTGCGTGTGTATATGTGTGGGTGGGTGTGTATTTCTTTACCGTCCAAGGTAAGGCTTTCCTGTCCCGGGATTGACATGACTCGTTACCCAATCCCTTAAAATCCACATCCTTTCCTTTTCCCTCTCCTTCCCTACTCTGCCTGAAGAACTGAAGAAGGAACTAGGTTACGAAAGCCTGCGTTTGTGTGTGCGAGTGTGTATTCTATTTATTTGTGCTACTATCACACCTGTGCTCCTTCGCCTGGTGAGTAATATATATATATATATATATATATATATATATATATATATGTGTGTGTGTGTGTGTGTGTGTGTGTGTGTGTGTGTGTGGCCGCGGTGGAGTAGCTGAGGGGTCTAAAGCGTCTCGCTGCGGAGCGCGCGGTTGCTCGCCTTGGAGGTTCGAGTCCTCCCTGGGGCATGGGTGTGTGTGTTGTCTTTAGGTTAGTTCAAAAAATGTTCAAATGTTTGTATTGTCTATGGGACTTGAGTACGGGGTCATCAGTCCCTAAACTTACAAACTACTTATGAACTGCTTACGAACTAGGACGGCACAAATATCCATGCCCGAGGGGGGATTCGAACCCCTGACCGTAGTAGCCGTGCAGACCGTGACCGGAGCGCCTTAGTCCCCTCGGCCACCGCGACCGGCTTTAGGTTAGTTTACCTAGGTTTAAGTAGTTTGTAAGCTACGGACTGATGACCACGCAGTTTGGTCCGATAGATTTACACACATTTGAAGATTTTGTGTTTGTGTGTGTGTGTGTGTGTGTTTGGCCGAGGTGGAGTAGCCGAGGGGTCTAAAGCGTCTCGCTGCGGAGCGCGCGGTTGCTCGCCGTGGAGGTTCGAGTCCTCCCTGGGGCATGGGTGTGTGTGTTTGTCCGTAGGTTAGTTTACCTAGGTTTAAGTAGTTTGTAAGCTACGGACTGATGACCACGCAGTTTGGTCCGATAGATTTACAAACATTTGAACATTGTGTGTGTGTGTGTGTGTGTGTGTGTGTGTGTGTGTGTGTGTGTCTGTGTGTGTGTGTGTATGTGTGTGCGCGCAGACGATACGACGTTCGTGCGAAGCAACGTACGACGAGGTAAAAGCTTATAGGAAGTGACTGCGCCGGCCGCGGTGGCTGAGGGGACTGAGGTGCTCCAGTCACGGTCTGCACGGCCACTACGGTCGGGGGTTCGAATCCCCCCTCGGGCATGGATATTTGTGCCGTCCTTAGAATAAGGTAGTTCATAAGTAGTTTGTAACCTTAGGGACTGATGACCCCGGAGTTAAGTCCCTTAAGCTTAACAAACATTTGAACATTTTTAGAAATAGTGACGCCGTTGCTATGCATTACAAGCTACATATTGCAGAACGTATGAGGTTTAGAAACGTGAAATCACGTCTGTTACCGCTAATTGTACCTCTGGTTGTCATTTCGCAACAATAAACATTATGCGCAGGACATAATGCGGTATCATTCTGATACCGCATTATTTGACACATTATAATAGGTGGATCAATTCAAGCAAGGTATAGCTCAAGAAGGGACTAAACCTTTAAGAGTGCCATCAATGAAATGGGTCAATGATGTGTTGTCATACAATACCACATCATGCATTAACACTCCACTAACGTAGTACGTCATTCAGATCACGATCACCGGTACCGTGAGGTTCATGCTTGAGTCTCAGGACGTGCGCTTAATTTATTTCAAGCGTCAACTACACGTCGCAATATCTCGGTATGAAATTGGCGTATTGCGATGCAGTAAACGCCATTGTTTATGTGATTTTTTATGCTATTGATTGCATACAAAAAAAGGGGGTGTCCATAAAAAACAAGTTTGTGTTGAAAATAGTATTTGTAAACGTTTTAATATTTCGCATAGTACTTAGTTTCTTAGGCCCCTGCCGTACGTTCATGCTGGTGAAGACAGTTTTTGAATATTTTTTGGTGGTTCAGAGATATCTGAGGTTAGGTGAGACACCATATATATATATATATATATATATATATATATATATATATATATGTGTGTGTGTGTGTGTGTGTGTGTGTGTGTACACGATACGACGTTCGTGCGAAGCAACATACTACAAGGTAGAAAATTGTAAGAAGTGAGTGCGGACAGTTGGTACCTCGGTGTGGTGCGGTAGGTTAGGGAACGCTTGGTGGCTAGTGTTAGTGCCCGCGCTGCGTGGTTCCCGCCGCCTACCTGCTGCCGACCAGGGCGCGGTGTCGTGTCCTCGGGCTGTCGATGGCCGCGGCCGACTGAGCGCATCCCGGCCTCAGGCGCTGGACGCGAGCCGCTGCCGCTGCCGCCACTGCTGTCGGCGCGTCACGTTGCGACGTGCGCGGCCGAAATAGCCCGCCGTGGCAGCGCGGGGGCCGTGACCGACATTTCGCACGCACGACGCCCACGCGCTCCACACGGAACACCGGCAGCCGGCAGCTGAGCCCGCACGTGGCCGCCAGCTGTCAGCGACCAACATCCGTGTACCGGCAGCGGAAGCACGGCCAGCCTGCCGTGCTACGCCTATTCCGCTGCTGCTTAAACGTTCAAATCAAATGTTTGTAAATCTATCGCACCAAACTGCGAGGTCATCAGTCCGTAGCTTACAAACTGCTTAAAGCTAACGTAACCTAACCTACGGACAAGCACACACACCCATGCCCCAGGGAGGACTGGAACCTCCACGGCGAGCAACCGCGCGCTCCGCAGCGAGGCGCTTTAGACCGCTCGGCTACCCACCGCGGCCTCCTTACATGCCGAATGCCACAGCGTTCCGAGACCTTATAATATTTATCAGCCGATTTTGGGAAAACTATTCAATAACGAAATTTAATTTTTTCACATCTTACAACGACGCAGCCAAAGGCGGGGAGGTGTTGGGGGCCAGCCCCCCCCCCCCCTACAACCTAAACGATAAAATACTACTCAAACTTATGCTAAGGACACACACACTCCCCAAATTTGCGATTGGATAGGGGATTTCTTGTCAGAGATGACACAGTTCGTAGTAATCGATGGTAAGGCATCGACTAAAACAGAGTTGATATCGGGCGTTCCACAGGGTAGTGTTATTGGTCCTCTGCTGTTCCTTATTTACATAAACGATTTAGGGGAACATCTAAGTAGCTCTCTTAGGTTGTTTGCAGATGACGCCGTCATTTATCGTCAAGTAAAATCATCTAAAGATCAAAACCAACTGCAGAACGATCTGAATAAGATTTCAGTATAGTGTAAAAAATGGCAATTGACTCTAAATAATGAGAATGATGAAGTCGTCCACATGAGTACGAAAAGAAATCCGTTAAACTTTGTTTACAAGATAAATCAATCAAATGTGAATACCGTAAACTCCAGAAAATAGCTAGGAATTACTATTACTTCAAACTTAAATTGGAAAGAACACGTAGATAATATCGTGGGAAAGGCGAACCAGAGACTGCGTTTTATTGGCAGAACCCTTAAAACATGCAACACAACTACAAAAGAAACTGCATACACTACGCTTGTCCGTCCATTTTTGGAGTATTGCAGCCCAGTGTGGGATCCTTATCAGGTGGGTTTGACGGAGGACATCGAAAGAGTCCAAAGAAGTGCAGCTCGTTTCGTATTGTCACGATACGAGGGAGACAACGTTACGGAAATGATACAGGATCTGGGATGGGAATCATTACAACAAAGGCACTTATCGCTGCGCCGTGGGCTACTTGCGAAACTCCAATCGCCAACATTCTCCTCCGAATTCGAAAATATATTGTCGATTCCCACTTACATAGGTAGAGATGATCATCAGTATAAACTACGAGAAATCAGAGCACAAACAGAGAGATTCAAGTGTCCTTTCTTCCCGCGCGCTATTCGAGAATGGAATGGGAGATAAATAGTACAATTGTCGTTCGATGAACCCTCTGCCAGGCACTTAAATGTAATTTGCAGAGTATCCCATGTAGATGTAGATGACACCCACGCTCGATGGTGGTCTCGAACCTCCAGCCGGCCGCGGTGGCCGAGGGGACTGAGGCGCTCCAGTCACGGTCTGCGCGGCCGCTACGGTCGGGGGTTCGAATCCCCCCTCGGGCATGGATATTTGTGCCGTCTTAGCATTAGCTAGTTCGAAAGTAGTTTGTAAGTTCAGGGACTGATGACCCCGTAGTTAAGTCCCATAACATATACAAACATTTTTTCGAACCTCCAAAGGGACTAAGTGCCGTTTTGTCAATGTCTCGTTAAGTTCCGGTTAAGATTTTAACTTGTCGTTCGCAGAGAACTGCGTTTGTCAATGTTTCGTTTTGAGTTAACCAGACGTTAAAAGACCTCAAACTGGCCGTTAAGTTAACGAGTAGAATTCTGCTCGTTACACGGCTAACGATCAGTTAAGTGAGAATCTGTATGAAAATAGAAAGATTCCAAAGCGCTAAAATACCGTAATATATTCACATGGTTAGACCGATTTATCCAACAAAATAACGGAAGCACTTCATGTATGAGAAATTTTATCGTCATATTTCTCGCCCATCCATGTCAGTAGATAGCAGATGAGTTTGATATATTGCAGATACGCAACATAACCTTAAAATTATTATTGCGGTATCAAAATACAAACTTATGGGTACTGACTAGTTCAGTGAGAATCGGTATGATGAAAATGGTTGTAATAAGCGATTCGGTTGACAATGAAGACGATGCCAGTATTTTAGACGATCTGGAGGTCATTGCTCCTATAATGCGACCTAGACATATTTATCTTCGCGCAAATCATTTTCAATGCTGAGATGATTCAGAATTTGTTACGTTATTTCGTCTTGGAAACGCTACATGAAAAACCCCACGACCATCTCAAGAGTTCAACAGATAGTTACGTATATTGCAAGTCATCTGTCATAATAGGAAACACAATACATTACTTATGCCTGCAAGCTTATTAATTCAGTGTTTGGTTTGATTTGATTGATTTGATTAGATTCTTTCTGGGAAGCCAAAACAATCTTGGTCTAACCCTCCACTGCCCGCACCGAAACTAAGTTTATTGTGCGGTATCGCTCCCTTTATGTCTAGTAAAGCCAAGGAACAGTGCAAGGAGTCCCTTTACCTGTTCTTTATTAGACACAATTTCAAATTCAAAATGTTCAAATGTTTGTTAAGCTTAAGGGACTTAAGTACGGGCCATCAGTCCCTAAACTTACAAACTACTTATCAACTACCTTATACTAAGGACGGCACAAATATCCATGCCCGAGGGGGGATTCGAACCCCCGACCGTAGTAGCCGTGCAGACCGTGACTGGAGCGCCTTAGTCCCCTCGGCCACCGCGGCCGGCAGACACAATTTCTTCGGGTCTGGTTGTCTCAAATGTTCTGTGCCTTTTACTCTCCAATGCAATGCATTCGAAGATCAGATGTGATGCAGTTTCATCACCGTCATCACAGAGCCTACATTTAGGGTCCTTTTCTGTTATTCCCATTGTATGTAGGTGTTTTGTGAAATTCCCATGGCCTGTCAGCAATCCAACCATGAGTCTAATCTCTCTCCTGTTCAGACCCAGGATTGCACAGCTTCTTTTAAAACAAGGCTTTGGAATCATTACCTTGCCATTCTTTAGTTGGTAGACTTTGGTCCAATATTCTACGTGCTGTCTTCTGAGCCAGTTACGAAGCTCCAATTTCATTTTTGCTTGTTGATTGTCAGGACAGGTTCCGGTCCAATAAATGGAGCCTCTGCCCCCATCCTGGCTAATCTGTCGGCATGTTCGTTGCCACTGATCCCCGAGTGGCCAGGGACCCACAATAGCTTTACTCTATTGCTTTCCTCTAGCTCCACCAGAACCCTGTGACATTTTGCAACAATTTTAGACCTTGTTGTAGGAGCTGCCAGTGATCCAGGGCTGCCTGGCTGTCTGAATAGATATAGATGCTACGATCTTTGTAGCACCTACGTAAATTCTCCTCCACACATACCCTGATGGCAGTGATTTCGGCATGGAATACTGAGGCCAGTTTCCCTAGAGAGATGACGCCCTCCAGTCTTGGCTGCACCCACTATACCCCGGCCCCAACGCCTTGGTCTGATTTCGACCCGTCAGTGAACCAGACAATATCCCCCGTACGGTGTCGAAGTATTTTCTCCCACTGATCCCTACTTCCAATTGTTATACTGAAAGGCTTGTTGAAGCAGTATGGGGTTATAATATAGTCGGTTGGTATTTCCCCAACCTTTCCTATATTTACCTCACTCACTATTTTAGTGTGTGATTCTGGATATCCCAAAGAGTTCCAGTAGTTGACAGATTTGAGTCTGTAGGCACCAGCTGCCGCCTCCATCTTGACCCAAAAGGTGTAATGGGGGCATATCCAGCATGGTTTCCATCCCAGCAGTTGGTGTGCTGCTAATTCCGCCTGTTATGGCTAAGCAGGCTAGTCTCTGCACCTTACCAAGCTACTTAGCAGCAACCTGCTGTTCTACCTTCTTTCACCACACGACCGCCCCATAGGCGATCCTGGGTCTAATCACTGTGTTGTATATCCAGTGCATACCCTTGGGGCTCAGGCCCCAATTTTTGCCACAAGCTCTCCTGGTACTTACTAAAGTACCTTTTGCCTTGGAGCAAATATTCCTAATGTGAGGGGTCCATGTCAGTTTGTCATCTAGGGTAACCCCTAGATATTTCACTGGTACCGCTTCATTGAAAAGCTTTAGATTCCAACTTGGTGTTGGATATGTTTCCTTGTGAATGGTACAACAACAGTCTTCTTAGGACTAACCCCCAGATCATGTTTTCTGCACCAGTCTTGCACAATGTCCAAAGCACCTTGTGCCATATTCTTCACTGTGTCAGCAAATTTGCCAAGTATTACTATGACAAGATCATCTGCGTATCCTTGGCAAAAGTACTACCTAGAGTTTAATTCTCCAATGAGATCATTCACCATTAGATTCCACAATCAAGGGGAAAGAATTCCTCCTTGCAGGCAACCCCTAGTGGTGTTGATTACCATTTTTTCATTCATCGTGGTAGCCTCTACCTTTCTTCCACTGAGCATGGCCCTAGTCCACCTAGGTCATGCACCTCTGCTGCCCTAACCATGGAATCGAAGGTCATGTTGCTAAAAGCCCCCTCAATGTCCAGGAAGATACAGAGTGCTACAGTGTTTGGTTAAATTGTACCACACTTCTCGCCGGGCTACAGTGGTTATGTTGGCACCAATGGTAATGACGGCAACTCAGACGACCAATAAATGTTTTTTCGTGACAACTTCAATTAAAACGAAAATTATTTTTTACTGAACGGACAAGGGTATATACAAGAACCTGTCAACCAGAGAGCAGGTACAGTATTAATTTTGCTGCGAGTGAAACGAGCAGCAATAACATTTACTCTGTAGCTCGTGAAAAATATTAACACAATTCTACACTTCATTGTTTATCTGTTGCCAACATAAGCACTGGAACCCGGCGAGAAGCGTCGTAAAAAAATTACCCTGTATTTACTTATGCCTGTTGCGCCTAGTATAAGGCCTAAAAAGTGATTCCTTCTTCCGATCTACAGGAACAGTATACTTTTGCCTATGTGCAAGGTTGCATTAAGATACTACGCACTTGGCATGTTATCGTACTAAGCCCTGAGCATTTTTAATGATTTCTCTATTGAGGACACAACACACTCTAAAATTCGAGCTTCTTTCACGTTTGTTTTCCATAACGCCAATTGACAACTATCTGCTAACTTCTTCCCAGATAGTTAAATAAGGGAAACAGCTGTTTATTCAGACGGCACTTTCATTTGTTTCTATTGCCAACCTAGTCGAAATATATCGTACCTTCTCGTTTTCTCCAGGTTAGCATACGAGAGATGTATCTGGCAATGACAAACGCAATGCACTTAACGAGCACATTTAACTGGTCGTTAAAGGCATCTTCTCGTTTACTAACGAGAAGATTAACGAGAGATGGACGAACCGGCCCTAAATGAAATTAAAAAAATAAAACCACGACCTAGCTACCGTGTAGTGAAACTGAATGATATTGTTATCAGTCATACGCCGAAAAAGGGATACGCACTATCGGCAGTCATCAATAGATTTTAATTATCGATAATAACATCGGCTATTGCCCAGACGCCTGGCGGAGTGGCCGAGCGCATTGAGGCGCTATGCTACGATGCGCGAGGCCGTTTCCCGACGGGGGTTCGAATCCCCCGTCGGGCATGGACGTTTGTGCTGTCTTTAGTATAAGGTAGTTCATAAGTAGTTAAGTCCCTTAAGCTTAACAAACATTTGAACATTTTATTGCCCAATCTTCTTTTAGCCGTTGTCCATTGTTGGCTTTGCTCCATTGCTGCTATGTTAAGCGCCACAGTGGAATGCTGCTACTGCCGTTTATTTCTTTTGTGTTGTTAAGATAAGTTTCCAATTATGAATAAGTTCATAACAAGGGGGAAAAAAGAGAAAAACCGACTTTCATTTGTCCACTAGCGTTATGGTAAGGTAAAATACGTACAACTATAATAGCTTATTTATCTATTTACAGCCGTGGAGTCGTTATTTAGAGTGGCAATATTTCAGTATATCATAAGGCACCTCACTCAGTATGTGTAATACTTTTTGAAGTTAGGTTTAAGAGTAATATTTTATCTAGAGGATGGATACGTTGCAATGCCAACCAGAGTAAAAGAACCAATAATCTTGGAAATGAAATTATAGACTTACGCCTACTAAATCAGTATGCAAGGTATTTATACTGATGCAAAAACTAATGCAGATTTTGCGAAACACCGAGCTACAGTCGTGGCTGTCAGGCAGAGAGCTTGGTGACGTGCAACCGTGTCGTTGCCCAGTGTTCAAATACAAACAAACACTTCTCATTCTGATAATTTGACTTCGTGTGGAATAACAACTGAATTTCCTTCTGGCGTATATTGAAACAATTTTTAAGAAATGGTTTCCTCAATTTTTGTATACAAAATATTGCAGTATTTATAAGGTCTTACAAACGCAAGCTATGTGCATAAAATATAGAAAATAGGTTAGCCTAAGTTTGTTTTTAGAATCAATGGAAAACATGAGCCTTTGTAAATTTCTCTTTAACCATTCGGACCCCCCCCCCGCCCCCCTTTGACAATATTCTGGCTACGTCACTGCATCTTATAGTGTGATATTTTCGCTCGATAATGATCTCACTTTCTATTCGTTATTGCGTACACTTACTGTACTATATCTAAGTACCACAGCACAGAAGCGACGGTGCCTTCTGGGTTCCTAGTTTTCTCTGAAACGTTTCGTCAGCCCGGCTCCTCTACCTGCGTTTCTGAATTCAGATGAAAATACTATGTTGTTTACTTTCCTTATTTGCTGTTTAAAATAAAAATAATGATAAAAAAGAAAACTTAACATCACTATGGCATTTTTCAAACCCAAACGTACGAATGTTCACAGTACTTCTTATGACAGCGAAGCGACGTATGGGACCAAGATGGCAAAAAAAATATGTGCCTCGGTTTGTCCTTACAATTGAATAAATACTTTGAAATGTTGTATGTTTTGTAAAATGCAGGCCTGTAATTTCTAGATTTTAACTTTCTAACAGTGTGATCTGAAATTTTGCCTAAATATGGGATGACACAACAGTTTTTTGACTACTGACTTGTTCTTGCTGGCCAGCATACAAAATTGTTGTAATTTTTCTCATTTTCTTTTTATTCAGTATACTGTCAATGACGGCAAGGTTATAGCCATTACTGGGTGCTATATGTTTGATTGTCTGTAATTCTGTTTGAAATGCAGAATTAGATAATGGAACAGATATGAGGCGATGGACGATGGAGTGGAAAGCTGCATGTTTATGGCTGTGTGGATGCTGGGAACTAGCAGTGATAACTGTATGTTACTACTATTATATGTTTGTAAAGCTTAAGGGACTTAACTGCGGGGTCATCAGTCCCTAAACTTACAAACTACTTATGAACTAGCTTATACTGAAGACGGCTCAAATATCCATGCCCGAGGGGGATTCGAACCCCCGAGGGAAACGGCCACGCGCATCGTAGTATGTACTCGGCCGCTGCGCCCGGCTGTATCTGTTACTATGGATTTTCTGAAAATACTGAATAAGTGTTTCTTAATGCTGATATCAATAGTAAGATCGAAACAGTTTATAGAGGATCCTCCTAGTTCCACAGTGACCTTAATTTTCTTGTGTTGGGAATTTAAACGTTGTAAAGAGGTATCCAATTGTCTGGTGGTACCAGTCCATAAACACGTATTTAAGGTTTGCTTCTCTGATTTCTCCCAGTGTCTGAATACTTTCGCCCGCCTCTGTAAGTAAAGTCACTACAGAGCGCCGCTACCGGTGGTCTCAACTTTACCTTGGTTAGTATTTTCATTGAAAATTTCCGGGCTCATAAGCCGTGGTCGATTTGTAAAACTTTCCCCTAACGTTTCATTTTCGGCTGCGAAAGACATCTTGAGAGGTAGACAATACCTCTGAAGATGTCTTCCGCAGCCGAAAATGAAACGTTAGGGGAAAGTTTTACAAATCGACCACGGCTTATGAAACCGAAAGTTTTAAATGAAGTTGACGCCGGCCGTGAAAGCTTACATTGTTCGGTTAGTATTGTTTATTGTTGCAACCAAAACATACATCTATTATGACATCGATGTTTTTCTTTCGATATTTGTCGTATGTCGATTTCTTTTAACGGTATTAATATCGATGTCTACATCGATGATTTCCCTTTATCGATCATCCCCACCAGCCGTGCGAGAGTAGGCAACGACCGCGAGCGGGTGTGCACGTGTGTATGCCTGCCTTTCATGGTGATGATTATGATGATGATCGCGTGGCATTTGTGTCCGTTACACTCCAGCCAGCTGGGAGCGTATTCGGTCTGCGTGTTGCAAATCTTTTTCAGCTGACGCCACACCGGCGACTTCCGCGTACATGCTCATGACGTGATGAAGAGGAGAACACAGCACCCAACCCGAGAAGGGTCTGCGACCCGACCAGGAATCGAACCCGGGATGCCTGTGCGGCGGCGCAAAACGCTGGCCAGTGGACCGCGAGGCGGACAGCGTACCAAGGGGATACGGAATAGTCCATCCCCACACTGTTAACATACGCCGAAACATTATTTGTGGCCGAAACAGAAACCCTAACCGAATATTCGCCTCCTCTTCTAATTTCTGCCGAAAACGAAAATTGCGTAATTGAGTTAAAATTTGTGTATATTCACATTACAGCACAAATCATTAAATTTTCCACATTTTTCAAGATCCCCTCCCTATACTAAGCCTTCTTGAGTGTCTGTAAGCCTAATCAGGAGTGCGTAGCAGTGGACGTGGGACGCGAAGAGGTTTAGACAAATCGACGGTACTTTTATTAAAGTCCTTCCATACTGGATTCTTTTCTCGTCATTGTGGTATTTTCGACCTAAAAAAAGGAAAATTAAAGGAAGTTAGACAATAAGTAAACTCAATTCGATACAGTGGAGTACCGATATTTAGAGTTTCGGAATTACGAGTTTCTCATAAATGTGAGCGTCATTAAACAAAACAACTGTACGTAATGACAGCTCGGTACAAAGCCGTCAGTAATATAGTTTCCACCAAAGAACGACTCTGAGGAATCCGTATAAATCAAACAGATCGATGCCAACGATGTAATCTTGTTAATTCTCTCCAGGTAAGTAGGTCCTGTCATGACGACTTACGAACTTTCTTTTTAGTCCCAAAATCTCTATCGTTTGGGAAGAAACTATGTCCGCGTATAGGAAGTAAAGTGTCATCTTCCTAAATCTCCCAGTTCATACAACAATAGGAAAGCGAATCAATGAGTGATTTTTGTTTTGACCAGCACACCCATCAGTGAACAGGTGAAGCTCATTCACATCTTCTGAGATGATGGTATTTCTCTATATAATGACACAGAAATGAGCGAACCTCATTTGCAACTTTCTTTGCTTCGCCTTCATGGTACACATAAAAGTGTGACTGCTTTGTTTTCATATTGTCTATACCAAAGACATTGACCCTTAGCTGTCTCAAATAAAAAATTATTTAACAGGAATATTTGGTAAGGGTAGATTTTCTATGTAGTCAAAAGTCAGCTCATAGACATTATTTTCTTTCGCGCAGCATTCACAAACTTCTTTCATTTTACTGTAAATTTTTTTACCTTCTGCAGTGAACCATTAATTCTGCAATCGCACTTCACAGAGTCTGATAGTTGAATTCTTCATATGCACTACAAACATCCATTAGTGGGCGCCCAAACCTGAGGTTGAAATTTCAATTATATTAATTACTATAATGCTTAAACTGCACACTATGCATTTATATGCCTTTATTTCCATACAGAAATCAAGTTTACGTATTTACTTGCAGTCATCTCCTGTACTTCAGCTGAATTTATTTATTTATTTTGGTAAATCTAAGGGACTTGAACTACATCGATCATCAGTCTCTAGGCTTAAAAACTACTTACACTAGAAGTAACGTATGCTAAGGACAATACAAACAACCATGCCCGAGGGAGGACTCGAACCCCCGACGGCGAACGGCCGCGCCCACCGCAGCTGGGCGGCTTAGTGCGCCCGGCTTTTGTGCCGCTGCACGTTGAATTTTGTCTCCTTTCCAATTCACATATTCCACTCACTTCGCTTTAGAATTACGAATAACATACCTTTTGTATTTATCATTATTTTTTTGGCCTTCTCCTGCTTGCAGGAAGCATTTGAGAGTCCGAACAAGAAGCAGACATAATTACATCGCTATAAATAAGTGGCTACCGAATGCGCCAATAATGATTTACTATTTGAACCTACAAATTACAATGCTGTAAACACAACAATGGATTGTAGCTGTGATTAAAACCTCAGACGAAAAAATGCGCGGGAAAGCAGAGCAAGGCCGCCAATAGCTTCTGCGTTCGATTAACCCAGAGGAACGTTCGGCAATCTACATCCATTAGTATCTGCATACTGTATTCGGCCCTCGGTCTCCCTCTACGATGTTTACCCCACACACTTCCTTCTAATGCTAATTTGACAATTCCTTGATGTCTCAAAATGTGTCCAGCCAATCTATCCCGTCTCTTAGTCAGGATATGCCAGAAACTCCTTTTCTTCCCAATTCTGTTGAGTACGTCCTTATTAGTTACGTGATCTACCCATATAATTTTCATCATTCCTCTGCAGCATCACATTTCAAACGCTTCTATAATCTTTTTGTCTGAACTCCTTATCGTCCACGTTTCACTCCCATACAATGCTACACTCCAGACAAATGCTTTCAGACAGAAATTTCTAACATTTAAATTAATATTGGATGTTGACAAGTTTCGCTTCTTTAAACGCTTTTCTTCCCATATCCATTCTGCATTTTATATCTTCTCTACTTCCCAACCAGAAGTTATTTTGCTACCCAAATAACAAAACTCAACTACTTTCATTGTATCATTACCTAATCTAATTCCATCAGCATCGCCTGATTTTCTCGCTTTCCATTCCATTCCCCTCGTTTCATTCTTGTTAATGTTCATCTCATATTTTCCTTTCAAGACACTGCCTATTCCATTCAGTTGCTCTTCCAGATCGTTTGCAGTCTCTAATTATGAAAGTAAAATATTAAAATATTGCCACTCCCATGAACCACAGACATTGCCGAGGTGGGGTGGCTTGCGTGCCCCAACAATGCAGATAGCCGTAGGTGCAACCACAGCGGAGGGGTATCTGTGGAGAGGCCAGACAAACGTGTGGTTCCTGAAGAGGGGCAGCAGCCTTTTCAGTAGTTACAGGGGCAACAGTCTGGATGATTGACTGAGCTGGCCTTGTAACATCAGCTAATGTGGCTTTGCCACACAGCTACTGCGAACGGCTGAAAGCAAGGGGAAACTACAGCCGTTATTTTTCCCGAGGACATGCAGCTCTACTGTATGAACATATGATGATGGCATCCTCTCGGGTAAAATATTCCGGAGGTAAAATAGTCCCCCATTCGGATCTCCGGGCGGGGACTACTCAGGAGGATGTGATCATCAGGAAAGACAATACTGGCATTCTACGGGTCGGAGCGTGGAATGTTAGATCCCTTAATCGAGTAGGAAAATTAGAAAATTTAAAAAGGGAAATGGATAGGTTGAAGTTAGATATAGTGGGGATTAGTGAAGTTCGGTGGCAGGATGAACAGGATTTCTGGTCAGGTGAGTACAGGATTATAAATACAAAATCAGTTGGGGGTATCACAGGAGTAGGATTGATAATGAATAAGAAAATAGGAATGCGGGTAAACTACTATGACCAGCACAGTGATCGCATTATCATTGTCAAGATAGATACGAAGCCAACACCGACAACAGTAGTACAGGTTTATATGCCAACTAGCTCTGCCGATGATGAGGAGATCGAAGAAATATATGAGGAGCTAAAGGAAATTATTCAGACAATTAAGGGAGAGGAAAACTTAATTGTTATGGGAGACTGGAATTCGGTAGTAGGACAAGGAAGGGAAGGGAAGATAGTGGGTGAATATGGTCTGGGCAAAAGGAATGAAAGAGGAAGCCGCCTGGTAGAATTTTGCACGGAACATAATTTAGTTATAACAAACACCTGGTTTAAGAATCACAAAAGAAGGTTGTATACGTGGAAGAGACCAGGAGACACCGGGAGATACCAGATAGATTTTATAATGGTAAGACATAGATTTCGGAACCAGGTTTTGAAGTGTAGGACATACCCAGGGGCAGACATAGACTCTGACCATAACTTGTTGGTTATGAACTGTAGGCTGAAACTGAAGAAACTACAAAAAGGTAGGAAAATAAGGAGATGGGACCTAGATAAATTGAAGGAACCTGAAGTTCTTAAGAATTTCAGACGGAGCTTCAGGCAACAATTGACAGAAACAGGGGAAAATAAAACAGTTGAGGAGGAATGGGTAAAATTGAGAGATGAAATAGTGAAGGCAGCAGAGGACAAAATAGGTAGGAAGGCAAGACCTACAAAGAATCCTTGGATATCACAGGAGATACTAAATTTAATCGATGAAAGGAGAAAGTATAAAAATGCAGTAAATGAAACAGGCAAAATGGAGTACAGACGACTAAGAAATGAGATTGACAGGAAGTGCAAAATGGCTAAGCAGGAATGGCTAGAAGGCAAATGCAAGGATGTAGAAGAATGTATAAACAGGGGAAAAATAGATACAGCCTACCGGAAAATAAAAGAAACATTTGGCGATAAGAAAAACAGCTCTATGAATATCAAGGACACTGATGGAAAACCAGTTCTCAGCAAAGAAGGGAAAGCTGAAAGGTGGAAAGAGTATATAGAGGGGCTCTACAAAGGAAATGAACTTCGAGACAATATTGTAGGAAGGGAAGAGGATGTAGATGAAGATGAAATAGGAGATACTGTACTGAGAGAAGAATTTGACAGAGCCCTGAAAGACCTAAGTCGAAACAAGGCCCCTGGAGTAGATGATATTCCCTCGGAGCTACTGAAGTCTCTGGGAGAACCAGCTATGACAAAATTGTTTCACCTGGTGTGTAAGATGTATGAGACAGGTGAAGTACCCTCAGACTTTAAGAAAAATGTTATAATCCCCATTCCAAAGAAAGCAGGTGCAGACAGGTGTGAAAACTACAGAACAATCAGTTTAATAAGTCATGGTTGCAATATATTAACACGAATTATATACAGAAGGATGGAAAAGCTGGTAGAAGCCGACCTCGGGGAAGATCAGTTTGGGTTCAGAAGAAATGTAGGAACACGGGAGGCAATACTCACTTTACGGCTTATCCTAGAAGATAGATTAAGAAACGGCAAACCTACATTTCTAGCTTTTGTAGATTTGGAAAAGGCTTTTGACAATGTTGATGGAATAAACTCTTTCAAGTTCTGAAGCAATCAGGAGTAAAATATAGGGAGCGTAAGGTTATTTACAACTTGTACAAAAACCAGACAGCGGTTGTCAGAGTTGAAGGGCATGAAAGGGATGCAGTGGTTGAAAAGGGAGTAAGACAGGGTTATAGTCTTTCTCCATTGTTATTCAATTTGTACATTGAGCAAGCTAAAAAAGGAAAGCAAGGAGAAATTTGGAGAAGAAATTAAAGTTCAGGGCGAAGAATTAAAAACATTGCGTTTTGCCGACGACATAGTAATTCTGTCAGATACAGCAAAGGACCTGGAAGAGCAATTAAACGGAATGGACAATGTGCTGAAAGGTGCATGTAAGATAAACATTAACAAGAGCAAAACTAGGGTAATGGAGTGCAGTGTAAGAAAATCAGGTGATGCTGAAGAAATTAGATTAGGAAATGAAGCAATAAAGGAGGTAGATGAGTTTTGTTACTTGGGCAGTAAAATAACAAATGATGGTCGCAGTAGAGAGGATATAAAATGCAGAATGGCAATGGGTAGAAAAGCGTTATTGAAAAAGAGAAATTTGTTAACATCGAATATTGATTTAAGCTTAAGGAAGTCCTTTCTGAAGGCATTTGTATGGAGTGTTGCTTTGTATGGGAGTGAGACACGGACGATAAACAGTGCAGACAGGAAGAGGATTGAGGCTTTTGAAATATGGTGCTACAGAAGAATGCTTAAGATTAGGTGGGTGGATCGCGTAACTAATGAGGAGGTACTGAACAGAATTGGGGAGAAAAGAAATTTCTGGGATACCTTGACTAAAAGAAGGGATAGATTGGTAGGACACATTCTTACACATCAAGGAATTGTGAATTTAGCATTGGAGGGAAGTGTGTGGGGTAAAAATAGCAGAGGAAGACCAAGAGATGGATACAGTAAGCAGATTCAGACAGATGTAGGTTGCCGTTCTTATGTGGAGATGAAGAGGCTTGCTCAGGATAGGGTATTGTGGAGAGCTGCATCTCTGAAGACCACAACAACAACAACATAAACAAAAAAATTAAAAAAATATAATTCAGGATTATCTGGGTTAAATACAACTCCACAGTCATTGCAAAACGGGAATAAGTCAATGATTTCCAGACGTGACATTAAATCGTTAATGAGGTATGCGCCCATATCAGTATTAATTGATAAACAGTGCTATTAGGACGCTGTGTAAAATTATAGAGCCACAGATGGCGAGGTTGTCATGCGTTTATTGACGCGTTTCGATAGAAATCATCTTCAGATTCGTGGAAGGGGGTTTACATAATAAAATTGTATGGCGTCAAGGCTCTGCTGAACAGTAATGTTCAGCAGGGCCTTGACGCCATACAGTTTTATTTTATTATGTTAATCCTCCCCCCCCCCCTCCACGAGTCTGAAGATGATTTCTATCGAAACGCGCAAATAAACGCATGACCACCTCACCATCTGTGGCTCTATAATTTTACACAGCGTCCTAATAGCACTGTTTATCAATTAATAAGTCAATGACTCATGACCTTTTTACAAGAAGATTTCGAGATTCGATAGTGACGCTGCCATTCTTGTAAGTTGTATTCAAATGTTGGTAAATCTATCGGACCAAACTTCTTGGTCATCAGTCCGTAGCTTACAAACTACTTAAACTAAGGTAAACTAACCTAAGGACAAACACACACACACACACACACACACACACACACACACACACACACATGCCCCAGGGAGGACTCGAACTTCCGACGGCGAGCAACCGCGCGCTCCGCAGCGAGGCGCCTTAGACCGCTCGGCTACTCCACAGCGGCTTGTAAGTATGAACGCGGCAACCTTCCTCACCCATTTCCACTGTATAAGTCAGTTTCGCAAAAAAGGTTGACTCGTCAGCCTTTTGCAATGACCGATTCATTTGTTACAAATGGGAAATTTCTGCCAATGTTTTATTGTGCAGCCACGGATTTGAGTCATTGTTTCGAAGTAGGTGGTGATCACACAGTGCAAGGCGCTTGTAAGGCCCGAGAGCAGGCGGCTTGCGTAAACTGTGACTCTGCAGGAACAGTGTGAGGTAGTCGGTTCGCACGTGACGTGAGAGGCCATAGCGTGAGGACAAGACAATGCGTTTGTGTGGTCGCGGGAGCAGGCGCCGTGTTTACGTAACGACCGGCTAATTGCGAGTAGCCGCCGGCCTGGGCTGTTTCCATAGCGCCTGCTGTACCAGCGCCGAGCTTTGGAACGGGACAAATGTTTCATCACCCTCTCTACAAACGGTGCACCAATTTACAGCGTGCCTCACAGAAGAGGCATGATCCGATTTCCGTTACTGGTTCGCAGCTATGAGAAATGGAGACATCCCCTACCACTCATCATAAAGGACACCAAACGTCCTTGCTTCCGTTATTCGTATCATCTGTTTTTCGACCCACTCCCTGTGACATACTTGCCACCCAACTACACAAGGGGACCAGCATCAGTCCCGACATGGAACATTCTCCGCAATTCGCCACAGCACGCCCAAATCTATACTGACGACTCTAAAACTGGAGCAGGTGTGGGATACCCATTGTTTCGTCCTTCCAACGGCACCTACCGAATGTTTTCGCTTCCGCCTGGATCATCTATTTACACGGCAGAGTTACTGGTCATCAGGGAGGCCTTATATTACGGTACACGAACATTTCAGTCACGGACTCTCAAAGTGTGTTACAAAAATTACAACATTCGACGTTTGACAAACAAACTCACGAAAACACAATTGGGCATATTGGAGGCCATAACAAATGCACAGACAGTGGGCATCGACGTCCATTTATTTTGGATTAAAGGACATCAAGGCATACTCCGTAACGAAACAGTTGACCGCCTCGCCAAGAGAAGTATTACAGGACAATTCCGCCCGACGCCGATTCCATATACGGACTTCATTCAGATCGACGACTCAGAAAGCTGCCTGTCGCACTTCGGACCACGAATGGCATGTCTGCCAAGCGTTTAAGGGAGGACACCTGGCGGCTATAAACCAAATGTTTCCTCTCGACTTTAATTTCTTCGATGAAGCTTACTCGACGTTATGCAACGTCTCTCGTTCGGATGAGACTGGGACACAGATGTTACCCTGCCCACCTACACCGTTTAAAAATCATCATTTCTAGACAATGCGACTAAGATCCAACGGCAGTGTCAGATCTCAACCACATTATACTGGCATGCATCAAGTACACGTCCACACAAAGTTATTCTACAGAAAGCTGGTTGCGAGGGGTTACCTGCTCACTGTCTTACTCCATCGATTGGACAAGGACTACCTAATGTCACTGGTATCCAGCTCCAAGAGATGGTGTTTCTCCCATGTTTACTTTGAACCAGCCCAGCTTGAAACTGGAGGAGTACTTTTCATTATGACCGTGAAACTCTCATTTTGTTTTATGATGTTTGCACATATGTTTTATTACGTCTGTCTAAACTAGTGTTAACTACGTATTGTTTTATATCTTCTCTTACAAATGTGATGTTCCTAATTTTATTGTAAAGGAGTATTATGTTAAATAACTCTTGATATTGTGATATAAACTTAAGAATTTCAATCACATTCTGAGGTTGCCGTTGTAATAACTGCTGGCTGTATGGTCACTACAACCAAAAGCCATAATCACTGTCGCGATGTAATCCACAACTGTGTGGGATATTTACAACCTCTGCCAATAAAGTTCGGTGAATAGTCCTCTAACATTAGCATAGATGAACTATGAACTACAGTTATCTTATTTTCCTGTTCCTAAAAAATCAGGTGAGATATCATGTAATTACGTAGGCTTCCGCGGCCAGAGATGACACAAAGGTTTTCTGGGTGTTCTACCGCGTCATGGCTATTACTTAAATAACCGAAGTTTCGGCCAACGTTACAGTGGCCTTCATCTGGGTATACTGTAGTGTAACAGCTTACAATGCATGTTTCCTGCTAGAGGCTCAAGAAATTCAAGTATAATAATTAAATAAAATCATATTTTACTTATGAAAGAGTAGGAGAATGTATTCTGGTTCCAGTTTTTCTCTGTACAGGTTTTGTGCAGCAGAAAAGAATAAATGAAGAGTGGGATACTGTGCCAGTGATGTGATTACTCCATGTTGAAAAGTTCTATGTTTCGTATGTATATGTATATTCCATGGAAAATGACAATATTATTACCTTCAGTCTTGATTAATTGAAGGAACATTTTCTTCTGTGAGTTGAATTCCAATAAGCATGTAATTCAGTGATGTAATAAAAGGTTATCTGTGTTACCGTAAAGTCACTGTTTACTTGAATTCAAACTTACCCGACTAAAAGGTAATTGCAAATGTTATTTATTATCATGATTGGGGAATGAAAGTATCATCAAGAGTAAGTCATCAGAAGCAGTTGTTATATTGGGAAGCACGGACTAGCCGGTCCTCCTACAGAGAACAGCAGTAATTTATTTGAACAATTTTTATCAAGAGACAGTACCGTCAAGAAATGGTAATTACTTTGTTTTCGACACACACGATTGGCATTGGACTTAATCAGTAACGGCCGTCGGAACAACTCAATACCCAGTATATATATCTGGGTATATCCAGTATACCCAGATGAAGGCCACTATAACGACGGCCTAAACGTCGGTTATTTAAGTAATAGACTTCTTACATCATGACGCGGTACAACACCCAGATAACCTTTATGTCAATATACCTATGGCTACGTATTTCATTCACGTATTGGTTATAGTAATTTTTGTGTGATACAGTACGATATTTTGCTGTTTCAACTCTTTACTTAAGGTTCACATAGTCTTTACTTAAGGAGAGGCATCATGGGGCTACCAAAATAGTGTGACAGTTATTCTCTTTGCCCTCTAACATGGTGTGTGATCACCTCGGACAGCGAGTACAGTGCACATCTTCGTGGCGTGGGCAGTACGAGGTTATCAATCAGCTCTTGCGGAGTATTTTACCATTCTTCCATGAGTGCAATAACCAGCTCTGCAACCGTTGTGGGAGCTGCTAGTATGGATGCAATGCGTCTGCCGAGTGCATCTCAGATATTTTCCATTCTGGTGAACAAGTTTGCACTCCATCCGATCAGTTCCCTCAGCTTTAAGCATGTTGTGCAGCTCTGTGGGGACGAGCCTTGTCTTCCACCAGGAGGAACCCGTCTCCTGTGGCACCAGCGTACGGCACTACGTCTCTATACATAGACGTCCGTATGCTCGCCAATACTGACTCCTGCCCACACCATTCGTCCATCACCGTGATACGGTGACATTTCCTGCACACAATCAGGATTGTTCAGAGTTCCACGTTCTCTGCAGATGAGGGAACGACGATTATCCGACTAAACACAAAATCTTGACTCGTCTGTGAACAGAACCCGGTGCCATTCGTTACGACTCCAATCCTGATGTTCCTCTGCCCAGTTTCTGTGGGCTAAACGTCGTCTTAGGTTTAATGGGACGTACACCATAGGCCTCCGTGCGTTGAGGTCACATTGCCTAAGGCTATTTCGAAATGTTTGTGTTGCTATTGAGCGTTTTGTTGCTGCCTGGAGGGTGCGTTGCAGCGGAGTTGCGTTCAGTCTTCCGTCTCCAGAGATGTTAACCGGAGATAACGGTAATCTCTTCTTCATATCACCTTTGTACGACCTTGCCTTCTTTTTACGGTTCCTCTTGTCTCATATTGCATCCACGTCCTGAAAATTACACTTTGCGACACTCCAATAGCTGCAGCCACCTCCCTCTTGTGTGTGTCCCGCTTCCAACAATCCTATGGGTAAAGGTGAAGCAATGAATTAAAATTTGTGATGAGGCCGGGAATGGAACCCGGACCTCCATGCTTACTAGACAGACGTCTTTACCGCTAGACCACCCCATCACTTGCGATTAAGGTATAGTCTGACTTCCCTCCAGGTCACAAACTTTAATTCAGCTTCTGTTTTCCATGGAATATTGCCTCTACTGCCAAGGCTCTTTCGTCTTAGGGTAAAGACGTCTGCGTAGTAAGCATGGAGGTCCGGGTTCGATTCCCGGCCACATTACAAATATTAATTCATTGCTTCACCTTTATCTTCCGTCTCAGGGTTTATGAATTTCTGTTTACATTGATATTTAATCCTACGGTTCTCCATATCACAACTGCCGTTGCACTACCTCCTCACTACACTATATGAACCACACTGCTTGTCTAATTCCTTTGGTAGAGTAAACACAAGTCGACACCAACCCTTCCTGCAACAACTTTCTGTTATTAACACTAGTTTGGTTGCCGTAATGTTGCTGTAGCCACTCCGTAGAACCGATAGAAGGACGTCGAACCATTTTAGTTCATTCTGCCGATGACAGTACTTCGGAACCCAGATACCTCAACTAATCCCCTAATTACGAAACTTCCCGGCAGATTAAAATTGTGTGCCGGAACCTGCCAGCAATTTTCATATCAGCGCACACTCCGCTGCAGAGTGAAAAGTTTCATTCTGGATCCCCTAATTGTTTTGACGAGTGTAGTTATGCTCTGCGACATATCTCCCAGAAACTTTGCAGAAGTCTTCTTTGGGATAGTCTCCAAAAGTCTCGTCACGTTTCGTTGCATGTCAGTAATATCGTCAAATCTCTTTCCTTTCAAAGCGAGATTTTTCGGCTCTGATCATTTTCAGATGAGGTGATGTCGGAGAACTTCATTGCACGCTGTGCCGTTTCGTTTCAGGGTCGTGCCGAAGACACCAGTTATCACCCTCAGTGGCGATACGCTTCAAGAAATTTGGTGTCGCATCCGCCGTTTCGACAACATCATGTGAGGCCTCTAAAGGTGCCTGCTCCTGATCAAGTATCAGAATTAACTTAAGTCTCTCCATCCTTTATTTTTATTCAAACGCGGTATCCTCCTGTCCTTGCATTACATGTAATCGGTTTGTTTTACGATATCTTCGGTTCTAATTAAATTCTTTCATTTGCGCTTTTAAATACTTGCATTGATTGATTCTGAAGAAAACTATGCGTGAACATTCAACTTTACTTCCATTTATTCCCAACTTCCTTGTCATTCGGCTAACGGTGCAAAGTATTCGCACGGGTCCTCTAGTTTTATTTATTTATCATGACCGGTTTATCATCTTCAGAATGTTGCGTGGTTTTACAACATAGTCACTACAACAATTATACATTTCTAGTTACAATCTCTAACCTATTTCCCATACACAAACAGCTGATGACAAGATGGCTATATTTTGGCATTTTCTTGATAAAAATCTGGCGATATTTTGACTATTTTTTGTTTAAAATCTGGCGATAGAGCAACAGAGAAACCTGTCAGCCCTGGTCTAGTCGCGTTCGTAGCTACTCTTCTTTAACGATTCAAGTCGATTACTCTGCTGGTCGGGAATTCTCTCAGCTGGGCTCTAGGGCAAACTACCCCCCCCCCCTTCCCTTACCGTCTGTTATTCCCACCTCCTGGGGCTCTTATTAATATGATCCTTTTTAACTTGTTGACGTAGCCAAACCATCCTCCTGTTAATTTTTTGGCACACCGCCTAGTCTGGTGAGTACGCTGTTATTTTGATCTTCTTGTGACGGTGCAGCTCTTGCTTCTTCCGTGCTTGCTGTGATAGGTTTGCGAAGAATTTCTCCTTATGTAAGACACCGTGTTTTATTTTATTACCCAGACATGTTTCGGCTCTTATTGTGTCATCTTCTGTGGCTTTTTTCCTTTGTTTTCTAGATTAAGATGTTACAGGTTTTTGAATATACAGTCATTTGAGCGAGTATTTGATTTGACAATTATTCTGGATATATTAGGCCTAATTTTGTTTTCAATACATACATAATGTCCTTCGCAGGATTTGCGTGCTGCTTTAGTTTCGGTGTAGAATTATTTTGTAGCAGCTGACCCAAGACCATTTTAATTACTATATCCTATTGTCACTTTCGTCTTTGTATTCAAATTTCGCCCATTAAACTTTACTTGTTTTAGCATGGCAACTACGAGACCTTATTTCGGCGTGGAATGCTTTTGTGGCATCTGACCAGGTGCATTTTTAAATGCAATATTTTGTTGTCACTTTCGTCTCTGTATTCAAATTTCGTCGACCAAACTTCACAACCCAACCTTTTGACGGCAGTTATATAAGAATGTGGCCTTAATACATTTAATAAACATCACAAGAAATTTGACAACAGATGCCAATCCATGATCTTGAATGTTCGTCATAACAAGAGACCTGAATGGAAAAACATTCCAAGTCCACCTTTGGTCAATTTTCACTTTTAATGTGAAATTGAATGTACATGCCTAGAGCCTTGTCACTGCAGAGATGAACTGTTCAAGTCCAATTCTTTCCCCCTTAAATGTCACAAAATATATTTTAATGAATGAAATAACATCCCAAGTCCATTCAGAAAAATCTTGGAAGCCACATTCAATTTTTCAGTACTTCCCATAAATGAAATATTCTACCTCCATCAGTTTTGGGAATTCGACGTTCCTATTCACAGTGAAAAAAAAAAAAAACACAAAAAAGTACAATGTTCATGTGGGAAGGAAAACACAGGGTCATTAACGTGTTGATTAAGATATTTCTTTCCTAATCAGGTACAGTACAAGTACATTATCACGCCAAGTTAACACACTTTACTTATTCTCAGATGGCCCCATTGACCAGAACAAAATCATGGCAATGGTTCATTATCTAACAACTTGGTTCTGGAAGATTCAAGTACATTAATCATTACTATCCCGTGAAAGGCTATAGCATTCTTCCATGTGACTCTAATTTTGCAAAAATAGAAAAGATCAAAAGAAGAAAGAAAAGGTAGAAAGTCCTAGAGACGAGGAAGATATTGTCAAGCATTAGGCAAATTTCAGTGTGGTACGAATGACATGTGGTGATTTCCAGGAATACAGACGAAATTTAAATCAGATCTACAAAATGTCCGTAGGAAGCATAGGTCAAAAATTTTCTGATCCGAGAAAACTTGCAGTTGCAGAAACAATGGGAGGAGACTTCACGATGTATTCCTTGGTGAAAGATCCTTCCCAGGTCACTTTCAGCACTCTGCCCATAACACCAGAAAAGCTGGAAAATCTGAAATGTCTGGCAAAGTACCTCTCAGTGGAGGGTGCACCGTTTTATTCATCACTCACAGGATATTTCCAACCTGAAGTAGCAGCGAAGGAATCAGGAGAAGAGGGAGAAACAACGTAGTGAAAGAAAAATGAGTTGTTTTTCATTATAGAAACTATTGTAAACATATTTGTTTGATTTTTAAAGGTTGTGATGTTTTATTCATATATTCCATGCCATATACCGTGTAGAGAGTGAAGATATAAAATTAAAATCTTTTTTTTTTCCTTTCACGACTGTCTATTTTTTTACCATACATTGAAAACATCCCAAGTCCATGACTATACATTAATGATTTTCTTTTAAGGTATTGGTTCCAAGTGTCTGAAACTGATAGGGAATATAAAGGCGAACAAGTCATAAGAATTTGAAAGCTTCTAATTTACAGTGAGAAATTGAAAATGAGCGAGCAAGACCTCTGTTTAGTTATGGCCCTAATATTAATACTTGCAAAGTTAATTAAGAAACAGTGTGTTAAAACTGATTGAAAGCGCAACGGCTATTTAGGAGAAAGTTTCTAATTTATAGTGACTAATTGAAAGTGGGACCTAGTTTGGAAATTAGATTTCAGTGGCAGAAATGATTACTTTACTGATACGTGAACATTTACATTTAAAGAAAATCTCGAACTCGAAACGTAGCATGCAACAAAAAAACAAAAAAAAAAAAAAAACAAAAAAAAAAACAAAAAAAAAAAAAAACAAAAAAAAAAACGCCACAATCAGGAAAATGAGAGACTAGGTTGAGCTGAAATAAGATAATTAGTAGTCATTAAATTATTTATTTTTGTTAAAGAAACATACCTTCGTTGTTGACTTATCAATAATGGTGATTACGATGGGTTTGTACAATACTGTTCCATACAAACATTCTCGTCCTCTTAATACAAAATTTCTCTTCCAAAATGAAATTAAATTTCATCACCCTTCCACTCGGCCCTTTTACTAGCCTACTCTCCACTGCCCGCCTCAGCGGTCAAAGATGCTGCTGTAGCGCAGATGCTACATCCAAGGAGGTTAGAATAAAGGGAGATGGCATTATCTATGCCGAGCACATACGTCAGTTGAAGTCTGTCCGCCATCTTGGTCAGTTTTGGAATGCTATTTCTCCGTTAAAGCTATGCATTGAGTCGACCCTCTTACTGCTAATGCATTGAACTGACGGTCACTACAAACTATGTACTTTCAAAACTAATTACTTTCTTGAATAAATAGTAATAAATACACATAATAATCATTTGAGATCTTTTTAACGGCTAATTTGCACTGTTTTAACGCGTTGTACGTCACGGCGAAACAGTCTGACGTTTTATTCCTATTTTAAGTGACATAAAACATTAGCTCTACAATACGAACAATTGTACAAAACTTAGCAATATGGCGGAGGCAGGCTTCACTTTTTCAGCGTAAGGGCGTCTCTCTGTATTCTAACCTCCTTGGCTACATCGCAGTTACAAAGATATTATGGTGTGCAGTGGTTAAAAACATCAAATAACATTTTCGAAGCTTATAATAGATGAATTATAGGCAAATGCATATCCAGATTCACAAAATATCACAGAAAAATCCATAAATAATGATATTCAGCCTATAACTGCCTACTTTCACAATGACTAAAACTTACGTTAATACAGGAAAAACATCTTCAGTTATAATGTTTTTTGCCTCTACTGAAAAATATTGTTCACTGGTCTTGGCATGTTTTTCCATTCAGGTATTAGTCTTATTATTGTTCCCTGTGTAAGTTTCGCAGCACATTTAGATCATGTACTTGCATTATAATCAACACAAATATTTTCAAAGTGGCACTCAACTAACTGTTACAGTTCGAACTGAAAATGTGGTAATTACAGGTAGGTGAGATTTCATTATCGCATTTTTAGGAAATACACTATCAGGCTCGTCAATTCGTAGCTTTAATAAAAGTCTGGAGACACTGGCAGAACTTAATGCATATCCGTACACAATAATCAGTCTTTATTTAAAACGTGGAACTGTAGATAGGTAAAATTCTCTAGTGAGTGTGACATAGCAAGAGTCCCCGATACCCGAAATAACTTGGCAGACGCCACTTCAAACTGCCTCAAACATGACGGACCTATCGCAACTCTATGGAACTCGGGCTCTTCGAGTGGGAGTGACACAGAGACCTCTGCCGTTGTTGTGACGGAGTGTCGTTGGCGCCTCGCAGGTCAGAGGTGTCCCGTCGACAGCGTCAGCTAATTGCCTGTTTGTCTCTCGACCAGCTTCCCCCATTCTGGCATTCTGCTGTGTCATCCTAAGTCTCGGCGTGACTCGAGCTATGTCGTCTTATTATTAAAAGAATCTACGAAAAAAGAAGTCAGTCGGGCAAACGAAACCACCTGGCCGATTTCCTTCATTTTTGTTTTAAACGAAAGGTATTCATCGACACATTTGTCATAAAGTATCAGAATTTACATGACTCTCGCCTTCCTTTTTCTATACTCAAACGCGATTTCCTTCTGTTTATTTCTTACTGGGAGGTCCTTGCTGTAAACTGAAGTCAGTCGGTCAGGCCCTTCTATCCGACAGATTTCCTCCATTTTTGCTTCAGACGAAAGGCATTCAAAATGTTGAAATATTTGTAGAGTCTATGGGACTTAACTACGGGATCATCAGTCCCTAAACTTACGAACTACTTATGAACTACTTACAACTAAGGACAGCACGAATATCCATGCCTGAGGGGGGGATTCGAACCCCCGACCGTAGTGGCCGTGCAGACCGTGACTGGAGCGCCTCAGTCCCCTTAGCCACCGCGGCCGGCGAAAGGCATTCATTCGCAGATTTGTCATCAAGTATCAGAATTAACTTAAGTCTCTCCATCCTTTATTTTTATTCAAAAGCGGTATCCTTCTGTCCTTGCATTGAATATTTTAATCGGTTTGTTTTACGATATCTTCGGTACGCAGTTCATTTTGACCTAACAACACTGAGCGGATCAAGCTCTCTCATTTGCACTAATAAACACTTACATTGATTGATTCTAAAGAAAGCTATGCGTGAACATTCAACTTTACTTCAATTTTTTTCCCAAACTTTTTGTCATTTCACTAACCGTGCGAAGTATACGCACGGGTCCTCTAGTTTATATTTATTTTATTTCAGTTCTAACAGCCGTTAGTGAACGTACCATGCAATCAACAATAGGTTACACAACTGATACATCTAATGTTTTAACCAAATTACGCCGCGCTTGAGTAGCCGAGCGGTCTAAAGCGCCTCGCTGCGGAGCGCGTGGTTGCTCGCCGTGGAGGTTCGAGTCCTCCCTGGGGCATGGGTGTGTGTGTTTGTTCTTAGGTTAGTTTACCTAGGTTTAAGTAGTTTGTAAGGTACGGACTGATGACCACGCAGATTGGTCCGATAGATTTACGAACATTTGAACATTTTAACCAAATTACGCAACTGCAATGCGTCCGTTTACAGATCAGGGTAACAGACAATTTTGAATGGCAACAAATATACTCATGTTAGCTTAATGAGAGGAAATTAATGTGCTGCTTGTAGGCAGATCTAAATATTGTTCCGTCTTGTCTCATACTTTTTGTGTTGACATAATCGTTTGGATCTCTGTGCTTACCCACCAAGTGATCTCTTGTTCATCCTCTTCGTCTTCTAATATACGAGGGCCACTCCAAAAGAAATGCACACTATTTTTTGTTAAATACAGTTTTCATTCTACAAGTTTGAAAGTGTTAATGTGTAGAGACATTCTGTAGGAACAATATTTTCATTTCTCCACATAATCCTCATCCCTCTCAACTGCCTTGCGCCATCTTGGAACCAGCGCCTGTATACCCGCACTGTAAAATTCTGGACCGACACGTTGGAGCCACTGTTTGGCAGTTCCACGAAGAGAGTCTTTGAGTTTCCCAAAGGAATGATAGTCACATGGGATCCAGGTGAGGACTGTAAGGCGGGTGTTTCAGCGTTGTCCATCCGAGTTTTCTGATTGCTTCCATGGTTGTTTGACTGACATGTGCCCGTGCATTGTCGTGCAAGACCAGAACATCGTGCTTTTGCCGATGTGGTCGAACACGACTCAGTCGAGCTTTACGTTTGTTCAGTGTTGTCACATATGCATCAGAATTTACGGTGCTTACACATGGCATTATATCCACAAGCCAGAGTCCTTCGGAATCAAAAACCACCGTATCCTAACTTTTCCAGCAGAAGGCGTGGTTTAGAATTTTTTGAATTTGCATGATGCCACTCCATTGATTGGCTCTTCGTCTCTGGTCAAAAATGATGGAGCCATGTTTCATCACCTGTCACAATTCTTCCAAGAAATTCATCTTCACCTTTCCCGTACTGTTCCAAAAGTTGGCTGCATACCGTTTTTCGTGTTTCTTTGTGAGCCACTGTCAACATCCTGGGAACGCACCTGGCACAAACCTTTTTTAACGCCAACACTTTGAGTATTCTGCAAACAGTTCCTTCCCCTATCCCCACGGAACGTGACAGTCCGTTCACTGTGACGCGTCTGTCAGCAGTCAGCAGTTCGTTAACTCTCTGCACATTGTCTGGACTGTGTGCAGTACGAGGCCTGCCGCTGCGAGGACGATCCTCAATATAGCCGTGCCCGCTTCCATCACGTAACCTGCTTGCCCTCCGACTAACTGTACTGCGATCGACACCAGCATCTCCATACACCTTGTTCAACCTCTTGTGGATGTTTCCCACTGTCTAGTTTGCACAGGAAAGGAATTCAATGACAGCACTTTGTTTCTGACGAACGTCAAGTGTAGCAGCCATCTCGAAGACATGCTGTGATGCCGCCACTTACGGGAACAGGTTGAACTAAGTTTGAAAACAAATGGGAAGGATGTATCTACACACTGTATAACTTACAAACATGCAGAATGAAAACTGTATTATTTTTCTAATAACATGTTATATTTATCGGAGAATATATAAAAACAAATCTGTCTTCTATAATATACAAAATTTACAAAAATAGTAATCACAATACAAATGATAAGTAACATTCATTTAATTACAACTTTACTATAAACAATACTTCTTGTTACTTGTCCAGGATCTAACGTGAATAATTTCTTTGGTGAGGCTGCCACTATAAAAAAACTGATAAAATATCGATTAACATAACAAGTGCTGTTGCACATATACAGATAAGCACCAATAAACAAGTATGACATCAGATTTTAAATTCAACAGGTCAGCAAATAAACGACAATAATATTATAAGTAATGTAAGTAAAACTTTGTTAAAATTTTATGTAATTATGTTATAAGAATATATGTAACAACTCCTCTATATTACTCGTATTTACATAACACCTGATGATGGCCTAAGTCCGAAATAAGCTTATAGCGAGATAATAAAGTTTTAAAGAAGTGTAAAAGTATTTTATAATTATTGTGGAATTGAACATTTTAATTTTGTTACAGACAACAAAGAAGAGCAGTTTAAACGGAATGGCCAATGTGTTGAATGATACAAATAAGACGAACATTGACAAGAGCAAAACGAGGGTAATGGAGTGCAGTGTAAGAAAATCAGGCAATGGTGAAGGAATTAGATTAGGTAACGAAACAATAAAGGTCGTACATGAGTTTTATTACTAACAAAATGTTCAAATATTTGTAGAGCTTAAAGGACTTAACTAAGGCGTCATCAGTCACCAAACTTACAAACTACTTAGGAACTAACTTACGCTAAGGACGGCATAAATATCCATGCCCGATGGGGGATTCGAACCCCCGATCGTAGTGGCCGTGCAGACCGTGACTGGAGCGCCTCAGTCCCCTCGGCCACCGCGGACAGCGTAAAATAACACACGATGGACGCAGTACAGAGGATATAAAATGGAGAATGGCAAAGGGAAGAAAAGCGTTTTTGAAAAAGGGAAATTTGTTAACGTAGAATATTAATTTTAGTATAAGGAAGTCCTTTTTGAAGGCATTTGTGTGGAGTGTTGCCTTGTATGGGAGTGAAACTTGGACTATAAACAGTGCGGATAGGAAGAGGATAGAGGCATTTGAAATATGGTGCTACAGAAGAATGCTGAAGATTAGGTGGGTGGATCACGTAACTAATGACGAGGTACTTAATAGAATCGGGGAGAAATGGAATTTCTCGCCGCGGTGGAGTAGCCGAGCGGTCTAAGGAGCCTCGCTGAGGAGCGCGCGGTTGTTCGCCGTCGGAGGTTCGAGTCCTCCCTGGTGTGTGTGTGTGTGTGTGTGTGTGTGTGTGTGTGTGTGTGTGTGTGTGTTGTCCTTAGGTTAGTTTACCTTAGGTTAAGTAGTTTGTAAGCTACGGACTGATGACCATGCCGTTTGGTCCGATAGATTTACAAACATTAGAACATTTTTTTGGAATTTCTTGCATACCGTGACTAAAATAAGGGATCTATTGGTAGGACACATTCTTAGACGTCAAGGAATCGTGAATTTAGCGTTGGAGGGTAGTGTATTGGTTAAAAATCGCAGAGGGAGACCAAGGGGATGAATGCAGTAAGCAGATTCAAATAGATGTAGGGTGCCGTTCTTATGAGGAGATGAAGAGGCTTGTTCAGGATAGACTAGGTTGGAGAGTTGCATGAAACCAGTCTCCGGACTGAAGACTAAAACACAACAACAACAACGTGGAGTTGGAAATCGGCTGTGCCCTTTGAAAGGAACCATCTCGACATTTTCCTTGGTGGTATTTTGGGACACCGTGGGAAACGTAAATATATATAGCCGGAGGCGTGTTTCGATCGCCACCCTCCGTAATGCGAGTCAACTGCCACAGCCACGTCGCCCCGTGACGGCCTCATAACCGAGTGTTTGTCTTGGCGCAGCGCAACTCGCGGTGCGAGAACCGCCCAGACTATTTTCACCCAGACAACGACAGCACTTGCTGACTTCCAACACAGAACAACACATTATTTCAAACCTTAACGAATGCTTACTTCGCTCTCACTGCCCAGGAAATGACACGGAAAAAATGGCTTAATACGAGGGTCGTCACAAATTAAATTCGTTTCTATTCCTATCCGCAGAGCGCTACGATCGCAGTTCCGAGCATACGCGGCGGTTACCTTGACTCAAGGAGAAGACGTGCGCCATTTTCAGATCGCTACTGCAGACGTGTGCTTTGTCGTGCTTCTTTATAATGTCAGCCGTAATTGAAAATGCCGCCGCGTGTGAAATCAGATCTGTGATTCGTTTTCTAAATACAAAGGAAATTAAATCAAAGGAAATTCATCTGCAAATCTGCGAGGTTTACGGACAACATGCTATGAGTGATTCAATGTTTAGAAGATGGGTCAGACTGTTGAATGAAGGACGTGATCAAGTGCACGATGAAGAACGAAGTGGACGCCCGTCTGAGGTTACTGATGAACTGGTTCACACAATTGAAGAGAAGATTAGCACAACCGTAAGTTTACACTTAGCGCCCTTGTGATGAATCTCAGGATCACTAATCAATGGAATTGTTACGGAAAAACTGAAATTTCGAAAACTTTGCTCACGTTGGGTACCCAAAATTCTTACTGAACAACACAAAAAACAACGGATTGGCAGTGCACTTCAGTTTTTGTCGCGCTACAATGAAGAAAGCGATGGTTGTCTTTATCGGGTAGTTACGGGGGATGAAACTTGGGTATTGTACGACACCCCTGAAACAATACGATAATCAATGGAATGGAGGCACATTTCATCCCCAACGAACGTTAAGCGTAAGCAAATTATTGACACCTCGAAAAGTCATGTGCACCGTCTTCTTGGACAGAAAAGGCATTTTGCTGGTTGTTTCTTTCCACGAGGCCAAACAATCAGTGTACATGGGTTCTGCGAGACCATTAAGAAACTGCACCGCGCAATACAGAACACACGCCGAGGATTACTGTTAAAAGGTATTGGTTTTTACCACGATAATGCCCGACCTCATACGGCGGATGTGAGCCAACAACTGTTACGGGAATTTCGCTAGGACGTGTTTGATCATCCTCCGTACAGCCCGGACCTCTCTCCTAGCGACTTTCACCTCTTCTCACACCTAAAATCTGTCCTTGCTTGCCAACACTTCAACGATGATGACGAGCTCAAAGAACATGTTACCACATGGTTGAATACACAGGCGGCAACTATATATGAAGAAGGCATACAAAAACACTGCCACGCTATGACAAGTGCCTACAACGTTTCTGAGGCTATGTAGAAAAGTAGTGTAACAGTTATAGAGTTTTATATAATAAATATTTTTTTTGTGTATGTACATGTTTGTTGTATATAACCAAACGGAACTTACTTTGTGGAGTCACCTCTTATATCTCCACTCCTCGTGCAGTAAAAAGTCAGTGTCAGGTATGAAGTTTCCATTTGTTACGTTCTTACTACTAACTCTCTGCGCATCACATGAGCCAATAAAGATAGTTGCAAAATCATACAAATATGACACACAAAATTCGCCGAAAATGGCGTCTTGTCCATGAGAATTCCACTCTTGAAAGAAAACCTGCTCGACCAATATAAAATCAATCGTGGGTAAGGCAGATGCCAGACTGAAATTCATCAAAGAATCCTCAGCAAGTTCAAATGTTTGTAGTAGAGCTTATGAGACTTAACTACGAGGTCATCAGCCCCTAAACTCACAAACTACTTATGAACTAGTTAACACTAAGGAGGGCAAAAAAATATCCATGCCCGGGGGGGGGGGGGGTAGATTCGAACCCCCGACCGTAGTGGCCGTGCAGACCGTGACTGGCGCGCCGCAGTCCCCTCGGCCACCGCGGCCGGCCCTCAGCAAGTAAAAATAATTTTCGTGGCTTATTGGCCTAGTGCAAGTCTTTCAATTGGACGCCACTTCGGCGACTTGCGTGTCCCTAGCCTACCCCAGTTATCCAACCGGGGAAAGGAAAGGGAACCTACAGCTTCACGTGGAATCCGAACCACGTTTCGTTTCTGGCGACTTCTCACATCTTTGAGAGGTGAAGGATGGGTTAAAGCGTAGATTAAAACAATGTGACGTCCGATCATGTTTCTAACTCGCGACCCTTTGATTTCCAGTCCAGCGCTTTGCCCCAAGACTACCGGCTCCAAGTCCTCCAGCACAAGTACTCCGTGAAGAGAGGAAGTGGGTTACAAAACTCACTTCAGTATTGCTCATCAGTGTGGGATCCGTACCAGGTAGGCTTAGTAGAAGACACGGAGAAGATCCACCGGAGAGCAGCACGCTTCGTTACTGTCTGATTTATAATTTTACTACCTTAACGCCCGCTGCTTCGTATGCGTAAGCTGGTTGGTCTGCACCAGTTGTTTCTCCCTCTTAATATAAATTTTCATAGATACAGCTTAAGTACTATCATAATGAAATGCTGTGATACTTCTCGTAGCCGCGGCAGAATGGCCGTGCGTACTGAGACGCCATGCAGCGGTGCGCGCTGCTGTTCGCCGTCAGGGGTTCGATTCGCCCCTCGGGTATGGGTGTTTGTGTTGTCCTTAGCATAAGTTAAAGTTAGTTTACGTTAGTTTAATTATTTTGTTAGCCTTAGGGATTGATGACCCCGTAGTTAATTCTCTTAAGATTTACAAACATTTGATTTTACTACTTGTAACCCCCTATATAATAGTTGAATTTCGAAAAATACCCCAACATGCGTCTTTTAAATTCCAACCAAGTATGCAAATATCATTTTTTGCATTTCTGGGTTCAAAATTCGCTTAGTAGCAACGTATTTTCAAAAAATGTTTCATCCCCTATTTCACCCCCTGAATTATTAATTTTCTGAATATACCGAAACCCGTATCTTTTTATTTCTGACCAAGAGAACATATAGCAATTTATGTGGTTTTATCTTCAGAATTGCCTTAATAGCAAAATATTTTCGAAAAATAGCCCCTCTCCAAATGTAATCCCCTTGATGGTCGAGCCGCGGTGGAATAGCCGAGCGGTCTAAAGAGTCTCGCTGCGGAACGCGCGGTTGCTCGCCGTGGAGGTTCGAGTCCTCCCTGGTTTAAGTAGTTTGTAAGCTACGGACTGATGACCACGCAGTTTGGTCCGATAGATTTACAAACATTTGAACATTTGAAACTTACGTTATGCCGTAGAGAAAGCAACTTCAAGTAATTAAAACAATGGAACTCAGATAATTTAAAACTTTTAGCGCCCAATGGCGACACGAGAAAAATGGCGTGTCATCTTTAACATTCCAAATCATTATAATCGGCATGTTCTGATGTGTTCTGATATAAACAATACATCATTGCAAGCATAAAATTCTAAACATTAGTTGATAAAATGTAAAGGTCAATAATGAAGAGGTTGCTAAAAACGTCCAAGGAAGACATCCTTAACGAGCAATGCACTTTAAAGAATACTAATTTCTTAGATATCTGCCGCCCAGTAATTGAAATTTTTTTTAGAAATCTACTACTGTTCGTAAAGAGTACAATGTACGCAATCAACGACGCGTCCAAACAGCTCTGGAGCCCGCACCAGCGTTCCTGGTTCAAATTTCGCTCGCTAGAGGCCGCCCCTCAACTATCGGCTTGGACGCCTCGTTCGTTGCAATCATTTTACATTTTACATCCTAAGAATTTTTGTACCTTGTTTAAACAATACAACCAACTTTAATGTAAACTAAATCGAATACAACTGGCCTTAAGCTAAATTATTATACTTCCTGTATCAAAAAAATTTTAAATTGACAACACGCCCACTTTTCACATAGCCTCATTGGCCGCTACATGTTCCGTTTTTATCCTAACTGACATTTATAATGTTAAGAATTTTATGCTTGCAATGATGTAATGTTTATATCAGAACACATCAGAACATGCCGATTACAATGTTTTGGAATGTTAAATATGACACGCCCATTTTTCTCGTGTCGCCATTGGGCGCTAAAAGTTTTAAATTGTCTGAGTTCTATTGTTTTAATTACTTGACGTTGCTTTCTCTACGGCATAACGTAAGTTCCCTTCTGCTTCGGTACAGTACCTTTTTAAATATGTAACATTCTATGTTGTACTATGTAATTTTTGTAAACTTATTGCTACACATTATATACACGTTTGTTACACTTGAAAGTGGCCTAACATAGAGGCCGAAACCGGTAGTGTGGGCTTAAATAAAGCACCAATAAATGCAATTGGAGCTGGACTTTCGTTAAAATGATCAATAACACACCAAGAGATCGCGAATTTAACATTGGAGGGAAGTGTGAGGGGTAAAAATCGCAGAGGGAGAGAGGGAGGGGGGGAATACAGTAAGTAGATGTAGGTGTAGAACAGTTAAGCAGGTTGAAACGAGTGTGGATTGTCGAGATGATACGGACTGCGTACGGCGTTTTGCGTACGACGTCCGTGACGTCAGCAAAAGTAAGTTGGGGAAGGCGCCACAGCGGTCCTGGTGGAGTGTTTAGAGGCTGGGCGGTAACTCCGCTAACGAGGGCGCCAAACCTGCAACTGACCGGCGCGGCGCCCAATCCGTCGGTTGAGCCCGCTGGCGGCGAGGCTGGCTCTGCCGAGCACGAGGGACGAACTGGCAGATGAGCAGATCACTGACTGTGAACCTGATTAATGACAGCGGCAGTTGCAAAATACACTACTGGCCGTTATAACTGCTACATCAAGAAGAAATGCTTATGATAAACGGGTATTTACTGGACAAATACATAATACTATAACTGACATGTGATTACATTTTCACGCAATTTGGGTGCATAGATCCTGAAAAATCAGTACCCAGAACAACCACCTCTGGTCGTAATAACGGCATTGATACGTCTGGGCACTGAGTCAAACAGAGCTTGGATGCCGTGTATAGGTACAGATGCCCAAGGAGCTTCAACATGATACCATAGTTAATCAAGAGTAGTGACTGGCGTATTGTGACGAGCCAGTTGCTCAGCCACCATTGACCAGACGTTTTCAATTGGTGAGCGATCTGCAGAATGTGCTGGTCAGGGCAGTAGACGAACATTTTCCGTATCCAGAAAGGCCCGTACAGGATCTGCAACATGCGGTCGTGCATTATCCTGTTGTAAATTACGGTTTCGCAGGGATCGAATGAAGGGTAGAGCCACGGGTCGTAACACATCTGAGATGTAAGGCCAATGTTCAAAGTGCCGTCGATGCGAACAAGAGGTGACCGAGACGTGTAACCAATGACACCCCATACCATCACGCCGAGTGATACGCCAGTATGGCGATGACGAATACACGCTTCCAATGTGCGTTCTCCGCGATGTAGCCAAACACGGATGAGACCATCATGATGCTGCAAACAGAACCTGGATTCATAAGAAAAAAAGGCGTTTTGCCATTCGTGCACCCAGGTTCGTCGTTGCGTACACCATCGCAGGCGCTCCTGTCTGTGATGCAGCGTCAAGGGTAACCGCAGCCACGGTCTCCGAACTGATAGTCCATGCTGCTGCAAACGTCGTCGAACTGTTCGTACAGATGGTTGTTGTCTTGCAAACGTTCCCATCTGTTCTGCTAACAGTCATTGGATCGCGACCAACGCGAGCAGCAATGTCGCGATGCGATAAACCGCAATCGCGACAGGCTACAATCCGACCTTTATCTTTAAGTCGGAAACGTGATGGTACGCATTTCTCCTCTTTACACAAGGCATCACAACAACGATTCACCCACCAGGCAATGCCGGTGAACTGCTATTTGTGCATGAGAAATCGGTTGGAAACTATCCTCATGTCAGCACGTTGTAGGTGTCGCCACCGGCGCCAACATTGTGTGAATGGTCTGAAAAGCTAATCATTTGCATATCACAGCATCTTCTACCTGTCGGTCTGTAGCACGTCATCTTCGCGGTGTAGTAATTTTAATGGCCAGGAGTATATAAATACTGTTATATTGTTAAAACATTGCAATTAATAGTATGGTGTAGCTGCATACATTGAATAATTGAAAAACAAACTGCAAAACACTGTTATAATCAGCCTCTTGTCCATCAATCAGAGTTTATATTTCAAGGAGAAAACAAGTTATCACTGAATAAACACAATACAGATTTTGTACATATCCCCCCCCCGCACCCCACCCCCACGTTGATCATTAAGATCAATCTAAACAACACTAATTTGCAGGTAATGGAACAAGTTTGTACACTGGGCGTCGCATTTCCCCCTTCGATATATGTAGAGTGACCACACGAATTAGTCCACCCATTCTAGGATACGTCCTTTGGATCACTACCATCTTCCACTGCATGGGACTTGTTCTGTCATCCTTCGGTAACACAACAGTACCAATACGGATGTTGGGCTGGGCTGAATTCCACTTCAGACGCTGCTGCTGACTATTGAGATAATCTATAGACCATCTCCACCATAGATGCTGCAAGAACTGCTTTAAACGTCTCCATCTGGACAGCTTACTGATAGCCACATTAATGACATCAACTTCATGATAGCTTAAAAGGGAAGAACCAATAAGGAAATGACCAGGAGTTAGAGGTGACGAATCATCAGGATTACGAGAAAAAGTGTTTAAAGGTCTGGAATTTAAACAGGCTTCAACTTGACACAAGAGAGTACTTAATTCTTTATAAGTTATCGAAACAGGACCTATTACACGACTAAGGTGATGCTTCATTGACTTAATATTAGCCTCTCATAAACCGCCGAAATGTGGAGCACTTGCTGGGATAAAATGCCAAGCGAACATCTCAGTTGAACCAAATTCTTGTACTTCCCTTTGGAAATCACTATCTTGTAACAAATTTCTCATTTCCTGCAACTCCTTGTTTGCACGTATGAAATTAGTCCTATTGTCTGAACAGAGATGCAGACACTTGCCGCTTCTAGTAACAAATCTTGGAAATGCTGCAATGAAAACCTGAAATGATAAATTAGTCACAGCTGCAAATGTACAGCGTTAGTACAGAAGCAAATAAGCAAAGTAACATAGCACTTCTGCGTAGATCTACTTCACTGGGATCCAAGAGTTATGATTAATGGTCCAGTGAAGTCGACACCAGTATTCAAAAATGGACGCGAGGGTTGCAGACGAGGGCTTGGTAGCTATCCCATCAGTTGCTCAGATGTTTCCTTCTTCAAATTTAAACAGGTTAAACAATTATGAAGCACTGATCGAATTGTCTGACGAATTCTTGGAATCCAATATCGCTCACGTAACAATGTAGTGAAGAGCTGTGATCCTTCGTGGAGTGAACGCAGATGCTCATCTTGGATTACGAACCTTGTTAAATGGTGATTAGGTGGAATATTTTATCTGATATTTCACTTTAAATGGTAATGGTGATTTGCTAAGCCTTCCACCCACTCTTAATAGGCCTTCATTATCCGGGAATGGATGGAGGTTGAGTAGAGTACTTTTGTTTGATACATTACTGTTGATTCTTACTGCTTCAGTATCTTGTTTGTAAGAACTCCGTTGAGCCTTCTTTACGCACAAGAGTAGGCTTCAACTCTTCCGAAGAAAGAATACCAGTGAATTTGTTAGTGTGCCAACATCGTGACAGTATGCCAGGACTCTAATTAATCGCCTCAGTGCAGAAAACCTATGTAAGATTTCATCAAAAATGGTAGTGCACAGGGATATTGTTGACGTCTTTCTTTCTGGAATGCTGTCTTCTTTTATCTTCTAGCCGGCCGCGGTGGCCGAGGTGACTGAGGCGCTCCAATCACGGTCAGCACGGCCACTACGGTCGGGGGTTCGAATCCCCCCTCGGGCATGGATATTTGTGCCGTCCTAGTTCGTAAGTAGTTCATAAGTAGTTTGTAAGTTTAGGGACTGATGACCCCGTAGTTAAGTCCCATAAGCTTAACAAACATTTGAACATTTTTTATCTTCACGTTCCCCTCTGGCCACATAGAAGATGGGTGTTCCTTGCCACCACAAGAGTGAATCCTTTATTGTTTCTGCATTCATTCCTCGCGATATAAGATCAGCAGAGTTTTCTGCAGAGGAAACATGTCTCCGATGTTCCACAACAGTCAACTCTTGAATCTCTGCCACAGGATGGAATACAAATGTCTTCCGCCGAGATGATGGTGCACTTAGTCAATACAAAACAATGGTTGAATCAGTCCAGCAGAACACCTTGGAAATTCTTAAATTTAAAGCAGAGAGAGTTTCGCTAACCAGTCTTGCCATCAGTATCGCACCACATAATTCCAACCTAGTCAAAGTAAAAAAAAAAATGTTCAAATGTTTGTTAAGCTTATGGGACTTAACTACGGGGGTCATCAGTTCCTAAGCTTACAAACTACTTATCAACTACCTTATACTAAGGACGGTACAAATATCCATGCCCGAGGGGGGATTCGAACCCCCGACCGTAGTGGCCGTGCGGAGCGTGACTGGAGCGCCTCAGTCCCCTCGGCCACCGCGGCCGGCAGGCAAAGTAATCTTTTTGACAGTTAGTACCATTGACTTGGCACATAACAATCTGACTGCACCCTCATCTTGAAGAACCTTTACATATGAGTAAGCCAGCACATATCTATCAATCTTTATGTCCTTCACACGAATCATGCTATGCTATGCCACTGACTTAACAAAGGTTGAGGTAATGGTTCATCCCACTCCAAGCGATGACACCAAAGCAACTGAAGAAATATCTTAAAGGAAATTAGAACAGGACCTATAATCCCAAGAGGGCAAAATATAGATGATACAATTGACATTGCCGTTTAGTCAAAGGATCTGGCGAGGAATCCTCAGGAAAATTGAAGCTGTCTAACACTTTGGATAATATCGTAAAATTGTCTGACATAGGATGCCACATGATACCTAACGTTCTAACCTCTTCTAAATAGTCCATTGTTAATGAAATGCCCGTTGTTAAGTCAATATTCTAAACTGAAGGCGGCAATCTTTAATTGTTGTACTGAATAACTGCAAATGAAGTGGGTCTGGTACGATACGATGAAAATGTTTGTACTATGAATTTAATTCGCGGTATTTTTAAGATAACCTTTTGACAACCAGTGTTACCAGTGTGCCGACATACCTACTGCTAAGAGTGCAGTATCTCTCCCAGCTGAAAAATTCCGTAAATAGACATTCCTCATTAACAACTTGCGAAGATCTTTTTGTTTTAATTGGCAGATCTACAAAACTCACGCTACGCAACAGCTAGCGATGGATTTTTTTTTCTGAATTTGAATTTTCAGGCTTCTACAATTTGTTGTGAACAACTGAACGAATTTCTTCTTTTATTTCAGAGATTAAAATGGAGATACGGAGAGGTGAGGCATAGGAGAGAGTGGGTAATAGCGATAACTTAAGTTATTCTCGTCAGTACAAGCTTAATTTTAATGTTGTTTTAGTGATATTGCGTAAATCTGGTTACAAATATATTAAACTTTATTGTAACATCGTTAAAATTCGTTCAGCCCTCATTTCTTTTTTTTAAACTATTTAAATAAAAATGTAGCTTTGACCGGCAGTTTCACTACCCTGAGGTAATGGCAGTCAGCATTTAGACCCATTAAAAATCATAGTAAATCTGAAGATAAGGTAAACGATGACTAAAACTCAATTATGAATGAAATACGCAAGATAACTGTGAGATATTCTGCAAATTTATTGGTTTACGAACCGGTTTTCGGCTGTTATGCCATCATCGGGTAATGGCGTAACAGCCGAAAATCGGTTCGTAAACCAATAAATTTGCAGAATATCTCACAGTTATCTTGTGTATTTCATTCATAATGTATCAAATATTCTGTCAAGAACCGACGGAACAGTCAGTGAAAAGTCAATTTCTTTTAAACCAATGTGTTTATTTTAGAAAAGTGAGATATAAAATTATTGGAATTGTGATAATAGGCTTAATGAAAAATGTCCTCATAGATACACAAATCACACTATAGCCCTCTGCATGATCCCATCCGGAACAAGCTCGATGAGCCCATACCCCAGAAATAGTGCAACGGAAACGAAGTTCCACATCTGTACCGAATTCTTTGCAATAAAAACAAATACCCCAGACCGACTGACTGCCATTACCCCCAGAGCACGCCATATTTGAAAACTTTAAAACAAAATAACCATATACCCAAGTCTTAAACAAATGTACCATCAGAAAGTTCACACACCATAGTACAGAATACGTTTGGCAAAAATTTTTAGCCGGCCCCGGTGGCCGCGGGGACTGAGGCGCTTGTCACGGTCTGCACGGCCACTATGGTCGAGGGTTCGATTCCCCCCTCGGGTATGGATATTTGTGCCGTCCTCACCGGCTTAGCTAGTTCATAAGTAGTGTGTAAGCTTAGGGACTGATGACCCCGTAGTTAAGTTCCATACATGCTACAAACATTTGAACGTTTTTGAACAATTTTTACATACGTGAAATTCAAGTACTTACCGTGGTGTAAAGAATGCTGTTCCTTAAATCTAAGGACGTGAAGAACAACTTCTCCGCACCAAAATCAGATAGACACTGTCAAGATGGCGTCGATTTCAGCAGGAGTTCCTTAAACGGCCGTGAGGTTGCAGCACACTGTATAACTCCTCTACCGCAAAGCAGTTAGCAGATACTCTGATGACCGTCATTACCCTACTGTGCACTAGATCAGTGGTTTTCAATCTTTTTTAACGCGCGACCTCTTTTCGAGTAAAACTACCTTACGACCGTCCAGACTCGTAATAAAGCTATGTCAGTCATTCCACGGGCAAAGTATTTCATTTTCTCTCTTTGATGGATCTAAGATCTGCGCAGCCAGTCACATCTGTGAAGGCTGCAGTAGCGGAAACAAAAACTGAAAAAAAAAAGACTTTATGACGATACGTATTTGATGTGTTGTTTTTCTGTCATGAATAATAAAGCACAATGTGTAATCTGCGGTGGCGTGTTGTAATGTGCCAGTATAAAACCATCGTAGCTGATACATCACATCTTAATTTTTCAAGGGCGATCAAAAACATTCGATTTCTGCGAAAGGATACTGAAAACCGTTAACTAGCAGCAACAAACTATGATCCAGTAATAAAATGGCATTGATATTAGTTGATTAAAAATAATACTGCACTGAAAACTCGTTACCAGCAGCAAACTACTATGACCCAGTAGTAAAAAGGTATTCTTATGTACTGACTGAAAATAATATTATGTTACTGATATTTTTCTGTCATAACAATATTTGAATATGTGACAAAGTCATAGAAGAAGATTGCGGCCATTGTAAGAAACTGTAGCAGTACTGCACAAATGCTGTTAAGCAGTGACGAACCCAGGATATTGTCAAAGGGGGGGGGGGGTCCGACTTGTTAAAGAGAAATTTACAAAGACTCATGTTTTCATTTATTCTAAAAACAAATTTAACATATTTATATTTTATGCAGATAGTTTGCGTTTGTAAGAACTTCTTAGAAATACTACAGTATTTTACATACAAAATTGAAGAAAACATTTCTTAAAAATTGTTTCAGTATACGCCAGCAGAACCTTCAGTTGATATTCCAAACGAACTCAGATTATCAGAATGAAAATGTTTCTTTGTATCTGAACGCTGGCAACGACGCGGTTGCACGTCACCAAGCTCGCTTCCTGTAAATCACGACTGTAGCTCGCTGTTTCGCAAAATTTGCATTAATTTTTGCATCAGCATAAATACCTTGCATATTGATTTAGGGAGCCTAAGTCTACAATCGGGTAATGCCCATTTATTTTATGTCCAAGATTATTGGTTCTTTTCCTCTTGTTGTCACTGCAACGTATCCTTCCTCTAGATAAAATATTACTCTTAAACCCAACTTTAGAAAGTATTACACGTACTGAGTGCGGTGCCCTATGATATTCTAGAATACTGCCACTCCAAATAACGACTCCATTGTTAACATAAAACTTCTGTTAAATAAATAAATAAGCTGTTATAGTAGTACCTATTTTAACTTACCATAACGCTAGTGGACAAATGAAAGTCAGTTTTTCTCTTTTTTCTTATTATGAAGTTATCCATAATTGGAAAGTATCTTAACAGCACAAAAGAAATAAACGGCAGCAGTTACAGTTTATTCCACTGCAAGTAAGAACTGTAGTGCTTAACATAGCAATAACGGATTAACGTCAACAATGGACAATCTCTAAAGGAGGACTTGGCAATAGCCGATGCTGTTATAGATGTATCGATAATTAAAATCTATAGATGGCTTTGTTGACTGTTGGTACTGCGTACTCTTTTTCGGCGTGTGACTGATAATAACAATATCATTCAGTTTTACTACACGGTAGCTAGGTGGTGTCTTATTTTATTTAGTCCCTTCGGATGTTAGAGTCCACCATCGACTATGGGTGTGTGTGTGTGTGTGTGTGTGTGTGTGTGTGTGTGTGTGTGTGATAGGGGGGTCCGAATCCCCAAGACCCCTCCGCCCTTTGGCTACGTCCTTGTGTTAAGTCGCTTAATTAACAAGTCATCATGAGGTGGAAAACTGGATTCATTGTTACGCGTTTCGGGCGGCCCAACATCAGAAATCCAAAGTTGCATACGTACATCTCGTATCTGTCACTCTTTCGACGTCTCATTGAGGGCCACCCGAAACGTGCCACAACAAAGGCAATTTTCCACCTACGGATGACTCGTTAATTAAGCGATTTTTACAAAACGCCGTCACTTCCGTGTGCCCCCTCTGCCACAGTAGTTGAACGTCTCGAAACGTACGTTTGCTATAGAACATGCCGCTTCTGTATGTTCCTGCAAGACAAATTAAATATATCAGACCTGAAGGAAGGTATAGATAGTCGACAATATGGCTGCAATCGTGGGGGAAACAAACCAGCGTGCTTCTGTTTACGTTAGGCCTACATGTGTGTAACATTGTGTATGTCAAGGTGCTGCGATTATTAACTGAAGTATAGTGCGTAGTATTTATGTGATGCGTTGCAAATTTCGTCTCAAGTGCTACGCTAGGATTTGTTTCTTACAATCTACAGTAAGATATTTATAATATGAAGTCTGATGGCTCGTAGTTGTTGTGTGCCAGGCTTGTATGTCCAACTACGGCAAAACATACGATACCTCAACATTCAAGTTTCCCAAAGAAACAACGTTAAGGAAAAAATGGATTAAGTTAATTCGCCTGTTCCTGTTTCTTCCTTTCCCCCTATTGCATGTAGTTTACACCGTATAAGTGAAATATCTACTTGACTAATTGGACAAGTGCAGTGTCACTTCACAGGAATTTTTTCACACAAATTTTAATATAAATACAATATACAGTTTTGGGAAAGATGTGTTCCATGGGTGTCAGCAACTTTTAAATACAAAAACTGATATCATTCAGGAATGGAAATAAATTCCTACATTCAATTTTTTTTTTGTTTTTATGATGAACACACTTAACAGTAAACTGCAAAAATTTTCATATTAAAAATTTTGTAATAGGGACATTCACTGTACAAAGAATTTAACCTTTTTTCCCATAGAATTATTTTTCACCTAGGTAAGTGTGATTGTCATGCAGTTAAGACATGATAATGTTGATGCTAAAGTTTGATTTTCTTAATGATGGAGGGAGGAAGGGGGGATTATTCCTGTTGTTAGTCAAGATTGCATTTTCAGAAAGATTAATCACTGATTTTACTTTTTATTTTTTAATGAGTAGCTTTTATTTTGACAGTATTTTGCCTTTATATTTAATCATGTTTTGGTACTGTTATGTAACAAGATGTGAACTTGTGTTTATGGTCTAACTTAAAGGAAGGTTATATAACCGAAGGGATGAAAATACATTCAAAGTTCCCACAGCAGTTTACACCATAAAGGCCGACACGTCGCTATTCAACTTCCCTGTTGTTCACAGACGGCCACTGTGAGGCCTTGGCTTGGCCTAAGACTGCTGCCATCTTGGATTCTGCTTTCAGGTCTGATATATTGTAGTTGGTCTTGCCTCCTGTGACCGTGCCCCCCCCCCCCCTCCCCTAGCAAGCCTTTGCGAACTTCCAGGAGGTCACGAGCCATACAGTTTGAAAAACTCATCTACGCAATAGGGCGGGCAACACGCGACGTCATCACAAATAGACGCGTAGACGGTATACGACGCCCTCAACACATTCTACGAAAGGTCATGATAACGAGGGCTATTATACTGAAAGTGTGTAATGGTAAGCATCTCAGTCACTAAGGTCATCTCTGAGAAAAATAATAGTTGTCCTTACTTTTTATCCAGTCCATTTATAAGTGACAGATTAGTTGCCGAACGTGAATTCGTGATCACAATGTCAGCCTCTTTTACGATCCCTAAAACCGTGGATGGCGATTCTGAATTACCCGGAACACAGAACTGTTGGGTCAAATCTAGTCTCCGATACCGCTTTGACCAATGACGTCATAATTTACGTAATTCCGTCCCGTGCGTGGTTTCAATACCGGTACTCACTGTTTACGTGTCTGATATTTTTGAAGGCACCCTAACTTTCATTTTAAAAAGGTTATCTGTAGCGTAGCCCTAAGAAGGTTAGGTAAAGGTTAAACAAGATTTTTTTTTTATTTTTTATTTTTAGCACGTGAGGGCGCGTAGCGCCCGAATCTGCGGCTCAGAAACACTCAATCGATTTACAGTTGTATGTTCGACATAAATATTTCATTTCAGGCCGTACAGCTTCGATTGCAAGCTTTACTTAAAATTACCTAAATATTAAATATATGTTTAAGACGTGGTGTCATTAAGTAGATTTGACCTGTTTATGTGAAATCTAACTACCGATACCGTGTTGTGGTATCCATGCGTTCGTAGTATCTCTCGATTATGTATGACCCGGCCGCGGTGGCCGAGTGGACTGAGGCGCTCCAGTCACGGTCTGCACGGCCACTACGGTCGGGGGTTCGAATCCCCCCTCGGGCATGGATATTTGTGCCGTCCTTAGTAGAAGGTAGCTGATAAGTAGTTTGTAAGTTTAGGGACTGATGACCCAGTAGTTAAGTCCCATAAGCTTAACAAACATTTGAACATTTGATTATGTATGACGTTATCGGTCAAAGCGGTATCGGAGACTCGAGTTTATCCGAACTATTTACCTCTCGCTGTGCCATCTTACAGGCTCCACCTCCATCTACAGACTACTTATTGAAGGTATACTCTTACCAACAGTCCCATACTTCTGTTCAGAAAATGGGATATTCTAAGAGCCGTGAATATAGACAGACCTCGTAAAAAAGCCGCTTTTTAAAATTCACGTTCAACTGCAAGGCTCTTGTTTCGACATGCAGGTTTTGGAAATCGTCGTGGAAAGAGAAGACAAACTGAGTACAACTCACCAGGTGACTTGCATGGTGCAGGGGCGTTCACCACTGGGTACTCACCTGGAACAGAAGAAAACGAAAATTAGTTTCAGAACACGGGTATCGTTAAAGCAGGCATTCAAAATACGTCCTCTAAAAATATCAGCTAAAACGAAACAGTCATCAACTCACATCCCCGCACAATAACGACAGCTTTTAAGCATATTTCATGTGTAAACTGTGCAACACAAGCATGACACAAATTCAGTAATTTGACACATACTGTAGTCAGTGTGGTGTCGCACAAGCCACCTACTTTCGCCGCGCACCGCCATGCACGCACGGCGCGGCGTTCTTACGGCGTCAGCCACGAGCGCCCTCTGTTACAACTCCGCTCGTGGCCACCACTGAACGACATCGTTCACTTGGAACTGAGATAGGAACCAGTTAACACTTCGGAATCAGATAGGCACCAGTGAAGACTTGGCTATCGGACAGGCACTAGGCAGACCTCTAACTCAACTATGTATTAGCATTCTGCAGTACTGAACTATGTAAAAGTTAAGTATTGTATAAACTCTGTGCAATATATATCTCGTTCTAATTCACTTTAGTGTTTCTAGTTTCTGCTGTCGCACTGGCTGCTCACCTCCGTACCTGCACAAACGTGCTTCCTTTATTCCTGTGTCGGTCTTCCTACTAGGCACCTACGACGGAAACGAGACACAAAAGCGGCGACGAGGCTGGGACACAAAAGTCAGAGCACAGCAAGGCAGACTCAGAGCTCTCTACTGACTGTTTACGTGTGACGTATTCACTGCTTATGGAGGTCACAGATGAATGGTTAGGTTTCAGTTGTCGTTTGTGTGTGAATGGCAGTTTACGACTTCGAAAATTATCGCTCACGCCAGTTGTGAAGTGCAAGATGTAATTAGATTTTGATGTGAACACTAGCTAAATTGCCGCTCCTTCGCAAGCGTCGATTGGATGGTTTGCATTGGTTGTTTCTACTTCTAAATATAAATTTTCATAGATTTAGCTTTAAAAATGCTTTCCTAATCAAGTATTTTGATACAACTTGCCACTCCCTATTGCACCATTGTTGGCAGAATTCAAAACATCCCTAAAATTATAACCATAGTTCCAAACCCAAATTTTCACATTTCTAGCATCAAAATAGTCTCAGTAACACCGTTAAAAGATTTTCCCTTATTTCACCCGCTTAATGGTTGAATTTCCAAAAATATCGAAACACAAATTTGGCTGCGACCTGTGCGGTCCTTCTTGGTTATGCAGTTTGGGTGTCCAGGACTTTACTTTGTCGAGTACGTGACCATAATTAGGCTGCGTTTGTAGCGTGCGGTCCTTCCGCCGAGGCAGAACCGCAGCGGTTCAGCGGTACGCAGTGCCTTAGCAGGCACGAATGACGTATCTCGTTTAAATCTTTTCTGTGCGTGAGAACAGTTCTCGCTGTCTTTCTCCGAGGCGGATCTATTGTACGTTGATTACGCAGCTGAGGTTAAAATCGCCAATAAGCATTTCGTTCGAATACGGAATACTTCCGCAGCTACTGATACTTCTTCCATCGTTGCACATTCTATGGAAATGATGAACTGTGACAATACATAGAGTTCACTCGAGATGTCATCTACATCAACATCAACATAGGACACTGCAAATCACATTTAAGTGCCTGGCAGAGGGGTCATCGAACCACCATTATACTCTTTATCTCCCATTCCATTCTCGAATAGCGCGCGGGAAGAAAGAACACCTGAATCTATCCGTTCGAACTCTGATTTCTCGTATTTTATTCTGATGGTCATTTCTACCTATGTAAGTGGGAGTCAACAATGTATTTTTGCATTCGGAGGAGAATGTTGACGATTGGAGTTTCGTAAGTAGCCCACGCCGCAGCGATAAGCGCCGTTGTTGTAATGATTCCCATCCCAGATGCTGTATCGTTTCCGTAACGCTGTCTCCCTTGTATCGTGACGATACGAAACGAGCTGCCCTTCTCTGGACTCTTTCGATGTCCTCCGTCAAACCCATACTGGGCAGCAACACTCCAAAAAATGGACGGACGAGCGAAGTGCATGCAGTTTCTTTAGTAGTACTGTTCCATCTTTTAAGGGATCTGCCAATAAAACGCAGTCTCTGCTTCGCCTTTCCCACGACATTATCTACGTGTCTGAAGTAATAGTAATTCCCAGGTATTTTGTGGAGTTTACGGCCTTCTCATTTGATTGATTTATCTTGTAAACAAATTTTAATCGATTTCTTTTCGTACTCATTGCCAATTTTTACACCATAGTGATATCTTATTCAAATCGTTCGGCAGTCGGTTTCATCTGCAGATGATTTTACTAGATGGTGAATGACGGCGTTATCTGAAAACAACCTAAGAGCGCTACTTAGATTTTCCCGTAAATCATTTATGTAAATAAGGAACAGTAGAGGACCAATAACACTACCCTGTGGAACGCCCGATATCACCTCTGTTTTAGTCGAGGCCTTACCATCGATTACTACGAACTGTGTCCTCTCTGACAAGAAATCCCCTATCCAATCGCAAATTTTTGGCGATATATCATAACCACGTAATTTGATTAAAAGCCGTTTGTGAGGTAGGGTGTCAAAAGCCTTCTGGAAATCAAGAAATACGAAATCGATTTGCGAAGCCTTGTCGATAGCACCCATCACGGGTAGTCCGCTTTCTGTTAGACCGAAACTACTTCTTAATAATTTCATGCAGTATGACAAAAAGCAAAAACACGGATAGGGCTCGAACACGGTGCCTCCAGCGTGGCAGTTGTAGGCCTTAACCAGTGCACCACACTCACTTGTTTGGAACGTGGCTAACGTTACGGATCTTACAGCGTGCAGTCAGCGTTCAATACCAATTTTCTCGAAAGCCTAGGCCCGTTGCTGAAGAAAGCGGATAGCCTCAAACTCAGGGAATGTCCCTCTACAAGATATCAAAGCCTCATCAGAATCCGTTGTGTACACTTCTCATGGTCTCCTAGTTAGGCATACGGATTTGTATTATAGGTTATTTTATACTGGACTTACTTCCTCCTGTGATAGGGTCCTATGTAAAAACGACAACTCGCTGAGCATTCGGGGGTGACGACAGAAGACAGCAAATTGAAGACCGAAATTTCATATTTAATATTTAAGAAATCATTCACGCAGAAAACAACATGCAAACATACCTTACACTTGATAGTGGAACTAACTGCCAAATGAAGGACATACAGGTTGTCCAGAAAACGACTCCCTGATTTCAAAATTAAATATCTCGAATACAAAGATCGATAGAGGAATGCAGTAAACGGTATGTTTATTGTAAAAGCTGTAAGAAGTTTATACAGCAGTTTGAAATAATAGTTACAAAAGCTGCTAACAGATAGCGCCGTAATCGCCATACGTAATGCCTAATATAAATAGTGATCCGAAGCCCAGAGTTCAACTATTGAAACGTGAAAGGAGGTTAGCGTACCGAAGGAAGACATTAAGACCACGTACTCAATTGAACAACACGTTTTTCTGGTGCTAGAGTGCCACAGGTTAGAAGAGAGTCCTACGGCAACAAGGCCAAGTTTTCAAGCACGATTTAATGTTCCAAAAGGACCCGATGCGAAAACCATTCGTACGCTCTTCGCAAAATTTCAATGAACAGGCAGCATAACTGATGATCTATTGGGGCAAGTTGGCCGCAAGCAAACCACAGTTACGCCTGAAAATATCGCCACAGTTTCTGGAATTATTCAGCGAAATCCAATGTCATCCGTCCGTAGAATTGCATCTGAGACTGGTTTAAAGCGTTCCAGCACGCATAAAATACTGAGAAAGGGCCTACACATGTTTCCATTCAAAATTCAAACGCACCACGCCATTCCCGTACGAGCTGTGCAACAAAGGGTTGCCTTTGCTCATCAGATGCTCACAATGATTGATAGCGAAGGATTTGATGTTGTCTGCATCTGGATTACAGATGAAGCACACTTCCACCTGAATTGATACGTGAATAAGCAGAACTGGCGATTTCGGGGTTCCGAAAAGCCATATTGGTGTGAAGCGAAACCCCTGTATTGTCCTAAAGTTACTGTATGGGCTGCAGTATGCAGCAAAGGCATTATTGGCCCTTTTTTCATTCGACAAACGGTCAGTGGTGCACGTTATGTTGCAATTTTGGAACAATTTGTCGCCACACAGCAAGCGTTAGAGGATCGACCAGGTACTGAATGGTTTATGCAAGATGGAGCCCGACCACATCGGACCGAACAAGTGTTTCGCTTTCTTGAGGAATACTTCGGGAATGGAGTCACTGCTTTGGAATATGCCAAATTTACTGGTGCAGGCATGGATTGGCCTCCATATTCACCGGATTTGACTCCCTGTGACATTTTTTGTGGGGCACAGTGAAAGACATGGTCTACCCGAAGCATCCCGCCACGCTGGACGAGCTTGAATCGGCGATCTCTGTGGCATGTGAATCCATCACGAAATGTGATGGCGAATTTCATTCTTCGTTTACGCCACCTCTGTAGTGCCAATGGTGAACGTTTTGAAAACATTGTAATGTGATTGTTTGCATAGAGTGTTTTCATACGATTATTTCACTTATGTATGCTGTTATGAGCTGTACAGCGTACAGCGCCATCTGTTAGCAGCTTTTGTAACTATTATTTCAAACTGCTGTATAAACTTCTTTCAGGTTTTACAATAAACATACAGTTTACTGCATTCCTCTGTAGAGCTTTGTTTTCGAGATATTTAATTTTGAAATCAGGGAGTCCTTTTCTGGACACCCTGTAGGAATAGGCATAGCTGGCGTAGAGAAACAGCTGAGGGAGTTGAAAGCAAAGTAATCGTCAGGTCCAGATGGGGTGTAGATTTGGGTTTATAAACAGTACTCAGCGGCATTGGCCTCTTACTTAGCCTGCATTTATCGCGAATCTTTGATCCAGAGCAAAGTTTCAAACGGCTAAAAAAAAGGCGCAGGTTACTGCCGTGTATAAGAAAAGCAAAAGAACGCTTTCTCGAAATTACAGACCTATATCATTAACATCAGTTCGCTGTAGAATCCTTGAACATAATGTCAGTACTACTAATATAGTACATTGCCTTGAGACAGTCCTGTCCATGCATCATCACGGCTTTGGAAAGCAGCGATCGTGCGAAACCCAGCTTGCTCTTTTCTCTCAACACATTATAATGGTTTCAGTACCTGAAAATACCAGTATGAAGTTTAAGATACCACTTGCAAATATACCTTTCCATACGCTTAATCACGAATTTATGCATAAAACATCATAATATGATACAATACTGTTCAGTTACAACAATAGTAATGTTTTTATGTTATTTTGTTAAACTATTTAAGTTTGTAAAAAAAGTAACATGAACATTATGCAATAATACGTTTTTGATAATTATATTTCTAACTAACATTATTTGATGTCTCTCATACATATTGACCTGTTTGTGATGTTCAACTTACTCGAAACTGCATAATTACTTTAATTTCGTCAATATTATAATTATAAACAAACCTCTCAACTCCGCTAATCGTAAATTATTTGCGATCTTAATTTCTGTTTTGTTTTGAAATAATAATACTGCCATTGCATTTGTAGTAATTTTGTATGTATCTTCTTTATAAAGGATTCATTTATGTTTAATAATACCACTTATTAAATAGTTGACATTACAACTTCCTTGTTCTGGAATGTTCTAGAACCGTTGGTTGTATATATACGCGCGATTTTAGGGCGCAAACAATCAGTTTTACCTCAGTCTTTATTCAGCCATGAACTTGTCAGTCAGTTTTCTTTTTGACCCAGTCGGAGGATGTATATTATGGTGTGTGTTAGTCACTACATGATTACACAAATGTTTTCAACAACAACATGTTCAAATTTAATGGTTTAAGAACCCGTCATTTTAATAATAAAGTACAGGCAGGCGAGCTACTGGAATTACTGCTGAACGACCGACAAAAAGGTGATGTAAGACATGTATTTATGAAACACCATTAAAACATCTTGCGTGCTATGGATGAAAGAGCAACAGGCATACTGCATATTTCTGGATTTTCGAAAGGCTTTGACACAGTACTGCACTAGACTGGTAATGGTGATACGAGCTAATGGAATACCTATCCAAATATGTTAGTGGTTCGAAGACTACTTATATATTAGAACCCAGTTCGTTGTCCTCGATGACGAGTGTACATCATAGAGTATCGTCAGTGGTGCCACAGGGAAATGTGATAGGGCTGCTATTATCTCCTATCTACATAAATGATCCGACGCACAGAGTGAGTTTCAATTTGCGGCTGTTTGCTGATGATGTAGATGAAAGTGTCGTCATCGAATGACTGTAGTACAATTCAGGATGATTTGGACCAAAGTTCTAGGTGGCGTGAGGAATGGCAGCTAGCGCTAAACGTTGAACATGTAAGGTGATGCAGAGAAAGAATCACGTAATGTTGGAATACAGCATGACTAGTGTGCTATTTGACAGAGTCGCACCAATTACATATCTAGGCATAACGCTGCACAGTGGTATGAAATGAAACGAGCATTTGGAAGGCAGATGGTCCACTTCATTATATTGGGGAATTTTACAAGATGTGATTCATCTGTGAATGAGACCGCATATAAAATGCTAGTGCGATCCCGACTTGAGTGTTGATCAAGTGTTTGGGATCCGCACCAAATCGATTTAAAGGAAGATATAGAAGCTGTTCAGAGGCGGGCGGCTAGGTATGAAAAAGTCTTATGCTCCGCGTGGGCCGCGGTGGAGTAGCCGAGCGGTCTAAAGCGTCTCGCTGCGGAGCGCGCGGTTGCTCGCCGTGGAGGTTCGAGTCCTCCCTGGGGCATGGGTGTGTGTGTGTTTGTCCTTAGGTTAGTTTACCTAGGTTTAAGTAGTTTGTAAGCTACGGACTGATGACCACGCAGTTTGGTCCGCGTGGAAAACCAAATCGGTTTGGCCCTTACTCAACTTGCATTTACCGCGAATCTTTAATTCAGCGTAAAGTTTATATGAAAGGTAAAAGAGCTGACCCACGTAATTACAGGCCAATAGCGCTAAGCATATTCTCAGATCGAATATAGTAAATTTTCTTAAGACGGAAAAGCTTTTTACTATGAATGAGCACGGGTTTAGGAAACATCGTTCATGTGAAACTCAGCTTGCCCTTTTCTCAGTTGACATCTTGCGTGCCATGGACGAAGAGCAACAGACAGATAGTGTTTTTCTCGGATTCATTCAAAAAGGCATTTGACGCAGTGCCACACTGCACACTGCTACGGAAGATGCGAGCATAAGTAATAGGTTCACAGATTTGTGATTGGCTGGAAGGCTTCCTAAGTAACAGAACGCATTGCGTTGTTCTCGACGGCGAGTGTTCATCAGAGACGAGTGTATCGTCAGGCGTGCCCCAGGGGAGTGTGATAGGACCGCTATTATTCCCTATCTATATAAATGATCTGATGGACAGAGTAACTTGTAATTTGCGGCTGTTTGCTGATAATGCTGTGGTGTATGGGAGGGTGTCGTATTTAACTGACTGTAATAGCATACAGGATGACTTAGACAAAATTTCTAGTTGGTGTGAAGAATGGCAGCTAGCTCGAAACGAAGAAAAAGTATACACATGAGAGGAATAACAATTCCATAATATTCAAATACAGTCTTTGTAGTGAGCTTCTTGATAAAGTCGAGTCGATCAATTATGTAGGCGTAACATCGCTGAGCGATATGAAATGGAATGAACATTTAAGGACAGTTGTAAGACTAAAAGCCGACTTCGGTTTATTGGAAGAATTTTGGGAAGATGTACTTCACCTGTAAAGGAGACCGCTGTAAAACGCTTGTACGACCACGTCTTGAGTACTGCTCAAGTGTTTGGGACCCGCAGCAGATGTTAAAATGTTTGTAAATCTATCAGACCAAACTACGTGGTCCTCAGTCTGTAGCTTACGAACTACTTAAACCCAGATAAACTAACCTAAGGACAACACACACACCCATGCCCCAGGCAGGACTCGAACCTCCACGGCGAGTAACCGCGCGCTCCGCAGCGAGACTCTTTAGACCGCTCGACTACTCCACTGCGGCAAGACATAGAGACAGTTCAGAGGCGAGCAGCTAGGTTTGTTACTATTTGAACATTTACGAAGTAGAATCACCATAAACGTCTAAAAGCAATTATTCGACCTACCTCTGCATCGAACTTACATATATGATTAAATACCTCTCACATGACTAGTTCTTAATACGTTAATCATGTTAGTGCTACTAGTAATTTATATGTAAGTACAATGAAGTACTTGACATGCAACAAAGTACTTTCTTCCGTTTTGGCGAATCATTTGTTCAAATGTTCAAATGTTTGTAAAGCTTATGGGACTTAACTACGGGGTCATCAGTCCTAAACTTACAAACTACTTACAAACTAGCTAACACTAAGGACGGCACAAATATCCATGCCGACCGTAGTGACCGTGCAGACCGTGACTGGAGCGCCTCAGTCCCCTCGGCCACTGCGGCCGGCGCGAATCATTTGTAAGAGTATACCTAAACAAAAAAAAACCCTCATGATTTATTATTTCTCCATGAAAATACTATACGGTACACAAAAAATGACTGACATGTGAGCCGGCCGTGGTGGCCGAGGAGACTGAGGCGCTTCAGTCACGGTCTGCACGGCCACTACGGTCGGGGGTTCGAATCCCCCCTCGGGCATGGATATTTGTGCCGTCCTAGTTCGTAAGTAGTTCATAAGTAGTTTGTAAGTTTAGGGACTGTTGACCCCGTAGTTAAGTCCCATAAGCTTTACAAACATTTGAACATTTTTTTTGAACTGACATGTGAAATGTAACATTGTTTTCGTTCTCATATTTGCTTCCATTCTTAGGCTTATAGTCAAAAGCAGCACACGAACGAACCATGTTTACGCACTGTTTCCCTGCAAATAGCGACTTCTGTCACGTTCAATGTGGGGACGCGACTAGCGCCAGCGAGCGGTCAAGTATTTATTTAGTAAGGGCCGGTTCGTCCATCTCTCGTTAATCTTGTCGTTAGTAAACGAGAAGATGCCTTTAACGTCTCGTTAAATGTGATCGTTAAGTGCACTGCGTTTATCATTGCCACATACACCTCTCGTTTGCTAACCTGGAGAAAACTAGAAGGTACGATATATTTCAACTATGTTGGCAATAGAAACAAATGAAAGTGCAGTCTGAATAAACAGCTGTTCCCCATATTTGACTATCAGGGAAGAGGTTAGCAGACAGTTGTTATTTGGTGCTATGGCAAACAACGTGAAAGAACCTCAAATTTTACAAGGAATTTTGTGCGAGAGTCTTGTGTCCTTAATAGAGAAATATGACACATTGGAGGGAAAAAAACCTGACGCTACGACTTGGAACGAAAAGGAAGCGAAATCGCGGCAAATGAATTCAATGCTTTCCATGGAACATGTAGGACAGCAAAAGTGCTTAGGGCCTAGTACGATAATATACTGCCAAGTGCATAGTACGTTAGTGCAGGTTAAATTGTACCACGCTTCTCGCCGGGCTGCAGTGCTTATGTTGACACCAACGGTAATGATGGCAACTCAGATGACCAATAAATGTTTTTTCGTGACAACTGCAATTAAAACGAAAATTATTTTTTTCTGAACGGACAAGGGTACATACAAGAACCTGTCGACCATAGAGCAGGTACAGTATTAAATTTGCTGCGAGTGAAACGAGCAGCAATAACATTTACTCTGTAGCTCGTGAAAAGTATTAACGCAATTCTACACTTCATTGTTCATTGTTCATATGTTGGCAACCTAAGTACTGGAGCCCGGCGAGAAACGTCGTAAAATTCTACCTTAGTGCAAGCAATAAATTGCACGTAGGCGAAAGTGCACTGTTCCTGTAGATCGGAGGAAGAAATCACATTTTAGGCCTTACACTAGGCGCAACAAGCACAAGTAAATACTGAATTAATAAGTTTGCACACATAGATAATGTATTCTGATTTTTATTGCAACAGATAACTTACAAAATTCATAACTATATGTTGGTCTCTTCAGATGGTCGTGTAGTTTTTCATGTAGCATTTCCGAAGTGGCTTTTCGAAGACGAAATTGCGTAAGAAATTCTGCATCATCCCAGCATTCAGAATCATTTGGACGAACATAAATACGTCTAGGACGCCTTATAGGGGCAATGTCCTATAGATCATCCAAAATATTGACATCGTAGTAATTGTCAACGAAATCTTATTCCAGCCATTTTCATCATACAGATTCTCACTTACCTAGTCGTTACCCATAAGTTTGTATTTTGATATCGCAACAATATTTTTAAGGTTAAGTTGCGTATCTGCAATGTATCAAACTTATCTAATCGCTACTGACATGGATAGGGCGAGAAATATGACGATACAATTTACCAATAAAGCTGCTTTCCACACTAGTTTTTCATACGTGTAGTGCTTCTGTTATTTTGTTCGATAAATCGGTCTTTTTCACGTGACTATATTGATGTATTTTAGCGCTTTGTAATCCTGCCATTTTGATACAGATTCTCACTTAACTGGCCGTTAGGCGTTTAACGAGCAGAATTCTACTCGTTAACTTAACAGCCAGTTTGAGGTCCTTTAACCTCAGGTTAACTCATAACGAAACATTGACAAACGCAATTCTCCACTAACGGTAAGTTAAAATCTTAACTGGAACTTAACGAGACATTGACAAATGGCCCTAAGTGTATGGGCGTGGCGCACCACCGCCCGTGCGAGTGCTGGCTGCGGCCAGAGTTCATCAGCTGGACTCCCGACACGGCCGACCTTGCGAGGCCGGGCGACGCTCTCTCGACCCAGCAGCCGTCCTGGCGACCGTGACCGGACAGGGGACCGCGGTCACAGCCGCTCCTGTCGCCACGTGGATCGCTGCTTCTGCGTAGCACCGGCCGGTCACCGGTTCAATATATATGCACTTATCCAGCTTCCAAATGGAGTCGGCATCACGGTATACCTTTGGCATGTACACCTAAAGACACGCTCACATCCAAACTATCCACATCTACATGGGATTCTCTGCAAATCACATTTAAGTGCCTGGCAGAGGGTTCATCGAACCACCTTTATACTATTCATCTACCATTCCATTCTCGAATAGCGCGCGGGAAGAAAGAAAATCTGAATCTCTCCGTTTGAGCTCTGATTTCTCGTATTTTATTCTGATGATCATTTCTACCTATGTAACTGGGAGCTACCAATATATATATCCGCATTCCGAGCAGTATGTTGGCGATTGGAGTTTCGTAAGTAGCCCACGCCGCAGCGCCGTTGTTGTAATGATTCCCATCCCCGATCGTGTATCGTTTCTGTAACGCTGTATCCCCTGTATCGTGACAATACGAAACGAGCTGCCCTTCCTTGGACTCTGAAAGCCACCTGATAAGGATCCCACACTGGGCAGCAATACTCCAAAAATGGTCGAACAAGCTTAGTGTATGCAGTTTCTTTAGTAGTTCTGTTGCATCTTTTAAGGGTTCTGCCAATAAAACGCAGTCTCTGGTTCGCCTACCCATTACATTATCTACGTGTTCTTTCCAACTTAAGTCTGAAGTAATAGTAATTCCAATGACTTGACACTTCTCATTATTTAGAGTCAATTGCTAATATTTACACCATAGTGATATCTTATTCAGATCTGTCTGCAGTTGGTTTCGATCTTCAAATGATTTTACAAGACGGTAAATGACGACGTCATATGCAAACAACATAAGAGAGCTACTTAGATTTTCTCCCAAATCGTTTATGTAAATAAGGAACAGCAGAGGACCAATAACGCTACCCTGTGGAACGCCCGATATCACCTCTCTTTTAGACGATGCCTTACCATCGATTACTGCTAACTGTATCCTCTAAGACAGGAAATCCCCTATCCAGTCCTAAATTTGGAGCGATATACCACAACCACGCAATTTGATTAAAAGCCGTTTTTGACGTTCGGTGTCAAAAGCCTTCTGGAAATCAAGTAATACGGAATCAAATTGAGATCTCTTTTCTCTGTAGTATTAAAAAATAGTTGGGGTTTGGGATCAATAACTAGCACAAAACAGACCTGAGGTTGCAATTAAAACTGAAGAGAAAGTGAACTAAAACAATATTTTACCAGATTGGCGATTACAACTTGGGAATGCCTTACACAAATCTTTCCAGAAAGTCATTACTTCTATTGTTATTTTACGATGAAGATCAATCCCCCGTTACTAACGACAAAAGTAAAACCACCTAGTACATTATACAATGTAAATAAAAAAATCTAAATTTTCTACATCACACTTCCTCCGTTTTTATTATTGTACACTAGAAACATACTAAATTCCTGCACTATACTTTTAATCATTTAAAAACTGAACATAAAAGACGAAAATTAAACCCTTCGTGTTGAGTGTCTGTTAGAGATGGATAACAATTACGCGAAGCGCTTAATAATGAAAAGACGACTCTCCTTACCTTTATTCTTCATAATCGCAGAACATTTTCAAATTTAAGTATTTCTCAACATTATCAGACACATAATGATTCAAGTTTACACTGAAATTTGCGACTATATTCCATGACTGCTTACTGCTGCTCACCGTTCGGTGGCCGGCAACCACATTATGAGCTCAAACGCGGTGTAGCGAATACCAATGATTGTCCTTGCGGAGATAAAGATATGATTTTACAGACATTCAACGTTATCAACACTACATGCCTACGTTTCAGTGTTCTTTCGAGAGCGTCGACCTGGAGCATTGACTGTTCGACCACGACATATCTCCAGCTGGGTATGGTGTTAAAACCCACACCTTTCCCTGCAAATTCTGTCTCTAGCGTAGCGTTTCAATTTTGCAATCTCTCCTCCCACCCAGGAGCGGGTAGCTGATTCGTTTATATTTTCTCGAAGTTTTATTTCTCATTCCGTCACAGTACACTGTGACCTGTAGAAGAACATTATCCAACTCACTTTTATAGTTACTAGTATTGCCTGTTGTCGAAAATCGACCAATTGTGTTTACAGCGGTCACTGGGGGTAAAATTTTATGAATCATGTCGGCGGCCTTGCGTGATTATGTTGGCAACATCAACAACACGATAGGAAATCTTCGTCCATTTGTTCGAAGCACATAGAATGACTCAATTAGTGTATCGTACAGACCATGAAGTAAACAAATAATGTTCTTCCTACTTTATGGTTGTCAGGTTCTTGTATGTACCCTCGTCCACTCAGTAAAAATAATTGCCCTCGTAAAGCAAAGATTCCGTGAGAAAACATTAGCGTTGTCAAGCGATTGGCTAAAATGAAGACTCACAGGATTCTCACTATTCAGCATCTGTTGCCAACATTATCATAGGAGGCCGCTGGGATATTTGGTAAAATTTAACCGGCACTGGGAGATATGAAACGGTATCTTTTACTTGTTAAGGAAAATGCCTGACACAATAACAACAAATAAAACCGGAAGTATATACTTCTAATGCCATTTTCGAATTATATAACTTTCATTAGTCTAATATTTGAAATGGAACTACAATTTCGGTGTCCGTATATTTATACAACGCCAAAAAGTAATGTTATTTCGATACTGCGATATTCAGAATTCCAGAGCCGACAACATGTCGACTTCGTAGTTCCACCCGTGCACCGCTACGTGCCTATCCCGGCGCATCACCCTTTATATCGGCATTCATATGAAAACATCCATTTCCTTTAACCACTCTTAATCACTGCGAAAATGAAGCATTTGAACGGCACAAGAAAGTGAGTTGGGAGCACTCCATGTTTCGATATTCACTTATTTTAATACTGCAGATGCGCTGCATTACAGCGTCTTTGGTCGAGGCGAATAGCCAATCAGTGAGCTGATTGTTGGGGAATGTAGAAATTGATCCAAGCTGTAGATAAGAAAATTTCTACTTCCTTTTACCACTTTTAATGGCTAAATGCACACATAATATTTATATTCGTGAGATCTAAGACAAACAATCTTTCGAATTATGGAACTTTCATTGGCCTTCTCGTACGAATAAATTAGTAATCTGTACCACAATTTTCGTATTAGCGTATTTATATAATGATATTAAGATAAGATAAAAAACATAAGAGAGAAAGAAAAGGAATTCTCCAAATGGTGCGGAAATCGGTAGATGTTTTGTTCATGGACAGACATACAAACGAACAGAATATCGGTAAACCTGGATGATTTATACGAGAGACTGAGCGTCACAGAGTGAGCAGCCAGAAGGCGCTACCCGTTACGCAAGCAGTGTCTGTAGTTGAGTGATCCGGGGCCATCACGGGTCTCGCCAAGGGAGCAGCAGCAGGCGAATGCAAGCGCAGACAGCCGCTAGGAGCATTCTCTCCGCCTCCGTGTCCGGTGAACAGCGTGCTAGCACAGAATAAGAAGTATACAGAAAGGAAACTCCCGCTGCAGTCTGTCGTCCAAAATTTAGTGCGCAAGCGCGGAATCGGCCATCTTGAAACGCAGTAAGCGCGTGGTCACTCCCTACTCTGTGGCGTGGTAATGCGCCGTCTTTGTTTGTTAATTGTGTATTTTAACAGCCTGAATCGCATAAAAGTAAACAAGTATTTGGTACAGTGCAGTGCAGGGAAAAGAAAGATCTGTGTGTCAGTAGTTGGATCTGTTCCATTTTTATTATGAGCAGCAAAAAAGAAAAGGCGGTCGATGGTGTTCAGCACCTAATTGCCGCAATAATTCTAATACAAATAAGGATATAAGTTTCTTCACCTTCCCAAAAGTTGCTGAGCAGTAAGTGAACGTCGCTATATGTGTAGTGAAAGTTAAATGTTATCAGTTTCGAATGAGAGTAATGTGTGCATAATTATTAAAAGTAGCCTTGCTTCTTCTCTTGTCGATAACTCTCGCTGTTGCTGCAGCAGTTCAACAGCATCTAAATGTTGAAGTACATTTACATTTTATAAGTTTAACGTTGCAGGGAATAATATATAATGAATGACAAAGAACAGTGTGTAAGTAGGCAGGTAAAATTTTACTTACGGCATTGGAGGCGTAGTGTGCTAAGTTGGCAACGAATGCTCTTCAGATACTCAAACAAATAGATTAAGGGGAATAATTATTTTATGCTGTTCCTGCTCTGTGGTTGACAGATTCCTCTATATGCCCTTCTCCGATCAGTAAATTAATGATACTCCTAAAGCGAATACAACTTTTATATATGCCCAGACGTCATTAGTTCTGTGTAATCACAATCTACTGCTAAGCCTGACTCAATATTTTGTGCGAATTTATTCTTGTCAAATAAAACCTGGCAGTTGTAAAGTCACTTTCTTGTTTATAACTAATTTCCCAAACATACATCCGCGTTAGTTGGGATTTTTCTAGAGATAAGCACCAAATAAAACGATCATCGATTCCACCGTACATTTTCGTAGTTGTATTAAAATTAGGCCTATTTTTTTCGTTGGATTACAATTAGGTGCAAGAAGAGGGCACAAAACAGATGAGAGCATAATGAAAAGTCGTTTACTTTCGTAAAAGTCGGTGAGATTAGCTGCAGTTCGTAAAAAGTCCATTTCCAGCCAAAGTACTGAGTGGCTATAGTTCCGCGTAAACTGCTTTTCAATATGGCGTCGAGCGCAACGCTTGGTAACATACAGATCAAAGGTGCCGCCCCCAGTTTTCCCTTCTGTATGCTCCCTATTCTGTGGTGCTAGATTGCCACTCAGGGGGGCCCGGGTTCGGTTGCCGGTCGGTTTGGAGATTTTCTCCACCGGAGGACTGGATGTTATGTCGTCCTCATCACCATTTCATCGACACGTCATGTGGCATCTGCTAAGGACTTCACCAGGCAGGCCGAACACGATCCCAACTGGGGTTTAACGGCCAGAAATGCCACACCAAAGGCCGGTTTGTCAAAGTCTCGTTAAGTTCCGGTTAAGATTTTAACTTGTCGTTAGCGGAGAACTGCGTTTGTCAGTGTTTCTTTGTGAGTTAACCAGATGTTAAAAGAAAGATATAAAAAAGCCAAGATTGCTGATCATCAATTTTTAGTCATGACGACCGGTTTCGCTGAACTATGTCAGCAACATCTAGGCCAATAAAATTATTTTACAAGGCCATAGACTTGTAATGTCAATCAGTTGCTACATAACCTAATTTACAGTGCATAGGTGCACTATGTCATTATAATAAAACCTAATTATCACTGTGAGTAACAATAGCAATGGCTAACGACTAGTTCAGTAAGAATCGGTATGATGAAAATGGTTAGAATAAGAGATTTGGTTGACAATGAAGACATGTCAATATTTTAGTCGATCTAGAGGTCATTGCTCCTATATCAAGAGTCCAACAGATAGTTACGTATTTTGTAAGTTATCTGTCATAATGGAAAACAGAATCCATTATTTGAGCCTGCAAGCTTATTAATTCTGTATTTGGTTAAATTGTACCACGCTTCTCGCCGGGCTGCAGTGGTTATATTGGCACTAATGGTAATGACGGCAACTCAGACGACCATTAAATGTTTTTTCGTGACAACTTCAATTAAAGCGAAAATTATTTTTTTCTGAACGGACAAGGTACATACAAGAACCTGTCAACCATAGAGCAGGTACAGTATTAATTTTGCTGCGAATGAAACGAGCAGCAATAACATTTACTCTGTAGCTCGTGAAAAATATTAACACAATTCTACACTTAATTGTTTATCTGTTGCCAACATAAGCACTGGAGCCCGGCGAGAAGCGTCGTAGAATTTTACCCAGTATTTACTGATGCTTGTTGCGCCTAGAGTGAGACCTAAAATGTGATTCCTTCCTCCGATCTACAGGAACAGTATACTTTTGCCTATGTGCAAGCTTGCACTAAGATACTACGCATTTGACATGTTATCGTACTAAGCCCTAAGCATTTTTCTGTCCTACATTTTCCGTGGAAAGCAGTGTTACATTTGCCACACGCAATCATGTCGCTTTTTTCTTCTCCTTCCAAGTCGTGGAGTTCGTTTTTTTTTACATTCCAATGTACCCTAATATTTATTGAGGATATAACACACTCGCACTAACTTCTTATAAAATTCGAGCGTCTTTCACGTTTGTTTTCCATAGCGCCAAATAACAACTGTCTGTTAACCTCTTCCCTGATAGTCAACACATCTCGTTAGTAAACGAGAAGATGCCTTTAACGTATTTGACTATCAGGAAAGAGGTTAGGTTGGCGCTATGGCAAACAAACGTGAAAAAAGTTCGAATTTTACAAGAAGTTAGTGCGAGAGTCTTGTGTCCTTAATATAGAAATATAAGGACACATTGGTATTAAAAAAAAAAAAAAAAAAAAAAAAAAAAAAAAAAAAAAAAAAACCGGAAGAAAAAGGAAGCGACATTGTGGCAAATGAATTCAATGCTTTCCATGCAACATGTAGAACAGCAAAAATTCTAAGTATGCTCCAAGTATGTAGTATCTTATTGCAAGCAATAACTTCCACATAGGCGAAAGTCTGCTGTTACTGTAGATGGGAGGAAGAAATCACATTTTAGGCCTTACACTAGAGGCAACAAGCATAAGTTAATACTGAATTAATAAGCTGGCGGACTTAATGTATTCTCTTTTCTATTACGACTGATGACTTACAAAATACGTAAGTATCTGTTGGACTCTTCAGATGGTCGTGGAGTTGTTCATGCAGCAATTCCAAAGTGGTTTTTCGAAGATGAAATCCAGTAACAAATTTTGCATCATCCCAGCATTCAAAATGATTAGAACGAATATAAATACGTCTAGGACGCCTTTATAGGGGCAATGACCTCTAGATCGTCCAAAATATTGACATCGTCGTGATTTTTAACCAAATTTCTTACTCCAGCCATTTTCATCATATCAATACTCACTCAACTAGTCGTTACCCGTAAGTTTGTATTTTGATATTGCAACAATAATTTTAAGGTTATGTTGCATATCTGCAATATATCATCTAATCGCTGCTGACTTGAATGGGGCGAGAAATATGACGATACAATTTTCCAATAAAGCTGCTTTCTATACTAGTTTTTCATAAATGTGATTCTGTTATTTTGTTCGATAAATCTGTCTTTATTGCCATTTTCATGCAGATTCTAACTTAACTGGTCGTTAGCCGTGTAACGACCAGAATTTTACTCGTTAACTTAACGGCCAGTTTGAGGTCTTTTAACGTCAAGTTAACTAACAACAGAACATTGACAAACGCAATTCTCCGTTAACGACAAGTTAAAATCTTGAACTTAACGAGACATTGAGAAACCAGCACTAAATCATCATCATCTCTCGAAGCCACTTTCAGCCTCTACTGTAACTTTGTCGTGGACAGAGCTAGAAGCCTGAATCTACTCTGACCAACACGACGTACTTCAACCAGCTGTTTTCCCAAACTAGCTGCACTCGAATGAAAGAAGGGTAAATAGTGAGTAGCGCGCATAAAACCGGCCCGAACCGGAATGCGAAAGCGCGAGAATAGCGTTACTAGCTCGTCAGTACGTTTGCCACCTTCCAACAGCAGTAGCGTGTCAGTAGTTCATACGAAAAGTAGTCGTAAACCGTGTACTGCATTGTGAGATGTAATAGGCAAGCTACAGAGCTAAATGTTTATTACTTCATCACCCAAATAACAAATTAAACAAATTACTTTATTAGAACCTCAACTGTTAAATGCCAGTTTCTGATCTCAGAGTGTGTGTAATACAAGAAACATGATTTATGGATAAAGTAATGGTTAAGAGAAGATACATACATTGCCAGGAAGACAAACAAATAACATTTCGTCATAAAATAGGAAAATAAACAAGAGCACATGGCCATGAAACTAAAACCTGCTAATATACACTTTAGGAAAACAAAGTGAAATAGTATGCTTAGAGATATATTCTATTGTATATTTGAGTAGGAACTGGCCATGGAAACACAAATATAATAAATGTTTCGAATGTGTTAGACTGTGGTTTCGAATATAAACTTGCCAGCATGGGCGGCATTGTAGATTAACTAAGCCTATATGAAATATTCCCGTGTTCTTGAATACACCAAAACAACTGATACTTTATTTCATTATTCTGTACATTGTACGAGCATTTACCCTTCACTATTTTTCAAGATATTAGTATAAACAAACAATGTATTGTTGTATTTTATAGTTAAGCTTATTTCAAATCTGCAGCCCCATATATGAACGCAGGATTATTATGAATCGATGTAAATTAATAATTACCTTGATTTTAAATGTAAAGCTGATATTACCTTGCCATAACATGGCCAAACTAATTGTCTTTCATATCTTTAATAGTTGTAACAACGTATGATATTGTAGGCCAGACTATAAAAGGAGTCCATACAAAGGTCGAAAAAGGCAGTCTTGTAATAGCTTTCCAAGCCGCCACTATGCCGGTTTGGGCACCGATGTATATATTGTGGTAATACATTGTAGGGTAAAAGTGATGAAATTAAACAGCTTTTCAGATACCTGGTCTTTGCTGGCCTTAAATTTTACGCACACATAAAATAGAGAACATTTCTCTAGCTGCACGTATTCTGAATGAATTCTAGGTTTCCTGTAAGCAGGTTATGCAGATGCTGTGTTTTAAGAAGATTCTACATCCACAAGATATCAAGGTAATTGTCGTGAACTTTGATGCTGTGTAGATTTATTAAGGCGTGAAGACCACAATCACTGAGTCGGTGAACAGAACACTGTAAGGTGGAAACGTTATAATTGTCATGCCTTAGACCATTGAAGAACGTGTGTTCATTGTTGACGAGCATGTGCTGTTGTTAGTGACACTTTTCATGAAAAGTTTCCTGAAAGTAATATTCCTGCAAAATGGCATTCGATAGGCGGTGTTGTTAATTCAAAGAGAAATAAGGCACCGACTGTGCGTACACCTGGGGCTGGACAAACGTGACGGTACAAATTGAAATAAGTCCATTCAAGCCAACACGACGATTATTACAGCAATGTGGAATATCTTGCATCGACGCATCGTTCATGACTCAAAAATGAAACCTTACCGTGTGAGTGTCGTTCAGAAAATAAAGCAAGCGGACAAGGGCATGCGTACACATTACGGTAGTTGGTTACTGGAAAATGTCGCTGGGGGACATCTTGATCCGTTTCTCCTTTATTTAGAGCAGTGATTTCCAAAGTGGTCTATATAGACTCCAAGGGCTCTATTCCAACCTGCAAGGTGTCCACATCAGCGAAAAAATAATTTGGGGGGTCTTTTTGTTGTAAATTGGGGTCCACTATAGTGGTTCACATTTTGGAAGGTCACAAGCAAAATTCAAATTAGTCTCCCAGTACTGAGACTTGATCCTTTTTTTGTCACTATTCGCTTTATTGGCTAAGCGAGAGAGTCGATGAATTCTGAATTTTCATTCTCCTGCTGCAAGCCCGTAGTCATTTTTTTTCGGGGGGGGGGGGGGGGGGATGGGCGGAGATCAGACAATTATGGCGTATACATTCTAACTTGTAAAGCATTACAACACAAGTAAATCTAAAAAGTAAAATCTAAGTATTTCAACAGACATAACATTACACTTTATTAAATGCAAATCCCCAAGAAGGAACTTGACCATACTTTTCAATTACGATACCATCAGCTAAGTTATTGATTACTAGCTTATGATTACCCGCTTCGGTGGGTTAAAATTTATATCAGTAGTTTTATAAATGCAATATTGAAGGGGGGAGGGGACTGTAGTGAGAGACTTTGCGTTTAGTTCTTTATTTTTAAAATTCTTTTTATCATTACTTTTTTTTTATTTGTACACGTATCAGCATCTCTAAAACGAAAGTAATGTCTGTGGGAAAGAGATTCAAACAGAATGAGTGCCAGATAGGAGGAACAAAGTTAGAACAGATAGACAGTTTCAAGTAACTGGGATGTATTTTATCACAGGATGGCAACATAGCGAAAGAACTGGAATCGAGGTGCAGCAAAGCCAATGCAGTGAGTGCTCAGCTAAGATCTACTCTCTTCTGCAAGAAGGAAGTACGTACCAAGACTAAGTTAGCAGTGCAACGCTCTATCTTTAGACCAACTTTGTTCTATGGGAGTGAAAGTTGGGTGGATACAGGTTACCTTATTCATAAGGTAGAGGTTACAGATATGAAAGTAGCAACAATGATTGCAGGTACTAATAGATGGGAACAATGGCAGGAGGGTGTCCATAATGAGGAAATCAAAGAAAAACTGAGAATGAACACCATAGATGAAGCAGTTAGAGCGAACAGACTGAGATGGTGGGGTCAAGTTACACGAATGGGAGAAGCAAGGTTACCTAAGAGACTCATGAGCTCGGCAGCGGAGGGTAAGAGGAGATGAGGTAGACCAAGAAGAAAGTACTTAGATTCGGTGCAGAATGATTTTGAAGTAAAAGGCATAACATCAGATGAGGCATCAATGTTAGCATTGAATAGGGGATCATGTAGGAATTTTATTGGAGGTAGTATGCTCCAGACTGAACGCTGAAAGGTATTATCAGTCTCTAATGATGATGATGATGATGATAACACATATCTTACATGCAATATTTTTACATTAAATTACATTATTATAAACTATATGTGATGTTTGGTTGTGTGGCGTATACACATACATATTTTGTGCTACTCCGACACGTGAAAATGCAGTAGCGAAATGTTTGGCCCTGAGCCTTCTTGATTGTCATACTGTAAGCTAATTTCAAAGGAAATTGTCATCTTCTAAAAGAAAACGGTACTGGAGTTGAGATTAATGGGATTCGTGGTATGAACACTGGTTTTTCCTTTTTGTTTATCACTTAAAATTATTGCTTCAATAACGTTATGAAGTAGTTGCTTGGCACACAGTCTTGTGCTATTACATAATTTGTGCGAGTTAATATTTCGTAATACTATTATTGGCGAACCAATTTTGAGTTCCAGTGCACGTAGAGGCATACCAGATGGATGTAATGAGTTTAAAAATTCGGTCGGAAAGTTAACACTTTCTTTTTGATCCATAATTTTAATTATCGATTTATATATTGTTTCTGCTCTGGGAATCATCTGCTGTATTTGTTTATTTATTTGTTGCACTACGTCATTCCTTGTTGCTAAAATTGTTCCCTCACACAACCAGTCTTTATTTAGGTAGTTCATTTCTATCGACGGATAGACTTTATGAATAAGCTGTTCCTCGGTTTCCTACGACATTGCATAATTCTTCTGTTAAAATCAGCTTTCCAGAGTACGGATCAAGAGGGTGATTACCGTCTCCAGTTTTCAATATATTTTCGGAAAACAAGTGAGCTCTTAGATCTCCTATCATTACAGCGTGCATAATTTCTTTAAAATGTAACTTTTCACCTCTAGCCCAAAATGACAATCTCATTAAACATGCATTTATTTCGTCTGCCTGTGTTGGTTTTGGAATTACCGGTAATGTTTGGCGAAATTCTCCTGACAGTAGCAATAAAACTCCTTCCATTAATCTGTTACGATTTTGAGGCTGTTTGTGAGTTGTGGATAATATGGATATCACTTGCACTCCGTACAATCAGGCTATGGTTATTGAAGAAGGAAACTACATAAATTTTCCTTGCAAAGAATTCTTATTAAATGTAAACATCGATAGACGCGAAGGAACGTCGTTATGTTTTAAATTCAAATTATACCCGTTGAGAGAAGCACTTTTTCCTATCTATGGTATTGCAAGGCATGCAGGATACAGCTAATTATTTTCTGTGTCCTACCTGGGTTAAATTTTACTTGCAGTGCGGGCAGTTTAGTGTGCTATCGTTGGCAACGAAATATTCGCTTTAGGAGGATCATTAATTTACTGACCGGAACAGCACTAATTATTTATTTCATTACCAACATAATGCCCCTTATTGTACGTGACTGATTTTTCAAAAAGCATTGAATGGCCATTGCCAACATCAGCACACTACGCCGACGCCGTGAGTAAAATTGTAGCCCTTGTTGTAGTGTATTACTCCACAGTTATGAGAATGAAAAAACGAAGCATCAGCATCGGTTAGAAAAGCTAAAATAAAGAATACAAACATTGATGTTAATTACTCACCTAACTGAATGGTATTAATCTGTTAGTAACGTGACACTGTCCGCTAAACCAAAGTAACCTATGACTTCGAACTTTCCGTCACAGACATACATTAACGTTTGTCTACAGTCTGTGTACTGCAGTGAGCTCAAAGATAATATGGAGATGGTACTAGGTATTATGAAACCGTGACGCTCGACGAATATTTGTCTCTCTAATCCAGTTTCAGTATTTTGATCGTAAGCACTACAGTTGTCTTTCCAATGTTTATATTGATATCATTGGTGCATTGCTAGTGTAGTTAATGCTGAGTTAATGTATGTCTGTGTTTCTCAGTACTTTACCTTTGAGTCTTTTGATCTTTGAGCATCTGTTGACGATCGTATTCGCCACAGAAGTGAAGCCATTGCCGCTATATTGTGGTGCCAATAACGTTCTACTCACACAACTTGGAACAAACGTGACGACATTTGTACGTCACACGCTGTATCGAAGATCGCACGAAGAGCTATCGACTTGCGGTCACATAACTTGGTGTAAACGTGATATGCTAGTGTCATGTGAATTGGTTTGTTTCAATAGCTATCGTATCATAATAAATGTCGTTGTTGTTTCGATTACAGTCTGCTGCAAAAGTGACATGCTTGGGTACTGCCTTATTTAATGATAGCATAAAAACACCTAGTTCTTGGTACGATAGGTTATAAACAAACATTGATATCATCCGAAGTTTCGCAACTTTATTCTGATATAGTGAATGTGATCCATTTCCATTTTATGTTCCTTTCTTCGCCATCGTGTTTCTAAAATACTAAGGACATCTTAATGAAATTAAACTAAGCACGAAACATGGAATTGCATGTCAATATTCAAAATACGTTGGAGTGTTTCTTTTTCTGATAGTTTTTCCTTGGGTTGACGTTGCTATTAGCAGCGTCTCTTATACTATCTGTAGTGTCACTGATGTATGTTAAGAATAGAACTAGATACAATACACTACCCTTTTCCCCATGCCTAAATAAGTGAGTAATGGGTTTAAGCTGAAATGTTAAAAAGTGTAATGCCCTTAATCGAAAAAGGCCTAGCGAATTAGGTAATGCCACTCAAACTATGATTAAAATGAATATATAGAGATATATATAGGATATAGAGATGTCAGCAGACGGCGCTGTTAGTGTTATGAAAGTTATATGTATAGCTACATTTGCAAATAAAATTAAAGTTTTCCCCATAGGATCTTGGCTAACCAAAACCTCCGCAATCGTAAAATATTCAGAAGTAAACTACCGTACCAAATATTGGTGACAAGCAAGGAATATCGTTCTAACCACACTCTCGGAAATCGCGACACTTTCGAAATTAAACAGCCAAATATTAAAATAAGTTAGGAATATCGGCCTAATCACAAGCTAGCAAATCACAAGATATTCGGAAATAAACAGTGAAATGTTTCTGAGAAGCGAACAATATAAATGGCATCGTTACTTATATTATTTATCAGCAGTTTATTTATTTATTCATCCTATGATTGCTGTTTGGAGAGATATTGTATACCATACAGTAAGTGTCTTTTACTATTACAATGTAGGCTATTAAACGTTTCCTATAGGCTTGTCTCTAACCATATCCCCAGAAATCGTTACACATTTGGAACAAAGACCAAATATTTGTGAGAAGGAAAACAGAAATATGACTGCTGGTCGTATCATTTCCACGACGTCCATTCTCAACAGAAATGTCCAAGAATTCCAGTCTCCGTTTTCTAATCAGACCAAAGTCACCAAATCGATGGCACTAATTCCTAAGACAGCGCTCTGTTACAGGAAACATCATGTATTGCACACGTTACTACCGTTATATGAATAAGAAAGGCCCGCAATGTGTTACGATTAAGCAACATCTACATTATGTCCAAAACTTTGAGATTTAAAAAAATAAATCCATACTAGGAGTTTCGAACCAAATACCGCCGCATTGAGGACCTCTAACTCTAACCACTTCGCTACAACGACATCCGCAACCGAGTCTTTTTAGTATACTTATCTACTATAGTTTCAGGAATTGTTTTACTGTTGGTGTATTATTATTTACGTATAGTGATAAGAAATGCACCCGAGAACGGTTTTTGCGATTCATCTGTAATGTGTTGTTTCCACGAAACGGCTTACTGCATATTATAACACCAAAAATCTTAGGAATACGGTAAATCAAGATGGTGTCTGTTACATTAAAGTATCGAGTAACAAGCAATAGTCGATAGCTTTTTGCGCGGTCTCGATACAGAGTCTGACGTAAAAATATCACTTTTATTCCAAGTGGTGTGAGCAGAACGCTAACCGAATAGCATTTGTGGTGCGTAGTGTGTATTTAACTGTCTGGTCTGTATTTGTCCATAAAAGTATATTGTATCAAATATATATTAGACAGTCATTTAAAAGTATGCAAGTTTACAGGGCATGAACCGCAGAGTGCTTTAATCTGAAAACATATTTCTTGGCTCCACAAGATGGCGGACTGGCTTCAATCAAAGGCTAAGCTTTGAATAGTAGCGCCGTCTCACCTTATTTTAACCTCCTTTGTCGTATTGCTCCATATTTTACGTATTTTTGTTCGCCACACACCGCGACTAAAACACCATAGTGCACACCGCGAACCTAAACGCTACTCTCATGCATAACCGCCGTTGGTCTGCAGTGAATAATTTTGGCTACCATGTGAAATATACGGACACACGTCCCGCGTTCCATTTTTATATATGTATTTTGATATTGATTGATTGTCGTAGCTCCACTACGACGAGTGGGACGAGTATCGCTCGCTGCCCATGCAGGCCCAGCAAATGTTGCGAAATTCATCAAGCGATATATTACTGGGTGAACGTGGGCATCTTCAGTTTTTCTGCATTTTGTGTTCCAGTTCCTACCGCACAGAATTTAAGTCGTTTTTTACATTTGAAAGAGCGGTGAAAGAAACATAGGTGGATGCCCATTTTTATACTATGGCTCCAGAGAGACATACCTGTTACTTACCATTTATTATGAACTATCGCAAGAAAGTTTTTGATAATTTCCCCAAATTCATATGTGTTGGAAAGAAGTTTCAGCATTGTTGCCAATCTTCTTACAAAAAGCAGAAACAGGGGCTGGAAGTTACTGAAAGAGGAGATTGAAGGTTCAACCTAACAAAACTGAAACCGAATATTGATAATTTACTTTATATATATATATATATATATATATATATATATATATATATATATATATATATATATATATATATATATAACATACCTCTTTTCTTTTTTTCTTGTTCTACACTCCACCCTTTTACAGGTAAAATTATCAAAGGTAGTAGCACCCTATCGCGCGCGAAACCACATTTGAAGTTAGAAATTCGTAAAAAGTATACAAAAGGCAGGGGGTCTCCACAGGGCAGCAAAAGTTGGCGAGGAGTTTACGAAAAAAAATGTTTGGGAACCCCCGATTCAGACGGATGAAGCTTGGTTTCATCAGTCTGGTTACGTTAATTCGCAAAACACAAGACACCGTGATACAGAGAATCCCCATGGCATACTGCAAAAGCCGTTATACGACTTACAAATTAGTGTATAGTGTGCAGTGTCTGGTAACAGAATTACCGGGCCATTGTTCTTCAACGAAACGGTCAACACACATGTTTACTTGCAACTCCAGAAAGAATTATCGGCTCTGTTAACTCAAAACGAAAAATTTTGTGCGTATTTCCAGCTTCCCTTCGTTGGATTTGTCCTTACCGATTACACATAACTGACTGTACAGAAGAGAGGACCGTTAGGAAGGGCTTGAGGTCACCCCACTCTCCCAACTTGTCACCATGTGAATTCTACCTTGAAAAAGAGACATCATGTAATTATACCAATATGCTGCTTTAAAGGTTTTTATTATAATGTTGCTATGGATCCATTTGGGCACAATTAGCCATCGTCAATCTGCGAAATGCACAAAACTTTTACATAATATATACTTTTAAGTTAGGCCTGTTTTTTCGATATAAAGATTTTTTACTTACGACCATGTGACATCCTTGGCAATGTCTTGTTGTTTATTTAACAATAATGTGAACTTTTGTGTCACACTTATGTAGTATTATACAAATATCGTTAAATAAAATTTTAATATTTTTTTATCGTGATGTTCTGACGGTTGGCCAAAGATGTTACATGTTTACAGTTGGTAGTTGCTACGGTAAATTTATACTGTGGTTTAAATGTCTGTGATCTGTGGGTTATGATTATTCGATATCTATACTACTAATTTTTAGCAGACGTGTAAAGATGTTTATTTCTTCCACAGCACTGTTTATTAATATGATTGCTGTGGAAGCAATAAACATCTTTACACGTCTGCTAAAATTTTTTAGTACAGATGTCGAATAATCATAACCCACAGATCACAGACATTTAAACCACAGTATAAATTTACCGTAGCAACTACCAACTGTAAACATGTAACATCTTTGGCCAACCGTCAGAACATCACGATAAAAAAATATTAAAATTTTATTCAATGATATTTGTATACTACTATATAAGTGTGACACAAAAGTTCACATTATTGTTAAAGGACGTTACATGGTCGTAACTAAAAATCTTTACATCGAAAAAACAGGCCTAACTTCAAAGTAAAACGATTATTATTATATTAAAATTTTGTGTATTTCACAGATTGTCTGACGGTGGCTAATTGTGACGAAATGTATCCATAACAACATTATAATAAAAACCTTTAGAGCAGCATATTTGTATAATTACATGATGTCTCTTAGAGATATATTCTATGCTGCGGACCCATTGGATAGAAAAATATATATAAAAAAAATTGAACATTCTTCAAAGAGTACTGCAAAGTGTTTTCCTTTAAGATGCTTCGACGTGCACAAGTTTGCTTGGATATTGGAGGAGAACATTTTGAACACAGACTTTAAATTCCTTTCTAAGATATGCTTATTAAAGTAATAAATCAGTTACTTAAACTGTTACTTACATAGTGAATAATAAAACTGTACAATAAAAATATAAGAAAGCGATGATTTACGTTGATTTTTTTCATTCATGTTCCTTTCAGCGCAGGGGCCGGTTTTATGTGCGCCACGCTATACGATAAATGTAATCCAGATTATGAGTATGACTCAGCATCACATGTATGATTTAATGGTGACACATGAAAATTAGTGCCGTACCGGGGCTCGAACCCGCATTTCTCGCTTTTGGCGGGCGGTCGCTAGAGATGGAAAAAACAAACCGATTAAAGCCGATACCGGTATTTTAGTTCTGAATAACCGGTTTCTTTCGGTATTCGTTGGCGGATGAATCCAGTTATTTTAGTTACTGCCAATAACCGGATACAAACACCAGTATGACAACGTTTTGTAGCAGTGGTGCTAAATCTTTTTTGTCTTTTTTTTAGGCTAAGAAAGTTAAAAACTAGTAATATTTATTCCTACAGTACCTGCTGGTGTAAAATATTAGGCAATCGCATGGAAAAACTGTACTAAACGAAGAACGGAAAGCTCAAACGTGGAAGGAATATATACAGGGCCCTATACAAAAGAAATAAACTGATATAATGAGTGCTATCGACAAGAGATGTCGAATAGATTCCATATTTCTAGATTTCTGGAAGGCTTTCGACACTGTACCTTACAAGCGTCTTCTAATCAGATTGAGTACTTATGGAATATCGCCACAATTGTGCGATTGGATTCGTCATTTACGGTCGAAAAGGACACAGTACGTTGTAATTGACGGAAAGTCATCGAGTAGAACAGAAGTGATATCTGGCGTTCCACGGGGAAGTGTTATAGGGCCCCTAGCGTTCCTTATTTTTATAAACGATTTAGGAGACAATATGAGAAGCTCCCTTAGATTGTTCCCGAATGCGTAACTCGATGCCACGAGATCTATTTGCGAAATTTCTTTCAGCAACTTTCTCTTCCGAATGTGAACATATCTTGTTAGGACCCTCGTAGATAGGGGGACATTAACATCAAATAAGAGAAAGATTTAGGTGTTCCTGCTTTCGGCGAGCTATTACAGAATGGAACTGTAGAGAAACACCATAATAGCGGTTCCATGAACCCTCTGCCATGCACATAAATGTGACTTGCAGAGTATTTATGTAGATGTAGATGAAGGCAGTATTCCAGAACTGCAAGAGGAAGTAGACTAAGATCAGATAGGAGACACAACACTGCAAGAAGAATCTGATAGAGCACTGAAAAAATTGATTAGAAGCAAGGCCCCCCGAGTAGATGATATTCCGTCTGCACTGCTGATAAATGTTTCAAAGGTTTGTATAGCTTATGGGACTTAACTACGGGGTCATCAGTCCCTAATCTTACAAACTAGCTAATACTAAGGACGGCACAAATATCCATCCCGAGGGGGGATTCGAACCCCCGACCTTAGTGGCCGTGCAGACCGTGACTGGAGCGTCTCAGTCCCCTCGGCCACTGCGGCCGACACTGCTGATATTACTCGGAGAGGCAGTCATGAAGAAATTGTTCCACCTTGTGTGCACTTGTCATAGCGTGGCACAAGTTTCTGTACGCCTTCCTCATAGAAGGTTGCCGCCTGTGTTTTCAACCATGTGGTAACATGTTCTAACAGCTCGTCATCCTCTTTGAAGTGTTGACCACCAAGGACAGACTTTATATGTAAGAAGAGATGAAAGTCGATAGGACCGAAGTCCGAGCTGTGTGGAGGCTAATCAAACACGTATCAGTGAACTTCCTGCAATACTTGTTTGGTCGCATTCGAAGCGTGAGGTCGGGCATTATCCTAGGGCGGAAAAAACCTTTTGACAGTATTCCTCGGCGCTTGTTCTGTATTGTATGGCGCAATTTGTCAATTGTGTCATTCTAACCATGTGTATTGATTGTTTGGCCTCGCAGTAAGCAATCAATCAGCAAAACGCCCTTTCTGTTTCAAAAAACGGCGCACATAACTTGTCAAGATATGCTTAGGCTTAGCCTTCATTGGGGATGAAGTATGCCTCCATTCCAATGATTGCCGTTTTGTTTCATGGGTGTGGTGCGATACCCAAGTTTCATCCCCAGTGAGTATCCGAGGAAGAAAACCATGGCCTTCTTCATTGTAGCGTGTCGAAAACTTAAGTCCACTGCCCGTAGCTTATTTTTCCTTTTTTTTTTTTTCTTTTTTTTGTGATGTTCAGTAAGAATTTTGGGTACCCAACGTGAGCAAAGTTTTCGAAATTTCATTTTTTCAGTGACAATTTCGTGAAATAGTGATCGTGAGATTTGCGGAACTTCCATAGCAAGGGCACTAAGTGTAAACTTAACGGTTGTACTTAATCTTCTCTTCAATTGTGTGATCCAGTTCATCAGCAATCACAGACGGGCGTCCACTTCTTTCTTCATTTTGCTCTTGATCACGTCCTTCATTAAACAGTCTGACGCATCTTCTAGCCATTGAATGACTCATAGCATTTTGTCCGTAAACCTTGCAGATTTGCCGATGAATTTCCTTTAGTGTAACTTTCTTTGCATTTAGAAAACGAATCACAGATCTGATTTCACAGGAAGGGAGGAAGCTTAGGGTTTAACGTCCCGTCGACAGTGTGGTCATTAGAGACAGACTAACGCTCGGATTTTTGGGGAAGGATGGGGGAAGGAGCCGGCCGCGGTGGTCGATCTGATTGAGGCGCTCCAGTCACGGTCTGCACGGCCACTACGGTCGGGGGTTCGAATCCCCCCTCGGGCATGGATATTTGTGCCGTCCTTAGTATTAGCTAGTTCTTAATTAGTTTATAAGATTAGGGACTGATGAACCCGTAGTTAAGTCCCATAAGCTAAACAAACATTGAACATTGGGGGAAGGAAATCGGCCGTGTCGTTTTGAAAGGAACCATCCCGGCATTTGCCTGGCGTGATTTAGGGAAATCACGGAAACCTAAATCTGGATGGCTGGAGGTGGATTTGAACCACCGTCCTTCCGAAAGCGAGTCTAGTGCGTTACCACTGCTGAAGCCACCTCGCTCGGTGATTTCACAGGCGGCGGCATTTTCAGTGACGGCTGACATTATAAGGAAGCACTACGAAGTACTCGTCAGCAGCGAAATGGCGTACATGTCCTTGAGTCAGGTAACTACCGCGCATTGGTCGTAACCGTGACTGTAGCGGTGTCGCCGGAAGAAATAGAAACGGAACTTACTTTGTGGACGACACTCGTAAAATGGTTTGCGAACCCGTCTTGAGTATTGCTACATTAAGATCTAAGCATTTATATGTTGTAACTGTTAATTTTAATCAAAATATTTTAGAGTGTCACATTTTCTAGTTCATAGCTAAAATTTATGTCAACCTTTCCCACCTCCAATCTCCTGTACATATATTTATAGTTTAATATCATGTTCTCAAATGTTCCTCTATTCAGGTTCATATACAATAGTCATTTCATGGTGCCTGTGTTTTGAAAAAAGAAATTTGGTTATCAGAATAGGTCTACTTGTATTCATTTAAGGCTATTGATGCTACCGTACTTTAAGTAACCAGGGCTTACAACTGCAATCCGTAACATTCATACAAAATAACCTAAATTTTGACCTAGCATTTTATTTGTTTGTATCTTATATATCGTCAGTCTCGCTAAAACTCGAGAACGGCTCAACCCATTTGGCTAATTTGTCTCGAAATATTCGTGCAAGTTCAGGGAAGGTTTAAACGGCGATAAAATATGGAAAAGTTTTTCAGGAAAGAGGAAAATCGGGAAAAACTGAAACAGCTTTTTCCAGTGAGCTATCACTACCGTTTGTCCAATTGCGATAAAATTTTGTACATTTCATGTTGAAAGCAAGAGGAGGATTCGCATCACATAAAAATTTGGAAAAGTCGCCCGGAAAGTAGGAAAATTGAGGAAAAATCGAAAGAAATTGCTACATCGTTGTAAGAGCATCACTTGAGTACGTCTTGCCAGGGCAAGGATTGTATGAAATAATTTTTTTGGAAAATTGGAAAATTGAGAAAAACTGATAGTGCGTTTTTCAGTGTGTTTTTGATGGAATTCAGCACTATAACTGACTATTCGCACGACGGAGAGGTGTAATTCTTCTTTTGTTTTGTTCATTACGGTCTTGGAAAAGTTTTGAGTAAAAGTAAAAGACGGGCAGTTAAAAAGGAAAGTCGAAAAATTTGAACTAAGTTCCTTTTTCAGTGTGTTTCCAAATGTACTTAACATTATAAGTTCAGAACAGTTCATCCGATTGCGATGAAATTTTTATCATCTGACGTTCAACGAAAGATGAACGTTCTTATGAACTAAAAATTTGGGAAAGTTACCGGGAAATTTTGAAAATTCTCGAGAAACTGAAAGAGCTTTTTTCAATTGGATATCGATATCATTCGTCTGATCGCAATAAAATTTTGCACATTCGACGTTCAAAGCGAGAGGAAGGTTTGAGTGAAGTAAAAGTTTGGAATAGTTGGCCAGAAAATAGGAAAATTTGTGGAAAACTGAAAGAGCTCTTTTCTGTGGGATATCAATATCATTCGTACGACTGCGGTAAAATTTTGCACATTTGATGTTGAAAGCAAGAGCGGGACGACTAGTTAATTCTTCAAACGGATTCCTTGTTTAGCCCCCCAGTGCCACACTCCTCTATATTTACTTATTATGATTTACTTTGTAAGTTTTGAATAATTTGGTTCCAATGTAGCTTACCACATAATATCCATTTTCAGCTACCTGAATTTTTAGAATACTAATTTTGTTAGACAGATCTATTTCAGTTTACTTTAACCCAGTAACTATTCCACACTGTAATTTATTTTAAGTTCTTGATGCCACTCCAAAGCTGGCCTTACAGCTGTCATATGTAACACCTATCTATAATTATCGCCCAAAATTATTTTCAAGGCACTTATTTTATTAGCATTATCAGTTTGTTTATAATAGTAGGTAGTTCCAATTCCCAGGTTATGTTCAAATTTATTCCTTGTTTTATCCTCCACACATTGTGTATTCATTTTCTACTGTTCAGTTTTAAAGTTATTTCATTTATTCGATTATGTTCTACCAAGAAGCGACGGAAGAATTAGTCAGGAAAACTATTGCTCAGGTGTTTGGGATCCCCACCAGTTTGATTAAAAGGAAGATATGGAAGCAATTCAGGTGCAGGCGACTATGTTTGTAGCTGGTAGATTAGATCAATGCGCGAGTCTACATTTACATGGGATACGCTGCAAATCACATTTAAGTGCCTGGCAGAGGGTTCATCCAACCACCTTTATACTACTTATCTCCCATTCCATTCTCGAATAGCGCGCGGAAAGAAAGAACACCTGAATCTCTCCGTTCGAGCTCTGATTTCTCGTATTTTATTCTGATGATCATTTCTACCTAGGTAAGTGGGAGTCAACAATATATTTTCGCATTCGGAGGAGAATGTTGGAATTTTAGTTTCGTAAGTAGCCCACGCCGCAGCGATAAGCGCCGTTGTAATGATTCCCATCCCAGATCCTGTATCATTTCCGTAACGCTGTCTCCCCTGTATCGTGACAATACGAAACGAGCTGCCCTTCTTTTGTCTCTTTCGATGTCGTCCCTCAACCCCACTTGATAAGGATCCCACACTGAGCAGCAATACCCCAAAAATGGACGGACAAGCGTAGTGTATGCATTTTCTTTAGTAGTTCTGTTGCATCTTTTAAGGGTTCTGCCAATAAAACGCAGTCTCTGGTTCGCCTTTCCCACGACATTATATATGTGTCCTTTCCAGTTTAAGTCTGAAGTAATAGCAATTCCTAGGTATTTTGTGGAGTTTACGGCCTTCACTTTTGATTGATTTATCTTGTAAAGAAATTTTAACGGATTTCTTTTCGTATTCATGTGGACGACTTTACACTTCTCATTATTTAGAGTCAATTGCCACTTTTTACACCGTACTGATATCTGTAACTCCACATCGTGACCACAGCATAAGAATCACGGTATTCCGATATTTTTCATCGTTAGGTAATTTTAATATTTTGTTAAGAGGCAGAATTTTCTCATTTTTCAAAATTTTTAGTAAATTTAAATTATATCAGCGTAATTCAGAGTAATAGTATCCAGGGAATACTTAGGTCAAAACATCTCGTATATCAGAGACCATTTGTCAGATTGCTATTATAAATAGTATCCGCAGTTGAGCTACTCTCTCTCTTTCTATGTGCTTAGTTCTCTATATGTTTAGCTATCGATGTGCTTAGCTTTCTCTATGTGCTCAGTTCTCTATGTAACGAACTCTCAGTGCTTAGCTAAAATATTATACGCGGTTACATACCAAGATAGAAAAAAACCCGAGAAAATATTTAAAATTTAATATAAACTCTTATATCGTGATCATACGCGAAAGCGAATATTATCTTTGAACTTTGATCGGGGTAGGCTAGGTCGAAAGAATTAGAAACTTCTGCCTCCCGTAATAACTGATGAACATTCTTGAGAGAGATTAATAAAAACAACCTTTGACGAAAATAATCACGAATTGTGAACTTATAAAGTGTATACTGTGAAGGTGTTATCAATGTAACTATTGATTTCATAATAGAGAATTTATGAACCTTAAAAAGTTATTCGAGTATTTAGTTCCCTAATATTGTCCCAGCATATTCTAAAAGTGAAGGAATATATCTAATAGTAGTGGTCAGGAGAAATTTATGGTGAAATTTTCTAAAGAATAATTCTATACAGGAAAAGGATCAAGCAAAAACATTATCTTTGTGATGGGCGTCAAATTATCTGAACTACTGGGACTCAATGATTCAAATTTTTATTCTTTGGTTTATTAAATATCAGCCCCTGAGAAACAGATTTTCAAGCTCAAATATTAAAAAAAGTCTTTAAGTTTTAAATAAAATCGTGAACCAATATTTACAGCGAAAAATTAAACAAAGATATAAATTTCTTTAACTGTGAAGAAGTACCAGGACTACCAACTGAATTTTCATACTGAGGTGACAAATAGAATTTTGAACCTATACATCCAGCATAACTGTGACAATCAAGACGGAATCTACAGCATAAAAGTCGCAAAGTTAAAACCCTAATATAAAACGAAGTCAACACAACTGTCGCCTTAGTCACCAAACCAAACTATGTCGCCGCCCAGCCACATATCTTATTCAGATCGTTCTGCAGTTGAATTTGACCTTCAGACGATTTTACTAGACGGTAAATGACGGCGTCATCTGCAAGCAACCTAAAAGAACTACTTAGATTTTCCCCTAAATCGTTTATGTAAATAAGGTTCAGCAGGGGACCAATAACCCTACCCTGTGGAACGCCCGATATCACCACTGTTTTAGTCGATGCCTTACCATCGATTACTACGAACTGTTTCCTCTCTGACAGGAAATCCCCTATCCAATCGCAAATTTGGGGCGATATAACCCGCCGCTGTGGCCGAGGGGACTGAGGCGCTCCAGTAACGGTCTGTACGGTCGGTGGTTCGAATCCCCCCTCGGGCATGGATATTTGTGCAATCCTTAGTATTAGCTTGTTCATAAGTTGTTTGTGAGTTTAAGGACTGATGATCCCGTAATTAAGTCCCATAAGCTATACAAACATTTGATTTTTTTTTTTTTTTTGGCGATATACCATAACCACGCATTTAGTTCTTCTACTCAGCAGCATCAGCACTAAACTAACTAGCGCCCTGTAACCTCAGCTAGGGAAAAAGACGGAGGAGGAAACGTTGACTCATCAGTTTGTGAAGTCGGCAACGGCCTCGGAGAACAAAAGGAAGGATGTTTGTGCACAAATTGCAGCCCAAACAGAACGGCGCGGCGCGGAGAAGTCGGCTAGGGCAACCGCGCGTGACTTACAGAGTCGGCAGACAATTGGGTGTCCTTTGGTGCTAGCGGGTCACCGGCAGCGGGCGGCCGAGGCCTTCAAGAAGTCCGTGGCCTGCCGACATCTCGCCCACAGCCGCCGTTGCTCTGTCCCTGGACAAGCGTCTGGGGACAGCAGTGCGTCGCAGTGGCGGCTGCTGACCAGGAAAGATGGTAGTGCACTTTTCTCACCAGCTGCCACCTCTCCAGTATGGCAGCTCAACGCATTCCGAAAAAAACGCTATTGAGCCAAGATATCATAGATGTAGATGAATAAGAAACTGCAAAGCTGCAAAGTCTCTCAATTATGGCGAAAGATAGTCGCATATCTTTATTAATAGAAGTGACTTTAAGCATAATGAAATTTAATTGACGGACATAGCAATGAACGTATGAAGCATTGGAAAAGTTTTGCTTCACAAGAGCCTGCACCTCACGTGACGGAATTACTCATGACTAATGGACTATTAATTTGTGTGAACAATTCTCTAAATGTGATTCTTCAGTTTCTCCCGGCGTATTTGATAATCAAAATATCCACGGGTGTACTGCCACTCTATAGTGTCCAATGGGCACAATATTTCAGCGATCATACATGTCGCCATCATCAGGTGAACTGACGGACTGAGCTCCTGGAAACGCGCCGGCACGGAGATCCGCACACTACGACTGCTCGAAGGGAACTGGGTTCTAGCCCATTGGACACTATAGACCGGCAGTACACCCGTGGATATTTTAATTCTCTAAATGGTTACTTAACTGTTTTATGATACGTGTTGTCAAAGTCTGGGCATCATGCTTTTCTTGTGCTATAAAATCCCAAAATCTTTCAACTGGTCTTCCATTAATAATGCACCTATATACTATAACCATCTGGAAAACACAGACTACTTCGCTGGTGCCGTCAGCTATTACAACCAGAAACTCGGCACCCTTCACTTCATTCCTAATTTTCTCTTGGTAGGCTTGAAGCAGGCATCGGACGAGTTCATTCTGGATCGTTTTGAGGTGCCTTTAAAAACTGTTGCCTTTTCCAAATTCGATTTAATAATGAATCTAATTCTGCACTAAAATTAATCAAGGCGAAAAACGCCAGGATTGGAAGATGATTCAGTCTCATCGTGTCCTCTGATGGCAAGTTCCGAAGGATCACAGGAACGGATACAATTAATTATTAGATTTAGTGTGTACCTATTATCTTTAACCTTTTGATTGTGTAATAGCACGGACTTTCTGTATCCCTGGCTAATCAAGTGACTATATTTACATTGCCTAGACTTGCCACATTCAAAACATTATTGACATGGACCGAAGAAAGTTCGTATTTCCTTATTTCATCGTGAAGCTGTCGAATGTCAATGACTCCGTGTTTAGTCCAGGAAACTCTCCTCCAAATAATAAACAAGGAAAACAAAATAAGGCGTTTTTCACATCGCAGCCACACATTCATACTTTCTGTACAGTTGTAAGGAAAGAAAATATTTGTTGGGGATATTGGGTGGAAGGTGTTTATTTTATTTAAGAAAAGTGTGAGTGGAGGTAAAAAAAATATAAATTTTGATTTACGTGTTATTAACTGTGGTGGCTGTTGTTGTAATGTTTAAGCAACATTACAAACCTGACCTTAATTTCGTGGTTGGTTACGTTAAACTCGTGATTAATGCAAGTGATGTAGTTAAATTTTGAAAATATTAAGCAAGACAATCAGTGTAATTAACAAATACTATGGGCCTATCTGACAAACATTTCAAAAGATCACTCACCTTTCCTTTCCTTACAAAATCTCCTACAGAGACTGTGCACACACAGATAGCAGAAATTAACTTACTCCGTCTGTGCAATATGTATGACTCAAATAGTACGCTAATGGTACTGATAATTTAGAAAATTATGAATAGGAGGATTTTTAACATCAAGTGATTGGCAAGTGGGTGCAGTCCAACCACTAAAGTCAGTATCTGATAAAATTAATTCACTCAAGCAAATAGGAAATTTAAGTAAATCAGTCTTAATTAATGCTATACATACCACATTAGTACGAGTTTGGTTCTTTATAGGATAGATGTGGCGGTGGCTATTATTGTTGAACTCAGTGCAAAACGAAATAGAAAAATTATTCATTAATTCAACTGTCTGTTACCTTCTACCATCAATTTTAGCAAAATTGTCTCAATTATTATTCTCACAGTCTATAATAATTAATGACACTCACTTGATTGTAAAATTGTGTAGTAATATTATTCATGCATTATTGAGGAGTGTCAATTGGTTAATTAGCTGTTCAAATAAGATAGCAAAAGTAATGTCTAACGTTCCTGTATTTAAACAAAATTTAAACATGCAGGCTCAGTAAATTACAACCAATAGTATTTAACTTATCTTATTTATCAGTCCAGCGACGTGGTACTCTGCAGTCATATAAATGATACATAAATTCATACAGAAATCATTTTGAAGGTGGCTCCTCCTTTGGCAGCTTGCTAGCAGTTCGCCGTGATGCTTCGCGAATCGCGTAATTAATCGCGACCGTTAGCGTCCGCGATGACGCTACCGCGTTTCGGACGTCTGGGACGGTTACCGAACACGTACTGTAACGAATTTCTGCCTCAGCAGAACGAACGAGTAAATGTTTCATTAAGATCAATTCTTGCTTCACTTATGTTCACTGGTTTCACATAAACTTTCATATCGTTGCACTTATAACTAATTATAACTTTCACTTTGTTCAACTTTGTTACTTATATTGTTTGAGCACTCCGCGGACCGCTTACGAACGTCTGACCTACGTCACGGGGCAGCAGATACTGCTGCTTGCCTGCTCTCCCACAGGCGAGCGCTGCTATACAAATAAAGTCTCAGACCTGAGGAGACATATCGATAACTGTTCAGATCGATATTTGATCTCGTTTACAGAGAAATATTTTATTTTGACAAATTAAGCATAACAAGTAATCACAGTCATATAGAAAACATACAAAGTAGGAATAAAATATAATATATATACACAAACAATAACAATACAGATAATAAATAAATGACAGAAATTGTTCACAGTTAAGTTACCTACACACATTGTACATCACGATAATTAATTAAATCGCATAAGAAGTTAATTACTACATATTCACTATAAACAGGTTCAAACGAATAATATGTTCAAAATGAAGCTCATTCCTCGTTATAATGTAAGGCTTACGTTAAGGGTTACCTTACACAGTTCTGAAAAAAATGTTCAAATGTTTGTAAATCTATCGGACCAAACTGCGTGGTCATCAGTCCGTAGCTTACAAACTACTTAAACCTAGGTAAATTAACATAAGGACAACACACAAACCCATGCCCCAGGGAGGACTCGAACCTCCACGGCGAGCAACCGCGCGCTCCGCAGCGAGAAGCTTTAGACCGCTCGGCTACTCAACCGCGGCTGTACAGTTCTGAGTTAAATTTTATGTTGAATTGACGACTTTTAACTGTCTGTGTAATTGTCAAAGTGGGAATCGGTCTAGCTAGCCTCATGATTTCTAATTTCCATTCAAACTTGCGTAAATTAAAGCGTACAGAAAGCAAGGAAATTACCTGATTCATTATTTCACCTGTTCACTTTAGCCTCAAAACTCACTATAAAATACGCCAAACAACGGATATAACGCACAGTTACTTCTCTCGCAGCTACACGTGAACTGGTAAGAAGGCGCGAAAAGCCCACTTCGTTCGAAGGGCGGACGACTCCGCTTGTCTTCGGGAGAGTTGGGACTCTTGTTTCTGCGGCTGACAGGGTGGCTCGGCCGCGATGTGTACACACTCAAGGCGCCTCTAGGGGAACACTGTTGCCCCGCACCCCGCACACGCTCTGAGACACCATAGAAGTGCAAACCCAGCCGCTGTCGGCGAAGTTCGGTCCACTCGGGAGCGGGCGGTGCCCTAGTAGCCCGGGCATTTCAAAAGAGATAAACGGAGCGCTACTTCTCCCCCTACATAGAATTTCTAAACAGCAAACGGAGTTTTACAATATTATTATTCCTGGAGGTAGCGCAAACCTGCAAACCTATACAGGAGCCGCCTCTGGTGCGTCGGACCCCGGTTACCACAACAACCGTTAGATGTCTCTATGGTCGCAAGCTATGTGCTGCAGAGACGCCATTTTCCATTTTTGTTTTTTCATGCTTTTCTCCTTTTCTCCTTATAACTCGTGTGTTGCTATCTCAAACTTACGGCACACTTAAGAGGTACCAAAACCATGTACAATTAGTTGTAAATTACAGTCCATAAATGCCATATTTGCGAGTAACCCTTGATACATCTACATCTACATACATACTCCGCAATGCACCGTAAGGTGCGTGGCGGAGGGTACACTGTACCACTGCTAGGCATTTCCTTTCCTATTCCACTCCCAAATAGAACAAGGAAGAAAAGAATGCCTATATGCCTCCGTACGAGCCCTAATTTCTCTTATTTTGTCTTTGTAATCACTACGCGAAATGTAAGTAGGCGGCAGCAAGATCGTGCTACGCTCAGCTTCAAATTCCGGCTCTCTAAATTTCCTCAACAGAGTTACACGAATTGAGTTGCCGGAGCATACACTCTCACATACGCCACAGTATCATCAGCAAACAGCCGCAAATTACAAGTTACTCTGTTCATCAGATCATTTATATAGATAGAAAATAATAGCGGTCCTATCACACTCCGCTGGGGCACGCCTGACGATACACTCGTCTCTGATGAACACTCGCCGTCGAGTACTGCGTTCTATTGCTTAGGAAGTCTTCCAGCCAGTCACAAACCTGTGAACCTATTCCATAAGCTCGTATCTTCGTTAGAAGTCTGCAGTGTGGCAATGTGAAACAGAAAGCTTTCACTTATGTGCTTCTAGTAGCGTAGCCGATAAACGCATCTCCTTCAGGAGCTGATAAACGTGGCCGTTGTTTCGATTCCCAGTCCAGACAATATTTTTTTCTTTTTGATCTTGACTCCTAAAAGTTTTCTTACACTGTTGTTAATTAAAAGGAATTTACATTTTGTGATATTTCGACATATTTTATGCATACAAGCGCTTTCTCTAAAAAGTGCGATTGTTCTCTTTAGTGGAAATACCGCGAAATATGGGCCAACGGATTGTAAATATTGTCTCGTGAACTACCTGTACATACAATAATTAATGTTCTAAATGTCATGCTGATTCAAATAATTTTACAATTAGATTACGAACTAGAGTTATGTGCCAACTGTCGTTTCTTAATTAGACAGAACTGCCTTTTTTTCTTTTCTGCAATAGCTGTTATACACGTTCATGCGTCCTATGTGCATTGTTTGTAAATAACTGCGCTAATACTGAAGCCATTTAACTGATCTCAAGAGCTTTGTATTTTCTAGTAAATGTATGAAACCATTTGTATCAGCATGTCATTTGCAACATTCACTATAACAATGTGTCCGCACTTTATATGCAGGTACTCTGGTTCAGAAGACAGTGTTTACAATTTATTGGGCCATATTTCACGGCATTTTCACTAAATAGAAGAAACGCACTTTTAAGAATCTACTTGCAAATATGTCGGAATATCGCAACTCGTAAATTCCATTTAATAAATGTGTCAGAAAACTTTTGGGAGTCAAGGTGAAAAATATTGTCGGAAGCGAGAAACGAACCACCGCCCCCCTCCCCCCCCACAACACACACACATCCGTTTTTCTTTTTAATATATATATTTCTCCTAAGCTTTGCCCTTTCAGGCGTTGGCTCCTGTCACCTATATTACCACCAAAAATTTACTAAATAAACCTACAGAACAAAATATCTAGTGCCACCGCCAGTTTCGCCGTAAGCTAAATTGACATTATATCGCCAATTCTTGAGGCGTTACCGTCAACGAAAAAGGAATACATTCAGTTTCTCCTAAAATCCGACCTTTTCTGTCACCATCTGTGAAATAACAACAAAATTTAATATACCAGTGCCATTCATTCTCATGCAAATAACACTCGAAAACCAACACGTGAATATTCTCAATAACGAAACAGAAATTCATGTAGAACCTCAGCTCTGTTTTCCGCTTTCTTTATCAAGAAAGTAACCTCAGCTTTATGTTGCGTCTTTTTACAGTTTAAGTTTCGAACTTCAAGTTTTAGACTGCTGGAAAGTCTTACTTGTCATTTTAATAGTATAGTGTTACAGAAAAATCATGGAATATTACAGACACACTTGAATTACAGTAATACTGAAGTCTTAGAATAATTCATATTTCGAATGTCAAAATACGAAGGTAGAAATATTTGCGTGGATTAAACAGCAGGAATGATAAATAGAAGCCAAAGATCTAGATAAACAACATAGACTGGCCACAGCGCCGCCATAGTTGAAGACAACTGGAAAGGTTGCAGTCATGTTTGAGAACGTCAGTGTCACGCCAGGTGTTTACTGGGCGTTTGCTAACGCTGATTCATAGGATTTATATTAATCATTGCCAGTCTTGATTTTTCCTTAATTTCTGGGCGACGCATTTCGGAAAGTTATTCCCACTACGAATAGCATTTCTCGTTTACTACTGCATCCTAAGTGTAATGTTTACAATCGTCGAACTGCTGCATTATTTGATGTTACTGTAATGTCAATAATCGTTTGTATTTGCCGACATATCTTCCCTATAAATACAGGCGAATTCCTTTAAAGTCTTTAAGTACCTTTATTCTAACTGTGGTTCAAATGACGTTTCATGCTTTGAAGTACATTACGTATTTATTAAGCTCTCCACAATTTGACGTATCCTTGGTTTCTGTAGGTGCTCAGGAAACGAAAATAGTGTTGGAATGGCATTTTCAAATAGCCGCTTTTGACCAGTGGTAGCGTCCATAACTTTTCTTCAAAATGACAAGAGCGTATGTAACTATACCTTGTAGGCTGCCACTTATCACGTTTCATACTGGTTACCCATTGGGTTAACAACTCCTTGCTTTTCAAAGGAAATCTGTATAAAGAATAGTTTAATTACAGTTCAAATACCTAGCCTACCTACCCAATGGTTAACACGCTTTTGTACACTATATAAACAACTGTCATTACATTAAAACACTCCAAATACAACCGTCATCTGCCTAGATTTTTGATGGTCATGAAGTAACCATAATTTTAAAACTTGGTAAATGCGAAAGTTAAGTATAACGAATGTTTATAGACAAATACACGCTGATACACAACGACCTATATAATTACATATCTCTTTCTTTATGTATGATATTCCAACAGTTTTATCACTTCGGTGGCTGCAATTGTACGCCGAACATACACTGGGTTTCATTTACCACTAATAATATCGCTTGCATTTTAGTTTAGATTACAAACAGATGCGTCTGCTGTTTCAAACTGACGTCCTCAAATATGGCGGCCAGTGTTGCTCACTGCTACCACCCAGAGCGCTGTAGCTTTCCTATAGCGTCTCTATGTTGTTTATGTACCTCTTTGGTTAACCATCTCGCCCCGCCCAGCGCCGTGCCCCACCACCCAGGAAATTTAGAGGGCCGGAATTTGAAACTGACAAGGGGAACACCAAATATGGTACCAACCGAATTTGATGGGTCATAGGTATGTTGTGAGGGAATTCCTCCAGACTATCAAGCTAAAAAGATTTGTTCCAATGGGCCTTGATATCGAAGAAAATCGAAATCAAATTCTCAGCACATTACCAAGCGTAACGTGTCTACTTATACATGGCGGTTACCGCTCAGCGAGACAGCGTGGTGTAATCGGCAAGATGCGAGGCTGCCTTGCAGGCGACCTGGGTTTAAGTCCGACATGGGTCAATTACTTTTCACACCTGCCCGATGATTGTGCATAATCATATATTTTTATAACAGTTCTTATGTAAACGTTTGCAGTAAATGGTCAGGATAAAAATATGTAACATTCGCTCAATATGTTATGTATTGCGCGACAATTATTTTATTCATTTTGTTTTTTCGAAGCACACTTTTAAGGCGACTGAAGCATATTTCGAAACCAGTAAACAGTCTTTTGTTAATACCTATAATATTTGGGCAACAGTTAATCCTCTGTTTACAGTTCCTGACGATGCTGTTTTTATCTCCTACTATGACGTGTGTCCCCATGTGACGCGTCCCAGTGGACTATTATGATACGGCCAGTCGGTTAGTCATTCGTAGCGTGTCGTTCATGCAGTAGTGCAACGTGGAGAACAAATGCGCTATGATAGAAGCAGGCCCATCACACGAAACCTCTTCCGAAATGGATGTGTGTGATGAGCAGTCAAAAGGCATATAATTACGCACATTAAAAGAAGAGAAATGAAGAAAAGTGAAAAATAAATAACCTCAAGGGGAAGATTTTTTATTTTTTTTATTTTCTTGGTTATTTTTTAATCATTTGACTTTTCATTATTTTTATTTTTCTTTCTTTATTTCTCTTTGTTTACTTAATTATTATTTTTTAATTATAAAAAGTAGCAATTACAATTTTTAAAAATTGTTCTGCCGCTTTGTATCGAACCCGGGTCTCCTGCATGAGAGCCTAACCCTTGCCGACTACACCATGCTGTCTCGCCTAGCGGTAGTCGCCACGTATGACTAAACATGTTACGCGTGGTAATTTGCTGTGAATTTTATCTCGATTTTCTTAGAAATCAAGGCCCATTGAAATAAATCCTTTTAGGTTGATGGTCTGGAGGAATTCCCTCACTACAAATCTGTGACCCATCAAAATCCGTTGGTACCATACTTGGTGTTCCCCTTGTGAATGCTACCACCTACTCACATTTCGCGTAAAAATAAAACAAAAGAAATTAGGGCTCGTACCATGGGCTCGTACAGAGACATATAGACATCCATATCTTTGCTTCGTATATGACGTCATTGGTCAAAGCCGACGTGTTGTATCGTATTCTTGACTATTCCCCTGTCGTTGATTACATTAAAGATAGACAATTGATATCTCGATTCTGTATTTATCGAAGTGATTCAACAATTTTGTTATAATTTAAGGATAAATACTTTCACTGAGAAATTGATTGCTTACAATCGAGAGTATGTAATATAGTTTATTGTTCGTTCTTATTTTATGTGAATTTATATAATTCATTATTGTGTTTTATCCGTATTTAATTATTTTATCGATATTTTTAGGAATGGATGATAATGAAAAATTAATAAAGATCAACTTTCACTAATGATTGGTGAAGACATGGCGTCTCTAAATAATTTTTACAATTTTTTGTATTAATTGCTGAAATCGGTTAAATTCTACCACACTTCTCACCGGGCTACAGTGGTTATGTTGGCACCAATGGCAATAACGGCAACTCAGATGACCAATAAATATTTTTTCGTGACAACATCAATTAAAACGAAAATTATTTTTTTCTGAACAAACAGGGGTACATACGAGAACCTGTCAACCATAGAGCAGGTACAGTATTAATTTTGCTAAGAGTAAAACGAGCAGCAATAACATTTATTCTGTAGCTCGTGAAAAATATTAACGCAATTCTACACTTCATTGTTCTTCTGTTGCCAACAAAATCACTGAATCCCGGCGAGAAGCGTCGTAAAATTTTACCGCTGAAATTTTTTACCTAAGTTTTCCTGGTCGGCTATAGATTACGATACAGCTATCTCATGAAATTGCGTAATTTGGTAAAATTTAAAAATTGTATCGTAAACTACACTTGACCTCCCCCTGTTTAACTCAAGAATACGATACAGATATCTCATAAAATAGCTTCATATGGTTGTTGTTGTTATGGTCATCAGTCCGGAGACTGGTTTGATGCAGCTCTCTACCCTGCTCTATCCTGAGCAAGCCTTTTCATCTCCTATAAGAACGGCAACCCACATCCATTTCAATCTGCTTACTATACGCGTCTCTTGGTCTCCCTCTCCGATTTTTACCCCACACACTTCCCTCCAACGCTAAATTCACGATTCCTTGATGTCTAAGAAAGTGTCCTATCAGTCGATCTCTTCTTTTAGTCGAGATACGCCAAAAAATTTCTTTTCTCACCAATTCTGTTCAGTACCTCTTCATTAGTTATGTGATCTACCCACCTAATCTTCAGCATTCTTCTGTAGCACCACATTTCAAAAGCCTCTATTCTCTTCCTGTCCCCACTGTTATCCATGTTTCACTCCCGTACAAGGCATCACTCCACACAAATGCCTTCAGGAAAGACTTCCTTACACTTAAGTTAATATTAGATGTTAGCAAATTTCTCTTTTTCAAAAATGCTTTTCTTCCCACTGCCATTCTGCATTTTATATCCTCTGTACTGCGACCATCATTTGTTATTTTACTACCCAAGTAATAAAACTCATCTACCACCTTCATTGTTTCGTTACCTAATCTAATTCCTTCAGCATCGCCTGATTTTCTAAGACTGCATTCCATTATCTTTGTTTTGCTCTTGTTAATGTTCATTTTATACGTCCTCTTCATCACACTGTCCATTCCATTCAACTGCACTTCCAGGTCCTTTGCTGTCTCTGACAGAATTACAATGTCATCAGCAAAACGCAATGTTTTTATTTCTTCACCCTGAACTTTGATCCCTATTCCAAATTTTTCCTTGCTTTCCTTCACCGCAGGCTACAACCCTGTCTTACTCCCTTCACAACTAATGCTTCTCTTTCATGCTCTTCGAGTCTAATAACTGCGGTCTGGCTTTTGTACAAGTTGTAAATAACTCTCCGTTCCCTGTATTTTACCCCTGCTGACTTCAGAATTTGAAACAGTGTATTCCAGTCAACATTGTCAAAAGCTTTCTCCAAATCTACAAAAGCTAAAAATGTAGATTTGCCTTTTCTTAATCTATCTTCTAAGTCGTAAAGTGAGTACTGCCTCCCTGGTTCCTACGTTCCTCCTGAATCCAAACTGATCTTCCCCAAGGTCAGCTTCTACCAGCTTTTCCATTCTCCTGTAAATAATTCTTGTTAAAATTTTGCAGCCATGACTTATCAAACTGATGGTTCTGTAATTTTGACACATGGCTGCGCCTGATTCCTTTGGAATGGGGATTATTACATTTTTCTTAAAGTCTGAGGGTATTTTGCCTGTCTCATACATCTTACACACCAGGTGAAATAGTTTTGTCATGGCTGGCTCACCCAGAGACTTTAGTAGCTCTGAGGGTATGTCATCTACTCCCGGGGCCTTGTTCCGATCTAGGTCTTTCAGGGCTCTGTCAAATTCATCTTTCAGTATAGTATCTCCTACTTCATCTTGATCTACTCCCTCTTCCCTTCCCACAACATTGGCTTTAAGTTCAATTCCTTTGTAGAGCTCCTCTATGTAGTCTTTCCACCTTTCAGCTTTCCCTTCTTTGCTGAGAACTGGTTTTCCATCTGAGTTTTTGATAATCGTAGACTTGTTTTTCTTGTGCCCAAATGTCTCTTTTATTTTCCTGGGAGGCAGTACTCACTTTACGACTTAGAAGATAGATTAAGAAAAGGCAAATCTACATTTTTAGCTTTTGTAGATTTGGAGAAAGCTTTTGACAATGTTGACTGGGATACACTCTTTCAAATTCTGAAGTCAGCAGGGGTAAAATACAGGGAGAGGAGAGTTATTTACAACTTGTACAAAAGCCAGACCGCAGTTATTAGACTCGAAGGGCATGAAAGGGAAGCATCATTTGGGAAGGGAGTAAGACAGGGTTGTAGCCTTTCTCCGATGTTATGCAATTTGTACATTGCGCAGGCTGTGAAGGAAAGCAAGGAAAAATTTGGATTAGGAAGAAATAAAAACATTGCGTTTTGCTGATGACATTGTAATTCTGTCAGAGACAGCAAAGGATCTGGAAGAGCAGTTGAATGGAATGGATAGTGTGTTGAAGAGAGGTATAAAATGAACATTAACAACAGAAAAACGAAAATAATGGAAAGCGGTCTTAGAAAATCAGGAAATGCTGAAGGAATTATATTAGGTAACGAAACAATGAAGGTGGTAGATGAGTTTTGTTACTTGGGTAGTAAAATAACATTCGGTGGTCGCAGTACAGAGGATATAAAATGCAGAATGGCAATGGGAAGAAAAGCATTTTTGAAAAAGAGAAAGTTGGTAACATCGAATATTAATTTAAGGGTAATGAAGGCATTTGTGTGGAGTGTTGCCTTGTCCGGGAGTGAAACATGGACGATAAGCAGTGCGGACAGGAAGAGAATAGAGGCTTCTGAAATGTGGTGCTACAGAAGACTGCTGAAGATTAGGTGGGTAGTTCGCCTAACTAGTGAAGAGGTACTGAACAGAATTAGTGAGAAAAGGAATTTTTGGCATACCTTGACTAAAAGAATGGATCGCTTGGTAGGACACATTCTTAGACATCGCGGAATCGTAAATTTAGCTTTGGAGGGAAGTGTGTGGGGTAAAAATCGCAGAGGGAGACCAAGAGAAGCATATAGTAAGCAGACTCAAGTGGATGTGGGTTGCCGTTCTTATGAGGAGATGAAAAGGCTTGCTCAGAATAGAGTAGGGTGGAGAGCTGCATCAAACCAGTCTCCGGACTGAAGAATATAACAACAACAACAACAACAAACATGCTTCACTGTTTTAATAAATAAAGAAACAATAATGTAATAGATATGACGTGTTTCATTTGTTATACATATTTCTTAAACGAGCTAATAATTATTTATCTGTAAAGTTGGTTATAGTATTATCTTTGGTGTATTAATAATCGATATATTTCTTACGTCAAATGTTAAAATGTTATTACTTCCATATCGCGCTGCACTAACAGCGTAGAGGCGCATGCCCTGCCATCTTTCACAAACGATTTCGCAAAAACTAGTTGGTAGAAATGTTTAATGTTTCCGCTACTTAAATCTTTACATGTCAGCATTGTAACGAAATGCTCACCATTTCGGCAATAGTCATAGTTAATAAGATATTGGCTTCGAAATAAGTGACTGCGCTATATTACGAAAAGTTTGCAGTAAAAAATAGAGGCTGCTATGATATGCCGTTTGGCGCTTGTTGCACCATATGTTGCTGCGGATGAAACTTTACTAATGGATTGAATTTTATTTTCGACGTACCCTTCACTCATACCGCTAAACTTTATTTTATTTAGCGCACTAATTTCTGATGGCGATAAGGCCAGAATGAATCATTGCGTATCTCAAACATGGTTAGAGGTATCAAAATGGTATTTGGACAAATGATAACCATGCAAAGAGGGGAGTATTTTGCAACATGGTTACTACGCAAAACTTCATTAATTGTCGCGTTATTCAGGGAAATATATAGTTGTAGAATGAAAAAGAGTAAAGTTAGTGATTTATTATTCGATTTGCAGATATTTCTTCGTCACTCACAAATGTTTATTTCTTTGCTTCTTGTCCATTGTGTTTCAGAAGTAGTACTCAGTTTCCAAAAGCTAATAGGAGTTACATTTCCTTCAGTTTAAAGCCCAGCAGTAACAGAACGGAAGTTACTAGATCTAATGAGGATTTTATGGGAGAATACTTGAAAATGACAGATAGCAAGGATCTCTTCACTAGCTAACGAACTGACTTGTTCTAATTTCATCACATAATAAAGCACTCTGTATTGAGATATTTAGAATATCCTTTTCATATAACTGAAAAATTGAAATTGCATATTACATAGAGAGACAGCACTTTCGTAGTGTGCAACTATTAAATTTAATGGGTTACAAGAAATCAGTACCAGTATCTCCAAGTATGGATGTTATGCAGTAACAACATGTGCCTAATTATTAGGAGCTCTAATACGAAAGACGTGTTACTACTAGATGGGCAGGCGGATCCCATTGCGTCATATTTAACTGACATTATCTCAAGTTATACGTTTCTCACAGAGTTTCGGTTTGGAGAGGATGAAAATTTGATGTATTTTTAACATTTAATTCGCTTAATGTGTTCACCTAACTTCAAAAGAAAAAATGTTCCTCGCCTGTCGAAAATTCCGTGACGTCGTCAGAAAGTGCATGGTCGTAAACTATCAGATATGCTGTTTATAAATTCTTGCCATAAATAAAACTAAAATGAAAATGTAGTGTAGTTCTCAACGAACATTTTGATGAAAGTTTCACGTTGATACAGTGAGTAGTTTGCGAGTGTGAGCGAGTTGAATGAAATGCGAGATAACGCATGAGCTTCGTTCGGAACGTGATAACTCCTACAGCTTGGGGAAAAAATGTCGGATAGTTCAGCTCGGGTTTAAAGGAGCCTTAGGTCAAAGCCGACGTGTTGTATCCTATTCTAGACTATTCCCGAAGACGACCGCAGACAGTCATCATACACTTATGTCTTTACGGAAACGACATTCCTGGCGACACCAATCGACGCCAAAGAGGACAACGCAAATACTGTCGGTTGTGTTCCTCGTGGACATCAATAATCGAATGGAATCGGCATGGCAACGTGTGTCTACCTAATTACATTTCTGACTGTAAGCAGCCACGTTACCATGGAAACGGCGTCCCTGACGTCATCAACTGACAACAGAGGACGGCGGCAACATAGGCCCTTGTTTTAATCGATTTTAATTTTAAAAAATGTTCAAATTTTGTAAATCTACGGGACTTATCTACTCTGGTAATCAGTCCCTAGTCTTAGAAACTACTTAAACTAAATTATATAAAGGACAACATACACATCCATGCCAGAGGGAGGACTCGAACCTCCGACGGCGGGCAGCTGTGCGCTCCGCAGCGAGGCGCTTTGCATCGCTCGGCCACTTCAATGCGGCTCTTTTAACCAGTCTAACATACACAGTCGCGACACTCTGCTGTGAAAGTTGTTACCAACCGACAGTCGCAGCGACACTAGCGCTCCTATTGGTGGACAAGGTGCCGTAACAGAAATGTTTGTTTGTAATTACTTTTCCACGTAATTAACCAAATAGTTTTCGTAATTTTTATGTTCCAAACATTAGTAAAAATATAATAATGGAAAGTCCAGGTTGGAATTAATAATGTAGTAAGGACAGTTTACAACTCACCGCAAAGACGTGGCGACGAGCTGCGACAGGCACATACAAAAGACACACACATACAACACTTTTAACTATCGGCCATGGCTTCTTTAGAACTTCGATTCGAAGTGCGGCAGCCGGAGGTGATGGTTGTATGACTGTGTTGGGTGATTGCGTGAGTGTTCTATCTTCTGAAGAAGGCCATGGCCGATAGCTGAAAGTGTTGTATGTGTGTGTCTTTTGTATGTGCCTGTCGCAGCTCGTCGCCACGTCTTTGCGGTGAGTTGTAAACTGTCCTTACTATATTATTAAACATTGGTAAAATATCGAGAGACATAAATAATAGGGAAATAAATGTAAAAATAGCCGAATTTTCCTGATTCAGTGATGTAAACAACACCTCATTCATAACGAAACACTACTCCGCTGAAAGTGAAGGAATATAAACAGGAAAGAAACATTAACTCCTTGTGTTGTCTGTTGTCTTATATGTCAGGAACTTTCTTTGACGTGTAAATATTCGACATGGAGTCTAATGATTCGAACATTTTTATACTTCAGTCGTCTTTGTTATAAACCCATATACTTTTGGGTATAATTACTTTTGATTATAAATCGTATGTCTTGAAGATTCTTTCCGTTTGTGGTTCAGATGTCGTAACAATTGAATCAGTTATTTTGAAAAGGGCACGAGTCACATTTCTTGCCATATTGAGTAATGCTTGGATTCAGTATCAATAGAGATAGATAACATCGTTTTGTATGAAAACGGCATCAGTCCAATGCATAGCATGGCCAGGGAAAGGCAATGCGTTTGTTGAATGTTTTGAAAAGAGCATTGGTCCTGGACTCGTGCCCCTTTCAAAACAACTACTCGCCTAGAGAGTATGCAATGAAAGTAGCTGAATCAAGTTCACAGTGTACATTTACTAGCGCACTGCATGAAACATCGTTCAGTACTGATTATAAAGGATGGTGGGCAGAAGTTTACAAAAGGACGACCAAGTCAACTGAATCTTTGGGAAATTGGATGCCAAAAAAAACGATAAAATTGATTTTAATATATCAAAGTATAGCATGTTGCAGTGTGAAAAAGATAATCCTGGTGTGTTGAAAGGTTACGAACATATTGATGGGTTAATAGTACACCACTTTAATCTGGCTAAGACAGGTAACATTCCCTTGCCAACAGAGAAGGCGTACCATAAAAAGTGCCCAATCAACCATAAGAAATTTGAAGATATTAAAAGGTTGTTAAAGTACATTCCACAGGAGCATCACCCCTTTTGTGAAGAAATATGTGAATGGTCGACACAAGACGAATAACACATTGATGACTGAATATAAAATATAACCTTACAATGACATTCCCTCAGAGCTACTGAAGTCTCTGGGAGAACCGGCCATGACAAAACTGTTTCGCATGGTGTGTAAGATGTATGAGACAGGTGAAGTACCCTCAGACTTTAAGAAAAATGTTATAATCCCCATTCCAAAGAAAGCAGGTGCAGAAAGGTGTGAAAACTACAGAACCATCAGTTTGATAAGTCATTGTTGCAAAATATTAACACGAATTAATTACAGAAGGATGGAAAAGCTGGTAGAAGCCGACCTCGGGGGTGATAAGTTTGGGTTCAGGAGAAATGTAGGAACACGGGAGGCAATACTCACTTTACGGCTTATCCTAGAAGATAGATTAAGAAAAGACAAAAGCTACATTTCTAGCTTTTGTAGATTTGGAGAAGGCTTTTGACAATGTTGATTGGAATAAACTCTTTCAAGTTCTGAAGGAGTAAAATATAGGGAGCGTAAGGTTATTTACAACTTGTACAAAAACCAGACAGCGGTTATCAGAGTTGAAGGGCATGAAAGGGATGCAGTGGTTGCGAAGGGAGTAAGATAGGGTTTTAGCCTTTCTCCAATGGTATTCAATTTGTACATTGAGCAAGCTATAAAAGAAAGCAAGGAGATGAAGATTAACAAGAGCAAAACTAGGGTGATGGAGTGCAGTCTAAGAAAATTAGGTGATGCTGAAGGAATTAGATTAGGTAACGAAACAATAAAGGAGGTAGATGAGTTTTGTTACTTGGGCAGTAAAATAATAAATGATGGTTGCAGTACAGAGGATATAAAATGCAGAATGGCAATGGGTAGAAAAGCATTCTTGGAAAAGACCAATTTGTTAACACCGAATATTGATTTAGGCCTAAGGAAGTCCTTTCTGAAGGCATTTGTGTGGAGTGTTGCCTTGTATGGGAGTGAAACGTGGACGATAAACAGTGCGGACAGGAAGAGGATTGAGGCTTTTGAAATGTGATGCTACAGAAGAATGCTGAAGATTAGGTGGATGGATCGCGTAACTAATGAGGAGGTACTGTACAGAATTGGGGAGAAAGGAATTTTTGGCATACGTTGACTAAAATAAGGGATCGTTTGGTAGGACACTTTCTTAGACATCAAGGAATTGTGAATTTAGCGTTGGAGGGAAGTGTGTGGGGTAAAAACCGCAGAGGAAGACCAAGAGATGGATACAGTAAGCAGATTCAAACAGATTTAGGTTGCCGTTCTTATGTGGAGTTGAAGAGGCTTGCTCAGGATAGGGTATTGTGGAGAGCTGCATCAAACCAGTCTCCGGACTGAATACCACAACAACAATAACAACAATGCACTTATTTTGTTATTTTTTGCTTATAATCCAAAGATAATCACCTGCAATTTAGGTGCAAAATAGAGGTCAAATATATACATTAACGAAATATTCTTACAAAAATATAAGTCAAAAACTATATTAAAAACGGTTTTAATCGATTTCCCGTAAACTGCTTCTTGTGGAATTCTGCCCTTTTCAACATCACTGATTCAATTGTGGATTTGGTTTAAATATGTAACCGCTTTCCATGTTCCATTGTCACGTTCGTGTGAATTTCCCTTCAACTACAGCTGTAGTGGCTGATCTGGTACATTTAATAATGTAGGTAATTCATTTCGTATAAGATTCTTATGTGTGACGTTACTGATTAGGCTGCAATTATAGTGAAAAAATCCTGACGTTTCTGAGTAGAAAACCGACATCTTTCTGTAGAAAGTTGGATTTTCTGTTGTTTGTTAGCAATTTTTGCTCTTAATAGAAACTGAAATTCTAGATTAAAAATTCGTAGATTTCAACATAACCTTTAATAAAATGTCCTGCAAAGTACCGTTTCATACCCTCCAATGGTTGTTAGGAAACCTCATAATGACAAATGTGGAGTTATTTTCTGGTTATTACCTATTTTTAGGAGGAAGGCAACGGCATACCACCTCCAAACAGGACCATGCCTAGTAAAGCACTGTGGTGTTCAAACCAATCTTCGGATTGTTGACTGCTTTCCCTTTACCTATTTTTAATGGCACTACATACCTTGCCCGTTTTAAAAAGTATGTTGAAATCAATTTAAACGGCAATATTCACACTCATCCGATATAGTATTCAGAAATGTACCTCGCAAGCTGTTTGGAGTACTGCTCTCATGGCGTATAACAAAAACCGGAAAAAGTGTCGAGATGTACGTGTTAGACGGTGTTTTAACTGTTTCAAGCACTGTTTGTAACATTTTACAACATTACTTTTTACATTACTAATGTAAAAATGATTATACAGATTTAGTTTAATTTTATTCGTCAATTTTAATTTATTACGACTGTCATTTCCCATTGGCTGGTGCAGACGTCATGAAGATAAACGAGTGCGAGATTTAGCTGTTTAACCCATGGCAACTCAGACATCAGCAGCAGTTTACTGACCGTGAGTGAACTTCGCTGCTCAAGACCACCAACAACAGCCAAACGGGTAATGATACGCTTTTTGTTGTTCATTTGTAAACAGTAATAAGTAGTTCAGATAGCTGTATGTAACTCCGTATCTACTTTATTTATTGACAGTGGATTATACCTGAAGATGGCAATAGATTTTTGGCGAAACCGGTCATTTTAAAAATTAAATATTGCGATCTTAGACTTTTTGATTAATTAATCTTGTTATAACAGATCGCTGAACTCCCGCAAAAATGTTTTCTAAAAAAATGTATTACCTTCGATTTAAATAATGAAAAGCTGCACCCGTTATGTATTCGTTTATGCTTAGCACAACCGATTACGAGAATTTTTCTCGCTTCTAGTACATTTGTTTACCTAAATACAACGAGGGAAGTCATACATAATAAATCTCAGTACTTCTTTTATATGCTAAGTAGTATATCTGCCTGCACTTACAAACACTGTGTGTGCTCCAGTACACTGTGTATCACAACAGAAGAATCGTCACTTAACACGGTTTTTAAATTGTTATTAATGGTACGTTTAAGTCATGATTATTGTGCTGATTTTATTAGTAATGGATGAGGCACAATACCTTTAAACAGACAGAGAAAAATACTGTTTCTAACATTAGGATACAGTACACACCTCAAGATTTATTCTGTCTGATTTTCAGAACTTGAGTAACCTAAAGAAGATAACTGCAGCTTGCAAGAATGGCAGAAAATCATAAATTGAAAAGTCGAAAAATATCGTACTGTAAACAAATGCAGTGGTAGATGTGAATAAATTCTCGAAACGCGTTGTGACAATCAATAACTAGAGTAGTTTTTCATTATTTAAAGCGTGGAGGTTAACTGATGTATCCACAACTTCAAATAAATGTGGCATAACTGTAATACGGTATTACATGTGAAAGATACCAAGAAAATATCACGGATACCGACAGCAATTGACAGTTTTATACCAAATAAATGAATAAAAGTATGTCGTGATCCTCCTTGGAACACAAAACAGGTCAGGACACTGTTGCAAAATCAACGAAAAAGACATACAAAATTTAAACGAACACAAAATCAACAGAATTGGCGATCCTACACAGAAGCTCGAAATAAAGGGAGTACTTCAATGGGAGATGCTTACAATACTTTCTCGAAATCTGACTGAGAACCCAAAGAGATTTTGGTCATATGTCAAACATACTAGAAGCAAAACAAAAACAATACGCTCACTTCGTGATAAAAATGGCGAATCCGCCGATGACAGCGCAACAAAAGCAGAATTACTAAACACAGCTTTTCGAAACTCATCCACGAAAGAAGACGAAACCAATATTCCAGATTTCGAATTACGAACAGAGGGCAGAATGAGTAACGTAGAAGTAGGTATCATCGGAGTAGTGAACGACTGACATCACTTAACAAGAACAAGTCTTCAGCTCCGGACTGTATACGCACTAGATTTCTATGTGATTATGCTGATACGATATCTCCTTACTTAACAGCCATCTACAACCGTTCGCTCAACGAATATCTGTACCAAAAGACTAGAGAGTTGCACAGGTCACGCCAATATTCAAGAAGGGCAGTAGGAGTAACCCACTAAACTACACGCCTATTTCATTGACGTCAATTTGCAGCAGAGTTTTGGAACATATATTATATTCAAATATTATGAATTAACTCAAACAGAATGATCTATTGACCCAAGGTCAACACGGATTTAGAAAATATCGTTCATTCGAAACACAACTAGATCTTTACTCACAAGAAGTGATGAGTGCTATCTATAAAGGATCTCAAAAATGATTCCGTATTTCTAGATTTCCGGAAGGCTTTTGACACCGACCTCACAAATCAAATTGCGTGGTTATGAAATATCGCCCCAGATTCGGGACTGTATAGGGGATTTCCTGTTCAAATGTTTGGTCATCAGTCCCTAAGCTTACAAACTACTTATGAACTAGCTAACACTAAGGACGGCACAAATATCCATGCCCGAGGGGGAATTCGAACCCCCGACCGTAGTGGCCGTGCAGACCGTGACTGAAGCGCCTCAGTCCCCGCGGCCACCGCGGCCGGCGGGGGGATTTCCTGTCAGAGAAGACACAGTTTATAATAATCTATGGTATGGCATCGACTAAAACAGAGGTGATAGCCGGCGTCCAACAGGGTGATGTTATTGGTCCTCTGCTGTTCCTTTATCTACATAAACGATTTGGGAGAAAATTTGAGCAGTTCTCTTAGGTTGTTTGCAGATGACGCAGTAATTTATTGTCTAGTAAAGTAAAGTCATTTGAAGATAAAATTAACTGCAGAACGATCTAAAGAAGATATCACTATGGTGTAAAATTTGGCAATTGACTCTAAATAATGAGAAGTGTGAAGTCATCCACGTGAGTACGAAAAGAAATCCGTTAAACTTTGTTTACAAGATAAATCAATCGAATGCGAGGCTGTAAACTCCACTAAATGCCTAGGAATTACTACTACATCAGATTTAAACTGGAAAGAACACGTAGATAGGGTCGTAGGAAAGGCGAACCACAGACTGCGTCTTATTGGCAGAACGCTTAAAAGATGCAACAGAACTACTAAAGAGACTGTATACACTACGCTTGTCCGTCCTCATTTGGAATATTGCTGCCCAGTGTGGGATCTTTATCAAATGGGTTTGACGGAATCCATCGAAAGAGTCCAGAGAAGGGCAGCTCGTTTTGTATTGTCGAGATACAGGAGAGAAAGCGTCACGAAAATGATATAGGATCTGGAATGGGAATCATTACAACAACGGCGCTTATTGCTGCGGCGTGGTCTACTTACGAAACTCCAATCAGCAACATTCTCCTCCAAATGCGAAAATATATTGTTGACTCCCACCTACATAGGTAGAAATGATCAGCGGAGAAATCAGAGGCCGAACGGAGAGATTCAGATGTTCTTTCTTCCCGCGCGCTACTCGAGAATGGTATGGTAGATGAATAGAGGTGGTTCGATGAACCCTATACCAGGCACTTAAATGTGATTCGCAGAGTATCCCATGTAGATGTAGATATGCAGTAGAAATTTCCCGATTTCACCGATACCTCATATATTCGTAAAGCCTATATTCATAGTAGCAATAACTGAGGACAGTGTATACAATACTCGTCACTTTTTTTTCATTTTTTTAGACAGATGCAGTTCATTCGTGTGCATTCGATGTCTGTATTAATAACAGAAGCCGCAATGTAGCATTCATTTCAAAGGATTAAAGTCTCGTGGAAACAATTGCACCCGAGGGAACTGGAATCTAATAAACTTCACACACAGAATAGATTCCAGTCTCACAATCTAACCTAACCTTGTCCTTAACCCGACCAAGTGACAAACTACATCGGATGCAGTGTGAACCAACGTTGGCTTTTGTCCAAACATCACAGGACGTTGGGCCAATATCGGTACGCAATCCACACATTGGTGTCACCGTTATTTCATTTATTGTCGTCAGCTCGTCTGGAAGCTGTGTTTCCTTATTCGATCGTTCTTCGTCGCCGTTTATCTTAAAGTTTCAAAATGTCTTTGTAAATAGTAGGGATGTATCAGAAAGAGATCCGTTTGTGAAAGCAGTCAAAAATCGAAATGCCTCTTAAAATTTCAGAAGCAATCAGTAACAACACTGAAATGGATATACGTATAAAAGGAAATATAAACTTCTTACACTTAATAGTACTTTCGACACACTTGCTGAATGCAGTTTTAAAAATTAACATTAGGTAACATTACCTGTGAAGGTTCACAAATTGCTTTATAAACTTCAAGCACTACCAGTGATATTATTCACATGATCGTTTTAAAAAGGAAGTGTCAGCTTTTTAAACTGTCTCCTCTACCAAGAAATCGAAGAGTCAACGCCAAAAGAACTTTAGGTGATATAGCTTCCCGCCAAAACGTATCCTTAATTTTTATTATGAGTTCAATCACTTGAAAGAGCAGCTCTAAATATTATTAATGTGTATCGATTACTTGTAACATATTTTAAAACTTACTGATTCCGAAATGTACTATATGAAGTGATACAACACACTTCAGCATCTTCTTTTGCATTGCTTCCTTTTTTCTATTTCGCAATGAAAAATATAATTATTCACACTCAAAACCACTATGCATAGGCCGCGGTATGTGCGACGTTAGCTCTCGACGAATTCAACTCATGTGTGGCTACTGTCGCAAAAGTATAGACCAATGTTTGGACGCCGAGTAAGAGAGACTGTGCTGCAAGTCAGTCTAGTAGAGATGGCCACTGTTTCATTGTATCGAAACCATGTTTCAATACGCCTGAATGTTTCAGTGTTTCAAAACCGACACGTTTCTCGGTTTCGAAACCGTCGTGTTTCATTTTGCTCGGTGTCAGTTCACATTCGCGGTCGATACTGGAACTGTTTCGTCCTGTGGTTTTACTGTTTCAAAACAGTTGTGTTCAGACCAATAATGCAGGAAGGCGGAACAGACCAACTGTTTCGAAACAGTGGTGTTTCATTTTACTGAAGCTCGGCACATATACACATTTAACTTACTAGTATATTAACAGTTTTAAGAGTCTCAAAAACTAATGCATAGACGTGACTCCTGCAGCTTAAGATTACTCAAATCAAGATTCGTTTCTGAAGTGACACAATGACTACTTTATAAACACAAACTACAATAAAATAAAGCACACTAGTTGCATTGAAATATCTAGTACAATTCTAGGTTTATCTGTCCATTTACGGTAAACATATTAAAAACATACCAGTAAACCTACAACTTCCTTTAAAAAAAAATAAAAGGAACAACATAAAGCCTGAAATGACGTATGATAAAGCTAACATAATGTGCCGCATCTAACGTATTTCGTTTTTATATTTGCATATTACGAAACTTTGGACGGTAAATGAAACCGCGAATTAAAGATATTTCCAAAACTCGAATTTTAAACAAGGTCTATTTTAGTAAAGTATCCAATAGTGCGATAACGATGTATGAAAACGTAACCCTTTCCAAAATGTTTGCTCAATAAATTTAATGTTTTCAATATCACATGTAGGTTAGCACACACAACACCTATCGAAATTAGGCACTAGAAAAGAGGAAAGCAAAATGTATTAATTATAGCTACTTTGATAAAAACCAGTGTATTAGACATAATGGGATAGCAGGAACGTCACTTATTGTGAAAGCAGTGATTTGGTTCAGGGGTAAACTTCTGCTTACTTCGCGTGATTATGTTGGCAACATCAACAAATCGGCAGAAAATCTTTGCAAGATGTTAATATTCTTAGAAAACCACATAGAATGATTCGATTGGTGTTTCGTATAGACAATGAATAAATAATACTGTTCGTGCTCTACAGTTGACAGGTTCTTATATTTACCCTTACCCACTCAGTAAAAGTAATTGTCCTCGTAAAACTAAGTTTGCATGACAAAGCATTTGCATTGTCATGCGATTGACTAATGCCAACGTCACTTGATTGCCAAAATACTGACGCGAGGCCACCAGAACGGTAAATAAAATTTAACCGGTGCAGTTACACGAAACTGTCGTGGCATTTAAATAAAAGTTTAATTTTTTCTTCTACAGTTACTGTTCTAGCACTATGTCTATGGCTCTATAGTAATAAAGTACACATTGACGATGGTACAATAAAAGATCCATAATATTACAGAACACACACTATAATTGGTACTGCTGCGGGTATGCTGAAAAGGTTACAAAACATTTTCATAGAAATCACTCTTTAGTGACCCGTTTTGGAGATTCTATCATCATATTTCTCTCTGTTGATGACTTCAGGCATTCACACACAAGATGTTACAAGCTTTTTGTGTCACGGACGCCTGCCTCTATAGGGAATTTTTGTCGCATTTACAGTAAAACACATTCTGTTTCACGGTTTCAAAACCTCACACTGTACTGTTTCAACTGTCAGGTGTTACAATTTCGCCATCTCGACAGTGTAGACTCGCGAAGTAGTCTTGTGTAGTTCGCTAACGAACTAATTCGGAAGAGCGCTCCCACAGGCGAACTACGCGAACTAGTTCCCAGATCCCTCGCCTCTTAGTTCGTCCGCTCCTTTTCCGAAGACTGACGGGTAACAGCGAGAAGATGCGAGAGCGCGCAGAATCGCGTGATTCCCTTCTGCCAGATGCCGTCATTTCGAGCTGAGATGCAGCTCAGCTGTAGTTTTAGTAGCGGTAGCAAAAGCCAAAACGAGCGGACGAACTAAAAAGAGCGACCTACTTCGCGGCCGAGCTGCGAACTAAAAGGAGAGCTACATCTACAGCTACATAGATACTCTGCAAATCACATTTAAGTGCCTGGCAGATGGTTCATTAATCACTCATAACTTTTCTCTACCGTTCCATTCTCTAATAGCGCGCGGGAAGGAAGAACACCTAAATCGTTCCGTTTTCGATCTGATTTCTCTTATTTTATTGGGATGGTCATGTCTCCCTAAGTAGGTGGGTGCTAGCAAAATATTTTCACAATCAGAGGTAAAAGTCGGTGATTGAAACTTCGCAAACATATCACGCCGCAATGAATAACGTCTTTCTTTTAACGATTTCCACCCCAATTCGTGCAACATTTCCGTGACGCTTTCCCTCCCGTAACGTGATAAAGCAAAACGAGCTGCCCACCTCTGAACCTTCTCAATGTCTCCCGTCAGTCCCACCTGGTGAGGATCCCACAAGGGGCAACGGTACTCCAGGAGAGGACGCACAAGTGTGATGTAGGCAGTCTCTTTGGTGGAGCTGGTGCATCTTCGAAGCGTTCTGCCAATGAAACGTAATCTTTGGTTCGCCTTCCCCACGATAATTTCTGTGTGTTCTCTCCAATCTAAGTTGTTCGTAATTGTAACTCCTAGGTATTTGGTAGAATTGACGACCTTAAGGTTTCACTGACTTATCGCGGATTTCTTATAGAGGTCATGTTTATTACTTCACACTTTTCTTTACTTAGTGTCAATTGCCAATTTACGCACCATGTAGAAATTTTGTCAGAATCGCTTTGCAGTTGCTTTTGATCCTCTGTTGACTTCACTAACCGATAAACGACAGCATCATCTGCGAACAGTCTAAGGGAGCTATTCATATTGTCTCCTAAATCATTCATAAACACAAAGAAGAGTAGGGGACCTAAAACGCTTCCCTGTGGAACGCCAGATATCACTTCTGTTTTACTCGATGACTTACCGTCAATGACAACGAACTGTTGTCTGATAGGAAATCGTGAATCCAATCGCATAATTGTGGAGATATTCCATAAGCACGCAATTTCATTAGAAATCGCTTGTGGGGAACAGTGTCAAAAGCCTTCCGGAAATCCAGAAATATGGAATCGATTTGAGATCCCTTGCCAATGGCACTTAACACTTAATGTGAATAAAGAGCAAGCTGTGATTCGCAAGAGCGATACTTTCAGAATTCGTGTTGACTATTGGTTAATAGGTCGTTCACTTCGAGGTAGCTCATAGTGTTCGAACAAAGGAGATGTTCCAAAACCCTACTGCAAATAGACGTCAACGAGATTGGTCTGTAATTTTGGGGATCACTCCTATTGCCTTTCTTTAATATTGGAGTAACTTGGGCAACTTTCGAGTCTTTGGGTACGGATATTTCGCCGAGTGATCGGTTGTAAATATATCTAAGCACGGAGCTATTACATCAGCATACTCTGAGAGGAATCTAGTTGGTATACAATCTGGCCCGGAAGATTCATTTTTGTTTAGTGACTTAAGTTGTTTTACTACTCCACGAACATCTACTTCTACCGGCGGCGAATAGAGATAACTCTAAACTTAAACGCGAGAAATTATCCACAAACTGTTTGTTTTGGTTTGCGTGATATCGTTAGCGGCTCAAGCAGCAAGCGCATGACGAAGCTAGGTGGGGGAACTTCTCCCTCCACCTGCATGCGCAGACCACGCCGCTCAGCCGTCACTGGGAGCGGACGAACTAAAAGAACGAACTATTTCGCGGCAGAGTCGCGAACTAAAGTGAGCGCTCCTGATCGCGAATTATTATGCGCAAGTCTATCGCGAAGCATCAGCTGCGCAGAGCCACGTGAGCGCACAGCGCCGGCGCTCACCTGTTGCCGTCGTGACGTCACGGGTGGGCGCGCCGTTGTCAGCCGTCCTTGCGGTCGCGACGCGGCAGCGGCACAAGCCGCACTGGCCGTCTGATGGGGCCGCGGCGGCGGAGGAGGTGGGGCGCCGCCGCACTGGTGGGGGGTAAACAAAACACGCCGCCAGCCAGCGAGCTGCACTGCAGCCGCCGCCGCTCAGCTAGGAAAAACAGTTATTCTCCGATATCAGTTACTAGAGATGGAAAACTGAAACATCTGACGGTTTCGAAACAAATGAAACCGTACCGTCTGTGGTTTCGAAACACTGTTTCGAAACCATGAAACCGTGAAGCAATGTACGTTTTGTCATGAAATCTTCGTTCTAGGAGGGCAATATTTTTCACTATGTGGACAAGTTCACATACAGTCTGGTTCACTGACGGGTCTAAATCAGACCGGGCGTTGGGGCCCGCGGTTTACGGGTTGCAGCCAAGACTGGAGGGCGTCATCTCTCTAGGGAAACTGGCCTCAATATTCCAGGCCGAAATCACTGCCATCAGGGCATGTGTGGAGGAGAATTTTCGTAGGTGCTACAAAGATCGTAGCATCTATATCTATTCAGACAGCCAGGCAGCCCTGAGATTACTGGCAGCTCCTGCAACAAGGTCTAAAATTGTTGCAGAATGTCACAGGGTGCTGGTAGAGCTAGGGGAAAGCAATAGAGTAAACCTATTGTGGGTCCCTGGCCACTCGGGGATCAGTGGCAACGAACATGCCGACAGATTAGCCAGGATGGGAGCAAAGACTCCATTTATTGGACCGGAACCTGTCCTGGCAATCACCAAGGCAATGATCAAATTGGAGCTACGTAACTGGCTCAGAAGACAGCACGTAGAATATTGGACCAAAGTCTACCAACTAAAGAATGGCAAGGTAATGACGCCAAAGCCATGTTTTAAAAGAAGCTCTGCAATCCTGGGCATGAACAGGAGAGATATTAGACTCATGGTTGGATTGCTGACAGACCATGGGAATTTCAAACACCTGCATACAATGGGAATAACAGAAGAGGACCCTAAATGTAGGATCTGTGATGACGGTGATGAAACTGCATCATATCTAATCTTCGAATGCATTGCATTCGAGAGTAAAAGGCACAGAACATTTGGGACAACCAGACCCGAAGAAATTTTGTCTAATAAAGAACTGGTAAAGGGACTCCTTGCACTGTTCAAGGGCATTGGTTGGCTTTACTAGATATACAGGGAGCGATACCGCACAATAAACTTAGTTTCGGTGCGGGCAGTGGCTGGTTGGACCAAGAATGTTTTGGCTTCCCTGGAAAAATCAAATCAAATCAGGGTACATACAAGAACCTGTCAACCGTAGAGTATATATTTACTTCTTGGTCTGTAAGAAACATGTTGATAAAGATTTTCTACTGTGTTGTTGATGTTGCCAACATAGTCACACGAGGCCGCCGGTATGGTAGGTAAAAGTTTACCCCGTTAGGAACTCACAAACTGCAATACGGTACGCATACTACAGTGATGGATCATAAATGCTACTTTCTATACGTACTAAATAAATTATAGGGAATAAACGGCACACTAAATAATCACAAATAATGCTATGGGATTACAAAAATAATAGAATAAGAGACAAGTTCACCACTTGTACGTCTTAACCATTACACCACCGCCGCAATTCCTTTAACATGAGGGACGAAAAAATTATAACGACAATAGATAACCTCGTTTTCGCTCGTAAGAAACTAGCTCTTTAACACTAGATTAAATATGCGGTCTACCCTTGTTGGTATAAAATCTGTCATTTCAGGCTTCATGTTGTATCTTATTTTAAAAAATGTAGTTTCACTCTTGTGTTTTTAATATGCTAGCTAAACCCAGAATTTAACTGGTTATTTCAATGCAAATAGTTAATGTTGTTTTATTGTTCTTTTACATTTATAAAGCAGACATTATGTCATTCCGGAATACAGCAGTCACTTAGAAACGAATCTTGATTTCAGTAATCATAAGCTGCAGACTCACGAGTGTCAATTACTGTTTGACACTCTCTAAATGGTTTATATACTTGTAAGTTATATGTGTATCTGTGTGGAGCTTCAGCAAAAGGAAACACCACATTTCAATACCATTATTCTGTTCCGCCTTTCTGCATTAGTGGTTTGAAACACCGGTGGTGTGAAACCGCCGGCCGCGGTGGCCGAGGTGACTAGCCGGGCGCCGTGGCTCAGCGCGCCCGGTCAGAGGGCTGGACGCCCTCTGTAATAAAAAAGCTGAGCCAAGAACACAACGAACGAAAACGAACAAACAGGATCAACGTCCGCAATGCACTGAACAAGCCATAGGAAAAAAAAAAAAAAAAAAAAAAAAAAAAAAAAAAAAAATGTGACTGAGGCGCTCCAGTCACGGTCAGCACGGCCACTGCGGTCGGGGGTTCGAATCCCCCCTCGGGCATGGATATTTGTGCCGTCCTAGTTCATAAGTAGTTTGTAAGTTTAGGGACTGATAATCCCGTAGTTAAGTCCCATAAGCTTTACAAACATTTGAACTTTTTTTTTTTTTTTTTTTTTTGAAACCGACATGAAACCGTGAAACCGACACGAAACCGTGAAACGACAGGACGAAACGGTATCAGTGTATCGAAAAATGACCGCTAATGTGATCCCAAACAGAACGGAATGAAACCGCGTGGTTTCGATACCGTGAAACATGCCAGTTTTGAAACACTGAAACTATTGTGTGCATCGAAACCTTGTTCCGAAACCATGAAACGGTAGCCAACTCTATCAGTTAACGTATGCATATAAGACGCACCGGCGTATAAGACGCACCTCACTTTTAAGATTTTTTACGAAAAAAATAATTCGTACATTAATACATCTATGTAATCACAATACATTTGTTCATGTACATCAAATATCTAAGGCAATGCCTTTAAATAAAAGGGTATAGCAGTCAACAATCCGAAGATAGGTTTGAACACCACAGTGCTTTACTAGGCATGGTCCTGTTAGGAGGTGGTATGCCGTTGCCTTCCTCCGACCTTCCAACAGACTTAACCCAGCCAGTTATAGGGGGACCTACAGTTTAACGTGGGTTACGAACCACGGTGCTACTCGATATTTTTCATATCATTTCTGAAGAACCCCTCCATCAGAAAGATGTCCATTAGTTCCAAAATTCACTAAGAGGAACCGATAGCATCCACCATTGCAAGAAGTACCATACTGTATCTGCCTTTGTAGTTGAAGTAGAAAGATCCGGAATTCGCTGGAGGAACTATGTCTCTATGTTTACTATCCATGGCACCAAGACAACGTGGGAAATTTCATCTGTCTTCAAATGTGTTAGCAATAATTTTCCATTTCTCAGCGGAGTCAGGAAACTGAAACAACAGCAAATTAATAATATTTTTTCACACTGTGGATGTAGAGCGGTGTTGATTGCAAAGGGCTTTATAAATTTACTCTTATAAATAAAATGATGCGGCTCCGCAGCTCAGTGGTAGAGTGCCAGACTATCAATACAAAGATCGCGGGTTCGATCCCCACCACGTCCTAGAATTTTTATTTGTCACTTTCCACTTCTTTCATCTCTGGCAGTGTTGCTCATGTGAAAAATACCAAGTTTCACCGTGGTTCGAAACCCACGTTAAACTGTAGGTCCCCCCAATAACTGGCTGGTAAGGAAGGTCGGAGGAAGGCAACGGCATAGCACCTCCGAACAGGATCTCTAATAAAGCACTGTGGTTTTCAAACCAATCTGCCTGCTTTACTTTTTTTTTACCTTAAGTAAAATGAAAATAACATTTAAAATAACACAAAACCAATACTGGGCTCAAGTATTCTGTAGTCAAATAAAACCCTGATGTGTTCATAAGAAATGTAGTGTGAAGAGTTCTCATTTCAGTAGCGGCAATTTATGTTCTAGTGTAACTACTTCTCAACATAACTTCGTTACTTATGACGAAATGTAATGGCCTTGACTACTATTGGAAGAGTGAATAATAGAGGCACTGGTTAATCAGTACTGCAACTAAAAATTTAACCGGACTAGACAAGAAGAAGATGAACATTAACAAGAGCAAAACTAGGGTAATGGAGTGTAGTTTAAGAAAATCAGGTGATGCTGAAGGAATTAGATTGGGAAACGAAGCAATAAAGGAGGTAGATGAGTTTTGTTACTTGGGCAGTAAAATAACAAATGATGGTCGCAGTACAGAGGGTATAAAATGCAGAATGGCAATGGGTAGAAAAGCGTTTTTGAAAAAGAGAAATTTGATTTAAGCCTAAGGAAGTCCTTTATGAAGGCATTTGTATGGAGTGTTGCCTTGTATGGGAGTGAGACATGGACGATAAACAGTGCGGACAGGAAGAGGATAGAGGCTTTTGAAATATGGTGCTACAGAAGAATGCTGAAGATTAAGTGGGTGGATCGCGTAACTAATGAGGAAGTACTGAACAGAATTGGGGAGAAAAGAAATTTCTGGCATACCTTGACTAAAAGAAGGGATAGATTGGTGGGACACATTCTTAGACATCAAGGAATTGTGAATTTAGCATTAGAGGGAAGTGTGTGGGGTAAAAACCGCAGAGGAAGACCAAGAGATGGATACAGTAAGCAGATTCAGACAGATGTAGGTTGCCGTTCTTATGTGGAGATGAAGAGGCTTGCTCAGGATAGGGTATTGTGGAGAGCTGCATCAAACCAGTCTCCGGACTGAAGACCACAAAAACAACTATATATATATATATATATATATATATATATATGTGTGTGTGTGTGTGTGTGTGTGTGTGTGTGTGTTTGTGTGTGTGGTGTTGCAAGATTGAAGAGGGCTACACCGTCAAATAATACAATAACACCCCCCCCCCAAAAAAAAAAAAAAAAAAAAAAAAAAAAAACAAGAAACATCACATAATTATGGCGACCAATGTGACTGGACACGAAATAGTGAAGAAAAACAGAAGTAATTTCGATTAATTTTACGAAAAATTGGTTGATATTGCTTCTACGGAAGAGAGGGGTTGCCTTGATGAAAGACTATGTAAAGGATACCAAATGTAAAAATGAAGTTAAATGAATGCACACAATCAGAGCATTTTTTTAAAAATAAGAGAGTCTACTGCATACTTGAAAAAGGTAGAGACGAGGGACAAAAGAGGAAGGCGCAGAAAAGACGTAGAGGAGGTAGACGGATATTGTTGTCTCCTTGTGGGTAATATTTAGGTGTAGAGAGTGAGAGGAGTAGGTAGACCTACACAATAGGCTATTGCTCGTGGTGAGGTACCGTAAAGAAAGGACCTGATCACGGTTGTGGTACCCGAAAAGAGGACCCAATCCAAGTGAAGGTGAAAGTGGGCAGTCAAGGAAAGAAACTTGCTGTCTCAAGTAGGGATTTTTGTTTGTTTGTTACTCACATGTGGATTAATGGATAAAGGTCTAGTTTTCCTTGGGTTTTAATGAAAGAGCCGGATTCCGAGTTCCTTGTTCCCAATTAAATTAGTTAATATAAAAGGAAATAAAAGGTTTTCCAGAAATAAAAGAAGTGATTACAGTGCACCTCATTGTTTATTCAAGACCCTAGATACCAGAGATTAACCTCAGATTCAGATTTAGAATTATTTGAATATTAATTCAGAAAGAACAATTTTTTTTCATTTATCGGGAATGATTATCAGAAGCCTATACATTCAAAAGCAATAATTCCTTACATCTCTGACATAGGTAATCCAGACAGATAGCAGGCAATATTGGACCTGAGCACTATGATATGAATTTGTTCAAAAAAAATTGTGTGGGATTTTTTTTCTTTTTTTTTAGAAAAAAAATGAAATGTTTATGTAAGAGGAAACCTGAAAACTATATTATGAATTTGTTTAGAAATCATGGAATGGTCTTACCTTTTAAAGAAAAATAATAAATAAAATGAGATGTTGTTTATGTGAGATGACTAAGCGAAAGATGTTAGTGCTTACTTAGTAAGCTGTGAAAGCTTGAAATGATATTGGTGGTGTAGGTGTCATTTGGCATCTTGTCTTTAAGACAAAACACTACATGCTCACCTTGGATGCTCAAGATGTCCAAATGAATTATTTTTTATATGTTGTAGAAGGTTTTTTGTGGACTATTACTATCCTAAGTTATCTTTTACAGGATAATTGTTGAAAATAAACTTCCCCTTTGTCATAAGAGGTTCCATTTTATTTCTTTAACAAAACTTTGGTGAACCTCAGAATAATTACGTAAAGCACCATGGAATTGTCATTCAGTTGTTATAGTTGTTGATTGGTTCTGATTGAGCTAACACGTTAAAAAAGTTGTAATACACCTGGACTCAAATATTCTGTAGTTATGGGTCAAATAAAACCCTGATGTTTTTATAAGAAATACACTGTGAAGAGTTCTCATTTCAGTAGTTGCAATTTATCTTCTGGTGTAACTACTTCTCAACATAACTTCATTACTTGTGACGAAATGTAATGGCCTTGACTACTATTGGAAGAGCGAATAATAGAGGCACTGGTTAACTAGAACCGCAACTAAAAATTTACTACACGGTCAAATTATACAATAATAACAACCCCTCCCCTCGAAAAAAAAAAAAGCAAGTAACATCACAAGGTATGATCTACTGGGAAAATCTATTGCAATGAGAATGAGGACATTGGAAAAACGCCAGCGTCTGATTGTTGAAAAAAGAATCAATGATCTCCTATATGAAGCTGAAATGGGAATGCTTAATGTGTCAACGAGTCCATACAGCTCCGAATATCTGACGAGTCCCAGCTCAAGTACGAGCTCACCAAGTCCTGCCGCAGCCACTTCATATGATCAGTTTACGCAACAAACGGCGCCTGCAGAATTCGTAACCAATCCAGAGCTTCCACTTCCACACTCAGCAACTACTTACTTAGCTACCTATAATAATATTTTATTTTTGTGCATTTTCAATTTTTCTATGGTTTTAATTGACGAATACTACCAAATTTTCAATACTTTTCTAATTTCATGTAGCCTATTTTTCATTATTATGTCTCAGTTGAAAGTTTGTCTTTGAATTATAAAAAGAGTTACTAAGAATAAAAGAATTTAAAAAAGTGTGTGTATTTATTATACATACCTGAAGATACAATCCTTTCAGCACATTGTAGATGACATCACATGTCTCTCGAAATTGTTTTGTCAAGGGCTTGGGTGATATTATAGTAGAATATTTGAGACATTCATACGATCGACCCGTTGCACGAAACCTCAGAGTAGCTGTCAGACGAAACCTCAGAGTAGCTGTCAGTCATTCATAGGCAGGAATAGAAGTTCTCATAGCTGTATTTTTCCTTTGTATTGAAGGAGTCACAAGCGACAATAGTTTTTGGTAGACGTCTTCATTCATCCGCAAACAATTACGATAATCTGAAGGATCTGAACATAACTCTTTTATTAGTTTCGTATGAGTGCATTCATTTCTCTTTGTAAGCCACTCTTTAATCCCGTTTTTCGTTTTTGCTTCCTTTTACATTTCATAGTGTGGTTATAGTGGGTGGTCCAACAGCATTGACAGAAACTGTGAATATTCTAAAGAGTGTGACCTGGTGAAGATATTATCGGCAACGAAGCATACTAGTATGGGGTTTGTATCTGTCTTGAGTCGCCATGATCGGCCTCATTTGAACTCTTCTGTCAGGAGAGTAAACTTGGAGTTGGAACGGCTAATAATGTCAGATATGGGGTCCCATATTCGTTTGATTTCTGTGGATGCTATCTGCTGGTGGGACTACACTAGGCATGGCCTATACCTCAACAGGGAAGCGAAGCGAAAACTGTGAGTTGTTTACAAGTAACTTATAGAGGGGGGGGGGCACTGTCACAAATGGTAAAACACCAGTGGTTACAGGTGTCAGAGGGATGCCTTTTTATGATAGGGAGGGGGGAAAGAAAACCAGTTTTGAGAGAGCTTGGAAGACACCCTCAGTTTGGAAAAACAGATAAACAGGAGATAGATTTTAGCAAACAATGTTTAACAGAAAGTACTCAAATTTCCAGTAAATCTTAGTCAAGCCATTAGTATGCAATATCAGTTATCTCTATTACATCAAAATATTCCAGGACTCAAAAATAAACTTGATGAACTACTTATTTCTATTGATGTAATAGGATCCTGTAACCCAATTGACATAATTTGCTTCTCTGAACATCATGTGGCCACTGGTATAGATATGTTAAACATTCCAGTATTTAATTTAGCTTCACACTTTTGTAGAATAGATATGGAGGGAGGAGGAATTGCCAACTTCATTAAAAACTGTTATAAATTCAAGAATATTGATATAAATAAATTCTGTCTAGAGCAGCATTTAGAAGCTTGTGCAACAGAAGTAGAATTCCATAACAGATGCTATATAACAGCCGGTCGCGGTGGCTGAGGAGACTGAGGCGCTCCAGTCACGGTCTGCACGGCCACTACGGTCGGGGGTTCGAATCCCCGCTCGGGCATGGATATTTGTGCTGTCCTTAGTCTAAGTTAGTTCATGAGTAGTTTGTAAGTTTAGGGACTGATGGTCCCATAGTTAAGTCCCATAGACTTTACAAACATTTGAACATTTTGCTATATAACAGTAACTATTTACGGAGCACCTGCAGGAAATTATAATCTATTCCTAAATCATCTAGAAGCTCTATTGCATTATTTAACAGGATGAAATAAAGAAATTCTGGTTGCTGGAGACTTTAATAGATTTTCTTATGCAGTCCTCCAGTAAAAAAATATTGCAGTCAGTAACTTTGTCTTTCAAACTAACACATACCGTAAACTTTCCAACTAGGATCACTAAAACCTCTAGGACTGCAATTGATAATATTTTTATAGACAAATAAAAGGAACCACAAACGGCAAGAATAACAAAACATTTGCTTTTTAAGCTAAAGTAATTACACTCAAAAGAATCTGCGCATAAAAGACGAGTGAGGAGTAAAACCTATCGAATTATTAGACTCTACGCCGAGTTGATACGAGTATTAAAAAACTGCCTGTCATAGTAAGAACAGACCATAATAGAAATTCATAATTCTCTTATGTTTATATTTTACTTACTTTCAGCGGATTAAGCGCAAATATACACATAATTGTAAGTATTTGTTCCTGCCGAAGTTGTTCTTTATACCAGTGAATCAGTTAAATTCGGCTCTTTTTATATTAATATCCGTATTATGTATGTCTTTTGATATTTTACTAATGCTTGCGACGCAAAAGTTAATATTAACTATTTCGTTAATTACGTACAAAATAATTATAAACATCACTCCTTCGGCGGCTTGCCGCTTCACAGCAGTGAGTGTCGCCACTGTCGCCTTGTTCATAGGTGGCACCACCTTGCTCACAGGTCGGGACGTAAAAACAATTGACTACCTTACGTGGTGTTTAGTCTTGTAAGTTCTAGCTGTCTGTAAGTTTCCTGTTGCTATGAATCGACGAACGTTTTACAAGCAGGAACGTAAGTATACTAAATCTGTCTTGATATTGTGGTGAAAGTATGAATATGCACGGATTTTGTGGCAAAATTTTACGTACCATCCCGCTGGCCATTTCTGATTAGGCATCATCAACATGGTACAAAATCTGGTAATTTTCAAGCTAACCAGAACTGCCATGGCGACCGCCGCCCTATCGATATATATATCGAAGCGGTAAGTATCGAATCTACTACCGCGAAAAACCACGTGGTTCGAATCGGTACTGGTAAACAGTGCTAAGTTAACAGTTGTTACTTTGAAATTTACCAATGTTCGATATAGTGTTTCTGAAGCGGAGATTCCGGCGCTACGCGCCGTCACGTACTAAAGAGACAAACTTCTTGTTTAAATTATACCTAAACTTCTTAAGGCTACGCTAAAGATCTCTCTCTATTTAAAGTCAAAGTTAGGTTAGGTATGGGTTAAACAAGATTTTTTTTTCAGTACGTGAATCTGCTGTTCAGAAACACTATATCAAACATTAGATATATATCGATGGCAATGCCGTTTCCTTCTATGTACACGGATTCTACCAAATTACCGAACTTTACATATAAATTTACCTGTCATTTAGTGTTTACTTCGTCGTTTGGATGGCACTGCACTGTATCGTTATGAACAGTCGTGATAGATATCTCGATACGGCGCGCTTCGATATATGTCGGGGGGTCGCCACCATCTCGATTTTACGGCAGTTCCGGTTACCTTGAAATTTACCCAAACCTTAACCAAGACCGAAATCGAAATAGAATGACTTGCTTTGTTTTGTACAGACTACGAAGTAAATGGTGTTACTGATCTAAGGGTGACAGGTTCTTGTACATACCCTTGTGCGCCCAGTGAAATAATTGCTTTCGTAAAACGGAGATGTCATGAGTAAACATTTGTCTTATAAAGTGATTGGCTAAGACTGTTGTAAACCCGAGCGGAACTGTTCGTCAATTTTTCCACAAACTGAAGGTAGAGCTGGAAAAACTGAAACATTTGACGGTTTCAGAACAAGTAGATCGTATAGTGTGAGGTTTCGAAACCAAGAAACGGTGTGTTTTGAAATATTATGGGCCTGTTTATTTTACAATCGTTAATATGTATTGTGTAAGTATTGCTATAGAACCACAAACATAGTGCGAGCAACTACAGGGGAAAAATAAACTATTATTCAGATGCCGTGACAGTTTTTTATTTCCCGGTCCGGTTAAATTTTACTTTCCGTTCTGGCAGCCTCGTGTGATAATGTTGGAAATCATGTGACAACTCGAATGTTCTGTCATGAAACCGGTTAAAGTGCAGTGCAGCTGCTAGACGTCGCGCTCGCTATGTTAAGGACGACAGAGCAGCCAATGAGAAGTTGAGTTATGCCGGCCAGTAAGAGTCCGTGTTTCATGACGAGTAAATTTGGCGTCAATGTCGAAGTTTATTCGAAGATGTCGGTGCGGCGTTGTGTGATTGTAACTGAATTTGTTTGTGTGATTGTAACCGAATTTCCATTTATAAGATAATTGTCGTATTACGGTTATAAATGACCTGTTATTAATATACCACAGCATACAACCATAGAGCAAGTATAGCATGTTTCATTTATGATCTGTACGTATCAGTGACCATCTTTTCTGAAGTAGCCGAGCGGTCTAAAGCATCTCGCTGCGAAGCACGCGGTTGCTCGCCGTGGAGGTTCGAGTCCTCCCTGGGGCATGGGTGTGTGTGTTTATCCTTAGGTTAGTTTACCTAGGTTTAAGTAGTTTGTAAGCTACGGACTGATTACAACGCAGTTTGGTCCGATAGAATTACAAACATTTGAACATTTTCTTTAGTGGAAATTAGGTATAGGTTAAACGAGAAGGTTTTTCTTTAGTGTGTGAGGGCGCGTAGCGCCCGAATCTCCGGTTCAGAAACACTCAATCGATTTACAGTTGTACGCTCGATATCTATCATTTCAGACCGAGCTACCTCGATTGCAAGCATTCTTGGAAATTACCGCAATTACTTTTACTGACCGGACGAGGGTACATACAAGAACCTGTCGAGCAGGTGTAGCATGTTTTATTTATTTTATATGACATCCATAGTGATAGCAACTGTAACTTGTTGATCGTCAAAAACTTCGATTAGTTTACATAGTACAATTGTAACGCTCTTTCTTATTGGCTACGGCATCGCGACTCCTGATTGGCTGCTCTGCCGTTCCTAACCTAACGAGCGCGAGGGCAAGCCGCTGCCGCATAAATTGCACTTTTACCCAGGAAATCTTCGTTTTCCGAGAACAATTACTGAGTGGATATGAGTACATAAACACCTGTCAACCGTAGAGCACGAACAGCATTATTTATTTACTTCAGTCTGTTCGAAACACCAATGAGGTCATTCTATGTGGATTTCTAATAACATTAACATCTTGGCAACGATTTTTTCCCGTTCAGTTGATGTTGTCAACACAATAAAGGGAGGCCGCTGGGACGGTAGGTGAAATTTTACCTCTGCACTAGATGTACCGCTTTCTCAATAAGTGGCGTTCCTGCTATCGTATTAGCTGAGGACTAGCGTTTTTAATTCTAATATATGCGTATTTATCAAAGTAGCTGTAATTAATACATTTTGCTTCTCTCTACGGTAATCTAGTGGCTTATTTCAATAGGTGTTGTGTGTTCTAACTTACATTTGATATTGAAAAGACAAATTATCACATTAAATTTATTGAACTAACATTTTGGCAAGGGTTAAGTTTTTATCATTGTTGCGCGCTGCTGGATACTTTACTAAAATAAACCTTATTTTAAAATTCGAGTTTTGTAAATATCTTTAATTGGCGGTATCATTTACCGTCCAAACTTTCGTAATATTTAAATACAAAAACGAAATACTGCACATTGTTGGAGTCATATCAATTCGGCTTTTGGCCCAAGTTGTTACTTATTTTAAAACGGAAGTTGTAGGCTTAGTCGTGTGTTTTTTAATATAATTACCATACATGAACAGTTAAACCTAGAATTTTATTTCATATTTAAATGCAACTAGTGAACGTTGTCGTTTTCGTTTATAAAACATTGTAATTTCGCAATATAGCAGTCACTTCAGAAACGGATCTTGATTTCAGTAATCTTAAGTTGCAGACTCAAGTCTGCACATTGGTTTTTGGCACTCTTTAAACTATTCATGTACCTACTACTAAATTAAATGTCGTCTCAAATCAAATGTTTGTATAACTTATGGGACTTAACTAAGGGGTCATCAGTCCCTAAGCTTACAAACTACTTATGAACTAGCTAAGACTAAGGACGTCACAAATATCCATGCCGGAGGGGGGGGGGGTTCGCACCCCCGACCGTAGTGGCCGTGCAGACCGTGACTGGAGCGCCTCAGTCCCCTCGGCCACCGCGGCCGGCAAATGTCGTCTGTGCCGAGCTTCAGCATAATGAACCACCACTCTTTCGATATAATTCGTCTGTTACGTCTACATGCATTATTGTTCTGAAATACAGAAAACGATAGGACGAAACCCAGTACCGTATCGACCGCGAATGCGATCCGAAACAAGAGCAGAATGATACACGATTGTTTCGAAACCGTGAAATATGACTTTTATGAAACACTAAAACAGTTTCGCGTATCGAAACATTATTTCAAAACAGTGAAACAGTAGCAAGTGTAGCTGTGGAGGTTCCCAACGTTCCGGACGAAGGTCACGCGTTATCTCGCGTTTCATTTAACTTGCAAACTGCTCAGTCTATGAACATTCAACTTACAACAATGTGTCGGTAAGAACTACACTAGTTTTTCATTTTAGTTTTAGTTGCGGCAGTAGTGTATTAAGAGAATACACTGAAAGTTTACAAATATGCATTTTCTGACGACATTACGAAATATTCTATTGAAGCGAATGAAATGTTCAAAATACATCAAATTTTCATCCACTTGAAACCGGAACTCAGTGAGACATTTATAACTTTATATATAATTCCCTGTGTTCATAAACCATTCATTCGATTGTAATGAAACTTTGGTGACCTGTTCACCGTACGCATACGAAGGTTCCTGACCCAAAAACAAAAGAGTACGACACATAGCTCAGGAGATAAGACGTCATAAATAGAGGCCAACGCGTGAGAATACCCAGATTTATGCGTCAATTATTGGAAAATGGGAGTAGTTAGGGACTTGCAACAAAGTTTGCACACACACACACACACACACACACATACACACACACACAAAATGATGAAACGAAGTCTACCGCTCACAAAAGTTTCACTGTAGATGCCGTAAAACTGTCGCATCAGGCATAGGGATGGCGGTTATCGTTGAAACAACCCGTTTTCGGTTATACCGGTTCTTTTCATCTCGTTTAACCGCACTGTACAAACTGCTCAAGGTAACCGATTTTTTAAATAACCGGTTTTCGGGTGTTTATTGCTATTATTTCCAGTAGAGTTCGGCCGAAACATATTTTTTTGCGGCCGAAACAGAAACCGTAATCGAATTTTCGGTTCTTCTACTTTCGGCCGAAACCGAAGCTTACGAAATTTAGTTAAAATTTAAGTAAATTTATGTTATAGAACAAATCACTAGTCTTTCCATATTTTGCAAGATCCCCTCCCAATACTACGCCTTTTTGAGCGTGTGTAAGCCTAGCCAGGAGACCGTAGAAGACGATATACGAAGCATACAGATTTAATGGCCTAGTATTTCTATCCGGCAGCTGCGAATATTGAGCCAACCACTCCGTAAGTTGGACTTGTGAGAAAGCGCGTACGAGTATCTTGTTATATACACAATATATGTAAGTTACAGTCAGTAAATGAAGTTCAATCAGTGCTGCAGAAATTGTTGTTGTTACGCTCTTCAGTCCGGAGACTGGTTTGATGCAGCTCTCCACCCTACTCTATCCTGAGCAAGCCTTTTCTCTCCTCATAAGAACGACAACCCACATCCACTTGAATCTGGTTACTATACGCGTCTCTTGGTCTCCCTCCGCGATTTTTACCCCACACACTTCCCTCCAATGCTAAATTTACGATTCCTCGATGTCTGAGAATGTGTCCTACCAAGCGATCCCTTTTTTTAGTCAGGGTATGCCAAAAATTCCTTTTCTCACCAAGTCTGTTCAGTATCTCTTCATTAGTTATGCGATCTACCCACCTAATTTTCAGCATTCTTCTGTAGCACCACATTTCAAAAGCCTCCATCCTCTTCCTGTCCGCACTGCTTATCGTCCATGTTTCACTTCCGTACAAGGCAATACTCCACACAAATGCCTTCAGGAAAGACTTCCTTACACTCAAGTTAATATTCGATGTTAGCAAATTTCTCTTTTTCAAAAATGCTTTTCTTCCCATTGCCATTCTGCATTTTATATCCTCTGTACTGCGACCGTCATTTGTTATTTTAACAAAACTCATCTATCATCTTCATTGTTTCGTTACCTAATCTAATTCCTTTAGCATCGCCTGATTTTCTAAGACTGCATTCCATTATCTTTCTTTTGTTCTTGTTAATACTCATTTTATTCGCTCTTTACAACACACTGTCCATTCCATTCAACTGCTCTTCCACGTCCTTTGCTGTGTCAGACAGAATGACTATGTCGTCGGCAAAACGCAATGTTTTTAATTCTTTTCCCTGAACTTTAATTCCTTCTCCAAATTTCTCCTTGCTTTCCTTTGTAGCTTGTTCAATGTACAAATTGAATAACATTGGAGAAAGGCTACAACCTTGTCTTACTTCCTTTCGAACCACTGCTTCCCTTTCATGCCCTTCAACTCAACCGCTGTCTGGTTTTTGTACAAGTTGTAAATAACCTTACGCTCCCTATATTTTACTCCTGCTTGCTTCAGAACTTGAAAGAGTATATTCAAATTTTCAAATGTCTGTAAATCTATCGGACCAAACTGCGTGGTCATCAGTCCGTAGCTTACAAACTACTTAAACCTAGGTAAACTAGCCTACCGACAAACACACACACCCATGCCCCAAGGAGGACTCGAACCTCCACGACGAGCAACCTTACGTAATAGGTATATGAATCGAATTTACCTTCTCTTCCAACGAACATTTTGGATGCTTTCTCCTTAAATGACATAGCATGTTTGTAGTACCTCCACCCGTTTTCAGCTTTTTAAAGCAAATGGAGCATTGTACCTCACTGCTCCCGTACTTCGTGAAGTACTTCCACACTTGGGATGGAACCATTTAAGACACAACCGATGGCTGGCGACGACAGCATGGAACTGCCACATGACTAGACGGAGGCAAGTCTTGTACACTGCCGGTGCACGCGCGTCGTCTGATAGGCCACGCCACACGGCAACAGGTGCATCGTTGCTTCGATGCCTCAATAGCTGCACCAGTTCTTATGTTCTTATACCACGTGTTTGTTGCGCGTTTCTGACTGCCGAGACTGTTCTTAAATTATTACTGATCGCTTTTCTTAGTTACTGCGATGACCTAATATTTCACAGCGGTTGAAATTTTAGCAGTAACCCTAAATATTAGCGTCTACTAGATTAATTTTTAAAATTATTTTCAAAAAACACATTTTGAACCACTAATACAGGAAGTAGTAGTACCAGTTTTTTTACCCGGTTCTTGGCAATAACTAAAGAAACCGGTTACAACCGACACCAAATAAATATCGAAAAAACCGATTATTCAAAACTAATATACCGGTATCGGTTTTAACCGGTCAGTTTTTCCCATCCCTAATCAGACATGTCCTAGTAAATCAGTAAATACTCGGGCAAAGCCGGGTTTTTAGCTAGTGACACTTCGGCTAAAATTCTTGTGACCGTCACCCCGAATTCTTGTACTCCAGAATTTGGTACTTTTGTAAACTTTGTACTTTCACACAGCCATTGTGCGACAAGTTGTCTGCACTCATAATGGTTATGTGTGGCAAACAAGTAACACCTTTTGCATCTGATTTAAAAGGTTTGGGCTGTTTAAACCTAGATTTTTGGTTGACACCGTGGTTAACTCCGGCATATACATGGTGATCCACTACTGAATGGCTCCCATTACTTAGAGAACTGGTGTAGTTATAAGGCCTTTAAAAAAATATATAAAACTTATAAAATTATAAATTGTTTTTTACGTTTTTAATTTTTATATTTTTTTGAAATTTACATATGTATTCGTGAGCACCAATTCATAATGTAACATCCGATCCATTTGACTCTTGACAGTGTAAACAGTATATGACACTGTATTAGCTTCCTGCCCTCGAATTGTAGTACGTAGTGAGTATTAGCCCTAGCATTGTACTACGTAGTGAGCATTAGCGTAGCACAAGGTTTAGGGTTGTTACAATGTAATCTGAGGCCCATGTTCACATGAAAATCATACGATGGTTTTTATACCTTACATTAGCACCATGTATCTCATATGTAATAGAGAACGTAAATTCCAGCATCTTACTATGGTTGTTGGACATCTTTGAATTTTGCTGTTTTGAATTGGTGTAACGATGTAACCATGTAACCTTACGTCTAGGTCCGCACGTGATAAGGTAAGTTCCATGTGCAACGTTTGTATTAGTTATATGAAATTACAAGCTTGTATGTACCATATACAAAATTCACCATTAACTGTATTGTATACCTACATCGACCTAGGCAGATCAAATTTTAGCACTGTTCCAGATTTCTGTTTTGGAATTTCATGATGCATAGTGTTAGAATACTACCTATTCCAGGGCCGGCGCAAGCCCAAGTGCCGCCCCGTGCGAGCTGCTAAATTGCTCCCCCCCCCCCCTGCCGTTTTTTTTCTTTTACAGAACGTTTGTGAAATTTTATTTAAACAAATCTATAAATCTGTAGGAAAAGTCAGCAATCAATCGCAATTTTTGTTTTTACTTTTCAGATCTAACTAGGTTTCGGCCACTGAGTGGCCAGTTTCAAAGCTTTTAACATGTGCTTACATCTAAACTGTGACGTTGACAGTTACGTTCAGCACGACGGTATAGATGTAAACATAACTCAAAGCATTGAGAATAGCCACTCTGTGCCAGAAATCTATGAAAATAAAAACTGTTGAAACGGCCAAAGAGTGGGGCGGAAGACAATGGAGAGAGGAAGAATAAGGAGATGGAGTAACATAATAATGCAATAAATACATACTCGGGAATCAACGGGTACTGATGCTAGTGGAGATATATTAACTCACTCTCTGCGATTATTCAAAGAACTGACACTCGCTATCTATCGAAATTTCCATGTGTCAGTTCTGTCGTGTCTGATTATGGAATAAGGGACAACAATTTAGTCGTCGCCGTATCACGTCACTTTTCTGCGCTTTATTTTCATTCTAGTTATTGGGGTGACGCGTGCTTATTTGCCGAGCTGCCAATTTTTTAAGTAACAGATCATAAGAAAAATAAATTTTCGTATTCTGCATTCTTGGTGGAGAAAAATTCTAACTTATGAGTAACGTGCATGCACAATACTAATTGTAGGTTATATGAAAAGCACGTACCTATTACATCCCGAGTAGCAAGAAATTCGGACGCATCAATTCTCCTGTTCTTGTGAAACGCAACGAAAATGCTTCTGACCAATCTTGACTCTCTCGGCCAACTATCGAAATGATTTCTGTAGTTTCGTTGTATAGAACGCAACAATACCTATTGTCTGGAAAGGCGAAGTGATGACGCGGCAGTGCCAGGAACTAGGTCACGTGGCGAGGTACAGCGAGGCTACGGTTAAACTAGCGCCCAAGAAGATGACGCAAGAAGTTCACAATAAGTATGTGACCGATGATATGGATAAATGTATTATCAGGCAGTAATTTTTATAGCATTACGAACAATAGAAAGAAATACGAAATTGGCGAAACCTGCACAACTTTTGTCAAACAGAAATGAGCTTCAAAGCTAGCAAGGAAACCCTTAGAAGCAATGTTCTGTGTATGGATTTTAGTTTTACAAGGTGTCAAAATTAACGTTTTGTTCCGCTTGGACGAGAAGGCATTGTTGTAAAAGACCATAATTTTTCAGGTTTTCATCAGAATCAAAGCGACTAGTAGTTTACTTAGACGAAACATGGATTCACACGCATTATACAGTAAATAAATGTTGGAAAAGTGATAGTGTGTGAGTAGTATTGTCACACAAAAGTGCTGGTCAGAGTTTGTGTTCATGCAGGCGGAGACCAAAACGACCGACTAATCACTCAGAAACGGATAGCAAACATTTATCAATGTCTTTATCCCTTGTAATTACTCACAGCGTATTTACCCTTCGGAATACTTATAGCCATTGTAGGTATTGAACATGTTTGACTGTAGTAATTTTCAACATTTTTTTCCATAGTGCGTGAAGAATAAAACACGCAACTGCCATTGAAGGGGTTAGCAAAATTTCTTCAGGCTTAACATGTAACCGCAGCATCGAACATTGCATTCGAATTTCCAAATTAGATTTCGTCTCCTGCAAAATCAGTTGTGAGTAAACGCAAGGCGCATAACACGCTGGCAGCGCTCCACTCATAAGAATACTGGCGTCGGCGTGTATGCCACTTGCCAGCCTGCTTCCCCCTCTCTGTTCCACCGGCGTAAACACGACGGTGCTGCCACAGTGGCGAGCAAGAAATTGGCCCTCCCTCCCCTTGTTCAACAGGGCATGTAGTGGCGAGCAAGAAATTGGCCCTCCCTCCCCTTGTTCAACAGGGCATGTAGTGGCGAGCAAGAAATTGGCCCTCCCTCCCCTTGTTCAACAGGGCATGTAGTGGCGAGCAAGAAATTGGCCCTCCCTCCCCTTGTTCAACAGGGCATGTAGTGGCGAGCAAGAAATTGGCCCTCCCTCCCCTTGTTCAACAGGGCATGTAGTGGCGAGCAAGAAATTGGCCCTCCCTCCCCTTGTTCAACAGGGCATGTAGTGGCGAGCAAGAAATTGGCCCTCCCTCCCCTTGTTCAACAGGGCATGTAGTGGCGAGCAAGAAATTGGCCCTCCCTCCCCTTGTTCAACAGGGCATGTAGTGGCGAGCAAGAAATTGGCCCTCCCTCCCCTTGTTCAACAGGGCATGTAGTGGCGAGCAAGAAATTGGCCCTCCCTCCCCTTGTTCAACAGGGCATGTAGTGGCGAGCAAGAAATTGGCCCTCCCTCCCCTTGTTCAACAGGGCATGTAGTGGCGAGCAAGAAATTGGCCCTCCCTCCCCTTGTTCAGCAGGGCATGTAGTGGCGAGCAAGAAATTGGCCCTCCCTCCCCTTGTTCAACAGGGCATGTAGTGGCGAGCAAGAAATTGGCCCTCCCTCCCCTTGTTCAACAGGGCATGTAGTGGCGAGCAAGAAATTGGCCCTCCCTCCCCTTGTTCAACAGGGCATGTAGTGGCGAGCAAGAAATTGGCCCTCCCTCCCCTTGTTCAACAGGGCATGTAGTGGCGAGCAAGAAATTGGCCCTCCCTCCCCTTGTTCAACAGGGCATGTAGTGGCGAGCAAGAAATTGGCCCTCCCTCCCCTTGTTCAACAGGGCATGTAGTGGCGAGCAAGAAATTGGCCCTCCCTCCCCTTGTTCAACAGGGCATGTAGTGGCGAGCAAGAAATTGGCCCTCCCTCCCCTTGTTCAACAGGGCATGTAGTGGCGAGCAAGAAATTGGCCCTCCCTCCCCTTGTTCAACAGGGCATGTAGTGGCGAGCAAGAAATTGGCCCTCCCTCCCCTTGTTCAGCAGGGCATGTAGTGGCGAGCAAGAAATTGGCCCTCCCTCCCCTTGTTCAACAGGGCATGTAGTGGCGAGCAAGAAATTGGCCCTCCCTCCCCTTGTTCAACAGGGCATGTAGTGGCGAGCAAGAAATTGGCCCTCCCTCCCCTTGTTCAACAGGGCATGTAGTGGCGAGCAAGAAATTGGCCCTCCCTCCCCTTGTTCAACAGGGCATGTAGTGGCGAGCAAGAAATTGGCCCTCCCTCCCCTTGTTCAACAGGGCATGTAGTGGCGAGCAAGAAATTGGCCCTCCCTCCCCTTGTTCAACAGGGCATGTAGTGGCGAGCAAGAAATTGGCCCTCCCTCCCCTTGTTCAACAGGGCATGTAGTGGCGAGCAAGAAATTGGCCCTCCCTCCCCTTGTTCAACAGGGCATGTAGTGGCGAGCAAGAAATTGGCCCTCCCTCCCCTTGTTCAACAGGGCATGTAGTGGCGAGCAAGAAATTGGCCCTCCCTCCCCTTGTTCAACAGGGCATGTAGTGGCGAGCAAGAAATTGGCCCTCCCTCCCCTTGTTCAACAGGGCATGTAGTGGCGAGCAAGAAATTGGCCCTCCCTCCCCTTGTTCAGCAGGGCATGTAGTGGCGAGCAAGAAATTGGCCCTCCCTCCCCTTGTTCAACAGGGCATGTAGTGGCGAGCAAGAAATTGGCCCTCCCTCCCCTTGTTCAACAGGGCATGTAGTGGCGAGCAAGAAATTGGCCCTCCCTCCCCTTGTTCAACAGGGCATGTAGTGGCGAGCAAGAAATTGGCCCTCCCTCCCCTTGTTCAACAGGGCATGTAGTGGCGAGCAAGAAATTGGCCCTCCCTCCCCTTGTTCAGCAGGGCATGTAGTGGCGAGCAAGAAATTGGCCCTCCCTCCCCTTGTTCAACAGGGCATGTAGTGGCGAGCAAGAAATTGGCCCTCCCTCCCCTTGTTCAACAGGGCATGTAGTGGCGAGCAAGAAATTGGCCCTCCCTCCCCTTGTTCAACAGGGCATGTAGTGGCGAGCAAGAAATTGGCCCTCCCTCCCCTTGTTCAACAGGGCATGTAGTGGCGAGCAAGAAATTGGCCCTCCCTCCCCTTGTTCAACAGGGCATGTAGTGGCGAGCAAGAAATTGGCCCTCCCTCCCCTTGTTCAACAGGGCATGTAGTGGCGAGCAAGAAATTGGCCCTCCCTCCCCTTGTTCAACAGGGCATGTAGTGGCGAGCAAGAAATTGGCCCTCCCTCCCCTTGTTCAACAGGGCATGTAGTGGCGAGCAAGAAATTGGCCCTCCCTCCCCTTGTTCAACAGGGCATGTAGTGGCGAGCAAGAAATTGGCCCTCCCTCCCCTTGTTCAACAGGGCATGTAGTGGCGAGCAAGAAATTGGCCCTCCCTCCCCTTGTTCAGCAGGGCATGTAGTGGCGAGCAAGAAATTGGCCCTCCCTCCCCTTGTTCAACAGGGCATGTAGTGGCGAGCAAGAAATTGGCCCTCCCTCCCCTTGTTCAACAGGGCATGTAGTGGCGAGCAAGAAATTGGCCCTCCCTCCCCTTGTTCAACAGGGCATGTAGTGGCGAGCAAGAAATTGGCCCTCCCTCCCCTTGTTCAACAGGGCATGTAGTGGCGAGCAAGAAATTGGCCCTCCCTCCCCTTGTTCAACAGGGCATGTAGTGGCGAGCAAGAAATTGGCCCTCCCTCCCCTTGTTCAACAGGGCATGTAGTGGCGAGCAAGAAATTGGCCCTCCCTCCCCTTGTTCAACAGGGCATGTAGTGGCGAGCAAGAAATTGGCCCTCCCTCCCCTTGTTCAACAGGGCATGTAGTGGCGAGCAAGAAATTGGCCCTCCCTCCCCTTGTTCAACAGGGCATGTAGTGGCGAGCAAGAAATTGGCCCTCCCTCCCCTTGTTCAACAGGGCATGTAGTGGCGAGCAAGAAATTGGCCCTCCCTCCCCTTGTTCAACAGGGCATGTAGTGGCGAGCAAGAAATTGGCCCTCCCTCCCCTTGTTCAACAGGGCATGTAGTGGCGAGCAAGAAATTGGCCCTCCCTCCCCTTGTTCAGCAGGGCATGTAGTGGCGAGCAAGAAATTGGCCCTCCCTCCCCTTGTTCAACAGGGCATGTAGTGGCGAGCAAGAAATTGGCCCTCCCTCCCCTTGTTCAACAGGGCATGTAGTGGCGAGCAAGAAATTGGCCCTCCCTCCCCTTGTTCAACAGGGCATGTAGTGGCGAGCAAGAAATTGGCCCTCCCTCCCCTTGTTCAACAGGGCATGTAGTGGCGAGCAAGAAATTGGCCCTCCCTCCCCTTGTTCAGCAGGGCATGTAGTGGCGAGCAAGAAATTGGCCCTCCCTCCCCTTGTTCAACAGGGCATGTAGTGGCGAGCAAGAAATTGGCCCTCCCTCCCCTTGTTCAACAGGGCATGTAGTGGCGAGCAAGAAATTGGCCCTCCCTCCCCTTGTTCAACAGGGCATGTAGTGGCGAGCAAGAAATTGGCCCTCCCTCCCCTTGTTCAACAGGGCATGTAGTGGCGAGCAAGAAATTGGCCCTCCCTCCCCTTGTTCAACAGGGCATGTAGTGGCGAGCAAGAAATTGGCCCTCCCTCCCCTTGTTCAACAGGGCATGTAGTGGCGAGCAAGAAATTGGCCCTCCCTCCCCTTGTTCAACAGGGCATGTAGTGGCGAGCAAGAAATTGGCCCTCCCTCCCCTTGTTCAACAGGGCATGTAGTGGCGAGCAAGAAATTGGCCCTCCCTCCCCTTGTTCAACAGGGCATGTAGTGGCGAGCAAGAAATTGGCCCTCCCTCCCCTTGTTCAACAGGGCATGTAGTGGCGAGCAAGAAATTGGCCCTCCCTCCCCTTGTTCAACAGGGCATGTAGTGGCGAGCAAGAAATTGGCCCTCCCTCCCCTTGTTCAACAGGGCATGTAGTGGCGAGCAAGAAATTGGCCCTCCCTCCCCTTGTTCAACAGGGCATGTAGTGGCGAGCAAGAAATTGGCCCTCCCTCCCCTTGTTCAACAGGGCATGTAGTGGCGAGCAAGAAATTGGCCCTCCCTCCCCTTGTTCAACAGGGCATGTAGTGGCGAGCAAGAAATTGGCCCTCCCTCCCCTTGTTCAACAGGGCATGTAGTGGCGAGCAAGAAATTGGCCCTCCCTCCCCTTGTTCAACAGGGCATGTAGTGGCGAGCAAGAAATTGGCCCTCCCTCCCCTTGTTCAACAGGGCATGTAGTGGCGAGCAAGAAATTGGCCCTCCCTCCCCTTGTTCAACAGGGCATGTAGTGGCGAGCAAGAAATTGGCCCTCCCTCCCCTTGTTCAACAGGGCATGTAGTGGCGAGCAAGAAATTGGCCCTCCCTCCCCTTGTTCAACAGGGCATGTAGTGGCGAGCAAGAAATTGGCCCTCCCTCCCCTTGTTCAACAGGGCATGTAGTGGCGAGCAAGAAATTGGCCCTCCCTCCCCTTGTTCAACAGGGCATGTAGTGGCGAGCAAGAAATTGGCCCTCCCTCCCCTTGTTCAACAGGGCATGTAGTGGCGAGCAAGAAATTGGCCCTCCCTCCCCTTGTTCAACAGGGCATGTAGTGGCGAGCAAGAAATTGGCCCTCCCTCCCCTTGTTCAACAGGGCATGTAGTGGCGAGCAAGAAATTGGCCCTCCCTCCCCTTGTTCAACAGGGCATGTAGTGGCGAGCAAGAAATTGGCCCTCCCTCCCCTTGTTCAACAGGGCATGTAGTGGCGAGCAAGAAATTGGCCCTCCCTCCCCTTGTTCATCAGGGCATGTAGTGGCGAGCAAGAAATTGGCCCTCCCTCCCCTTGTTCAACAGGGCATGTAGTGGCGAGCAAGAAATTGGCCCTCCCTCCCCTTGTTCAACAGGGCATGTAGTGGCGAGCAAGAAATTGGCCCTCCCTCCCCTTGTTCAACAGGGCATGTAGTGGCGAGCAAGAAATTGGCCCTCCCTCCCCTTGTTCAACAGGGCATGTAGTGGCGAGCAAGAAATTGGCCCTCCCTCCCCTTGTTCAACAGGGCATGTAGTGGCGAGCAAGAAATTGGCCCTCCCTCCCCTTGTTCAACAGGGCATGTAGTGGCGAGCAAGAAATTGGCCCTCCCTCCCCTTGTTCAACAGGGCATGTAGTGGCGAGCAAGAAATTGGCCCTCCCTCCCCTTGTTCAGCAGGGCATGTAGTGGCGAGCAAGAAATTGGCCCTCCCTCCCCTTGTTCAACAGGGCATGTAGTGGCGAGCAAGAAATTGGCCCTCCCTCCCCTTGTTCAACAGGGCATGTAGTGGCGAGCAAGAAATTGGCCCTCCCTCCCCTTGTTCAACAGGGCATGTAGTGGCGAGCAAGAAATTGGCCCTCCCTCCCCTTGTTCAACAGGGCATGTAGTGGCGAGCAAGAAATTGGCCCTCCCTCCCCTTGTTCAACAGGGCATGTAGTGGCGAGCAAGAAATTGGCCCTCCCTCCCCTTGTTCAACAGGGCATGTAGTGGCGAGCAAGAAATTGGCCCTCCCTCCCCTTGTTCAACAGGGCATGTAGTGGCGAGCAAGAAATTGGCCCTCCCTCCCCTTGTTCAACAGGGCATGTAGTGGCGAGCAAGAAATTGGCCCTCCCTCCCCTTGTTCAGCAGGGCATGTAGTGGCGAGCAAGAAATTGGCCCTCCCTCCCCTTGTTCAACAGGGCATGTAGTGGCGAGCAAGAAATTGGCCCTCCCTCCCCTTGTTCAACAGGGCATGTAGTGGCGAGCAAGAAATTGGCCCTCCCTCCCCTTGTTCAACAGGGCATGTAGTGGCGAGCAAGAAATTGGCCCTCCCTCCCCTTGTTCAACAGGGCATGTAGTGGCGAGCAAGAAATTGGCCCTCCCTCCCCTTGTTCAACAGGGCATGTAGTGGCGAGCAAGAAATTGCTCCTTCCTCCCCTTGTTCAACAGGGCATGTAGTGGCGAGCAAGAAATTGGCCCTCCCTCCCCTTGTTCAACAGGACATGTAGTCGAGACGCCATGCCACAGTTCCCGAAGCCGCTGCCTCCGAAGTTTGGTTTCGAATCCCCTCTTGGGAATGAATGTTGAGTTTTTACTACAGAAAAAAGGGGGGCGGCAGATTTGCCGCCCCACAGAAAGTGCCGCCCCGTGCGGCCGCACGTTTCGCACGTGCCTTGCGCCGGCCCTGACCTATTCACATGTATTTAACACAATCTGACTTCCGTAAGATATGTAAATAAGACATTTCTATGACTGAATGTAAAGTTTTGTTTTGTTCACGATGTTTGTAGACGCTGTTTGCGTGATTCGTAGTGTTGGAGTCGGTCTGTGGCGACTCCTTGGACCACCCTTTTCTTGGCATCATTTTTAAACAAACATGCCTTGGTTTCACAAGCGTTTCCTATGAAAATGTTGCACTATATGTGCAGCATTGTCTACTGGATTGTGACAATGATGCCAGTTTATAGTGCTGCCATAGACCGTCTGTTTCACATTTTAAAATATTTTAGAAAAATAATTTACAGTGTGTCCAGAAAAGGACTCCCTGATTTCAAAATTAAGTATCTCGAAAACAAAGATCGATAGAGGAATGCAGTAAACGGTATGTTTATTGTGAAAGCTGTAACAAGTTTATACAGCAGTTTGAAATAATAGTTACAAAAACTGCTAACAGATGGCGCTGTACGCTGTGCAGCTCATATCAGGATACAGAAGTGAAATAATCATATGAAAACACTCTTTGCAAACAATCACATCAAAATATTTTCAAAATGTTCACCATTGGCACTGCAGAGGTGGCGCAAACGAAGAATGAAATTCGCCATCACATTTCGTAGTGTCTCAACCGAAATTGATTCACATGTCACAGAGATCGCCAATTGAAGCACGTCCAGCGTGGCGGGATGCTTCGGATAGGCCATGTCTTTCACTGTGCCCCACAAAAAATGTCACAGGGAGTCAAATCCGGCGAATATGGAGGCCAAATCCATACCTGCACCAGTAAATTTGGGATATTCCAAAGCAATGACTCGATTCCCGAAGTATTCCTCAAGAAAGCGAAACACTTGTTCGGTCCAATGTGGTCGGGCTCCACCTTGCATAAATCATTTAGTACCTTGTCGATCCACTAACACTTGCTGTGTGGCGACAAATTGTTCCACAATTGCAACGTAACGTGCACCAGTGACCGTTTCTCAAATGAAAAAAGGGCCAATAATGCCTCTACTGCGTACTGCAGCCCACACAATAACTAGGGGTTTCGCTTCACACCAATATGGCTTTTCGGAACCCCAAGATCACCAGTTCTGCTTATTCACGTATCCATTCAGGTGGAAGTGTGCTTCATCTGTAAACCAGATGCAGCCAACATCAAATCCTTCACTATAAATCATTGTGAGCATCTGATTAGCAAAGGCAATCCTTTGTTGCACAGCTCGTACGGGTATGGCCTGGTGCGTTTGAATTTTGAATGGAAACATGTGTAGGCTCTTTCTCAGTATTTTCTGCGTGCTGGAACGCTTCAAACCAGTCGCAGATGGAATTCTGCGGACTGATGACATTGGATTTCACTGAATAATTCCAGAAACTGTGGCGATATTTTCAGGCGTAACTGCGATTTGCTTGCGGCAAATGTCCCACTAGATCATCAGTTACGCTGCCTGTTCGTTGAAATTTTGCGAAGAGTGTACGAATGGTTTTCGCATCGGGTCCTTTTGGAACATTAAATCGTGCTTGAAAACTTGGCCTTGTTGCCGTAAGACTCTCTTCTAACCTGTGGTGCTCTAGCACCAGAAAAACACGTTGTTCAATGGAGTACATGGTTTTAATCTCTTCCTTCGGTACGCTAACCTCCTTTCACGTTTCAATAGTGGAACTGATCGCTCTGGGCTTCGGATCACTATTTATACAAGGCATTACGTATGGCGGTTACAGCGCCATCAGTTAGCAGCTTTTGCAACTATTATTTCAAACTGCTGTATAAAAGTCTTACAGCTTTCACAATAAACATACCGTTTACTGCATTCCTCTATCGATCTTTGTTTTCGAGATATTTATTTTTGAAATCAGGGAGTCGTCTTGTGGACACCCTGTATCTTGTAAATGCTCAAATTAAGTCATACGCGACGATGAAGGGAGCGCCGGTATGTGGCGGTGCCGTAGACCTTTTGTTTTACATTTTTAATATCTTAATTTTCCTGTTAATGCCAAATTATGACGCTGGTCGTTTTGCAGACCAATACCATAATTTTATGTAATAACGCCAATGTCTCATTTTTGTCTATAATGCTGCCGACACTATTGTAAGGCACACTCAGATGGCGGCCTCTAACGGAGCCACAAGGTATTGCCTAAACGACGTTGACATGCACAGTAGTTTTGGGCAACACCACAGACATACACGATTCTTTTTTAGGAATCGATTCTTGCGATTCAACCCCACATTGTGAATCGATTCCTACGATTCGTTCACGATTCTTTCCCGATTCTTTAGTCTGCATTGGCGCGAGTTACTTCATCTTGCTCATAGATGACAAACATGTCTGTGTCATGGCTGTTGGAATCTTTACCTTTTGCATCTGTTCCTACGATTCGTTCACGATTGTTTCTCGTCTGCGACTGAACGATTCTTACAAATGCCGAAAAGGAGACAATATAATATGGTTATCGGATTTTTTGATATTTATGGTGCATAAAGTTCAGTCTTAAAATAATAATGAGACAAAGCCATTCGATTCAGCTCTCAAAAAATTCTCGAGAAAATAGTCTGAATTTTTGCGAGTGGTTATAAATACATATTACACTACCAACTATTTCTGCTGTCATCATAGCTCATTTAGTAGCGTTGTAGGTTTAGTGAGCGTAGGTCGCTTATTTCGAATCCTGCTGTAACCTTACCTTTTTTTTTCATTCTGTTTGAATACTTCGGCCATTTAAATATGAATTAAATTAAATCTATGGTAATCAACAGATATCTAACCATTATAAAATACTTATGTGAAATCAATTAGTTTAAGAAAACACGAAATAAACATTAAAAATAAAAATCCGTATCTAAATATTAAATTTGTTTAGAGATGCAACCAATTCACGTTTATTAAAATGTTTCTTTTTTGTAAAATCGGTTTCTTTCAGGAAAGCTGATAACGTAAAAATCAAAAAGGTGAAAAGGATTTTTGAGATGGCTTTAAAAACATTTAAAATCGCGTTTTTATATAAAAAGAATATGTGTGAAATTGAGTTTTTACAAAAACTAAAACTACGTAGATGAACTCGAAAAGCTTAAACCTCTCTAAACACAAAGTATAATCCAAATCGTTATAGCCACTTCCGGGATGTACGAAATATAAATGTGCAAGGTATGCTTGTTTAAATACATAAGATGTAAACTGTATATAAGACGTATTCGTATGTATTGGCAGCTGTGAATTTCGCTGCGTTTTGTTTCTGTCATCTGTAATTCATGAATAGGCTAATAATTAACAGCTCACGATCTTCGTTCTGTGCTTCCTTTGTTCACACGCTTTCTGGCTTTCGTAATTATTCGGCACGATTCGCCACTTGCTTTCGAATCATGAATCGTTAGATCTTGCAATCGTCAAGAGACAGGTGGTTCTTTTGAACGACGATTCGTCCCCCCTCTTCTCTCCGGCATTCGGCACGATTCGTCAAGATTTCCCAGTCGCCTTCGAATCGTGAATCGTTGGAACTTAGAATCGTCAAGAGACAGGCGATTCTTTTGAACGACGATTCGTCGGGATCACGATACGATTCTTTATTTGTATTCGTTCAAATGAACGACTCATTGACGAATCGCAACTCTAATCCACAGTACACGGAGGCCCGTGGATGGATCACCTGTTTCAACTGATATTAAATTTTGAAGTAACTAGTGACATGTATTAACAGTGGATAATGTACAAGATTTTTTCAACCATTTGCTTCGTGCATTGTATTATTACGGTCGGAAAAAGATAAACCTGCAAATGCGACTTTTCTAGCATCACTACCAACTGCTGGTTTAATGATTTTTTTTTATATGTACAGTGTAACTTAACGCTTGTAACTCTCTTTTTGTAGGCCAACGGTTTGATAAATGATTATTGCGTCCGAAACTAGTCACTAACTCCAAAATAGTGCAACTGTGACGGACAAAATAGTTTCCAAAATATTACCAATTGCTGATCCTGCATCATCTTTACGATGAATTTTCTGGGTATTTAGACTGATTGCCAATATTATCATGGGAGCCGTCAGGCCGGTAAGTAAAATTTAACCTCGGCTTGTGTTGTCATCGGTGCGTGATAAATTTGAGCTTGTCTGTGTTTATAGGTGGTGTGTTTAGGTATGTGATGGCGTACTCTTGTGGTGGAAGTTCAATGGTTCGCGGTCGTTTTTACTTGTAATGCCTAATTACCGTCCTGGCTGCCTCGCGTGATAATGTTGGCAGTCATGTGTCGTTGGCATTAGCCAATCGCGTGTAAACCCAAATGTTTTGTCATGGAATCTTCGGTTTACAAGAGGTTCGTTCCAGCAGCTGCCAATTGCTTGACGCGCATGCGCAACGCTGAAATTGTGTTCCAGCAGTGCCTTCTCCCGCTTCTGGCTACTTGAAGTGTGGCTGTTTGGTGTTCCAGCAGTTGCCGCAAGCAGCCAGACGCTACCTGAAAAAATATTTCTGGCGCGGTCAAGCTGCCAATTTGCGCATGCGCAGAAAGGTCTGAGTTAGAGCGGGGGGTAGCCATCGGGTGATACGTGTGTGTTTGTAGCGTGTTTTTCGATTATTTCGATGTCACTGCAATCCCACTTGAGATCAGATATTTCTCGTTTACACTTCTTCGTTATTAGGAAGGAAAGTATTTTAATTATTCCTTTAAACTCCCCTTCGCCTGCAACCAGAAACAGTGCAAAAAGCGTTCCAGCAGTGCAAGTTTCAAACAAGGGTTTTTACGTCATAGTAGCTGCGCATGCGCAGTAACACCTGTTTCTTAGCGCTTGAAAGTAGCCATCTGGCAGCTGCTGGAACGAACCTAAGGGCTGCTACTGTTATCGAATGCACAAGGGTATATACATGGTAAAGGTTTTATACGTGTAAGCATAATTTCTCTGTATTTAATTACGACATACCTTACCTTAAAACACGTGTTCAGCAACTGTCTTTCAAGAGCCGTTGCATTTAATCTGCCCACTTTCATAATATTGACGTATAAAGAGAAAAATCCACCAAATACGGCACATTTGCTTCGGATCGCCTCAATTGATTTTCATTTGTTGATCACGTGATTGTCTAGCGAATCATAGCACAAAGGAAGAGTATCGTGGTCATCCAATGGTAACCAAACCTTATCACCGCGGCAACATGCAAATAAGGATTTTTGACGCTGGAAATAAAATATGCGGTTGTGTTTTTATACACGAAAGCGCGCAATGTTTACAAGATGTGAAAATTAACGCTTTAACATGAACTTCCAATTATTTTCGAAATCACTTGATTACACTTTCATACAGATGATAAAATAAATAAAACATGCTATACCTGCTCTATGGTTGACAGGTTCTTGTATGTGCCCTTGCCTGATGAGTAAAAGTAATTGGCCTTGTAAAATGAAGATTTAGAATCACTTGATCCTGTCAACCATAGAGTAGGTATACCATGTTTTATTTATTTTATATGTACGAAACAGTCAAGTAAGAGGGCAATAACTGTTACTGACCGGACAAGGGTACATACAATAACCTGTCAACCATAGAGCATGTGTAGCATGTTTTATCATCTGTATGAAAGTGTAATCAATTGATTTCGAAAATAAAAATAATTGAAACTTCAAGTTAACACTTTAATTTTCACATCTTGTAAACATTGCGTACTTTCGTGTATAAAACATTACCGTATATTTAATTTCCCAGAATGTTATTTGCATGTTGCTGCGGCGGTAAGGTTGTGCTGTGATTCGCTAACGACATAATCACATGGTCTGCAGCAAATGAACATTGCGTTGCGTAGCCTTCAGTTCAGGCGATCCGAAGCAAATGTGCCGTATTTGGCGGATTTTCTATTTATGCTTCAATATTACGAAAGTGGGCAGATTAAATTCAACGGCGCTTGAAAGACAGTTGCAAAAGACGTATTTTAAGGTAAGGTACTTCGTAATTAAGTACGATGAAATTATGCCTACACGTATAAAATCTTTACCGTATACATGTCAACCACAGAACAGGAACAGCATTATTTATTTACATCATGGTCTGTGTGAAACACTAATAAAGTCATTATATGTCAATGTCTAAGAATACTTGACAAAGATTTTCGGGTCAATTGAAGTACGCGATACAACCCTTCAGCTTTGACCAATGATGTCGTATTTGACTTAAAGACGATAGTTTGTTTACGAGCAGAACGACTATATTTAAAACGTGTAGCTTCTCTCTGATGGTTGGGTTGGGTTTTTTATTTATTTATTTATTTATTTTTATTTTTTTCGCAAGTGAGCGAAGAAGGCGCAAATGTTTGGACTGGGACCTGTGATCGATGATTCTGTTGTGGTAATCTGTATATCTTGAATTTACGAGGATAGTAAGATTACTGGACAGAGAAGGGTACACACAAAAACCTGTCAACCATAGACTAGGAACCATAGACCAAAGATGATATAGAATGCGTGTGACGGCATTATAATGAAACCAACATGTCACGTGACTCAGGGCAGAAAGCCGTTTTCATTATTACTAGCAAAGTGTAGCTGAAAGTTCCAATTCTTGTCCTTTGTACTGGAAAGTAAGCACAGAGTTTAACAATAAAATGTCTTGTCATATTCTTATTAGGCTTTTACAGTACAGTTAGCGTCATCGCTTCATAATTTTCCACATTATTGCGACTTCTACAGTTTTTATACGTGCAAAGGTGTATTAACAGCTTTTTTCTACGAGCCACAGAACATCAATTTTTAACGAATGATTGTTTTTCTTGTACTGAGAGTCTTCTGGTTTGTAGCTTACACGAAACATCAGTTTGACAAGCAGCAATAGTTTTCTAACGATTCCTCAATAATACATCTTATACTTTTATAAGAAATTAAATCGGTTGGTTTCTATTATATTAGATTTTGACGCAATACAGGCGTTTATATTTTATGACTTTTTTCACATAGAGATGCCAAAAAGTAATCGTAGCAAAATATTGGTCTATTTACATTAAATAATAATGTAGTGAGGAAATCATCGATGCACAAATGAGAACTGGTTTCCTAGGTATAATGACTACCTCATCTTTAGCTTTGTATAACGTTATTGAAAGCAGATATGTACCAGAAAAGACTTGTGTACTTCTAAACTCAGTCAAGGTCAGCTGAAATAATCTTTCCATCGATAACAACCTTCATCTGTTCGAAAACAGTAGATTCATCATGTAACAAAAATAGAGTAGAGTTGTACCCTTACAACTAAAGGGTAGGTGGTTAGAGTACTGTGGTGACAGATTTTTTCTTTCTTGTGTAGGAATCTTAATATTTTACCAAGTATTTTCGTGTATTCGTAATTTTCTATATTTTATAAAAGGTCGTTAATGATTGTTTCAATAAAACAACTTACATTTTTTACTGTATTGGCTTCACTATTAGTTGACGACAGTAGTCTTTGATTGTTCAGTTTGTGAAGAGCTACGACACTGATTTTTGAAAGTCCTTTCCGTAGCTACTAATTAATGGCTTTCCAAGCAAGTAACCTACTCAACCATCGTTTTAGGTAACAAGGTGTTCAGCTCGTCTATAAACACACAAACAAAAACTGACATAACACGTGAAATTAGAGAAGCCAAAATGTTTTATATTACCAAACACGAAAGCAGCGAAAACAATTATCACAGCGGGATTCGAACCAACAACTCCATGATAGTCAGCGCAGATTGCTACTACCTGAGCTATACCGATAGATGCTGCAATGGTTTTAATTTTTGGCACTTCCGTGTACTTGCAAAACTTAAGACGATTTTCTCGACTCCCCCCCCCCCCCCAGGGTGCCCACAGCTCTTTTGTGAGTACGTGTGGCGCGCACGGAGCCCCGAGCCGAAGCAGCCTTTCTTCTCGCCTTAGCCCGGTGACGGGCATCCATTGCAAGTCAAGGTGGTTTCCTGTCAGTTTTTCTCTTTCGTTAGTTTCTTCCTTTCCTAATCTTGGCTTCTGTCTTTCACTCCTTGCTGTACTTTTCTACCTTTCCTCTCCTCCTAATTTAGTCTCCGCTTCTGCGTTTGAGACACTTTTATCCTTCTCTTTGCTTCCTCTATTGTTCTTTCATGCAGGTGACAGGGAAACGCGTAATTCCCCGCCCCGGGTAGAGATGTAGGACACGTACGAACCCCCTGGTAAAGGCCAGGCCCAGGGAGGGGTGATTACCCGAGCTGGTAGCTTCCGAACATGTCGGTTGGTCCCTCCGTCCGTTCTCGGGAGGTGTGACCTGAGGTGTGCATCACCTTAGGCGGATAAGCCCTCAGTGAGGGCCCCCACCAGGAAGGAGCGCGCCATCGGAGACGCCGGTAATCATGGGGGACATTTCCGAAATGACTTTCTTCTCTTCTACTCTGACTTCGACCCCCACCCAAAAAAAAAAAAAAAAAAAAAAAAAAAAAAAAAAAAAAAAAAAAAAAAAAAAAAAAAAAAGAAAGATACTCAGCTCAGTGTAAGAAAACGTTGCCTAATCTTCTCAAATTTCTGGTCGTTTCTCGAACTGCCGGTCAAGATTTCTCTTCTGTTAATCCTTTCGTAATTCAGAAGGGTGTTGATGCGATTGCTGGCGCTGTGAAGCCCTGTTCCCGGCAGCGCAATGGTACATTGTTGCTGGAAGCGGACAGAGCTTTCCAGGCGTAAAAACTGATAAGGACTACGCTCCTACACACGTTTCCTATCCAAGTAAAAGCGCATCGCACCCTCATCTCATCATGGGGGGGGGGGGGGGGGTCACAAGATCCCTTGACGGGTTATCAACCGTGCATAGTGTTGAAAAAGGTCGACAGCCAGTTAACACCAACTCGAACTGTGTTTTTGACGTTCGACAGAGTTGAACTCTCATCCAAGGTCAAAGCAAGATATGAAGTTATTTCCGATCGCCCTTATGTACCAAATCCTACACGCTGTTTCCAAAGCCATAGATTCAACCACACCAGTCAATCTTGCCCCAATACAGCAAAATGTCAGTTGTGTTAGGGACGCCCATGAGGGCGACTGCCCACCTCCAGCCCCTCACTGCATTAATTGCATGGGTGACCATGCGGTTCCTCTAGGGACTGCCCTGTCTATAAAGACGAGAAGGTCATTCAGCAAATTCGGGTCACAGAAAAGGTCTCAACCTCTGCTGCTCGAAAGTTATTAGCGAGTCGGAAGCCCACTGTCCTTCCAGCGGGCACATACAGTAAGGTCCTCACCTCCACACGACGACTAAGGAGGTAGGTACACAGACCTGTGATTTCACTTTCGTTGACACAGTTGTGCGATCGGCCAGCGCGAAGGTTGCTCGTTGAACCTCCCCACTCCCTCCTGCTCCCTCTAAAGTTCAGTTTTCGTCAACCTCTAATAAATCGCGGGCACCTAAACAAGATGCCCGGACTTCGAAAAAGGAACCTGTCCGTGAAGATTTTCTACGTACTCAGGCTTCTCAACCGTCAAGTACCTCTTCTTCTCAGCGCCACTCTTCCAAAAGATTGAACAAAAGAGTTCCTCTCCTTCCTCACCGAGGCGTGACTTATCCGTCACGTTGCCTAACAGTAGCCGGCCCCGGTCATCCTCTGTTTCGCCTGGACGTACTACTGTTAGCTGGCCAACCGGCGTTTTACCGGCGGAGCAAGCTGCCCCTGCCGATCAACTCGGGAAGGCGGCAGAAATTCCAGTCGTACTGATGGAACAAGATTTTCCACCAATGGATTGTGATAGCAGTGCTCCCTCGAAGTCAGGCCTCGTTCTTCTTTTCTCCCCTTATTATCATGGCGCTCCTTCAGTGGAATATTAGACACATTCGTTCCAATCGAGACGAATTAAAATTACTCCTTCGATTGCACTGTCGGCTCATGGTTAGCCTCCAAGAAACCAAGTTACGCCCACAGGATCGTATAGCCTTCCCTCAATATACCTCTGTGCGTTATGACCTACTTCCTGTGGATGGTATTCCAGCCCATGGAGGGGTTATGTTGCTCGTTCGGGACGACATCTATTCCCATCCCATCTCTCTGCACACTACCATTCAGGCAGCTGCCATCCACATCACTCTCCCCACCCTTTCGTTATCTCTCTGCAATATTATGCCCCGTCATCGTCTGCTTTTACTAGGGCAGACGTGCTGCACCTTGCTGCCCAGCTTCCTCCACCTTTTGTTTTGCTTGGCGACTTCAGTGCCCACCACCCACTATGGGGTTCTCCAGCATCTTGCCAAAGAGGCTTCCTTCTAGCGGACCTTTTCAACCATCTTAATCTTGTCTGTCTAAACACCGGTGCACCAACCTTCCTTTCAGACACAATGCACACTTATTCTCACTTGGACCTTGCGATATGCACTCCTCAGCTAGCGCATCGGTTCGAGTGGTCTGCTCTGATATGTACTCGAGCGACCATTTCCCTTGTGTAATCCACCTACTGCATCATACCCCATCTCCCAGTGGCGTAACTATGACTTGGCTTTGGGGGGGGGGGGGGGATAGATCTGATTGACGAGCAAAATTTTAGTCAGTTTCCAGACAGACTACCATCTACCACTCCCGTTGAAGAAACTAATTGACTTCCATCCAATGAAAGCTTATGGTAAAACACCCCGTTTCCAATCTTTACCTTTACCAGACTGCTGTTATTCGATTTTTTTTGGGGGGGGGGTTCGGGGGGGGGGTTCTATCCCCCTCATCCCCCCCCCCCCCCGCATAGTTACGCCATTGACATCTTCGCATTCCACCATCTGGAACACCTCCAAAGCCAACTGAGGGCTGTATTCTTCCTTGGCGGTTTTCCACGATCAGAATTCCCCAGCAGTGACAGTCAGGTCCAGTACCTCACAGAGGTTATTCTCACTGCTGCTGAACATTCCATACCTCGTACTTCCTTTTCTCCACATCGCATCCCAGTTCCCTGGTGGACAGCAGAATCGCAAACGGCTTCAGTTTGTCCAATGAGAAAACCGTTTGCAGCAACTTCTGGCGATACAAAGCGTTCCTTCCTCCATCTCTACATCTAGGACCCGTCACTCTCCCATTCGTGGAGACAACGCAATGCTTAGGACTAACGTTGAATAGGAAACTTTGTTGGTCTCCACACATCTTCTCAGGCTGGCCATTGTACGCGTTCCCTTAATGTCCTCCGTGCTCTTAGCGGTACATCATGGGGAGCTGATAGAACCGTCCTTCTTCACCTTTATCGGTCCAAAGTACGACCGAAGCTGGATTATGGAAGCATTGTTTACGCATCTGCATGGCCCTGCCATTCTCGTCAAAGGGAGGAAAGAAAGGAATGAGCACAGAAGACTGCAACCTGAGCTGTTGTAACACAGGCCCAGTCAAGGTGTCAATAGATGACATGAGGAAGGCATTCTCTTGTTGCTGTTCTTGGTTTTTGAAGGGACTAAACAGCAATGGTTATCAGTCCCTTGTTCCGGTCTTAGAGATAAAACATTGTGTTAAGCATTCCTAAGGAAAACACACACAAAAGCAAGGTTTCACAACTTAGTTGCTTCTTCAGGCAGAGTAGGGAAGGAAAGGGAAAAGGAAAGGATGAGGGTTTTAAGGGAGTGGGTAAGGAGTCATTCCAATCCCGGGAGAGGAAAGGCTTACCTAAGGGGGGGGGGGAGGAAGGTAAACACTATTCTTTTTTTTTCCTCTTTTTTTTCCCCAAGGTAAGTCTTTCCTCTCCTGAGATTGGAATGACTCCTTACCCACTCTCTTAAAACCCTCATCCTTTCCTTTTCCCTCTTCTTCCCTACTCTGCCTGAAGAAGCAACTAGGTTACGAAAGGTTGCTTTTGTGTGTGTTTGTGTTGTGTTTGCTTTATTTATGTTTGCTGCCACTACCGGTGCTCCTTTGCCTGGTCAGTAAACAACATCTATATATATATATATCATCATCTATATTCTTTTTTCCTGCTAGCAACTTTTCCTCTATAATCTTCGTATCATAAATTTGAAAGAAAACAATATGGTAAAATTGTAAGGGGATTTTGTACTTGTTTCTGTAACTGTAGAAGGAAGCACCATGGGAGGTGGCATAGTAGTAACATACTTCACTCTCATTAAGGAGACACCCTGATTTAGATTTTCTGTGCATTCCCTAAATCGCTCCAAGCAAATGCCTGGGTGGTTTCATTCAAAGGGTATGGCTCCTTGCCCAATCCCTGACAAAAACCATCAGGGCATTTGCTTTGTCTCTAATGAGCATGAAGTTGACGGGTTGTTAAACCCTAATCTTCCCTTTCTTTCTTGAAGTGGGAAGATCAAAGTGATATCTGGGCTATATTGCAGAAATGAAGGAACATTAAGAAGGAACTAACTAAATTATACTTAACTAGACCCTACATGCATTCTGTGGTATGCAATGTACCCTCCATGAAGTGGCCCCTTAAGTATGGAGGTACATCTAGAAGAGTTGGATTCGGACAGTAAATAACAAGACATGGCAGTAATTGTGAAAAAGTAACTTAGAAATTTCTAACTTGGCCAACAACAGAGGACTGTGTTAAATACCGGTAATAAATGCAAATTTGCACACCTATCCCTACTGCCCCTCTTTCATTTTTCTTGCATATTTTCAATTATATAATTGTTTCACGTCAATGGTACACTATTTTTTGTTTCTCCCATTTCATAATGTGTTATGTCTGTATGCATCATTCTCACACTAGTTGCACAAACAAAATTTTCAAACTAAAATTAAATGTGATATGCTCAGTTAAGATAAATTTCTATTCTGTTGTTTTAAAAGCAACTATTTAATTTATACTAAAGTAGTATTCTACTGCATTTGATGGACAAAGTGACCTCCATTTATCTGAAAGTAAAATTTTCCTTTCATTGTGCATGCAGAAAGAATTTCTAATTTTGTTTATGTTAACTGTATTCATCTTAACTAATTTAAGATGTAGATTACTATAATGTGAGAAATAAAAATTTTATAAACTTGGAGCTGATACTTCTGGTCCAGATTGAAATATCAATAATAGAGGATATGATACTTGAGCTACAGACAGGCACAGTCACTGAACTTAAATTTTCGCCCATGGCCTTCATTCACACAATCACTCGAACAAAAGTTCGAGCAGAGGTGACCGCCCTCTTTGGCCACTCTAGTGCATCATGCCAAGTGAGTGAGGAGGGGAGTGGAGGGGGAAGGATGCCAGGCAAATGTGGGGCTGGAGTGTTCCACATTGCATGATGAATTGTAAAGGCTCTGATAGGTGGGAATGTTAGATGTAACTTGGAATGCAATAAAGAAGGGGGCAGGGGGTATTACTAAAAGACGGTGACACAGTTGGAAGAAAGACATGAATTGGAAGCAGATATGGGATTATTACAGATGGTTAAAATAAGCTTTGTATACTCTTCTACACGGCCGTCCCTTCTCCACCATCTCAACTCCATTCACCATCAGGGATTACACCTGGCGACCGGTGCATTTTATACCAGCTCTGTTGAAAGTCTTTATGCCGAAGCTGCTGTGTTACCCTTGACCTCTCGGCGTGAAATACTCTTGTGTCGGTACGCATGCTGACTGCTGTCGATGCCCAACCATCCATCTTACCCATTATTCTTTGATGACTCCCTTGATCACCAATATCGGTTGTCTGCGATGGCCTTGCTTCCACCCGGAGTTTGGTTTCGCTGCCTGCTTCAGCGACTCGATTTCACCCTTCCTTCCACCTTTCGGTTGAGCGAGAGCCCATTGCCACCGTGGCTCCCCAAGGAGAGCACTCCGGATTTGATATATTGCTCGAGGCTTGTCGAACTCCATTCGCGGTTCGATAATGCCATATTTATGTACAGTGATGGTTCCAAGAGTACCGATGGTGTTGGATCTGTCTTCGTCATTGGGGCTGACCTGTACGAATACAAGCTCCCTGTCCAGTGCTCGAATTTCATGGCTGAGCTTTTTGCCCTCGACCAGGCTGTTTTGTACATCCGCCATTGCAGCCATCCCTTTTATGCCATCTGCTGTGACTCCCTTAGTGCCCTGCAGAGTCTTAGAGATCCTTTCTCGACCCATCCTGTCATGAACCAAATCCAATGCTCCCTTCAGTTGCTAGCAGATAACGGCTGTCTCGTTTGTTTTCTGTGGGTCTCTGGCCACGTGGGTGTGCCCGGGAATGAGACTCCTGACATTGTGGCCAAGACAGCAGTTTTTGCCTTGCATGGCTCCTTTTGCGTCCCATCAGACAAGATTCAACGAGCTCTTCGCTAGAGTATTGTGTCGTCCTGGCTCAGTTTGTGGTTCTCACTCCACAACAATAAACTGAGAACCGTTAAACCGATCCCGACCGCTTGGAGGACCTCCTCACGCCCCTCTCGGCGAGAGGCAGTCATCATGGCCTGGTTGCGGATCAGTCACTGTCGTTTCAGCCACCGTCATTTGCTAACCGCTGACCCTGCACCTCTGTGCTCCTGTGGTGAATTGCTGACGGTATGACATGTTTTACTGTATTGTCCTAATTTTCATCTTCGTGTAGCCCTTAATTTGCTGTCTACTCTGGAGGAACTTTTAGCTGATGACACACGAGCAGCTGCTAGAGTTTTGCGTTTTATCAACATGGATAATTTATCAAAGGATATTTAACCCTTTTATTTGATATTTTTTATCCTTCTGTTTTAGCTTTCTCTGATAGTCTCCTTTGTGGCAGTTATCAATTGTTTCGAGATCTAGCAAATCTCTGTTACGATCCGGGCGCTAATGACCTGAGAAGTTTGCACCCTAAAACCACGATAAATAAATAAATAAAATAAAGATGGTTAAAATATCTATTAGCTTATTATTAACTTGTCTTTCTCAATTGCAGGTGCCTCACTTGAGGCAAGTATTGCTTCTTTGTGTAGAAAATTTAAGTTCCATGAGATAGAAGAACATGTGCTGCCTATTTTCAAAACTACATGGAATGAAGTTCGACATTTACTTAAGAGAAACAGGAGAACTCTTACTTTGCCACATATCGCACTAGCACTGATTACAATAGTGGAGGTAAGTTTAGAGGCAATAAAACTGTGTTTGCATTGTTTTCTAGGCACTGTAATAAGCATTCCCTTTTTCCTTTCATGCACCACACCCAGCCGGAGCCTCTGGCATTCATGGAGGACATGTATTTTGAACTGTTTCTTGCACGTAAGTTTACACTAGGAACAATGTAGTTGGAACCTGTTAAGTTGGTTTAATACATTTAGCTTTGTCTTCTGTGGATGTTAGTTGTTCACACTGCCATGAGGAACAGTGTTACTTATGGTCTGGTGATTAAACCCTATTCTGTATCTGCAGGATAATTAAAAGTTGAGTTTAGATGTAGAAAAGATCTTTGTTTGGTTGTGGCTTAGTAGAACCAAAGAATGTGTTGCAACAAGTAGTTATTTTTTGAAAATGTGTGTTGTTTGCAACAACAATTATTATACATGTTTAAACACCTGGGCTGTTTAAAAAGTGGTGCTCAAATAAGTCTGGTGCAGTTTGATAATTGGAGTACATTTGTGTATATAAATAATCACAAACACAAACCCTAAAGATCTAAAGATGAAAAGGGTTTCTGTTTGTGATTATTTATATATACAAATGTACTCCAATTATCATACTACACTTACTTGAGCACAATTTTTAAATAATCCCAGGCCTTTAAACATCTATAATAAATCATAGAAGCACCTGATGATGAGCCCACTACGCTCAAAATGAATTGTGTGAAATAAAATAGACTTTGTGACAGAAGGAAAATTTATTTTATTTTAAATAGTTTTTTGCCACTAAACTTCAATATACAAAGGTAAAATCTGCCCTTCTCGAGCCCTCTAAAAACTTTGATGTAATGGAGAGTTTTATTATAAATATCAAGGTTTTGGGCTTTCAAGGGAAGGGAATAAAGAAAGCATTTGATATAGACAGGTCTTAGATACATTGCGGTTTCACTGCACTAGAAAAGTAAAATGTATCCTAGTGATGTCACTTTATGCTAGGGTATTATGAAATGTTTTGGAGACTAGAAATCTGCTCTGTAGGGGATAAAATGGGTTCCAAAAGCAATGGTTGTGTGGAACCCAGCATGCAGCATTTATCCATGAGATAAATGGCATGCAGTACCGAACGGTCACCTAATGGACAAAATGTGCAAGTGACCTGAATAGTTTCTAGCTAATAGAACACACCATTCATTCTCAACAGAAAAAAGTCTTGACATAAAGCAATTTCTGGCATGTCCTAGGGAAGTCTAACAGCACCGTCGCTTTTCACTGTGCATCCAGATGACCTAGTACATTTCTTGGAAGTTCATTTAGGCTTTTTGTGGATTATGCTGTGGTATATTGAGAAGTTGCAATGTTGGATAGTTGTATCAAAATGTCAAAACGCAGGAGGACCTGCAGCATATCAATGTGTGCTGCAAGGAATAGTGACAGGAGATGGAACTTGACCTTATCTTCATACTTCAAGGAGCAAATGACAATGAATGGCACAATACTCATTCTCCTACAGCCAAAAATTTAAAACTTTCTAAATAGTGAGGACATTTGTGGTTAGTGTTTTGTAACAGAAAAGTGTTCTGCTCATTGGTTTTTAAAGAGTTGAAGCAATAAATGCTGCAAGATATTGAGACCATCAAAGGAACTTTGCAGGTCCCTACAAAACAAACGTTGCTGGATGTCAACTGGAGTCTGTCCCCTTTATGACAATGTGTGCTGGCACAACACAAGGGTTGTTGACTTGTTTTGAATGGGAAGTCTGAAGGCAACACTCCCTTAGCCCCTGTTTTGCATCCAGAGATTATTATCTGTTCACTAAATGGAAGAAACATCTTCATAGAAAACACTTGTCTGATAGTGTTGAGGTGAAACTCAAAGTGAAGAACTTGCTTGGAAAGGTGGAAGAAGACATCTTTGATACACCAATAAAAAAACCTGATCCCACAGATAAGAAAACATATTTTTGATATATTTTTGATTATGTTGATAAAATAATGCAAGACGTATACCATAAAACATGTGAATTTTATTAAACTAAATTAACTTTTTATGATATGAATATTATGGAGGAGAAATTCCTAGCAGGAAAAATATATATAAAAAAATAGATGAAGATTACTTACCAGGCAAAGGAGCACACGTAGTGATAGTAGCACAAATAAATTAATAAACACACACACACACACACACACACACACACACATATACACAAACGCAGGCACACCTAGGCATACTGTAGAAAGGCTTTCTACAGTATGTTTGCCTAGGTGTGCTTGTGTTTGTGTATATGTGTGGGTGTGCGTGTATTTGTTTACCTTCCTTTTTTTCCCCCCAAGGTAAGTCTTTCCTGTCCCGGGTTTGGAATGGCTCCTTACCCACTCCCTTAAAACCTCATAATTTCCTCTTTCCTTTCCTTTCCTTCTGCCTGAAGAAGCAGCTGGGCTGCGAAAGCTAGCGTTTGTGTGTGTGTGTGTGTGTGTGTGTGTGTGTGTGTTTATTAAGTTATTTGTGCTACTATCACTACTTGTGCTCCTTTGCCTGGTAAGTAATCTTCATCTATTTTATATATATATATATATATATATATATATATATATATATATATATATATATATATATATATATATATAAATTAACTTTTTGTTATTTAAAAATTATTGGAACCTTACTTTCCAGATAAGCTTCCTACTTAATATACAACCCTTGTATTTAAACAGCCATACCTGCATGTTAAACTTTTCATTAGTGTGTATGTAACTCTGTTGTAATATCACTAAAACTTCATTTTTTGTGTGTTAAATTGAATGTGATTTTTATTGCAGATAAAGTTGTGCACAGTGGAAAGTACACTTGGAATACATTTGAAGTGTCTGGTGGTGTGGGAAGAGCAGGTCTGGTGACAGCCTCACAGATTTATAAAGCAGTTAAGAACTTGCTCAGTTCATTACCTCACCAACCAGTGAGTAATACAGCCATGAAATTTGTTATAGCTGTGTTTCTTCACTTGCTAATCAGCTTCCTCTAGATTTCCCACTTACTCGGATTTATGAGAATGAGTAAGTTTGACAGTTGCAGAGTATGTTGACTTCTTTTTCTTTTCTGTGCAGAAATTGAGGAGCATTTATTGAAATCGTGTTTCTGAAAAATTGTAATTTTTCAGGAAACATAAAACTTAATGGGGTTTGTGTAATAATGAAAGTTTTGCAAACTTCACATTTAATGATTCATTGATACAGCCATAAATCCAAAGAATATTTTTCATATTTATATTTAAAAAATACCACAAAAATTATGAAATTACTTCAAAACTGACATCATGTATGAAATATAATACTAACTATCTTTCTTGTCAACAATGTACCAATACAACACAATAAAGTATCAGACATAAAACCTAGCATTACATATAATTTTCTAAGTATTACCAAAGCAGAATTCAATAACATATTGAAGCAGAATACACTAATATTTTAAAATAAAATATTTACATGCTTGTCAATCCCTTTGACATGTTTATAGCCCAGTGTCACACTGCTTTTCCAATGTCTACATTTTCTGTTACATTGTTTATGTCTGCACTGGTCACATCACTATCCTCTTTCATTATATCTTCATAGAACTCTCTAGCATTATCAGACATTTCAACTTGGCCACATGTCAACTCTTTTCTTTACTGATATGACCAATCATTCTCATTTTGTGGGCTGTGTTTATGTGAAAGATTAATGTCCTTTCTTGAGGATATCTTCTACTGTTGACTATCCACAGTAAGTATACACAAGAGAAATATGAACACTGAAGTTGCAAGGCTTTCTGTATTGAATAACATGGGCCTTGACTGTGATGAAAGGCAATGTGGACTTCAAAATACTGATATATTTCTGTTTGGGATTCTACGCATTCTATTCATTTTGCAGTGCTCAGTCGTTTTCATGGTTTTTCAGCATTTCATGATACCGTGTAGCTGATGTAAGTTCTTCTTCGTCTCTGTACTTTTTATCTACTTTACAGAAAACCTGACAAGGAGGCATAAAGCTGTGCCCCTGTATTGTAAAGTAAGGGCCAATGCCTGTAAAAATTTGAATTTTTCCAGAAATCTTAATAAAGCTGCCATGAAAACACTGTTCTTATTTTGTGAAATGCATGAATTGGAGGGAAGTTTTAGAACTTTTTTAAAACTTTTCCCTTTGGGGATTGTTTTTCAGATGTTAAAGGAAAACTTATTAGTTACATGACGTACCTGTGTCTCCAGCCAAGTAAAAAAGTTTTTTTCTTAATTACTACAGTTCCTTAGGTCATGATATAAAAATTGTACAACCATTCCTGCCTTACATGCCTCAGATAAAATAATATACCTACTGAAACCCTAGGAAGGAGTTGGTTTTGCTGTATATCCAAATATCATCAGTGTTAATCTCATTACTTTCCTTCAAAAATAAAATAAAGATTGGAGGAGAGTCTCTTAATTTGCTTACCATCCATGTCATGATAGATTAAGTCAGCAGCATAATAGCCCTGGTCCCTCTTACAGACGTATAGTCACTTAAAATGTGACTGCATCTGGCATCCAAAGACCGTGCGCTTTCTTCACAGTACCTTCCACTGGTTGTTTTAGAGGCATTCTTATTCACTTCCATCCCCTCCCATCCCACCTACAGTATTCATCTGTATTTTATATAAAAAGAAGAAAACATCATCTTTGTTTTCTCAGACAGGCGGTGTTACAACTGAAAATGGCCAATAATAAACGGTGAAAAGGGACAAAATCAGATGCCATGAGCCGGTATTGCTATTTCCATAGATTTTACCAACATCAACATTAAAGTAATGCTAATAAAATCAGTAAACCATACACACTACAAAAATTATCAGTAGAAAGTGAGTTTAGCAATAAGTGTGGACAAAGAAGCTGTTTTCAGGATAAGAAAGTTGACTATCTCAAACAGTATATCTTGGGGGGTGGGGGGGGGGGGGTGGGGAGGAGAGAAGGAAAAAAACCTTTGGTAATTATTTGCAGAAATAGTTTTGAAAAAATTGTCCTCAGTGTTTAAGCCTGACAATTATTAGTTTATGTGAAAGTAATCAAGCTGCTGCTGCTTTTTTTTTTTTTTTTTTTTTTTTTTTTTTTTTTTTTTTTTTTTTTTTTTTTTTAAGGCTTTTACCCGGGGTGCATGTATTGAAATAATGTTGATACTGCTCTGCCTCCAACAATAGTCTAACAGATTAGAAGAGACATGTTAACAGAGGCTAGAGTGTTCATTATTGCTTGTACATGCTGAAAGAAAGACTAAAATTATTGTAATAGCAGAGAACATTGTAAACCGTGCAGCATGTACAACATAAGCAGGCGTTGTATTAACGACTGGTTAGTAAAGAAACTGCTGCTCTTGAAAAGTCTGCTAATTGCTAAGCATTTTGTGACGGAAAAGCATTCAGACTTCAAAAAATGCTCTTCAATGTTGGAGATGAGAAGCAGCAATATGGATGTGCTTCAACTGGTGAAATGTGCCAATTCAAAATCTTGGCATTACCCAAAAACTTGGTGTCACAAGTTTCAGAGCTGGCTATGGTTGGCTAGCAAAATATTTCACTCAAAATTGATCAACGTCTGGAGAAAACTACCATCGCTCAGCAGCTTCCAGGCAGTTACAAGGAAAAAGTAGTACATTTCAATACTATGTGATAAATATTAAGATGAAAAATTCCTAGCAGGAAAAATTATATGTAAAAAATAGACGAAGATTACTCACCAGGCGAAGGAGCACAGGTGTGACAGCATCACAAATAAATAAATGAATACACAAACACACATAAACGCAAGCTTTCGCAACCCAGTTGCTTCTTCAGGCAGAAGGGAAGGGGAGGGAAAAGGAAATGAGGGTTTTAAGGAAGGGGGTAAGGAGCCATTCCAATCCCGGGAGAGGAGAGACTTACCTTGGGGGACAAATATATAGATATAAACTCTGACCATATTTTAATAGGTTATGAACTCCAAACTGAAACTGCAGAAAGGTAGGAAAATAATGATATGAGACCTGAAGTTCTTGAGTTTCAGAGGGAGCTTTAGGCAACAATTGACAGAAGCGGGGGGGGGGGGGGGGGGGAATGACGCAGTAGGTGATCAGTGGATAGCTTTGAGAGATCAAATAGTGAAGGAAGCAGAGGGCCAAATAGGTAGAAAGGAAAGACCTAAAAAAAACTTTGGATTCACTGGAAATATTGAATTTAATTCATGAAAGGAGAAGGTATAAAATGCAGTACATGGAATACAGACTACTAAGAAATAAGACTGACAGGAAGTGCAAAACAGGTAAACAAGAGTGGCTTGAAAGCAAATGCAAGTGTATAGAAGAACGTATAACTATGGGAAAAATGGATATCACCTACAGGAAAATAAGACACTTTGGGACAAGAAAATCAGCTGTGAATATCAAGAACTCTGCAGGAACACTAGTGCTGAACAAAGAAGATGCAGCAAAAATGTGGAAAGAATATGTAGAGGGGCTCTACAGAGGTAATGAACTTCAAGACAATGTTGTAGCTAGTGAAGAGGAAGTAGATGAAGCTGAAATAGGATATACTATACTGAGAGAATAATTTTATACAGCCTTGATAGACCAAAGGTGACACAAGTAGACAACATTACCTCAGGTCTACTGAAGTTTCTGGGAGAACCAGTCATGACAAAACTATATCATCTTGCATCTAAGGTGTGTGAAATAGGCAAAATACCCTCACACTTTAAGAAAAATGCAATAATACCCATAGCAAAGACAGGTGTGAAAAATTACAAAACCATCAGTTTAATAAGTCATGGTTGTAAAATATTAACACCAAGTATTTACAGAAGACTGGAAAAGCTGGTAGTAGCTGACGTCTGGGAAGATCAGTATGGATTTAGATTAATGTGGGAACACGGGAGACAATACTCAATTACGAATTATCTTGGAACATAGATTAAAGAAGGGCAAACTACATTTCTAGCTTTTTTAGGTTTGGGGAAAGCTTTTGAAAATGTTGACTGGAATACACTTTTTCTAATTAGGAGCTCAGAAGGGGTAAAATATAGGAATGGAAGGTTATTTACAGCTTGTGCTAAACCAGACAGCAGTTAAGAGTCAAAGGGCACAAAAGGGAAGCATTGGTTGGGGAGGGAGTAAGTCAGTGTTGTAGTTTCTCTCCAGTGTTATTCAATTTGTACATGGAGCAAGCTGTGAAGGTGAGCAATGAGAAATTTGAAGAAGGAATTAAAGTTCAGGGTGAGGAAATAAAAACATTGTGCTTTGTCGATGACATTGTAATTCTGTTAGAGACAGCAAAGGACCTGGAAGAGCAATTAAACAGAATGGACAGTGTGTTGAAAGGAGTGTATAAGATGAACATTCAAGAGTAAAACAAGGGTACCAGTAATGGAATACAGTCTAAGAAAAGCAGATGATGCTGAAGAATTAAATTAGACAATGAAACAATATCGGTGGTAGATGAGTTCTGTTACTTGAGCAGTAAAATAACATACGGTATTGTGGTCACAGTACAGAGGAAATAAAATGCAGAATGGCAATGGGAAGAAAAGCATTTTTGAAAATGAGAAATTTTCTAACATCAAATATTAAGTGTAAGAAAGTCTTATGTGAAGGCACTTGTGTGGAGTGTTGCCTTGTATGGGAGTGTAACATCAATGATCAATAGTTCTGACTAGATAAGGATAAAAGCTTTTAAATGTGGTACTACAGGAGAATGCTGAAGATTAGGTGGGTAGATCGTATAACTAATGAGGTTCTAGACAGAATTTGGATGGGGGGGAGGGGAGGTGGGGGGGGGGGTGAGAGAGAGAAGTTCTGGCATACATTGATTAAGAGAAGGAATTGACTGGTAGGACACGTTCTTAGATATTAAAAAATTGTGAATTTAGAATTGGAGGGAAGTGTGTGTGGAGGGGGGTGGGTAAACATTGCAGGAGACCAAGATTTGACTACAGTTACCAGATTCAAATGGATGCAGGTTGCAATTCTTATGAGCAGATGATGTTTGCTCAGGATAGAGTAGGGTGGAGAACTGCCTCAAACCAGTCTTGGGACTGATGACCATAACAACAATAACACCAACAACATGTGATAAATTTGCTCTACAAACATCTATATATGTTATTGCAAATGGTCCCATGCTCCAATTAAAATTAGGGTGCACATGTTGCTGTATGGTGTAGATTATTTGTGTTAACATTGTCCTAACATATTATATAGGTTCTTAAAATAATTTGTACTCTTACAGGAGACATTGTGTCAAAAACTAAACAGTAGTCCTATAAAGAAATATCTGGAAATGTATTTATTGGACACTCTGTCTCACTAATAAGAAGATAGTTTGAAACATTTACAAAATACCTTAAAATGTAGGACATCACTCAAGATATGGGACAGTTGCTCATGCTAACTGCTCAAGAACACCAGATATCTCCCCCCTTCCAATAAATAATTCTATTTATAGCTTAAAGTGTAAAGGTAGTTTTTCCTAAGATATTGAATAATATAACAAGGATACTATGCAACTCACTGCAAATACATCTAGCTGCAACAGGAACAAAAAAGATAATTGTACACATGTAACCACTAGCCTGGATAAGAAAGGTAACACATACTGTCATTGATACAGTTGCACAGGCACACTTCACACACAACCATCATGTCCGGCTGGTGTGTTCATTGACTCATTGGTGATGATGGGATGGGAGGGGGAAAACGGGAAGACTGCTTTTGTGGAGGGGATATATGCAGTGGAAAAGTGTTTGATGTTTATATACAGGGTGAGTCATGAGTGATGACCCGTTTGCGTGCTACGACCATACCTGTTGCATACGGTTGGTGGTAGAAGTTTTGAAATGTGTGGCATGTTGGATGCTCTCTGTCCGGGTACCGTTCTGCATACACCCTGCAGGCTTCAGCTGCATTTGTCGACACTCGCCATAGATGAGTATCATCTCAGCCTTTTCAGAGTTCAAATACACCGTGGTCACAGTTCCTGCAACACTACACTATCACAGGCGCCTGGTAACAGTGTAGTACAGTTAGTCTGCGCGCAAAGATGAATGCAGAATAACAGTAACAGCAAGCGCTACATGCAGACACTGCGACACCTAGACCAAACCACAACAGTGCACTACAGCCACACTCATAAACACGGTTGTCATCGTAAACATGTCCCTGCAGATACTGCTCGGCGACTGTGGCCCGTGTGTTACAACACGCAACTGAAAGTCGGAGGGTTCAAGCGTCAACTTTAGGTTACAATATCTCCGGATGTAATTAACATTTTACAATGCAACAAACAGCACTGATTACGTATTTCTTTATATGTTCAGATGTGCTAACAAAACTAACGGGGTTCCATTTAAAAAAAGCAGGTATGTCTTAAAAAAACATACTTCCGTGCATTTTGTATGGTTTGTATTGACCAATTACAGTAGCCCCTCTCCTCACGTTCAGTCTGTGGAATTGGTTTGTCAGTATTTGATGTGGTTTACGAAATATATCCAGCAGTAATGTTAGGTGACTCACCCTGTATACAAGGGGTTTCAGAGTGAAACAGTACAAAATAACTCCGTGGGTTTAATTAATCACCAGAGGCCTGAACACAGCTCTCTCATTGTCTGAGTCAAAGGATTCCCTGTAAGAGCCAGTCCTCCACTGTGGCCTTCAGTTCCTCTGAGTTTACACGCTTTCCTTTGAGATGGTTTCTAAGCTGACCAAACTGGGAACTCGCAGGGCGACATGTCTGGACTGCAGGGTGGTTGCTCGAGCTCCTCACATTTGAACTTGGCAGTACACATTGTGTGACCCTAGTGATGCATGGGCGGGTGTTATCTTAGAGCAGGATCAGTCACTTGGTGAGCTGTCCATGCAGTTTGCTCCCTCTGGACATCAGTAGGCTAAGGAGAGTCTCACAGTACATGTCACTGTTAATTAGGGTGACCATATTTTCAGATCCAAAAAGCAGGATCTTCCAGTTACGGAACATATCTCAGGTCCACTGAAGCACAAGATACCACCTGACGGCCTTTAAATCATGGGTCATGATTCAATTATGCCAGTGAGTCAATGGAAGCACGGGATACCACCCGTCGGATTCGACTCATGGCATCGGTGTGTTGTAATAACAGCTATCTAGTGGCGAACTGTTCATTTTAAGGGGGCAACTACTTTTACTGAGGAGACAAGGATACATCAAGAACCTGTCAACCTAAGAGCAATTCAGCGTTCAGTACACATTTTCCTTTCACTTTCTGCATTATAACAACCAACAGATTACTTCACAGCTCACACATTAATGACTTTAAAAAACACACAAAGAGCTATCAAATCGGTAGCCTATTCTGTGACTTGCAGTTTTGCCAACAGCTCGTAGTCTTACTCAACGAGCTTAAATTTTAAATCTTTGGTCGTTGTCAAGCAGGAACTTCATTGGTTGTCACACAGGAATATGTGTCTGTGGGGTTGTCAGCTATTTCGCATCTATGGTCGTCACGTCGTGAATGATGCTTAAGTCTGCTATGACTGCAGACGACACGCATAGCAGACGCTGATGTATCAGCAAAACCTTTTCCTCCGTGAAAACTGTTTTCTATAAGGGTTTAATTCTTTTTTTTAATGTATAACTACAGATATCCCTCGAATAAAACAATAATCGAATTTCGCAGGATTAATATTGAAATACAGGATATTTTTAAGATTTTTTGACCTTGTTGCAGGTCGCAGGATAAGACCTAAAAAAGCAGGAGTATCCTGTGAAAAGCAGGACATCTGGTCACCCTACTGTTAATGGTTTTTCGGTGCTCAAGGAATTTGAGTATCAGACATTGGATGTTGAAAATGACGGTGAGCATAACCTTGCCTGCTGAGGGCACTGCCTTTTTATAGGGAGGTGAAAATGCATGCTTTGTGTTTGTAGATGTTGCACTAACAAGAAGACCACATGGGTATCAGATTTTAGAATTTTTTGATGTTTGTGGTATGCAAAGTTTAGAACACGAATAACAATCCATTTGACAGACCTGACAAGAATTCCCGAGAGAGATGACTTTGAAATTTTGCAAGTAAACATAAGTAGCAATAACTAAATCAGTTCTGGCATCTGTTGGTGTATCTCAGGTGATAGCATGCTGGCATCACAACCATAGACTCGGTGCCAGAAAACTTTTCATTTTCAAATTCTGTTATATAACAACACATTATGGGATCACTAATTCCATGTGTTGTCAGTTTTTGTGTGTATGTAGTTGATCTGAATGCTTTGTCATCCCCTAAAATGATGGTTGAGTAGGATAGCCAATTTGAAAGCCATTAGTGGCTATGGAGATGACTTCGCAAAAAATAGCATCATAGCTCTTCACAAACTGAACAATCAGAGACTACCCTCATCAACTAATAGTGGAACCAATACTGTAAAAAAATGACACTCATGTTTTTTATTGAAACCATCATTATTAATGAGCATTTACAAAATTTAGAAAATTATTAATAAACAAAAAGTGCATATTTTGTAAAAATTACCATTAGATATTAAAATTGTGTAAGTATTCAAACACAACAAAAATAGATTTCAAAAAAATGTGTTTCGACAGGATTCGAACCATCGACACTACAGTTGCTAGCTACAGTCTTCATGCATTTCAAACATCAACTTCAATTTGCAAATTCACTGGGTGTAACTGACGCATTGAATGCAACCAACACCATTCTTTTTGGGGTTTTTCATGCTAATATCTGTGAAAGGAATAATGCGGGATATCCATTTAGAAAACATTGTGTTTAAAATATGTGTTTGTATGAGACTCTCTCACTTTTCTTACTTTCATAAGCCCTTACCATATTTTCATGACTGTGAAAGTCATTTTTAATATCTTTTGTAATTCCAGTTTTTCATGAACATGATGTCTTCTCAGATGATATCCCAGTGCAGTGGATTCATAATCTTCATTTGCTGTAGATTTGTGTATTTTGCAGTTGTGGAAGAGGAGTCTTATTTTCTGCTGTATCATACCAAATTTGAAAAATTACATTCATTACAGATGTAGCTCAGAATTGTATTATTTTTTTACACATATGTGTTTCACATGATGTTTTTGTGCCTTTTTTCAGAGAGTTAAAGTAAAGTTGTTTGGTGCTTTCTATTGGATCATGATTGTACTGAAGAAACAGGTACGCTCTGGCGCAAAGTGGGAACAGCCATTTATTTTTGCTTATACTCCTGATGAGCCGTACTTCTTTGCTTCACAAAAATCCATAAAAACTGCTGTATCAGATGTGAGTATTAAATTGTTTCTTGATAGAAATGGTATTATGACATGCATTACTTATCTTACTATGTGATAAATACATATTATAAAAGTAGATGTATATGTGTGTTTTCATATGTTCCACATCTCCTTGTAAACTACTGGTCCAATTTCAACCAAACTTTGTATATATATTTCTCAATATCATTTAACAATTACTATTGGGGAGGGGGTAAGAACTACCTAGTACTACTCATAGTTAATGAGCTATGACATCATAAACAGTGAGAATTGCAGAAAACTGCCCTATTGTGTGACTCATGAATAAAGACTTCATTCAACTACTATTTGAGAACGAGAGCACTTGGCAAATTGAAACAAAATTCACTTAATCTCTAGCTTTTATGCACCTTTTTCTTGTTGACAATCTCAGCAAAATGGTAAAAAAAGTTTATCAGTTACTACTTTTCTGGTGCTCATGTGGTAAAACGACACGACATAATAATTTATTACATCCACACTACTAATTGTATTCACAAGACATTTTACAGACAAAATACAAAAATACCACTTAAATGTACCTTCAAAATTATCTTGTAGTACAAGGTGTGATGAAATGTTCAGTGAATGATCTCTTGGAAATATAGGAAACAAGATATACAAACAAAATACCTTTACTGGTCTTCAAAGTAATCTCCATTGGCTACAGTACACTTCTGACATCGGTTGTACAGATGTTGGAAACTGTCAGCAAATGATATTTGTCGAATCACACTAAGCACTGACGTCATGTGTTGTTGGATCTCCACAGCCATTGTGAAACATAAGTCTTTCGGGGCTAATTTAAGGTGAGGAAACAGAAAGAAGTCTGCTAGTGCCATATATATACGAAAAATTCCTAGCAGGAAAAATAAAAAAATAAAAAATAGACGAAGATTACTCACCAGGCGAAGGAGCACAGGTGTGACAGCATCACAAATAAATAAATGAATACACACACACACACACACACAATCGCAAGCTTTCGCAACCCAGTTGCGTCTTCAGGCAGTAGGGAAGGAGAGGGAAAAGGAAATGATGAGGGTTTTAAGGAAGGGGGTAAGGAGCCATTCCAATCCCAGGAGAGGAAAGACTTACCTTGGGGGAAAAATGGAAGGTAAACAAATGCACACATGCCCACACATTCACACAGACACAAGTACACCTAGGCAGACATACTGTAGAAAGCAAAGAAGTTAAGGAGCCATTCCAATCCCGGGAGAGGAAAGACTTACCTTGGGGGGAAAAATGGAGGGTAAACAAATGCACACATGCCCACACATTCACACAGACACAAGTACACCTAGGCAGACATACTGTAGAAAGCAAAGAAGTTAAGAGTTCTACAGTATGTCTGCCTAAGTGTACTTGTGTCTGTGTAAATGTGTGGGTGTATGTGCATTTATTTACCTTCCATTTTTCCCCCCAAGGTAAGTCTTTCCTGTCCCGGGATTGGAATGGCTCCTTACCCCCTTCCTTAAATCCCTCATCATTTCCTTTTCCCTCTCCTTCCCTTCTGCCTGATGAAGCAGCTAGGCTGTGAAAGCCAGCATTTTTGAGTGTGTGTGTGTCCGTGTGTTTATTTGTTGCTATTACTGCCTGTGCCCCTTCGCCTGGTAAGTGTTCTTCATCTATTTTTTACGTATATATATATATATATATATATATATATATATATATATATATATATATATATATATATATATATATATATATATAACGATTATTAAGACGAAAAATTCCTAGCAGGAAAAATAAAATATAAAAAATAGACGAAGATTACTCACCAGGTGAAGGAGCACAGGTGTGACAGCATCACAAATAAATAAATGAATACACACACACACACAATCGCAAGCTTTCGCAACCCAGTTGCGTCTTCAGGCAGTAGGGAAGGAGAGGGAAAAGGAAATGATGAGGGTTTTAAGGAAGGGGGTAAGGAGCCATTCCAATCCCGGGAGAGGAAAGACTTACCTTGGGGGGAAAAATGGAGGGTAAACAAATGCACACATGCCCACACATTCACACAGACACAAGTACACCTAGGCAGACATACTGTAGAAAGCAAAGAAGTTAAGTTATAGAAGTTAAGAAGTTAGACAGAGATACCACTTGAGGCAGAGGCTCTGTCCAGAGAACTGATGCAAAGATGTTAAGAAGGTGGGTGGGAATTCAAATTTAGCGGAGGTTGAGACCAGGTGGGCAACGGGAAGAGAGAATATGCTGAAGGGCTAGTTCCCATCTCCGGAGTTCTGAAGGATTGGTGTCAGTGGGAAGTATCCAGATAACCCGGACGGTGTAGCACTGTGCCAAGATGTGCTGGCCGTGCACCAATGCGTGTTTAGCCACAGGGTGATCCTCGTTACCAACAAACACTGTCTGCCTGTGTCCATTCATGCGAATGGACAGTTTGTTGCTGGTCATTCCCACATAGAACGCTTCACAGTGCAGGCATGTCAGTTGGTAGATCACGTGGGTACTATCGCAAGTGGCTCTGCCTTTGATCGTGTACACCTTCCGGGTTACGGGACTGGAGTAAGTGGTGGTGGAAGGGTGCATAGGGCAGGTTTTACAACGGGGACGGTTACAAGGGTAGGAGCCAGAAGGTAGGGAAGGTGGTTTGGGGATTTCATAGGGGTGGACTAGGAGGTTACGGAGGTTAGGTGGGCGGCGGAAAGACACTCTCGGTGGAGTAGGAAGGATGTCATGAAGGACGGATCTCATTTCGGGGCAGGATTACTTCCGTCCTTGCTCTGTTACTTTTCGAAATCTTTTCTGTCATCTTACTTTCCCTTTGGTTTTTTATTTTTATTATTCATTATTTATTCATCATTTTTTTACATTTTACATATCAGTTCATTGCTACATTCACTCCTTTGTTTACTGTTCATAGTCCGCTAATTCTTACAACAATACGTTTTCTTCCAAACCTTTTCCTATTAGTACGTTTATTTTGATATTTACCACTTTCATTGCTCCTGCTTCCGCCTGTAACACGCCGCTCATTCAATTTTCTCGTTTAAAATCGTTAACACTCTTTCCTAACAATAGTTTCTTTTGTGTCCCAACTTCGTCGCCGCTTTTGTGTCCCAGCCTCGTCGTAGGTGTCGGTGGCCGAGTTGAATGAGACCGACACGCTGGTGCAGGTACGGAGGGGAGCAGCCAGAAACTATAAACACTCGAGTAAATTAGAAAGATGTATATATTGCACAGAATGTAACAATACTTAACTTTTACATAGTACTGCAGAATGTTGATACATAGTTGTTAGAGGCCTGCCTAGTGCCTGTACAATAGCAAAGTCTTCACTCGTGCCTATCGGATTACGAAGGTCCTAACTCGTTGCTATCTCAGTCCGAAGTGCGAAGTGGCCGATGTCCTTCAGTGGTGGCCACGAGCGGCGTTGTACCAGAGGGCGCTCGTGGCTGTCGTCGGAAGAACGCCGCGCCGTGCATGCATTGCGGCGCGCGGCGAAAGTAAGTGGCGCGCACTTTGTACTTGTGCGACACCACACCCCTCCCCCCCAAACCGCCGCGCCGTCGTGGCGTAGGGCTGAGGGCCACGGCGACGGCACTGGGAGGAGGGCCTGGGCGGGGGCGTTACTGGTGGGACGGGCGTCGTAGCGGAGGCCGGGATCGAGACGCCGTCCGCGCCCCGGCATCCGCCTTGCGATCCTCCAGGGAACCCGCCGAAACCTGGGGAAGGGCGCCCGCCCCCGCCCAGAGGGAGCAGGTCATCTTCTGAGGTGCGTGGCCCAAGCTGGGGGGGCCCGCACGGTCCCGGAGTCCCTCTCGGTGACGCTGTCATCTGCGGCGGTGACAGCGGCGGCGACGACTGCGTCGGATGTACGTCGACGTCCATAGGGATCTCGTAGTCCGGGGACGAACGATGTGGTTGTGCTCCCTGGCGGTGAACTGGGTCTGGAATCAAGAAACCGGAGACAGGATCGCGCGGCCTATGCAGACGCAATTGGTTTGCGTGGCGCCGCAGCTCCGACCCTGTGGAAGAACGTACAACAAACATATTGCGCCCAAGCACGCGTTGAATGGTGCCCGGCAACCATGTCTTCTTGTTTCCAGCAAACACCCTGTACAGCACCGGCGTAGAAACCTGAAAACGCGTAGCGCCATACGAACCGACTCGGTGCGTGGGAGGCTGCAGCAGGTGAAGGAGAGTGCGGTGACGGCGGCCGTGTAGCAGCTCGGCAGGAGACGGGCCGTCACGTGGCATGCACCGATACGTAGACAGGAAAATTTGAAGAGCTTGCTGCCTGGAGTGCTGACCTTTCATCTTCTCCATGTGAGACTTGAATGTTCGAACGAAACGTTCTGCTTCACCATTGGACTGAGGGTGAAAAGGTGCGGTGGTGATATGCTGAATGCCATTCACACGACAAAACTGTTGAAATTCCGCACTAACAAACTGAGGTCCATTGTCACTGACGATAGTTTCAGGCAAGCCTTCGATGCAAAACACTGATGTTAAGGCACTGATTGTACTAGAAGCTGTCGTTGAGTTCATGGCAATCACAAAAGGAAACTTGCTGAAAGCGTCTACAACAATTAACCAGCGCGTATTCCAGAAAGGTCCGGCAAAGTCAATGTGTAAACGTTGCCATGGTCCCTTGGGGCGTGGCCAATCTGAGAAACGTTGCGGTGGAGCCACCTGATGCTCCGCACAAACAGTACACTGTGACGTCATGTCCTCTATCTGAGCGTCCATACCAACCCAGGTACAATGACGTCTGGCCAGTTGCTTTGTCCTAACAATGCCCCAATGTCCTTGATGCAGGAGGCGTAACACTTCACGTTGCAGGGAACGAGGAACAATCACTCTTGCTTGGTCGTTGTCGGTATGCAACAACAGTACACCCTGACTTAAAGATAATGCATGACGTTGTGCAAAATAACGTCGAACCAGAGGCCGATCAATATCTTTGGCTCTGGCAGGCCAACCAAAGCGAACAAAACGTGCTACCACACTTAAGTCTGCATCCGCAGCCGTTTCCTGTGCAACCCGACGAGAGTTCAAAGGGAAATCTGCGACAGCGGAAGCATCTCTGGAGTCTATCTGACAACATGCCATTTCTGAAGAATCAAACGACACATCCTGGCCAACCGGAAGTCGGGAAAGTGTGTCCGCGTTAGCATGTTTAGTGGTAGGTCGGTACAAAATCTCATACTGATAATTAGACAATATCAAGGACCATCTCTGAAGCTTTTGTGCCGTTCGTGGCGGAATCGGCTTTGTGGGTGAGAACAACGACGTGAGAGGCTTGTGGTCTGTCAACAAATAGAATTTTCTGCCATAGAGATAATGATGAAACTTTGTGACGCCGTAAATTATTGCTAAGGCCTCCTTTTCTATCTGACTGTAATTCTGTTGCGTCGGCGTCAGTAGCTTGGATGCAAAGGCAATAGGACGATCGTGAGAACCAATACGATGTGAGATTACTGCGCCGAGACCGTACGATGAGGCGTCAACTGCTAACACTACAGGCTTCTGGGGGTCAAAGGGAATCAGACATGCATCACTGAGTAGTGCAGACTTTAAGTTGTCAAAGGCAACCTGGCAATCTTTGGACCATACAAAAGGAACATTCTTCCTACGTAAGTGATGCAGTGGAGCTGCAATCTGAGAGGCATTGGGAATAAACCTGAAATAATAGTTAAGCTTTCCCATTACTGCTTGCAATTCATGCACATTCTTAGGAGGAGGCAAGTCTTTGATTGCTCTAAGATGTGACTGTAAGGGATGAATTCCTTGGGCATTAATCACATGGCCTAGGTACTCTATTTCAGTTTGAAAAAACGAACACTTTGCTTTATTGCAACGTAGACCTGCTGCAGTCAAAACTTTGAAAAGGCACTCCAGGTTTGCTAAATGTTCTTCAACTGTACGTCCGGATACCACAATGTCATCTAAATAGTTCGAACAACACGGTACGGAAACTGTCAGCTGTTCCAAAAAACGCTGAAAAATAGCGGGAGCGGAAGAACTGCCAAAGGGTAGGCGTTGAAATTGAAAAAGGCCCATGTGAGTATTAATGACGAAAAATTTTTTTGACTCGTCATCAAGTGGAATTTGTAAGTATGCCTCTGCTAAATCAATCTTGGAAAAGAAGCGAGACTGTCCTAATTTGTCCATAAGTTCGTCAGGTCTGGGCAGGGGGTAAGTGTCTACAATTGTTTGACTGTTGACAGTTGATTTGAAGTCCGCACAGAGACGAAGTTTTCCTGACGGCTTGGGTATAATTACTATAGGCGAGGCCCACTGACTCGCAGAAACAGGAGAAATCACCCCACTATCTTGCCAACGTTTAAGTTCTTCGGCAACTGTATCACGCAAGGCGATAGGCACTGGTCTAGCTTTACGAAATTTTGGAACTGCAGATTCTTTTAAAGTCACATGTGCCACGAAGTCTTTTGCACAACCTAGTTCCGGCGAAAACAAGTCACTGTATTTGTCACACAATGCATTGATTTTATCCTGAGGCACTATTGACGAAATTTGAAGCACATCTCTTTGAATTGATAAACCAAACAAGTCAAAAGCATCTAGTCCAAAAATGTTCTGTGTCGATTTGGCCTGAAGAACTACAAAAGCAACTGTTTTTGTTACACCTTGAAAAGAGGCGGGCAGGCTACATGTTCCTAGCACGGGAATATTTTCACCTGTGTAAGCTGTTAACACTTGCTGTGACGGCGACAATTTTGGCGAACCCAGAAGTTCATACGTCTCTTTATTCATTAATGTGACAGAGGAACCAGTATCGAGCTGAAATTGCACAGTCTTATTTTCTATAGAGAGAGTAACAAACAGCTTGTACTTCTGTCGCACGACCGGTGCGTGAATGTGGGCAACGTCTAATACATATTGTTTTCTGCGCTTGCGCGGGTTGCATGCGGTAGGAAGCGGCGCATACTCGGCACACAGCGGATTAACCACACTGTCACTAGATGACACTACCGCCGGATCGGCGTCCGCGCAATGCGAGGCTACTGCACTAAAATTACTTTGAGTAGCTACACCAATTCTACTGTCTCTAGCTACACAGTACGGGGCACTATTACAGTTAGAAGTCGCAGAAGGCACTATTTTCACTACAGGAATGCACTGTTCATAGCCATGTTGCTTGTCCCGAACCCTTTTCCGTTGCACTGTTTTACGCGCTCGTCGGCGCTTGCTACGTGGCTCACTATATAGTTGTGCAGTAGGCGCAGAAGAACTTTCTCGCAATTGAGAACCAAGCAAAGCACTGTTCAATTCCACAGCCCGTATAACATTTACAGAATGAACTGTTCTCGCACTTTGCGAAGCACTGTTTCTAACGTTACTGTTCTTTGAGTTTTTAATTTGCATACACACAGACTGCACATGTCCTGATTTGCCACATTGATAACAGGTTGCGTTGCGACTAGGGCAATGAGCACGCTTGTGGCGAGACACACACTGGGGGCAAGATTTACGTACATTTTTCTGAAATGAGCGTTGGCGCCCGTTATTCAAATTACTGTTTCTAACACGACGGGGCGACCTTTGCGTCGCACTTTTACACTGGCTACTGTTCACTGTCAGTTCAGCACGGCCTGTAGAATTTAAAGAATCACAAGTGCTATACTGAGAACTACGGCTAGGAAAGCGTCCGTTACGGCGCACTGAATTTACACTATGGCTTTGCATTTCTACATCAGCTAAGTCAAAAGTATCATGCGCTTCTATAAGCTGCAGTACACTGTCTAAGGAGGGGTCAGACTGTTTCAGAATTGCTGCTCTAATTCTGGGGTCCTGAATGTTCTGCGTAATTGCGTCCCTCAACATCACATCACTATACGAAAGTCCACAAGAACAAGTAAATTTACATTTGCGGGTTAAGCCCTTCAACTCGGTGATCCACTCTTGGTGTGACTGTTCAGGTAATTTTTTCAGTCTGAAAAATCGGTATCGTGCAGCGGCTACAAGAACTTTTCTCTCATAATGAGCATTCAGTGCATCTACAATTTGTTCAAAGTCTACATCACGAGGAGATGCGTGCGGGAATAGTTTTTGCAATAGTACGAAAGTCTGGGGGCCCACAATCGATAAGAAAAGGTTCTTCACTCTCTGACCTGTAATTTGATGAGCCGCGACGAGTTCTTGAAACTGCGCGAAATAGTCACTCCATTCTTCCTCACGTTCGTTGTACTGGCGGAACGTCGGAAGCGGTGCGGCGGCAGGTGTGGGCTGCTGATGTGACGACTGTTGTTGTTGGTGAGCAGCCTGTGTCGTCAACTGCGACACGGCCTGGAGAAGCTGGGTAATTTGCGCCGTCTGTAACTGAATAATTTCCATTAAGTTTGGGTTCGGGGTAGTGGCCATGCTGACCGATTAGGCGCCGCGTATACAAGTAACTTAGTACAAAACACAAATGCAATATGAAAGGAGGACGCTCTGCAACAAAAAAGTCCACAAAATACGTAACAGAATATGTTCCCCCAAAAATCTTATAATAAGGGTGGGTGGGCGGGAGCAATTTTTGCGTGCTCCGACTGCTGCTGTCTGGCTGCTGCAAGCGGGCTGGTCCAAGGTTCTATCACTCCTCGTCGCCACTTTTGTGTCCCAACTTCGTCGCCGCTTTTGTGTCCCAGCCTCGTCGTAGGTGTCGGTGGCCGAGTTGAATGAGACCGACACGCTGGTGCAGGTACGGAGGGGAGCAGCCAGAAACTATAAACACTCGAGTAAATTAGAAAGATGTATATATTGCACAGAATGTAACAATACTTAACTTTTACATAGTACTGCAGAATGTTGATACATAGTTGTTAGAGGCCTGCCTAGTGCCTGTACAATAGCAAAGTCTTCACTCGTGCCTATCGGATTACGAAGGTCCTAACTCGTTGCTATCTCAGTCCGAAGTGCGAAGTGGCCGATGTCCTTCAGTGGTGGCCACGAGCGGCGTTGTACCAGAGGGCGCTCGTGGCTGTCGTCGGAAGAACGCCGCGCCGTGCATGCATTGCGGCGCGCGGCGAAAGTAAGTGGCGCGCACTTTGTACTTGTGCGACACCACAGTTTCTCTATTGTTTATAACCATTTTCGTCATTTCTTAGTTACCTTACGATTGCTTCCATTCCCGTTTTTCCACATTTCTGTTCATGTTTAATACTTTTCCGATCAATTTCAGCAACTTTCCGTTGGTTTTGATTGCACTTTTCATTCGTCAGACTATTTCAGCCTCAAAATCGTAATCTACTACCATATAACCAATCCTGTTTAGACGTTTTCCTTGCATTTTCACGCAGTTTTCTCGTTCTTTTTCCGATTTTCACCTTCCTTAAACCCTTTTTTCACGCCATACCACTACCAAACCCTTTTATACTACGTTGTTGATAACTAAAGTTGACCACAGTATCAACAACAAATTTTAAAAACTTTTCCTATTTCCTTTCTTTTCTCACCTGAAATTCTGCCCACTTTCATCTCCCTCCTGACATGTAAATATATTTTTACACTTATTTTTACGTTTTATTTTTTATTTGTTCATTGCAGCCTATTACATAGCCCATATTTCCCACTCCTCCTTCATCCATATACTATGCCTCCCTCACAACATCCCTATAACAACCCCATCCATTTTTATGTACATTCCCTCCGAAAACATGCTTTCTCCCTAGCCAAATTACGCTCCCACATTCTTTTTATGCAGGCTTGTCTGACATTTGGAATCACTCCCAAGGGCCTCACACTAAAAGTTCCCATCTCTGGCTGTAACCCATCCTTTCATCCCGCTCTATACCAATTCCAAACTGAACAATCAATAGCCCTCACCCGACTAATCCTTAACCTACACATCAACTCCGCTAATGAACACACCTGTCAACTCCTATCGCTAATCAAAATCCTCAACCTTTCCTCTCCCACATCCACACCTACTGTCCAGAACATCCTCCTTCAGGCCAACTGCAAATTAGAACAATATGCCACCCACCACCTCAAAAAACTATCCAATCTCCTGGTCACCCACCTCCGGAAAGGCAATACTCTCTCCCTCAACAACCTCTCCAATAAACCTCAACCTCCCCTTATTGCACACAAACCCAGTCTCTCCCATCTACTCAATCTCCCACTCCCAACTCCTCTCCCCCCTAAACCTCAAAACTCCAATCTACACAATCCGGAACCACAACATCCTAATTCAGTAATCAACCTCTCCTCCAAACCTCTCTCCCAATCTGAAACCTCTGTCCTATCCAAAGGCCTCACCTTTAGTCCTACTCCCAAATTCAACCACACAGCTCTCGTCAAAGATCTACTTTCCTATACTCGGAGTCTTTGCTGGAGATACCACTTTGCCACGAAGAAGAATAATCCTACTCCCTATGACCCAGCTCCCCAAGACATCATTCCAATTGAACCCTGCCTAGAACAGTTCCGTCCTCCATCACAGCGAGACCCACCTGCTCTTCCTCAAAACCACCCTCTTCAAACCTTCCAGGAATTCCTTACTTCCCACCTTGCCTCCCAGTCTTTCCTGAGAAACCTTAATCCTACTCCCAACATTACCGCAGCTGAATCCCGAGCTATCCATGATCTGAAGGCTGACCATTCCATCATCATTCTCCCAGCCGACAAGGGATCCACGACCGTGGTACTTGATCGGCGGGAGTATGTAGCTGAGGGACTGCGTCAGCTCTCAGACAGTACCACATATAAAGTCTTTCATGGCAATCCCATCCCCGATGTCCAGGCAGAGCTTCAAGGAATCCTCAAAACCTTAGGCCCCCTACAAAACCTTTCACCTAACTCCATTAACCTCATGACCCCGCCGACACCCCGCACTCCCACCTTCTACCTACTTCCCAAGATTCACAAACCCAATCATCCCGGCCGCCCCATTGTGGCCGGTTACCAAGCCCCTACAGAACGAATCTCTGCCTACATAGACCAACACCTTCAACCCATCATGTGCAGTCTCCCATCCTTCATCAAAGACACCAACCACTTCCTCGATCGCCTGAAATCCTTACCCAGCCTGTTACCTCCAGAAACCATCCTTGTAACCATTGATGCCACTTCCCTATACACAAATATCCCACATACCCAGGGCCTTGCTGCGATGGAGTATTTCCTTTCACGCCGACCACCCACTTCCCTACCTAAAACCTCTTTCCTTAATACCCTAGCCAGCTTCATCCTAACCCACAACTTCTTCACTTTTGAGGGCCAGACATACCAACAACTAAAGGGAACAGCCATGGGAACCAGGATGGCCCCCTCGTACGCAAACTTATTCATGGGACGCTTAGAGGAAGCCTTCCTGGATACCCAAGCCTGTCAACCCAAAGTGTGGTACAGATTCATTGATGATATCTTCATGATCTGGACACACAGTGAAGAAGAACTCCAGAATTTCCTCTTCAACCTCAACTCCTTTGGACCCATCAAATTCACCTGGTCCTATTCCAAATCCCATGCCACATTCCTCGATGTCGACCTCCATCTGTCCAACGGCCAACTCCACACATCCGTCCACATCAAACCTACCAATAAACAACAGTACCTGCATTATGATAGCTGTCATCCATTCCATATCAAACGTTCCCTTCCTTACAGCTTAGGTCTTCGTGGCAAACGAGTCTGCTCCAGTCCTGAAGCTCTGAACCAGTACTCCAACAACCTATTAACAGCTTTCACATCCCGTGGCTATCCTCCTAATCTGGTAGAGAAACAAATTGCCAGAGCTACTACCTCATCCCCCCAAATTCAGAACCTTCAACAGAAGAATCCCAGAAGTGCCCCTCTTGTCACCGGATACTTTCCGGGACTGGAGCGGACTCTAAATGTGGCTCTCCAGCAAGGATACGACTTCCTTAAATCCTGCCCCGAAATGAGATCCGTCCTTCATGACATCCTTCCTACTCCACCGAGAGTGTCTTTCCGCCGCCCACCTAACCTCCGTAACCTCCTAGTCCACCCCTATGAAATCCCCAAACCACCTTCCCTACCTTCTGGCTCCTACCCTTGTAACCGTCCCCGTTGTAAAACCTGCCCTATGCACCCTTCCACCACCACTTACTCCAGTCCCGTAACCCGGAAGGTGTACACGATCAAAGGCAGAGCCACTTGCGATAGTACCCACGTGATCTACCAACTGACATGCCTGCACTGTGAAGCGTTCTATGTGGGAATGACCAGCAACAAACTGTCCATTCGCATGAATGGACACAGGCAGACAGTGTTTGTTGGTAACGAGGATCACCCTGTGGCTAAACACGCATTGGTGCACGGCCAGCACATCTTGGTACAGTGCTACACCGTCCGGGTTATCTGGATACTTCCCACTGACACCAATCCTTCAGAACTCCGGAGATGGGAACTAGCCCTTCAGCATATTCTCTCTTCCCGTTGCCCACCTGGTCTCAACCTCCGCTAAATTTGAATTCCCACCCACCTTCTTAACATCTTTGCATCAGTTCTCTGGACAGAGCCTCTGCCTCAAGTGGTATCTCTGTCTAACTTCTTAACTTCTATAACTTAACTTCTTTGCTTTCTACAGTATGTCTGCCTAGGTGTACTTGTGTCTGTGTGAATGTGTGGGCATGTGTGCATTTGTTTACCCTCCATTTTTCCCCCCAAGGTAAGTCTTTCCTCTCCCGGGATTGGAATGGCTCCTTACCCCCTTCCTTAAAACCCTCATCATTTCCTTTTCCCTCTCCTTCCCTACTGCCTGAAGACGCAACTGGGTTGCGAAAGCTTGCGATTGTGTGTGTGTGTGTATTCATTTATTTATTTGTGATGCTGTCACACCTGTGCTCCTTCGCCTGGTGAGTAATCTTCGTCTATTTTATATATATATATATATATATATATATATATATATATATATATATATATATATATATTCCAGACAAACTGTGTCCCTATTGCAAGACAAAGTTCTATTAACATGATGTCAGGGAATGGTGGGGTGCACCTTATAAAAACTACTTAGCTTGGATTCTGATGTTCAATGAGATGGCCGGTCTGCATTGTTGTTGAAGTCCATTGAGCCAGGTTTGCTTAGTAGGAGCTACATTCACTTAAATGAAATGGTGGTCAACGTTAAATGATAAAAACGATGAACTCAGTTATTTAAACTTTTCTGAATAAATGTTTTATTGCCTTGTTGCATTGTTAGTGTTACACAATTAAATTTTCAGACAACCAGAAAAGAAACACCTTGTCAGGAACACAGCCCGATATAATCTAACACAATATGGCCTCTCTCCAAACATTTGAGAGAGTACTGCATAAACATGACAATAACTATATTCTGTAAATTTTATTTATATTTTAAACAAAGATCAAAAATAGGTTATAAATTTTGTCTGAAATTCCTTTTCATAATAATGCATTTTGTCAACTTGGTAGTACACAGTTACTGTAATTCTATTTATACTAGGCATATAAATAACAAGTGTGAACATGACTTTATAAATTTACATATTAGGCCTACTCAAATTAAGGGTTCTATATATGATTTTTATGTAGGTAAGTCAATAGTTTGTAATTATTGTACTGGTGTTTTGTTTTTTAGACTTGTAATGCTATAACACAAGTTCTCACACTGAGCCATGTTAGCTGGGTCGCGGCATGTTCCATGGCTTTTCACGATAGGGGGCACTTGTTGACATATATTTCAATGTATATCCATGGCCACCTCATTGTCACCAGTGTGGTTTGTAAAATATGAGACCATTCACCACACTTTTCAGACAGACCTTGTACCTCAGGGGATATGTTCTCAAAAACAATGAAAACCATGAAAATCAACCACATAATGTGTTAGGTTGTAATGTGTAATGTGTTATGTATTTCTTACTGACTCCATTTGCAACACATTTTGCAGACAATTCCATAATATTCCATTTTAGGGACTTGGAAAATTGTATTATTGTATATCACATAATTGAACAGGAGATATGACATCATGAGGATTCGGCTGCAAGGAAATGAAACTGGAATAAATAGTGTGTGGAGTAGGAGGAGGTGGTCAGACAGTGAAGATGATGTACTACATAAGACAGTAATAAATATGCACCTGGACAACACCAGGAACTGACAAAAATGACGATATAATTATATGTTAAAAATAGTTAAAACCTGGTGTCATCCGGGTATTTATTTATTTGTTAAAGCTTTGAGTTAGTACTTCTCATATCCCTTCTCTCTCTGTACATCCACTTTTTTCTTAATAACATCTGATATTTATGAGAGAGTATTCAAGAAATAAGGCTGTCTTGCATAATGTACAAAATAACTGGATTATCCAAACAAAGAAAGGTAGTCATAAAGATGCAAATTGCCACTTTAATACATTCATTTGATTCAAAACTTAATAATAAACAATATTTCTGATTATTTGTGCGAAATGTAATATGAATAAATTCTTTGGGAAGCCCACCCCTCATGTATTTGTTCATGTGAGGTACATGGAGATGTCAAAACCAATCTGCAGTTTTAATGTGTTGTCATATGATTTATTAATCGTAATAGAAAATGAAAGTCTCACTGGAAACTACAGTCTCTTGACGTTAAAAGGTAGATCTGCTGGAAATAATGGGTATTCCTTGGATTTACACTGTTTCATTCTCTTCCTTTCCCTGTAGTTCTATAGAAGGCTACTGCTTTCGTCTACAGCTGAGTACGTTTCACCGTTGGTTCACAATTGTCAACAGCACTGTCAGCTTTCAGGAATTTCTTTCAGTTGACTGGAATACGGGAGTATCTTTGTAGTAAATACGTAAATTTTTTAAAATGTGGTACATAATGGGAAAAGTTTTTACCCATAGCAATATATACGATCTCATATTTATTGAATTATATTTTGTAAAATTGTATAATTTTGTAGGTATATATACATTTGTATAAGCACTGCATGTCAGTAAAATTTGTTACGAATACAGTTAGTAGTAAAGTAGTAATACATTAATATCTGGTGTGTGATGGGGTGGTTTTCCATGAACGTTACTGTTAATGTCCTTATCTCATGAACTTATGTATCATAGCTGAATGTGCCTCGACATTGTATCACAGTGCACGTGTGTGTATACTGTCTGTAAAATTTCCTGTGGCTACATTTTGTAGTGTCTACACTATAAATTGTGACATCATACTGAATGCCCTAGTTTAGTCCATGAACAGCGAAAAAGTAGTAAGCGAGAAACATTTTTGCCATCACTATTTTACTGTGGTTGTTAGTGAGAAAAAGTATAATGAAGGTTTGAAATTATGTTTAATCTGTGTTGAAGGTAACTAAGTACTCTCATTCTCATACAATGTATGAATGAAGTGTCATCACATGATGTAGCAGTTTTTTGCGATTCCTATTGTTTGTCATTTCTCCTGGGCCATGTGCGTATGTGGTTTGTAACCCTACATAAATTGTCACCTCATGGTAAGGAATGTAGATAATTTGGTTTAAATTGGTCTTGTGGTTTAGGAGAGATTGAGCAGCATTGTCACTTTATGCAGCAGTTTTTTTTCTTTCTTTCTTTGTATCTCATTGTTTATGACATCATATCTTGTGAACTACGTTATTCTAAAACTTATGTTTACTGTCCTCATGGATTGAAGCTTACGCGTGTGAAATTTCATAAAGATTGGAACAAAACTGTACATTTATATGCAATACACAAACACACACACACACACACACACACACACACACACACACACACAAATAGTAATAAATGTGTTGTCAATGACCCCTCCTTGTACTCAAGTAGTGTCATAAATTAAATTTTTCTGTAATTTAGATCAACTCTTTCTCCTTTTTTATTTGATCTTGTTGTGACCGCCATTAGAAAACATCTGAAGTTGCAAGGGCGTGCCGCAGGAAGCAGCAGACGTCAGTGGCAATTGTGTCAACCTTCACACTCAATCATTTGAGGACGTGTAAGCATGTTTTCTGCCATGCATTCTATTATCCAACAGTATGTGGAAGCTGACTTGGCTGTCTGAGTTCACTTATTTGTGCAGTATATACTTACCAGTTGTGAGGTGTGCCATGCCAGTACACAATATCTTTGTATTGTTCTAATGAACTGTAATAAAACTATATTTCTCATCAAGTGTCTTTCTATTGCTCAGGTTAGTTCAGATTTTCAGTTTTCTTCTATAGCATTGCATTTCAGTAGTCTCTTTTTATCAAAATTGTCTATCTTCTATTTTTCATTTCTATAGAAGGCTATAATTTCTTACACATCCCATCAGAAAATGCTTCCTAACATTTGCCTGCAAAAGGCATAGGTTCACATTCTGGGAAAGCACATAATTTTAATCCACCCAGAAGATTCATTTATATTTGGTTTTCTCATATTTCTTTTTTGTAAGAGATTTATCTTGCTGTTGCCAGTTTGTTTTTTAAATACCTTCCTCGATTTCTGGGCTATCACAGGATGCCTGGGTGGTGAATTCATAATAAAAACAATAATATTCAAAGTGGCTAATTTTTTAATTGTACTGTATGTTACTATTATTATTATCATTATTAGTGGGTAGTTCACTGGCAGTAGAAATATTTTCGAGTTTGTTTTTAGTATGAATACTTAGATAAACTCTACTGCATATGGACGTCCTCGATGGTTTTAAACCTCTCATTCCTTGGGCACTTCTTATGACATCCATGTGGAGTTAGTCAGTGGGCATTTGTTACTTCACACTATCTTCAAACACCTTATGCTGCTGCTGGCGGAGTACTTCAAAGTGATTAATTTACAGCACCAACTGCATGTACTACACTGAACAGCCATAGAAACAGGCATTAAAATATGTATGGAGACACAGATATATCTACACACTCACAGGGCCGCAGTGAGGTTGGCAACACCTGGGGCAGGTGTTAACATTGGGTACTACTGCTACAGTGGCAGATTATCACAATTTAAGTGAGTTTGAATGTCATATTTCAGTTGGCGAACGAGCGATGGGACAGCATTTCTGAGGTAGCAGTTAGGTAGGGATTTTCCCATGTAACCACTGAAAGATTACATTGTGAATATCTGGAATCTGGTAACATGTCAGTTCTCTGACAGCATTGCAGCTGGGAAAAGATCCTGTAAGAATGAGAATGACAAGGTTTGAAGAAAATCGTTCAACATGACAGAAGTGTGACCCTTCCACAAAATGCAGCGGAGTTTAGTGCTGCACCATCAACAAATGTCAGCATCTGAACCTTTTAATGAAACATCGACACGGTCAATTTGTGTGCCCTTGCCGATTGTGTGACCCGAATCTTTACACCTCGCTCGGGCCTGTCGACACTGACATTGGGCTGTTGCCGACTGGAAACGTGTCAGCCAGCCTGCCGAGTCTCATTTCCAGTTGTATTGAGCCCACAGTCGTGTACGGGTATGGAGATGACCTTCTGAATTCGTGGATCCTGCCAGTCAGCAGCAGACTGCACTGTAGAGCTGTTGGAGCTCCTGCAATGAGCGTGTGTAGTTGCATTGATAGGGAACGTCAATATGTCTAGATATGACTGTGACACGTGCATACACATCCTGGCTCATCACCAACATCCATTCAAGTCCATTGTGGATTCTGTCAGACCTGGCAATTCCAGCAGGAAAATGCAACAACCCATCCATAACAGCTACAGTGTGGCTCCAGAAACACTTATGAGTTTAAGCACCTCCACTGACTACCAAACTGTTTAGTTTTAGATGGTTTAACTTGCCAGGCGAAAAAGCACCAGTAGTCTATAGACACACATAAATTAAAAAAAAAGAAAAGAAAAGAAAAGAAAAGAAAAACACACACACACACACACACACACACACACACGTATGTATGTACGTACATATGTACACACGTGCGGGTGTGCAGATGAAGCTTATTTACCAGGTGAAGTAGCACAGGTAGTGACAGTAACATAAATAAATAAAACACATACACACACATAAATGCAAGCTTTCGCAACCATTTGTTGCTTCTTTAGGCAGAGTAGGGAAGGAGAGGGAAAAGGAAAGGATTTGGGGTTAAAGGTGCAGGTGAGGAGTCACACCAATCTCAGGAGAGGAAAGACTTACCTTTGCGGAAAAAGGATAGGTAAACAAACACACATGCGCACACACACAAAGGCAGACACATGCAGAATGCAAAGAAGTTGGACAAAGATGCCAGTCGAGGCAGAGGCTCTGTCCAGAGATTGAAGGCAAAGATGTTGAAGAATGGTGGGCGGGGATTTGAAACTAACGAAGGTTGAGACCAGGTGGGCAATGGGAAGAAAGAATATGTTGAAGGGCAAGTTCCCATCTCCGGAGTTCTGAAAGGTTGGTGTCAGTGGCTAAATTTAGCTAAATGTAATGTCATTTCATTTCATCACAGACCCATCTAAAAAGTACATTTGTCCATTACTCTGTCTCCATGGTAAATTGAATATTTGGGTCAATGTTGTTAAGATGTAACAGGAAGGTATCAAATTCTTCTACAGCATTTGTCTAAGTGACAAAGGTATTGCCTATTTAGGGATACCATCTGGGTGGTGGTTTTCAGGCAGTCTTCACCTCCCTTTGTTCCTGCAAACATTTTCTTTCATATAAACTTTGTCTTGAGAATTAAAAACACAACAAAAAAGATCAACCAAATCGGTCAAGCTGTTCTCAAGTAATACACTTTCATACATGCGGCAATTGATTTTTTATTAATACAGATTAATATAGATTTGGATACCATTGTGTCTTGTGTAGGACGTGTTGAAGGAAAGGTGTGTAGGTTTTTACTGGAAACAAAAGCCAAATGCAATGTTCAAATAATGTAGGAAATATGATTAGGATTGTGTCAAGAAAGATTCAAAGTGTTTCACCAGAAAATGATTATAAATCAACTTGTTTTTAATATTAATGTTGCAAAGGGTTTATAAGTCACATTTTATTGTATATGTATCAAAATCTTCTCATTAACAATATCTGTAATTTAATATGAATATCAAAAATTTCAGAGCTCCTAGTGGTTCCATATGGCCATGATATATTAAAGACACTGCAACAGAGGTCAATAGCTTGTATTTAGATATACACAAAGTAAATAAATTGAACATACAGTAAAATATTCCATCTTGAAAAATTATGGCAGTTTTAGCAGTAATTGTTTTGTTACTATATCCTGTGCAGAAGTAATGTTAATGTGTGGATTTCAGGTGTTGTTGTCATTCTTGGGGAAGAGGAGATTCAAGGACTGCAATCTCTCGGGCTCTGACATTACATCTATGATAAAAATGCGAAGGAACAGGGCTGCTAAAGCATTTGATGCTCATTCAGCACAACATGCTATTGCTCCATACACTCCAGGTTAGTTCAGTGAGTACTGCTAACTTAAAGCAAAAAAATCATTACAGAAATGTTGTTGTTAGTGAACACAAATAGTTTGTGTTGTAATATATGAGATAATTGTGATAAAATTGAGTATAACAAATAAAACATTCTGCATTTTTAAATACTTTAATGAGTTTTGTTGACTTAAGAATGACCCAATTGCATGCAAGGATACAATACTACTCAACAGATAGAGACATTAGGCATGATAAAAATAGCTAACTGTTTAAGCTTTTGGGCAAAAGGGACCTTCTTCTTATTCTCCAGACACAGAGAGAGAATATGTTTCCCATGTTCCCATGAAAGGTTGTGTTTATGTATTACAACTGTATTAGTGTGTGTGGATGGGTTACTTTTTTGTACCCTTAGGAAGCATTCAGCCAAGAGCTAACTTGTACGATTCTCTTCATCATGCCTCTCTGCAGACATACTTGTCCTCTTGAAATGGTAGTCTTTAGAGCTCGTCAAATGTGGCGCCACTCCCGCTTGTCCCCCCCCCCCTGCCCCTCCAGCAGCGTGTGGTGAGACCACTGCTCCACGAGGCAGCAGTTGCAAGAGCACGGTTCCAGAAACGATGAGATTTGACAGCTCCTGTAATGTTATGAAATTGTAATGGAAAAGGCAGGTAGTAATTGAATTGAATTTTATTTGTTCCTGTAGAATTACGTAGTGTACAGTAAATATATGTGTAATATAGGACACATCTGTAACAAAATATTTCCATCATAACTTACATCCTAATTTACAAGAGCAACAAATACAACTTGAAATTTCCTTTCCATGAGAGAGCCTGAGTATTTCTTACAGTGTTAATATTATGTATATTATAAGGCATGTAAATAACAAATAAAGAAGAAAGACCATTTACATTTATTCCCTACAGTGGAAAAGTTTCTTAACAACTTGATGCCAGAGTACCAAGGTCTTTTTTCAAGGATTGTCCGTTGATGTGGTATGCTTCTTATTTTATTCTTCTCCCTTGTATTGTAGGTATGCACTCTACTATTTGTATCCCACTTTGAGATGTCTTTTTCTATGAACATTATTGTTTGTACATATGTAAAAAATGTAAAAGTTAAGATGCCTAGACTTCTTAAGCAGTTTCTGTAGATATCAGAGTTCCTTCTTCTTTAAGATGATTCTGACTGCTTTCTTTTGTGAAGTGGACACTTTTGTCCTTTCTTGGAGGCTTCAGTTTCCCCACACTCTCTCTCCATATTGCAGGTATGTTTCAAAGAGTCCATGATAAACTGTGCATCATAGGTGTTGAGCTGTGGGATGAAAATGAATGTCATATTGAAAACTAGATAGAAAAAAGTGCCCACCTTTGGAGCCTGTGTGCCGCCTTGTCAGAAATGGAAGCAGATGGATGAAATAAAGAGACCATTGGCTTGTGCTCCATAATAAGATGGAACTTACTACCATAGAGAAAGACCACAAACAATGGCAAGAGCATCTTTTTCAATTTGTGAATACCACAACTGCGAATCATGTTTTTTGAGGCGTAAGCGATAGGACATTCTGAACCATCAGGATATTTCTGAGATCAAACAGCACCAATACCATGTTGTGACACATGAGTAGCTAAAACTTTTGTGTCCCAGCCTCGTCGCCGCTTTTGTGTCTCGTTCCGTTGTAGGTTTCGGTGGCCGAGTGGAATGAGACCGACACAGGAATAAAGATAGCACGCTGGTTTAGGTACGGAGGGGAGCAGCCAGAAACTAGAAACACTAGAGCAAATTAGAACGAGATATATATTGCACAGAATGTATACAATACTTAACTTTTACATAGTACTGCAGAATGTTGATACATAGTTGAGCTAGAGTCCTGCCTAGTGCCTAACTGATAGCCAAGTCTTCACTGGTGCCTATCGGATTCCGAAGTCTTTACTGGTTCCTAACTCAGTCCCAAGTGGACGATGTCGTTCAGTGGAAGCGGAGTTGCAGCAGAGGGCGCTCGTGGCTGTCGTCGTGAGAACGCCGCGCCATGCGTGCATGGCGGCGCGCGGTGAAAGTAGGTGGCGCGCACTTTGCACTTGTGCGACACCACAAAAACAAGCTGTTGCCCAGAGCAGTAAGTGGCCAAACAAGGTGCTTTTCGGAGGTGAGCTTTAAGGCAGTGAAAAGCAGCATCGTATTCGTAAGACAACATAAAATTGACATTTTTCCAGAGCAAGCGAGTTAGTGGGTAAGAGATCTCCACTACTTAGGGAATAAGCTTGTGATAGTATGTTCCTGAGAAAAGCTTGCAGTTGTTTAGCCCACGCTCAGTATGATTTTTTACACCGATAAAATGCTACACGTGATGCAACAACGTGTGTTTGCTTCTTATAATATGAAGTGAGCACATTTCGTTAAATAACAGTGAAGATGGTTCTTTGAGGGGCCCTAATTGAGACAAAAGTTGGTAGAACTTTGGAGAAATCCATGAAAGAAACAGTGACTTAGAGAGATTAGCATGAACAACACCGAAAGCTACTAAGTGTTGTCGAAGCTGCTTCTCGTAGTCTGGCTGATCTTCTGTGGTCTCCTCGTATGGCAGAAAAGTGGGCATGGACAACATCAGTGTGCGATCGTCATGTGTTGCCATGAGGAGCTGTTTTAGAGATGTTGTGCCGATTAGGTGGTCGCCCAGCAACTTTTGCTGTTCGATGAGGATTTGCAGAATTTGCTCGAGCGTTGACATATCGAATGTTTTCAGAATGAAACATTCACTCTGCAGCAGAATGTGTGTTGATATGAAACTTCCTGGCAGATTAAATTTGTGTGCCGGAACCGGGACTCGAACCTGGGACCTTTGCCTTTTGCAGGATGTGGCTAAGCCACGTCTCCCTTATCCTTCCTTCCAGGAGTGCTAGTCTTGCAAGTTTCACAGGAGAACTTCTGTGAATTTTGGAAAGTAGAAAGTGAGGTACTGGCAGAAGTAAAGTTGTGAGATGGCATTGTGAGTCATGTCAGGATAGCTCAGTCAGTAGAGTGCTTGCCCGCAAAAGGCAAAGGTCCCAGGTCAGAGTCCTGGTTCTGGCACATGCATCCCGAATGTTGTTTATAACTTAATAATTGTCAAAAATCCTTAATAGTCACCAAATGTTATATACTACAAGTACACTCAATAGTTAGCACACTATTAAGATAAGTGTCTGAAGTCTGAATATCAACTGCCGTCCCACATACTGTTTTCAGTCCTTCCATCACCAGCTGGCCAGGTGGTGTTCTTGAACTTTCACACTTGTACCACAGCGCCGATGGGTGCAGCAAACATTTGAATTCATGCACTTGTTATACAACAATCTCTCCTCTGCCATTCCCTTAATTTCAGTTTAGCACTTGCACCCTGTGTCCTTTGTCATTTACTGGGCGTAGACTAATATTTGTCCTTCCCTACAGCTTTTACCATCTGTAGCTATCTCTTCTACTATGAAGTTCATGCTCTAATGTCTTAGCACTTGTACTTCCAGTTTGTCCCATCTTATCAGTGTTTCCTGTATGTTCGTTTCTTCACAGATTCTTCAGAGAACCTCCTATATTGTCAGTCCACTTAATTCTCAACATTCTTTTGTAGCTCCACATCTTAATTTTGTATTATTTTTTTATTATTTTCTGTTCCAATTTTTCCACTGTCCTGTTACATTTTCTTACAAAGCTGTGTTGCAAATGCATATATTTATAATTTTTTTTCTCTACCTTAAGGCCGATACCAGTAGACTCCCCTTGGCCATGAATGCCCTCGTTGACTTTGCCAGTCTACTTTCTGTGTTTTCCACATCACGATCTTCGTAGTTTATTTTTGTTTCCAAGGTAGCAGATTCCTTAACTTCACCTAGCTAATTATCTCCAATTTTGACGTTTATTATTATTTTATTTTTTTGCTGTACGTATATTGGAAATGAAAATCATATTCCAGAGAATTTACAGAATTTTATTCATGAAGTATTTGTGTTTCATTTTCTCAGTATTCAAATAAAATCATAAGTATTTCTTTCAAACCTACCAATATTGATATGGGAAAGTTTATTGGAAGTTGTTACCAGTTGCTCACACAGAGACTGAAATTTTAGTTAAGTATGCTCTTAAATTGTTTTCTCAATTTTTATAGGTCCAGGTCTGGTGACAGAAAATGGGATGGACTTCACTGATCAACATGTGAAGATAAATTATGCCAGTGAGGTTTTTGGGAAAGATTGTCCCATATTGAAGAGATTATTAGTCAGGGTAATTGTAATATTTCTTTAGATTTCTTGTTAGTATTTAAGCCTATAAACTTTTTTGTTCTATTATTTACAGTTATTTAATGTGGTATCTTTCTTCTTGTTTTCTGTAACCCTGGCTCTTGCTGACTTCTGCTTCTAGAAATTTAAAAATTTTATTTCATTCATTTGGGAGAGGTACCTAAAGAAAACTAACCTTTGCTTTGCCATTCCTTCTCATAATATCGGTATAGGCCTATGAGTGACCTAATTTTCCAACCAAATGTGGTTTCCATTAAACCCATAATGTCCTAATAACCCTTTCATTTCCACATTGTAAATTCGTCTTCAGAAAAATTAAAACTAATCATGAACATGAAAAAAGTCCTTAAATATTTTTTGACTGAGCAATTATTACTTTTTATGTCTTGTTTTTGATGCACAACACACTTTGTGTCAAACAATGGAAATTCCAGGAAGGATTCAAAAATATATTTGTGAAGGATAGTTTGATACTCACCACAGAGATATCTAATAGCTGCAGAAAGGCACAAATAATAGGGAAAAAAAGAACTGCAAAGCTTTTGGCCGATACAGCTTTTGTCGGTTGAAGAAACACATACATTCACACCACAGGTGTTCACCCCCCCCCCTCCTTCCATGACCAATGACTCTGCCCCCCCAAACTACGACCTGCCCCCCCCCCCCCCACACACACACGGTATACTAGGTACTGTTTTGCCATTTGATAGTTAAATTAAATATCTTTTACTTCATATTTTGTAAATTCTTTTATAAAGTCCCCCTCGCCAGGCTGGCCAAAGTACTAATTTTTCACCCCCCGTTTAGAAAGTTCAATGATGTAACTTGTGTCATGACCCCCCTCCCACCCTCTTTGGGCACCTCTCTCTCTCACACACACACACACACACACAGACACAACCGCTATCCCCGGCCTCTGCTGTCTGTCTGTAGGACTCGGCACAGCCAAGGTGAGAGTAACCAGTGGGGGTGAGGAATTGGTGTAGGGGTGAAATAGGTAAAATTTAATTATTGGAAGTATTGAAGTGATTTTGCTTGTGGACAGGCAGCGGACAAGTGTGTTGCAACCAGCAGTAAACAGAAAGGAACAGGTGCGGTTACACGAAAGCAGGCTGCTGATGCAATTATCAATCCAAGTCAAAACACAGGAACCAGGATGAGTTTATCAGAAGCAGCCTGACTAGCACGTACTTGTAAATGAAGTGGTTTCAGTGAGTTCGTGATCAAAGAGGAGTTAATGGTGCTATACAACGAAGTTCGTACCAGTTTGCGGGTCAGCAAGCTGCAATGGAAGCATCCAGAAAATTTCATGGATGGTATAAAATAGGCAAGAAAATGACGGAAAGCCAGTCTCCGGCAGTATTTGCCGAGTATCCAGTGAGTCTGCAGTGAACAGGCAGTATTCACCAGAAGTTAACCATTACAACACTGGCAATACTTCGTCATGTTGTAGGGAACTCCACAGTCAACCTAGCCTTCATAAACCTAGAAGAAGACGCCAGAAGGGCTCTGGAGGATTCAGCACCCTTCCTAGCAGCAGCTGCCATAGTACAGCGGTCCACCACACAATGCAGCAAGCAAGCAGCAGCAGGCCGGCCAGCTCCAGAATAGGCAGCTTCAGGAATTACAGAGAGCAATGCAGAAGTAGTTCGTCGACAGAAAAGTAAGCCACTCACCTAGTATGTGGAGCAGCACAGGAGGAGGCCATCGATGGGGAGAATAACCACTCACCTGAGTAACAACGAAGGGATCCACCAACAGAGAAGCTGTTCATTTACCTGGTCCAAAGAGAACGGGAGTACACTTTCCCGGCACCTCGGCAGCAGAGGTGCTGTCGTTGACGATCCACGAAAAGCTGAAACATCAAGCCGAGGTATGATACAGTAACTCAGTGTGGTGGGGAGCAGCGCGACTGGCCCATATAATGTCCCTTCGCGTTCTGAATAAGCCACACTTCTGCAGCTGACACGAAGGCTCTAGTGGAGCGGCTGCCTCAGCACCCGAATCAGCTCAGCGTGCGTCCAACCCACATCGGGCAAGATTCACTCCCAAGTAAAGATGTTGTATTGGTAACATTCTGTCAAAGCTGTAGAGTCGGTCAAGTAATAATTGAATATGTGGAATTTAACACAGTAACAAGTCTCCTTCAGAGACGCGGGCTTTGTACAGTTAGAAGTTAAATAAATGTATTTAATTTGGACTCCTGTCTGTCACAATCCTCTTCCCTTAAGTCAAGTAAACCCAGCCTACTAAGTGGAATATCATGATAAGAGCCACAGAAAAGTAAATAAAGTACAACAAATAACAAAGTGGCAGAAAACACATCCCACCATTTGCCTAGAGTGAAAACCTTCTTTGCTGCAAACCCAAATCTGCATGGCCCCAGAGGCAGATTTATCTGAATGCAAGTCCAGTCTCTACGCGCTCACCACCTTGCTAGGTCACTCCAATACCAGGCAACAACATTCAGTGACTCACATTCATAATTGTGTATTCTTATAAAAGGTCTCTTCAAGCTTCAGTCTTTCTTTTTTACAAAATGTATAAAATTATACATGGATAATGTGACTCGGGTTATCAGATGCTTGATGTATTTCTGACTGTTTTTCTTCTAATCTATTTCAGTAATATTTCCCTGTTCATGAAATGAAATTACTCTATTTTTACTGATTTATTTGCAGGAGATGGAACCTAATGTGAAGAATATACAAAAATATCAGACCTCAATGACCATTTGGTCAAAGAATGTTTTGGAATTTGTAAAAGGATTACTTGTGAGAGGTGTTATTGTTTTGCCATTGACACCATATTTTGAAAGACTACCAACTCTTGGGAGAAGTACTATAACAATTCAAAAGCATGAAAGTTCTGTTGAGTCACAGATGGCTGGTCAGAGTACATTTCAAACTGTTATCTAATTATAAGAAAGTTAATAAAATATATGTAAAATATTGTATGGTGAACTAATTGTGTGTGTTTTTGTATCTATCAATGAGACTTTGCTTTGGGTAAGTTAAACGATCTCTACAATGGAAGGTTGAGTAAGGAATGTTAAAAATAATAGTAGTAATAATAATAATAATAATAATAATAATAATAATAATAATTGTAACAAACAACTCACCGTAAAGATGAATGTTGAGCCGCCAACAGACACAAATAAGGCACACATGCACACAATTCTAAATTTTTGGCCTCGGCCTTCCTCAGGCAGAGAACACTCATCCACACAATCACTCAGGCACAGATGATAATGATGAATATGTAGAAAGGTAATGCTTATACATTTGCCTTTTAACTTTACTGTACTATACTTGGCCTTATTCTTCTACCTTCAGCTTGGGAGGGCATCCACCATTTTTATTAATAATATTAAGGGGAAAAAAACTAACTAGGAGTTTTTCTTCTGGTGAGACAGTTTCTCATTTTCAAATCTTTACTGGTAATATCCTCCTTTGTTGACTACAGTAGTTCAAAGAAAGATGATATAGACAGTCTTACATGATTGAAAAACTTGTCTGAACGCAGTCCATCAAAAAAGGTTATAGTACAACTCATTAGATCCACTTAACAATAGAATGTGTACATGCATCTTTCTCTTCATTAGCATTCTCATTTTCATTAAAAGGAGAAACATACATGAATACTTGTTGGCTGGCATGTTCCCTCATCAGTAGTGCACAGTGCATGATAAACTGACCACTTGGTGGCCAAATTGAATGGAGGTGGTGGTAGTGGTGGTAGTGGCTGCTCCACCTGGTGACCTGATGCCACAAACATCTAGGCTGTGAGTGAGGTGGGGAGTGGAGGGGGAAGGATGCTGGGTATTGGTGGGGATGGAAAGTTCCATGTTGCATGGTGGATTGTAAAGGCTCTGAAAGTTGGAAATTTGAATTGCGGCAGTGAATACAGTGAAGGAAAGGGTAAAACGTTACCACCTTACAGTGTTCTGTTCACCGACTCAGTGATTGTGATCTTCACGTCTTAATAAATCTACATAGCATCAAAGTTCAGGACGATTACCTTGATATCTTGTGGATGTAGAATCTTCTTAAAACACTGCATCTACATAACCTGCTTACAGGAATACCTAGAATTCATTCAGAAAACATGGAGCTAGAGAAATGTTCTCTATTTTATGTGTGCGTCAAGATTAAGGCAAGAACTCAGAGCAAACATCATGTATCTGAAAAGCTATTTAATTTCATCACTTTTACCCTAAATGCATTACAACAATATGTACATCGGTGCACAAACCGGCAAAGTGGTGGCTTGGAAAGCTGTTAAGACTGCCTTTTTCGCTTTTTGTGTGGCCTCATTTTATAGTCTGGCCTACAATATAATACATTGTTACAACTATTAGAGATATGGAAAACAATTAGTTTGGCCATGTTATGGCAAGATAATAGCAGCTTTACATTCAAAATCAAGGTAATTATCAATTTGCATCGATTCATAATAATCCTGCTTTCATATATAAAGTTGCAGATCTGAAATAAGCTTAACTATAAAATACAATAATGTATTGTTTGTTTATACTAATATCTTGAAAAAATAGTGAAGGGCAAATGTTTGTACCATGTACAGAATAATGAGTTGTTTTGCTGTATTCAAGAACACGGGAATATTTCATATAGGCTTAGTTAATTAATCTACAGTGCTGCCCATGCTGGCAAGTTTATATTCGACACATTTATTATATTTGTTTTTTCATGGCCAGTTCCTACTCAAATATATGATATATCTCTGAGGATACTATTTCACTTTGTTTTCGTAAAGTGCATATAGCAGGTTTTAGTTTCATGACCATGTGCTCTTGTTTATTTTCCTATTTTATGATGAAATATTATTTGTTTGTCTTCCTAGCAAAATATGCATCTTCTCTTAACCAATACTTTACCTAGAAATCATGTTTCTTATATTACACACACTGAGATCACAAACTGACATTTAACAGTTGAGGTTCTAATAAAATAATTTGTTTAATTTGTTATTTGGGTGGTGAAGTAGTAAACACTTAGCTCTGTAGCTTGCCTATTACATCTCAAGGGGTGGAAAAGAATAAGAGAGAGGTGTAGAGGAGTGTGGGGATTTGAAACGATAAGAATAATAAGAAAAAAATAATAATCGGAAAAAATGAAAAAGATAGGGAAAAAACAAGAAAGAAGTAAATATAAAAGTAATTACTGAAGGAGATATTGTAAGTGGCAACACAGTTGCAAGGAAAACATGAGATACAGGATAATGAGTGGGGGAAGGAAGAGGGGGGGGGTAGATGTTAGGCACAGGGTGCAGGGATGGGAAGGTTGAGGTCAGGATGGCTGCGGGACTGTAGAATGTGTTGAAGGGTCAACTCCCATCTGCACAGTTCAGAAGCGCTAGTGGTGGAGGGGAGGATCCAGATGGCTCGGGTAGTGAAGCAGCCATTGAAATCCAGAGTGCTGTGCTCACCTGCATGCTGTGCCACAAGGTGGTCTATCTTGCTTTTTGCCACAGTTTGGCGGTGGCCATTCATTCTGACTGTCAGGCAGTTCTTCATCATACCAATATAAAACACTGTGTAGTGATTGCAAAAGAGTTGGTTTATCACATGGCTGCTTTCACAGGTGGCCTGGCCTCTGATAGGGTAGGATAAGCTTGTGACAGGACTGGAATAGGAAATTCTGGGTGGATGGATGGGCAGGCTTTGCATCGGGGTCTTCCACACGGATATGATCAGAATAGGCAGGGCCATATTTATGGTATGTGATGCCCCTGTGCAGTAATTTATTTTACACCCACCTCCCCTTGGCATCTGGGATTCAAACTGATTGCTAAAAAAATAAATCATCATCATAGACTGATTATGTCTTTCAGCATTCAGTCTGGAACATATTACCTCTAATAAAATTCCTCCATGATCCCCTATCCAATGCTAACATTGATGCCTCGTCTGATGTTATGCCTTTTACTTCAAAATCATTCTGCACCGAATCTAAGTACTTTCTTCTTGGTCTGCCTCAACTTCTTTTACCCTCTGCTGCCGAGCTCATGAGTCTCTTAGGTAACCTTGCTTCTCCCGTGTGTCTAACATGACCCCACCATCAGTCTGTTCGTTTTATCTGCTTCATCTATGGTGTTCATTCCAAGTTTTTCTTTGATTTCCTCATTATGGACACCCTCCTGCCATTGTTCCCATCTATTAGTACCTGCAATCATTCTTGCTACTTTCATATCTTTAACCACTACCTTATGAATAAGGTAACCTGTATCCACCCAACTTTTACTCCCATACAACAAAGTTGGTTGAAAGATAGAGCGGTGCACTGCTAACTTAGTCTTGGTACTGACTTGGCAAATGAGAGTAGATCTTAGCTGAGCGCTCACTGCATTAGCTTTGCTGCACCTCGATTCCAGTTCTTTCTCCTATGTTGCCATCCTGTGAGAAAATACATCCCAGGGACTTGAACCTGTCTACCTGTTCTAACTTTGTTCCTTCTATTTGGCACTCACTCAGTTTAAATCTCTTTCCCACAGACATTACTTTCGTTTTGGAGATGCTGATCTTCATATCATAATCCTTGCACCTCTGATCGAGCTCTGAAATATTCGTTTGCAACCTTTCAATCGAATCTGCCATTACAACTAAGTCATCGGCATATGCGAGACTGCTTATTTTGTTTTGACCTATTTTAATCCTGCCCTGCCAGTCTACTGTTTTCAACATATGATCCCTGTATAGTATGAACAACAATGGTGACAGGTTACAGCCTTGTCTTACCTCTGAAACTACCCTGAACCATGAGCTAAATTTGCCATTTACTCTAACTACTGCCTGCCATCTCTGAATAACAATGATTCAGTTAACATTAAGAAAATATTTTAAAAGTTAGATGCCTCCAAAATTTTGACATTCTGTGCAACTGCACATGTTGCATCTGCCGAAATACAGCCCTGACCACAGGGATGGACTAAGATGTTGTGAATGTTGGGTGGATGAAGGAACACCACTTTAGAAGGGGCTGGAAGGATCTTCGGTAGGATGTCTCTCATTTCAGGGGTGGACGTCAGATAATTGAAGCCCTGAAGAAGGATGTGATTTAGTTGTTCCAGTCTGGGGTGGTACTGTGTGACAAAAAGGACACTCCTTTGTGACTGGTTACTGAAGTTGGAGGGAAACACAAAATGAATTTTCTTACCATCCCATCACTCACACTTCATGTATGTTACTGTAAAATATGCTCAGCCTATTGCATGAATATGGCACATTGTGAATAAGGCAGCACTAAATATTATGTGCAGTTATTATGGATACAGCCTTTTATCTGTTAGCCGTAATAAAACAGTGGGCCGATAGGTTGTTAGTGCACTCCGTTACTTCAGCCAGCAGTATCCCAACAGTGGTAGCAGTACTGGCTCACCATATTGGTGTGCCCCTCATTCACATGCCCACGAGTTTGTTGACTTGACATAAGTTAATTCTGGGTTGAGATGGTTAAGATGGCATAGTACATCTGTAAAATTTCTTCCTCCTGACATTTTGTTGCCGTCTGTGGGCAACATCTTTAGAGTCCATGACTGGCTGGTGGTGGTCCTGCTTATGTAGAGTGCATAGCGGGAGTGCATTGACCACTCCGCCACCGAGGACACAGTGACCAACCCGACTGCAGAGGACTCTTCCCTGCACATCTCCCACCACACCCAAATCTCCATTCGCCATGCAGTCTCTTTCCTATTACCACAGCCTATTTGTTCTGTAATGCTCGCAGCCACAATACAGTATTCTGCATCAGGGAGAACAGACCAAGGGTATCAAGACACAATTAGTTGTCGTCAGGAGCCCAGCTTTGGCTTGTATACAATTATATATTTTTGACGACGTTACAGCGTTCATTGAATGAAATAAATCGCAATTTGCGATCACTTCTGGTATCACTGTACTAGGTTTAGATGGCTGTAGTAATAGGAAAGAGACAGCATGGCGAATGGAGAATTGGGTGTGGTGGGAGACGTGCAGGGAAGAGTCCTCTGTAGTCGGGCTGGTCACTGTGTCCTCGGTGGCGGAGTGGTCAATGCGTCTGCCTAGTGAGCAGGAGATCCCGGGTTCGAATCCCAGCCGGGCACAAATTTTCATTCGCTGCCTTTTGGTATTCCATCTAAACCTAGTACAGTGATGCCATAAGTGATCGCAAATTGTGATTTATTTCATAAAATATTGTAGGAGTAATAACAGCCCTTGGGCAGGATGTGTCCCTCGAATGAATAAACACTGATTTCTTTCTCTGCAGAAGGAGACAGTGGGGAAGACTAAACAAAGTGTGGAGAGGTGGAGTCCAAGAGGACTTGCTACAGATCCACAGAGGAGCCCTGCGACAGGAGGCAGTGGACAGGATCCAGTGCAAGGGGAGCCGTGTGGTTGTGAGCGCTCCTCTGGGCCCGATCGCGTCAACAAGCGAGACACACATTGCTCGTTTATGTCAAGAGAAGCGCATATTTTGTAAGTGATTAAGAGCTATTGACATTACAGTACAAGATCGTAAATTTCTGAGGTATTAGCAAGTTGTGAATACGACTTTTATTGAAGCTACAGACGAATAGTGAAAAAACTACAATCTTAGGCCTATCGTATTTTGATAGCCTTACTTGTAGCTTTTAAAATTATTGAATGTGTCAGGAAAAGGAATCTGAAATTAATTTTTATTCTTTTAACCCTTTCAGACCTGATTTTTTTCGCCATGAAGGAAATTATTTTTAATGCTGTAATACTATTTAGTTTCAATGATTTTAGAAGGAAGATTTATGCAATTATATGCACCCATTCTCATACTACAACACTGTGTATACTGAAAACCAAGGCTTTTTTATGGAATGGACTGAATTAATTAATTTTGTAGTACCGACTGTTGTACTAAATAAACTGATCGTTCAATAACTACATCGCAAAATAACTTCTACTTTCAGTTACACAGTGCGAAACTCGCTTCTTAATATTTTTATAGTGATCTTCCGCAGGTGGCAGTAATTGTTCATGATGAAATGATTGAACACTCAGGTGTCATGTACACGTTCTTTCCATTGAGAAAAAATGGTACTGATCCATCTTAGACACCGTAGAAGTTATGTACACATTTGTAGCCAGTGGGTCCGAAAGGGCAAAAGAAAGAGTGGGGCCCCTCCACAACGGCACTAACATGGTGACCGTCACAGAAGTTCTACTGTCACTTCTACATTTGTTAGTAATTCAATTGAGACCACAGGGTGCTCGTCTGTGATGTCGTACATGTGGGTAGGACAGTTAGTGGACGGAAAACTAACGACGGCTAGCGGTTTTAAGGGCAGACGGAAAAAAGTACCAAGGCAAATGCCATGGGGAAAAGAAAACATCTGTGACAGTCTGGTCGGGAAGGCAGTAGCAGTTGCTTGCTACCTGCGACAGGCGTGCAAGGAAAATGTTCTGTTAGTACCAAGAATCGTGCAAGATCGGCATCAGTTGACTTTGCAGTGTTCGTTATGAGAGTATCAGTCAGTCAGTGAGAGGTGCAGCTGTGGCCAGGCGCTATAGTAATACTGTGGAGCAGCACCTGAAATTGAAATTAATAATCCCACCACTGAGGAAGCCACACGTACTGTAGAATGATGCTCAGTTTGTGAATAATAAAATCAATTTTTTTAAATACTCTCCACAGATATGACATTTCTCAGTCTCGTTTTATATATATATAATAGACGAAGATTACTCACCAGGCGAAGGAGCACAGGTGTGACAGCATCACAAATAAATAAATGAATACACACTCACGCGCGCACACACACACACACACACACACACACACACACACACACACACAAACGCAAGCTTTCGCAACCCAGTTGCTTCTTCAGGCTGAAGGGAAGGAGAGGGATAAGGAAATGATGAGGGTTTTTTAAGGAAGAGGGTAAGGAGCCATTCCAATCCCAGGAGAGGAAAGACTTACCTTGGGGGAGGAAAGGACGGTGAACAAATATTTTTGTATTTGTTCAACCTAAGATATGACGTCTAACAAACGAGACAACGAATCGCTACCATCTCAAGGGAGGAAAGAAAACAGAACATCTTACCAGGTCAAAGTGCAGCTACACAATGTCCTATCGGCCTGTGAGATCCTCCGCCACCAGCGGTCGGAAATCCAATGGAAATCGGCAAAACCCCAGAAAAACTAGATGGTGGGGGGACAGCTTAAACTTGCGCGTCTAACTGTGGCTCACTAACTGGGCATTGCCAACCCAACTTGTAACCAAAGGTTGGAGGAACCTCTTCGGTAGCATCAAAAACAGAGGTTGGTAATGACTACCTATCGACACGAAGCCAGAGGTGAAAGATGCGCAGCCAGCAGCCGATGATGATAGTTCCCATACATACGCTCAGACTGCCATGGTAGAAGATACTCATACATGCACATACACAATAAAGAAAGTACACATTCTCACAGGGACAGTGGCGTCACGAAGAAACCATTCATCTTGCTACATTCATAGACACAATAATAAATTATTAGCATAATAAAATCCCAGAAATATTTACACAGTATTACAGAAAATAACATTTAAAAACCGTAAAAGAAATGTTATTTCTTATGCCTCTGAACGAAAGGGGTTCTCGTTTAGAAAAAAGGCCATCTATTGAACTTACATAATTTACAAAAGTTAAAAAACCTAGGGAAGACGGCAGACAGCCGTCTTTCACCATAAATAAGTTATTCAGATTGGGACCAATGGCGTTGTTTTAAAAAACGATTTTAAAGCCTGGTCACATGATAGTTCAGTTAACAAGTCTTCTTCACCTGATAAAATTTTCAATGTTTTAAAGTAATCCACTTCAAAAGGATTTTAAATCTACAGGATTTCACCGTACGTTTTAGGACAGTAATCCGTGAAAGAAACATGGAAATGCTTACACATTGTTGTAGTGTCTAGTCAGCAGGGGACCCAAATTTTCTGCCACCGTGTACTATTGGCATTTTTTGAAATTTGTGACTTATCACTAGAACTTGTTCACTTTTTGACAAACCCTGAGGTTGCAAAGGGAGGATAGGATGCGGAAGGTTGACTGATGAGTGGTGCAGGAGAGAAGTAATAAGTGAAATTAGCTAGTCGACAAGGTTTTATTGGTCACACTGTGGAAACTTGCAAGTTTTCCTTCATCCTTAGTTCGTCACGGAGTTCAAACAATCTTGACAATACTTTGCCCCTCGACAACCACCAAAACTCGGAGCGAAGTAGCTGTACCGAGGGAGCGACTGATCTAACTGACGAATTACTAGTGATACAGGTACCTGTAGGACATTTGTCTCTTAAGTCTGTTTTTTTACTCGGTGATCTTGGCAACTGACGAGTGAAACCCACGAACCTACCGATAATCTCTATCTATTCTTTGACTCTCAGAGCGTTCGTGGCCCAGTGCAATGCTGCCTGCGTCTGCGGCCCATAGGTTGGGAACCGCTGGTCTAGGCAATGGCTGCTTGCTTAAACGAAGGCAGTTGTCACATGTGATTTTACTTCGTGGGTTGGAGTGCGAACACGAAGACCGGCGTAATTATTTGCGAATGGTTGTGGAAACTTATAACTATCTTTTGACACTGGTAACTCCTCGCATAATACCTAAAGACACTTGTATGAGATTAATTTCTCCACGTGTGCTGCTGACAGTTCTTAAGATTCCTGGCCGCAGGAAGGACCTACAAAGACCTCGAATTTTCAACCGCAATTTCTAAACAAGCATTGAGTGAAAACGTCCCCAACACTTGTGATGCTATTTACGCTGACCTGAAGAATTATTTCATGAAGGCGAGTAAAGTAGACGTACCTTCAAATAAGATACAAATAAAATTGTCAGAGTTTTCCATATGTTTGAAACACTTTATGCGTACTTCATTTTATATTATATATGTGGCCAATAAACTGTGGCTAACTTTGTTTCCCATGCGGGATTTTCAGTTCTTAGCCATTTTCATCCACTGTCAATATAGTAAACACACGAAAAAAGTGTACACTGACACAGATTTGCAGCAATCTCCTGTCCACACGTTCCAACTTGTCTGCGTAGATGTGATTTGAACCCACAGATTTAAGTAATTTTGCTCCAACTTCCAGGTTGGCACACATCTCATACCTGCGAAATGTGCTGTCCACACTAGTCTTGTGTAGTTCGCGAACGAGCTAGTTCGGAAGAGCGCTCCCACAGGCGAACTACGCGAACTAGTTCGCAGAACCTTCGCTCTTAGTTCGTCCGCTCCTTCTTCGAAGACTGAATTATAACAGCGAGAGGACGCGAGAGCGCGCAAAATCGAGTGATTCCCTTCTGCCAGTTACCGTCATTTCGAGCTGAGATGCAGCTCAGCTGTAGTTTCATAGTTCACTGCCAAAAGAAATCCATTTTAAAATAAAGTACTACGAGCACTCTGTATGCAAAGTAGTTGAATATCATTGTATCACCCATTAGTGTAAATAACTGGTTTATTTGCCTAAGTATTTGATGTCTAATTGCCCAAAAATACGGGTAATAGCACACGCTTTGTCAACACTGATTTATGATATGAAAGACCTGTTTTAGTAGCAGTAGCAAAAGCCAAAAAGAACGAACGAACTAAAAAGAACGGACGAACTAAAAAGAGAGGTACCGGTCGCGAACTAAAGTATGCGCGATCGGTCGCGAACTAAAATATGCGCGATCGGTCGCGAACTATTATGCCAAACGTATGTCGCTTCTTAGTTCGTTGGATTATCTTCCGAAGACCGACGGGCAACAGCGAGAGGGCGCGTAGCAGAATTACAAATCACGTGTTTGCCTTCTGCTGATGAGTCACTTCGAGGTGAGCGTCTGCCTGCTAAATTACATAGTTCAGTACTACAAAATTTCTTGTTTTGAAGTATTCTGCACTCTGCAATATCTGACTAATGAATTCCATAATGCCAAGATATAGAGATAACTCTAAACTTAAACGCGATAAATTATCCACAAACTGTTTCTTTTGGTCTGCGTGATGGCTCAAGCAGCAAGCGCATGAAGCAGCTAGGTGGGGGAACTTCTCCCTCTACCTGCACGCGCATACAACGCCGCTCAGCCGTCACTGGGAGCGGATGAACTAAAAGAACGAACTAGTTCACAGCTCTAATTCGCGGCAGAGCCGCGAACTAAAGTGAGCGCTCCCGATCGCGAACTATTATGCGCAAGTCTAGTCCACACGCAAGGATTTGCGAGGTGTGCGCAGACAGATCGTAGCGTTTGTGCCCGGCTTGTCGGAACAGCCGTCGTTAACCGCGGCGCAGTCTCCAAATGCAAACACCCGGAGCGGCCAGGGGAGCTGGCTTGTTGTGCTATCGCTGCTTCTGAAGCGGCGCAGTTGACATTAATCAATGGGCCAGCGTCTTACGTCGCCGGTCGTCTGTTTGCCACCCTCCCCCTCCACCACGCTTTCTTCAGACACTCTGCCTGCCTCATTAGATGACGCAACGTCGGGATGACGGAGGCGGTAAAGGCTTCAGTACTTTGTGGGGAAAGTGAAAACTTCCCATCAAACGTTTCTACGCTTTCTGAATCGCCAAGAGTTCCCTTTGTCCGTAAACCAGAAAGTGAACAACTGCTGTTTATTCCATCTATGAAAAGGATCAGCGCTTTAGACGGAACGGTAAAAGTCAGTGTATCGGCCTCCTCCTGATATTACTCCACAAGAAAAGTATACTGCTTGTAACACTGTTCCTTTCCCGTTGCTCATTTAGTAACTACGACCCACCGTGTCATCTGCGGTTAAACCATTCCCCTGCTATCTTGTCCACCCAAAATGTTTCTGGAACAATAACAGCTATTGGAAAACGAATTTCACCGGTATCAATGTACGGCTGGGGCCCATGAATGTACATATTTGGAAACATTCTAAAACGAAAGCGAATGCGTTTTTTAACACAAACTTTTTTTTTAAATGGACACCCTATATTTTTCTTCAGCAATCCATAGCATGACAAATCACATAAACAATAGCGTTGATTGCATCGCAATATTTCAATTACATCCCGAGATATTGCGACGGGAAATTGACGCTTGAAAACCCGAAATACGCTGCTAGCGCACGTCCCGAGGCTCTGGCGTGAACCCCATGCTGCTGTAATCGCGATGTGATTGACATGCGTAATCGCACTTCCATACTTACCAAGAGGTCCGAAACGAATAATACGGTCTGCTGCCATCCTGCATTAAAGTCGTACATTCCAGCAGGTATTTATCCCATAGGCTAGGGGTGATGCGGTTCTGTAACATATCTGTGTACCGCAACGTTAGTCACAAAGTTAACTTCGCTTATCGTTAATCCTTTACTAAAAAGGTAATGCCGTTCAACGTTAAAACTCTACTGTAGATCTAGCGCAAGTGACAGTGAATCATTCATTCATAATAGTAAAATTCATGTTGATGGTTTTAGTGAAACGAGCAAGTGGACTAAAGGTTTTACCGTTGTTTAGGTAAAAATGTTTTGATTTGGGAAGTTCAGGTAAGACATAGAAGATAAATGTAAACATGTTTAACCAATTAGTTTTATTATCGCATAATTATCAATGTTATGTTTATCTAATGCGTTACATGACAAATTGTTTCAAACAAATGTTTCTGGACTTCACTGGGTAAAATGGTCCGTTGTAGAAACTTGCACTGTGATACCAACACTACATACTAAAGATAGCGTTCACATATCATGCTCAAAGTGATAACCATTGGCTTGCATACATAGGGTCACTCTGCGGATGAAGGATGCCCTACTTCATGCTACTATTTCCTCTTTGATGGCTGTACAAGCATCAATAATGCGTTGCTTCATGTCCTCTGGTGTTGTTGGTTCATGTTGGTAAACAGCATGCTTCACTGCTCCCCAAAGAAAAATATCAAGCCGTGTAAGGTCCGGAGATCGGGCAGGCCACCTAACTGGGCCACCAAGTCCAATCCACCTACCATGGAACTTACGGTTCAGAAGTCGTCGTGCTCTTAAGTCGTTATGTGCAGGGCATCCGTCATGCTGATACCACATGACCATTCTCCTGTTCAGAGGTACGGTGTCCAAGAGAACAGGAAGATTGTGTCGTATAAATCTGGAGTACTGTCTGCCATTTTGGACGCCATTTACAAAGAAAGGTCCGATAACGGTATCTCCAATAATCCCACACCAAACATTCACTTTCCACGGACGTTGATGCTCTACCTGACGGAGCCATTTTGGATTGTCTGGGGACCAATAATGCATATTCCTCATATTGACAATTCCTTTGTTGGAGAATGATGCCTCGTCGGTAAAGAGAACATCTGCGAAAAAATTTGGATTAGTCAGAAGTTTTTTCTGAGCCCACCGACAAAATGTTGCCCTGTTGCTGACGTCATTTCCATGAAGATCCTGGTGTAAATGAACATGGTAAGGATGAAATTTATGACGTTGAAGAATACGCTGTGCACTTGATTTCGACACACCAACTTCACGTTCAATTTGACGTGTGCTGATGTGAGGATTCACAGCTACGGTAGCGAGCACAACAACTTCAGCACGTTCATCTATGCGTGTTCTAGGACGATGTCTAGGTCTTGGATTTGCGCTTCCCGTTTCACGTAGACGAGATGTGAGACGACCAAACATCCGGCGCGAAGGCGATGGCTTGTCAGGGAATCGTCTTCTGTACAGTCATTCTGCCTGTACAGAATTTCGCCTGCCTACAACAGGGTACAGTACAGGTATGTAGAGTAGGGTAGAAAACAGACATATTAACGTAATAATCATAATGTTCTCAAACAGTACTATAAACAAACAAGCAATCTAATAACTTATTTGCCGTCAACGTACATTCTCCATAGATCAGCAGCATTTCTACCATATCTTTATGTGTGTACATAATACAGTATAAGTTCCACAACACAACGTTTATTCACAATGTGTACTACCTCCGTGACGTCACTAGATTACTCTGATGCACGACTAGACTGGCAAGCGGTGTACTGCACGCCAAAGCAACAACAAATGGGATGCTCGGAGGGTGGTGGAGTACAGGAGTTTGCAAATCACAAACAAGGCGAAGTGCTAACTGTGGCTGTAGTGGGAACTACGTTGGACACGTGTCTAGGTAGAGCTAGGCCCTGGATGAACGAGTGCGCGAAAGGCACAATGGGTTATTCAACGCATTCGATAAACGTTATTTTGGGTGTGCAGGATAAATAAGACAACCTGACTAGTGATACTACTGGTTCATATTGTGTAAGTAGGCACATAAAACGTGCAAGAGGGAAACCATTATGTGCTTACGAGAGTTGATGGCAGCAGACCGTATTATTCGTTTCGGACCTCTTGATAAGTATGGAAGTGCGATTACGCATGTCAATCACATCGCGATTACGGGCAGCATGGGGTTCACGCCTGAGCCTCAGGAGGTGCGCTAGCAGCGTATTTCGGGTTTTTCAAGCGTCAACTTCGCGTCGCAATATCTCTGGATGTAATTGGAATATTGCGATGCAATCAACGCCATTGCTTATGTGATTTGTCATGCTATGGATTGCTGAAGAAAAAAATGTTTCCAAATATGTACATTCATGAGCCCCAGCCGTACATTGATACCGGTGAAAGTCGTTTTCCAATAGCTGTTATTGTTCCAGAGATATTTTGGGTGGACAAGATAGCCGGGACATCCTGTATATAAATGAATTGGTTTTCGTTAGTCTCGTTAAAACTAGAGAACGACTGAACCGATATGGATCATTTTAGTTTTGAAATATTCCTGTAATTCCAGGGAGGGGTTAAACGGTGATAAAATATGGAAAAGTTGTCCGGAAAAGAGGAAAATCGGGAAAAACTGAAACAGCCTTTTCCAGTGAGGTATCAATACCGTTCGTCCAATTGCGATAAAATGTTGTACATTTCATGTTGAAAGCAAGAGGAAGATTCGCCGGAAAGTGGTAAAATTTAGGAAAAAGCGAAAGCGATTTTTTTTCTATGAATAATAATTAATTTCCATATGGTTGTAAGAGCATCACTTGAGTTCGGATTGACAGGACAAGGTTTGTATGAAATAAATTTCTTGGAATATCTACCGGAAAATTGGAAAATTTAAGCAAAACTGAAAGTGCGTTTTTCAGTGTTTTTGATTGATTCCAGCACTATAACTATTAGCATGACGGAGAGGGGTAATTCTTTTTTGTTTTGTTCATTGTGGTCTTGGAAAAGTTTTCAGTAAAAGAAAAAAGTTCCTTTTTAAATGTGTTTCTAAATGTACTCACACTATAAGTTGAGCACCGTTCATCCGATTGCGATAAAATTTTGATTATTTGACATTCAACGTTCTTATGAACTAAAAATTTGGGGAAGTATCCCCGAAATTCGAACATTCAGAAAAAATAGGAAGAGATTTTTCTATAAAATATCAGTACCATTCATATGATTACGATAAAGTTTTTTTTCAAATTTTATCACCGTTTAAAGCATCCCTGAACTTCCACGAATGTGACATGAGCATTATCCTGGACATGCGTGCGTGATGTGCCCACTCTTTCCGCCCACTACCGAGCCGATACCTTTATAAAGCTACTGGATTTAAATGAATATAGTTTATTTTAAGAGGTAAGTGATACGAAGTTCACCCGGTCATCCAGTGCATATATATATAATTAAAAGTCGAAAGAATACTATACACATACATGCACCATCACAATAATTATCAAAATGTCATTTGCGGACATTGGTTTGCTTTGTTTTACGTACATCGTTTCTTTGTTGATTTTTTTCATTTATTGCAGACTCCAAGCAGAAATCACGGGAAGACTTTTGAAATAAGCTAGAAACGCTGGGTCAAGCCGCAGGAAAACCATTTTGGAGCATAATTAGCTATCTTCGAAAGGAAGGGAAGAAGGAATTAACAAATGTTTTGAACAGGTCAGGAAAGCTGCTAGTCAATCCTGTGGATGCCTTGAGCAGATGGAGGGAATATTTTGAAGAATTGCTCAATGTAGGTGAAACGTTAAATGATGTATCAGATTTTCAGGTGGAATGGGATAGGAACAACGATGGAAACAGGATCTCATTTGAGGAAGTGGAGAAAATGTTCACTAGATTACAATGCAATAAAGCGGCTGGAATGGATGAAATTAAGGCGGAACTCGTCAAATACAGAGGAATATCAGGTCTCAAATGGTTACACAGGATAATTGAGAAGGCGTGGGAATCGGGACAGGTTCCGTCGGACTGGACGAAAGCGGTAATCACACCAATTTTCAAACATGGAAACAGAAAAGATTCTAACAACTATCGGGGTATCTCTGTAATTAGCGTTGTAGAGAAATTATTCTCAGGTATTGTTGAAAGGAGAGTGCGAGTATTAATTGAGGACAAGTTAGATGAAAATCAGTGTGGGTTTAGGTCTCTTAGAGGCTGTCAGGACCAGGTCTTTAGCTTACGGCAGGTAATGGAAAAGTTCTATGAGTGAAACATGGAATTGTATATATGTTTCATAGATCTAGAAAAGACTTATGACCGTGTTCCTAGGAGGAAGCTACTGTCAGTTCTACAAGATTATGGTATAAGAGGCAAACTTCTGCAGGCAATTAAAGGGCTCTACGTAGACTGTCAGGTAGCAGTTAGAGTAGATGGTAACTTAAGCTCATGGTTCAGGGTAGTTTCAGGGATAAGACAAGGCTGTAACCTATCACCACCGTTGTTCATAATATTGATGAATCATATGTTGAAAACAGTAGACTGGCAGGGCGGGATTAAAATAGGTCAATAAAAAATAAGCAGCCTCGCATATGCGGATGAATTAGTTGTAATGGCCGATTCGATGGAAAGGTTGCAAACTAATATTTCAGAGCTTGATCAGAGGTGCAAGGATTGTGATATGAAGATGAACATCTCCAAAACGAAAGTAAAGTCTGTGGGAAAGAAATTTAAACAGATTGAGTGCAAATAGGAGGAACAAAGTTAGAACAGGTAGACAGTTTCAAGTACCTAGGATGTATTTTCTCACAGGATGGCAACATAGTGAAAGAACTGGTATCGAGGTGCAGCAAAGCTAATGCAGTGAGTGCTCAGCTAAGATCTACTCTCTTCTGCAAGAAGGAAGTAAGTACCAAGACTAAGTTAGCTGTGCACCGCTCTATCTTTCGACCAACTTTGTTGTATGGGAGTGGAAGTTTGGTGGATACAGTTTACCTTATTCATAAGGTAGAGGTTATAGATATGAAAGTGGTAAGAATGATTGCAGGTACTAATAGATGGGAACAATGGCAGGAGGGTGTTCGTAATGAGGAAATCAAAGAAAAACTGGGAATGAACATCATAGATGAAGCAGTTAGAGTGAACATACTAAGATGGTGGGGTCATGTTACACGCATGGGAGAAGCAAGGTTACCTAAGAGACTCATGAGCTCGGCAGCGGAGGGTAAGAGGAGTCGAGATAGACCAAGAAGAAAGTACTTAGATTCGGTGCAGAATGATTTTGAAGTAAAAGGCATAACTTCAGACGAGGCATCAATGTTAGCATTGAATAGGGGATCATGGAGGAATTTTATCAGAGGTACTATGCTCCAGACTGAATGCTGAAAGGCATAATCACTCTCTAATGATGATGATGATGATGATGATGGTGATTTACTGAGGGCGTCTAGCCTCTGGCCGAGCACCTTAAACCACGCGGGAACTCCCGCGCGGCCAAAAGTTATTTCTTGGAGTCCTTTACGCAGCGAGCCGTATGCAGCGAGCACAGAATAGCACAGAGTCTATACCGCCGACATCAGCGTACAGGCAGGCAGTGAACGTGCGGCAGCCAGCTTGGATGGGTGTAGAAACGGAGTTGGGTCGATAAACTAGTAGTTCTTCAAATGGCGCTCGCCTCTATTACATTGCCATTTGAAACAGGATATGAAAAAGAAATTGCCAACTTTTTCACTTAGGTGAATACTGAAGAAATAGAACAGTCTTGAAACTTCCTGGCCGATTAAAACCGGGACTCGAACCTTTGACTTTCGCGGGCAAGCGGTCTACCGACTGAGCTATCCCGACACGACTCACATGCCGCCTTACAAAGGTCGCAGGTTAGAGTCCCGATTCCGACACACAATTTTAATCTGCCAGGAAGTTTCATATCTGCGCACACTCCGCTGCAGAGTGAAAGTTTCATTCTGGAAACATCAATTAGGCTGTGGCTAAGCCATATCTCCGCCATATCCTTTCTTCCAGGAGTGCTAGTCTTGCATGTTTCCCAGGAGAGCTTCTCTGAAGTTTGGAAAGTAGGAGGCGAGGTACTGGCGGAAGTAAAGTTCTGAGGCGACATCGTGAGTCGTGTCGGGATAGCTCAGTCGGTAGAGGGCTTGCCCGCGAAAGGCAAAGATCCCAGGATCGAGTCCTGGTTCCGGCACATAATTTTAACCTTCAGGAAGTTTCATACCGGCGCACACTCCGCTGCAGAGTGAAAGTTTCATTCTGCAACAGTCTTCTTAGCAAGTACGATTCGTATTGCGTTTGCTGAAAAATAATAATTGAAACAATTACTTTTATATGAAATTAAAATTACGACATGAAAAGGTTAGTCTCCTGCCACTCTTTTTGTTTCGTGGTCAGAAAATTATCGTCAGCGAGAAAGTTGTAGATATTGTAGGGTTACCAAATCACCCGGTTTTCCCGGGGCCCACCCGGATTTTAAGCTCTATTTCAGCCCCCGGTTGCAAAAATCCAAAACAGTAAAAATCCCCCGATTTTTTGGTCCTCTACATCAAACTGTTGTTCTGTGGTGTCAAGTGTGATTTGACGGAGTTAAACTGGAGAGATAAAAACAAGCTGACATCTAGATGAGTGTCCTCTGTCGCGGCACACGGCGTAATTACACAGTGGCATAATTACTCGCCATAATTACAAGTTTCTACATAGTGTCTTCCTGTGTAAGTAAGAGATGTAATCTCTAAATGTGACAATGACCAGGTTGTTCACATGTTCAGGAAAGACAAGACCGCTTTTTATACTGTATGTAGTGATTACATTAGTAAATGGATGAGGCAGTATGAGGAATTAACTGTATTCAATTGGTTAACTCTAAACAAGGAAGTTGATTTGGAAAGTGTGGAAAATATTGTTGCCTACTTGAGAAACAGAAAAGTTATTGTGAATGACATTGAATTGTTTGATGAGGTACTCGCCTAAAAACGTTCCTGTATGAACAGTTCAATTCCGAAACTGGGCCAACATTTTTGGAAAAAACTGTGTCTGACGGATGGCGTGAGTTCATGAATCATCGTTCAAGAGATGAATATTCGGAACTTTTAAAAATTGTTCAGTACTTTTTCGCAATCCCTGCCCACAATGCCACTGTGGAAAGTGTACTTTCATTATTAAATATACAATGGACTGATGAAAGAAATCGAATGTCTGTACAATGTGTAAGGGATTTGTTGATCATCAGTTACAACTACAAAGATATCACTTGCTATCAGTTCTATGACAAAATCACCAACAAAGAATTTTTTAAGAAAATTCGAGGAAGTTAGAAATATGATTTTGTAAATAAATAAAATAAATAAATAAATAAAAAAAAGACTGTTGTTTGTGATCGAAATAAAGATTCTCTGTAATACCCCCGCGGTTTTTTATTTTGAAAATTTGGTAACGCTAAGATAATGAAATGAACTTTTCTTTTTATTTAAACAACTTTTTTATAGCTCAAAAATTTTGAGGGTATAGAGCGATGGAAGCTTTCAAATTCTTCTCGTTACTTTCAGCAAGCTTGCCGAGCACAGATTCTGTTGCCCACTCACCTTGTACTTTGTGACCAATTTCGGTAAACATTTTTTAAATTTGGGATACTATTTTTGGTGTTAAATAATTGTGACTAAATACTTTTTATTTATTTTATTAATAAATAGTAGACCTGCCCCTGCTTTGCACGGTAATCTTTAAAAGGGCCTTAACTCGAGAACTGCAGAACGTATTGTGATGCGGTTTGTTTCAATTTATTCGTAATTATTCTGGGATCAACACAGACTCTATTAAATGTCAATACGAAAAAATGAAATAATTGAAATACAAATAATAACATAGAATAGTTAATCACTTTCGCACTTTCCTCACCTCTGTAACGTAAACTATCAGGCCTGTACCAAAGTACGTAGTACAGAATTATATAATTCAGGACGATTTAAAAAGGAAAAGCCTGCGAGATCATATGTCTAACTGGAACACATTTGCCACAATCAGTATATCTGTAGTATGTACACTGGCCTAGCTCCTAGTTTAGGCTCCAGAGCTGACTAAAGTGCAGAAACGGCAAACAATTCTACGTTATTCTTATTTTAGTTGTTTCACAAGTTCATATTGACATTAAATATAGCTGAAGTTTATCGCAACATTCTAGAGAGGAAATTAAAAGAAATCGCATGACAATACGTTCGGTACTCCTCGAGTTATAAAATGTTAAAAAGGCAGACAAAGGGAAAACGTGCTTCTATTTTATATAATACTACGATTTGCTATCCCTATCTGAAATTTGGAATTACTTATGGCAGAAAGATTGTAAAGAAAGGAACTCCTTAAAGTATATGAAAAGGAATTAACATTTGTAATTGTTTATTGAATTTGGGAAAATATTTATTAATTCCTTTCAACGCTACCCGCCAATATTATTTCTACCTCTCTAGGGTACACGTCTTTTATTTTTATTTTTACAAAGGACAAGAATAAATGATACAATCAAATACAGTAGTAATAATGACACTGAAAAATGAAATGAAGAATTTCACGAATAACACAATAATACTCACACTAATAATACTGCACAATAAAAAGACATAAAATCAAGAGCAATTACGGAAAGGGAAACCTACGTTGTTAGCGTTTGTCGATTTGGAGAAAGCTTTTGACAATGTCGACTGGAATAGACTCTTCCAAATTCTGAAGGTATCAGGGGTAAAATATAGGGAGCGAAGAGTTACATTCAATCTATACAAAAACCAGACAGCGGTTATTAGAGTCGAAGGGCAAGAAAGGGACGCAGAGGTTGGGAAGGGAGTAAGGCATGGTTGTAGCCTTTACCCAATGTTGTTCAATCTGTACATTGAGCAGGCAGTGAAGGAATGGAAGGAGAAATTTGGAGAGGGCATTAAAGTGCAGGGAGAAGAAAATATTGCGAAATATTGCGGTTTGCCGATGACATAATAATTCTGTCAGAGACCGCAAAAGATCTGGAAGAGCAATTGAATGGGATGGATAGTGTCTTGAAAGGAAATTATAAGATGAACATTAACAAGAGTAAAACGAAGGTAATGGAATGCAATGTCAGAAAATCAGGCGATGCTGAAGGAATTAGATTAGATAATGAGACAATAAAAGTAGTAGATGAATTTTGTTATTTAGGTAGCAAGATAACTCCTGATTGCTGAAGTAAAGAAGATATAAAATGCAGAATGGCTTTGGGAAGAAAAGCGTTTCTAAAGGAGCGAAACCTGTCAACATCCAATATGAATTTAAATGTTAGGAAGTCCTTTCTGAGAGCATTTGTCTGGAGTGTAGCATTGTATGGGAGTGAAACGTGGACGATAAGGTGTTCAGATAAAAAGATGATAGAAGCTTTTGAAATGTGGTGCTACAGACGTTTGATGAAAATTAGATGGGTAGATTACGTAACTAATGAGGAGGTGCTTAACCGAATCGGGGAGAAAAAGAGTTTCTGGCATATCCTGACTAAGAGAAGGGATAGATTGGTTGGACACATTCTGAGGCATCAAGGAATTGTCAACTTAGCATTAGAAGGAAGCGTGTGGGGTGAAAATCGTAGAGGGAGACCGAGGGACGAATACAGTAAGCAGATTCAAAAGGATGTAGGTTGCCGAACGTATTCTCAGAGGAAGAGACTTGCACAGGACAGGGTAGTGTGGAGAGTAGCACCAAACCAGTCTGTGGACTGAAGACCACAAGAACAACAACATTAAGAAAAAAAACGGAGACAGATACCTGACGTGTAATAAACTACACTGCAGGCTAAATAGAGACACATTACTTTGACAGTCAACTGTAGCAAGATTTCCGATGTGGCCCTTTATAGGCAGCACTCTAACACTCAGTAAACTAGCCAGTGCTGGGAGCTGTGGCCGGGTGGTGCTCGGTACTAGTAGAGGACGATTCATGCTCTGCGGCCGCCATGTTGGTTGGGTGTCGCGCTCTCTGCCCTGCCATTGTAAGGCCTCTCTATGTTATTCTGTGGTCGCTGGCCATATGAGGCTCACGAAACCGCACAAGAAAAGGGAAAAGAAATTTGAAAACTATGCTAAAATGTTATGCTACTCACATCGCTCGCATGTCACTCGTATATTACTGAAGGGAAAATATTTTTAATCGAGTGATTAGCGAATTTCAAAATATGTGTCAGAAAAGCGACTAAATAACATCTATTAGTGAGCAGCGCAGACAGCGACAAATGCTTTTAAAAATGTTTTATTTTTAGCCATTAGCGGTTTCGGACTACCTTGATCATTTTCAGATGGCTACATTTTCCTTACATATTTCTTTTTCATGAGATTGCCTTCCATAAAGAAGTTTTTTTATTTATTTTTATTTTTTATTTTATTTTTTTATTTTATTTTATTTATTTATTTATTTATTTATTTATTTTTTTTTTTTTTTTTTTTTTTTTTTTTTTTTTTTTTTTTTTTTTTTTTGCGCTTACGACTGTATTTATGATATCCAAATGGGTGTTTTGCAACAATCAGTCGGTCGTTATTTGTAAGAAACTGCTTTATTTTGCAGATGTGGATTTCGGCAAGTGACTTGCCATCATCAATGCTAAATTAACAAGAAGTCATTGTCTGTATACATACATTATATGAAATATAACATTTACAAATTAGAAAAGAGTCGATAAGATGTACTTTATGTACCATACATGGTAACATAAGAAATGTATGGTATGTAAAGTACATCTTATTGACTCTTCTCTAATTTGTCTGTATGTCGATGACTTCTTGTTAATTTAGCATTGATAATGGCAAGTCACTTGTCGAAATGTAGATCTGCAAAATAAGGCAGTTTCTTACAAATAACGACTGATTGCTGCAAAACACCCATTTGGATATTTCTTTTTGTCAGTAGCATGTCGTCTGCTTCCTGATAAATACAGGCCGTAGCATGGCTTTGATGACGTCACGCGTTGAGGCGACGCTGAGTCGGCGGATTCGTATGCTGACGTACGTAGAGACGACTTCTGTTTAGGATGATGTACATACATTACGTCAAACTTCGTAGTACCTAATTGCATTGTTTGTGTAGGAATTAATGCTGGGAATATAGATAAACGCATACATTACAAAGAACGGGAAAATGTCCATGCCAAAATGTGGTAAAAGTTACGAGGATCCATCCGTCACTGATAAACATTTCCACTCTATACTGTGCCCTCTATAATAATGCAAACATAAACTTCTCAGTTGAAATCAAGCAGTACTTTTACTTTTCGTTTCTCTCCTTATTACAGCACCAGTAAATGACAATTTACGGTGATTGATTTCTAACTATAGAAGTTACATAAATATTGAAGCATTTCGTGGTCTTTTTGCAACTACATCATAATGAACTCTTTTTGTAGCTTTGTAAACTTTTTCTACAAAACCGCAGCTGTTTGAATGTGTGAACTAGCGGCTGTTCATTTATGAACTTAAGTCCTTATATTAGATCATCTCCACTTTTATCCATACATTTAATTAATAATAGCTGAATATTACACTTGGTTTCCTGAAATGTAATTTCTTTACCCTCTGTATTTTTATACCTTTTAATAATTTTTTCCAATTTAGAATATGTGTTAGCTACAAGTTTTGGTCCTAAAATCCAATCAAATCTTCTAGCTTCTATGTTTACCTTTTCGCACATTACGGATATGTCAAAATTATTTTTAATGTCAAAACATTTCTAATAGAATGGAATTCCTCATATTCTATTATCATTAAGTACACTTAATGCTTTGTAACTAGCCACTCATTGTGGGTAAATCTGTCTACATTATTCGTAATGCCTTCTAAACTGTTCATGTTGTCTTCAGAGAGCCACTCTATATAGTGGTCCATTTCACGGTTTTCGTGAGCCTTTCTTCTGACGTCTGGGTGAGTGCGCAGTGAAACATAAGCAGAAGACAAATTTGATGGCAGTTTCAGAAAGTGGGACAGTATCACTTTCCAAATCCAACTTTTTTACGTTGAACGAGTAGTACGGAACCTACAAAACAATAACCACGCTTGTTGCACACCAGTAACCTATTAATAATTACTTATCCTCAGGTCGAGTTGCTCTGTTTTCACGAATAACTTGATAATCATGAAAATGATACATGCAGACTCCTATGTTCTTTGTCATTACCAAGTTTTCCCTCAGAATTTTGTTAATCCTAATTTTCCTCCTCACTTCATGAGAAGGAAACGAAAACGCTGGAACATATTTCCGTTCATAGTAATTAGACTGGCAACCGTGGACGCAGCAGCTTCTAGGCATTATACAGGTAAAAAAAAAAAAAAAAAAAAAAAAAAAAAAAAAAAAAAAAAAAAAAAAAACCACTCGAAACTAAAGGTAAACAAACGCTAGAATGCTCCTTCCACCGCCTCAATGAAACAGCTGATCGAGTTTCCCCCAGTTCTATGCCAAGGCCTGTATTTATCACTAAGGCAGTGGTACAGTGATGTGTAGTACATGCTAAACTAAGCCGCAGTCGAATGGCCGAGCGCTTTAAGGCGCCTGGCAGCGTAACGCGCGGTTGCCCCCTGTCGGAGGTTCGACTCCTCCCTCAGGCATGGGTATATGTGTTTCCCTTAGGTTAGTTTAAGTTGTTTGTAAGCGTATGTACTAATGACCCCACTAGTTAAGTCCCTTGGATTTACAGACAGTTGAACATTTGCTAAACTGAAATTCAACCCTGGATTGCTACTAGGGATAAACCAGTACTCCAATGCTTCCAAAATGTGTAGCTAATGCAATCCTGTGCTTCGCAGTAGTTTCAGGGCTAAACAACTCAGTACGCGTGTGACCTACAAAGCGTCAAAAGTGTCTATGCTTTTTGCGTTATTTAAATTTTGGGGTACAGGTAGCATATTACTAATAATCAGAAATAATATAAATTAAAAGAAAAAATTACGTAGCTTTATAAGTTCCATTTAAACACTATTACGGCCTACAAAGAAGATATACATACGGAGATATTATAGAAAATAAATTATATAGGGACCATATGGTCCTTACAAACGTTAGGAGATACGACATACGTGCGTTTGTTTTCATGGAAAATTTCAAATGTTCAAATGTTTGTATAGTCTATGGGACTTAACTACGGGGTCATCAGTCCCTAAATTTACATACTACTTATGAACTACTTACGAACTAGGACGGCACAAATATCCATGCCCGAGGTGGGATTCGAACCCCCGACCGTAGTGACCGTGCAGACCATGACTGGAGCGCCTTAGTCTCCTCGGCCACCGCGGCCGGCATGGAAAATTTGTTGCACACGGTAATCCATCGTACGAACCATAGGGGAGGGTACATTATAACAAAAATTCACACCGTTTTTACAGTAGAGATATTCAATGTATACTAGAGTTTCGATTATCCGATTTTCGTTTATCCGACCTTCCGTGTTATCCGACGCTTTCGCAGCACTGGGACTGTAACGGTAGCTGTGTGCCGGCCGATAGGTCAGTGACTGTACGTGTTGTTTGTTTTGGCGCGCATCATTGTCACACACAGGGAAAGTACTCGGGCTCGAACGAACACAAATATACCAAAATCGTGTGAGAGATGATGTAGAGGTCTCTTATTCCACTAGAGGTACTCTCGCATCTGCAAAACTGTGCAGTCCCCCTTTAGAGGCCTCAATTGAGCCAAGCCGCATTGCACTTTGACCTGTCGGTACACCAGTCGGGAGCACTAGGGACATTGGGGTGTGCCTCTGAAGTTGCGTTTTGTGACGTTATTTGTGTAGTGAAGCGTCAGATGGGTCGGCGATTGCTAATCAATCCTGATAATGTATTGCGACTGGTTGAGATGAAATTCCAAATAGCCCTTCTTTGTGAATACGGTTTTGGTGTAGAAGATGAATAATTGACATGTTTTCTGTTATCTATTATAGTGCAGAAATATGAGCATACATTACTAACACTATAGTATATACAAGGTAACATGCAAATGATTCATCTTCTACACCAATACCATCTTCAAGAAGAAGGTTTCTTCGTAACTTCACCTCAACCAGTCACACTATATTAGCAGGACTTTTTACCAATCGCCGACCTATCCGACACTTCACCACACAAATAATGTCACAAAACGCAACTTCAGAGGCACACTGCACCGTCACTACTGGCGTACCGGCAGGTCAAAGTGCAATGCGGCGTGGCACACGCAGAGGCCTCTAATGGGCGACTGCAGAGTCTTGCAGATGTGGGAGTATCACTAGTGCAATACATTTACATTATCTATCATATGATTTTCGTGTATTTATATTTGTTCGAGCCTAAGTACTTTCCTTGTCAGTTCACTGTCGCCGTCTGCTACTCCTCACTCTTCAGTGCTAGCCTAGATCTGTAGTGGAGAACGTGTTGTGCTTTGTTTATAAAAAAGGTGGTAGTTTCAATGGCAGAAAAACTTAAAGCTTTAAAAAGAAACGACAATGGTGGCGCAAGATTAAAACGTCAGGAAAACAACAGTTGGAAACTGGAAAATGAACCGCAATGAAATTAAGAAGTGGTGTTGTCAATGAGCAATCTCGACTGTATGGGAAGATCGGAAAACCATTAAAAATGCGATTTTCAAAAAGTAAGTGAAGCTTTGTTCTAATGGTTTACTCAACAAAGAGATAAAGGTGTATTCATGTCGGGGCCGATTTTGCAGTAACGAACTAAAAGAAGGTGAACCTGATATCTCATCACTTTTCTTTCGGTGTCATCTAATGTATTTGAGCGTTATATTCAGTTCTTGTTCGCATATTTAATAAGTTCTCTATGTTCAAATAAATGTTTCAAATTTTCTTTGTATTATTTTCCGTGTTATCTTCCCGCTTATCCGACCTTGCCGTGGCCGGTTTAGGTCGGATAATCGAGACTCTACTGTAGTTGATTTTGTGAACTGGCCACAGATATACGTTGTAAGTGGTGCAATAGTATTTGGAACTATCGTTCTATTTGAGTGACTGCTCCGACTGCAGAAGAGTAGAAGCAATAATGAGGAGCTGTTAGTGAAGGCAGTCGTTATGTTGTTGAGTTATAATGGAGAGAGAAGTTGTAGTATGGCTTGTGTTCCGAAGCAATGGCGTATCAACCAGGGAGGGGGGAGGGCAGGAGGGGCAGTGCCTCCCCCCCCTACTTGAAACTTTGGAGGGGCAAGACATGGTAACTCGCATGTCGCGATCTACCTTCTTCTTTTCATGTCAACCTACATCCCCCAGAAAAGTAGATATTACCACTCACACATTTCGTCTCCTCCCCATTTCTTTGTTCATATCTTCCCGCCTATGTCCTTCCTCACATCCCTTTCTTTTCGTTTGCCTGCTTGCCCCATCTTTGACAAAACTTAGATAACGATCTTTCAAACGGTGAGTATTCATCAGAGACGAGTGTATCGTCAGGCGTGCCCCAGGGGAGTGTGATAGGACCGCTACTATTTTCTATCTGTATAAGTGATCAGTTTGCTGATGATACTGTGGTGCATGTGAGAGTGTCGTTATTAATTGATTGTAGTAGCATACAGGATAACTAACACAAAATTTCTAGTTGTGTGAAAAATGGCAGCTAACTCTAAATGTAGAAGAATGTAAGGTGATGCACATGAGTAGGAAAAACAATCTCATAATGTTCGAATACAGCTTCAGTAGTGAGATTCTTGATGCTGTCATGTTGTTCAAATATCGCGTAACATTGCAGAGCGATATGGAATGGGACGAGTATGTAATGACATTCGTGAGTAAGGCGAACAGCCGACTTCGCTTTACTGGGGAAATTTTGGGAAGATGTACTTCATCTGTAAAGAAGACCGTGTATAAAAGGTTTGTAGACAACGTCTTGAGTATTGCTCAAGTGTTTGGGACCCGCAGCAGATCAGTTTAAAGGAAGACATGGAAGCAGTTCAAATGTTCAAAATGTTCAAATGTTTGTAAATCTATCGGACCAAACTACGTGGTCATCAGTCCGTAGCTTACAAACTACTTAAACCTAGGTAAACTAACCTAAGGACAAACACACACACCCATGCCCCAGGGAGGACTAGAACCTCCACGGCGAGCAACCGCGCGTCCGCAGCGAGACGCTTTAGACCGCTCGGCTACTCCACCGCGGCTGGAAGCAGTTCAGAGGCGAGCAGCTAGGTTTGTTACTGGTAGGTTCGACCAATGCGCGAGTGTCATGGAAATGCTCCGGCAACTCAGTTGGGGATCGCTGGAGGAAAGACGACGTTCTTTTCGTGAATTTCTGTTGAGGAAATTTAGAGGGCCGGAATTTGAAGCTGACTGCAGAACGGTCTTGCTGCCGCCTACTTACATTTTGCGTAAAGATCACAAAGCCAAAATAAGAGAAATTTGTGCTCATACAGAGGTATGTATACATTCATTTTTCCCTCGTTCTGTTTGTGAGTGGAATAGGAAATGAAATGCCTAGTAGTGGTAAAGTGTACCCTCCATCAAGCACCTTAAGGTGTAGATGAAGAGGGAGGCAAAAATAACTCTGTACAAGTCATTAAACGAGCCATAATTTTATTTTTAACTTTAATGATCCTTACGCGACAAGTAAGGTAATAGTGTAATCGTCCTGAAGTCATATCCAAATGAAGGTTGTCTAAATTTTCTCAGTAGTATTCCCAGAAAAGAACGTCGCTTTTTCTCCAGGGGTTCCTCAAAGATGAACTATTTTTTCCTTAAGTAAACTAAACTCATCCTTTCGCCTTACATGCCCCGTCATGGCACCTCCATGAACCACAGACATTGCCGAGTTCGGGTGACTTGCTTGCCTCAATGATACAGATAGCCGTACCATAGGTGCAACCACAGTGGAGGGGTATCTGTGGAGAGGCCAGACAAACGTGTGGTTCCTGAAGAGGGGCAGCAGCCTTTTCAGTAGTTACAGGGGCAACAGTCTGGATGATTGACTGAGCTGGCCTTGTAACAGCAGCTAATGTGGCTTTGCCACACACTTACTGCGAACGTCTGAAAGCAAGGGGAAACTACAGCCGTTACTTTTTCCGAGGACATGCAGCTGTACTATATGATGGTATCCTCTCGTGCAAAATTTTCCGGATGTAAAATAGTCCCACATTCGGATCTCCGGGCGGGGACTACTCAGGAGGATGTGATCATCAGGAAAGACAGCACTGGCATTCTACGGATCGGAGCGTGGAATGTTAGATCCCTTAATCGGGTAGTGAAGCTAGAAAATTTAAAAAGAGAAATGGATTGGTTGAAGTTAGATATAGTGGGGATTAGTGAATTTCGGTGGAAAGAGGAACAGGATTTCTGGTCAGGCGAGTACAGGATTATAAATACACAATCAGTTGGGGGTATTATAGGAGTAGATCATATCATGAATAAGAAAATACACTCCTGGCCATTAAAATTGCTACACCACGAAGATGACGTGCTACAGACGCGAAATTTAACCGACAAGAAGAAGATGCTGTAATTTGCAAATGATTAGCTTTTCAAAGCATTTACCCAAGGTTGGCGCCGGTGGCGACATCTACAACGTGCTGACATGAGAAAAGTTTCCAACCGATTTCTCACACACAAACAGCAGTTGACCGGCGTTGCTTGGAGAAACGTTGTTATAATGCCTCGTTTAAGGAGGAGAAATGCGTACTATCACGTTTCCGACTTTTATAAAAGCCGCACTGTAGCCTATCGCGATTGCGGTTTATCGTATCGCGACATTGCTGCTCGCGTTGGTCACGATCCAATGACTGTTAGCAGAATACGGAATCCATGGGTTCAGGAGGGCAATACGGAACGCCGTGCTGGATCCAAACGGCCTCGTATCACTAGCAGTCGAGATGACAGGCATCTTATCCGCATGGCTGTAACGGATCGTGCAGCCACGCCTCGATCCCTGAGTCAACATATGGGGACTTTTGAAAGACAACTATCTATTCGAACAGTTCGACGACGTTGGCAGCAGTATGGACTATCAGCTCGGAGACCATGGCTGCGGTTACTGTTGATGCTGCATCCCATATCGCATGATGTTCACGATTGTCATTGTTTATGACGTCGTGTCACCTTTCGTACGTGTCGTAGGTGGTTTTCACTCCGACAGCGATTGTTGCCTGATACTAAGAATCATGTGTTCAAAAATGTTCAAATGTTTGTATAGTCTATGGGACTTAACTACGGGGTCATCAGTCCCTAAACTTACAAACTACTTATGAACTAAGACTAAGGACGGCACAAATATCCATGCCCGAGGGGGGATTCGAACCCCCGACCGTAGTGGCCGTGCAGACCGTGACTGAAGCGCCTCAGTCCCCTCAAGGATCATGTGTACAAAGTTTGGTTGATATCGGGCCAGTAGTTTAGGAGATGATGTGGAACAAACACACACACACACACTCACACACACATAGAGCCTATTTTATAACATGTAAGATTTGTTTAATTAACCGTGATGTGGAACCCACGTTAAACTGTACGTTCCCCTATAACTGGATGGGTAAATCAGTTCGAAGGTCGGAGGAAAAACGGCATACCACCTCCAAACAGGGCCATACCTAGTAAAGCACTGTGGTGTTCAAACAAATCTTCGAATTGTTGACTGTTTTATACCGCGTGAGAGTTGCGTTGCGTGGCTTACTGTGTCAGTTATTTGTTTGTATGTGGGAATTTTACTAAAGACGGTGTAAAGGTACAAAATTTTGTGTTGTTTTGTTAATAGTAGATATTGGTTGACCGAGCGTAGCTCGCGAAGTTTTCTCTGGTACATAGTGGTATTAAGTGACCCACGTGCTGTTCATGACAGATCGAAAGAATACATTCGTAGACTCTATGAAGCGAATTAAAGATCTCTCGTTCTACTGATTGAGAAGGAAGAATCGGTAAACGAAGACGAAAAGGGAGATACCATCTTACGTTCAGAAGTAAAGAAGGCACTGGGAGAACTTAGAAATAACAAAGCGTGTGGAGTAGATAACATTCCAGATAAAATCTTGTAGAGCTTAAAATAAACAAGCGAAAATAAGTTGACCTCTCTTTGCAATTACATCAGTGACAAAGGGGAATGGCCAGAAGACTTTCTCGTAAGTATAATAGTTACAATCGCAAAGACTAATGATGCTAAAAAGTGTGAAATTCACAGAGAATCAGCCTAATATCGCAAGCAGCAAAAGTATTTCTTTCAGTTCTGAATAGGACGCTGGAAGAAGCACTTGGAGAGGAACCATATGGTTTCAGAAGGGGAAGGGAACGCGAGATGCACTTGGACTCCTAAGAACCATCGGCCAAAGATACGTTGAAAAGGGTAAATAAGCGTATGCTGTCTTCATAGATCTCGAAAAGGCATTTGATAAACATCTTGGAAAGGAAGGGAGTAAAGTGAGAGGAGAATCGGAAGGCACGAGTACAAATAGGTAATGGGACAAGAGGCGTAAGGATAGGTGGAAGGAAAATTGGTTGTATAAGATTTGCTGACCATATGATCATCCCTGCAGAAAATAAAGATACACTGACTCAAATGCTAAATGATCTGAGTGAAGCCTGTACAGCACATGGCATGATAATTAATAAAAAGAAAACGAAAAGCATGATCATAGGTTTAAAGAAAAGAAAACTGAAAATCAAGTCATAGAAGTCATAGAACAGGTGACAACATTCAAGTATTTGGGGAGTTGGATTAAGGAAGAGATGAATTGCCAACAAGACGTGAAAGTGAAAATGGCTCTGACGAAAGAAGCGTTCCAGAATCAAAGAAGACTCCTAACCATTGGTTTAAACAAATAATTAAGGAAGAGACTGGTTAAGTAATATAGAATGTGTGGTCTTATATGGAGCAAAGACGTGGACATTGAGAAAGCAAGTTGAGAAGAAAATTGAAGCCTGTGAAATGTGGGTATGGCGTAGGATGGAGAAGATCAGCTGGACCTGTAAAGTAAGAAATGAAGAAGTTCTGAGTAGAGTTGGAGAGGAACAGAGGATGTTGCTGACGGCAAAGAACAGGAAACTAAACGGCTAGGCCACAGTTTAAATAGTAAAAGAAAAATCATTGCTTATGCTTCTGTGTCATTCGCGTCTAAAGTTACCGGTAACTGATACTATAGAAAGACTACTTGCAAAGAATTTCTCGCATACTTTTATTTAATAAAAAGGCAGTCAACAATCCGAAGATTGGTTTGAACACCACAGTGCTTTACTAGGCATGGTCCTGTTTGGAGGTGGTATGCCGTGGCCTTCCTCTGACCTTCGAACTGACTTACCCAGCCAGTCATAGGGAGACCTACAGTTTAACGTGGGTTCCGAACCACGGTACTACTCGGTATTTTTCACATGAGCAGTACTGCCAGAGGTGAAAGAAGTGGAAAGTGACAGATAAGAATCCTAGGACCTGCCGGGAATCGAACCCGCGACCTTTGCATTTGTAGTCCGGCACTCCATCACTGTGCAACCGAGGCGACTCATTGAAATATTACGAAGAGAAAGTCGTCTGTCTTTTAACAGTTCCAACTTTTCTTCTGGGAATCTTTATTGTTTAGTTCCGTGTAAGAATCATTTCATCATATTGGAAAATAAAATTCGGATAGAAGTTTTGTAAAACTTATCTAAATAAACCGGCATATAAATGATAGAATCTTTAAAAACAGTATTTTGGAACGTTGTGTCATAATAATAATGTTGTTAACGTTTCAATCCCGTTAGTAGACATTCTAGAATTGATGAGTGAATGGTTGTAACTATTATCCTTGAAAAGTTTGTCAAGTTCACAGGAACTAACACTACTATTATCGTTGATCAGTTGGTCGCGTGGACATTATAATCAGTTTCCACATTCTTGCAGAGATTTTCATGGTGTCTTATCGATAGGAGTGATGTGATACAAGTGTTGTGTCTTCGTTCTTTTAGTTTCTTTCATTCTTGAAATAGAGTTTTGTTGGTGTAAATAGGTGTTATCACTGATTGTCAAGTACAAGTGACAACTATGTCTTCATTTTTTCCATCAAGGTTAGATTATTTCCGTTTCTAAAATCCTCTGCAACGTATACAAAATGATAGTCTCGCAACTGATTTAATTACTACGAGTTTAAAGTAACACTCAATAGTAGGATTTGCCTGACTATTGGCTAATAAACTATTGTCTACTGTTGACATTGTTGGCTGGATATTGTTGATAAGTTTCACGAGTCTACTTTAAAATCATGTCCTGTGATATAACAAATCACTTCTTATTTTTTCGAATAGTGATAATTTTATTTATTTATTTTCAAAAAGGATAGACTGCTTTTCTCGCCGAGAATGTACTTACGTTTTTCTCCACATTTATGCGGGTTGGAAAAGAGTCATTAACTATATTTTAATAATAAACTAGCAACGTCTGAAACCGGAAAAGGATGCCCAAGTTGCCGCTATGGAAATTTTGTAGTCCAACGTTTGAAGATGTGAGCCTGTTCTTGTTCTGCCCTCCTTCTCCCACCACCCTTTTCTTCTCTTTGGTATTACTCCTGCAGAGAAATTGCTCTTAATTGCTGCTTTGATCTCAAGAACGCTGCCGAAGAGAGCCACAAAGGTGGAACTTTCCCGCCAAGTTACCATTATGACGCAAGCCTAGCAACGCTGCGTAGTCACAACAAAGCCTAGGCGAAAAATCTCAAAACGTGTCACGCCGCCACCAAGGTCTGTGGCGCGCCTGTAATTAAGAAAAGAGTTTTCAGTGGCGCCTCTTTGATCGCGATGACGTTCTGTAGCTCGGGTCTACAATTCTCAGGGTTATGCAATTTGGCTGGGGCCAGAGTGTCATTGCTGAGTGGCGACCTAAGGTACGATAGTGTTGCATGTTTAATCGCCTCCTTGCCTTGCAGAGGTGGAGTCCGGCGTTCTCTTGACGTCACAGAAGGCAGCTATAGTTTGTAAGAGTAACTTAAAGCCACGCCCACTCTCACAGCGTCCTATATAATGCCCCACCAGAGTTACGGTGATCCACCAGAGCTGGTGGAGTGTTGGAGTTGAGTCTGGTCCTGAAGGCTGTTTCCCAAAGTTGTCGGGAGGGCTCGCTCTGGTAATAGCTTACAGCGATGGCCAAGCAGAAAGAGAAGAGTTCCCGACTACAGGATTTGGACAGTGGAGATGGGGAGGACCTCACTTGGGACGAGGTGAGCCACTCCGTGCTCAAGAACAGCGTCCGCGTGCTGTACTGCATGGGGCTGTGGCCGCTGCGCAGCTCCCGGGCCTACCACTGCTTCACGGCCTTCAGCCTCGCGTCCAGCGCCGTCGTCATCGCGATGGACATCGTCGCCGCCTGCTACAGCCTGGGCGACATCGACCAGATGACGGGCGCACTGAGCACCATCCTGCCGATGAGCGGCGGCCTGGCCAACGGGCTGCTCATGATCCGGCACCGGCCGGACCTGTGCCGGATGGTCCGTGCGGTGGACCGCCTGGTGGTTCGGCAGCAGCGCTACCTCCGGCAGGACCCTCACCTGGCCGCCGTGGTGGCCCGCGTACGCAGGCAGACCCTGCTGGTGACCGTCGGCGCCTCGGGCTACCTGATCACCATCGCCTCCTACTGGATCGTCATCGCCTTCGGCAAGCCGACCGGCCTGCGGGTGCTGCCCTTCGTCCAGCTGCCCTGGGTGCAGTCCTCGGGCCTCGCCCACTACTGGTCCACGTTCGCCGTCCAGTTCTACACGGCGCCCTTCTGCAGCTACGCCACGCTCTCCGTGGAGTTCTTCTTCCTGGCGGTCATGCTGCAACTCTCAGCCCAGTTCGAGATCCTCGGCAGCCGCTTCGCGAGTCTGGGCCGGAACCCACCGCCCAAGGCTGTGGTGACGACCAAGTCGGATATGGGGACTGCAGACTCTGATGCAGTGTACGAGGAGCTCTGTCTGTGTGTGAAGACACATCAGGAACTGCTCAGGTAAATAAAATCCCTAAAGAATGTCAAAAATGAGGGCCTTGCAATGCAGTACTTCCATTCAGTGGCACTCACAATTTTTTTCCTTTACCGCCCTTGGGCTCTTGTTCTGGATTGGGGGCGACAGGACGTTCCAATTCTTGAAACCTTAGTCCGCCACTGCTTCCACTGCAAAAAGTTGTGAGCCCTTATTTAAAACCAAGCCAATTATAAAATAATAAAATGCAGCAACCAGTTGCGTGTGAATATTTATTTTTGACGACCGGTTTTGGGCGCATGAATGCCCTTCTTCTGGTCTCTATACAGACAAACAAGTGCATTGGTATACAGTAAAGGCTATAAAACGTACAAAAGTCGGTTACAGAAATTTGAAGCAGTTTTCAACCAAATAGATTGTAATAAAAGATATGTTCATATGATAGGATAAAATTAACACTTACATTTTAGCATTGTTGCTTAATGAATGTGCATGCTAGTAGGAGAATCAACGCTAAGTGCAGAGATTATGCAATGAATAACAATAAGCCGCTAACAAAGTATCTATGGATGAACCTCATAGTGAAAGAGTAAAAATAAATAAGGAAAAAAGGCTTTGGGAAAAACAATAATAGATACTTTGTTAGCAGCTGATTGCATAATCTCTGTTTTTTTTGTTTTTTGTTTTTCTGTGTAGAGACCAGCGCCCAAAACCGGTCGTCACAAATAAATAATCACACGCAACTGATTGCAGCATTTTATTAATTTATAACCTGAACAGTTGCTGAAATGGATAAAATACTTCAACCAAGGCAATCGTTTTATTAATTTCCAGCATATTGTGCGTGAGATTAGATCAACAACTTGGCAGCTTTATCAATATCTACGCTAGTGAAAAGTAAGAGAACTGGTAAATCCTAGTATTAACCAGTCAAACCGAAGAGCTATCATCACGGTGTGGTAAAAGTCCGAAATTTCTCATTATATGCACAGATTTCGAACTTTTACCAGGAGGAATTGGTAAATCTTATGATTTAATAATGCAAACTTCCACTGACTCAAAGGAAATTGAAAATGATGGCCAAGGAATTGATGCCAGTGAATTAACAACTTGAACAGAAGGAACGGAGGTAGAAAGTGCGGCTGCGGCAGGTGAAGAAGCACCAGGGACACAGGATTTGTCGACAGTTGATGGTTGCCACGAGACGTTGACAACTTCCAATAGTGAAAAAGATCCGAGAAGCTGCCAAAGAAGGTCTTCAGTTGAAGGCAAAGAGAATGAAACTAGCCTCATGTAACAAAATTCCAAAACCTTCAGTTGGGAAGACTGTGAGAATTAAAGTACAGCATGTAGACAGGGCAAAATTTGATTGGAAATCTATAATAGCAGTATTGATCTGTATTCAGGATGACGAATTTTATCTACTTGGTACCAAGGCTGGGAAACTGAAGTCAATTTTATCATTGTCGAAGTAGAAGGATGAGAAGAAATTACTCTACAGAAAGGGTTTGTCAAACAATCTTTTTTTGGAGGGCAAGGGTTCTAAAAGTGCAATTGCTTAAAAATATGTTCATCTAAAAATGCTCATGTAAAACGCCTTCCATATTATGTAATTCGAAATGCCACACTAGTCAGCGTTGTTGCAACGAAAAATTAACGTTCGACATTTTTGTGTAACTATAACATTTTGACTAATATGGAATATTGCTCGTTATAATCACATTGGATTGCAATGATTTTTAAAATACACAGATTTACAATAAATACAAACTATTTCAGTAAATTTCTAAGTTGATGTTTTTAATGAATACGGTTTTTGGTGTGGGTAAATCCTGAGACTTACCAACGTTGGTGAAAGGTCTAAATCTATGCATGTTGTTGTTGTTGTGGTCTTCAGTCCAGAGACTGGTTTGATGCAGCTCTCCACCCTACTCTATCCTGAGCAAGCCTTTTCATCTCCTCATATGAACGACAACCCACATCCACTTGAATCTGCTTACTATACGCGTCTCTTGGTCTCCCTCTGCGATTTTTACCCCACACACTTCCCTCCAACGCTAAATTCACAATTCCTTGATGTCTAAGAATGTGTCCTACCAATCTATCCCTTCTTTTAGTCAAGGTATGCCAGAAATTTCTTTTCTCCCCAATTCGGTTCAGTACCTCCTCATTAGTTACGCGATCCACCCACCTAATCTTCAGCATTCTTCTGTAGCACCACATTTCAAACGCCTCTATCCTCTTTCTGTCCACACTGCTTATCGTCCATGTCTCACTCCCATACAAGGCAAAACTCCATACAAATGCCCTCAGAAAGGACTTCCTTAGGCTTAAATCAATATTCGATGTTAACAAATTTCTCTTTTTCAAAAACGCTTTTCTACCCATTGCCATTCTGCATTTTATATCCTCTGTACTGCGACCATCATTTGTTATTTTACTGCCCAAGTAACAAAACTCAACTACCTCCTTTATTGCTTCGTTTCCCAATCTAATTCCTTCAGCATCACCTGATTTTCTTACACTGCACTCCATTACCCTAGTTTTACTCTTGTTAATGTTCATCTTATATGCACATTTCAGCACACTGTCCATTCCGTTCAATTGCTCTTCCAGGTCCTTTGCTGTATCTAGCAGAATTACAATGTCGTCGGCAAAACGCAATGTTTTTAATTCTTCCCCCTGCACTTTTATTCCTTCACCAAATTTCTCCTTGCTTTCCTTTATAGCTTGCCCAATGTACAAATTGAATAACATTGGAGAAAGGCTACAACCCTGTCTTACTCCCTTTCCAACCACTGCATCCCTTTCATGCCCTTCAACTCTGACAATCGCTGTCTGATTTTTGTACAAGTTGTAAATAACCTTACGCTCCCTATATTTTACTCCTGCTTGCTTCAGAACTTGAAAGAGTTTATTCCATCAACATTGTCAAAAGCCTTTTCCAAATCTACAAAAGCTAGAAATGTAGGTTTGCCTTTTCTTAATCTATCTTCTAGGATAAGCCGTAAAGTGAGTATTGCCTCCCGTGTTCCTACATTTCTCTTGAACCCAAACTGATCTTCCCCGAGGTCGGCTTCTACCAGCTTTTCCATCCTCCTGTATATAATTCGTGTAAATATTTTGCAACCATGACTTATTAAACTGATGGTTCTGTAGTTTTCACACCTGTCTGCACCTGCTTTCTTTGGAATGGGGATTATAACATTTTTCTTAAAGTCTGAGGGTACTTCGCCTGTCTCATGCATCTTACACACCAGGTGAAACAGGTTTGTCATAGCTGGTTCTCCCAGAGACTTCAGTAGCTCTGAGGGAATATCATCTACTCCAGGGGCCTTGTTTCGACTTAGGTCTTTCAGGGCTCTGTCAAATTCTTCTCTCAGTACAGTATCTCCTATTTCATCTTTATCTACATCCTCTTCCCTTTCTACAATATTGTCTCGAAGTTCATTTCCTTTGTAGAGCCCCTGTATATACTCTTTCCACCTTTCAACTTTCCCTCATTTCTTTTCCATTCGTGTCTTTGATATTCATAGAGCTGTTTTTCTTATCTCCAAATGTTTCTTTTATTTTCCTGTAGGCTGTATCTATTTTTCCCCTATTTATACATTCTTCTACATCCTTGCATTTGCCTTCTAGCCACTCCTGCTTAGCCATTTTGCATTTCCTGTCAATCTCATTTCTTAGTCGTCTGTACTCCATTTTGCCTGTTTCATTTACTGCATTTTTATATTTTCTCCTTTCATCGATTAAATTTAGTATCTCCTGTGATATCCAAGGATTTTTTGTAGGTCTTTCCTTCCTACCTACTTTGTCCTCTGCTACCTTCACTATTTCATCTCTCAATTTTACCCCTTCCTCCTCTATTGTTTTATTTTCCCTTGTTTCTGTCAATTGTTGCCTAAAGCACCCTCTGAAATTCTTAAGAACCTCAGGTTCCTTCAATTTATCCAGGTCCCATCTCCTTATTTTCCTACCTTTTTGTAGTTTCTTCAGTTTCAGCCTACAGTTCATAACCAACAAGTTATGGTCAGAGTCTACGTCTGCCCCTGGGTACGTCTTACACTGTAAAACTATGTCTTACCATTATAAAATCTATCTGGTATCTCCCTGTGTCTCCTGGTCTCTTCTACGTATACAACTTTCTTTTGTGATTCTTAAGCCAGGTGTTTGTTATAACTAAATTATGTTCCGTGCAAAATTCTACCAGGCGGCTTCCTCTTTCATTCCTTTTGGCCAGACCATATTCACCTACTATCTTCCCTTCCCTTCCTTGTCCTACTACCGAATTCCAGTCTCCCATAATAATTAAGTTTTCCTCTACCTTAATTGTCTGAATAATTTCCTTTAGCTCCTCATATATTTCTTCGATCTCCTCATCATCAGCAGAGCTAGTTGGCATATAAACCTGTACTACTGTTGTCGGTGTTGGCTTCGTATCTATCTTTACAATGATAATGCGATCACTGTGCTGGTCATAGCAGTTTACCCGCATTCCTATTTTCTTATTCATTATCACTCCTACTCCTGTGATACCCCCAATTGATTTTGTATTTATAATCCTGTACTCACCTGACCAGAAATCCTGTTCATCCTGCCACCGAACTTCACTAATCCCCACTATATCTAACTTCAACCTATCCAGTTCCCTTTTTAAATTTTCTAATTTTCCTACTCTATTAAGGGATCTAACATTCCACGCTCCGACCCGTAGAATGCCAGTATTGTCTTTCCTGATGACAACAACCTCCTGAGTAGTCCCCGCCCGGAGATCCGAATGGGGGACTATTTTACCTCCGGAATATTTTACCCGAGAGGTTGCCATCATCATATGTTCATACAGTAGAACTGTAATGGAATATTTTTCGGTGCTCAAGATGGCAAACATGATGTAATATTATCACAGTCTGTATAAACGTAGTTAAAATCTGACATGTAGATACAATCTCAAGATTCATGTTACTAGCTGGTGAAATTCTGAAAATGCAACAACTGAAGTAAGTGAGCATTGCTTGCAGTAACGCACAATTAAACTCTTCACTTTATCGAAAGAACGTATATAATAGAGTAGTTCAAATGCTTTTATAAAGCAGTTTTTATCAAATTAAAATCGAGGTTATTGCAACACATAAATCCTTAGGCGGAGTAAACAACTTATCAAAATGTGTGGAACACGATGCTCTAAGAGCTGGAAAAAATAATAGTACTGACAACGAAGGTGATCGGTAAAAAGTAACGGAGAAAGAATATCTAAAATTCAAAAGAGAAGCATAAGATTTATGCACTGTAAATAAAGATTGAAAAGTAAGAATAAAATGTCATTCGCGTTAGATATGTTACTTTAGAAGAAAATGTGTAGGCATACTCTGCTCGCCTGAATGTCTTTCGTAGTTTCAGAACAACTAGCACAATGAGTCAGGCGATCTTAGTCTTCCTTCAACAAGTTGGTCGCCTTAATCTAGACAGTGTTGGTCAGAGCCGCCTGCTGTGGTCGTTGGCGGCCACACAGCAGCCAACGTATTCAAATGTTTGTAATCTTACGGGACCATACTACGTTGGTCATCACTCCGTAGTCTTACAAACTACTTAAAATAGGTTAAACTAACCTAAGGACAACACACACGCCGGCCGCGGTGGCCGAGGAGACTGAGGCGCTCCAGTCTCGGTCTGCACGGCCACTACGGTCGGGGGATCGAATCCCCCCCTCGGGCATGGATATTTGTGCCGCCCTAGTTCCTAAGTAGTTCATAAGTAGTTTGTAAGTTTAGGGACTGATGACCCCGTAGTTAAGTCCCATAAGCTATACAAACATTTGAACATTCCCGAGGGAGGATTCGAACCTTCGACATGGGAGGCCGCGCGATCAGTAATGTGGCACTCCAGACCGCTCGGCTACTCCCTCGCGGCGCCAAAAAGTTAATACATTTATCTATGCACAACAACCTGCCAAGCTTTCGAATTCACGACAATTTCAATTTGGCCGTGTCAGTTATCTGCCGCAGCTGAAGTGACAGAGACTGATTGAGTATATTAGTTTATACGAGGTTCGTGCACAAAGTAAGTTCCGTTTCTATTTCTATCCGCGGCAGCGATACGATCGCCTTTCCAAGCATGCGCGGCAGTTACTCTGAGTCAAGGAGAAGACATGTACGCCATTTTCAGATCGCTGCTGCCGACGTGTGCTTTATAGTGCTTCTATATATTGTCAGCCGTAATTGAAAATGCCGCCGCCTGTGATATCAGTGCTGTGATTCGTTTTCTAAATGCAAAGAAAGTTAAACCAAAGGAAATTACAGCGAGACCATTAATAAATTGCGCCGCGCAATACAGAACAAGCGCCGAGTATTACTGGCAAAAGGTGTGTGTGGATTTTTTTTTTTCCACGATATTGCCCGACCTCACATGGCGAATGTGACCAAGCAACTCTTACGGAATTTTTAGTGGGACGTGTTTGATTATCCTCCGTATAGCCCGGATCTCTATCCTAGCGAATTTCATACCTTGTTATACTTAAAATCTTTCCTTTGTGGTCAACACTTTCACGATGATGACGAGCTGAAAGAACATGTTAACACATGGTTGAATACACAGGCGGCAACCTTCTATGAAATGTTAAATCAATTGTTTGTTAAGCTTAAGGGAGTCGTCAGTTCCTAAACTTACAAACTACTTATCAACTACCTTATACTAAGGACGACACAAATATCCATGCCCGAGGTGGGAGTCGAACCCCCGACCGTAGTGGCCGTGCAGACCGTGACTGAAGCGCCTCTGTCCCCTCCGCCACCGCGGCCGGCCCTTCTATGAAGAAGGCATACATAAACTTGTGTCACGCTATGACAAGTGCCTACAAAATTTCGGAAAGTATCTAGAAAAATAGTTTATCAGTTGTATATTTTTGTACAATAAATATTTTTCTGTACCTGTACACGTTTATTTTATATAACCAAACGGAACTTACTTTGTGGACATACCTCGTACTTGTTCCATAAATCTAGGGCCGTCTTAATGATATCAGGCACCAGGCTGAGAAAGGTCAGCTAGCGTCCCCTCCTTCTTGCCTCCAAAAGGAAGAATATAAAAAAAAAAAAAAAATTAAAGTGTTATGTACAATTTTTTTATTTAATCTTAATATACCGGGTGATCAAAAGTCAGTATAAATTTGAAAATATATCACGGAATAATATAGATAGAGAGGTAAAAATTAACACACATGCTTGGAATGTCATGAGGTTTTATTAGGGAAAAAAAAAGAGGTTCAAAAAATGTCCGAGAGATGGCGCTTCATCTGATCTGTGTTGAGGGCACAGCCTTGAATTTTGTAGGGGGAGGTGACGACGCCTGCTTCTTTTCCCCATACGTCGCACTACGCTATCTCAATGCGGCATATTCAAATTTCAACCGCATTGGTTGTTAAGACGTTTCGTGCCTTTTCATTTGAACGCCCCTCCTATCATAATAAAGCAGATTTTTCAGGAGATATTGTAACACAGCAACTCAGTGACTTACATAGACTTGTTTTCTCACTACTTATTTGAATTGCATAGCAAGCCTTATTAAAAAAATCTTAATCAAGTACAATTTTCACAGTTAAAATTAACAAGTCATTACAATTAGATGCTCACTACCAGTATTACGTATTCTATTCAACTGACTGTGAGTATAACAATAAGCATTACGGTGAATCATAAGTTTGACAACACCTTAAAACCATTATGTTGCTAAATGCTGCTCATTGATGCATAATAGTTGTAAGATCTCTGCGCTGCTTGGCAATTGCTTTATCATATCTCAGCTTGGGTTTGGCTTTGGCTTAACCTAACGTAGTGTGACTGCTGTGTCCGTCCTCCTATGTAAGACAACCCCATTAATTAATATAATTAATTAAATTATTTTTTCCAAATTTTGTTCGCTCATTCAGTGAACGTGGCGACCGTATTTTGTTCTCTTCCACTAAACTCATAATTTTTCAGCCGTTTGTTTACGTTTTAACAGCAATAATAATTTACAAAATATTTTTCAAATTCATTACCATATTTCCGCTCGATGTCACGCACATAAACGCAGTGGCATCGATCAAGTTATAACCTCCACTACATTTATCGGCATTGATTTCTTTAACGATTGCCTTTCCATAAGGTCAGCAATTACGCGCACGGTACATTCTTAATTGTTAATTGTCCGGTAATAGTAGGAGTGCAAACTTATAATATGACGTCAGAAACAATGCAGTCCATGAAATCCTGCCCCAGCACACACGATGTTAAATACGAGACGTGTTTTTTCAAGTAAGTACCGTTTTGAAATTTAAAAAAAATGACGTGCTAAGATATCTCAATAATTTCATGCGCACTGCGTACCTACATCTGATGCCATTACAGTCTGATTCTTCCTTGTTTACGTTGTCAGTCCCGGAGAAAACATTATGAGTGATGGAAAGTTAATAAAATGGGTGAGAGCATTTAAAGATGGCCGCACAAATGTGCATGATGAACAATGGAGAGGGCGTCCTTCGGTCGTTAATGAAAGTTTGGTGCAGGAAGTGGACAATAAGGTGAGGGAAAACAGAAGCCTTACGATTTCCTCCTTGCGGGATGACTTTCCTAATGTTTCTCGTAGTGTCTTGTATGGCATTGTGACCGAGCAAGACGATGACGAAGTCAAAACAGTTGTGATGCAGTGGTTAACAAGTCAGGCGGTAGACTTCTATGAGGAGGGTATTCAAAAACTGGTGCAACGTTCTGACAAGTGCCTCAATATTGACGAAAATTATGTAGAAAAGTAGATTAAGGTATAGGCTTTCATGTAAAAATAAAGTTATTGAGATATCTCAGCATGTCATTTTTTAATTTCAAAACGGTACTTACTTACAAAACACGCCTCATATTGTACAGATGAGCCACTACGATTCAATAATTTGTAAATGATTTTACCGCCCGGTCGGGAGTTCGAATCCCCCCTCGCGCATGGACATCTGTGCCGTCCTTAGTATTAGCTAGTTCGTAAGTTGTTTGTAAGTTTAGGGACTGATGACCCCGTAGTTAAGTCCCATAATCTATACAAACATTTGAATTTTACCGCCATTTGACTCTATAAGTGCCTTTTTCCTCTTAATAGAATATCTGATTTTCGTTTTTAGACCCGTTTCCATGTAAATTCCAATCGGTTGGTACATGTAGCTTATTCTGAAAATCGGAAATTTTAATGCGAAAAATTTAATAGAAAAATTAACATCAGACTTATCATCATCATTAGAGACCGATTATGGCTTTCAGCGTTCAGTCTGCAGCATAGTCCACCTAATAAAATTCCTCCATGATCCCCTATTCAAGGCTAACATTGATGCCTCGTGTGATGGTACACCTTTTACTTCGAAATCATTCTTCACCGAATCTAAGTACTTTCTTTTTGGTCTACTTCGACTCCTCTTACCCTCTACTGCCGAGTCCATGAGCCTCCCATGCTTGTAACATGACCCCACCATCTCAGTCTGTTCGCTCTAAGTGCTTCAACTATGGTGTTAATTCACATTTCTTTGATTTACTTCTTGTGGAGACCTTCCTACTCTTGTTCCCATCTATTAGTACCTGCAATCATTCTTGCTACTTTCATATCTGTAACCTCTACCTTATGAAGAAGGTGACCTGTATCCACCCAACTTTCACTCCCATACAACAAAGTTGGCTGAAAGATAGAGCGGTGCATTGCTAACTTAGTCTTGGTACTGACTTCCTTCTTGAGTAAGAGAGTAGGTCTTAGCTGAGCACTCACTGCATTAGCTGTGATACACCTTGATTCAAGTTCTTTCACTGTTACCATCCTGTGAGAAAATACATCTCAGGTATTTGAAACTGTCTACCTGTTCTAATTTCATTCGTTCTATTTCGCACTCAATTTGTTTAAATCCCTTTCCCACTGACTTTACTTTTGTTTTGGAGATGCTGATCTTCATATCATAACCCTTACACCTCTGATAGATCTGTGAAATATTAAATTTCAACGTTTCAGTCGAATCTGCCATTTCAACTAAGTCATCTGCATATGCAAGACTGCTTATTTTGTTTTCACCTATTTTAATCCCGCTCTGCCAGTCTACTGTTTTCAACATATGATCCATGAATAATAACAACAGTGGTGACAGGTTACAGCCTTGTCATATCCCTGAAACTACCCTGAACCATTAACTTAATTTGCCGTCTATCCTGCTGCCTGACAGTCGATGTAAAGACCTTTAACTACCTGCAGAAATTTGCCTCCTGGTTCATAATCTTGCAGAACTGTCAACAGCTTTCTCCTAGGAACATGGTCATAAGTCTTTTCTAGATCTATAAAACATAAATTCCCTGTTCCACTCACAGCACTTCTCCATTATCTGCCGTAAGCTAAAGATCTGGTCCTGAAAGCCTCTAAGAGACCTAAACCCACACTGATTTTCATCCAAATTCTCTTCAACTAATACTCGCCCTCTCCTCTCAACAGTACCTGAGAATATTTTCCCACAATGCTGATTAATGGGATACCTCGATAGTTGTTACAATCTTTTCTGTTTCCATGTTTGAAAATTGGCGTGATTACCGCTTTTGTTCATACAAGACGGAACCTGTCCCTACTCCCAGGCCATTTCAATTATCCTGTGTAACCATTTGAGACCTGAAATTCCACTGTATTTGACGAGTTCCGGCTTAACTTCATCCACGCCATCCGCTTTATTGCACTGCAATCTATTGACCATTCTCTCCATTCCAGAGAGTAGCCGAGCGGTCTAGAGCTCCACGTTACGGATGGCGCGGCCTCCCGCGTCGGAATTTCGAATCCTCCCTCGGCCATGGATGTATGTGTTGTTCTTAAGTTAGTTTAACTTCGTTAAGTAGTTTTTAAGACTAGTGACTAATGAGCAACTAATGACCAACGTAGTTTGGTCCCATAGAATTACAAACATTTGAATTTCTCCACTTCCTCAGCTGTGGTCCTGTTTCCTTCATCATTCCTATCCCATTCTACCTCAAAACCTAACACATCATTGAACGTTTCACCTACATTGAGCAATTCTTCAAAATATTCCCTCCATCTGCCCAAGGCATCCACAGGATTGACTAGCAGCTTTCCTGACCTGCCCAAAACACTTGTTAATTCCTTCTTCCCTCCCTTTCGAAGACTGCTAATTACGCTCCAGAATGGTTTCCCCGCGGCTTTACCCATAGTTTCTAACTTATTCCCAAAGTCTCCATGATTTCTGCTTGGATTCTGCAATTATCCGTTTGGCTTTGTTTCTTTCTTCAACATAACTTTCTTTGTCTTCCTGATTTCTAGCATGGAGCCATTTTTGAAATACCTTCTTTTTCTTTTTACAGGCTGCCTTGACTGTGTCATTCCACCAAGCTGTCTGCTTCTTCCTGCCTTTACACACTACTGTTCCAAGACATTCTCTAGCCACTTCTAATAGTGTGTCCCTGTACCTTGTCCATTCTCTTCCAACGACAGCAAATGATTACATTCAACCAACTGGTACGTTTTGATATCATTGTTATGTATTTGTGCCTAATTTCTTTGTCCTGAATCTTCTCTACTCTTATCCTTCTACATATAGACCTGAGTTTCTGCACTTTTGGCCTCACAAAGCCAGTTCCACTACAGATTAAATGAAATGACCTGTACCATCGAAGAACCCCCTGAATACACGCGTGTCTTTGACTGCCTTCCTGAATTCCTGGTCTGTTATTATATAGTCAATGATAGATCTGGTTCCCCTTCCTTCCCAAGTATACCGGTGAATGTCCTTATGCTTAAAAAAGGAGTTTGTGATTAGTAAGCGCATACTGGCACATAAATCGAAGAGCAGTTTGCCGTTTCTGTTGGTCTCCATATCCTCTCCAAACTTATCCATAACCTTTTCATACCTTAACTGGCACTGAAGTCACCCATGAGCAAAACACCGCCTTTGACCTTCTCTCTAACAACTACATCAGTGCTTTGTAAAATCTGTCCATCTCATTTTCATCTGTCCCTTCACAGGGAGAATACACTGACACAATACTAATTTTTCCCTCCTCATGATATCCATGTTGGATACGAACTGCAGCTGTAGCGTAAATTGACGGTTTATTTTCGTTAAAAGAATTGCAACCAGCTGCATTCAATATAATGTGTTCAATATAATTTTAATCCGGTACATACTCTTTATACATTCACAATGTCTCAAAGCAAAGAACATTAATTACTGAAGTGCAACATCTACCACAGCCATCCTCTTTGCACCACATTCAGTGTTTATATTTTGTAAATGTGTAACGCTAAGTGTAGCAAAAAATGCTCTCATGTGTTAAATAACGTCAGTGCCCAATGCATAACTTGGTTTCACGTACACATACAATAAGACCACAGTAAGTACATTAAATTACAATACGTTTAATTTCGGTTATTCTGTTCTCGCTTACTAAAGTTCAGTTATGTTACCAGAACCAACATGCCAGCATAACCTACTCTTAGCGGAAGATAAATGTTCCTGTAAAGTATCCACTGAAGATGAGCCTGCAGTGGCTCGAAAACTAGTTCTGGATTAAATAAAAAAACATCCAAAAAGGCAGCTGGTTGCAATTCTTTTAACGAAAATAAACCGTCAAGTAATTTTTCTTACTGGAGATGGCAAAATCTATCCACATCAGTCGTTCATTTACGTACCTTATTGCAATTATGCTGGGTTCGATTGCTTTCCCGATCTAAAGCCCTACGCCCCACTGTGCTCTTCCTGATTTGACTCCTCACATGTAGACCTTGTATTATGCGACTTCGTCCTCTTTCTCTCCACTTACTCTAACGTCACTAACAGCTAAAACATCTAACCCCATCTTACTTGAGGCCTCTGCCAGCTCTATCTTCTTCCCAGTATAATCCCCATTGATATTAATAGCTCCCTATCTCATTCCAAATCGTTTGCCAAGTCGTATCTGAGGAGTCCCTTGTCTGTCAATAAGAGGTGGGACTCCGTCACCTCCAAAGGTCCGAGGCAATTTGCTCATACTTACCGATGTGAAAATATCTGCTTCCTACTGCTAGATACACAAATTATTTTTATTTTGTTCTGAACCAGGTTACACGGTTCTAGTGTTCCTTTGCCATGGACTGACTGCGGCCATTTGATCGAAGCTATTTGGTGCAATCGATAAGAGGCGTGTAAGGCGGGCGAGGAAAGAAAAGAGTCTCTCTGGCGGGAAGTTGGTGACCGGAACGCCTAGCGAGCGGTGGTGGTCTGGGACAGCTGCGAAGGGCAGAGGGACGTTCATGTGTGATGCAGCGACAGAAACTTAGGGAGTTCTGAGCAAGACGTCGACACGCTGTGGCAGAATGACGGTATGTCGCCTTGCAACTTCTGAAACCCGAATTCGCCCTGATGAAGTGATATTGTCATTTGCTGGAACTGCTGTTAAGTTTTCTAAGAGGGGAGAATACGGGCAGCACCAGTAAGGAGTGAGTCGTTTGGTTGGCCGGAGCTAAGGCACGAACTGTTACCTGCTGTCGCAGTTGGACAACATTTGTTGATCTGGAAGTCAGTCCCGTAACGAGGGGTACCTGTAGTATGAAAGCATGGCCGATATAATTTTAATTCAGCTTAGTTTGTATGTGCTACTTTATTCCAGTTTTTTGTTACTGTAACATCTCGCTGTGTGCTCTTGTTTCTAGTGCTGAAAGTTCCTTGCATTGGCAGAGTAGTAAGTACGGATATCACTAAGAGCTCTAATGATAATTTCTCATGGTTGACTGTTAAAATAAATATTGCATGAGAATAGAAGCAGTTAATTTTTTGGACGAGCTTTTAAAATATTTATCTGATCTTCTCGTGAAGTTTTGGTTGAACTGCGTTAACTTGTTAAAGTTTAACGGCAAGCGTTGATGAACTGGCTGTGTAAATTGCTGTAAAGAACTGTTAATTTTCCTATTTGGCCGAAGCACTGCACCCTTGGGCAATAACTGAAAGCTCTATAACCTGATTATAAACAGTAAAAGCGTCAAGTGCATTGGGTACACTATACTGTGTTCCAGATATTAAAAATCTGCTAATATTGTTGTTTAAAAATTATCGTTTACAATGTTCTTGTAATGTCTTTATTTTAAAGCTCTGCTCAGTTAAAGGGCACGATAAAATGAAATGATAGGGCACGGTGTTGATTGTTCAGCCAATGTAAGAACATTGTTTTCTTTTTCGGCTATTGAAGGTTAATAAACCTTGTAATAAAGTGTTTGACTTTCAATATAAAACCAGTTCTCTCCACTTCTCACAGAATCCCGTGTCTCTGCCTATTATGTTCGTTTAGACTTCATTGTTCTCTTGTATGATTAATTAAAAAAATCGCCACTTTAGTTTTCTTGTTTGCGCATTAATACCATCACATTGGGTTGAAGAACTGCAAAAGAAACAAAACACTGTTAACTGTCCAGAAGTAAGTGTCTCGAAGAAACAGACAGCCTGTGTGACCTCATTACTTGTTCTAGACAGCCACGTTGTTGGTGTGGTGACTTTCGTAAGCTGAAGAACTACACCTTGTATTGTTTCAGGTTCGTGCGGTTCCTGGACGACGTGATGAGTCCGTTCGCCATGCTGCAGTTCGTCGCCGGGACGCTGGCCGTGTGCGTCGTGCTGTTTCAGGCGGCGAACGTGAGCATCTAATAATAATAATAATAATAATAATAATAATAATAATAATCTTACACCTTATAAAATTGGTTGTATGTGTGTATGTATTTATATATGTATGTATGTTCCACATCTCCTCCTAAACTACTGGACCGATGTCAACCAAACTTCGTACATATGTTTCTTAATATCAGGCAACAATCGCTGTCGGGGTAAGAATCACCTACGACACATACGTAAGGAGATATGACGTCATAAACAATGAGATGCGCGAAAAACGGCTGCGTCAAACGACAATGCTGCACATTTCCTCCTAAACCACTGGACCGATTTCAACCAGATTTTGCCATGGGGTAACAACTGCTATAAGAGTACAAACCACGGACGACACGTGATTCAGGATATATAACGTCATGAACAATAGGAATCGCAAAAAACTGCTACATAATACGACGAGACTTTATAATTACACTATATGAGAATGACAGAACTTGGCGACGTGCTATAAACTTTAAACATAATTTCTAACCTTTATTAAACATTTTATCACAGACAACCACATCAAAATAATGAAAGGAAAAAAAACTTCTCGCTTACTACTTTTCCGCTGTTCATGGAGCAAAACTATGGCATTCGGTATAACGTTTATAATTTCTACACTACCAATTGTACTCGTAGGAAATTTTGCAGACAGAATACACACTTAAAGCTGAATGCACGTTAGAAATTGTATTACAGTACGACACGTAGTTCATGAGATATGAGGACGTAAAGAGTAAAGTTAATGGAAAACCGCTCCATCAAGCACCACGTTTTAATCTATCACTTCTTTACAACTAACCATATTCGCAACAGATTTTACCGAGATACAGCACTTATACAAATCAATATATTTGTGCAAATTTTACAGTTGTACAACATATCTATACTAATAATAAATCTGTAAATGTAGCCCTGTCGCTGTTCGCTTCAGTATTCAAAACTACTGGACGAATTTTCATGCGATTTTCACAGGAAATATGAACGAAGATTGGTTCACAATCTAGGCATCACGAAGTGTTTTCATAGGCCGTCGTGTCTGTCTGTACATGTATTAGAAATCACTTCTCCAAAACTACTTCACGAATTCGCATGGGGTGTTTACTGCTAACTTCACCGTACCTTGGGACAACATATAGACTTAGTTTCATAAAAATCGGATCACTGAAAAAAGAATATCACAATCTTAAGTGTTTTCCGTAACTGTCTGTTCCTCTATCAGAAATACCTAATCTCCTAAACTACTTCAGGGATTTACATGGAGCAACTTCGTTTCATAAGAGTGGAATCAGGGAAATTGTTTTAGATGTGGTTTATTTTTGAAGTATGGAATGCGCAGTACAGCAAACAAGCGATATAGGCGCTGTAGTAAACCAAAGAACTAATAAACACCGCTCCTGCATAATAAGTATGGAGTAGTACAACAAGGGCCGCGGTGGAGTAGCCGAGCGGTCTAAAGCGTCTCGCTGCGGAGCGCGCGGTTGCTCGCCGTGGAGGTTAGAGTCCTCCCTGGGGCATGGGTGTGTGTGTTGTCCTTAGGTTAGTTTACCTAGGTTTAAGTAGTTTGTAAGCTACGGACTGATGACCACGCAGTTTGGTCCGATAGATTTACAAACATTTGAACATTTAGTACAACAAGGAAGCGAACGTTCGTGAAAGAATTAAGTAATCTTATGTCTACGAATGCCAACAAACATTGAATATAGTGTTACTGATTTCGCTTTGTGTATTAAATACTTAACGACATTTCTTTGCTTATTTTGGCACGTTTCACCCTTTGTATCAAAAACTTTATGGAGATACATCGTTTCGGACAATGACTTTTACTTACATTTGACATCTTGGCTAGGACAACTGAGTTGATTGACAGAGCGATCCAACAAGGATTCTATTTTTACTGACTGAGGTCCGCAATCCTAAAAAGCCACGAAACACACAGGTCATCCTTAAACAACCGTTGCGAAGCACGGGCATATATGCTAGTAATAATAATAATAATATGCACCTCGTGTAATTGCATACAAATGATGACTGCTGAACGGCAACTTGGCCCAATATCAGTTAAGGGATAAGGGAATATTGGCTGGACTCGGCGGTGGGGAGCGAGGGGAGTCAGCGTGCTGATCTCAGCTGCAGCCGCTCTTTGTGGAACTCGACGGGCCGCGGGGACTGAGGCGCTCCAGGCACGGTCTGCGCGGCCACTAGTTGTAGCTAGTTCATAAGTAGTTTGTAAGCTTAGGGACTGATGACCCTGTAGTTGAGTCCCATAAGCTATACAAACGTTTGAACATTTTTTTGAACTCGACGGGAGACCGGCCAGCATTCACACAACGGCCGTGGTATACCAACTGTCAACTGTCGCTGGCGAGGTGGATTGCTTACGTAAACACACGCCGCAGCCCAACCGCTGTGACTCGTCGAGGGGTTTCACGTTGGTTGTCTTGTATTTTGGTTTTAGCTTGTGACTTGTAAGCTGTAGATTCGGCTTGAGTTTCACAGTTGTAGTGGATGGATGGGTTAAAAATTTTATTTGTCACCTCAGTATGAAATTTAAGTTGGTAGTCCTGGTACTTCTTCGTAATTACTAAAAGTCATATCTTTGTTGAATTTTTCATACTGTAAATATTGTTTCTGTGTATCAATTAAAATTAAAGACTTTTTATAATGTTCGAGCATGAAATTCCGTTTCTCAGGGGCTGATCTAGTCTTCTAATATATAAAGCAGAGTGTCCGTATATTTGTACGTGTTGCATACAAATCTACAGTTTTGTTCCAATCTTTATGAAATTTTTTACACGTAAGCTTCATTCCACGAGGACGGTCTCCGTAACTGTAAGAATCACATACGATATATAGTTCACGAGATATGACGTCATAAACAATGAGATGAGCGAAAAACTGCTGCATTTTGCGACAATGCTGTTCATTTTCTTCTAAACCACTGGACCGATTTCAACTTAATTTGGTACACACATTCCTTACCGTGAGGTAACAATTGCTGCTTGGTTAAGAATCACATACGGCACATGGTTCAAAAGATATTACGTCATAACCAATAGAAATCGCAAAAAGTGCCATATAATGCGGCGAGACTTTAGAAATACACTGTATGAGAATGACAGTACTTAGCGACTTGCAACAAACTTTAAACATAATTTCAAACCTTTACTAAACTTTTTCTCGCTGGCAACCATAGTAAAATGATGAAAGGAAAAAGGTTTCTCGCTTACTAGTTTTCCGCTGTTTATGGGGTAAAACTACTGCTCTCGGTATGACGTAATAATTTATAATTTGAACAATACAAGTTGTAGCGACAGGAAATATTACAGACAGTACACAAATATATAGTTCAATGTAGCTTCTAAATTGTATCACATTCCGACACGTAGATATGAGCACGTAAACAGTAACGTTCCGCTGTTCATGGACTAAAATTACGGCATTCAGTATGACGTTACAATTTCTAATTTGTACAGTTTTAATTATAGCTGCAGGAAATTTTACATACAGTATAAAAACGTATAACTGAATGCACCTTCTAAATTGTATCACAGTGTCACGAGTAGTTCATGAGATATGACCACATAAACAGTAACGTTCATGGAAAACCGTCCCATCACGCACCAAGTTTTAATATATTACTTCTTTACTAGTAATTGTATTCCCAAGAGATTTTAGACATACAGCCCTTATACAAATGAATATATACCTAGGGAAAATGGCAGCAATAAATAAATAAATACCCGGGCAACGCCGCGTTTTAAGCTAGTATTTAATAAACCGAAAAAATTGAATCATTGAGTCTCGATAGTTCAGACAGTTTGAAGCCCGTCACAAAAGATATTATTTGTACCTGATTCCTTTCTATCGAATTATTCTTTAGGAAAAAAAAAATATTAGAAGTTTTTTCTAATCAAAACTGTTAGATATTTTCTTTCCCATATTAACTGATTCATTACGAATTTCACATATACTTTTAGAATCTTCTTGAACAATATTAGGGAACTAAATACTTGAATAATTAAGACTTGTTTCAGTATCACAGATTCTCTATTTTGAATTTAATATTTACAACAAAATCACTTTCATAGAAAACACTTTATGAGTTCACAAGGCGTGATTATTTTCGTTAAAGTTTCATTTATATAAAAGTCTCTGGGTCGTGTTACATTGCTTATACACTTTAACTCTTCCACGTACGTTTTTTAAAAGTTATTTCATTAAACTTGACAATAAATTCAAATTCCAAAATCACGAATGTTAATCAGGTTATTACGGGAAAAATATACAGTATAACGGAAGTGTTTAATACGGATATCCAGTCACGTAGTACATTTACACATAACCTAGACGATGTAGCTTTTGACACTTCCAGCATATTGCACATTAGGCGCTTGAACGGCTCAATGTCTATTTTTTTCTTGTTTATGTAAAACCTTCTCAGATCTTTTCCTGTTTTCTTGTTCGATTAGTCTCCAGTTTCTGACGGCTTAGTCAGTGCGCCAGCTTGCCAGTAAATCTGAGGGAACGAAATGAAGAGTCCCTTGTAAGCTCACTGGGAAAAAAGAATCGCAGTAACATGTTTTACGGTCCACTTTAGATTTGTAGTTTCATAAGTTTTTGCAAACATTTTGGACCAAATTAATAATGTAAGTAATAAAAAATTAATTAGTAAGAGTGTCTGAAACCCATTTAGGAAAAATTAATTTTCGATTTTGGTGGGTTCCGAACCACTGACCTTCAGCGTCACAGTCCAACGCATAGCCCACTACGCTACGGCTAACAGACGTTGCCTCCTTTAATCTTATACTATTGATGGCCGTTATTAACTGATGCTAATATGGCATTTGTAGAACGACATGTTTTTGTTAATTCTTTAGTGCGCCATTGCTTTGAAATGACAACGTGTAAGTTACAATAAGAAAATCATCAAATACGCAACGCAAGATGGCGTATGCTAGAGAGAGTTCTGGGCGAGGAATGTCACGTGACATCTGCGAACGGCGGGTTTTCGTTAATTCAATGGAAGGTGTCAAAACTCCGTTATTTTTGCAAATATCTCTCAAACTATACAAGACATGGAAAAAAAACATAAGGGAGCTAAGTTATAGAGAATTTTATCGTCTACAAATTCGTTTATTCATTTTTCGCGTCACATGAACGACTTATTTGCAATTAAAATTACATTACAAACGGCTTTTTTTGGTATTACTAATTTTGGTGTCCGAAAAATTTCAAAAGCGAGGTTCTGGTCTCTGGTAGCCAGTGTTGTCAGACGTAGGGAATTTTCCCTACACGTAGGTAGTTTTAAGCATTAAAAATTGTAGGGAATTTTCATCCCAAAGTCCCCAACGCGTAGGTACTTTGGTAAAATTTTACAATCGCCGACACAGACCTAGCGGGTAATGTTGGCAACAGAAGAGTTGTTAGCACGCCGGAATGAAGACAACCAATTGTTGCAAAGTTTGAAGTAGCCAATGATATTTTAGACGGCATAGTTGTTTTCTGTTCATAGTAAACATTATTAATTTGAAAATCTAGATTCAGAAAATTGATGCGAATTACGATGATTTCAATGTATATCAGTGGAATGGAGAGTCGGTTTGGAAATAGTGTTAGAAAATGTCAGCACAAGAAAAATTCATTGTTTCCATGAACGAAACACGTTTTATTGACTATACTGTTATTTAATTACGACAGGACGATATACTAGTAAGTACTTTGAGAAAATGTTGACAAGAAAACGCTAAAACATTTGCGACAGTCACCGTTATAATTAACAAAGCGCTAGATATTCGTTGTCAACGTAGCATTACTCTTTAAAAATCGAATGATGTAGAGTGACAGACTTCCTTTTTTGTGCTGACTGTGATCTAAATAATTACTACTGGTCCTACTCTATGGTTGATGTATCCTTGTGCGGTCAATGAATCAGTTATCCTCGTGTAACAGTGCACTCGAAACTAGCGGCATATTTGGGGAAACTAATTAATGGTGTACCTCTCTATGGTTGCCAGGTTCTTGATGTACCATTGTCCGAGCGATAAATCAGTAATCTTCTTGTTACAGAGCACTTGGAATTCGCGGCATAATCTACTTGACTCCATCAGTAACGATCAGTGACTGGAAAAACATATCTAGCGAGTGAAGCATGATGCCAAATATTTATTTTAAAGTTTTTCAAAATTGTAACATGTCACATTCATCAACTGGTTAACCTCTGCTGGCCGGACTCCTGGATTCAGCCCCTCCCAGACCCAAATCCTGGCTACGATCCTGATGTAGGGGCTTTAATGAGGTGGTAGGGAGAAAGTAGGGAAAACGTAGGTACATTTTTGTGAGACTGTAGGTATTTTCTCTCTGCCATCTGGCAAAACTGCTGGTAGCCAAAAATTATGTCTGTAAAATTTGGTGCCGATCGGTTGAACGGATCGACCTAGCAAGTGGGAACACGTTACAGCCAGACATCGTAAAATCGCCGTTATTTTTGCAAATATGTCTGCAACGATGCACGATATGAAAAAAAGAACAATAGAGCGAAGTTGTAGAGAATATTCCCCTCTAACAATTAGGTTATTCAATTTTCGTCTCGGATGAACGGTTAGTTTGCAATTACAGTTGTATTACAAATGGCATTTTTATTAATACCGTATTTTTGTTCGAAAAATTTGAAAAAGTTAGGTTCTGGTCTCTAGCGGCCTACAATTGTGTGAAAAATTTGATGTTGATCGGTTGAACGGTTCGTCTTAAAAACGGGGAACACGTTACGGACAGACAGACATCCCAAAATCGCCGTTCTTTTTGCAAAATATCACTGAAACGATACGAGATACGAAAAAAACATAAGAGAGCAAAGTTGTAGAGAATTTTCTCCTATACAAATTCGGTTATTCAATTTTCGTGTCAGTTGAATGGTTAAGCCGTTATTTTCATTTAAATTTCGAGCTGTCAAAAGACGGTCGCAAAGGCCCACTTTTAGTGTTACTACCGTAACCTAAAGTGGGCCAAAAATTGTCAACCCTGGTAAAATAGTGAGAATTATCATTTAACGCCGTCTACATCCACTTCTGGATGTGATAGCAGCTCTATTGTCAGGAAGCATGTTCCCACGTTGTGAAGGTACATCGCATCCAGGTTAACCCACCCACTGAGAATTTCATCGCGCATTTCCACCAAATTGTGCGGATTCTGATGTCAGAGATTTATCTACTGTTCCAACGTGTGTCACAGATTTTCCGTCTGTTTACATGTCAGGTGAGTTTGTAACCCAGTTGAGACGTAATATGTTCAAAGAGTGTTTATGACGTAAGTCAGATATCCCTCCAGTCCTCTTAAATCTGCCAATGTAGTTGTGAAAAATAATGCTAAGGATATATGTAGATGTTGACGTACAGTTCCCATCGCAATTTTCTCTTGACAGGCTGGAATGTACGAATACTAGTAACTGACAAACATAAACTTGGCTAGATTCTTGTGGTTGCTGTTCTTACGTACTGTGGACGACTAAATGACTGGAAACTCCACTGAATACCTAGGAATTACTGTTGCATCAGACTTAAACTGGAAAGAACATGTGGATTATGTCATGGGAAAGGCCAACCAGAGACTGTTTTATTGGCCGAACCCTTAAAAGATGCAACTACTAAAGAGACTGCATATATCACGGTTGTTCGTCCTTATTTGGAGTATTGCTGCCCAGTGTGGGATCCTCATCAGGTGGGTTTGAGACGGAGGACATCAAAAGAGTCCAGAGAAGGGCAGCTCTTTCGTATTGTCACGATACAGGGGAGACAGCGTTACGGAAATGATACAGCATCTGGGATGGGAATCATTACAACAACGGCGTTTCTCGCTGCGGCGTGGGCTACTTACGAAACTCCAATCGCTTTCTTCTCCGAATGTGAGAAATATTGATGACTGCTACCTATAAAGGTGGAAATGATCATCAGAATAAAATACGAGAAATCAGAGCTCTAACGGAGATATTCAGGTGTTCTTTCTTCCCGCGCGCTATTCGAGAATGGAATGGGAGATAAATACGTAGTATAAAGGTGGTTCCATGAAGCCTCTGCCAGGCACTTCTACATCTACATGGGATACTCTGCAAATCATATTTAAGTGCCTGGCAGAGGGTTCATCCAACTACCATTACACCTTTTATGTCCCATTACATTGTCTAATAGCGCGTGGGAAGAAAGAACACCTGAATCTCTCCGTTGGAGCTCTGATTTCTCGTATTTTATTCTGATGGTCATTCCTATGTAAGTGGGAGTCAACAATATGTTTTCGCATTCGGAGGAGAATGTTGGTGATTGGAGTTTCGTAAGTAGCCCACGCCGCAGCAATAAGCGCCGTTGTTGTAATGATTCCCATCCCAGATCCTGTATCATTTCCGTAACGCTGTCTCCCCTGTATCGTGACAATATGAAAGGAGCTGCCCTTCTCTGGACCCTTTCGATGTCCTCCGTCAAACCCACCTGATAAGGATCCCACACTGGGCAGCAATACTCCAAAAATGGACGGACAAGCTTAGTGTATGCTGTTTCTTTTGTAGTTCTGTTGAATCTTCTAAGGGTTCTACCAATAAAACGCAGCGTAATGGAAACGCGACCGCTCACGATAAGCGGGAAATCCGGGTTCCGAGTCCCGGCCAGGCACAAATTTTCATGTGTCACCATTACACCATACAGCTGATGCATGCATGCATGTATGAAGGACATTTGCTTAGTTCTATCAATAAATACGGACACTGCGCAACGTATTTAAAATGGTCTATAACTATTATCGATATCGTATTATCAATTTTCGTGCCACTTTAGTGAAACAAAACTTTCGTGTAAGTCCTTCAGACCACATTCAAAATTCACTTCAGTATTATCATCACTTAAGAAAAATCATTTGCACATCGTGATTCAAAATTTAGAAATGGTGGACACTCATCAGTAACTTCATTTTTTAAACTTTTTATTTTAAATATATGTGACGTAAATAATATCACGTAATTCAGTATTACATATCACAGTTGCATCGAGACTTTATCTCAATACGGATTCCATTTACGTTTTATAAGTTTTGTTAATGTTTAACAAAAATGTCAATCGCGGTCCGCAACGGCAGACAATGTCTTCCAGTTAAAAGTTGTACGTGCTGTTTAATGTTGAATCTATCGCTTAAACAGACAAGAAAAGTAGTTTAAAGTTACTCATTCAAAACCTGCTCTGTCATTAGTTGCAGCCCAAATAGTTGTCATATATTGATGTTTAACAGTGGAGATCACTATGTCATGAGATAACTTCATAAAAATTTAACTGAACATTGTTCATTAACACAGTAATTTGGTTTAATTATGGCCGTGATATTGATTTATATACTGTTAAATGAGAAACTGTGCATTAAACTGATTATGTGTGCAACGGATCTTTCAACAAAACAACAGTGACAAGTAACCAGCATGAAACACACACTGACTATACTCAAAAAATTTCACTGCGAGAAAGATATAAAAAACACAAGCCACTTTCTCAATGTTAAACTACGAGAATTTTATGCAGATCAGAACCTGATTACCAAAACTCAGTATCATACTTAATTAACTGCAGTGTTGCATAACAATCATTTACTATGGTATCAATAAAGAAATGTGTTCAACAAGATTGCCAAAATCAATACTGCACTTTAAATCCACAAATCCACAAATAAGTAATTATCAAATAAAGGAAGTAGGTTAATCTTCTAACTACGTAAATGAAACAGGCAAAAAAGGTCAACTTTATTACTTATTATTAATAATCACCATTACATTACCTAAATGATACAGCCTTTTCATAATTATATGAAATGCTATTACCTTCATTCCAGGGGTGGTACAATATATATGTACTTGCTGGCACTGCAGCCTCTGCTCTACATCGGAGCCGCATACACAACACAACTGGTCTCTAAGCGAGCTGAACCACAACTCTGACTCTCTGTCTCTCCGCACGAGCTACAATGCTATGCGTTACGTAATCTTTGCCGAAGATGATACTTCACATATTTATGTACACATATCGATACGCACAGTAGAAGCAATATTATACATTTTCTTGAAAGCAAGTTACTCGACACAAAACAAGAGGCACAATATTAGACATTTTCTTACAAATTCAGCAATATAAATTTTCTATGGACACGTTACAGATTCAGCAATATATATATATTCTCTATGGGCTCGTTTCACACCTTGGGCTAATCAGTGATAGCGACAGGCATGTTCTCGCTGACGTCGGCGGAGAACTCGCCACTGCGTTCTGCTGCAGCACCGTCGCTACACGTGAAACAAAAAAGGCGAATAAAATCCACACAAGTATGTGTCCTCAAACATTAATAACATTCAGTCCAATATATTCCGTAACTAATTTTTGAGTAACATCGAAATTGAGCTTTATGAGGAAAACAGTAGGCGGCTAAATACACGTCCCACTACACCTTCCGCTGCTGGGTTTTCCCCTCTCCTCAACACCCCCCCCCCTGGAGTCCTACGCTCCCTCCCCAACCCTTCCCAACCCATACCTTTCCCTCCTCTCGCGCTTTCAAACCTCCCCTCTTACCGAGCGAGGTGGCGCAGTGGTAACACACTGGACTCGCATTCGGAAGGACGGTGGTTCGAATCCACCTCCGGCCATCCTGATTTAGATTTTCTGTGATTTCCCTAAATCACACCAGGCAAATTCCGGGATGACTCGTTGAAACGGAAAAAACTTCTTTCTATGAATCAGCGGGAACTCTACACAGTCAGGGACTGCCACAGCAAGTTTAGTGTGTGATGGAGGTTTCGCGACAGCTTCAGGTAGAACTGTGAGATGTATTTGGTTTGTTGACAGAACCAGGACCTGAACACCAACCTGAAGGCCGCGGGGTGGCTGCCGGCGCCCTCTCTGGAGCTGTACATCTACTGCGGGGGCGCGCACGAGGTCGTCTATGAGGTGAGGCGCGCCGTACCACTACACACGCGGCGCTGGGCATACATTAGATTAATACTTGTTCCATAGATCATATATACGACATTTCGTAATGATGTGGAACGTGTCAGTTTAGTAAATGTTGTCCACACTGGACAATCAATATTTTAAGGATTTTTTATTGCATTTTTTAAACTATTTTTTACTTTTTAAGTTCTATCTAAAAATTTATCTACATTGCAGAAGGAGTTGCCATTCATAAATTCCTTTAATTTCTTTTTAAATACTGGTTGGCTGTCTGTCAGACTTTTGATGCTACTTGGTAAGTGACCAAAGTCTTTTATGGCAGCATAATTCACCCCTTTCTGAGCTAATGTTAGATTTAACCTCGAATAGTGAATATCATACTTTCTCCTAGTGCTGTATCTATCCACGCTGCTATTACTTTTGAATTGGGTACCAATTGTTAATAACAAATTTCATGGGTGAGTGTATATATTGTGAAGCTACAGTGAAGATACCTAGATCCCTAAATAAACGTCTGCAGGATGCTCTTGGGTGGGCTCCAGCTATTATTCTGATTACACGTTTTTGTGCAATGAATACGTTTTTAATCCATATTCAATTGCCCCAGAATATGATCCCATATGAAAGCAATGAATGAAAATAGGCGTAGTAAGCTAATTTACTGAGATGTATATCACCAAAATTTGCTATGACTCATAGCATAAGTAGCTGAAAAATTCAGCCCCTCGTCAATGCAAACACCTAAAAATTTTTAATATTCTACCTTAGCTACAGATTTATGTTCAAAGTCTAGATTTATTAATGGCGTCATGCTATTTACTGTATGAAACTGTATGTACTGGGTTTTATCAACGTTTAATGAGAGTCCATTTGTAGAGAACCACTTAACTTTCTGAAAGATATCATTTAAAATTTCATCAGTTAATTCCTTTTTGTCAGTTGTGATAGTTATACTTGTCATCAGCAAAAAGTACTAGCTTAGCATCTTTGTGAATGTAGAATGGAAAGTCATTAATATATATTAAGAACAGCAAGGGACCCAAGACCAAACCTTGTGGGACCCCATTTTTGATAACTCCCCAGTTAGAGGAATTAATTGTTTCATCTATACCATGTGAACTGGTTCCAGGCCTATGGCCTACCTCTCTCTACATATTAGATGACATTAGAGTAATACTTGTTCCACAGATCATAAATACGACCTTTCGCAGTGATGTGGAACGTGTGTGTTTAATAAATGTTGTCTATACATAACACTCAATATTTTAAGGATTTTTTTAATATCTAAAAATATTTTTATTATGTTTCTTTAAGAGAAATAACTAAGTTTTATCTAAAGTATAGAAGGTATTGCTTTTCAGAACTTCTTGTAATTTCTTTTTAATTCCTAGTTGGCTGTCTCTAAGACTTTTGATGCTACTTGGTAAGTGACCGAAGACTTTTGTGGCAGCATAATTCACCCCTTTCTGTCCCAAAGTTAGATTTAACCTTGAATAGTGAATATCACCCTTTCTCCAAATGTTGTAGCTATGCACACTGCTATAACTTTTGAATTGGGTCAGATTGTTAATCACAAGTTTCGTGAGTAAATATATATGTTTTGAAGATCCCTAAATCCTCAAATAAATGTCTGCAGGATGATTTTGAGTGGGCTCCAGCAATTAGATTACACGCTTTTGTGCAATGAATTTTTTTTCTCAACGCTGAATTGACCCAGAATATGATCCCGTATGAAAGCAGTGAATGGAAATAGACATAGTAAGCTCTTTTACTGAGAGATAAGGTAAGGTAAAGCAGTCAACAATCCGAAGATTGGTTTGAACACCACAGTGCTTTACTAGGCATGGTCCTGTTTGGAGGTGGTATGTCGTTGCCTTCCTCCGACCTTCGAACTGACTTACCCACCCAGCTATAGTGGGACCTACAGTTTAACGTGGTTTCCGAACCACGGTGCTACTCGGTATTTTTCATATGAGCACTACTGCCAAAGGTGAAAGAAGTGGAAAGTGACAGTTAAAAATCCTAGGACATGGCGGGGATCGAACCCGCGACCTTCGGATTTGTAGTCTGGAACTCTATCACTATGCTACCGAGGCGCACTACTGAGATGTATATCACTAAAATTTGCATGCAAACAACAATAAATTTTGAATATCCTACCTTAGCTACTGATTTCTGTTCAAAGTCTATGTGTATTAATGGTGTCATACCATTTACTGCATGAAACTGTATATACTGGATTTTATCAAAGTTTAATGAGAGTCAATTTGTAAAGAACTACTTAATAATTTTGTGAAAGACATTATTTGCAATTTCATAAGTCAGGCGTGATAAATATACTTGTACCATCAGCAAGAAGAACTACCTTAGCATCTTCGAAAATATAGAATGGTAAGTCGCTAATATATATTAAGAACAGCAAGGGACCCAAGACCTAACCTTGTGGGATCCCATTTTTGATAGCTCTCCCGTTAGAGGAATTAATTTTTTCTCCTATTTCATGTGAACTGCTTATTTCAACTTTCTGTACTCTTCCAGTTAATTATGATTTAAACCATTTGTACACTGTCGCACTCATACGACAATACTTAAGCTTATCTAGAATAATCCCATGATTTACACAATCAAAAGCCTTTGAGCGATCCCAAAAAATCCCAATGGGTCATGTCCGGTTATTCAAAGCATTTACTATTTCATTAGTGAAGGTATATATAGCATTTTCTGTTGAAAAGCTTTTTTGAAAACCAAACTGATATTCTGTTAGAAATTTATTTTTACTAAAATGTGATGCTAGCAGAGAATACATAACGTTTACAAAATTTTTCATAAAGCTGTCATAAGTAAGATTGGATGGTAGTTGTTGACATCAGATGCATCCCATTATTTACACAATAGTTTAACGATAGCATACTTCAGTCTATCGTGGCACCACGTTCAGTTCACCTGTCAAAGACTAAATCATGTTGTAGTACATTTGCTTCAGTTTACATCTCTGTATATACCCTCCACAGCATGCTTCCGCGGATTTTATTTACGTTTGATGTTTAGAAAGAATTGTCATTTATAATGTGTATATAGAATTAAGGTTTAAGTCTTTTAGGCCTAAAATTTTAAAAAGTAGAAATACATGATTCTCATATCACAATCAAATTTATGATTAATAATGAATTTAGTCCACCAAACTGTAAGACTATACAGCAGTAGGATTGTCGTAAAATGTCATATGAAACTGAGATACAGATACCATCTTTTACATATTTAGTAGATTGGGTATTGGAATTGGACAGCTTGAAAGCGAAAGTGATTTTGAATATAAAAACTTATGCACATTATTCTCTTTCGTTTTATTTTAAATGCTTCATTGAAATTCTGCATCTTCTCTTTCAGAACCAATAAAAGTACTATGATGTGCGAAGGACATGTCTTTCACGCAATTGTAATGACTCTAAGAAGGAGAGTGTTTGGTACTGTTGATTGAAAAACTAATGAGACACTGAATTACATGTAATTTTCCTCCTATAGTATCGATAGTTTGTTACTTTCTTGTGATAGAATGCAATGTTGTCTACGAATTAAGACAGGCCACTTTATTTTTTATGATAGAGTGTTGTTCCAAGCTAGAATCCATGCAGTTCCGACTTCTTGTATGTTGGTTTCCCTTGTCTGTAGTGGAACAGACCATTCATAACAAAGAAATAAAATCCAGAGTGAATAAAAAAGGCAATAGCAAATATTTCAGTAATAATTCTGTCTGTGAATGTCTAATGTTGTGTTATGAAACAGTATACAGAATCCTTAATCAAGCAATGGATGTCATACGGATGACTATTTTATTAAACGTTATTTTATTCTGGAGATAAAAGTTCGTCGTAGTCTAGCACCTACAACTACTTCTCATCACTTTATACATTATGTCACTGAAATTCCTGCATTCCAACGTGATGCGGATTATACACACGCCGTGTCTGAGCAGCAGCCATGCCTCGTCAGGTGAGACTGCTATCGCCTGGATGTGTTTATATTGCCGCTAGACACCATGTAAACCGACTGCCGGCGTGGAGCAAGGGGCAGCGTCACAGATTTACATGGTGTCTCGCGGCTGTACGCCGGGGCAGACAGGAGCTGTTGCCTGAAATTTCCTCAGCGGCGTCGGCTTCCTCGTCACTTACAGGGCTTACACCCGTGGCCATGATCTGATGCTCGCTCGGTCTAATAGTCCCGGCTGCTATAAATTGTTGTAATTCTTCTCTCACAATTTGTCGTATGAGAGAAGCGAAGTCATGCTGGTCTTCCACAACGGCCATAGGGACTACATTGGGGAGTCGGTCCAACCCTTCTTTGTTGCAGCTCTTCAGTACGGTGGCACAACTTGATGAACTCTATATATACATGTGGCGTCTGTTACGAAAGAAACCGACGTCACTTCTGATCCTGCAGTTGTTATTATTTAATATTCACAGAATATATGACATCAACTGCGATTGGGCAAAGCTGAAAATGTGTACCCAGCCGGGATTCGAACCCGAGTCTCCTGCTTTCTAGGCAGTTGCGCTGACCCCTACACCACTGAGGACACAGTGATCACCGCATCTGCAAGGACTACCTTAGCTGGCCTCCCGTCAGATACAAATTCTCAGCTTCGTCCTGCCCACAGTACTCAAACTCGTAGTTATGAAACTAATTCTCGTAAGAGTAAGGGCTTCAAACTTGCCCACCCCTCCCCACTAACGATAGGATCATTGCCCGTCACCGGCATATTATGTGGCATCTGTTCCGAAAGAAACCGACGTCACTTCTGATCCTGCAGTTGTTATTATTTAATATTCACAGAATCTATGAACTCTTCCGTCGTAGTGATGTCTTTTGCCGGCCGCGGTGGCCGAGGAGACTGAGGCGCTCCAGTCACGGTCTGCACGGCCACTACGGTCGGGGGGTTCGAATCCCCCCTCGGGCATGGATATTTGTGCCGTCTTTAGTATAAGATAGTTGATAAGTAGTTTGTAAGTTTAGGGACTGATAACCCCGTAGTTAAGTCCCATAAGCTCAACAAACATTTGAACATTTGATGTCTTTTATCAGAAGAGCTTGGTACATGTTTTCTGCAATGCGCTTCATCAGGTGCGTGATTTTGTCCGCTTCAGCCATGTTCGGATTGACTACGTTACACAGGGCCAAAACACTCTGTATGTACGATTCTGTCGGCTCACCATGTCGTTGGGCCCGGTTCTTCAGTTGTTCTTCCGCCGAGCGGATTTGTCGCTGGCGGTCACCAAACGTATTCTTGAGTTCCTCCTGTAACGTCTCCCAGTCTTAGCTTCTCTTCGTTGTTTTCGAACCATTGCTGGGCTGTTCCGTCGAGGTAGAAATAAACGTTGCCCAAGCACATTGTATGATGCCACCTGTTGTACTTGGCGACTCGGACGAAACCTTTTAGCCATGGTGTCTCGCGGCAATATCAGTAGGAGGTACGTTGTCCTAATATTGTTGCTGACGAATTCATTGTGTTCAACACGTACACAGCATGCCTACACAGCCTTCACAACAGTTAACACTTACTGCTGACTACATTTCCTTCTACACTCATTGCTGGAGCGTTTTGTAGCTCTTTTGTACATCTCCTACTTCTGTGCCCTCGCTCTATCTTACCGTCTCCTATTTCTCTACTCATCCCGTCCTCCGTACTCTCTCTCTCTCTATCTCTCTCTTCCCCTCTGTTGTCTGTCTTTCTGTTTAGTTACATCTCTGTCACCTGAAGATTGTTTATTGTTATTGCAAACGAAATGAGGAATAAATGATAGGGTACATAGGTTAGACTAATCAGTATACCGGATATAAGAAAGACGTCTCCAGCTGCTGTGAGGTTAGCTTCATCCAATGTTGTATATCTTTATTCTGTGAATGGGCAGCATTAGCTGACAAACTGTATGCACTATCTTCGTCATTTTCTACGAAAATGACAGTGAGAAAGAGAAGAAAACAATGGCAGTATATGGAATTTTTGTTTCAAATTCTAAATAATAAGATTGTATACACATGGGTTACGCTACTAGGCTTATGTTTTACAGACCCTGCTGTAATAGTTGATAGTAACTAGGTAGTAGAAACAAAAGTAAGCCACACATATTCATAACCGAGCATACAACTTTCTTTCTTACAGTAGGTTTTAACAGAAAAACAGTACATCACAAAAAAAAAAAAAAAAAAAAAAAATTACAGAAATTGCCTAAGTCACTATGAACATCTACCAGGGTATCGTTTAAAACTTGGAAATTAATTGGTCAAAAGCATTTCGAGATTTTTATAATGTTTTATCTCGTTTCTGCATCACATATGATGATATGTATGTACATAGTATACAAATTTAGAAAATATATAGATTTTATCTCAACTTAGAGCATGAGGTAAAAATTCTGAGTAGAGTATATGAGTCAAGACGTTTTTGAGGTTTTTGCTAATAATGCAGTGGCCATATTCATACAACGAGCGAGACCATGCAGTGGTAAATCACGAGACTGGCATTTGGCAAGAAGGTGGTTGAGACCTGCCTCCGGCTATCCTGATTTAGATGCTTCCTGATTACCCTAAAGCATTCAAGGCAAATGCTTGGATAGTTACTTTTGTAGGGTATAGCTAATTTCATTACCCACACATGACAACAAAAACTATCATCTACATCTACATAGATACTCTGCAAATCACATTTAAGTGCCTGGCAGAGGGTTCATTAACCACTTTCATTACTTTTCTCTACCGTTCCATTCTCTAACAGCGCGCGGGACGAAAGAACACCTAAATCGTTCCGTTTTCGATCTGATTTCTCTTATTTTATTGGGATGGTCATGTCTCCCTAAGTAGGTGGGTGCTAGCAAAATATTTTCACATTCAGAAGTAAAAGTCGGTGATTGAAACTTCGCAAACAGATCACGCCGCAATGAAAAAGTCTTTCTTTTAATGATTTCAAAACCCAATTCGTGCAACATTTCCGTGACGCTTTCCCCCCGTGACGTGATAAAACAAAACGAGCTGCCCTTCTCTGAACCTTCTCAATATCTTCCGTCAGTCCCACCTGGTGAGGGTCCCATAAGGGGCAACAGTACTCCAGGAGAGGACGCACAAGTGTGATGTAGGCAGTCTCTTTGGTGGAGCTGTTGCATCTTCGAAGCGTTCTGCTGATGAAACGTAACCTTTGGTTCGCCTTCCCCACAATATTTTCTATGTGTTCTCTCCAATCAAAGTTGTTCGTAATTGTAACTCCTAGGTATTTCGTAGAATCTACACCTTAAGGTTTGACTGATTTATCGCGTAATTAAGGTTCAGCGGATTTCTTTTAGTGGTCATGTGTATTACTTCACATTTTTCTTTATTTAGTGTCAATTGCTAATTTTCGCACCAAGTAGAACTTTTGTCTAAAGCGCTTTGCAGTTGCTTTTGATCCTCTGTTGACTTCACTAACCGATAAACGACAGCATCATCCGCGAACAGTCTAAGGGAGCTATTCAGATAATCTCCTAAATCGTTTATAAACACGAGGAAGAGTAGGGGACCTATAACGCTATCAGAGTATGTGATTCGTCTCTAACGAGCTTAATGCCGATGGGACATTAAACACTAATCTTCCTGCCTTCCTTCCAAGATGATAGCCTAGTTTAATCACTGAGGGAGCTGTTGTATTTTTGTACTGTGCATGATTGTTCCAAGTGTTTCACACATGAGTCATTTACTCGGCCACGTTAATTAATGCCCATTTTGATCCAGCCACATAATCTGTAGTACTACTTTTATATAAACGCCACCAGCAGAACCAAAGAATCATCCAAAGTTTGATTGGAGTGTGCTATAAAAGTTTTAGATGAATCACTGAGAACCTGGCAATGTTTTTGGAAACACCCTTAAGCAACAATGTGTTTTATGTATATGCATGCCTATGGATTGCACAGAGCTACTGTGCTGTCGCGTGTTGCAGGCGGAGGCGCTGGTGCAGGCGGCTTACGACTGCCTGTGGTACAACACAGCACCCCGAGTGAGCCGCGCCATCCGGCTGGTGATCACGAGGGCGCAGGTTCCGCCGGTGCTCACTGCAGGACACCTCTATCCAATCACCAGGCCCACCTTCGTCTCGGTGAGTCCACACCCCAGGCTAAGATGGGAGGCCTCCAACTGGGCGAGACACTCAGCTAGTATCCACAAAAGTGTGGCCAACGAGTAAGAGCATCACTTGGTCAGAGCAGGCCGACTGAGTAGCTGGGCACTATCAGACACTGGGCTGTGCCCTAGCGTTCAGCAGGACACTTCTACCCAATCACCAGGCCCACCTTCGTCTCAGAGAGTCCACACCCGAGGCTAAGATGGGAGGCCTCCAACTGCGAGAGACAATCGGCAGTGGCCACGTGAGTGTGGCCAACGAGTAAGGGCGTCACTTGGTCAGAGCAGGCTGACTGACTGACTCGACACTATCAGACAGTGGGCTGTGCCCCAGCGTTCAGCAGGACACCTCTACCCCATCACCAGACCCACCTTTGTCTCGATGAGTCCACACCTATGGCTAAGCTGGCAGGCCTCCAACTTGGTGTTGGGACTCTCCAACCCTCACGCACACTTTGAAAACTGTGTAGTTTGCAGTGTGACTGGAACTGCTATTGGATATCTGTGACCGTGTATGGAACATGTGCTTTGCTTTGGCATACACGCGCCCTTTTTCAGAACTGCTGTGCTGTTGGTGACAGTTTTACCTTTGCGTGAGACCAGTGTAGCGAGTTCTTTTCGTTCTTTGGGTCTCAACCTCAGCACCAGTTTCAGCAGTCGCTCAGTTTGGTAGACCAATGTTAATACTCGGATATTAACTACAGGAAGTAAAATGGTACAATAAACAATGAAATGGAACAGGAAAAGAATTTTTTTTTTTTTTTTTTTTTTTTTTTTTTTTTTTTTTTTGCATTATGAATATTGATTGATGTTTAAGTATTGGAAGAGGATTGAATGAGGTACCTTTTTGCACTGTTGCCAATGGCACATCGTGTATTTCTCAAAGTTCAACATTGTATTTTCGAAGTCACTTTGATGTATGATTTTTAAATTAACATCAGCTTTTAACTGTACATTAATAATTGTGAACTCTTGTTTAACATATATGTTTGCTAATTAAAGGTCACCCAAGCTAGACTGGTCTCAGCCAATGAACCAGACAAAGTTTGGCCCACAATGTCCCATCTTCACTACAACTTACCCCATATTTATATCCCATCCCCCCTCCTTTGATCCCATTCCTCAATCTGACCCAATGCATTATGCGATCCATGCTGAGGGGTGCATGGGAAATGGGAAGATGAGTCACAAAACGGAGCATGTGGGATACTGCGCGACCTCGCTGAGTAATTAGCTTGACTTGGGGCTCCGCTGGTGGGGCCATTAAATCTCCAACTCTTGTGGGATAAGAATGGGTAATGTGATTGTTAATGATCAAAATTACCAAGACGGACCTATGGAGATCCCTTCCATCCCATTATCAAACCGTGACTCAATGGTGAGAATCTCCACAACTACGTTGGATGAAACGCTAAGGGACAGAAAATGTAGCCACTCCAACGGATCAGATCAAGCTCAAAGCTTTGTCTGGGGCAAAGATAACTTCTCAAAGAGCAGATGTAAAAGGAAGGTAAGTAATTCCTTCATAAAAAGAAATGGAGGAAAATATAAGGCCTTAGGCCATCACAGAGGGCACTCCGACCCCTTCTGCCTCCAAGAAGGGAAGCAAAAGGAAGCAGCAGGAATCCTATACTCCCACTCTTACTCCCAACGTTCACTCCACTCAGAGAGAGCAGAGTCAGGAAGAATTGCAATTCTGTAGCATCACTGTTCAGGATGACGGTGATCCAATGAGGGTTTCCCCTTCTAATCCTCCCTTCACAAGAGATGATCCAGATATCCCCCATCGAGAAAACTGGGCCGGCCAAGGTGTCCAAGGGGACTGCGGCGCGTCAGTCACGTTCTGCACGGCCACTACAGTCGGGGGTTCGAATCCCGCTGTGGGCATGGATATTTGTGCCGTCCTTAGTGTTAGCTAGTTCATAAGTAGTTTGTAAGTTTAGTGACTGATGAGCCCGTAGTTAAATCCCATAAGCTATACAAACATTTGAACATTTGAGAAAACTGGTGTGGACTCTGGTCATGGGGGCCTGTGTGGACAAAGGTGCCGTCATCTTTTTCTGTGAGGCAGCACACACATTTGAGTGACTCACGAGATGCTACCTAAGATATCTCCATGGGAAGAAGCAAACGTGCTGGTTGAGACAGATGCAAGACGACTGGTGCAAGAAGCAGGATCTTAGTGTTAATCCCAAGAAGACTGCTGTCACACCATTTATGAGAGACTCTGGCCTTAGATGGAGGTTCCAACTATTCAGTGCTGGAGGCAGTGAAGTATCTAGTGGTGTCTATGGATGCCAAACTGAGATGGACTCCCCACATTAACAATATATTCCAAGACCATAGGTGCTCTCATGTGCACCAGAGCGCTTGTGGCAAGAGTTGGATATTAACCAGCGACACTGTGCACTGAATCTGCACCTCTATATTTAATATCAAATAGGGGGCTGCAATATGGTCGGTTAGAGTAGAACAAAATGTGGCAGCTAGGGTACAAAGAGTGCACTGCCAAACCACAACAAGTGTAGTTCGCAGCTGACCATCTGCTGGGAGACCATGCTAGACCTGCCTCCAATGCACCTCTGGGTCAAGATGTAGACAGTAGTAGTGGGGATCGACTAAGAACTGTCAGTAACTAAACAACTTTTGAATAACCTACACTCGCACTATGAGTGCTGTAGACAAATGAATGATAGGTGACATGCCTACTGACTATGTAAATCCTTCCACTAGTTGCAACAAACATTTCATTATAATAACTGAAAGGAAAGAGCAATGGAAAACGGAACCGCACAACCGTTTGCAGGATCTGGTTGGGTTTACCAATGGGTCAAAAATGGATGATGGTGTTGGGACAGGGATACTCGGGGTTCGGGAAGACTTGTCACTGTATTCCACGCTGAGATGCTTGCAATCTGAGAATGTATGGAGGAGAATGTACGTGGGGACTACAAAAACTGTAGCATCTCTGTTAATTCTCTGAAATCACTAGCTTCCCCTGTAAGGAGATCCAAAATTGTTGCAGAATGCCAGACTGGGGGAAATCAATAGGGTAAACATGCTTTTTGAATTAGGACACTAAGATATTGATGACAATGAACAGGCTGGCTTACTGGCCAGAACAGGACCAGAACCTGTTCTATTACCAAATCAACGGTAAAAACAGTACTACGCTGCTGGACCCAAAGCCAGCAAGCATAATACTGGACCAAGATTCAACAACAAAAGCATTGTAAGCTCATGATGCCTACACCGTTTCTCTAAATTAAGTTCCACACTCCTGAGTCTGAAATGGTAGACTTTGTGGCGTAGCTGATGAAACTGCATTACATTATTAATCTTCCAGTGTGAAGCGTTGGAAGCAAGAAGACACATGCTATTTGGGTCATATTCGCAGAAGAAATTGTGTCTGATAAGGGACTTCTGCTCCTCTTTAAGAGCACTAGTTGGCTTTACTTGTTAAACAGAGAGAGACACCGCACAATAAACTCACTTTTCGATGCGGGCAGATGTGGCCATAGCTCTTATTGTTATTTAGCTGAAAAAAAAAATTAATCTCATTGCAGCATTGTAACAAGTCATCTTATTTAATACTCTTTCGAAACATAAAATTAAATCAATATTCATAATGTAAACATTTTTTGTTTTAATCTTACTGGTTGCATATTAAAATAAAACACTTCATTTCTGTAGTGAACAATCACAAATTAACATTGAGGCACTAAACGGAAAGAGTACTAACATGGAGGGTGAGACTCAGCTGAGACAGGGAGCATCCTATACTGCTCACGTGTAAAGATTAAGTGCTGCAAACATTTCTGACAGGGTGTTCGAGCATCATGGTTCCTACACCGTCACAGACATACAGTATCACAGCAACTCCAATCGCATCCTAAGGAATACACCTTTCAACTCTACTCCTACACCAAGCCCACGTTGTCTTCGTGAATCAGCATTTCTTATTCGACAAGTGATCCAGATTTCTACCCCTTGAACAGGAAGTCATCTCCCTGTATTCAAGAAGCAATGGCAACTGCTGATTATACGAGGTCAGAGTCATAGATTCTCTCTACTTGATGCCTCTACCTCATCGCCAGACACAAGTTCATCTCAGTGCTTCTACATGTGTACGGATTGTATAGAACAGATCTTGCAGATAACTGTGTGTGAAAAACAAAACAATAAATTATAATTCGATGCTAGTATCCCAAATGACACATCCCAACCACCTGACCTGAATACCATGAAAACGTACCACATGAAAGAACTAGAAAAATAGCAAAGCTAACAGCGAGGATGGCTCTACTGTCCAAGTTCTAAAAGTCACTGGGTAACTGGTGCCAAAATTATGGAAGAAAAAATTAATAAAGTCTTGGAAACTACAACTATCCCAGAAGGCTGAAAGGTGGCACTAATTCACCCACTACACAAAGAAGATGATAAAATAGGTATTAATATTTAATTGGGGTACAAGACTGATCACGTTGCTGTCTCCTAATACAACCTGCTACATATCCAGAGCATCAAAATTAATAAAGAAACAGAGAAACACTCTAAGCACTACCCAACTGACATCAGCATCCACAGTATCAATAAACAATCCAGAAAAATAAGGAAAATAAACAATGAAACACTAAAAGAAAATAATATAACTTCCAAAACATGTTAAAGGAGGAGTAAGTATATGTCACTTAGTTCACAGACGAAGTAAAAAATATGGCCTGGAGTATAGGTCCAGAGAAAAACAACAGAAGCATTGGTGCTGGAGTAATAAATGTACAGTCATTGGAACAGAGAAAGAATGCTGGGAACAGTTGGTACAGCAGAAACACAAGTACTAAATGGGAAATATATCAGTGTGAGATGAGGCAGGAAGATAATGTTATTAGGAGTCACAAGAGCTACTTTGAAAAATGCCAGGTACATTCTATTTCTAAAAATATAAAGTTAGAGATTACTACAAAACTTTCAAGAAGCATATTTCTGGATGTTCTCAACATTAATTATGCTTCAGAAAAGAAAATGGAAAATTTGTGCCTAACAATGAAGAATACTGAGAATTAGTAGCATATTATTTAAAGATGCAACCCGTTATTAGTAGTTCGTACTTCTTGATACCTGTACCCCAATACGAGACTCACCTCCGGTGAACTCATGAGTATACATGATGGATGAAACACCTGCCTGGGAGAGATGACGACAGATGCTTCAGTTGCCTCTGCACTGGACAGGGCGTTTGAATACCGATTACATGGGCGGAAGTGCCACCATTTTCCCCTGATACTGTACTGGCGCCATAGAGTCCACCTGCAGTTTTGGCTGAGTTCTTCACACCCACAGGCTGAGCCATGTTTCAAGTGATGTATTTGCGGTAACTTCCACATTGTTCAGCCATGGATGCTCTTAGTGATCACAAGTGGCCTCTGGTACAAGTCGAACAGTTTATTTATTTCCCTGTCTAACAAGGGAATGGTCAGACTTGTCATGCCGAAACATGTATTGATTTTTTAGCACTGTTAGTTAACATTGAAGGAAGTCTGTATGCAGAATGTTAGCTTCTGACATGACCTGGAAGTCACATTCGTGTGAGACAGGACAAATTAGCATCATTACTTATATAAATACCAAGATAGATGTAAAAGTTCCTGAAGCTCCACCAAATTTGAAGACAACCGCGACGGAAAAACTTATCAATCTTCTCAGCAAAAACATTTTACCGTTCGAAGTTGTGTGCGGATCTGAGTTTCTCGAGACGTCACAGTTTCTTATTGATGTGGGGGCATATCTCTGTCGTATGTCTTACAGTCATTTAATTATCTCAATAGCCGCCACGAAAGTGCAAGCAATATGTTGGCAAAGTTTCGTCGCAGCCGAATAACGGTACAGCCGCGCATAAAATACGAACAAACTTTCATGTTTGTGAATTAGGTAAATGGTGACGGATGTACTAAAGATTGGCAATAGAATTTTGTAGAAACTTTCTAATCAGATACGGTGTACAGTGAAAGTAACGTATTTGGGAAGGTGCACAATGCTAGATTGTATAGTCTGGCCGTAGCTGCAGCCGACATTGACTCTCTTTGCTGACTGGATGCTGACAGAAGTAGACGGCAGTTTTAACGCTTGAAATGACATACTTTGCTTTGTCACATAACCTCCTGTGCGTTAATATGGGGAAAATGAAGTGTCCTTTTTGTAGAACTGTGAAATAACCGTTTTTTTAATGTTAACACTGTAAAATCTCCTCTATGCCGATCAGTTTTAACCACCGAAATTTAAGAAGATGCCTGTATTAAACAGCTGACGTAGTGCTCCGGCCACACGGGCTCCGAAGCGCTACTCTGTGTGTGTGTCTGGAGCGTCAATGTTTTCCTGTTTGGAACAGCCTGTTTTGGAGTAGGTATAGAACAGTTACCATGATTCGAGAAACCAAAGTAGTTAAGTTGTCGCAGAAATGCCACTCTAACAAAAATTATATCATTACATACCATGGTTTTAAATACTGTTTTCTATTACTATTACTCATTCAAAACTTTAATATCTCCGGATGCGGATAACGAACTTGCGGATGCGGATAAAATGCTGCGAATGCGGATGCGGTTGCGCATATGGGCCTCGCGGATGCGGTTAACACTTTTCTTGTTCGCGCAGACCTCTAGCCATAAAGATGTCACTGTGAATCAGTACTTCCAATTTGTTCCTTTAGCCCTACTATTACGCCCGTTGCTTCTATGATACCACTTTCCCCTGTTGCAGTAACACACAGCATTGACAACACACTGCAGGAAATCTAACAAATCTTCTTCCATTCTGCAACTCTGCGGAGCAGCTTCCACTGCAGGTAATGTACACTGTTCAAAAGAATTAGGGCATCAGTTTAATACATATTGTATTTTGTTCAGATATTCTACATCTACATCTACATGGGATACTCTGCAAATCACATTTAAGTGCCTGGCAGAGGGTTCATCGAACCACCGTTATACTATTTATACCCCATTCCATTCTCGAATAGCGCGTGGGAAGAAAGAATACCTGAATCTCTCCGTTTTAGCTCTGATTTCTCGTATTTTATTCTGATGATCATTTCTACCTATGTAAGTGGGAGTCAACAATATTTCTCACATTCGGAGAACAAAGCGATTGGAGTTTCGTAAGTAGCCCACGCCACAGCGTAAGCGCCGTTGTTGTAATGATTTACATCCTAGTTCCTGTATTATTTCCGTAACGCTGTCCCCCCTGTATCGGAAAATACGAAACGAGCTGCCCTTCTTTGGACTCTTTCAATGTCCTCCGTCAAACCCACCTGATAAGGATCCCACACTGGGCAGAAATACTGAAAAAAAAATGGAAGGACAAGCGTAGAATATGCAGTTTTTTTTGTTCTGTTGCATCTTTTAAGGGTTCTGCCAATAAAACGTAGTCTCTGGTTCGCCTTTCCTACGACATTATCTTCGTGTTCTTTCCAGTTTAAGTCTGAAGTAATAGTAATTGCTAGGTATTTTGTGGAGTTTACGACCTTCACTTTTGATTGATTTATCTTCTAAACAAAGTTCAACGGATTTTTTTCGTACTCATGTAGACGACTTCACAGTTCTCATTGTTTAGAGTCAATTGCCAATTTTTACACCATACTAATATCTTATTCAGATCGTTCTGCAGTTGGTTTTGATCTTCAGATGATTTTACTAGACGGTAAATGATACCGTCATCTGCTAACAACCTAAGAGAGCTACTTAGATTTTCCCCTAAATCGCTTATGTAAATAAGGAACAGCAGAGGACCAATAACACTACCCTGTGGAACGCCCGATATCACCTCTGTTTTAGTCGATGCCTTACCATCGATTACTACGAACTGTGTCCTCTCTGACAAGAAATCCCCTATCCAATCTCAAATTTGGGGCGATATACCATAACCACGCAATTTGATAAAAAGTAGTTCGTGAGGTACAATTCTAATTTCTGTGTGATACACTAGCATACTCTGCTCTCTCAACTCTTTACTTGCGGTTTACATCGCGTTTACTTACAGCGAAGCACCATGGGGCTACCATAATACTGAAACAGTCATTATCGTTGCCCTGTAGTATGGTGTGTGTGATCACTTCGGACGGCCAGTACAGTTGCACACCTGCGTCGCAAGGACGAAAAAAAAAATTCAAAAGAACAGATAAAAATTCCCTTCATGCTTTCCTGAGTGATAGTCTCCAGTCTTTCAAAACTAAAAATACGAGTGTAGATCAGTTGTGGCTTACTTTCCAAGACATAATATCAGTAGCAATCGAGACATGTACACCAAATAAATTAATAAAAGAGGGGGCTGACCCCCGTGGTACACAAAACAGGTCAGATCACTGTTGCAGAAGCAAAGAAAAACGCATGCAAAATTTAAAAAGACACAGAATCCACAAGACTGGCAATCTTTAACAGAAACTCGGAATCTAGCGCGGACTTCAATGCCAGAAGCTGATAATAGTTTCTGCAACAAAATCCTGTCTCGTAATCTGGCAGAAAATCCAAAGAAATTCTGGTCATATGTGAAGTACACTAGCCGCATAACACAAACAATACCTTCACTACGCGATAGCAATGGTAATGTTACCGACGACAGTACTGCTAAAGCAGAATTGCTAAACACAGGTTTCCGAAATTCGTTCACCAAAGGAGACGAAGAAAACAATCCAGCATTCGAATCAAGAACAGCTGCCAGCATGTGAAATTGAGAAGTAGATGCTCCTGGAGTAGTAAAACAATTTAAGTCACTAAACAAAAACAAATCTTCCGGGCCAGATTGTATACCATACTCTCAGAGTATGCTGATACAATACTCCGTACTTAGCTATAATTTACAACCGATCACTCAGCGAAAGATCCGTACCCAAAGACTGCAAAGTTGACCAAGTCACTCCAATATTCAAGAAAGGCAATAGCAGTGATCCCCACAACTACAGCCCAATCTCATTGACGTCGATTTGCAGTAGGGGTTTGGAACATATACTTTCTTTGAACATTATGAAGTACCTCGAAGAGAACGACCTATTAATCAATAGTCATCACGGATTCAGAAAGTATCGCTCTTGCGAAAGACAGCTTGCCCTTAATTCACTTCAAGTGATAAGTGCAATCGACGAGGGATCTCAAATCGATTCCATATTTCTGGATTTCCGGAAGGCTTTTGACACTGTACCTCACCAGCAGCTTCTAATGAAATTGCGTGCTTATGCAATATCGCCCCAACTGTGCAATTGGATTCACGATTTCCTATCAGAAAGGACACAGTTCGTAGTAATTGACGGTACGAAATCGAATAAATCAGAGGTAATATCTGGCGTTCCGCACGAAAGCGTTATAGGTCCCCTACTCTTCCTTGTGTTTATAAACGATTTAGGAGACAATCTCAATACCTCCCTTAGACTGTTCGCGAAAGATGCTGTCGTTTATCGATTAGTGAAGTCAACAGAGAATCAAAAGCAACTACAAAGCGATTTAGACAAAATTTCTACATGGTGCAAAAATGGGAATTAACACTAAATAATGAAAAGTGTGAGATAATACACATGACCACTAAAAGAAATCCGCTGAACTTCAATTACACGATAAATCAGTCAAACCTTAAGGTCATAAATTCTACCAAATACCAAGAAGTTACAATTACGAAGAACTTAGACTGCAGAGGGAATATTGTGTGGAAGGCGAATCAAAGATTACGTTTCATTGGCAGAAAGCTTTGAAGATGCAACAATTCCACCAAAGAGACTGCCTACATCACACTGGTGCGTCCTCTCCTGGAGTTCTGTTGCCCATTGTGGGACCCTCACCAGGTGGGACTGACGGAAGACATTGAGAAGGTTCAGAGAAGGGCAGCTCGTTTTGTTTTATCGGGTTACAGGTGGCGAAAGCGAAACGGAATGTTAGACGATTTGAGGTGGAACTCATAAAAAGAAAGACGTTATTTATTGCGGCGTAATCTGTTCGCGAACTTTCAATCACCGACTTTTACTTCTGAATGTGAAAATATTTTGCTAGCACCCATCTACATAGGGAGACATAAACATCCCAATAAAATAAGAGGAATCAGATCGAAAAGGGAACGATTTAGGTGTTCTTTCTTCCCGCGCGCTATTAGAGAATGAAACGGTAGAGAAAGGTTATTATTTCTTTATTTATCTTATGGTTTTACAAGTATATATATATATATATATATATATATATATATATATATATATATATATATATATAGGTCCAAATTTGACAACCAGTCCAGAGCACTTTCTGTCACTCGATGTACACTCTCCAAGACACCATTAAATGCTCGCAGTGGACACTGCTTGGCGATGTGCTCTATGGTTTGTTCCTCCGCTCCGCAGTCACAGTCATGAGATGGAAGGAAACCCCAATTCTTCATGTTGTAAGCACACCTCCCTTGACCAGTCCTGATATGGTTCAGACTCGACCAGGTCTGGCGTGGTAGATGGAATCCCTCAACCTTTTTTGGATGGATCTTGCACGAGGTGGCCGTTGTGCGGTGGATTTTCGTTCCAGCGTTCTTGCCACTTGGAGGTCCCGTCGAAGGAAGTGGTGCTTTCTGTGTCACGCCAGATTTTCGTGATTTCAGACGACATGCTGGAGGATCCCTTAGAGCATCATACAAGGGAGAATTCTTGTGAGCCTCGACATTCTTTATCAATTTCACCTCAGCTGCTTTCCTCCTCAGATCTTGCAGAGCAATGTTAGCCAGGACAGGTAACCACTGAATGGGCGTAGATCTGACAGTGCCAGTGATAATCCTCATGGCTTCATTAAGTTGGACGTCGATCTTTGTTGTGTGAGCGCTGTTTTCCCACACTGGCGCGCGGTATTTCCCAGCAGAATACACTAGAGCGAGCGCAGCAGAGCGTAGGGTATTGGCGTCCGCACCCCAATTGCTGCCAGCAATCTCACGAAGCAAGTACTCTCTTGAGGAAAGTTTCTTTGAAAGCTTTAAGCACTGTTCTTTGAACGTCAAGGATCGATCTAGGGTGATGTTTACTTTCGGCCAGCTGTACTCGCCAGAATCAGTTTGGGATATATATATTTGATACATCGGAAATAAGCTTGCTTCCATAAACAGAGATATAAATTTAAGATAAAATATAAAATTAGGTAGAGTAAAATACAATAAAAGCGCTCTCGATGTGTGGCAAGTTCCCGCATTTAGCATTTGATGATGGAATTCTGAAACGTATCATGCACAATAAAGTATTTTGCGACCAAGACATTTCCAAATATTTATTAAGTGCCAACTCTGAAAGGTCACTTACCTCAAATATTGACTTTTGTATGAGTTATTAATTACTGTACCACTTGAAATGACAACTGTTTGGATTTCCTGTTTTTCTTTTTCAGCTGGTGAACGCAGCTTACTCCTACTATGCTCTACTCTGCCAGATGCAGAACAAGTGAAGGAGGGTTACGAAGACAAGCAACAACTTTACATATCAGCTTTATATGTAGCTTTGTAAAATCACTCGCTGTGTTTTTTGCTGTAGTTATAAGTCGCTCTCCAATGATTTTTGACATAGGCCCCTATACTAGATGACCCAGTGATCTTCGTATCACTTACCTCTTAATGTAAACCATATTAATTTAAATCCTATGAATGTTAGACCCAGTAGCTTTAACGTTACTCTTGCTTTGAACGGCAAATATGCAGAATTTGATCGCAATCAGAAGAATAATATTGATATCCCATTGAATAAAGTTCTTTCAGTTTCTTCCGATTTTTCATATTTTCCGCGTAACTTTCCCAAAATTTTAGTTGAACGTCAAATGATCAAACTTTTATCTCAATCGGATGAACGGTTCTCAACTTATAGTGTTGAGTACAGTGAGAACATTGAGTACAGTGCTAAATACATTGAAAAAGGAACTTGGTTCGAATTTTGTGACTTTCCTTTTCAACTGTACTTTTATTTGTTTATTTATTTTTTTTAACTGAAAACCTTTCAAAGACCATAATGACCGTCGTACAAATAGTCAGTTATAATGCTCAATTAAAAGACACATTGAAAAACGCACTTTCAGTTTTTCTCAAATTTTCCAATTTTCCGGTTGATTCTCCAAAAGATTTCTTCCATACAAACCTTGTCCTGTCAAGCCGTACTCAAGTGATGGTCTTACAACCAGGTGGCAATTGATTTTTATACATAGAAAAATAGCTTTCTGTTTTCCCTACATTTTCCCACTTTCTGGGCGTGTTTTCCAAATTTTTATTTGATGAGAACCTTTCTCTTGGTTTCACCATGAAATGCAATTGGACGAACGGTATTAATAGCTCACTGGAAAAACTGTTTCAGTTTTTCACTATTTTCCTCTTTTCCGGACAACGTTTCCATATTTTATCACCGTTTAAACCTTCCCTGGACTTAGACGAATATTTCAAGACTAAAATTAGCCAAATCGGTTCAGCCGTTATTGAGTTTTAGCGAGACTAACGAACAGCAATTCATTTTTATATTTGTAGATTAGGGTGAGTGAGGGCTTCTGTGGTAAACTCATTAAATTATAAACCTAGCACGTCCACTTACTGCTTCGTCAGGTGATACATATAGTCCCCTTCACACTTTTGCAGGGAAAGGACTGCTTTAGAATCTTGGCTTAAATTTTCTTCGACATGTGAGTTCCATCACACATCTGAGTCCCTAGTCACTCTCTACTGCACCAAAGGTACCCACAAAAAGCAAAATTGCACCTAACTTCTAGTTTTAGTGATTTCAGTGATGTCATATTATCTACTGTAAGTTCATCTGCTTATCATTGTGACGGGGACCTATAATGTAAAGCGGTTTTTCAACTTTTAAAGGATTCTAATTATTAAAGTAAGACATTTGCTTGTATCTGATAATGATGACTAGTAATAGAAAATTTATGTGAGAATCACAGTTACATAAAACTATACAAGACTGTTGCAAACAGACTCTTCATCTCTGATATACAGAAATTGTAACTTGATATCACCTGTTCTGTTATTAATCATTATTGCATTTCTGTTCAATGATATTTCATTTACAACCTGCAGATAATTAGATTAAATTTTGAATTATATGTTTACCATATGAATGTAATCTTTGAAGATGAACTTCATCTTGCAACTGTTTACTTTGTTGTCTTGAATGAAAGAAGTACTTAGAGCTGCTATAATTCACAGTGTATTTTTCAATAATAGTAGCTCAGTGCTGACATTGAATACATCAAATGGCTCTCGTAAAAATGGTTCCGATTGAATTGCTTTCACCTTCACCCTATATTTCGACACTGCAAAGGCCTTTAATATGTAAGTAACACTGGGATGACTAGGGCCCAAATATTAATATCTTAAATTTAGAGAAAGATACAAATATTTGTTAGCTATAACTTACAAAATATTTTTTTTAAACATTCTTGTTGATTTTATTGTAATCAATGCAATACAAAAATCACTTTTGAAGTGGATTTGATGTAGTACTCATTATTCCAAGTATTTGAAATTAACTATAACTTGTTTCTGAAATGTTTCTATGAGTCAGTAAAGAAACCATGCAATGCAATGAAAATAATAACATTGATCCAAATAATAAAACAATTTATTACTGCTGCACATAATTTGTTAGAACTATTCCTGATTAACAGTATGACTTTTCACTCTACAGTGGAGTGTACTATTAAGGAAAGCTTCTTGCTAAAGTAAATAATTCCACAAATATTAAACAAACTACAGCCATATCAGAATGAGTTAGGGTGTGTATGCCTGTAAAATCCTGCACATGTGATACTGTACATACAGGGTTTTCTCTGAAAAGACTTCACTGGAAGAGGTAGTTACAGTTACACACCTTGCATAAAATGGCCTCCATTGCTAATGACCTTTTAACAAGTTTATGGAAGGTGTTATATACCATCACTGCGTTCCTTGAAATGGCAGAAAGTGACACTGGCAGAGGTACACTGGTCGTACCTGATACCAGTCCTTGTGTATGCTGCATCTTGCCAAAGTGGAAGGACCACTGTATGGGATCCGCTATGACACCACAGATACGGAGGTCAATACGTGACATGAAACGTAGTAGATGCACAGACGGTATGCAATGCTTTCTAGACATTTGGCAAACGTTCTTCAATAACAGGTTCAATTAATTACTTTGAAGGTGTAAAATAATTAGATGATCTGTCAGTAAATTCATTTCAGAGGAAAATAATAGTTTTTGTTAGTTTTTATCCTACCATTGTAGGTAATCGACTGAGACAAAGAGTATGAAAAGAAGTCTGAAATGGAATTAGAGTAGATTAGTTGTTCATTCCATAGATTCTTATTGAGGAGATCCTTGTCAATGTGGAACATGAAACTCTTTCTTTACAAACTCATTGTAATAATACTAATAGCTAATAGTAAGAGTACATACAATATTTGATTCCATTAAAAATTCGTCAATGAATTGGAAGGAGTTGGCCACTAGTAAGTCTTTCAAGCTCCTCTTAATTAAACTGATCTTTGTATGTAGTTAAATTTTTTTATGATTGCTGGTAAATTATTGAAAATGTGTGTTCCTTCTTCAGCTTTTGACGTTCTAGGAATCAAAATTAAAAATACTAACCATGCTGTACAGTTACTTGAACTGAAAATTGCTGTACTATTATGAAGTATTAAGTTATGACATTCTTTTTATTGCAAATAGAGTGCATTAGCCAAAGAACTGATTTAAATAAAAATATTTAAGGCTGTTCTTTTCATAACTTAAATGAAAGGTTGCACTAATCACTGGCTAGTCTCAGAGAATTGCCTATCAGATATATTATTGTTGTTAACTCAAAATCTGTTCTATTCCTCAGTAGAAAAAAACACTTCTATGAGTCCGTGCTGTTTGCTCCTTAGATCTATTTGTGTAAATTTCATTATGATATGAATCGTGACATGTTATTCTAGGATCATAGTCCAATCTAAAAAATTAATGTTGTTAAAAGTCCTACCATATTTAAACACCCACCCCTGAATAATTTAATAATTATTTACTTCAGTTAACTATGAAATGGCTGCCGGTGACTACAGTTCAGCGGCCGATGTTGAAGACACTGCAGCTGGAGCTAAAATCCTGAAAATGCTTAAAGTCTCTCTTTTGGTGATGTTACTATGAAGAACACAATATACTGATTAACATTTCCGTTTAAGATCATATCTGACATTTTACAACCATTTAACAGATCTTGAATACTGTTTGTGAGAAAAAATAATCCAACAGAAACTCTAGCAAATTTATGGTAATATTGTCCTCTTAAGACACGACATGACACGTAAAAGAAGTAGACAAGACAAGAAGCATTACACATTGTATAATTGTTTAAATAGTACTCAAATAAAGAGCTGAGATAACATCAGTTCATTCATGTTTTTAAGTAACACTTTATCTGTATTTACGTTTTGTGATTAGAATTAAATATGGCATCAATTAATATTAATATCATTTCTCCAGGGAACACTACAAACTAAACACTGGTAAGTCCTTTAAGTCCTTGTGTAGATCGTTTTTGTTCCTATTTTTGTAGTTGGAAAGAGGAATATATTATTTATGACAATTTTCTGCAAGGAATAAATATACTGAGAGGGTGTAGTTTGTATACCCAGTTCTTATAAGAGGCTTCTACAAGATGTCCATGAATTTACTCCACAAATAATGCGCATTACACGATTTTGGTCTATGAAAACCTTTGCTTGATTTGAAGAGTTACGCCAGAATACCATACCATATGAAATTATGTAATGAAAGTAAGCAAAGTAAGCAAGCTGTTTTATTTTTATGTCACATACATAACACTCGAATTGCAAATATGGATTTGTTAAGTCGTTTCCACTGTTCTGCACTGTGCTTGTCCCAACTGAATTTATTATGAAGTTGTAATCTACCTTCTTTTCTTCATACTTTATGCATATTCTGGATGGAAACCTCTCACATGTTCAGAACTGCAGGTAACGAGTCAACTCTAAGTTTAATGTCAATGAGTTGGCTTCAAACCATCTATTAATGTACATGAAAATATCATTAACAGACCTTTCTAGAGCTATGCTTGACATGCTATTTATTGCAATTCCTGTTGTCATCTGCAAACAAAACATACTCTGCTTATGGTGGTGTAACTGATGAGAGGTCATTAATGTACACAAGAAAAAGCAGTGACCCTAAGATGGATCCTTGTGGGGCAGCTCATGTACTTACTTCCCAATCTGATGATGAGTGATGGCTTAATTCACTAGTATCTTGGATTGACACACTTTGTTTCCTGTTAGCGAAGTATACTTTAACTATTTTACAGCATTTCCCTTAACACAGTATAATTCTAATATACTTAACAGATTGTTGTTGTTCACACAATGCCTTTGAACAATATGAAATTGATTATCGAATGAATTTAACACATTCCCTTTGTAGGTGTAAATAGCCTTCATACAGAAATAGCCTTCATATGAAAATCCAAACTGTGTTCTGGAAAATATATTGTTGAGAAGCCGCTTGTACATTATCTTTTCTAGAAATTTGGAGAAAGCTAGCAAAAGTGAAATCGGTCTGTAGTTTGATGGTATCTCTTTAACCCCTTTCTGGAATGTTTAAAATCCACATATTATAGCCAAACGTGAAATGTTCCAGTTATAATAGACCGGCTACACGAATAACTTAAAATTGTGCTAAACTTAGAAGAAGAAGCCTTAATTAACTTTCTTGATATGTCATCATAACAACTAAAATGCTTAGTTTTTAATGATATTATTATGAAAGTTATTTCTTGTGGTGAAGTGAGGGACATGTTCAAGTTATCTGTAAATGTTAGTTTTATATATTCAAGGGCATTATTTACTGACCCTGACAATCCCATACTATAATTGGCTATAGAATTTTCTAAGCAAACTGAGCGACCACTACTTACAGGTACATTTTATCAGCCTTACTTGTATATACTGGGGGACGCTGATAGTGTATGCCTTCATTTGAAAATACTGTTGTGGGTTTGAAAAAAATAATTACATAACATATTCCCCTTAAGTTCAACATACTTACTTCAACTTTAGAGAGGAGATGATCCCAAAGTCCCATCCATCCCTGTAACATTGGACCAAAATAAACTATAAAGCAACCACTCATGCATGTATATGGTCTATGTTGACACATTTGGAAGAGAGCTTTCTCATGTACAGGGTCTCTGCTATGTTTCTAGCAACTACTGTCGGATCATGGAGTAAAGAGCATCTGCAGATTGTGGAACTTTGTTGGTCTTCCAACAACGGAGAACTGCCATGTTTTAAGTACAGAAGCCCAACTGTTTAATGGTTAAGATGGCCAGCTGCGACACAGTGCACCAGATATACAGGGTGTTACCAAAATGTACGGCCAAACTTTCAGGAAACATTCCTCACACACAAAGAAAGTAAATATGTTATGTGGACATGTGTCCGGAAACGCTTAATTTCCGTGTTAGAGCTCATTTTAGCATTTCTCTTTAAAAGGAAATTGAAATAATTCGTGCAGACAATTGTCAAAATACCCAATTGTTTAGTTAGTATGGTACTGTACTTCAATCAGCAGCTGATTGGCCTCCATGGGTACACTTCTGTGAAAGATTCATCCAACAATGTGTCACTCCTCATTTCAGTGCACATGTTCTATTTACGGATGAGGCTTCATTCCAACGTGATCAAATTGTAAATTTTCACAATCAACATGTGTGGGCTGACGAGAATCCGCATACAATTGTGCAATCACGTCATCAACACAGATTTTCTGTGAGCGTTTGGGCAGGAATTGTTGGTGATGTCTTGATTGGGCCTCATGTTCTTCCACCTACGCTCACTGGAGCACGTTATCATGATTTCATTCGGGATACTCTACCTGTGCTGCTAGAACATGTACCTTTACAAGTACGACACAACATGTGGTTCATGCACGATGGAGCTCCTACACATTTAGTCGACGTGTTCGTACGCTTCTCAACAACAGATTCGGTGACCGATGGATTGGTAGAGGTGGACCAATTCCGTGGCCTCCATGCTCTCCTGACCTCAACCCCCTTGACTTTCATTTATGGGGGCATTTGAAAGCTCTTGTCTACGCAACCCCGGTACCAAATGTAGAGACTCTTCGTGCTCGTATTGTGGACGGCTGTGATACAATACGCCATTCTCCAGGACAGCATCAGCGCATCAGAGATTACATGCGACGGAGGGTGGATGCATGTATCCTCGCTAACGGAGGGCATTTTTAAAATATCCTGTAACAGTTTGAAGTCATGCTGGAACGTTCTGTTGCTGTGTGTTTCCATTCCATGATTAATGTGATTTAAAGACAAGTAATAAAATGAGGTCTAACATGGAAATTAAGAGTTTCCAGACACATGTCCACATAACATATTTTCTTTATTTGTGTCTGAGGAATGTTTCCTGAAAGTTTGGCCGTACCTTTTTGTAACACCCTGTATAATCATAAATTTGTTTCCCCAGTTCCCCTTAAGAGAAATGAGAGAGTTAATCTCAACATGAATCTATTCCTCTGTCACCCAAAATTTTCTTGCCGTCCTTTCTACGTTCACTTCAATCCTGTAAATAAATACAACAGTCATTGTCACTGCTATGCAATTACTATCATTATTATGTCTCTTGAACCTCTTTTACGTTTGGCACAATTGACTTCAGACAGGTAAAACCTGTGTGCAAATAACTTACTACAATTATTTACAAAGGATGGTTTCATTGAATGGTGATGGAGAATAATGACTTCTTACTTTTACGAAGAGTTTCTGTGGATTGTTGATAGCGGTGCAAACGTCTATGGCAATCGTTGATATATTTTGTTTAGATGTTTGGACTGATACATCAAAAGGGTTTTCCAGTTGACACAAATAGCAAAGTTACTGCCAGCCTCTCTCTTATATATACAGAACATCTGCAATAATCATTATTATATCCCGTTTGATCACTTTCGACACATGTTGGAGGTCTACAAAGGACATTCAATCAAATAGTTCACGAAATAGGTTGTTTCCACCACACCCCTTCCAAACCCACAGGCTACATTGTGTGCATAACTTTAACATTGTGTAAGAGGGATCAGAAACATTTTTCTCTATGGAAACAACACGTATACGACTGTGAATGTTCAATCTTTTCATCATGCACACTTATAGCCATCTGTGGAAGATCATTTTAAAAATATCTATAAATCAGTGTTGCACTGTGCAGCAATTTGTGAACTTTAAAGAACACTTGCATTCCACTGTATACTTGAAAGCAATTTTTATTTTTCGCAGCGATTATTGAATGATCAGTTTATTTAGCACAACAACTAGTATTACAAAATTAATTATTTTAGCCTTGTTTTCCACTATATGCAATTTTGTAGGTTGCGATTGCATAAATCTTGCATATGAAATCGTTAAAAATGTAACTTAAAAGGATTATAGCATAAAAGTAATTCCTCCGGAAATAATCAGGTCTGAAATGGATACAATGTCTGAATCTTTAACACTGGTGATACCGAGTGCAAGCAGTTCTTTCTCTTATTCTTGAACTGATGGTACTGCACAGACAATCTCGCACTTACCATCTTGGATTGCTCCATCTTCAAAACATGTTCAAATGTTGTAAACGTAAGGGACCAAACTGCTAAGGTCATCACTCCCTGCATTAAAAAAAACTAATTCGTCTAACTTGTTGTTGTTGTTGTTGTGGTCTTCAGTCCGCAGACTGGTTTTATGCACCTCTCCACGCTAACCTGTACTGTGCAAGTGTCTTCATCTGAGAATAAGTTCGGCAACCTACATCCCTTTGAATCTACTTACTCTATTCGTCCCTCGGTCTCCATCTACGATTTCTACCCCACACACTTCCTTCTAATGCTAAGTTGACAATTCCTTGATGTCTCAGAATGTGTCCAACCAATCTATCCCTTCTCTTAGTCAGAATACGCCAGAAATTCCTTTTTTCCCCAATTCTGTTGAGCACCTCCTCATTAGTTACGTGATCTACTGATCTAATTTTCATCATTCGTCTGTAGCACCACATTTCAAAAGCTTCTTTGTGTCTGAACTCCTTATTGCCCACGCTTCACTTCCATACAATGCTACACTCCAGACAAATGCCTTCAAAAAGGACTTACTAACATTTAAACTAATATTGGATGTCAACAAATTTTGCTTCTTCAGAAACGCTTTTCTTCCCACAGGCAATCTACATTTTATACGTTCATTACTTCGGCCATCAGAAGTTATCTTGCTACCCAAGTAACAAAACTCATTTACTACTATTATTGCTTCATTATCTAATTTAATTCCTTCAGCATCGCCTGATTTTCTGACGCTACATTCCATTATCCTTGTTTTACTCTTGTTGATGTTCATCTTATAACCTCTTTTCAAGACATTGTCCATTCCATTCAATTGCTCTTCCAGATTCTTTGCGGTCTCTGACAGGATTACTATGACATCGGCAAATCGCAAAGTTTTTAATTCTACTCCCTGAAATTTAATTCCCTCTCCAAATTTCTCCTTGCATTCCTTCTCTGCTTGCTCAATGTACATATTGAACAACAATGGCGAAAGGCTACAATCCTGTCTTACTCCCTTCCCAACCTCTGCGTCCCTTTCATGCCCTACGACTCTAATAACCGCTGTTTGGTTTTTGTATAAGTTGAGTACAACTCTTCGCTCCCTTTATTTTACCCCTGCTACCTCCAGAATTTGAAACAGTGTATTCCAGTCGACATTATCAAAAGCTTACACCAAATCTACAAACGCTAAAAACGTACGTTTGCCTTTCCTTAGCCTATCTTCTAAGATAAGTCGTAATGTGAGTATTGCCTCCCGTGTTCCAACATTTCTCCTAAATGCAAACTAATCTTCCCCAAGGTCGGATTTCACCTGTTTTTTCATTCGACTGTAAATTATTCGTGTCAGTATTTTGCAACCATGACTTATTAAACTGATAGTTCTGTAATTAAAAATTACGGTAACGAAAATACCCCCCCCCACACGCACACACAAACACGCATGCACACAGACACCTCCATGTTCTAGTAAGGGCTTGTGTCTCCATCAGGAGCTTCCACACAATCTGCAATGTGAAACATAGACCACTTGGTCACGCCCATGTGGAACTCCATCTTTAACCATGCACTTACACCAACTGAAACCACATTGAGTGTCCCTGCTGATGGCACAGTCTCCCGTTTTGCAGCTGTGCACTGGTGGCACTCTTACCCTTTACAGCTGGGTTCTGAGTCACTGGACGCAGTGAATGCATTCTTCTGCGTTGCGGCTGTGTGCAGCACAATGTGGATGGCACATTCTTCTCTATCACAGCTGCATGCAGAGAAGCACATTTGGCGCTATCTTCTCTGATACAGCTGTGAGCGGAAAAGCGCAGGACGGAGCAGACAGCATATCCTACCGTTTCTGGGGTGACACAGTGAATCATTGTGCAGTCGATGTTACAGCTGTACCTGGGGTGACGCGATAGAGCAGTGTGCAGACCGCTGCACCCTTCTCTGTTGCAACTGTTCGAGGAGTGACGCAGAAGGCGAACTCTTCTCTGCTACAGATGTGTGGCAGGTGCGACGATATGGTGCAGACCCCTGTCTGTTACACTGAAATGTGTTCTTCTAGATCCGAATTCGACGTTTCAAAAGAGATATTCTTGTTACTAAGAAACTTGACACACACAACTGTATCATTACGAACTGCTATCAGGACGGCAGCCTTTGGATCGGGACAAAGATTTGTTTGCTGTGTGTGTAAGAAGTCGTGTATGTTATTTTTAAAGAAGAAACGCAACCTCCAAACTCGAAATGTCAAGACAGTTTGCCGTGCAATAACAAGTAATGCAAAAGTGTTTGCTTCCTTTTTATGGTATGTTTGTCTATAATTAAGACCGTTCTATGCCTGTTAAATTTATGAGTAATCATTACACTTTTAATGCATGATTGTTTTGTTTTTCACTTTATTAATTAAAATGGTATGACGGCACTGCAGTGATCGTCAACATATTCGTTCAATGTTGATTTTTTCTGTGCTATTCTAATTAATATTAATGACATAGATGCATGGCCAAAATTCTCAACAAGTATTGTATATGACAAGACAAATGTTTTTTTAATTCCAATCACACGTAATTGCTCTTGATTTTATTACTTAGCCGCAAATACGATTGTCTAGATACAACTTTTTCTGATAGGTGAAAACTCGTAATTAGTTTCAAAACGTTGTTACTAGTCAAAACTAGGTGATACTGATTGTCTTTGTTAGAACTAGAATTTACTGCTGGTCACAAATGAATGTGTATTTTACAGTAAATAATCTAAAGGAGCAGTGTCTATTGTAATTTTATTCTCTTATTTTAATCGTTTAACAGCGAAAAAATATGGTATACATTCTAGTCCGCAAATAAAGTGACAAATGCAATTCAGACATGAGTACCTGAGACGAAGATAGTTTGGCGAACAGTTAAAGAGGTTGACACTCGTTAGAACTTTGAAACTAGCCATGAAACAGGCAGTACGGTGTAGGGCTGTGACACTGATGAGGACAGCAGAGATTTAATGGTAGCATAGGTGACCGGAACTTCGATCAGCAAATCGGGAATTGACTATCATTTCTCGAGAATGCCGAAGCCACTGTTAACCACTGCGCCACCACGAACCACTTGAGATAAAGTACCGGGTGATCAAAAAGTCAGTATAAATTTGAAAACTTAATAAATCACCGAATAATGGAGAGGGAAAAATTGACACATGTGCTTGGAATGACATGGGGTTTTATTAGAATAAAACAAAAGGTTCAAAAACGTCCGACAGATGGCGCTGGAGGGCAAAACGTCAATGACTGCGCATGAAAATCTATATCTATACATGTGAATGTCTGTTCGGTGTACGTTTATCACGTCTGAACCACAAGACATTAAGAGCTAAAAATTTGTACAGTTACTAATGTCTACACGGGGAAGGCTTTAGGTACGGTTTTATGGCACTCGGATAGCTATTTATCTATATCTGTAAATGTGAATGTCTGTTCGGTGTACGCTTGTCACGTCCGAACGACAAGACGCAGAGACTTAAATATTTGTACAGTTACTAACTTATACCTGAGGAAGGTTTTAGGCACGATTTTATAGCGATCTGATAGATATTTAGTAATTTGAAGAATATAACGCGAAATGCGGAACAATAATGCCTCTTTGAAAATTATATTTCCTTTCTTTTGAAAACGGTTTTATTGGTTGCATTGTTGCTTAAGGGTTGATAATGATAAAAGGGTGGAGTATATTGGGATGGAAAGTTGTCGGTGTATATAAACTTCTACGTGTGAGTGTGTTTTAACATTTCGCTCCGCAGCAAAAACTAAAGAACTCAAACGAATGGTCTGTGTGTAAATGTTGTCCAAAGTCTCCCGTTGTACACCATAGCAGTTCCGTGCCGATAGCTATAACGGGGTGGAAGAAATGGTGGTTGAAAGTCGTGAAATTATTTAAAAAAAATTGGACTGAAGGCCAGAAATGACGTTTGCGACTCTATAGCAAGGAGGTTACATACAGCGAAACGTGATGCAAAAGACCATATCTTTGGTCTATGCGTGCCACAATGTGTTCAGATCTTTCTCTGTAAGGATAAGCATAGGAATAAGGAAATATAAGAATAAATAAATAAAGCAGTAAAAAAGAATTTTCTTTTAATACATCTCTTTAAGAAAAGCGATTTAACGTTTCACGCAGTACATCAAGTGATCGATCAGTGATATTATTACAATCATTATTGTTGAATTTCGTGATTGGATTCTTCGAAACTAATGCATTTTACGTGTGTTCAAAATGTTCAAATGTTTGTTAAGCTTATGGGACTTAACTACGGGGTCATCAGTCCCTAAACTTACAAACTACTTATGAACTACTTACAAAGTAGGACGGCACAAATATCCATGCCCGAGGGGGGATTCGAACCCCCGACCGTAGTGGCCGTTCTGACCGTGACTGGAGCGCCTCAGTCACCTCGGCCACCGCGGCCGGCTTTTACGTGTGATTTGATCTCATAGCACACTACTGAAAGATAGCTTATCTATCATAATCAACCAACACGCGAGCGGAGCCGCGGGTTTAAGCTAGTCGTGAATAAAAGAAGCTGTGATAAGAGAGAGAGAATCAGATGCACCAGCAGTCGCAGCATTTTGACGTTACCTGAAAAGGCGCTTTTAGTGAAGCTGTATTATCAGAATAGGGAATGTGCTAGTTCAGCGTTACGATCCTATCGCCATTCCAACGGGTAAAAGTCCGTTGACAAATGCAGCTGTGACGAGAATGATTTTGAAGTTCGAACCCACGGGTTGTTTAGACGTTAGACCCCTAGTGGTCGACCGAGCACAAGGCGTAATGCTGCTGAGACAGTTCAGGGAGAAATGGAGACTGTAGCGGGTTCGTCTATGCACGGGGAAGTCAGCGCTCGTGCAGTCGCAAGTCGCACCGGCATTCCATACACTACTGTTTGGTTGCCACTTAGGCGTACCCCCCGATGCTATTCTTACAAAATCCATCGGCATCATGAACTGTTACCTGGCGATTTAGTGAAGCGGAGGGCATTTGCGGTGTGGGCGTTTCAAAAGATGGCGGAAAATGACGATTGGTTTAGTAACGTATTGTGGACCGACGAAGGTCATTTCACGCTCCGAGGGTCTGTCACTGCCCACAACTGCAGAATTTGGGCTACCGAAAATCCTAGAACTGTCGTGAAAAGTCCATTGCACGACGAGAAAGTCACGGTATGTGTTGGATTTACCACATCTACTGTTATCGGTCCTTTTTTCTTCGAGGAACTGCATGAATCTGGTTTTGTAACTGCTAACGTGACGGGTGAGAGGTACGCCGATATGTTACAGAATCACATCATTCCCAGCCTGGCTGATAAACACCTGCTGGAACGTACGATTTTTATGCAGGATGGCGCTCCACCCCATAGTGCTAGACGCGTGAAAGATCTCTTTCGGGCGTCGTTTGGTGATGATCGTGTGCTCAGCCGCCACTTTCGTCATGCTTGGCCTCCCAGGTCCCCAGACCTCAGTCCGTCTGATTATTGGCTTTGGGGTCACCTGAACTCGCAAGTGTATCGTGATCGACCGACATCTCCAGGGATGCTGAAAGACAACATCGGACGCCAATGCCTCACCATAACTCCAGACATGCTTTACAGTGCTGTTCACGACGTTATTCCTCGACCACAGCTATCGTTGAGGAATGATGGTGAACATATTGAGCATTTTCTTTGCTTTGTCTTGTTATGCTAATTATTGCTTTTCTGATCAGATGAAGCGCCATCTGTCGGACATTTTTTGAACTTCTTATTTATTTATTTTTGTAATAAAACCCCATGTCATTCCAAGCATGTACGTCAATTTTTACCTCTCTATTTACATTATTCCGTGATTTATTAAGTTTTCATATTTATACTGACTTTTTCATCATCCGGTATATAGATGATGTTATTCGATCGTGACCCAAAACGTTTTTCTCTTTGACATTGTCAGCAGGAGTTGTGCTGAATGAGTATGATGTTCTTTTGGTGTAACATCAGTAAACATATCGAAAGAGTTTTTGGTTGTCTGTGGCCTTGCTTAACCCACCTTGACACAGCCTCCGCTATGCACTTGACATACGAGAAACGTTAAGTGTGATTCGGAGTGTATGGGCTATCTGTCGAAACAATGAGCGGCCTTGCGAGGTTTATAATTTGTCTGAGTTTGTCATATATGTTTATATCCACTGCAGAACGAATTATTACAACAAAATACATGGTGAGTTATTTTATATAGTGAGATCTAATAGCTGGATCTGTGAATTTCTTGTCTTCGTGAACCTCCTTCACTTGTTCTGCATCTGGCTGAGTAGTGCATAGTAGGAATAGGCTGCGTTCACCAGCTGCAAAATAAAGACGACATTAGAAAGAATTATGCTTTATTCCAATCAGTAGAATAAGAAATGACATGAAGATAACAAGGAACTTTTAATATTAGCAATAAAAGTTATTAATTTCTTGAACATTCCAGACAGTGTCCTTCTGTCAGTTTTGTAGTAACGTAAAACTTTGATCTACGCCCTTGAAGGTAATCAAAAACCATCACCAGATATTTCGTATTTTACTTTTTAGGTAAAGTAAAGGCATTGACTAAACATAACATGTTTTTAAGAACGCACTGATTTCCTAGCTGATCTATAGACTGTCTGGTTTTTGGATGTCATGATTAATGGTACCCGTCCTCATCTTACTAGACAGGTTGCCTGACCAGCTCAAGGGACCACAAAAAAATGTTCAAATGTTTGTTAAGCTTATGGGACTTAACTACGGGGTCATCAGTCCCTAAACTTACAAACTACTTATGAACTACTTACGAACTAGGACGGGACAAATATCCATGCCCGAGGGGGGATTCGAACCCCCGACCGTAGTGGCCGTGCTGACCGTGACTGGAGCGCCTCAGTCACCTCGGCCACCGCGGCCGGCAAGGGACCACAGCCATATATATATGTGTTCATGCAGTATGACAGAGCTGGCTCTGGGAATGGAACGTGTGAGCAGCAGTTGGCAGTGGAAGCTAATGTTTTCATCAGCTGGATGATACATACACTGATTTACCATGATAAGGGCTGTGATGCCGTAGTGATATAGGCAGGGTCAGCGAGAGGTCATGGAACGAAGGCTTTCGAGCGAGTCCAATGAGAAACACAGGCTGCGATGCGTAAATTTAAAGACGGCTGTCAGCCGTATTCATTTCATAATGCATAAATTTTAAATTATTATGCATTGTAATCAGGGTGAACCTGATACTCAAACCACCCCTGTATGCATTACTAAGGGTTTTATATATTTATTGCGTATTTCTATGCTTCATTTATCATTACTTTTATTAATTTAGTTATATATGTTTCCTAAATAAATATTTAACATCATATCATGTGTTGATGTCGCCCCTGTCCTGTGTGTGTAAGATTTTTGTATTTTGAATGAACATTTCTGTATGTTAGTTGTCGATAATGCTGACGCTTCGATTTTTATGCTTCTCTGCGAATATTCTCCAGCGAGCCTACTAGGATCGATATGTGGTGAGAGTGAGCAGTGCTACTAGGATATCTGTTATGCTTTTCGATGATCTTTGACCTGTTCAGAACCAAGCATGTTAAGGCGGCCATATTCATTGTAGTCCGAGTCGCCGCCTATATAAGACATAGATGGGCCCGTGTCCATGTTTGCAAAGGTTAGACCTTTGTCTGTGTCCAATAGTTCTACCTCGCGTGAATCGCGTGTGTGGAATTACGTATAAACGCAATGTGTCGAATTGCGATTAATAATCAGTTTAATTTGTGTTATTATTGGTAAGAAATGATGGAATGAGTGAAGATCATTCTGTTTGTGCGTTGGTGTTTGTCCCAGTTAGTTCCGAGTAATGCAACGTGGAAATTAGATAGTTTTCTTGTGATATAAATCCGTCTATAGCATTCTCCCGTGTTCTAGATGGTCGCGAAATGGTGTTCCCTTTATTAGAAGTCGCGGCCACTTGCATGCTGGTTAGGACAAAAGGCATCATCAAGTAGTTAAACGTGCTATTTCATTGCATTAAATTTTCCGATTTTCGAATTTCTGGTATTTAATAGAATTTTGCAACCACGTGGGTTCCACTAACCAGTAATCTTTCCGTTTACTTTCCTTTCCACTAGTGAAAAACCAATCAGGAACGAACACCAAATACAACAAATTCAATCCGCGCAATGCTTTTGAATTTATTAACGTTTTTATTTCATTACGTGTGATGTGCCTTGTTTTGAGGACAAAAGGTCTAAGAGGAGGATGAGAGAGGAGATACTATACTGCGAAAAGAATTTCACAGAGCACTAATAGATTTGAGTAGAAACAAGGCCCCTGGAATAGATCACATCCCGTCTGAACTGCTGATATCGTTAGGAAAGGCGGTCTTGAAGAAATTGTTCCACCTAGTACGCAAGGTATATGAGACAGGGGAAATACCCTCCCACTTCAAGAAGAATATAGTAATTATAAGTCCAAAGAAAGCAAGTGCAGACAAATGTGAAAATTACAGAACTATCAGTTTAATGAGTCATGGTTCAAAATACTGACACGTATAATTTACAGACGAATGGAAAAAACTGGTGGAATCCGACCTTGGGTAAGATCACTTTGGATTAGGATAAATGGAACACGGGAGGCAATACTCACATTACGACTTATCTTAAAAGATAGGCTAAGGAAAGGCAAACGTACGTTTTTAGCGTTTGTATATTTGGAGAAAGCTTTGACAATGTCGAATGGAATACACTGTTTCAAAAGTCTGCAGATAGCAGGAGTAAAATATAGGGAGCGAAGAGTTATAGTCAACTTATACAAAAACCAAACGGCGGTTATTAGAATCGAAGGGCAAGAAAGGGACGCAGAGGTTGAGAAGGGAGTAAGACAGGATTGTAGCCTTTCGCCATTGTTGTTCAATCTGTACGTTGAGCAAGTAGTGGAGGAATGCAAGGTGAAATTTGGAGAGGGAATTAAAGTTCAGGGAGAAGAAATACAAACTTTGCGGCATGCCGATGACACAGTAATCCTGTCAGAGACCGCAAAGTATCTGGAAGAGCAATTGAATGGAATGGACAGCGTCTTGAAAAGAGGTTGTAAGATGAACATCAACAAGAGTAAAACAAGGATAATGGAATGTAGCGCAGAAAATCAGGCGATGCTGAAGGAATTAAATTAGTTAATGAGGTAATCAAATAGTAGAGTTTTTTTACTTGGGTAGCAAGATAACTTCTGATGGCCGAAGTAAAGAAGACATAAAATGCAGAATGGTATGGGAAGAAAAACGTTTCTGCAGAAATGAAACTTGTTTATATCCAATATTAGTTTAAATGTTAGGAAGTCCTTTCTGAAGGTATTTTTCTGGAGTGTAGCATTGTATGTGAGTGAAGCGTGGACAATATGGAGTTCAAACAAAAAGATGATAGAAGCTTTTAAAATGTTGTGCTACAGACGAATGATGAAAATTAGATGGGTAGATCAAGTAACTAATGAGGAGGTGCTTAGCCGAATCGGGGAGAAAAGGAGTTTCTGGCATGTCTTGACTAAGAGAAGGGATAGATTGGTTGGACACATTCTGAGACATCAAGGAATTGTCAACTTAGCATTAGAAGGAAGCGTGTGGGGTAAAACTCGTAGAGGGAGACCGAGGGACGAATATAGGAAGCAGATTCAAAAGGATGTAGGTTGCCGAACGTATTCTCAGATGAAGAGACTTGCACAGGACAGGGTAGCGTGGAGAGCTGGATCAAACCAGTCTGCGGGCTGAAGACTCCAACAATAACAACAGGTCTAACGGGGTAAGAATGTTTTTTTCAAATAATGTATGCGAGTGCTCTGGAACATCCAAGCCACCCACATGCATCACTTTCGCAGCTTCGCCTCGTCTTGCTTCGGCAGATTGGGGAGTGTCGCAAACGATTATCATGTGATTGTGTGTGTGCTTCTCTCGTGTGAAGAATATATCCGACCAAATCACCCCTTTCCTAATTTTTTGTAGTTTTTAAAAAACTGCATTTCATACCGGGGAAAACTTTATTTTTGTGTGGCCAATAACATGCTGTTATTTAAGGGCCAACAAGTTTCATGTGTTTTTCCTTGTGTTTAAGAAATCGGTGCCCCCATTTGTGTTACGGAGCAATAAATGCCATTTAAATTTAATTGTGCTGGTATAATTTAACAAACCCCTCCCATTTGTTTAAATAATTTTTTATGTTTTGTTTTTACCAATAAACAGATGCTGTTTTTGTATTTCCATTGCGCTATAGAAAATTCACTACCATTTCATGTCCGGTGTTACATTAAAGGTAGTTCTCAATTTAAAATCTGCTCTGGCCAAAGTTGTGTTTGAATTTAATTTATTCTGTTTTTAGTGCCAGTACAGGTAACGAATTTTTGAATTAACTTCCCCTGATGCTAAACTGTTGTGTTCCCTTAATACAACTTTCCTCCGGGCCAAGGAACTAATGTTTGAAGCTGAAATTATTGTTATTGAGGTTCCATGTAAGTAGATTTAGATTCAGTTTGCAACTTTTGGGGGAACAGGCGGTATTTAAAATCACATAACGTGCTCAGAGCAGGCTGAGCCAATGCGTTCGCTATGTGAGTGGCTGGACGCTGCGGCGCAGCCCACTGTTTGACGGTGCCCAGCCAGTCAGCCTGCGCTGATCAGATGACGGCCTTACTCGTTGGCCACACTTTCGTGTTCACTAGCCGAGTGTCTCGCCCAGTTGGAGGCCTCCCACCTTAGCCTCGGGTGTGGACTCACCGAGACGAAGGTGGGTCTCGTGATGGGGTGGAGGTGTCCTTCTGAACGATAGGGCGCAGCCCACTGTCTGATAGTTCCCAGCCAGTCAGTCAGCCTGTTCTGACAAACTGACGCCCTTACTCGTTGGCGACACTTTTATGCCCACTAGCCAAGTGTCTTACCCAGTTGGAGGCCTGCCAGCTTAGGCTTGGGTGTGGAGCCTGGTGATGGGGTAGATGACCCAGTGATGTCCTTACCCGTTGTCCACACTTTCATGGCCACTAGCCAAGTGTCTTACCCAATTGGATGCCACCCATGTTAGTCTCAGGTGTGGACTCACCGAGACGAAGGTGGGCCTGGTGATGGGGTAGAGGTGTCCTTCTGAACGCTAGGGCACAGCCCACTGTCTGATAGTGCCCAGCCAGTCAGCCTGCTCTGACCAAGTGCTGCCCTTACTCCTTGGCCACACTTTCATGGCCACTAGCCGATGTCTTACTCAGTTGGAGGCCACCCATCTTAGACGTGGGTGTGGATTGATCGAGACGAAGGTGAACCTGTTGTGGAGTAGAGGTCCCCTGCTGAATGCTGGGGCACAGCCTAGTGTCTGATAGTTCCCAGCCAGTCAGTCAGTCAGCCTGCTCTGACAAAGTGACGCCCTTACTCGTTGGCGACACTTTTATGCCCACTAGCCAAGTGTCTTACCCAGTTGGAGACCTGCCAGCTTAGACTTGGGTGTGGATACATCTAGACAAAGGTGAGCCTTGCGATGGGGTAGATGACCCAGTGACGTCCTTACTCGTCGGCCACACTTTCACGGCCACTAGCCAAGTGTCTTACCCAATTGAATGCCACCCATGTTAGTCTCAGGTGTGGACTCACTGAGACGAAGGTGGGCCTGGTGATGGGGTAGAGGTGTCCTTCTGAACGCTAGGGCACAGCCCACTGTCTGATAGTGCCCAGCCAGTCAGCCTGCTCTGACCAAGTGCTGCCCTTACTCCTTGGCCACACTTTCATGGCCACTAGCCGATGTCTTACTCAGTTGGAGGCCACCCATCTTAGACGTGGGTGTGGATTGATCGAGACGAAGGTGAGCCTGTTGTGGAGTAGAGGTCCCCTGCTGAATGCTGGGGCACAGCCTAGTGTCTGATAGTTCCCAGCCAGTCAGTCAGTCAGCCTGCTCTGACAAAGTGACGCCCTTACTCGTTGGCGACACTTTTATGCCCACTAGCCAAGTGTCTTACCCAGTTGGAGACCTGCCAGCTTAGACTTGGGTGGGGATACATCTAGACAAAGGTGAGCCTTGCGATGGGGTAGATGACCCAGTGACGTCCTTACTCGTCGGCCACACTTTCACGGCCACTAGCCAAGTGTCTTACCCAATTGAATGCCACCCATGTTAGTCTCAGGTGTGGACTCACCGAGACGAAGGTGGGCCTGGTGATGGGGTAGAGGTGTCCTTCTGAACGCTAGGGCACAGCCCACTGTCTGATAGTGCCCAGCCAGTCAGCCTGCTCTGACCAAGTGCTGCCCTTACTCCTTGGCCACACTTTCATGGCCACTAGCCGATGTCTTACTCAGTTGGAGGCCACCCATCTTAGACGTGGGTGTGGATTGATCGAGACGAAGGTGAGCCTGTTGTGGAGTAGAGGTCCCCTGCTGAATGCTGGGGCACAGCCTAGTGTCTGATAGTTCCCAGCCAGTCAGTCAGTCAGCCTGCTCTGACAAAGTGACGCCCTTACTCGTTGGCGACACTTTTATGCCCACTAGCCAAGTGTCTTACCCAGTTGGAGACCTGCCAGCTTAGACTTGGGTGTGGATACATCTAGACAAAGGTGAGCCTTGCGATGGGGTAGATGACCCAGTGACGTCCTTACTCGTCGGCCACACTTTCACGGCCACTAGCCAAGTGTCTTACCCAATTGGATGCCACCCATGTTAGTCTCAGGTGTGGACTCACCGAGACGAAGGTGGGCCTGGTGATGGGGTAGAGGTGTCCTTCTGAACGCTAGGGCACAGCCCACTGTCTGATAGTGCCCAGCCAGTCAGCCTGCTCTGACCAAGTGCTGCCCTTACTCCTTGGCCACACTTTCATGGCCACTAGCCGATGTCTTACTCAGTTGGAGGCCACCCATCTTAGACGTGGGTGTGGATTGATCGAGACGAAGGTGAGCCTGTTGTGGAGTAGAGGTCCCCTGCTGAATGCTGGGGCACAGCCTAGTGTCTGATAGTTCCCAGCCAGTCAGTCAGTCAGCCTGCTCTGACAAAGTGACGCCCTTACTCGTTGGCGACACTTTTATGCCCACTAGCCAAGTGTCTTACCCAGTTGGAGACCTGCCAGCTTAGACTTGGGTGTGGATACATCTAGACAAAGGTGAGCCTTGCGATGGGGTAGATGACCCAGTGACGTCCTTACTCGTCGGCCACACTTTCACGGCCACTAGCCAAGTGTCTTACCCAATTGGATGCCACCCATGTTAGTCTCAGGTGTGGACTCACCGAGACGAAGGTGGGCCTGGTGATGGGGTAGAGGTGTCCTTCTGAACGCTAGGGCACAGCCCACTGTCTGATAGTCCCCAGGCAGTCAGACAGCCTGCTCTGACCAAGTGCTGCCCTTACTCCTTGGCCACACTTTCATGGCCACTAGCCGATGTCTTACTCAGTTGGAGGCCACCCATCTTAGACGTGGGTGTGGATTGATCGAGACGAAGGTGAGCCTGTTGTGGAGTAGAGGTCCCCTGCTGAATGCTGGGGCACAGCCTAGTGTCTGATAGTTCCCAGCCAGTCAGTCAGTCAGCCTGCTCTGACAAAGTGACGCCCTTACTCGTTGGCGACACTTTTATGCCCACTAGCCAAGTGTCTTACCCAGTTGGAGACCTGCCAGCGTAGACTTGGGTGTGGATACATCTAGACAAAGGTGAGCCTTGCGATGGGGTAGATGACACAGTGACGTCCTTACTCGTCGGCCACACTTTCACGGCCACTAGCCAAGTGTCTTACCCAATTGGATGCCACCCATGTTAGTCTCAGGTGTGGACTCACCGAGACGAAGGTGGGCCTGGTGATGGGGTAGAGGTGTCCTTCTGAACGCTAGGGCACAGCCCACTGTCTGATAGTGCCCAGCCAGTCAGCCTGCTCTGACCAAGTGCTGCCCTTACTCCTTGGCCACACTTTCATGGCCACTAGCCGATGTCTTACTCAGTTGGAGGCCACCCATCTTAGACGTGGGTGTGGATTGATCGAGACGAAGGTGAGCCTGTTGTGGAGTAGAGGTCCCCTGCTGAATGCTGGGGCACAGCCTAGTGTCTGATAGTTCCCAGCCAGTCAGTCAGTCAGCCTGCTCTGACAAAGTGACGCCCTTACTCGTTGGCGACACTTTTATGCCCACTAGCCAAGTGTCTTACCCAGTTGGAGACCTGCCAGCTTAGACTTGGGTGTGGATACATCTAGACAAAGGTGAGCCTTGCGATGGGGTAGATGACCCAGTGACGTCCTTACTCGTCGGCCACACTTTCACGGCCACTAGCCAAGTGTCTTACCCAATTGGATGCCACCCATGTTAGTCTCAGGTGTGGACTCACCGAGACGAAGGTGGGCCTGGTGATGGGGTAGAGGTGTCCTTCTGAACGCTAGGGCACAGCCCACTGTCTGATAGTCCCCAGGCAGTCAGACAGCCTGCTCTGACCAAGTGACGCCCTTACTCGTTGGACACCCTTTCGTAGACACTAGCCGATTGTCTCGCCCAGTTGGAGGCCTCACTCACCGAGACGAAGGTGGGCCTGGTGATGGGGTAGAGGTGTCCTGCTGAACGCTAGGGCACAGCCCACTGTCTGATAGTCCCCAGGCAGTCAGACAGCCTGCTCTGACCAAGTGACGCCCTTACTCGTTGGACACCCTTTCGTAGACACTAGCCGATTGTCTCGCCCAGTCGGAGGCCTCACTCACCGAGACGAAGGTGGGCCTGGTGATGGGGTAGAGGTCTCCTGTTGAACGCTAGGGCACAGCCCAGTGTCTGATAGTCCCCAGGCAGTCAGACAGCCTGCTCTGACCAAGTGACGCCCTTACTCGTTGGACACCCTTTCGTAGACACTAGCCGATTGTCTCGCCCAGTCGGAGGCCTCACTCACCGAGACGAAGGTGGGCCTGGTGATGGGGTAGAGGTGTCCTGCTGAACGCTAGGGCACAGCCCACTGTCTGATAGTCCCCAGGCAGTCAGACAGCCTGCTCTGACCAAGTGACGCCCTTACTCGTTGGACACCCTTTCGTAGACACTAGCCGATTGTCTCGCCCAGTCGGAGGCCTCACTCACCGAGACGAAGGTGGGCCTGGTGATGGGGTAGAGGTCTCCTGTTGAACGCTAGGGCACAGCCCAGTGTCTGATAGTCCCCAGGCAGTCAGACAGCCTGCTCTGACCAAGTGACGCCCTTACTCGTTGGACACCCTTTCGTAGACACTAGCCGATTGTCTCGCCCAGTCGGAGGCCTCACTCACCGAGACGAAGGTGGGCCTGGTGATGGGGTAGAGGTGTCCTGCTGAACGCTAGGGCACAGCCCACTGTCTGATAGTCCCCAGGCAGTCAGACAGCCTGCTCTGACCAAGTGACGCCCTTACTCGTTGGACACCCTTTCGTAGACACTAGCCGATTGTCTCGCCCAGTCGGAGGCCTCACTCACCGAGACGAAGGTGGGCCTGGTGATGGGGTAGAGGTCTCCTGTTGAACGCTAGGGCACAGCCCAGTGTCTGATAGTCCCCAGGCAGTCAGACAGCCTGCTCTGACCAAGTGACGCCCTTACTCGTTGGACACCCTTTCGTAGACACTAGCCGATTGTCTCGCCCAGTCGGAGGCCTCACTCACCGAGACGAAGGTGGGCCTGGTGATGGGGTAGAGGTGTCCTGCTGAACGCTAGGGCACAGCCCACTGTCTGATAGTCCCCAGGCAGTCAGACAGCCTGCTCTGACCAAGTGACGCCCTTACTCGTTGGACACCCTTTCGTAGACACTAGCCGATTGTCTCGCCCAGTCGGAGGCCTCACTCACCGAGACGAAGGTGGGCCTGGTGATGGGGTAGAGGTCTCCTGTTGAACGCTAGGGCACAGCCCAGTGTCTGATAGTCCCCAGGCAGTCAGACAGCCTGCTCTGACCAAGTGACGCCCTTACTCGTTGGACACCCTTTCGTAGACACTAGCCGATTGTCTCGCCCAGTCGGAGGCCTCACTCACCGAGACGAAGGTGGGCCTGGTGATGGGGTAGAGGTCTCCTGTTGAACGCTAGGGCACAGCCCAGTGTCTGATAGTCCCCAGGCAGTCAGACAGCCTGCTCTGACCAAGTGACGCCCTTACTCGTTGGACACCCTTTCGTAGACACTAGCCGATTGTCTCGCCCAGTCGGAGGCCTCACTCACCGAGACGAAGGTGGGCCTGGTGATGGGGTAGAGGTGTCCTGCTGAACGCTAGGGCACAGCCCACTGTCTGATAGTCCCCAGGCAGTCAGACAGCCTGCTCTGACCAAGTGACGCCCTTACTCGTTGGACACCCTTTCGTAGACACTAGCCGATTGTCTCGCCCAGTCGGAGGCCTCACTCACCGAGACGAAGGTGGGCCTGGTGATGGGGTAGAGGTCTCCTGTTGAACGCTAGGGCACAGCCCAGTGTCTGATAGTCCCCAGGCAGTCAGACAGCCTGCTCTGACCAAGTGACGCCCTTACTCGTTGGACACCCTTTCGTAGACACTAGCCGATTGTCTCGCCCAGTCGGAGGCCTCACTCACCGAGACGAAGGTGGGCCTGGTGATGGGGTAGAGGTGTCCTGCTGAACGCTAGGGCACAGCCCACTGTCTGATAGTCCCCAGGCAGTCAGACAGCCTGCTCTGACCAAGTGACGCCCTTACTCGTTGGACACCCTTTCGTAGACACTAGCCGATTGTCTCGCCCAGTCGGAGGCCTCACTCACCGAGACGAAGGTGGGCCTGGTGATGGGGTAGAGGTCTCCTGTTGAACGCTAGGGCACAGCCCAGTGTCTGATAGTCCCCAGGCAGTCAGACAGCCTGCTCTGACCAAGTGACGCCCTTACTCGTTGGACACCCTTTCGTAGACACTAGCCGATTGTCTCGCCCAGTCGGAGGCCTCACTCACCGAGACGAAGGTGGGCCTGGTGATGGGGTAGAGGTGTCCCGCGGTGAGCACCGGCGGCACCTGCGCCCTCGTGATCACCAGCCGGATGGCTCGGCCAATGCGGGGCGCCACGTTGTACCACAGGCAGTCGTACGCCGCCTCCACCAGAGCCTCCCCCTGCAACAATCGACAGATTAGTCAACTACGGTCATAAAATTATGTTGTGCTTTGTTTGGCGAAATGATGGCTAAGTGTTTACGTGGAACAGACCAGGACACACTGGAAGACACATTAACTTTATAATGGTAAGGCAAAGGTTTTAAACTGTAAAACATATCCAGGGACAAATATTGACTCTGAACATAACTTATTTGTTATGAACTGCAGATTAAAACTTAAGAGACTGCAGAAACGTAAAAAAGTTAGGAGACGGAAGCTGGACCAATTGAAGGCAACAGAGGTTGTTCAGAGATCCAGAGGGAGTATTAGTCAAGAATTGACTGAAGGGGGGGGGAAGTAATACAGTAGAAGAAGAATGGGTAGATCTGAGAGATAGGGTAGTTAAGGGGAGACGGAAGCATCTGGGCTCAAAATTTCGAGTTTTAGATTTTAGCGTATCTGAAATGCCTGGTATTTCCTGTGTGAAACAGTTTTTGTTTTATATAAATCCGACAATATTTTATCCTTAAATGATGGTGGAACTAGAAATTTGGATGTTTTAGAATTATTGGGCATACAATCTAGTGGAAATACTGCAAAATCCTTGGTGCAAATAGATAAAGAGAAAATCCGCAAAGCCAATATTGCTAATTTAAAATGCACAAAAGAAGCTAGACAGAAAAGAAGAGGAACCAAGAGAGGTAAAGATCAGTATGATTCAGATGATGTTCAATACGGTGCAGGAAAATATTAGTGGTAAGTAATTCTCATCAATAACTGTGCTAGATTTGCAATATTTAACTTTAAATTGATTTTTTCTCAAAACTACGTTTTTTACTTTCAGGTACCATTATTTGATAAACTAATGGTGTTAGAAAGATGAAATTTGGTCTTTTTGTACTGAAGATGGCAATAAATCATTACAAGTAAATTGAGAACCACAAAACAATTATCAACTGTTTTATAATAATTAATGTACTAAACAAGTTAAATTTTACTGGTGAATGAATAAATTTTTTTTTCTTCAAACCGTTAGAGTTATTATGTTCATTTTACTCGTAAATTGAGACATATGTGTTATATATATGCAGTAAATATTTCGTTGTTTTATCACTTATAGTTCCTTTGAAAAGTGTAACTATTCAAAGGGTAAAATAGCATTGGCAGAATAGGGATAAAATTGCCGTCCGTCTCCCCTTAAGGCCGCAGAGGATCATATAGGCAGAACGACGAGGGCTTTATAAATCCCTGGATAACACAGGATATACCGAACTTAACTGATGAGAGGAGAAAATATAAAAATTCAGCAAGTGAAACAGGCAAAAGGGAGTACAAACGTCTGAAAAATGATATTGATAGGAAGTGCAGACTGGCTAAGCAGGAGTGGCTAGATGATCGTTAGGACAGCCAGTCATTAAAAATTTGTTGCACCTGGTATGTAGGATTTGTCTGGACTGTAGCATTGTATGGGTGTGAAACGTGAACGATAAGGAGTTCAAGCAAAAAGATGATAGAATCTTTTGAAATTAGCTGGGTAGATCACGTAACTAATGAGAAGGTGCTTAACCGAATTGGGGACAATAAAAGTTTGTGGCATATCCTGACCAAGAGAAGGGATAGATTGTTGGGACACATTCTGAGACATCAAGGTATTGTCAACATTAGAAGGAAGTGCATGGGATAAAAATGGTAGACGGAGACTGATGGACGAATACAGAAAGCAGATTCAAAAGGATATAGGTTGCCGTTCGTATTCTCAGATGAAGAGACTAGCACAGGATAGGGTAGCGTAGAGAGCTGCAGCAAACCAGTCTGCGGACTGAAGACCACAACAATAACAAGCATGAATTAGCGCGAAGTGACGACAGAATACATAGTGCACCATGTCAGTCTCAGGTATCACATCTCAACATCTGTAGAGATTAAGAAAAAATGAAAGTGATGGATACAGTATGTTAAGAGGCTATTAAATAGTTGCTTTTGTCAAGTTCCATACGTGAACTGTACATGACAAGCACTAAGACCTGCCGCCCTTGGAATTGTCCTTAGCATGCATTCTACCATGGTCCTATATGTATTCACTGGTTCAGTGAATGCCCGGAAAAGGGCTCGTTGTGAAAAAAAAGGAAATAAATGAATTAAATAAAAATTGTTTTTAAAGTATCATTATTCATTTCCTTCGTATATCAGATCATTTTATGTGCACATTCAAAGTACTTTTATCACATGACAAACGTTCTACGTCGCGGAGACAGCACGTATACTAGTCGTAGCACGGCCGCTTAATATTGGCGGCAGTGGCCAGAGCGTTGCAATGCGCATGCGCGGTTGAGGTTCAAATTCTCTTCTGAACCCCCTGAAGACAGCATATGGCCGCTAGAGTGGCAGGGAGGGGCGCTTTTAACACTGGCGTCGGAGCTGGTAGAGACGCCAGCTCCTAGCTACTCGAGCTCTGGCGGTTACGCACGAATTGTCCTGAAGCAAGACAATGGAGCTACTGCGCAACTCGCCTTGTGAATGGGCAAATCCTCCATGAAGGCAACATCCACCCTTTATATTTGATTTTGGCACATTGAAGATTTATCAGAAACACGTCTTATTTGGTAAAATATACTACAAATTAAAGACGCACCAACTGTAAAAGCCTTCAGAATATCTAATCATCAATAGTTATAAAGTCACTACTCTTCGTCTAGCAAGAATAGTCACGTGGTTAGCGGTATCGTATAACTACTTCCGTTACATCCCTAGTAGCAACCATGAACTGGAGCCTTCTGAGAGCTCGGTTTCACGTAAATCATACGAAGCATCTCTAAACTTAAGCTGATATGTTTGGTACAACACTTGTATATGTGACGTAACATCACAACTTGTACAAAAAGACTCGGTGCCGTATAGTAAGAGTACGTATTTGATTAACACGGTATTCCGTATCTTCTTTTTGTATTGTTATCATTAGGTGATGAAATGCGAAATAAAAAGGGCAGTCCTATCAGTCGGCAACAAAGCGAATCAATAGAGACAGGCACGGAACTGGAATGGAAGTGGCCAGTCGTTGTGTCAGTATGGCAACGGGGAACGGTTCCGGGGTGATGTTGAGAGTTCTGTCTGGTGGAAAGCTATCTCGAAGAGAACGACCTATTAACCAGTAGTGAACACGGATTCAGAAAGTATCGCTCTTGCGAAACACAGCTTGCCCTTTATTAGAACGAAGTGATAAGTGCCATCGACGAGGGATCTCAAATCGATTCCATTTTTCTGGATTTCCGGAAGGCTTTTGACACTGTACCCCACAAGCGGCTTTTAATAAAATTGCGTGCTTACGGAATATCTCCTCAGTTGTGAGATTGGATTCACGATTTCCTATCAGAAAGCACACAGTTCGTAGTAATTGACGCTAAGTTATCGAGTAAAACAGAAGTTATATCTGGCGTTCCCCAGGGAAGCGTTATAGGTCCGTACTCTTCCTCGTGTTTATAAACGATTTAGGAGACAATCTGAATAGCTCCCTTAGACAGTTCGCGGATGATGCTGTCGTTTATCGGTTAGTGAAGTCAACAGAGGATCAAAAGCAACTACAAAGCGATTTAGACAAAATTTCTACATGGTGCGAATATTGGCAATTGACACTAAATAAAGAAAAGTGTGAAGTAATACACATGACCACTAAAAGAAATCCGCTGAACTTGAATGACGCGATAAATTAGTTAAACCTAAAGTTCGTAAATTCAACGAAATACCTACGAGTTACAATTACGAACAACTTAGACTGGAGAGAACACATAGAAAATATCGTGGAGAAGGCGAACCAAAGGTTACGTTTCATAGGCAGAACGCTTCGAAGATGCACCAGCTCCACCAAAGAGACTGCTTACATCACACTTGTGCGTCCTCTCCTGGAGTACTGTTGCCCATTGTGGGACCCTCACCAGGTGGGACTGACGGAAGATATTGAGAAAATGTTCAAATGTTTGTACAGCTTATGGGACTTAACTACGGGGTCATCAGTCCCTAAACTTAAAAACTACTTATGAACTACTTACGAACTAGGACGGCACAAATATCCATGCCCGAGGGGGATTCGAACCCCCGGCCCCAGTGGAAGATATTGAGAAGGTTCAGCGAAGGGCAGCTCGTTTTGTCTTATTACGTTATCGGGAGGAAAGCGTCAAGGAAATGTTGCACGAATTGGGGTGGAAATCATCAAATGAAAGACGTTATTCATTTCGGCGTGATCTGTTTGCGAAGATTCAATCACCGACTTTTACTTCTGAATGTGAAAATATTCTGCTAGCACCCACCTAATTAGGGAGATATGACCATCCCAATAAAATAAGAGAAATCAAATCGAAAACGAAACGATTTAGGTGTTCTTTCTTCCCGAGCGCTATAAGAGAATGGAATGGTAGAGAAAAGTTATGAAAGTGGTTAATGAACCCTCTGCCAGGCACTTAAATGTGATTTGCAGAGTATCTATGTAGATGTAGATAGAAAGCACGTCAACTGTCGATTGGCCAGGAATTGTAATCAGAACTTAGTAATTCCAATTCCTAAGAAAGCAAATACAGGCAAATGTGAAAACCCCGTTTCTACATTCAACGCAGATGTAGGCGGTATGGCCTGTCTATGTTATCTATGAACGCTGGTTCACACTCTCCACCAATCCCTCCAAGATGATTTTTTGCAGTCATTCATGCCTCAAGACATGGCCAATCCAGATATTGCGCCATTTTCGCAGAGTTATTCTCAGAGACAACCCCCCATCAATTATTTGCAAAACCTGTTCGTTTGTTACTTTATCAACCCAGCTTATCTTCAACATTATACGGTAACACAACATCCCGAACGCCTCCATCTTTCGATGTTCCGGTTTTCCCATGGTCCAAGATTTACTTTCATACAACATTACATTCCGTACAAAAGTCCTCAACAACTTCTTCGAAAGGATGTTCATGTTGATTCATGTGAAAAGTTTCCTTTTTTTATTGAAGGCAAATTTTTGCTTGACTTGCACTACTTTGAATGTCTCGTTTAGGAGTAGCATCTGAAGTGATCTTGCTACCCAGATATGTAAAATCATTGACGCTCTCAAGGGGTGCACCATCGAACGTAATACTTGCGTGGGTTCCGTACTTGTTTATAATTAAATTTTTAGCTTTGCTTCTGTTGATGTTCATTCCATACTTGCTAAGCGTCGATTCCATTTCACTGAGCATAGACGTTAACTCATATTCATTGTTCGCTATCATTACAATATCGTCGGGAAATAGAAGCAGGACAATTCTTTGTCCTTGTATCACCACGCCTCCTTCCCTATTCTGCATATTTTCTCTAACTTCATCCAGTCCTATTTGAATATATGCATTGAATAAAATAGGTGAAAGTGAGCTTCCTTGTCTTACTCCCTTTTCTATTTTTGTTTCCTGTACATACTCTCCACACCTAATTACAGCTTTTTCATCTCTATCCAATTTCCAAATTATCCTTCTAACTTTATATTTTACCTGTCATTCTTTCAAAATATGAAACAAAATATCCCATTTCACATTACAAACGTTTTTTTAAATCCACAAAGGCTACGAAGGTGTCTTGAACTTTCCTTAATCTTTTTTCCAAAACTTCCTCTTCTAAATCCAAGCTGATCATCAGTAAGCAAAGCTTCTCTTTTGATTTCAGTTCTTTCCAATATTATTGAAGCATGCGAAATGATAGTGTACGATAATGTTCATATTTGTTGGCTAATGACTTTTGTTGAAATCTCCAGGTAAAGTTGGTTTGCCTCTTCCCTCTTTTCTTTAGACATATTTTTGTTAAAAGATCTGCAGAATGATTTACCTCGTCTTGTTTGCACTTACTCCAACTCATTGAGAGGCGTTCGCCTACCAAGCTTCTTTATTTCACACTTTTCTTTCAATCTTAAAGCTAAAAGATGAGCTGAACACTAAAACACAGTAAGTAACTAATTGCAGTGTTAAGTGTCTGTAACAAAATGAAATTCTTATAACGAAGCGGAAACCTGCCTTCGGGTCACGTGACACTGTAATCAGCACGTCTTCCTAACATTATTTATGCGCAAAGGCTGCTTTGCCGCCCCCCCCCTACATATTTTCATATAGTTAAATATTTGTTACAACGAAGACTGTAAATGTCATTTACCATCAAAATTGCGACACGTTTGCAACAAACGTCCAAAGATATGTGACAAGGAGAAATACAATAGTCATTGTTGTTCCCGTATCTGTTAAAAAGAAGATTGGGTTTAAAACACTTGCTTGCAGTTGGTCTCGAACCCATTACATCCGACACCACAGGGAGATGTCACTAACCATACGGCTATTCCTGCTAGTGGAGTGTTGTGACCATTATTATTCATGATGGGATGTTCTGAGGGCTTTTATTCATGATCATATGCTCTGAAGGTTTTTATAGTTGATTTGTCTTTAATTTATAATTATAAGATATTTTACCAAATATGAAGAGTTTTTGATGAATCTTCTATGCGCCATAAACAAATATGAAGGACGGATGACGCCTTTATGAATGATTTTCGCATGTGCAAGGCGAGGTGCGCTGTAGCCCCATTGCTTTTGCTTCGGGCCCATTCGTGCGTAACCGCCAGAGCTCGAGTAGCCAGGAGCTGGCGTCTCTACCAGCTCCATTGCCAGTGTTGAAAGCGTCGTTTCCCCTCGCCCCTCCCTGCCACGGGAGCGCCCATATGCTGCCTCCAGGGGTTCAGCAGAGAATTTGAACCACAGCCGCGCCTGCGCATTTCAACGCTGCGGTCACTGCATCCTATATTAAGTGGCGACACTACGACCCGTATACGTGCTGTCTCTGCAACGTAAAAGGTTTCTCACGCGATAAAAAGATTTCGAATGTGTGTATAAAAATGATCTGATAGAAGAACGAAACGAGCAATGATGGTTTGAAAAGACTTTTCTTTTATTTACTTACTTTTTTTCACAACAAGTTTTCCCCGGAGGTTCACTGAAGCCATGAACAGATAGGACTCTCCTCCACTGCATACCAATGTAATGGGTATATTACATGGAGCGTATTTGGTCGCTAGTCGCTGGCGCTTTTGGACGCAGCTGCTAAATTCGCTCCGTGTAAACAGGGACAGCGAACAAAGTCGCTGCTCCGAAACGCGAGCGTCTAAAGTTGAAGGGTGAAGTGGGGTACTTTAGACGCTGGTCGCTGGCGGTTTTGGTCGCTCGAAAGTGTTTGTCGCCCCGTGTCATATACGGGAGAGTCTAAAGTAGCCACCAGCCAAGATGTCCAAGGAAGTAATAAATGCTGGCGTTGTGTTTCTCGCAAACAGTGTTAAAAGGTTAATTAATCGCCGCGGTGGAGTAGCCGAGCGGTCTAAAGCGTCTCGCTGCGGAGCGCGCGGTTGCTCACCTCCTGTTGTCCTTAGGTTAGTTTACCTAGGTTTAAGTAGTTTGTAAGCTACGGACTGATGACCACGCAGTTTGGTCCGACAGATTTACAAACATTTTTGTGATAATTAATCTTCCAAGAGAAACACGGGAAAGTAGGAAAAATAAAATAAAACGGATAAGAATGTGGATTGCGAAGAGGGATAAATATAGCGCTTCTGCAAATCTTTTGTGAGAATCATCGTGTGGAGATCCTTCTGCTACAGAAATATAATGAAGATATTTTATTGTTTGATTTTTGTTTTCATGTGTTTGGTATCCATATCCCCCAAGAGACCTTTATTCTTCCTCACTTGTCAAACAGTTGATTAAATTATCTTTTTTAAATAATCATTTTTAATTCCCTATAATACTGGAAAACTTCGATAAATTTCCAGAAATTTGATTACAATTCCACTTCATATTTAGTCTGGCGAGAAACAGAACTATTTGGTATCACCTAACCTCCAAAACGTCGGGCCCGCTGGTCTTGGGGTAAAGTGCTCGCCTGGAAACCGAAGGTCGCGGGTTCAAAACCCGATCGGACCTCGGATTTTTTCAGTCTGCACTTTAACCCATCCTTCACCTTTCAACGATGTGAGGAGTCGCCAGAAACGACACGTGGTTCGGATTCCACGTTAAGCTGTAGGTCCCCTTTCCTTTCCCCGGTTGGATAACTGGGGTAGGCTAGGGACACGCAAGTCGCTGAAGTGGGTCCAATTGAAAGACTTGCACCAGGCCAATGAGCCACACGAAATTATTATTATTACCTCCAAAACAATGTGTCATGCAAGGACGTTAGAGATTTAACCTCTTTGGTGTCATTGCTACGTCACGTTTCAATGGTTTTTACGAAGACGCTAGCTTCTGAAGTCGTTGCGTGTCATTGCGTCAGTGTGTTCATTCGCTACTCGCCCATACGCCGAGCGACAAAAGACGCCAGCGCCTAGAGACCAAATACGCTCTGTGTAATATACCCTTAAACAATGCATTTTTCATGTCGTGTGAGGTTGCTCTACGTAATTCTGAAGGCGGTTTTCTCATCGAGACGATTATCGGCGGCCCACTTTGTGTCTAGCCGCCCCTAGCAGCAGCTGTAATGCCAGCGAGGCCTCAGCACGTGGACAGCAGGCAGGCGGGTGCGTGGCAGACGTACCGCGTGCACCACCTCGTGCGCGCCGCCGCAGTAGATGTACAGCTCCAGAGACGGGCCGGGCAGCCAGCCAGCGCACTTGAGGTTCGTGTTCAGGTCCTGGTTCTGTGGACACAGCAAACGTACACACACCCAACGCTACAGTACAGCAACGACTGCTTATCACACTCTCAGTACTCTAAATTATACAAGAGGTCGTATGAATAAAAAAGGGCACATGCTCCACAGAAGATTCTCAGAGCAAACGAACGTTCTCTGATTAACTTCTCAATTTCGTATGAATAAAAACTGCGAAGCATGTGCTCTGAGCAGGTAGTTCATTCTCGCTAGCTCCTCTCCTTCTTTATCAAGTTCTCCGCGTGTCATGTCCGCCACAGATCAGCTGCTCAATCGTGTATTTCTTTAAACTAGCCAAATCAGGCAAATTGTTCAGTGTACGAATATGGGGTAGGCATCTATGTGTTCAGGAAGAACTGTACTGAATTGTGAAGTAGCATATTAAGACTAAATGTGCACTTTTACGCAAATGTATTCTCCTGACGATACAAAATTTTCGTCACGCGAGAAACTCGTTTAACTTGTTATATCTTGGGCCCACAGTGTTAAAAATGTCGTATATTGACATAATGTGAAAGGATTGTCCAAACACTGTAATTAATTATTTATTTATTTCTCACACAAGATACCTTTCGGCATTTAATGCCATCGTCAGGTGTTTCTGCAAAAACATTTGCTTATATGAGTATTTATCCAAATGCAACATCAATAAATTTTCATACATAACATTTTACAAATTTCACTTAGAAAGTGTGCAGTACGTTCCGTATTTAGAGGTAGTAAATGCTTGAACTGCCTATTTATTAGGTGATCATTTATATCTGATTTCTGAATTGTAGCCAGTTACAGCATCTGTCAATACCTCAGAATACTACACGTTTACAAATATTTACAATTTTTTCTTTCAGAGAGAAACTTATAAGTTAATAGATATGACATTATTTTCTTTATTATTTCTGTCGTCTATGTTGTTATTAGCAATTATGGTTTAAAAATTTATTTTTCTTTATTATTTCTGTCGTCTATGTTGTTATTAGCAATTATGGTTTAAAATTTTATTAGAAATTTTGGAGTATATTAGACATTATACATTTATATTTGACATGGGTATCTTAGTTCATCTTTGGTTGATTTTAACATTATATTACGATCTCTGATTTATGTATGCTCCGTTACCCTTTATCCAGCATAAATTGATCAATAAAGTTATCGATGTAATTTTTGTGTTTAAAATCGGTTTGATCGTTTAATAAATTGCTTGGGTCGCTAGTTGCGTGGATACATACTTCAATTTCTTCTAGAATGTTCATTTCATATTCCTTTTGTATTACATGTAAAATTTTGAGTGCGTTTTCTATAGTGCCTACTGTGTAATTTTCGGATTGCAAGTGCTGGTAAAAAGTAGATGGGTTTTTCTCACTCTCCCTAGTGCGTTCTTTATAACGAATGGTGAAATTATGTCCAGTTTGGGCTATATAGTATTTATTACATGAGTTGCAAGAGATTTTGTGTATACCGGTATTTAGAAACTTAGAAGATTTTATCATGTGTGTGACGATTTTGTTTTTTTATGGTGTGTCTGTTTTGGGAAAAAGTGATGTTAGTATTTCTAAAATTTTTTTTCATTTCATTTGTGATTTTTCCTAGGTATGTTGTACTGATATACGTCAATTTTTCTCTTTGAGGTGTTTCTCTTTGTAATGTGATTCCTCTACATGGTGTTAGTGGATCATGACTAGGTTTTTTTTTTTAATTTCAAAGCTTTATTACGATGTTGGGGTCGTATTCATTTTGTTGGGCAATGTACTGAAGAATACTTAATTCCTTTTGTATGGCCATCTCATCTAGTGGTAGGCTGACAAGTCTGTTAACCATTGAATGGAAAAATGCTGGTTTGTGTGATCGGGGATGACATGAATGGGCATGGATAATGTTATTTGAAGTCGTTGGCTTCCTGTAAATTTCAAACCTGTGTCTATTTTGTACTTTTTGTATGGATAGGTCCAAAAAATTAATTTTGTTATTCGATTCTAGTTCTATGGTAAACTTGATTTTATAATGTAGGTTGTTGAGGAGGTTATGAATATTATTTATGTTTCCTTCATTTCCATCTATAAGCATGAGAGTGTCATCAACATATCGATAATAATAAATAATTTTATTAGTTTCGTGGTGTAGGAAGAATCTTTCTTCAAGGCTATTTAAAAATATATCTGCTACAGTACTAGCTAGGTTGCAACCCATAGCAACACCATCTAACTGTGTATAAAATTTTTCTTGAAATTGGAAATAGTTTTGTTCTTAGACTAGGTGAAGTAATTTTATAATTTCGTATGTGTTATTTACTGGAATTTTGTTGTATCTAAGTAAGTTATCTTCAATAAGTTTTATAGTCTCTTGGATAGGGATATTGGTATAAAGATTTGTGATGTCAAAAGATACAAGTTTTCCATTAGTGGGAATATTGTTATGCGCGCTTTTTTATTTAATCATGTCAGAAACATACATTATAACTTACAAGATACAAAACAGGGCAACATAATACAGAAAGAAATATTCCAAAAATTGTACTAATAAATATGCGTCTAAATGAATACTTCACATTATGTGGACACATTTACGGGGGAATTTTAGATAAGCCTACCAATTTTTCCTCATGAAAATATGAGGCACCTGACATTACACCAACTCCAACGAGAATATTATATCTTTGGTTCTTATAATTAATGTAAAAGCTCCTTGATTCTGAATACTAACGATTATGTTTCATGATAACACTTTAAAAAGCATGTTCACTCCGTCAATATTATACATTTTTAAATGCATATTTCATAGAAACAACGTAACAGATATTGTTAGGAAGTATAAAACTAAGTTTCCCATTTTTTCTGTGTGAAAAAGTCATTTATTTTAGAGGTTGTTGTAATAGTATCAGAAGAAGCCGTATTGTGTGTGTTTGATTTACCATGTTGAACCACATCTGAATTCCATCATCTGAGTCCTTAGTAGTTTATAGCAATTATCTCTCTTCTTCAGAAGAGACTGTACAGAAAAAATCATCAGGTAGTGAAGTTCATAGCAAGCAAAATAAAAAACAAAAAATAAAAGTATAAAATTGATATATATATATATATATATATATATATATATATATATATATATATATATATATATATATATTGACACACTGTTAATTATCGTATGATAAGAGAAATGTGATACTGACTTTCGCTTGTCATGTGATAATTAAAAGCATGTATAATCTCTCCTTTATATATTTTTTGAATGTATACTATATTTATTTTATTTAGTACAAGCTGTGCACTTCACAACACTGATGTTATTGTTTTTTGTGTACAGTCTCTTCTGAAGAAAAGCAATAACTGCTCAAAGCTGCTAAGGAAATAAAATTTTGACCTGCAACTGTTAATTTTTACTGTTCTAGCTTTAAGCACGAGGGATAAATTGAATTGTCTCATATTTTTGGTTACTCAACATACTCGATACTTCAAATAATAACAATATAGTTTTATTAAAATCATGAATAAAATCTAGTAGTTTCTGGTGGTCATATAAGGTTTTTAGTGGGAAATGCCATTTCACAGTTGCGCGTTGATGTGTGTATTTTGGTATGTGTGAGCTCGGCAGGTCAATCAGCAGCCAGCCATAACAACTATAGTCGGCATCACGTAGGACGGCGGTCCAGTGTTCAGCAGTTCTGCGCATCCCCCTCCACTACCGCACTGGCAGCCAATAGCGTTCACTGTGTAGAGCGCGTGGCTGGCCTTGAGTTCGGCAGAGTTTCTCCCGCAGGCTCCACTGCTGTCGCTCGGCCGTAGCTCCTCCCCTCCCCTCCCCTCCACACTTCCCCTATCGCTCCGCCTCTATGCGCGGAAGCGCCTTCTTACATGACGCCGACTATAGAGCTAAGTACCAAGGCTGAATCGTCGGCCATGTTTTCCTCAACGTGGTTGGAATCGAGCTGCGTTAACAGCATAGAGGCACATGCCCTGCCATCTTTTGCAAAAAGTAATCGGTGGGAAATTTAATTTTTACGTTACTTAAATCTTTATGTGTCACCATTGTGACGAAGTGCTCATCCATTTGTTAATAGACACAGTAGCATATTCGCTTGGAAGAAACAGAGTCGGCTAAGATAGAAAAAGTTTCCAGTGATAAATAGTGGTTGCTATGATATTCCATATGGTGCTCGCCAAAAACCAGAGACAGCTGTAACCCATGATGAACCGTTTCGTGGAAATGGGAAGAAAATACGAATAAATATCGAAAAATCAAAAGTGATGCGAAAATCAAAACGTGAGAAACACTAGAAGATAATTGTTGACAATGGGGAACCGGATAATGTGAATCAAGTACCTGGGATGTTTTATCAGAAAGGATGCCCACTGCACCAACGAAATCCGAGCAAGAATCGCCATTACCAAAGCTGCTTTCAACAAGAAGAGGACTCTGCTGACCAGCAAGTTGAGCTTGGCATTAAGGAAGATACTGGTAAAGTGCTACATTTGGAGCATTACACTGTATGGAGCAGAGACGTGGACCATGAGAAAGAAGGAGAAAAAATACCTAGAGATCTTTGAATGTGGTGCTGGAGGAGAATGGAAAAGATCCAATGGACAGATCGCATGAAAAATGATGATGTACTGAGAAGAATAGGAGAGAAGAGATGTATTCTGCATACAATTCTGCAGAGAAAGGCCAACTGGATTGGACTCGTACTTAGACACGAGGGACTCCTACGCGATGTCATCGAAGGAAAAATAAGAGGAAACACAGAACGAGGAAGGGGGAGGATTCAGCATCTGGACGACATGATATATGGAAGGAGATAGAACAGACTGAAGGAAGAAGCTGAAGACAGGGAACAATGGAATCAGAAATTCTCCGTACGTAGACATGGACCTGCCACTAGGCTGAATACTACATAATAATAATAATAATGGTGCATATTACACGATATGTTGCTGCAGACAAAATATTCCTTACGTATTGAATTTTATTTTCGACTTAGGAGGAGATCTCTACCTTTCACCCATATCGCTACAATTTATTTTATGTACCAAACTCATTTCCAATGGCGATAAGGCCAGAATGAAATATCGCGTATCTCATACACGGTTAGAGGCAACAAAAGGATATTTTGGCAAATAACAACATGCAAACATGGGCGTATTTTGCCATATGGTTATTACGCAAAACTTGATCAGCTATCGCGTTATTGAAGTAAGTGTTGATTTTTTAATGAAAAAAGTAACGTTATGGATTTATTAACGGATGAACAGATATTCAGTTTTGAATAACTAATAGGAATTACAGTTCCTTCAGTTTATAGCCTGGTACTAACAGAGCAAAAGATACTAGATTTAACGAGAATTTTATGCGAAAATACTAGAAATCCATTTCCATGATCTCGTCACTAGCTAATGAAATGACTAGTCATTATTTCGTAACATAATAAAAGCACTTTGTATTAAGGTATTCAGAATGTTGTTTTCATATAACTGAAAAATTGGATCTTAATATAACACAGAAACGTAGATGCAGCACTTTGTTGTTTCGAGCTGTTAAATTTAATTGCTTAAGACGTTACGCAATAAAAGCCTGTGCCTAAACATTAGGAGCTCTGATTCTGAAGACGACTAATTACTATAAATGCGAGCGGATCCAATTGCATCATATTTAAATGACGTTACCTAAAATTATAAATTACTCAGAGTTTTTGTTTGGAGTGAATGATGATGTATTTTGAACATTTAATTGGCTTAATATGTTCATCTAACGTCAATAGAAAGAACGTTCCTGTCATGTCTAAAATTCCGCAATGTCGTCGGAAAGTGCATCTTCGTAAACTATCAGTATGTCCTCTTAACAAATGATTGTCGCAAACGTTTCCTCCTTTCTTGTCTTTCGGAGGAGATTGTTGGCGATTGAAGTTTCGTAAGTAGACCACACCGCAGCGATGAACGTCGTTGTTGTAATGATTCCCATCCGTGACACTGTCTCCCCTGTATCGTGACTATACAAAACGAGCTACCCTTCTTTGGAGTTTGTCGATGTCTTCCACCTGATAAGACCCCACACTGCAAACAATACTGCAAAAAAGGACAGAAAAGCGCAGAGTATGCAGTTTCTTTAGTACTTCTGTTCCATCTAATAAGGGTTCTGCCAATAAGACGCAGTCTCTGCTTCGCCTCTCCCACGACATTATCTACGTGTTCTTTCCAGCTTAGGTCTGAAGTATTATTAATTCCTAGGTATGTAGTGGAGTTTACGGCTTTCACATTTGATTCATTTATCTTGTAAACAAAGTTTTAGAGAATTCTTTTCGTACTTCTTTCGACTTCACACTTCTCATTATTTAGAGCTAGTTGCCAATTTTTTACACCCTAGTGATATTTAGATCGTTGTGCATTTCGTTTTGATCTTCAAATTATTCTATTAGACGGTAAATGACGGCGTTATCTGCAAACTTAAGACAGCTGCTTAGATTTTCTCCTAAATAGTTTATGTAAATAAGGAACAACAGAGGACCAATAACACTACCCTGTGGAACGCCTGATATCACCTCTGTTTTAGTCGATGCCTTATCATCGATTACTACAAACTGTGTCCTCTTAATGAAAAATTTCCTATCCAGTCACAAATCTGGGGCGATATACCATAACCACGTAGTTTGATTAAAAGACATTTGTGAGGTACGGTGTCAAATATCTTCTGGAAATCAAGAAATGCGGAATTACTTTGAGAACCCTTGTTGATAGCACTCATCATTTCGTGTGAGTAAAGAGCTATTTGTATTTCGCATGAACGATTTTTTCTGAATTCGTGTTGACTTGGGTCAATATATCATCCTGTTCGATATAATTCATAATATTTGAATACAGGATATGTTCCAAAACCCTGCTGTAAATTGACGTCAATGAATAGGCCTGTAGTTTAGTGGGTTAGTCCTACTGCCTTTCTTGAATATAGGTGTGACCTGTGCAACTTTCCAATCTTTTGGTACAGATCCTTCTTTGAGAGGGCGGTTGTATATGGCTGTTGAATAAGGAGCTATAGCTTCAGCATAATCAGATAGAAATCTAATGGGTATACAATCCGGACCAGAAGACTTGTCCTTGTTAAGTGATTTTAGTTGCTGCACTACTCCGATGATATCTACTTCTACGTTACTCATTACAGTCTCTGTTCGTAATTCGAAGTATGGAATATTGGTTTCGTCTTCTTTGGTGAATGAGTTTCTAAAAAGTATGTTTAGTAACTCTGCTTTAGTAGCGCTGTCATCGGCAGGATCGCCACTACTATCACGTAGTGAGGGTATTGTTTGTGTTTTGCCACTAGTACATTTAACATATGACCAAAATCTCTTTGGGTTTCAGTCGATTTTCGAGAAAGAGTTTCGTAGGGATAAGTACTGTAGACATCTCGCATTGAAGTCCCCGCTGAATTTCGAGCTTCTGTGTAGGATCGCCAATCCTGGGGATAATGATTGGGAAGCAGTAGCCGTGGGCCGGCCGCGGTGGCCGAGGGGACTGAGGCGCTCCAGTCACGGTCTGCACGGCCACTACGGTTGGGGGTTGGGCATGGATATTTGTGCCGTCCTTAGTATAAGGTAGTTGATGAGTAGTTTGTAAGTTTAGGGACTGATAACCCCGTAGTTAAGTCCCTTAAGCTTAACAAACATTTGAACATTTTTTAGTAGCCGTGGTTAAAGGTGCCGTCCCAAATGAAGTGAGGCGCTTTCCAGAGTACACAGTGGACGGTGGTGTTAGTAGTTCTGGTACTCACGTTCGCCGCCTGGAACAACACGACGCACACAGCCAGCGTTCCGGCGACGAACTGCAGCATGGCGAACGGACTCATCACGTCGTCCAGGAAGCGCACGAACCTGGAACAATAGAAGGGGGACTAGGTGCAGTTGTTCAGCTGACGAAAGGCACCACGCCACCAACGTGGCTCTCTAGAGCAAGTAATGAGCTCACACAGGCACTGTGTTTCTCCCGGACTCTCGTTTCTTCACTGTCAACATTCAGGCCTCTCTATTATTTTGTTTGTGAATTATTCAACCACATAGAGACATCAGTTCTCACACATGTTTTATAAGAAACTCCATAGCTGCAATGACACATATTCTTGACTAACTGCAAGTACCCGGCTTTGCCCGGATTTCAAATAAGATTTTCTGTAAAAGCGTACGAAACCGTTTATTTGCATGTAATAAAAGCGTACATTTATGTTAAAGCAATGTGATAAACAACATTTTTGGCAGTTCCATTTGTTGGAGTGTGTACAAAACGATTTTCGCCTTTGCCCACTCTGGAGCAGGCCACATACAACTGTCCAGGAGAGAAGCGTGGTGTCTGCAGGTCTGTACCAGCAACCCCAAGAGACTGGCCCTGTCACTTGTCATGGCAAAGCACAATTTCAAAGGGAGCTATTCTCTTGAATTATACAAACAGACAACACATGCGTCTTACATGTATAGAGATTGCAATCGAAGTCTGTAAGTAAAGTACTCTCCCCCATGCACCGAACGAAATTTTATGTAGACAGTAAACTTCATCTTGTTTTCAAAGTCAAGTGTACAAAATTTCATCAAGATCTGAGCAAAACTGTGAATTTTGGCGAAACTCATAAGTACCCTCCACCATGCACTGAACGAAATTTTATGCAGACAGTGCCCTTCCTCTTGTTTTGAGGGTAAATCGTGAAAAATTTCATCAAGATCAGTGCGAAGGTATAGATTTACGCGGACACATTGAAAACGCACTTTCACTTTTTCTCAAATCTCCCGGTTGGTTTTTTAAACAATGGAACGAAACCCGTTTTAGAACCTTCCCCATGTAATTTTGTGTACGTTTACCAAATTTCACATTATTTGGTGGTCTGGATCTTGAGTTATAAGACAACAGACAGACAGACAACAAATGCCTCTTATAAGTATAGAGATTAAGCCGTGGGCAGGGCACAAAGAGCGTGTAGCTGAACGTGTGTGGCCAACGTGGCGAGTTCTTGACGCCACAACGTGCGAACCGTCCGTTGGTGATGCTTTCCCAACGTGTCGTGCGATATGAAGTATGCCCGAAGACCTTGTAAAAATAACCAGACTCCCTGACGGCGCTGCTGTCGCGGGATAATTTGAACCTTCGGCCGGCCGCCATGGTAGTGGCAAGCGTCACATAAATACCAGGGTTGTTAGCAGGTAAATCGCGTACTATGTAGCTACTGCGGTATGGTATATGTACCCAGTTTTTAGTCACGTCTGTACTGTTGACTACTGCAGTGTACATGAAGCACGATGGTGAAGAGCTGCTCAGCGTTTAAATGCATAAATCAGTTTAAGAAAGGAATAAAATGAACTAATACTTTATCCCATTTTCTTTTCATTAATAATGTTCCCCTCGCTATTTCAAAAATCTTACTTAGCAAAGCACTCACCCTTCATTAACACCCTTAAACAATTTTGATATAACTTTTAATTGATGTACAGTAGTTGTAGTGGCTGTATTGTGTCGTGTAAATTTATACAGGGAACTTGTAGTCCCCGTTACGAAAAGCTTGGGAACCACTGTTCTCGCCCATTCTTCTAATGGGCATAGAAATGATAACTACACCAAGGGATACGCAAAATGGATAAGCCGTTGCCGGCCGCGGTGGCCGAGGGGACTGAGGCGCTCCAGTCACGGTCTGCACTGCCACTGCGGTCGGGGGTTCGAATCCCCCCCTCGGGCATGGATATTTGTGCCGTCCTTAGTCTTAGCTAGTTCATAAGTAGTTTGTAAGCTTAGGGACTGATGACCCAGTAGTTAAGTCCGATAAGTTCTACAAACATTTGAACATTTTTGATAAGCCGTTACACTTGTGTTCTGGAAGAATAGCAATTTAGCTCGCGTGTTTTCCAACATATTAATACCGACAACTGGCATGCATGGTATAATAAATGGACATATCTACAAAACAAGGTAGTTATGCTATTGAATAAATTTTTATTTTTATTAATAACCCTTTAATCGATTTGCCCTACCAAGAAATAACAATTTTTTATGAAATTACAACTAGATTAATTTAGGTATAATAATTACAGATGTATTTAATGAAGAAAAAACAATATGAAGAACACATCAACGAAAAATTCGCAAAGAGCAGTCTATAATTTCACTGAACACCTTCCACACCAAACAATAGTACATGTCAATAATTTCCTATGGAAATACCTATATCTACATATATACTCCGCAATCCAACGTAAGGTGGGTGGCGGAGGGTACAATGTACCACTACTAGGCATTTCCTTCCTTATTCCACTCCCAAATAGAACGAGGGAAAATAGAATGTCTATATGCATCTGTACGAGCCCTAATTACTTTTATCTTGTTTTTGAGATCGTTACGCGAAATTAAGGTAGGCAGTGGAAAGATAGTTCTACACTCAGCTTCAAATTCCGGCCCTCTAAATTTTCTCTACAGAATTTTTCGAAAAGAACGTCGTCTTTCCTCCAGCGTTCGAGTTCCCGGAGTATTTCGGTGACATTGACGCATTGGTCAGACCTACCAGTAACAAACCTAGCTGCTCGCCTCTGAACTGCTTCCATGTATTCTTCCTTTAAAGTGATCTGCTGCGGGTCCCAAACACATCAGCAATACTCAAGACGTGGTCGTACAAGCGATTTTTACGAGGTCGCCTTTGCAGATGAAGTACATCTTCCCAAAATTCTCCCTATAAACCGAAGTCGTCTGTTTGCCTTACTCCAAATGGACCTTGTACGTTCGTTCCATTTCATATCGCTCTGTATTGTTACATCTAGAAATTAGAACGACGCGACAGTATCAAGAAGCTCACTGCTAATGCTGTATTCGAACATTATGGGATTGTTTTTCCTTCTCATGTGCATCACCTTACATTTTCCTACATTTAGAGCTAGCTGCCATTCTTCGCACCAACTAGAAATTTTGTCTAAGTTAACCTGTATGCTATTACAGTCAATTAAAGACGTCACCCTCCCAAACACCACAGCATCGTCAGCAAACAGCCGAAAATTACAAGTTACTCTGTCCATCAGATCATTTATATAGATAGAAAATAATAGCGGTCCTATCACACTCCCCTGGGGCACGCCTGACGATACACTCGTCTCTCATGAACACTCGCCGTCGAGAACAACGTACTGCGTTCTATTACTTAGGAAGTCTTCCAGCCAGTCACAAATCTGTGAATCTATTCCATATTCTTGTTTCTTCTTTAGCAATCTGCAGAGTGGCACCACGTCAAACGCCTTTTTGAAATCGAGATCTAAGGTCTCTTGTGTCTGAGACCCCTGTGGATACGGAAATGTAGCTAGTTGCCAGAACTGAAGTTACTTGTGTTGTGATTCGAAACACGTCAGGGATATGTGTCAGGGTGCGTAGGAATCTTGTTCGCCGATGTCACGCTCTCAGTGAGGTTGCTAGTTGTCTGATTCAGCACGTTTTGTACTGTACAATGTAAACGGTACGTTCATTGTGTCGCTTGTTGTATTTCCAGTTAACTTTCAGTTATGTAAGGAAAAAGTGTGGTGTCGCACAAGTACAAAGTGCGCGCCACCTACTTTCGCCGCGCGCCGCCATGCACACACGGCGCGGCGTTCTCAGGACAGCCACGAGCGCCCTCTGCTGCAACCCCGCTCGTGGCCACCACGGAAAGACACCGGTCACTTGGGACTGAGTTAGCAACCAGTTAGGACCTTCGGAATCAGATAGGCACCAGTGAAGACTTTGCTATCGTACAGGCACTAGGCAGGCCTCTAACAACTATGTATCAACATTCTGCAGTACTTTGTAAAAGTTAAGTATTGTTACATTCTGTGCAATATATATCTCTTTCTAATTTACTCTAGTGTTTATAGTTTCTGGCTGCTCCCCTCCGTACCTGCACCAGCGTGCTTTCTATATTCCTGTGTCGGTCTCATTCCACTCGGCCACCGACACCTACGACGAGGCTGGGACACAAAAGCGGCGACGAAGTCGGGACACAAAAGTGGCGACGAGGAGTGATAGAACCTTGGACCAGCCCACTTACAGCAGCCAGACAGCAGCAGTCGGAGCACGCAAAAATTGCTCCCGCCCACCCATCCTTATTATAACAATTTTGGGGAAAGATATTTTGTTACGTGTTTTGTGGACTTTTTTGTTGCAGCGCGACCTCTTTCATATTGCATTTGTGTTCATATAAGTTACTTGTATACGCGGCGCCTATTCGGTCAGCACGGCCACTACCCCGAACCCAAACTTAATGGAAATTATTCAGTTACAGACGGCGCAAATCACTCAACTGCTGCAGGCCGTGTCGCAGTTGACGGCACAGGCTGCTCACCAACAACAACAGCCGTCACATCAGCAGCCCACACCTGCCGCTGTACCGCTTCCTACATTTCGCCAGTACAACGAACGTGAGGAAGAATGGAGCGACTATTTCGCACAGTTTCAAGAACTCGTCGCGGCTCATCAAATTACATGTCAGAGAGTGAAGAACCTTTTCTTATCGATTGTGGGCCCCCAGACCTTCGTACTATTGCAAAAACTTTTCTCTCTCGCATCTCCTCGTGATGTAGACTTTGAACAAATTGTAGATGCACTGAATGCTCATTATGAGAGAAAAGTTCTGGTAGCCGCTGCACGATACCGATTTTTCAGACTTAAAAAATTACCGCAGCAGTCACACCAAGAGTGGATTACGGAATTGAAGGGCTTAACCCGCCAATGTAAATTTACTTGCTCTTGTGGACTTTCGTATAGTGACGTTATGTTGAGGGATGCAATTACGCAGAACATTCAGGACCCCAGAATTAGAGCAGCAATTCTAAAACAGTCTGACCCCTCATTAGACAGTGTACTGCAGCTTATTGAAGCGCATGATACTTTTGACTTAGCAGATGTAGAAATGCAAAGCCACAGTGTTAATTCAGTGCGCCGCAACGGACGCTTTCCTAGCCGTAGTTCTCAGTGTAGCACTAGTGATTCTTATTTTTCTACCGGCCGTGCTGAACAGACAGTGCACAGCAGCCAGTGTAAAAGTGCGACACACAGGTCGCCCCGTCGTATTAGAAACAGTGATTTGAATAAAGGGCGCCAACGCTCATTTCAGAAAAATGTTCGTAAATCGTGCCCCCAGTGTGTGTCTCGCCACAAGCGTGCTCATTGCCCTAGTCGCAACGCGACCTGTTATCAATGTGGCAAATCAGGACATGTACAGTCTGTGTGTATGCAAATTAAACACTCGAAGAACAGTAACGTTAGAAACAGTGCTTCGCAAAGTGCGAGAACAGTTCATTCTGTAAATGTTATACGCGCTGTGGAATTGAACAGTGCTTTACTTGGTTCTCAATTGTAAGGAAATTCTTCCGCACCTACTGCAAAACTATGTAGTGAGCCACGCCGCAAGCGCCGTCGAGCGCGTACATCTGTGCAATGGAAAAGGGTTCAGGACAAGCAAAGTGACAATGTACAGTGCAATCCTGTAGTGAACCTAGTGCCTTCTGCAACTTCTTATTGTAAAAGTGCCCAGTACTGTGTAGCTAGTGACAGTAGACATCAAGTAGCTGCTCAAGAGTGTAGTGCAGTAGTTAGTACATCTGTAGTAGCCTCGCATTGCGCGGACGCCGATCCGGCGGTAGTGCCATCTAGTGACAGTGTTGTTAATCCGCTGTGTGCCGAGTATGCGCCGCTTCCTACCGCACGCAACCCGCGCAAGCGCAGAAAACAATATGTATTAGACGTTGCCCACATTCGCGCACCTGTCGTGCGCCAGAAGCACAAACTTTTTGTAAAGCTCTCCATAGAAAATAAAACGGTGCAATTTCAGCTTGATACTGGTTCCGCTGTCACTATAATAAATAAAGATACTTATGAACTTCTGAGTGCACCAAAACTGTCGCCGTGTCAGCAAGTGTTAACGGCTTATACAGGTCAAAATATTCCCGTGCTAGGAACGTGTAGCCTGCCTGCCTCTTTTCAAGGTGTTACGAAAACAGTTGCTTTTGTAGTTATTCAGGCCAAATCTACACAGAACATTTTTGGTTTAGATGTATTCGACTTATTTGGTTTATCAGTTCAAAGAGATGTGCTTCAAATTTCGTCAATAGTACGTCAGGATAAAATCAATGCATTGTGTGAAAAATATAGTGACTTGTTTTCGCCGGAACTAGGTTGTGCAAAAGACTTCGTGGCACATGTAACTTTAAAAGAATCTGCAGTTCCAAAATTTCGTAAAGCTAGACCAGTGCGTGATACAGTTGCCGAAGAACTTAAACGTTGGCAAGATAGTGGGGTGATTTCTCCTGTTTCTGCGAGTCAGTGGGCCTCGCCTATAGTAATTATACCCAAGCCGTCAGGAAAACTTCGTCTCTGTGCGGACTTCAAATCAACAGTGAACAGTCAAACAATTGTCGACACTTATCCCCTGCCCAGACCTGAGGAACTGATGGACAAATTAGGACAGTCTCGCTTCTTTTCCAAGATTGATTTAGCAGAGGCATACTTCCAAATTCCGCTTGATGACGAGTCAAAAACATTTTCGTCATTAATACTCACATGGGCCTTTTTCAATTTCAACGCCTACCCTTTGGCAGTTCTTCCGCTCCCGCTATTTTTCAGCGCTTTTTGGAACAGCTGACAGTTTCTGTACCGTGTTGTTCGAACTATTTAGATGATATTGTGGTATCCGGATGTACAGTTGAAGAACATTTAGCAAACCTGGAGTGCCTTTTCAAAGTTTTGACTGCAGCAGGTCTACGTTGTAATAAAGCAAAGTGTTCGTTTTTTCAAACTGAAATAGAGTACCTAGGCCATGTGATTAATGCTCAAGGAATTCATCCCTTACAGTCACATCGCATTGGATCTCACGATCGACCTATTGCCTTTGCTTCCAAGCTACTGACGCCAACGCAACAGAATTAGTCAGATAGAAAAGGAGGCCTTAGCAATCATTTACGGCGTCACAAAGTTTCATCATTATCTCTATGGCAGAAAATTCTATTTGTTGACAGACCACAAGCCTCTCACGTCGTTGTTCTCACCCACAAAGCCAATTCCGCCAAGAACGGCACAAAAGCTTCAGAGATGGTCCTTGATATTGTCTAATTATCAGTATGAGATTTTGTACCGACCTACCACTAAACACGCCAACGCGGACACACTTTCCCGACTTCCGGTTGGCCAGGATGTGTCGTTTGATTCTTCGGAAATGCCATGTTGTCAGATAGACTCCAGAGATGCTACCGCTGTCGCAGATTTCCCTTTGAACTCTCGTCGGGTTGCACAGGAAACAGCTGCGGATGCAGACTTAAGTATGGTAGCACGTTTTGTTCGCTCAGGGTGGCCTGCCAGAGCCAAAGACATTGATCGGCCTCTTGTTCGACGTTATTTTGCCCAACGTCATGCATTGTCTTTAAGTCAGGGTGTTCTGTTGTTACATACGGACAACGACCAAACAAGAGTGATTGTTCCTCGTTCCCTGCAACGAGAAGTGTTACGCCTCCTGCATCAAGGACATTGGGGTATTGTTAGGACAAAGCAACTGGCCAGACGTCATTGTACCTGGGTTGGTATGGACGCTCAGATAGAGAGCATGACATCACAGTGTACTGTTTGTGCGGAGCATCAGGCGGCTCCTCCGCAACGTTTCTCAGACTGGCCACGCCCCAAGGGACCATGGCAACGTTTACATATTGACTTTGCCGGACCTTTCTGTAATACGCGCTGGTTAATTGTTGTAGACGCTTTCAGCAAGTTTCCTTTTGTGATTGCCATGAACTCAACGACAGCTTCTAGTACAATCAGTGCCTTAACATCAGTGTTTTGCATCGAAGGCTTGCCTGAAACTATCGTCAGTGACAATGGACCTCAGTTTGTTAGTGCGGAATTTCAACAGTTTCGTCGTGTGAATGGCATTCAGCATATTACCACTGCACCTTTTCACCCTCAGTCCAATGGTGAAGCAGAACGTTTCGTTCGAACATTCAAGTCTCACATGGAGAAGATGAAAGGTCAGCACTCCAGGCAGCAAGCTCTTCAAATTTTCCTGTCTACGTATCGGTGCATGCCACGTGACGGCCCGTCTCCTGCCGAGCTGCTACACGGCCGCCGTCACCGCACTCTCCTTCACCTGCTGCAGCCTCCCACGCACCGAGTCGGTTCGTATGGCGCTACGCGTTTTCAGGTTTCTACGCCGGTGTTTGCTGGCAACAAGACAAGATGGACGCCGGGCACCATTCAGCGCGTGCTCGGTCGCAATATGTATGTTGTACGTTCTTCCAGAGGGTCGGAGCTGCGGCGCCACGCAAACCAATTGCGCCTTCACAGGCTGCGCAATCGGGTTTCGGGTTTCTTGATTCCAGACCCAGTTCACCGCCAGAGAGCACAACCACATCCTTCGTCCCCGGACTACGAGATCCCTATGGAGGTGGACGCGCCTCCTACGCAGTCCGCCTCTCCGCCTCCGTCGCCGCCGCAGCTGACAGCATCACCGAGAGGGACTCCGGGACCGTGCGCCCCCCCCCCCCAGCTTGGGCCACGCACCTCAGAAGAAGATGACCTGCTCAATCTGGGCGGCAGGGTGCGCCCTTCCCCAGGTTTCGGTGGGTTCCCTGGAGGATCGCAAGGCGGATGCCGGGGCGCGGACGGCGTCTCGATCCCAGCCTCAGCTACGACGCCCGTCCCACCAGTAACGCCCCCGCCCAGGCCCTCCTCCCAGTACCGTCGCCGTGGCCCTCAGCCCTACGCCACGACGGCGCGGCGGTTTGGGGGGGGAGGGGTGTGGTGTCGCACAAGTACAAAGTGCGCGCCACCTACTTTCGCCGCGCGCCGCCATGCACACACGGCGCGGCGTTCTCAGGACAGCCACGAGCGCCCTCTGCTGCAACCCCGCTCGTGGCCACCACGGAAAGACATCGGCGACTTGGGACTGAGTTAGCAACCAGTTAGGACCTTCGGAATCAGATAGGCACCAGTGAAGACTTGGCTATTGTACAGGCACTAGGCAGGCCTCTAACAACTATGTATCAACATTCTGCAGTACTTTGTAAAAGTTAAGTATTGTTACATTCTGTGCAATATATATCTCTTTCTAATTTACTCTAGTGTTTATAGTTTCTGGCTGCTCCCCTCCGTACCTGCACCAGCGTGCTATCTATATTCCTGTGTCGGTCTCATTCCACTCGGCCACCGACACCTACGACGAGGCTGGGACAGAAAAGCGGCGACGAAGTCGGGACACAAAAAAAAGTACATTGCAGTTTGATTGTGTTACTATTACCTCCTCAGAAGGGTTTCATCGAGCTAAGGTTCCCTACCTGAAATTGAACACTGCGCCATCGTCGATGTCCAAAGACAATGTGTACACATGAAAATTACTAACCTATCACCAGGAGAACCTCATTTAGGAACGTATCTGGTTACTGGACCTTCGAAGTGGCTTTAGCAGTGGTAAAACACCGGATTCGTATTCTGGAGGACGGTGGTTCAAGTCTACGTTCGGCCATCCAGATTTAGGTTTTCCGTGATTTCCCTCAAATCAATTCAGCCTAACGCCGGGATGGATACTTTTGGAAGGGCGGGCCGATTTTCTTCCGCATCCTTGCCAAAAAGAATCTGAACGTCAGCTCCAATGTCCACACTGTCGACGAAACATTAAACCCTAAACTTCCTTCCTTCACTCGGTTTGAGTCTGTATAGTTTTATATATAACTAGTCGAAAACCCGGCGTTGCTCGGGTATTTATTTATTTATTCCTGCCTTGAGTTAGTACTTGTCCTATCCTTTCTCTCTCTCTTTCTCTCTCTCTTTGTTTCTTCTAATAACTTTTATATTTATGGGAGAATATTTTAAGAAATAAGGCTGTCTTGTATAATGTACAAAATTATAAGTGCAGTATCCCAACATAGTGGTTACGAGTTTGAGTACTGTGGGCAGCGTAAAGCTGGAAATGTGTGTCTGACGGGAGGCGTGCTTAGGTAGTCCTTGCAGGTGCGGTGATCACTGTGTGGTAGGGTAGGGTTCAGCGCAACTGCCTAGAAAGCAGGAGACCCGGGTTCGAATCTCGACTGGGTACACATTTTCGGCTTTGCCCATTCGCAGTTGAAGTCATATATTCTGTGAATATGAAAACAATAAGAACTGTCCTTTCGGAATAGACGCCAAATGTATAAAAGATAATAATAAAAATACCAATGACATATAAAATTCGTACAATCTTATATTTAATGAGTTGTTGTACAAATGTGTAATTTATCAGGTATATATTCATTTGTGTAAGTGTTATATGTCTGCAAAATCCGTTGCGAACACGAATAGTTGTAAAGAAGTAATAGCTTAAAACTTAGTGCGTGATGAGGCGGTTTTCCATGAACATTGCTGTTTACGTGCTCATATCTCATACTGTGATACAATTTCGAAGGTACATTAAGCTATATATGTGTGTATACTGTCTGCGGCTACAACTGTATTATAAATTGTAACGTCATACTGAATGCCGTATAGTCCAGGAACAGCGGAAAAATAGTAAGAGAGAAACGTTTTTCCTTTCATCATTTTACTGTGGTTGTCAGCGAGAAAAAAATATAATAACGTTTGAAATTATGTATAAAGATAGTGTATGAATAGTCTAGTAGATTTATGTGGCAGTTTTTTGCGATTCCTATTGTTTATGACGTCATATATCATGGACAATGAGGCGTATGTGATTCTTAACCTCGCATGAACTGTTACCTCACGGTAAGGAATGTGTGTAACAAATTTGGCTGAAATCGGTCCAGCGGTTTAGGGGAAATGTCGAACATTGTCCCTTGATGCAGCAGTTTTTCTCGCATCTCATTATTTATGACATCATGTCTTGTGAACTGTGTGCCGTACTGTGATAACATTTCGAACGTGCCATGTGTGTATACTGTCTGCAACACTTATTGCGAATACAATTAATAGTGTACGAGTAATAAATTGTCATGCCAAAGGCCATAATTTTATTGCATGAACGCCGAAAAAGTAGTAAGCGAGATACTTTTCTCATAATTTTTCTGGGCTTGTCAGCGATAAAATGTTTCTTAAAGGTTTGAAATTATGTTTAAAGTTTGTTGCAAGTCTCCTTCTCAAATAGTGGACTGATAAAGTCACGCTATCACGTGCCGCAAGACGAGGAAGACTTCGTTGTTTATGACGTCATATCTCCTGAACTATCGGCTCTATCGCAAAATCATTTCTTAGCTGACGTCTGCTACCTATAAACTTCATATATGCCAAATTTCAGCTTCATATGTGAAGTAATTTCAAAATTTCATGATAAGTCAGTGATTGAGTGAATTGAGATAATACCACTTTAAATCGATTTATTCACATTCAATTTGATGTTCTAAATCTACATATTTGCTCTGCAAATCACATTTAACTCCCTGGCTGAGGGGACATAGAACCGCTTTCAAAATGTTCAAATGTTTGTAAACCTATCGGACCAAACTGTGTGGTCATCAGTCCGTAGCTTACAAACTACTTAAACCTAGGTAAACTAACCTAAGGACAACAGACACACGCATGCCCCAGGGAGGACTCGAACATCCGCAGCGAGACGCTTTAGACCGCTCGGCTACTCCACCGCGGCGAACCGCTTTCATAATATTTCACTACCGTTCCATTTACTTATTCCGTGCGGTAAAACGATACACCGAAATCTTTCCTTTTTCGATCTGATTTCTCTTATTTGATTACAATCATAATGTATACTAATAGAATATTTTGTGGAGAAATTTGGTGAAAGAAATTTCTCAAATGATGTCGCCGCAACGAATAACGCCTTTCATTTAAAGATTTCAACCCCAAATCGTGCATCATTTCCGTGACAATCTCTCTCCTATAACGCGACAAAACAAACCGAGCTGCCCTTCTCTGAACTTTTTCTAAATTGTCCGTAAGTACCACCTGGTTTGTTTCACACAGTGCGCAGCAATACTCCAGAACAGGTAGCCCAAGTGTGGTAGAGGCATTTTCTTTAATACAACTGTTGCATCTTTGAAGAGTTAGTTAGCCTTTGGTTCACCTTTCCTACAAAAATATCTAAGGCTTTTTTTTCCATCTGTATATGGACCTGTAATTTTGCGGATCACTCGCATTCCGTTTCTCGAATACTGGAATGCGTTGTAAAACGTGAGCAAACGATTGTATATGCCAAAGCTATTGCATCAACTTACTGTAAAAGGAACCTAAGGTATACAATATCGAGCAGAAGAGTTGCTTTTGTTACGTTATTTAATTTGGTTTACCAGTCCTACGGTATCTATCTATATGAATAAAAATTAATTAGTTGACCCGTGTAAATAATTCACACTTTATCCTGCTCAGTCACAGATATGTAAGATACACGCCTGGCCATTAAAATTGCTACACCACGAAGATGACGTGCTACATACGCGAAAATTAACCGACAGGAAGAAGATACTGTGATATGCAAATTAGTAGCTGTTCAAAGCATTCACACAAGGTTGGCGCCAGTGGCGACACCTACAACGTGCTGACACGAGGAAAGTTTCCAACCGATTTCTCATACACAAACAGCAGTTAACCGGCGTTGCCTGGTGAAACGTTGTTGTGATGCCTCGTGTAAGGAGGAATGTGTACCATCACGTTTTCGACTATGATAAAGGTCGGATAGTATCCTATCGAGATTGTGGTTTATCGTATCGCGACATTACTGCGCGCGTTGGTCACGATCCAGTGACTGTTAGCAGAATATGGAAGGGCAATACGGAACGCAGTGCTGGATCCCAACGGCCTGGTATCATTAGCAGTCGAGATGACAGGCATCTTATACGCATGACTGTAACGGGTCGTGTAGCCACGTCTCGATTCCTGATGCACTATCAGCTCGGAGACCATGGCTGCGGTTACCCTTGACGATGTATCACAGACAGGAGCGCCAGCGATGGTGTACGCAACGACGAACCTGGGTGCACGAATGGCAAAACGTCATTTCTTCTGATGAATCCAGGTTCTGTTTACAGCATCATGATTGTCGCATCCGTATTTGCCGATATCGCGGTGAACACACATTGAAAGCGTGTATTCGTCATCGCCATACTAGCGTATCACCCGACGTGATGGTATGGGTTGCCATTGGTTACACGCCTCGGGCACTAAAAAATCTATATCTATAAATGTGAATGTCTGTTCGGTGTACGTTTATCATGTCTAATCCAGATAAAGAGCTAAAAAGTTGTAAAGTTACTAATGTATACCCAGGGAAGGCTTTAGGCACGGTTTTATGGCGATCGGTTTTATATATATATATATATATATATATATATATATATATATATATATATATATATATGTGTGTGTGTGTGTGTGTGTGTGTGTGCGTGTGTGTGAATGTCTGTTTGCTGTGCGCTTATCACGTCCGAACGACAAGACGCAGAGACTTAAATATTTCTACAGTTACCAATTTACACCTGAGGAAGGTTTTAGGGACGGTTTTATAGCGATATGATGCATATTTAGTAATTTGAAGAATATAACCCGAAACGCGGAACAATACTTATTCTTTGAAAATTATATTTACTTTTTGAAAATGGTTTTATTTGATGCATTCTTGCTTGAGGGTTAATAATGATAAAAGGGTGGAGTATATTGGAATGGAAAGTTATTGGTGTATATAAAATTCTACGTGTGTGAGTGTGTGTTAATATTTCGATCTGCAGCGAAAACTACAGAACGCAAACGAATGGTCTGTGTGTAATTGCTGTCCAAAGTCTCCTTTGTACACCATAGCAGTTCCATGCCGATAGCCATAAGGGGGTGGAAAATATGGTGGTTGAAAGTCGTCAAATTATAAAAAATTCTGACTGAAGGTCACCTCTTGTTCGCCGATACATTTCAGATGTTTTAATACCCGTGTCTCTACCCTTCATTCGATCCCTGCAAAACCCTACATTCATCAGGATAATGCATGACCGCATGTTGCAGGCCTTTATGGATACGGAAAATATTCGACTGCTGCCCTGGCCAGCACATTTTCCAGATCTCTCAGCAATTGAAAACGTCTGGTCAATGGTGGCCGAGCAACTGGCTCGTCACAATATGCCAGTCACTAATTTTGATGAACTGTGGTGTCATGTTGCATGGGCATCTGTACCTGTACACGCCATCCAAGCTCTGTTTGAGTCAATGCTCAGGCGTATCAAGGCCGTTATTTCGACCAAAGGTGGTGGTTATGGGTACTGATTTCTCAGGATCCATGCACCCAAATTGCATGAAAATATATAATTATCCATTGAATATCCACGCCGGCCGCGGTGGTCGAGGGGATTGAGGCGCTTCAGTCACGGTCTGCACGGCCACTACGGTCGGGGGTTCCAATCCCCCCTCGGGCATGGATATTTGTGCCGTCCTAGTTCGTAAGTAGTTTGTAAGTTTAGGGACTGATGACCCTGTAGTTGAGTCCCATAAGCTTTACAAACATTTGAACATTTTTTGAATACCCATTTATCATCTACATTTCTTCTTGGTGTAGCAATTTTAATGGCCAGTAGTGTATTTTATGTTTCCATATTTCATTGCCGTTACGGTAGTACTGGTCGTGTTTACCTGAGCAGTTCCTGGTGTGTCTCGACACAGAGACGCAGCTCCTCGTACGCAGCACCAGAGTCTGCAGCGACTTTGGATGCCGAGGACCTGCCCAGAGTGGCGAACCGGCTGCCCAGGACCCTGAACTGGGCGGACAAGTGCAGCATCACCGCCAGGAAGAAGAACTCGACGAACAGCGTGGTGTAGCTGCAGAAGGGCGCCGTGTATAGCTGCGCGCCGAACGTGGACCAGAAGAGGCGCGGACCAGAAGAGGGCATCCAGGGCAGCTGGACGAAGGGCAGGACTCGCAGGCTGGGCGGCAGCGTGAAGGCGATCACCACCCAGTAGGACGCGATGGCGAACAGGTAGCCCGAGACGCCCAGCGTCACCGCCAGGGTGCGCCTGCGGGCGCCGCCCACGACGGCCACCAGGTGAGTATCGCGCTCAACGAACTGGGCCTGGCTGGCCACCAGCCGGTCGACCGCGCGCACCATCCGGCAGAGGGTGGGCCTCTGGCGGAGCAGGAATAGCCCGTTGAGGAGCCCGCCGCTCATGGGCAGGATGGTGCTGAGCGCGCCCGTCACCTGGTCGATGTCACTCAAGCTGAAGCACACCCCGACCACGTTCATCACAATGATGGCGGCGCTGGAGCTGAGGTTGAATGCCGTGAAGCAGCGGTAGGCCCGAGAATCGCCCATCGGCCAGAGGCCCATGTAGTGGAGCAGGAGGATGTTCTGTCTGAGCACCGAGCTCTCCACCTCGTCCCGGGATAGGTCCTCTCCACTGCCCAAATCCTCCAATTGGACTCGCCTCTCCTTCTCCTTCTTCATCGCTCCGTTCCTGATCTCCCCAGTTGGGCACCAGCCTCAGTGGCTCGCTGTGCTTGAGAACTATATAGCATGCGGCAGCTTCTAATTACTCTCGATATTACAGACGGCAACTGCCTTCCGTGACGTCAAGACCGCGCCGGAGAGCCTTTATCTCCGCAAGGCGAGGAGGCGACTGAATAATGCAGCGCTACGGCACCTCACAACGTCATCCATCTGAGACTCTCTAACCTCCCTGGCCAAATTGTATAACCCAGTGGATTATAAACCAGGGCCCGTCGTGATCACAGGATCGGCACCAGTGAGAACTCTTGAGTGCTTTCTTAATTACAAAACAAGCGCAGCGCTGTCGGTGTTTGAAACTTTCACCTCGGCTTTGTTGTGGATACGCGCCGTTGCCGAGCTTGCGTCATTATGGTAAACGCGGTAATGTTCACTGTTGTGGCTCTCTTGGACAGCGTTCTTGAAACCGAAACGCAAAATATTAAGAGCATTTTCTTTGAACAAGTACTCTCGAGAAGGACAAACGGTGGTGGTGAGAAGTAGGCCAGAGGAAGAGGAGGCTAGGAAATTCAGAAAGTGAGATCAAAATTTCCATTCCGATTACTTTCCTTCTTTTCCGGCTCTAGCCATTAATACTTGATTATCTTCCTTACAGGTAAAATGAATAGCTGTGCTTGAGTCACGCTAAAACTCGGAAATGCTTTAAGTTATTTCGATAATTATTCTTTCTATATAAGGAACACATTGTTGGGGACGATCTAAAATTGTTTAGTAAGAGGATTTCAGCCAAGATCGCTTTCTTCTTTTAATTATATGACCGGTTTCGGCGTGCTAGTCGCCATCTTCAGACCTAATACATCGAGGTTTCTTTTTTTACAATATGAGCTGCATTATATATAGCAAAAAATCTTATCTATCTACAATTACATAATTGCATACCTGTCGTAATTTTTTACATCACTGCTATAATAACACTTTCTAATATAGCACATTGGTATACATCCATATTGATGTGCCACGCAAATAAAATTTACATGTCAATAATAAAATTACAGAATCCTTCTCTAGGTTTACGTTAGAGGCACTTTAGAATCAAGCTGAATACTGACTTAAGTGAAGCACAATATTGACTATTGACTATTAGGCGGGCAATCATATACAGAGATGTATATGTAGCAGTGATGTAAACAATTACGACATGTATGTAATTATGTAAATGTAGATGATAATATTTTTTGCTACATATAATGCAGCTCATATTGTAAAAAAAACTCGATGTATTAGGTCCGAAGATGGCGTCTAGCACGCCGAAACCGGTCATATAATTAAAAGAAGAAAGCGATCTTGACTGAAATCTTCTTACTAAATTATTCTTTCGTTTAGTTCGTTTAAATAAATCAGTCGTTAAAAAAATATCGCACTGGCAATTAGCTCACTTTACGTTTCCCTGTAGTTTTCTCAGTTTTTTTGCAAACATTTCAACAAAAATTATAATGATATAAATAACATAAAATAAAAAATCTGTATCTATAAATGTGAACGTCTGTTCGGTGTACGTTTATCACGCCTGAACCACAAGACTTAAAGAGCTAAAAATTTGTACAGATACTAATTCTACCCCGGGGAATGCCTTAGGCACGGTTTTATGGCGATCGGATAGCTATATTAATCTGAATGTCTGTTCGGTGTACGCATATCACGTCCGAACGGCAAGACGCAGAGACTTAATATTTTTACAGTTGCCAATTTATACCTGAGGAAGGTTTTAGGCACGGTCTTATAGCGATCTGATGGATATTTAGTCATTTGAAGAATATAACGCGAAATGCGGAACAATAATTACTCTTTGAAAATTATATTTACTCTCAAAGTGGTTTTATTCGTTGCATTGTTGCTTGAGAGTTGATAATGATAAAAGGGTGGACTATATTGGGATGGAAAGTTATCGGTGTATATAAAATTTTACGTGTGTGTGTGTTAATATTTCGCTCTGCAGCGAAAACTACAGAATGCAAAAGAATGGTCTGTGTGTAATTGTCCGAAGTCTCCCGTTGTACACCATAGCAGTTCCATGCCGATAGCTATAAGGGGGTTGAAGATATGGTGGTTGAAAGTCGTCAAATTATAAAAAAAATCGGACTGAAGGCCAACGATGTCGTTTGAGACTCTGTAGCAAGGAGGTTACATACAGCGACCATATCTTTGGTCTATGCGTGCTACAATGTCTTCAGCTCTTTCTCTGTAAAAATAAGCATACGAATAAAGAAATATAAGAATAAATAAATAAAACAGTAAAAAAGACATCTCTTTAAAAAAATCGATTTGACGTTTCCCGCATTACAGTGATCGATCTGTGACATTACGTATTACAATCATTATTGTTGAATTTCGTGATTGGATTCTTCGAAACTAGTGCAATTTACTTGTGATTTGATCTACACTACTTACTTTTCATCCTTCAAAACCAGTGTCATAGCACACTACTGAACGACAGCTTATCTATCATGATCAACCGCGAGCGGAGCCGCGGGTTTAAGCTAGTATCTTATATATTAAAAGATGCAACGAAAACTGAAGTTAGTCGGCCAGACCAAACTACCCGGTAGATTTCCTTCATTTTTGGTATTCATTCACAGATTTGTCATCAGGCATCAGAATTTACATAACTCTCGCCTTCCTTCTTCTGTATTTCAAACGCGATTTCCTTCTGTATATTTCTTATGGGGATCTGCTTGCTATCATCTAAAATCAGTTGGTAAGACAATTCTATCCGACCGATTTTCTTCATTTTTGCTTTAAACGAAAGATATCCATTCGCAGATTTTTCATCAAGTATCAGAATTAAGTCTCTCCATCTTTTTATTTTTACTCAAACTCGGTATCCTTCTGTTCTTGCATTGAATATTTCAATCGGGCCGGCCGCATTGGCCGAGGAGACTAAGGCGCTCCAGTCACGGTCTTCATGGCCACTACGGTCGGGGGTTCGAATCCCCCCTCGGGCATGGATATTTGTGCCGTCCTAGTTCGTAAGTAGTTCGTAAGTAGTTTGTAAGTTTAGGGACTGATGATCCCGTATTTAAGTCCCATAGACTTTACAAACATTTGAACATTTTAATCGGTTTGTTTTACGTCATATTCGGTTCTAATTAAGATACCAATTTCTGTTTGACTTAACAATACTCAGCGGATCGTCTTTCATTTGCGCCTTTAAACTCTTGGATTGAGTGATTCTGAAGAAAGCTATGAGTGAACATTGAACTTTATTTCCATATTTATCAACTTTTTTGTCATTCCACTACTGGTACGAAGTATTCACACGGGACCTTAAGTACCTTATTATCATCATCTTCTTTACAGGTAAAAATGAAGACCTGTGCTTCAGTCACGCTAAAATTTGCGAAACGTTTGAGCTGTTTCAGTAATTATTGTTTTGTCTTGTTCGCTTAAACACAGGAGTCGACAGTAAAAACGTCGCACTGCCGTGTGTTTCTTGTAATTGTATGATTTATTTGTAAATATTTCTGGCAAAAATAATAAAAAATATTAATAACATAAGAAAAATTATTACCTAATACTTTCTATATTTAATTTTATATTATTTATTAATGATAATATTGATATTTTTATTTTCTTTTGCAAGGGCTGTTTTCAGTTTTGCAATTTCTTTACTCAAAGTTTTCTTAACCCTTTAACTGTAGTTAATTTACTTAGTCTAATATGCAAAATTTTATATCGACATTTTTATTTTCTAACTAATTTCTAAATTATTGCGTTTAATTTTAAAGATGACCCTCCTCCATCCCGCTGTCTTATGGTTGCAACGTTGACTTAGTTTATGGCACGGTAGTAACACTAAAAGTGAGCCTTTGCGGTCGCCTTTTGACAACACGAAATTTAAATGAAAATAACAGGTTAAGCATTCATCTGACTCGAAAATTGGATGAACGAACTTGTAGAGGAGAAAATTTTCAATAACTTTGCTCTATTGTGTTATATACATGACTCGCACGGTTATAGAGTTATTTATAGAAATACCGGCGATATGACAGCGTCACTTGATTTTTCGTAAACCAGTAAGCACGAGCAAAAAAAGAAAAAGTGACAAACTACCATAGCAAGAAACTTTTAATATTTTCCCGAAAAAAATAATTAAAATGAGGGAGAAAAATTAAAACAATAGCATAAAGAGGAAAAAACTCAAAAAAAGTATATTTGTCAAAGATAAACTCAATTATTAATTCTGGTTATTCGTTAAAATATGGTCAGAGAGTATATTACATGTTGAGTGTATAGTTATTATACGAGGCGTTATGTACAGCAGTTTCAACTGGCACCGGGAGACCTGATTGGTCGTTGGTAGCAGCCAATGAGATGGTATGCGTTTCTTAACCGGAGATTCGGGCGCCACGCGCCTTCACGTACTGAAAAGAAAAACATCTTGTTTAACCAAAGGTTAGAATACAGGGAGACGCCCTTACGCTGAAAAACTGTTTAAGACACAAGGTCATTTTAATTAATGACTTCATCACTCGTTGTCATCTATTTTAACCTAATTATTGTAATTCCTGATTTACCTTCTAACTGTGGCATGTATTTTATTTTATCTGACTCTTAGTTTTAAGGCAAGGGCCCTAAGAACCCAACAACGCATCAAGAACTATTTTATTACAGATATAATACATTCTTATATTGCAGCAAAAATGTTGGTTACTTTAGTTCTGACATAACGGCAATAATATTTTAATTTATAATGTTACAATGTTAAAATAGTACCTCCGATTTCTGTTTTTCAGATCATAACAAAACCATAACAGGGTTTTCTATATTTCCATGTGCTACATATGTCTGTTATATGACCACATATAATGTACTTTAAATTCCGTTTTATTAACCATTCTATACAATGATTTGGTTTGTTGCATATTGAAATCCATTGTTGTGTAACTTCCATTAGAGCTTATACCTGATTGGCCAACATTTAAATTAGAGGGTGGAGCTTGCAGTATTTAAAGGATGACTGCACCTACATCTACAGTAGTCAACATTAACTTTTTAGGCAGCTCCAGCTGTAAACAACTGGTGGCCAACATTATGGGTATATTTTATTCTTATTTTAAATACTCAATTTAGAAATAACTAGCTAAATTCCCGCTGCTTCGCATGCCTAGACACGACGGTTTGCATTGGTTGTTTCTACTTCTACATATAAAGTGTCGCAGATTTGGCATTACAAATGCTTTCTTAATCAAGTTCTTTGATACAACTTACCACTCCCTATTGCACCATTGTTGGCAGAATTCAAAACATCCCGAAACGCATTATTGATTTAATTATAGCCATGGTTCCAAACCCAATTTTTCACATTTCTAGCATCAAAATTGTCTTAGTAGCCCCCTTAAAAGATTTTCCCTTATTTCACCCGCTTAATGGTAGAATTTCCAAAAATATCGAAACACGTGTTTTTAAAATTCCAGTCAGAAATCTAAATCGGAAGTTTTGTATTTCTTCTTCCAAAATTGCCACAAAAAAAAAAAAAAAAAAAAAAAAAAAAAAAAAAAAAAAAAAAAGTTCATCCTCTATTTCACCCCCTTAGGGAGGAGAACATCGATAAATCGCTGATGCCGACATTGGAAGATAAACAACATCTACAAATTTCAAGTTTCTATCGACTGTAGATTCACTTTTCAGCGTCATTTTCTGACTTTTAGAAACGGCTCGAGAACGCGAAATTTCTTTCTTACGCTTTGGAATCTTTCTAGGTAGTTTTAGTTTCTAACAGTAATATGTATTTATTTTTCTTTATTCGTACGCTTGCTGCGGAAAAACTGAAGAATGTGCATCACGTTTCGCTGTATATAACCTCTTTGCTATTATAGTGTCAAAAGTCGTCGCTGGTCTTCGTAGCGAATTTTATTTAAGCCGACGACTTTCAACTACTATATCATCCACCCTCTTATAGCTATCGACTCGGAACTGCTAATCCAGTTGTCAGTATTTTGATCCTAAATACTACAGTTGTCTTTCCAGTGTATTGCCAGTGTAGTTAATGCTTAGTTAATGTATGTTTGTGTTTCCCAGTGTTTTATCTTTGAGTCTTTTTATCTTTGAGCATCTGTTGATCGTCGTATTGCTCGACATTTTACGGATTTTTGTTCGCAACACTCACCCATCACCAGACGCCGCGACCAAAAAAACATAGTGAACACCGCGAACCTACAGGCGAACCCAATTTTCAAACATAGAAACAGAAAAGATTGTAACAACTATCGAGGTATCTCTTTAATTAGCGTTGTAGGCAAAATATTTTCAGGTATTGTTGAAAGGAGAGTGAGAGTATTAATTGAGGACAAGTTAGATGAAAATCAGTGTGGGTTTAGTCCTATTAGAGGCTGTCAGGACCAGATCTTTAGCTTACGGCAGGTAATGGAAAAGTGCTATGAGTGGAACAGGGAATTGTATCTATGTTTCATAGATCTAGAAAAGGCTTATGACCGTGTCCCTAGGAGGAAGCTACTGTCAGTTCTACAAGATTATGGTATAGGAGGCAAACTTCTGCAGGCAATTAAAGGTCTCTATGTAGACTGTCAGGCAGCAGTTAAGTAGATGGCAAATTGAGCTCATGGTTTAGGGTAGTTTCAGGAGTAAGACAAGGCTGTAACGTGCCACCACTATTCATGTATCATATGTTGAAAACAGTAGACTCGCAGGGCGGGATTAAAATAGGTGAAAACAAAATAAGCAGTCTCGCATATGCGGATGACTTACGTCTTACGTCGCATTTAGTTCACATTTCACGTATGGGTTACCTGATAAGGAGGTGTTGGAAGTGTTTTCCTTGCTTCTGGATGCGATATTGTGCTAGTCTCTGCAATGAATTTTGAATTCTTTCGAAAAGCCCTTGATCACTTCGGAAATCTTGACAAGCGTGTACAACTCTCCGCTCCAGTTCTTCAACAGTGTTGACGGGTGTGCTGTACACTTCGTTTTTAAGGAGACCTCAGACACAAAAATCCAAAGGGTCTAGATCAGGTGATCTTGGAGGCCAAGGTACAGGTCCGCTTCCCCTCTTCGGGCCAAGTCTAGCATACGATACAACCCGTCAGCTTTGACCTAAGGCCCCTATAAACCGTGCTGAACTATCCGCCATTGTTGCCCCAATGTGCAGGACAGTTGCATGTGGGTATATACGAGGCGCGACCGGAAAGGGAGTTTATAATCGAAATTACTGAAGAATTTGTGGAAAATGTGGGTGGCTGCTCAGCTGTGAACTGCAGCAAAGGAGTGCGCATCTTCAAATTTCCCAGAAATCCAGAACGAAGAAAAAGATGGGCTATAAATTGTCGCAGAAGCAACTGGGAAACAGGACCTGGCGCTCAATTATGTATTGTAAGTATATGTAATAAACGAAGCTTTAAACATGTCAGTTATGTACAATTGTATTACTTCTCCGTGTCAATGATGCTGGAGCAGTTTGTTGCAGATAGTTTGTGACTTAAATAAGTTTTACGCAGTTTTCAAAGTCGATAGGAATATTTATTGTGGTGCATTTATACGTAGTTTTCAACATACTGAATAACACTTTACACAGTTACTTATATATAAGGTCGAAGCATCTCTTATGGTCGCATAACACACTTCAAAATACGGCACTGGGTAAAATTTTACGACGCTCGTCGACGGGCTCCAGTGCTTATGTTGGCAACAGATGAAGAATGAAGTGTAGAACTGCGATAATATTTCTACATCTACATACATACTCCGCAATTCACCGTAAGGTGCGTGGCGGAGGGTACACTGTACCACTACTAGGCATTACCTTTCCTATTCCACTCCAAAATTGAACGAGGAAAAAAAGAATGCCTATATGCCTCCGTACGAGCCCTAATTACTCTTATATTGTCTTTGTGATCTTTACGCGAAATGTAAGTAGGCGGCAGCAAGATCGTACTACACTCAGCTTCAAATTCCGGCCCTCTAAATTTACTCAACAGATATTCACGAAAAGAACGTCGTCTTTCTTCCAGCGATCCCCAATTGAGTTGCCAGAGCATTTCCGTGACACTCACGCATTGGTCGAACCTACCGGTAACAAATCTAGCTGCTCGCCTCTGAACCGCCTCTATGTCTTCCTTTAAACTGATCTGCTGCGGGTCCCAAACACTTGAGCAATACTCAAGGTGTGATCGTACAAGCGTTTTATACGCGGTCTCCTTTACAGGTGAAGTACATCTTACCAAAATTCTCCCAATAAACCGAAGTCTGCTGTCCGCCTTACTCACAACTGTCCTTACATGCTCGTTCCATTTCATATCGCTCTGCAATGTTACGCCTAGATATTTGAACGACGCGACAGCATCATGAAGCTCACTATTAATGCTGTATTCGATCATTATGGGATTTTTTTCTACTCATGTGCATCACCTTACATTTTGCTACATTGAGAGCTAGCTGTCTTTCTTCGCACCAACTAGATATTTTGTCTAAGTCATCCTGTATGCGATTACAGTCAGTTACAGATGACACCCTCCCATACACCATAGCATCATCAGCAAACAGCCGCAAATTACAACTTACTCTGTCCATCAGATCATTTATATAGATAGAAAATAATAGCGGTCCTATCACACTCCCCTGGGGCACGCCTGACGATACACTCGCCGTCGAGAACAACGTACTGCGTTCTATTACTTAGGAAGTCTTCCAGCCAGTCACAAATCTGTGAACCTATTCCATAAGCTCGTACCTTCGTTAGCAGTCTGCAATGTGGCACCGCGTCGAACGCCTTTTTGAAGTCGAGAAAAACACAAACCGCCTGTTGCCCTTCATCCATGGCACGCAAGTTGTCATGTGAGAAAAGGGCAAGCTGAGTTTCATATGAAAGATGTTTCCTAAAGCCGTGCTGATTCGTGGAAAGAAGCTTTTCCGTTTCAAGGAAATTTACTATATTCGAACTGAGAATATGCTCCAAAATTCTATATGAAACTGAAGTCAACGATGTTGGCCTGTAATTGTGTGGGTCAGTTCTCTTTCCTTTCTTATAAATGGGAGTCACCTGCGCTTTTTTCCAATCACTAGGAACTTTGCGCTGAATTAAAGATTCGCGATAAATGCAAGCTACGTAGGGTCCAATGCCGCAGAATAGTCTTTGTAAAACCGAACTGATATTCCATCCGGACCAGCAGACTTTTTCGTATTTAGCTCTCTCAGCTGCTTCTCTACACCAGAAATACCTATTGCTATGTCCCCCAATTCGGAATTAGTACGTTGATCAAATGATGGTAGATTTGTGAGGTCCTCCTGCGTGAAAGATTTCTTAAAGTTTAAATTTAGAACTTTAGCTTTCCGTTTGCTTTCTTCTATTACTGCCCCGGAATGATCAACGAGTGACTGGACAGTGGGCGTTGACCCGCTTATCGATTTTACGTAGGACCAGAATTTTTTCGGGTTCTCGGAAAGATCTTTTGCTAAGGTATGGCTGTGATAATTATTGTATGCTTCGCGCATCGATCTTTTTATAGACGCACGAATCTCTCCTAAGTTTTGCCTGTTATCATTTGCGTGTTCTTTTTTGAATCGAGAGTGCAACAGCCTTTGCTTTCTCAGCAGCTTTCTAACATTATTATTATACTACGGTGGATCTTTTCCATTCTTAATCGTCTTTACTGGCACATATTTCTCTAACTCTTTATTTAAAATGCACTTAAATTTATCCCACAATTCCTCTACATCCATAGTCCCGGAATTAAACGATGCCCATTCATTTTCTAAGTGCGATCGTAACATTTGCTTATCGGCTCCTAGCCTTCTTGATTGGTTTATGAACTTTGGTCACCATCGACGATATCATGATCACTAATTCCTGTCTCTACACAGACATCGTTAATAAGGTCAGGCCTGTTTGTGGCTAAAAGGTCTAGAATATTTCCACTGCGCGTGGGTTGCCGGTTTAACTGCTCAAGACAGTTTCACGAGCTACAGCGTAAATGTTATTGCTGCTCGTTTCACTCGCAGCATAATTAATACTGTACCTGCTCTATGGTTGACAGGTTCTTGTATGTACCCTTGTCCGTTCAGAAAAAAATACTTTTCGTTTTAATTGAAGTTGTCACGAAAAACATTTATTGGTCATCTGAGTTCCCGTGATTACCATTGGTGCCAACATAACTACTGCAGCCCGGCGAGAAGCTATGTTATATTAACGCTACGTTACGATTTTCTGTTATTTTAAAAGTGTATTCTAAATCTTTATAGGGCCATACACATTAGTTACTGTTCGGTACACTTAGTGTGTGCAATATTAAATACATTTCATTGGAAATATTGTTGAAAACTGCGTGAATAGGTCAACCATCGCCAATATAAACATTGTCAGATGCGCCCATGTTGGGGCAAACATGGCGGACGATTCAGCCTGGGTTTTTAGGAGCTCTACTTTGACCAATGACGTCATCAGTCAAAGATGTTTACGCATATATGTGAAGATGATATTAACTCTTTTTGTATCAAAGATATGGAACTATTTGCATACGGTTGTTGATTACATTAAAGATAGGTGAAGGCACATTGTGTTATACCAGGCAACGAAAAAGTGGATCAGCTGGCAAAGCAGGCAACAAGTAATGGGACAAAACTAGAGCTAAAACTTCCTTACAATGAATATGGTCATATTATTCGCAAAAGGGCATTTGACTCATGGCAAGAAGAATGGACACATAGCTCACGCTATAAAGGACGCAACTATGCTCATATACAAGATAGAATACCTAAAAGACCAGCTGGCCGCGGTGGCCGAGGGGACTGAGGCGCTCAAGTCACGGTCTGCACGGCCACTACGGTCGGGGGTTCGAATCCCCCCTCGGGCATGGATATTTGTACCGTCTTTAGTGTAAGGTAGTTCATAAGTAGTTTGTAAGTTTAGGGACTTGATGACCCCGTAGTTAAGTCCCATAAGCTTAACAAACATTTGAACATTTGAACTAAAAGACCATGGTTTGATATAGTCAATGGACCCCGACAAGCAACGAGTACATTAAGTAGAATAAGATTTAACCATGGCTCATTCCCTGAACACTTATACCGAGTGAATATAAATCAAACATCAGCTTGTGATTGTGATGGCAACTCGCGAGGAGATACGAACCGTTTATTTTTTCAGTGCCCAAAATATCAAGAAGCGAGAAATTTTTTTTATCATCTGTCATCAAAAATAAAGTGCCACAACCAATGACAATGAAATCCTTACTATACGAATCCAACACAAAAGTCTACGAAGCCGTAATCGAGTTTATATGTAACGGAAAGGTTAAAATATAATGGTCATTACTAAACCAATTTGGGCCTTAAAGGCCTAGGAAGGAAATGTGGCATTGATTTTAACAAAGAAATGACTGAATGGTTTGAAACCGATGTCAAAGAGACAAACAAACAATACATTAAAGAGAGACAATAGATATCTCGATTCTGTATTGATCGAAGTGATTCAACAATTTTGTTATAATTTAAGGATAAATATTTTCACGGAGAAATTGATTGCTTACAATTGACAGTAAGTTAGTGTTCGTCCTTATTTTATGTGAATGTATATAATTCATTATTGAGTTTTATCCGTATTTAATTATTTCATCGATCTTTTTAGCATTGGATGACAATGAAAAAATTAATAAAGAACAACTTTCATTAATGATTGGTGAAGATATGGTGTCTCTAACTAAATTTTTACAATTTTTATATTAATTGGTGAAATTGGTTAAATTTTACGACGCTTCTCGCTTGGCTGCAGTGGCTATGTTGGCACCAATGGTAATGACGGCAACTCAGATGACCAATAAATATTTTTTCGTGACAACTACAATTAAAACGAATTTTTTTTTCTGAACGGACAAGGGAACATACAAGAACCTGTACCATAGAGCATAGCTCGTGAAAAATATTAACGCAATTCTACACTTCATTGTTCATCAGTTGCCAACATAAGCACTGGAGCCCGTCGAGAAGCGTCGTAAAATTTTACCGCTGAAATTTTTTACTTAACTTTTCCTGATCGAGTATAGAATACGATACAGATATCTCAAGAAATAGCGTAATTTGGTAACATTTAAAAACTGTATCGTAAACTAGACTTGACCTTCCCCTACTCAAGTAAAAAATACGATACAGATATCTCTTCAAATAGCTACATATGAGCAGAAACATATATTATTACACTACAATTTTACTTGAACATTATTGTACATGTAGCTTTTAACGAAATCGCACACATTTGTAGTAGTATTTGTTAATATAGAAATAAAAAAGTTTATTTCTAGTACATAATGTTGTAACTTCTTTTTTTTTTATTATTGTTTCGGTCGCTAGACTTGGAACTGTATTACCTCTAAAATATCAATACTTTTCATTTATTATTCATTTTTATATAATTTCAACATGCTTCACTGTTTTTTCATAAATAAAAATACAATAATGTAAGAGATATGATGTGTTTCATTTATTAAACATGTTTCTCAAACATCTGTAAAGTTGGCAATAGTATTGTCTTTGGTGTATTAATAATCGATATATTTATTGATAGACGTCAAATGTTCAAATGTTACTACATCCATATCTTTACTTCGTATATGACGTCATTGTCATTCTTGACTATTCCCGCCTCTTCTTATCCGTCTCTGGCCGTATCTGCGGGTTACATGCCGTCTCACAACAGCAGCGAAATGTGCCGCTGCTCCATCTAACTGACGAGGACGATATTTACAATAAAGTCAGTGAAATGTGAACGTTAATATTAAAGTCTAAATTTCAGTTTAATGTGTACTAACTAGGACGATGTTTACAATGACGTCAGTGGCGGCTTGGAACTTTACATTCGAAATTATCTCGGAAACGGTTCGTTTTCGGACCCATGTTTACTGGGACATTTCTGCTTCTATTATCGTGTACTTCCAACCGTGTAAGTTTGCGCCATCCTTTTTGGTTCACCCTGTATCTGGACTAATATGAAAAGCGTCGAAGGAAACAAAAATAAAAACAGACGACGATATGAGCTAGCATTGTACTGGCGATCTATTGATTACGAAGTCAGAACGCTAACCACTTTTCCCATCTACATCTACACCAACATGGGATACTCTGCAAATCACATTTAACTGCCTGGCAGAGGATTTATCGAACCACCGTTATACCACTTATCTCCCATTCCATTCTCTATTAGCGCGCGTGAAGAAAGAACACCTGAATCTCTCCTTTCGAGCTCTGATTTCTCGTATTTTATTCTGATGATCATTTCTACCTATCTAAGTGGGAGTCAATATATTTTCGCATTCGGAGGAGAATGTAGCCAATTGTAATTTCGTAAGTAGCCCACGCCGCAGCGATAAGCGCCGTTGTTGTAATGATTCCCATCCCAGATCCTGTATCATTTCCGTAACGCTGTCTCCCCTGTATCGCGACAGTACAAAGCGAGCTGCCCTTCTTTGGACTCTTTCGATGACCTCCGTCAAACCCACTTGATAAGGATCTCACACAGGGCTGCAATACTCCAAAAATGGATGGACAAGCGTAGTGTATGCAGTGTCTTTAGTAGTTCTGTTGCATCTTTTTAAGGGTTCTGCCAATAAAACGCAGTCTCTGGTTAGCCTTTCCCACGACATTATCTACCTGTTCGTTCCAGTTTTAGTCTGAAGTCATTGTAATTCATATGTATTTTGTGGAGCTTACGGCCTTTACGTTTCATTGATTTATCTTGTAAACAAAGTTTAACGGATTTCTTTTCGTACTCATGTGGACAACTTCACACTTCTCATTATTTAGAGTCAATTGCCTATTTTTACGCCATAGTGATATCTTATTCATATCATTGTGCAGTTGGTTTTGATCTTCATATGATTTTACTAGTCGCTAAATGACGACGCCATCTGCAAACAACCTAAGGGAGCTACTTAGATTTTTCACCTGTGGCCAATACCACATCTGTTTTAGTCGATGTCTTACCATCGATTACTACGAACTGTGTCCTCTCTGACAGGAAATCCCCTATACAGTCGCAAATTTGGAGCGAAATACCATAACCAAGCAATTTCATTAAAAGCCGTTTGTGAGGTAGGGTGTCAAAAGCCTTCTGGAAATCAAGAAATACGGAATCGATTTGCGAAACCTTGTCGATAGCACCCATCACTCCGTGTGAATAAAGAACTAGTTGTGTTTCTTCTTATTCAGGTAGACCGATATTTTGCGGTCGTTTGGTCATGTTCGTTCTTCGCTGTTCATTGAGTATTTGGCTCAGTTTATTTATTTATTTTACTATAGAGGGCGTTGACCCCTGTGACCGAGAGCGCTGAACCACCTCTTTCTCTTGCTTACGGCTTACTTAAAGCTGCAACACACGGTTACATATTCGACGCGTGAAACCACTATTGCGATTTTCTCGAAATCGTTAATTATTGCGCCATAGTGCTTGAACATTATGTTGTCCTCATGGTCTGCTAAAAGGATCAAAACTTTGAAGAAAATCCGTGACCCAAACGTCGTGGCGTCCTCTTTTTTGTGGGGTAGGGCACAGCGTACTGAACTTCAGTGGCGTCACGGCGTGAAGGCTGCCATTTTGGGTGACATTATGTATCGTGCTACTATACATATATGTCGAGATTTCTCGATTGAAGGGGAGTCGTACCACCCTATCTCGACAATATTAATTTTGTTATATAAGTGCCCCGTTTCCTCAGGAACTGTGAAACTTCTATGTTTAAATAAAATAAGGTGGTTGGGATCGGAGACTGTAACTTGGGTGTGAGAGTATGCAAGGTTTGTGTGCTGATACAACAGTACCTATCGTAATTAGTGCAGCACTGTAAATGTAAAAACTAATCTGAATGTCTTAACATCAAGTAAGAGTCAATATCATAATTAATGAGCCTGGCATCGACTGATTGCAATGAGTAATGGCCCTGTTGGTGCGCTTAACTATTCAGAAGACGAGTCTGGTTAAACAGGAAATGACAATTCCGGTTGTAGCTCAAGTTCTGATTCGTTAATGAGCCAGACAAATTATTAATTACTTAAATTAAATACTGATCAATGTTTGACACAAATTTGATATCCAAAAGAAAATGTAACCTGGGTGGAGTGATAGACAATCTCAAATAATGACTCATTGCAGCGGAATGACGTAATGCTATGACACAATAAAACCACTGAAGTTGACATGTATGTGTCTGTTAATTAATTAAAGAATAAAGTATAGATTACTACTACACAGACTGTGCATGACATCTATTCGTAGAATGACAAACTATAACAGAAGCTGAGAGCAATGAAAGGAACTTGTAGCCTACAATCTATCAGAGTAGAAACATGTACAATCTAATCTAGTGTGGAAACGTCTAAGTCGATAATTGTGTAACTGACTAGTTATTTACAAAGTTTAGTTTATTAAATGCCAAGATTGACTAAGTATATATTCGGTTGCGAACTTAACAATAATTATTGTGTGTCCCGACACCTCCTGATCTAACTTTATTTACAAACCAATTATTGTGTTGTCAGTAAGTGGTGTAATTAATATCTGTATGAAAAGGCACGTTACACAACAGACGAGTAATTCCGGTAGTTACCTAATAAGCAAGTTGGTTACGACTTCTACAACTGAATATGAATGACATAACAAAAGTGAACAATAAGCAAGTAGTGTAAATTAATTTGGTATGTCGAGAACTTTCCACGATTGTCAAGAAATATTGATAGCTATCTGTTAAACTAGTTGTCTGAGATTCTTGTAAAAAAAAAGTAAGAGCATAAAAATCGGGCTATAAGTATGTCACTCACGTCTTATCTGTAGACAACAGCTCCTTGCAAAACATTAATGATGAAATGAAAAGAAAATTGAAACTTGTGTCTACCATACCGTTTTAAAAGTTGGAGCCTAAAATTACTTGAGGATAATAAGAAATTTTAGTTTAAACAAAAGGGGGACTTAAAGTTGTCTTGAATTAATACAAAGTTTTAAGTTATGATTATAATTATTATTGTTACCTTATTTACATTAAAAAAGCACAAAATCAAAATCAGAATTATTAAGAATCGGAAGGGCTTAAAACTGTTGAGCATATAAATGTGGTGTTGTTGTCACATGTTCTCGCATATTTTGTGACTATTGCTCTACAATCAGTTTTTCCTTAAACATATAATTTTTTTGGTGTTATTTTTTGCAATTCTAATTTCTTGAATTTTAACTATTACAGTAAATACTACTAAAGTAGAGCTACAAGATCATTGTAATATTTATATTATGTGGTAAATAATTCAACGATGTAGATTCAGAATTTTCTGTGAAAACGGGATATTTATACTGAAAAAAATCAATTTAAGAAAATTGAGTTTGTCGGTCGCGGTGGCCGAGGTGGCTGAGGCGCGTCAGTTACGGTCGGCATGGCCACTACAGTCGGGGGTTCGAATCCCCCCTCGGGCATGGATATCTGTGCTGTCTTTAGTAGTAGCTAGTTGATAAGTAGTTTGTAAGTTTAGGGACTGATGACCCCGTACTTGAGTCCCATAAGCTTAACAAACATTTGAACATATTTTTTTTTTTTTTTTTAAATTGCGTTAAAGATATAATTGTAATATACGGCCAAATGATGCATAAAAAATATGTCAGAATCATGCTGGATGGTAGTCCTCATCTCTTCCTTCATGTTCCTCACCCAATGGTGCCTTCCTTCTCTTGTATCTGGCTTATTTTGACACATTCGTTGTTGCAATCTCTGCCTTCATGATTCGCAGTTCTTCCATCACACTTTTAGTGGTGTTGTAACCTTTATGAATTCCAAGGTGGTCAAGAACCTGTATTCTTCCAGAATAGCTATCGTCTAAAACTAATAACACTCCTTTTGGTTGAATCATGATCAAAACTTTCACAGGAAACAGAAACTAAAACACGAATAGCGGATAACTGTTGTTGTTAAACACAAACAAATTTACAGTTCAAACAGTTTAGTTCAAAGTACCGTTAGAGTAGGCAAATTGTAAATAGGACATTCCTCTAGAAAACAAAAGAAACCACAGCCTTCTGGACTATATAGTACTACAGAAAAATGCCAATATGCGAAGTGCTGGAAGACAAAATTCTCAGGAATATCAGTGCATGATTATTTTCAAATATTTATTGAAAATAGCAATTAATCGAATATTTCAATAAAATCAATACCAAATTAAGCATAAACATCCACATTTTCATGAAAGTAATAATGTGAAATTTCGTCATTTTGGGCGGTACGACTCTCTTTAAAGATGTTCGAGTCTCTCAGAGTGGCGAAGCTAGTTGTCCTATATCTTTAACTCTGGCCTTGGAGGCACTTGTATTTTGCAAAATGTTCAAATGTTTGTAAATCTATCGGACCAAACTGCGTGGTCATCAGTCCGTAGCTTGCAAACTACTTAAACTAAGGTAAACTAACCTAAGGACAAACACACACACCCATGCCCCAGGGAGGACTGGAACCTCCACGGCGAACAACAGCGCGCTCCGCAGCGAGACGCTTTAGACCTCTCGGCTACTCCACCGGGGCTTGTCTTTTGCTGTCGCGGCAATTTTCGCCGTGTCTCTAAAAGTGCCTAAAACCAGAAGTTTCACATCCGTGGCCCACGATGCCCACTACGACCGCCACCGCCTCCTTCCATCACGGAGTAATAACGATTAACGGCGGTTACAAAGCAGACCGTTATCTGATCCAAAAACAAAAAAAAAAAAAAAAAAAAAAAAAAAAAAAAAAATCGCACTGACGTGTTTTGCGGTCCACTTTAGATTTGTAGTTTTATAAGTTTTAGCAAACATTTTGGGCCAAAATAATAATCGAAATAATAAAAAAATTCATTATTAAGAGTGTCTGAGACCATTTTAGGAAAAAAAATTAGATAGTGGCGGGTATCGAACCACTTACCTTGAGCGTCACAGTCCAATATATTGCCCACTATGCTACGTTTTTTTTTTTTTTTTTTTTTTTTTTTATTTTTTTTTTTTTTTATGGGAAGTTCACTTCGTTGCGGACACTTATCGTTTTTGTTCGTTCTTGTTCGGTGTGTTGGTAGCTCAGCTTTTTTTATTACAGACGGCGTTGAGCCCTCTGACCGGGCGTGCTGAGCCACGGCGCCCGGCAGGCTAAACGTTACGAATTGTGTTCTTTAATCTCGTACTATTGATGGCCGTTATTAACTGATGCTAATATGGGATTGGTAGACACTAGATTGTCATTTATCGTACGAACGACGATGTGTTTTTGTTAATTCTTCAGTGCGCCATTGCTTTGAAATGACAACGTGTAAGTTACAATACGAAAATCATCAAATACGGAACGCAAGATGGCGTATGCCAGAGAGAGTGCTGGGCGAGGAATGTCACGTGACAACGGCTGGTTTTCGTTAATTCAATGGAGGGTGTCAAAACTCCGTTATTTTTGCAAATATCTCTCAAACGATACGAGATATGAAAAAAACATAAGGGAACAAACTTGTAGAAAATTTTCTCCTCTACAAATTCGTTTATTCAATTTTCGCGTCAGATGAACGGTTTATTTGCAATTAAAGATACGTTACAAACGGCTTTTTTTGGTATTACTAACGTATTTCTTGTCCGAAGTATTTAAAAAAAACCGAGCTTCTGGTCTCTGGTAGCCAACAATTACGGTTGAACGGTTCGACATAAAAAGTGGGAACACGTTACAGCCAGACAGACATCGTCAAATCGCCGTTATTTTTACAATATCTCTGCAACAATGCAAGATATGAAAAAAACATAATTCTACCAATTAGGTTATTAAGTTTCCGTGTCAGATGAACGGTTCGTTTGCAATTATATTACAAACGGCCTTTTTTGGTATTACTGCCGTATTTTTTGTCCGAAAAATTTGAAAAAGGGAGGTTCTGGTCTCTGGCGGCCTACAATGATGTCTGTAAAATTTGGTGATTATGAGTTGAACGGTTCGTCTTAAAAATAGGAAACACGTTACGGACATACATACATCTCAAAATCGCCGTTATTTTTGCAAATATGTCTCAAACGCTACGAGATATGAAAAAAAAAGAAAAACAAAACATAAGAGAGCAAAGTTTTAGAGAATTTTATCCTCTACAAATTCGTTTATTCAGTTTTCGTGTCAGATGAATGGTTAAGCCGTTATTTTCATTTAAATTTCGAACTGTCAAAAGTCGATCGCAAAGGACCACTTTAAGTGTTACTACCGTAACCTAAAGTGGACCAATATTACGGACAGGACTGACCCTTTTTGTTTAATTCGAAAGAAACGTGCCACAGTTAGTGTCCTGGAGTGACGTGAAGTGACGCCAGTGCCGCCTGTTCACGGTACTGCCGACACAGCTGCGTGACTACTGCTTACGGCGCGACTGCCAAGATTTTCACCGCTGCTGACTCTGTAATCACGGCAGTCGGCGTCAGAAAGGCCTCCTCTTCCACTGTTCACAATCGGACGAACAACTTAGGGAAGTCTCTGCCATTCATTAACCTGCTTCACTAATTCATTGTCTCTGTGCGCAGCTGACAGCTGAGGGAATTCTTGTGCGACCGCGTTTCCCTCGTCCGCAGACGCTATTAGCAACTGTACAAGTCGTTTACGGGCAATGTAGTCTGAGTTTTTACAATAACATCACAGGAAAACATGTTTCCCGTACATATCGTTGTATTGTTTCTTAAAACATTCGACTTTCTTTCAACAACCTCTTTTTCCAATCTGGTTTTACTAACTCAGATATGCGGTACTTCAGATATAGATGACGTAGCAACACCATCTAGCAAGTAACGACAGCTGTTGTCTGCGCATGGTTTGTTTGCCACAGCCGAACAAAAACAGTAAGGTGTTAATTCTGCTAAGTACAGACAGTGCGACGTCATTAAATGAATAATGCGATGCCGCAAAACTTAAGTGCTTCCTTCTGCTCGCATAGCACGAAGCGCCTCAGGAATTTATCGCCATTAACTAGTGCTGTGTTTACAGTTGTAATAGATGTCACGTCCTTGTCTTGCACTGCACAAGTCTCGCTACAATTACTGCAATAGCAAAACAGAAATATTTGAATATTTCGAAACTGAACTTACAAGAAGAACACAGGATATTGGATTTTAGAATTTCTCTATATTTATGGTACGTGAAGTTCAGAACATAAATAACAATCAATCAGAGCTATTCGACGGCACTCTCAAAAATTCTCGAGAAAATCGACTTCAAAATTTTGCAAAGTACACGTAAGTACCTATAATTAAATCAATTTCAGCATTTGTCGATATAGCTCAGGTGGTAGTGTTGTGGTATTGTAACCACAGGGTTGATGGTTCGAATCCTCCACTGACAGATTTTTTTTCTTTTTTTGTCCGAATACTTACACAATTTTAATATCTAACGGCAAATTTTACGAAAAACGCACGTATTTTTGTTAATTCGTAATTTTCTATGTTTTATTAAAGGTCATTAATAATGATGGTTTCAATCAAAATAATGTTGTTGTTATAGCCTTCAGTCCGGAGATTGGTTTGATGCAGCTGTCCACCCTACTCTATCCTGAGCAAGTCTTTTCATCTCCTCATAAGAACGACAACCTACATCTATCTCGATCTTTTTACAATATTCGTCTCTTGGTCTCCCTTTGCAATTTTTACCCCACACGTTGTTGATGTGATCTTCAGTCCGGAGACTGGTTTGATGCAGCTCTCCACAATACCCTGTCCTGAGCAAGCCTCTTCAACTCCTCATAAGACCTGCAAACCACATCCATTTGAATCGTTTTACTGTATTGATCTCTTGGTCTTCCTCTGCGGTTTTTACCCCTCCAACTCTAAAGTCACAATTCCTTGATGTCTAAGAATGTGTCCTACCAATCTATCCATTCTTTTAGTCAAGGTATGCCAGAAATTTCTTTTCTTCCCAATTCTGTACACTACCTCCTCATTAGTTACGCGATCCACCCACCTAATCTTCAGCATTCTTCTGTAGCACCACATTTCAAAAGCCTCAATCCTCTTCCTGTCCGCACTGTTTATCGTCCATGTTCCACTCCCATACAAGGCAACACTCCATACAAATGCCTTCAGAAAGGACTTCCTTAGGCTTAAATCAATATTCGATGTTAAGAAATCTCTCTTTTTTAAAAACGCTTTTCTTCCCATTGCCATTCATCGTTTTATATCCTCCGTACTGCGATTATCATGTGTTATTTTATTGCCCAAGTAACAAAACTCATCTATCACCTTTATTGTTTCGTCACTAATCTAATTCCTTCAGCATCTGATTTTCTTAGACTGCACACCATTACCCTAGTTTTGCTCTTTTTAATGTTCATCTTATACGCACCCTTCGACACAATGTCCATTCCCTTTAAATGCTGTTCCAGGTATTTTGCTGTCTCTGACAGAATAACAATATCATCGGCAAAACGCAATGTTTTTATTTCTTCGCCCTGAACTTCAATTCCTTCTCCAAATTTCTCCTTGCTTTCCTTTATAGCTTGCTCAATGTACAAATTGAACAACATTGGAAAAAGGCTACAACCCTGTCTTACTCCCTTGCCAACCTCTGCATCCCTTTCCTGCTCTTCAACTCTGATAACTGCTGTTTGGTTTTTGTACAAGTTGTAAATAACCTTCCATTCCGTATATTTTACTCCTGCTGATTTCCGAATTTGAAAGAGTTTGTTCCAATCAACATTGTCAAGAGCTTTCTCCAAACCTATAAAAGCTATAAATGTATTTTTGCCTTTCATTAACCCGTCTTGTAAGATAAGCCGTAAAGTGAGTATAAACTGTAATTTGTTTGTGCAGTCCTATCCTAGTCAAAGAACGTATTGAGGCACATACCTCACAAAGTACAAAACCACGGGCACCTCGGTATTTTCCCGCCTCTAACGTTATGACTAGATACGGTTTCGTGAAGAAACAGGTATCGTTTGAGTTTTGAAATGTCTGTGACAACTTACTTTCAGCTATTATGATACTGAAATATATGAGGTTTGTCCGTAAAGTAGTTTCAGTTTGGTTATATAAAACAAACGTCTACAGATACACAAAGAAATATTTATTGTACAAAAGTCTATAACTGTTAAACTAGTGATACAATTTTCCAGCCAAGATCGCGTTTTTTATTTACGGATGACCGGTTTCGACGTTCACAGACGTTATCTTCTTATCTCCTATATTTTACAATGTTATATCTTATATGGTTTTACCTATATACTTTCATTACATTTGTCCTGGAATAGTTGTATGCAAACATTGATGGTGACGTTGAACTTATCATTGGATCTACAGTATACAGTATACATGTCCACACTGGTTGCACAAGAGTCGCTTCGCGAGCAATGTTGGTATACAACTATTCCATGAGAGGATATATCGAAAACCATGTAAGGTACGACATTGTAAAATATAGGAGATGCGAAGGTGACGTCTGAGAACGTCGAAACCGGTCATCCATAAACAAAAAACGTGATCTTGGCTGGAAAACCTGTGTAAATTGATTTAGTTCGCCCCAAAGAACAATGAGTTGCAACTACTTTTTCTACGCAGCTTCTGAAATTCTGTAGGCACTTGTCATAGCGCTACACAATTTTTTGTATGTCTTCATCATAGAAAGTTGCCGCCTGCGTATTCAACGATATAGTAACATGTTCTTTCAGCGCTTCATCATCGTTGAAGCGTTGACCACCAAGGACAGATTTTAAGTGTAAGAAGAGAAGAAAGTCGCTAGGAGCAAAGTCCGGGCTGTACAGTGAATGATAAAACGCGTCCCAGTGAAATTCCCATGAAAGGTGTTTGGCCACATTCACCGTGTGAGGTCGGGCATTGTCGTGGAAAACAACTGAATCACTCATAGCATTTTGTCTGTAAACCTTTCAGATTTTCCGATGAATTTCCTTTGGCTTAACTTTCTTTGCATTTAGAAAACGATTCACGGAAATGCGGTGGCACTTTCAATTACGACTGACATAATAAAGAAGCAAGGCATTTGATTGTGTGAACCATAACATCCTTTTAAGTAAATTAGAATTATATGGGGTCACGGGAAATGCTGCAAAATGGTTCAAATCGTACCTCACTAACAGGAAACAAAGCGTATCGGTGCAAGTGACTAGTGAATTAAGCCAACAGTCATCATCGGATTGGGAAGAAATTACATGTGGTGTCCCACAAGGATCCATCTTAGGCCATTACTTTTTCTTGTGTACGTTTATGACCTCTCATCAGTTCATACATACAATACTAGGAACAAAAATAATCTACACAAGGGCTTAAAAGCGCTTACTTTAGTTCCAAAAGTGGTCCACTACTCAGGAACACATTTTCAATAATTTACCATCAAGTATAAAAAATTTAGCTACAAAAAAAGATCAGTTTAAGAGGAACCTAAAAGACTTTCTAGTGGCCAACTCCTTCTACTCCATTGGTGAATTTCTAAATTGTACCAAATGTTGTATGTAGATTAGTATTATTATATTATCAGGTAAAAAAACTTAAAAATGTATGTACCTGTATTTATATTGTTAGTATTATCTATTATTCAGCTTGAAATGGCGTTCATGTCTTCTTCCTGAGTCAGTGTAACTACTGCGCATGCTCGAAACTGCGACCGTAGCGCTACCGCGCATAGATATAGAAACGGAACTTACTTCGTGGACGATCCTCGTGTTTAGGTATACAAGGAGACTGCAATAAAGAAGTTACGATTAAACATCTTTATTATAAAATTTCCAAGTGAAGTTCATTCTTCATCTAACGGTGAAATTTAAGTATTCCGGGTGTAAATGCTATGTCAGCAAATAGTTTTGATAACACTAAGTAGTAGTTATGTAAGGTATCACATAGAAACACTACAGCTACCAGTAATTAGATGAACAGACAATTTCTGAATATCGTGTAGCGTTTGTTCCGCCAGCCGTCGCAAACGCCTGCTAGGCTGGCTATACGCAACCCTCGAAACACCGCAGAAGAGCGGGACAGCGTTATGTACCAGGACAGGGGCCCAGGCAGCCAGTTCCGATCAAGGAATTAAATACACTCCTGGCCATTAAAATTGCTACACTACGAAGATAACGTACTACAGACGCGGATTTTAACCGACAGCAAGATGCCGTGACATGCAATGATTTGCTTTTTAGAGTATTCACTCAAGGTTGGCGCCGGTGGCGACATCTACAACGTGCTGAAATTAGGAAAGTTTCCAACCGATTTCTCATACACAAACAGCAGTTGATCGGCTATCCTGGTGAAATATTGTCATGCCTTGTGTAAGGAGGAGAAATGCGTACCATTACGTTTCCGACTTTGGTAAAGGCCTATCGCGAGTGCGGTTTATCGTATCGCGACAATGCTGCTCGCGTTTGTCGCGATCCAATGACTGTTAGCAGAATATGGAATCGGTGGGTTCAGGAGGGCAATACGGAACGCCGTGCTGGATCCCAACGGCCTCGTATCATTAGCAGTCGAGATGACAGGCATCTTATCCGCATGGATGTAACACGTCGTGCAGCCACGTCTCGATCCCTGAGTCAACAGATGGGGACGTTTCCAAGACAACAACCATCTGCACGAATAGTTCGACGACGTTTTCAGCAGCATGGACTATCAGCTCGGAGACCATGGCTGCGGTTATCCTTGACGCTGCATCACAGACAGGAGCGTGTGCGTTGGTGTACGCAATGACGAACCTGGGTGCACCAATGGCAAAACGTCATGTTCTCGGATGAATCCAGGTTCTGTTTATTGCATCATGATGGTCGCTCTGATAAACGGGACATTACCGGAAACGGTCCAGAGCAACTGGGTCCTGACACCTGATAAGAAACACACAGCCAAACTGAACGTGATGCTGTAGACCCTTGACCACACAGTACATGTGATTATACACGTGGAGCTCAAAGATGCGGTACCATACTTAGGGTTGTTCTTGTTGTGGTTTTCAGTCTGGAGACTGGTTAGATGCAGCTCTCCCCCCTATATCCTGAGTAAACCTCTTCAACTCCTCATAAGACCTCCAATCTACATCCATTTGAATTTGCGTACTATATTCATCTCTTGGTCTCCCTCTGCGATTTTTTACCACACTTCCATCCAAAGCTAAATTCACAATTCCTTGATGTCCAAGAATGTGTCCTTAGAAAATATGGCCAAATGTTTGGGAATTTATTTGCCATGTTGTCAATCCATGGCAATCAAAAGATAATTGGCAATTAAATATCGACACCAATATATTTTCAGTACCCTCTGTGTTTTTCTTTACTCATTAACATATAACCTCCTTTTATGTTATCAATATTTTGTCGCAATAGCGAATTTCTTTTAGCTTCACTGTATAAGGTATGTATGGTCCACCAAATGGTAACATATGAAAATTTGTGCCGGGCCGGAACTCGAACCCGGGTTTCCCGCTTAGCGCGAGCGGTCGCCTTAACCGCTAGGCTACCCGAACACGACTCTAGGACCGTCCCGTCACATTTCCATATGTCACCATTTGGTAGAACATCCATACCTTATACAGTGACGCTAAAGGAAATTCGCTATTGCGAAAAAATATTGGTAATATTATCATCACTGTAATTCGTCACCATACAATAATTCTTTTATGTTGTTTTTTTAGTATATTCTTAATTGTTCAAGAGTTCATGGACTCCTTGGGAAGAACCAAAATTTGCAGGAATATCTTTGTGTGTGTTAATTTTGGAGCTGGACATTAGGGTGACTCGGAATGGGTATCCTCTCTTAACGAATTTTCGGTTTCTTTGCCTTCCACCTTTATCTACTTTGTTAGTTGCAAGATACCCCTCTTGTGCATCAATAGTGTGCATTCCGTTTTTAGTTGTATCACGTTATACATGTTTTAATATAAGCCCGCCACGATGTAAGTACAGTGGATCACTTAATATGGCAGTGGGGGAACGACAGTTTTCTACAAGGAGACGTTCTCTTACTTTACTCACCCAGCTTTGATAAAACTTGCGCGGAGATGGCACGCTTCTACTTTTGGATGATGTCCAGGATGTCGATATGTCGAATGCACTTCAGTTTGTTACAGAAGGTTCTCTTTCAATTCTTTCTAATAAAAATTTTTTAAAAATTAAAAAAAAAGGACAGCTACAAGTTGCACCATGTCCCGAAGGGCGACAAAACCACCACCATCGTGTGGGAGTTCTCGGCCGAGGAAGTAAAAACTACCATAACTGTGGATGACCCTGTATGAACGAGAATTTACAAAGCCACATAAGACTGCACCTTACATAACTGAAGATAATTATTTCCATTTTTTAAAATGAGAATGTCGCAAAATTTATAGGAAAATTAGATTCCTTTACAATATAGTACAGCTTCACTAGTTTAGTTGCTACTTCTTTCTCAGACTTTATCAGCTGATTTATTAGCTTCTATATTTATTCCAGTTTGATATTTTAATATTAAAACATTTTGTAGTTATCAAGCTGTGCAGATCTTGGAGTCCCTAAACGTATTTTTTGTATTGTGCATTTCATATATTTCATATATGCATTTAAGTCAATGTGTACTGAAGTTTCAAACTTTGTACTGAATTTTCTATGTTCTTGTTGTTGTTGTTCTTGTTGTGGTCTTCAGTATGGAGACTGGTTTGATGCAGGTCTCCACCCTACTCTATTCGCCGCGGAGGAGTAGCCGAGCGGTCTAAAGCGTCTCGCTGCGGAGCGCGCGGTTGCTCGCCGTGGAGGTCCGAGTCCTCCCTGAGGCATGGGTGTGTGTGTGTGTGTGTGTCCTTAGGTTAGTTTTCCTAGGTTTAAGTAGTTTGTAAGCTACGGACTGATGACCACGCAGTTTGGTCCGATAGATTTACAGACATTTGAACAGACATTTGACTTTCCATTTACATCCACCCTACTCCATCCTGAGCAAGTCTCTTCATCTCCTCATGAGAATGGCAACCTACATCCGTTTGAATATACTTACTATATGCGTCTCTTGGTCTCCCTCTGCGATTTTTAACCCACACACTTCCGTCCAAATCCACAATTCCTTGATGTCTAAGAATGTGTCCTACCAATAGATCCCTTCTTTTAGTCAAGGTATGCCAGAAATTTCTTTTGTCCCTAATTCTGTTCAGTACCTTTCCATTTGTCACGTGATCCAACCACCTAATGTTCAGCATTCTTCTGTATCACCACATTTCAAAAGCCTCTATCCTCTTCCTGTCCGCACTGTTCATCTTCCATGTTTGATTGACATACAAAGGAACACTCCACAGAAATGCCTTCAGAAAGGACTTCCTTACGAGTAAATTAATATCCGATGTTAATAAATTTCTCTTTTTCAAAAACGATTTCCTTGCCATTGCCATTTTGCATTTTATATCCTCGTACTGCGACCATCATTTGCTATTTTACTGCCCAAGTAACAAAACGCGTCTACCACCTTTATTGTTTTGTTAACTAATCTAATTCCTTCAGCGTCGCCTGATTTTCTGACACTACTTTCCATTACCCTTATTTGGCTCTTGTTAATGTTCATCTTATACGCACCTTTCAGCCCGCTGTCGATTCTGTTCAATTGCTCCTCCAGGTCCTTTTACTGTCTCTGACAGAATTACAATGTCATCAACAAAACGCAATGTGTGTGTGTGTTTTTTCTCTCTGAACTTTAATTCCTTCCAATTTTTCCTTGCTTTTCCTTAGAGCTTGATCAGTGTACATACTGAATAACATTTGCGAAGGGGTACAACCCTGTGTTACTCACTTCTCAACCACTGCATCCCTTTCATGCCCTTCAACTCTAAGAACCGCCGTCTGGTTTTTGTACCAGTTGTAAATAACCCTCCGTTCCCTATATTTTACTCCTGTTTGTTTTAGAATTTGGAAGAGGGTACTACAATCAACATTGTTAAAGCTTTCTCCAAATCTACAAAAGCTAGAAATGTAGGTTTGACTTTCCTTAGCGTATCTTCTAAGATAAGACGTAAAGTGAGTGTTGCCTTCCGTGTTCCTACATTTCTCCTGAGTGCAAACTGATGTTCCCCGATGTCGGCTTCTACCAGCTTTTCCACCCTTGTGTAAATAATTCGTGTTAGCACAGGGTGATCAGAAGTCAGTATAAATTTGAAAACTTAGTAAATTACGGATTAATGTAGACAGATAAAAATTGACACACATACTTGGTATGACATGGGGGTTTATTAGAATCAAAAAGAAAAAGTACTACCAGATGGATGAAAGATCTCTTGCGCGCGTCATTTGGTGAGGATCGTGTGCTCAGCCGCCACTTTCGTCATGCTTGGCCTCCCAGGTCCCCAGACCTGAGTCCGTGCGATTATTGGCTTTGGGGTTACCTGAAGTCGCAAGTGTATCGTGATCGACCGACATCTCATGCTGAAAGACAACATCCGACGCCAATGCCTCACCATAACTACGGACCAGTGTAGCCAGACGTAGGGAATTTTCCCTACACCTAGGTACTTTTAAGCATTAAAATCATATAGGGAATTTTCATCCAAAAGTCCCCAACGCGTAGGTACTTTCGTAAAATCTTACAATCGCCGACACAGGCCTAGCGGGTAATGCTGGCAACAGAACAGTTGTCAGCACGCGGGAATGAAGCCGACCAATTGTGGCAAAGTTTGAAGCTGCCAATGATATTTTAGACGGCACAGTTGTTTTCTGTTCATAGTAAACAATATTACTTTGAATACTTTATTTCAGACACATTAAAATTGATGCGAAATGTGATGGTTCTAATGTATATCATTGGAATGGAGAGTCGTTTGGAAATAGTGTTAGAAAATGTTAGAAAAATTCATTGTTTCCATGAACGAAAGACGTTTTATTACCTTGACTAGACTTATTTATTTACGTCAGGACAATATACTAGTTAGAACTTGTAAGTGACAATATGCTGACAAGAAAATGCTAAAACATTTGCGACAGCCAACGTTATAATGAACAAAGCGCCAGATATTCGTTGTGAACATAGCATTACTGTTTTAAAATCGAATCATGCAGAATGACGGACTTCCTTTTTGTGCTGACTGTGAACTAAATAATTACTGTTGTTCCTACTCTATGGTTGATGGTGTCTCGATGTATGCTTATGCGGTCAATGAATCAGTTATCCTCGTGTAACAGTGCACTCGGAATAAGCGGCATATTTGAGGAAACTAATTAATGCTGTTCCTCTCTATGGTTGACAGGTTTTTGAAATACCCTTGTCCGATCGAGTAACTTGTAACAGAGCACTTGGAATTCGCGGCATAATATACAATTGACACCATCTATCAGTAAATATAAGTTAATGAAAAAAAAAAAAAAAAAAAAAAAAAAAACATCTCTAGCAAGTGAAGCATGATGCCAAATATTTAAAGTTTTTCAAAATTGTAACATGTCACATTCATCAACTGGTTAACCTCTGCTGGCCGGACTCCTGGATTCAGCCCCTCCCAGACCCAAATCCTGGCTACGACCCTGATGTAGGGGCATTAATGAGGTGGTAAGGAGAAAGTGGGGAAAACGTAGGTACATTTTTATGAGACTGTAGGTATTTTCTCTCTCTGCCATCTGCCAACACTGCTCCGGACATATTATTCAGTGCTGTTCACAATATTTTCTCCTCGACTACAGCTATAGTTGAGGAATGGTGGTGAACATGTTGAGTATTTCCTGTAAAGAACATCATCTTTTTGTTTGTCTTAATGTGTTATGCTAATTATTGCTTTTCTGATCGTATGAACCGCCATCTGTCGGGCATTTTTCGAAACTTTTTTTTTTTTTTTTTTTAAATAAAACCCCATGTCGTTCCAAGCGTGTGTGTAAATTTTTACCTTTGTATCTACAGTATTCTGGAATTTTCACATCTGTCTTCGCCTTTTTTTATTATTTTTTAATGGGGATTACTACATTTTTCTTATTATGTTAATAAAGTTACATCTCTTTTTTTAATTTGGCTATTTAGTGTATCTTCGAATTATTTTGATTTTATTTATTTTTTATTTTAGTTTTACTCTTTGTTTCAATACAAAATACTGCAATTCACGTGCGAAAAAGCATGTTACGAGTATACTTAACCACTTAATTTCCAGAAGCCAGTCAACTGTTGCCCCGCGAGACAGACTGCCTTTTGCCGTAGTGACGTAACTGTTGTCGGGCAGTGGCAGATTGCGGGTCCCTCCAATCAGCCACCGCTAATTCCCGACCAGGCGACCCGCAGACACGGAGCTACCGGCGTCGTTTTTCCACGCGCGTTTCGCCACCCTGCGGTCGACCCACAATTGCGGGTCCCGCCGCAAGGTCGCGCTACTGTAGGCGGGTATTAGGTGGGCGGCGGTGGGTACTTCCGACAGCAGGGCGGCGGCAATTATTAGGAAGCACGCGAGGACGATGCGAAGCGAGCCCGGGGCGGCCAGCGTCAGGCTGAGAGGCAGTAGCGAGCGAGAAGCCGGCGACAGCGAGACCAGGTGAGTCCCAGCTCCACACGTCCGGCACCATCCAGGTTAAAATGAGGGAGCACCGAGCGAACCTTAGCTGCCGACTGAAGTTCGTCATCTTTCCGAACAAAGAAAACCTTTTGATAAGATCACCTGACATAGTCGGGTTTGGAAGCGATCTGATCGTTTTATAGTTTTCAAAATAAAAAGCCAAGATCGCATATTAATAATTTATTAAATGACGACCTGTTTCGGTGCACTGTGTCATCACCATATGGTCTCATAAATGTTATAAACTGGTCATCTTGTTAAAAAAATATTGATATAAAACAACAAGTGCAACATTGCACTTAGTCAATAACTGACAAGGAAAGTATTTAGGCTCGAACACACACAAATACACCAAAATCGTGTGAGATGTAATTAAATTGCACTAGTGATACTCCCGCATCTGCAAAACTGCGCCGGCCGGGGTGGCCGAGGGGACTGAGGCGCTCCAGTCACGGTCTGCACGGCCACTACGGTCGGCGGTTCGAATCCCCCTCGGGCATGGATATTTGTGCCGTCCTAGTTCGTAAGTAGTTCATAAGTAGTTTGTAAGTTTAGGAACTGATGACCCCGTAGTTAAGTCCCATAAGCTTGACAAACATTTGAACGTTTGCAAAACCCTGCAGTCGTCCGTTAGAGGCCTCTGCGTGTGCCATGCCGCATTGCATTGCACTTTGACCGGTCGGTTCGCCAGTAGGGACGGTGCAGTGTGCATCCGAAGTTGCGTTTTGTGACGTTATTTGTCTGGTGAAGCGTCAGATGGGGCGGCGATTGCTAATCAATCCCGTTAATGTATTGCGATTGTTTGGGATGAAGTTACGAACAACCCTTCATGAAGATTGTATTGGTGTAGAACATGAATCATTCGCATGTTTGCCATGCGATGAACATGCATTTCTTCACTGTGCGTTTTGCAGTCACTCATATTGCTCGGAGCATCTTATTGACATTCCCAATTTACAATTATAATCAAGATTTCTGGATGCGTATAAAGTCTACAATTACATCTACAATGCTGTCTACAGGATGATTGCAGAGGTTTGCAGAAAAACGACACCCACCAGCACATTGAGGGTTACGTAATGGTCCTATAACCAAACGTTCATACAGATATGTTTGTTCGAGTCCAAGTACTTTCCTTGTTAGTCAATATATAACAATACACAAGTTAAAAACATGACAGCTTAAAAATACTGCAGTGTCTTGTAAGCTGTCAAGTTTTTAACTCGTGTATTTTCATATATTGACTAAGTGCAATGTTGCACTTGTTGTTTTATACCCTTTCTGTCTCTCTCTCTCTCTCTCTCTCTCTCTCTCTCTTTTTTTAACAAGTTCACCAGCTTGTAACATATATGTGACCAGATGATGGTGACACTGTGCACCGAAACCGGTCGTAATTTAATAAATTATTAATATGCGATCTTACCTTTTTATTTTGAAACCTAGAAATCTTTTGAGATTAAGGCACTGCGTGGGTCTTTCTTTGTTAACTTTCATATATTTAAATGCCCATCATTTCCGAGTGCGTAATAAAATCACTAATTGGAAAAAGGAAAAAACGTCCAATTTGATCAAAAATAGCTTAATTCTCGCTGCTTCACAGTCGTAACTGGATGGTCTGCATTGGTTGTTTCTACTTCTGAGTATAAATTTTCATAGATTTAGCTTTAAAAATACTTTCCTAATGACCGGCGAGTGTTCATCAGAGACAAGTGTAACGTGCCCCAGACGAGTGTCATAGGAGCGCCATTATTTTCTGTCTACGTACACTCCTGGCCATTAAAATTGCTACACCACGAAAATGACGTGCTACGTGCGCGAAATTTAACAGACGGGAAGAAGATGCTGTGACATGCAAATGATTAGCTTTCCACAGCATTCACACACGGTTGGCGCCGGTGGCGACACCTACAACGTGCTGACATGAGGAAAGTTTCCATCCGATTTCTCATACACAGACAGCAGTTGACCGGCTTTGCCTGGTGAAACGTTGTTGTGATGCATGGTGTAAGGAGGAGAGATGAGTACCATCAAGTTTTCGACTTTGATAAAGGTCGGAGTGTAGCCTGTCGCGAATGCGGTTTATCGTATCGCGACATTGCTGCTTGCCTTGGTCGCGATCCAATGACTGTTACCAGAATATGAAATCGATGGGTTCAGGAAGGCAATACGGGACGCCATGCTGGATCCCAACGGCCTCGTATCACTAGCAGTCGAGATGACATACATCTTATCCGCATGGCTGTAACGGATCGTGCAGCTATGTACTGATCCCCGAGTCAACAGATAGGGACGTTTGCAAGACAACAACCACCTGAACGAACAGTTCGACGACGTTTGCAGCAGCATGGACTATCAGCTCGGAGATCATTACTGCGGTTATCCTTGACGCTGCAAATGTTCAAATGTTTGTAGAACTTATGGGACTTGATTACGGGGTCATCAGTCCCTAAGCTTACAAACTACTTATGAACTAGCTAAGACTAGGGACGGCACAAATATCCATGCTCGAGGGGGGGATTTGAACCCCCGACCGTAGTGGCCGTGTAGACCGTGACTGGAGCGCCTCAGTCCCCTCGGCCACCGCGGCCGGCCCTTGACGCTGCATCACAGACAAGGGCGCCTGCGATAGTGTATGCAAAGACGAACCTTGGTGCACGAGTGGCAAAACGTCATTTTTTCGGATGAATGCAGGTTCTGTTTACACTATCATGATGGTCGCATCCGTGTTCGGCGACATCGCTGTGAACGCTCATTGGAAGCGTGTATTCGTCATCGCCATACTGGCGTATCATCCGGCGTGATGGTATGGGGTGCCATTGGTTACACGTCTCGGTCACCTCTTGTTCGCATCGACGGCACTTTGAACAGTGGCCGTTACACTTCCGATGTATTACAACCTGTGGCTCTAACCTTCATTCGATCGCTGCGAAACCATACATTTCAGTAGGACCGTATGTTGCTGGTCCTATACGGGCTTTTCTGGATACGGAAAATATTCGACTGCTGCCCTGGCCAGACATTCTCCAGATCTCTCACCAATTGAAAACGTCTCTCAATGGTGGCCGAGCAACTGGCTCGTCACATTACGCCAGTCACTGCTCTTGATGAACTGTGATATCGTGTTGAAGCTGCATGGGCGTCTGTACCTGTACACGCCATCCAAGCTCTGTTTGACGCAATGCCCAGGCGTATCAAGGCCGTTATTACGCCCAGAGGTGGCTGTTTTGGGTACTGTTTTCTCAGGATCTATGCACCTAAATTGCGTGGAAATGTAATGTAATTGACGAATAAAATCACGCTATCACGCCCCGCAATATGGGACAGTTTTCATTTTTTTTACGTCATACCATATGAACTATGTATCGTAGGTGATTTTTGCCACCATAGCAAATGATTCCTGACCTGTAAGAATGTATGCACGAAATGAGGTTGAAATCGTTCCAGTCTTTTATGAGCAGATGTAGGATATTACTGCATGATGCTGCCGTTTTTCACGAATATCTTTATTTTTTACGTCATATCTCCTGGTGAATGTGTTTCTTACCGCAACAACATTGTTGCGTGATAGTAAGGAACATGTGTACCGAATTTTGTTGAAATCTATCAAGTAGTTTAGGAGCAGATGTGGAACATACTTATTATTATGGCTGCATACCTTCATAAGGACTTTAAGTCAAAAGTGTACTACACATACATACGCACACATACAGCCAATTTTATAAGATCGAATAGATAGATAATAAACATTCGAGAATACGTTACATTCGGCCGCGATTTAATTTTCATTTTCAGTCTGTGGGAGCTTGGTCCCTCGTGTTTGGAGCACATTCATAGGATTCATGAATTCTCTTGGTGATATCACTGCACACTGTTTAGGCAGTTGGCGGACTGCAGACGCTACACATTAGAGTTGGGCAACACGATTCCTTTTTACGAATCGATTCTTGCGATTTAATCCCACATTGTGAATCGATTCCTACGATGCTTTCACGATTCTTTATTTTGCATTGGCATGATTCTTACTTCTACATCTTGATCATAGATAGCAATTCATATCTCTGTCATGGATGTTGGAATCTTAACCTTTTGCATCTGTCACTACGATTCGTTCACGATTCTTTCTTGTCTGCGACGGCACGAATCTTACAGAATGCCGAAAAGGTGACAATATGGGTATCGGATTTTCTAAAATATTTATGGTGCGTAAAGTTCAGAATTAAAATAATAATGAGGCAAAGCCATTCGATTCAGCTCTAAAAAATTCTCGAAAAAATAGTGTTTGAAGTTTTGCATTACACTACCAACTATTTCTGCTGTCATCATAGCTCATTTAGTAGCGTTGTAGGTTCAGTAAACGTAGGGCACTTATTTCGAATCCTGCTGTAACCTTATAAATTTTTTCTCGTTCTGTTTGAATACTTCGGCGAATTAAATATAAATTTAATTAAATCTATGGTAATTAACACACATCTAATCCTTATAAAATACTTATTATGTAAAATCAATTACTTTAAGGAAACACGTCTACATAAATAAACATTAAAAATAAAAATCCGTCTCTAAATATTAAATTTCTTTCGAGATACAAAAAATTCGCATTAAAATGTTTCTTTTTTGTAAGATCGTTTTCTTTTAGGAAAGCTGATAACGTAAAAATGGTAAAAGAGATTTTTGAGATGACTTTAAAAACATTTAAAATTGCGTTTATATATATAGAGAATATTTTTGTAAATTCGAGTTTTTACAAAAACTACAACTACGTAGATGAACTAGAAAAGCCTAAACCTCTCTAAACACAACATATAACACAAATCGTTACAGCCGTTTCCGGGATACGCGAAATATAAATGTGTAAAGATTGCTCGTTTAAATACATAATATGTAAACTGTATACTGTCCGTATATTCGTATGTATTGGCAGCTGTGTATTTCGCTGAGTTTTGTTTCTGTCATCTGTAATTCGTGAATAGGCTAATAATTAACAGCTCACGATCTTCGTTCTGTGCTACCTTTGTTCACACGCTTGCTGGCTTTCGTGATCATTCGGCACAATTCGCCACTTGCTTTCGAATCATGAATCGTTGGATCTTGGAATCGTCACGTGACAGGCGATTCTTTTGAACGACGATTCGTTCCCCCTCTTGACTTTTCTCCGGCATTCGGCACGATTCATCAGAGACGAGTGTATCGTCAGGCGCGCCCCAGGGGAGTGTGATAGGACCGCTATTATTTTCTATCTATATAAATGATCTGATGGACAGAGTAACTTGTAATTTGCGGCTGTTTGCTGATGATGCTGTGGTGTGTGGAAGAGTGTCGTCTTTAACTAACTGTAATAGCATACAGGATGACTTAGACAAAATTTCTAGTTGGTGCGAAGAATAGCCACTAGCTCTCAATGTAGAAAAATGTAAGGTGATGCGCATGAGTAGGAAAAACAATCCTATAATGTTCGAATACAGCATTAGTAGTGAGCTTCTTGATGCTGTCCTGTTGTTCAAATATCTAGGCGTAACATTGCACAGCGATATGAAATGGAACGAACATGTAAGGATAGTTGTGAGGCGGACAGCCGACTTCGGTTTATTGGGAGAATTTTGGGAAGATGTACTTCACCTGTAAAGGAGACCGCGTATAAAACGCTTGTACGACCACGTCTTGAGTATTGCTCAGCAGATCAGTTTAAAGGAAGACATAGAGGCAGTTCAGAGGCGAGCAGCTAGGTTTGTTACTGGTAGGTTCGACCAATGCGAGAGTGTCACGGAAATGCTCCGGCGCCTTAATTGGGGATCGCTGGAGGAAAGACGACGTTCTTTTCGTGAATTTCTGTTGAGGAAATTTAGAGGGCCAGAATTTGAAGCTGAGCTTAAGATTGCTGCCGCCTACTTATATTTCGCGTAGTGATCGCAAAGACAAGATATGAGAAATTAAGACTCGTACGGAGGCATATAGGAATTCTTCTTTTCCTCGTTCCATTTGGGAGTGGAATAGGAAAGGAAATGCCTAGTAGTGGTGCAGTGTACCCTCTGCCACGCACCTCACAATAAATTGCGGAGTATGTATGTAGATGTAGATGTATGTAGATTCGGCAAGATTCGGCAATCGCCTTCGAATAACGAACCATTGGAACTTAGAAACGTCACGAGACAGACGATTCTTTTGAACGACGATTCGTCCGAATCACGATTCGATTCTTACGATTCTTTATTTGTGTTCGTTCAAATGAATGACTCATTCACGAATCGCCACAAGTAATCGTTCACGAAACTGGAGCACCTGCTAATGCCTACAGCATGACACCGCTGTCTGGCGTTGGCGGACAAGTGTGGGGTTTGTGTGAAATTGCGCCACACTTGTTTTTGTGAGCGAGTGTTACTCTGCGCCTGGTTTCGTGCTGTCCACACTGTTCAAGGGCAAAGGTGCTTTTTGTAATAAGTGGAACGTTTTGCAGAAAACGAGACAACGTCTCACGCAGACACCAGCCCGTGCATGCAGAATGTAATTACGGACTATAGACGCCTCGGTTCCCTTCCCTACCTCAAGGCGGGCGTATTTACCGGGTTGCTTAGCAAGAGTCTTGGAATATTGTGAAATACGAGAGTCGACACAAAGTAAGTTCCATTTCTATTTCAATCCACGGCAGCGCTACGATCGCAGTTCCAAGAGAACGCGGCAGTTATTCTGACTCAAGGAAAAAAAATTGTACGCCCTTTTCAAATCGCTGCTATCGACGTGTGCTATTTAGGGCTGGTTCGTCCAGCTCTCGTTAGTAAACGAGAAGACGCCTTTAACGTCCAGTTAAATGTGCTCGTTATGTGTATTGCGTTTCTCATTGCCAGATACACTTACAGAAAACGAGAAGATGCGACGTATTTCGACTGTGTTGGCAATAAAAACAAATGAAGTGCCGTATGAATAAACAAGCTGTTCGCCATATTTATCAGGGTAGAGGTTAGTAGACAGTTGTTATTTGACGCCGGCCGCGGTGGCCGAGGGGACTGAGGCGCTCCAGTCACGGTCTGCACGGCCGCTACGGTCGGGGGTTCGAATCCTCCCTCGGGCATGGATATTTGTTCCGTCCTTAGTTGTAGTTAGTTCATAAGTAGTTTGTAAGTTTAGGGACTGATGACCCCGTAGTTAAGTCCCATAAGCTGTACAAACATTTGAATTTTTTTGTTATTTGGCGCTATGGAAAACAAACGTGAAAGAAGCTTCAATTTTTCAAATAGTTTGTTTGAGAGTCTAGTGTCCTTAATAGAGAAATATAAGCTCCCACTGCAGTGTAAGGACACCAACGCTACGACATGAAAAGAAAAGGAAGCGACATGGTTGCGTCTGGCAAATGAATTCAATGCTCTCCGTGGAATATGTAGGACAGCAAAAATGCTTAGGGCTTAGTACGATAAAATACTGCTAAGTGCGTAGAACCTTATTATAAGCAATAATTGGCACATAGGCGAAAGTGCACTGTTCGTGGGAGACACAGCAAACAAACGGACAGAGGCGTATATAGACACTAACAGTGAGACGACATAGCTGACTATGACGGCTTAGCTGGGCAATAGTATTTACAAAGTTATGCGCTAAAAGCGCGTATATGCTCGCGTGCCAAACGTTTTGGTGAGGAAGTCGGAATGAGGATTGAGGCAGCTGGTTCCACACTTTTGTGTCAGAGAACATATTCGCCTTTTCTGTGCTCCGGCAGGAGCATTTTTCAGCTGGTATATAAATGAAAGATCAAATCAAATTGAAATGTTTATAAATATTAAAAGTAGTGTGTGTGTGTTTGAAATGAAAAGTAGTATGTGTTTGTGGGGCGAGCGTGTCACTGTTTTTGCTAAAATTTCCAAATAAATGTTCTGTTGTGGTTTTGGTAACAAAATAATTTGACTAAGCAATGAGACATAGTACCTTCCTTTGCCCTGTTAGAATAAATTGCAACTGACATGGGATGCAATGATCTTACCTAAATGTCGTTTAGTTTGATGCGCAACGGATAGCACTTTAAATTGTACAGTTGTTAATAAGTCAACAGTAATTAAACTCGTAATTGGCCTACACATTAATCTCGTGTGTGAGAAACAATGTGAGCAAATGAAATGTCCAGATCTGTTAGCGTGCACCATATACCAGCAGCCAGACTATACATGTATAATTCGACTGCGAGAGCCAACAGAAAGTGCTACTACAGTGATAATTTTGCTACTTGAATTAACAGGATGCCAAAAAAGGATATTTGATATTAATTGGATATCAAGATCACTGCACTCGATAATGTGCCTATCTGTACAACAATTACTATACAGATTCAATGTAATAAAAATGTTCTACATATCTGGTAAAGATTTCAAGTATCACACACTGCAAATATTTCTCATCTCTTTACGTGATCTACTTATCTTCTGATCAGACAAATCACTTTAACTGTTACTAACATTAACTACCTTAACACTCTGAACTTTCATTGAGACTGAGAAAATCTCTAACTATGATCTTTACTGCAATTATGAACAAACTACTTCCTGCTCTAATTAATAGACCAACTGATCATCACAAAATGCCTACACTGAACTGTTCTAATTAGCATACAAATTTACAAACACAATAATTATGCAACACTATCATAAGAAACAAGATCAGATCGGATAGCAATTCAAATTGGTGAAAGGAACGAGGAACTGGTAAAATGACTCAGGGATAAATGATAAATGCGAGCTGAATTAAACAGTATTCAATAGCAAAAGGACAAACACCAACTACAATATAGGCTACATACAGGCTACCATACATAACAATAGAAAAGTACAAGTTTACCTTATTTGAGACAGATTAATTTCCATACAAAATTTTCAATCTGCAGACTTGGCTGCGACTCTTCAAAACTGAATTTTTACTCTTCGAGTCCAACACACTGACAGACTAACCCGACAGTTTCACGACTACAGCTATACCATAATCAGACACGAACTATCCTGCACGAAGGTCACACACCGACTCCTTAAACGCAACGACTGCGAGTGCAAGACACACTCCAAAGATAAAACAAAGTCTTTGGTTGACAGCAAAGATATGAAAGTGAATACAGTATGTTATATCGATTAGTGAAATGGTACAAAATATTATATAAATTTGTTTTCTATTGAATTGTAGCTTACATTTTTGTAAGAAAACATTGCTCAAGGCTGTATGACAGGCAAAAATTAAGTGAAAATTATTTTGCGTACTTCTTTCAATATATGGGAGTTGACTACTCTGGTCTTCAGTCCCTACGCTTACAAACTACTTAAACTGACTTATGTTAAGGACAAAGAATACACCCATGCCCGTGGGAGGACTCGAACCTCCGACATGGAACAGCGGCGCGCTCCGCAACTAGAGTTATCGTGATTTAAAATTCTAATGTCGCGATCGAGGGGCGTCTGTTTTCACATCTACACATATACTCGTGCATTGTTCAATCGCGTCGGTCTAATATGAGTTTATTTTAATATGACTTATTCACTTCATTGGGTGTTAAGATACTAAGTCTTTCCTTATTTCATCTTTGAATCTTGCTTTTAAGGCGATTAAAGGTTGGTAATATTTTTACGTGTTACTGTATCATAATAACAGGGAGTAGAATGATCATTTGAAACGTATCTCTTATAACCACATTGCACCAGTCATGTAACATATTTGGAATGACAGTTTTGTCTTGGAGTGTTGTCTTTGAAGCAGTTTGAAGCGGTAGTTCTGGCATTAGTAGCAGATATTTCGTTTGATGCAGCTCTCCACCCTACTCTATCCTGAGCAAGCCTCTTCATCTCCTCATAAGAACGGCAACCTACATCCATTTGAATTTGCTTACTATATTCATCTCTTGGTCTCCCTCTGTGATTTTTACCCCACACACTTCACTCCAACGCTAAATTCACAGTTCCTTGATGTCTAAGAATGTGTCCTACCAGTCGATCCCTACTTCTAGTCTTTGAAAATTAACAACTGCAGGATCAGAAGTGACGCCTGTTCTTTCGGAACAGACGCCACATATATATATATATATATATATGCCGGTGACTGGCAGAGATCCTTTCGTTAGTGGGGAGGGGTGGGGATGTTTGTGGCCCTTACTCTTACGGAAATTAGTTCTGAAACTACGAGTTTGAGTACTATGGGCAGGGTAAAGTTGAGAATTTGTGTCTGATGGGACGCGTGCTTAGGTAGTCCTTGCAGGTGCGGTGATCACTGTGTGGTAGGGTAGGGGTCAGCGCAACTGCCTAGAAAGCAGGAGGTCCTGGTTCCAATCCCGGTTGGGTACACATTTTCAGCTTTGCCCCTTTGTTACTTGGGTAGTAAAACAACATATGATGATCGCAGTACAGAGGATACAAAATGCAGAATGGAAATGCGAAGAAAAGCGTTTTAGAAAAAGAGAAATTTGTTAAAATCGAATATTAATGTAAGTATAAGGAAGTCCTTTCTGAGGGCATTTGTGTGGAGTGTTGCCTTGTATGGGAGTGAAATATGGACGACAAACAGTGCGGACAGGAAGAGGATAGAGGCTTTTGAAATGTTACAGAAGAATGCTGAAGATTAGGTAGCTGGATTGCGTAATTAATGAGGCGGTACTGAACAGAATTGGGGAGAAAAGGAATTTCTGGCATACCTTAACTAACCGAAAACTCATTTACCACCTTTATTGTTTCTTTACCTAATCCAATTCCTTCAGCATCACCTGATTTTCTAAAAATGCACTCCATTACCCTAGTGTTCATCTTATGTGCTCCTTTCAACATACTATCCATTCCGTTCAGTCGCTCCTCCAGGTTCTTCGCAGTTGATGTCATAATATAATTACTGCAGCCATACCTTAGCAAAAGATCTTTCCGAGAACCCGAAGAAATTTTGGTCCTATGTTAAAACGATAAGCGGGTCAAAGCCCACTGTCCAGTCACTCGTTGATCATTCCGGGGCAGTAATAGAAGAAATCAAACGGAAAGGTGAAGTTCTAAATTTAACCTTTAAGAAATCTTTCACGCAGGAGGACCGCACAAATGTAACATCATTTGATCAACGTAATAATTCCGAAATGGAGGACACAGTAATAGGTATTTCCGGGGTAGAGAAGCAGCTGAGAGAGCTAAATACGAAAAAGTCTCCTGGTCCGGATGGAATACCAGTTCAGTTTTATCGCGATCGTGTGTTGTATACAACCTCAAGAATGTGTCAATAAAATTTTTCTCGGGGGAAAGCGCAGAAAAGATTTGTGAACGCCTGAACATTCGTTCGCTGTTAGTCGTGCAGATAGTACCTTCATACGGTGCTGGATCACAGAATAAGGAGCATACAGAAAGGAAACTCCCGCTGCTGTCTGTCGTCCAAAATTTAGTGCGCATGCGCGGATCGGCCATCTTGCAAAGCAGAAAACGTGTGATCCCTCCCTACACTGTGGTGTGGTAATGCGCCGTCTTTGTTTGTTAATTGTGTATTTTAACAGCCTGAATCGCATAAAAGTAAACAAGTATTTGGTACAGTGAAAAGAAAGAACTGTATGTCAGTAGTTGTAGCTGTTCCGTTTTTATTATGAGCAGCAATAAAAGAAAAGGCGGCCGATGGTGTTCAGCACCTAATTGCCGCAATAATTCTAATACAAATAAGGATATAAGTTTCTTCACCTCCCCAAAAGATGCTGAGCAGTAAGTGAACGTCGCTATATGTGCAGTGAAAGTTAAATGTTATCAGTTTCGAATGAGAGCAATGTGTGCATAATTATTAAAAGTAGCCTTGCTTCTTCTCTTGACGATAACTCTCGCTGTTGCTGTTGCTGCAGCAGTTCAACAGCATCGAAATGTTGAAATACATTTATATTTTATAAGTTTAACGTTGCAGGGAATAATATAAAATGAATGACAAAGTATAGTGCGTAAGTAGGCAGGTAAAATTTTTCTTACGGCATTGGAGGCTTAGTGTGCTAATGTTGGCAACGAATGCTCTTCGGATACTCAAACAAATAGATAAAGAGGAATAATTATTTTATGCTCTTCCTGCTCTGTGTTTGACAGATTCCTCTATATGCCCTTCTCCGATCAGTAAATTAATGATACTCCTAAAACAACTACAACTTTTATATGTGCCCAGACGTCATTAGTTCTGTGTAATCACGTTGTACTGCTAAGTCTGACTCAATAGCCGGCCGCGGTGGCCGAGGGGACTGAGGCGCTTCAGTCACTGCCTGCACGGCCACTACGGTCGGGGGTTCGAATCCCCCTCGGGCATGGATATTTGTGCCGTCCTTAGTTGTAGGTAGTTCATAAGTAGTTTGTAAGTTTAGGGACTGATGACCCCGAAGTTAAGTCCCTTAAGCTTCACAAACATTGGAACATTTTTTTGACTCAATATTTTGTGCGAATTTATTCGTGGCAAATAAAACCTGGCAGTTGTAAAGTCACTTTCTCGTTTATAACTAATTTCCCAAACAAAACTCCGCGTTATATGGGATTTTTCTAGAGATAAGTACCAAATAAAACGATCATCAATTCCACCGTACATTTTCGTAGTTGTATTAAAATTTAGGCCTATTTTTTCGGCGAATTACAATTAGGTGCAAGAAGAGGGCGCAAAATAGATGAGAGCATAATGAAAAGTCTTTTCCTTTCGTAAAAGTCGGTGAGATTAGCTGCAGCTCGTAAAACGCCCATTTCCAACCAAAGTACTCAGTGGCTAGTGGCTATAGTTCCGCGTTTACTGCTTTTCAATATCGCGTCGAGCGCAACGTTTGGCAACATACAGATCAAAGGCGCCGCCCCCAGCTTTCCCTTCTGTATGCTCACTATTCTGTGGCTGGATGGCATCGTGTTCGAATTTTCCAACATATCGCGAGATTCCCCGAACTGTGACGTAATTTGTTGGAACCGCCGGAGAACTGGCTGTAGCCGCGATGTGCGTCGCAGTAGCTGGCTGCAATTCGAGAGCTTTCCGTGCGCGCCGCGGTGTCCTTGTGGTCGCCCTCTATTGTTTACGGTGCTGCGCTGTTGAGAGGCAGCCGCGCGGCTAGTTCCGGCGTTCGCTGCCGCGGCGCTAGTGAGGCGGCCGCGTGGCGCCGCAGCGGAGCGCGCCTCAGTCGGCGTCCGACCGTCGAGGAGAGCACACGGCTGGTGTCTGCGAGGCGAGGCGGCAGCGGCAGCGGTGAGTCAGTGGTCACTGATGCTTCCCAGCCAGACGCGCTCATCTCAGCTGCTTTCTCCTTCACCCGCACTGCCTTACTGCTACTGTTCGTGGGAATTTTCGGCGGGGCATCCACAAAAACTACATTTCTATTCAAATACGCAGTGACGTAGCCAGGATATTGTCGAAAAGGGGGTCCGAATGGTTTAAGAGAAATTTACTAAGGCTCATTTTTTTGCATTTATTCTAAAAACAAACTTAGGCTAACATATTGGCCCACTTTAGGTTACGGTAGTAACACTAAAAGTGGGCCTTTGCGATCGTCGTTTGACAGCTCGAAATTTAAATGAAAATAACGGCTTAACTATTCATCTGACACGAAAATTGAATAACCCAATTTGTACAGGAGAAAATTCTCTACAACTTTGCCCTATTATGATTTTTCCATACCTCGTAGCGTTTCAAAGATATTTGCAAAAATAACGGCGATTTTGGGATGTCTGTCTGTCTCTCTCTCCGTCTGTCCGTAACGTGTTCCCTGTTTTTAAGACGAACCGTTCAACCGATCAGCGCTAAATTTTGCTGACATGATTGTAGGCCGCCAGAGACCAGAACCTCCCTTTTTCAAATTTTTCGTACAAGAAATACGGTACTAAAACTAAAAAAAGCCGCTTGTAATATAATTGTAATTGCAAACGAACGTTCATCTGACACGAAAATTGAATAACCTAATTGGTAGAGGAGAAAATTCTCTACAACTTAGCTCCCTTATGGTTTTTCCATATCTCGTATCGTTTGTGACATATTTGCAAAAATAACGGAGATTTGACATCCTCCATTGAATTAACCAAAACCAGCCGTTCGGAGAAATCACGTGACATTCCTCGCGTATTTAATGATTTTCTTACTGTAACTTACACGTTGTCATTTCAAAGCTACGGCACACTGAGGAATCGTACGATAAATGATAATCTAATGTCTACAAATGCCATATTAACTTCAGTTAACAACGGCCATCGATAGTATGAGATTAAAGAACTTTTATTGTGATTTAGATCCGTAGCGTAGTGGGCAAGGTGCTGGGCTATGGCGCGAAAGGCCGGTCGTTCGAAACCCGTCACTACCTACATTTTTTTCCTAAAAGGGTTTCAGACACTCTTATTAATTAATTTATTATTAATTAGATTATTATTTTGGTCCAAAATGTTTGCAAAAACTTATAATACTACAAATCTAGAGTCGGCCGTAAAACACATCAGTGCGATTATTTTTTTTTTTTAATATTTTAAGCACATAATTTACGTTTGTAAGACCTTACAAATACTGCAATATTTTATACACAAAATTGAAGGAAACTTTTCTTAAAAATTGTTTCAATATACGCCACCAGATCTTTCAGTTGTTACTCCAAACGAAGTCAGATAATCTGAATGAGAAGTGATTCTTTGTATTTGAACGCTGGCAACGACACGGTTGCATGTCACTAAGCTCACTGCCTGTCAGTCACGACTGTAGCTTGGTGTTTCGCAAAATCTGCATTAATTTTTGCATCGGTATAAATACCTTGTACATTGCTTTGGGAAGCGTAAGTCTATAATTTTATTTCCAAGATTATTGGTTCTTTTATGCCCGGTTTCTGGAAAACTGTAGTTACCGTGCCGTTAGCTACCGCCACGTTATAATTTAACCTGCCAGATAACTTCCTTGGGTTTCCCGTAGCTGATTTCAACGACCGTTAGTTAACTATGAGGTAACTGCGCCTTCTGTCGAAGCAAATAGTACGTCTCAACAGATAACAGATGGCACTACTAACGAAATTCGCAATTACTCGAATTTTATCGATTATTAAGTGAAATCGAACACGCGTATTAGTTTCTATAGCAGTTACGAGTTTTCTGTTTCTGTTTTCAAAGGCAATGGTCGACAAGCGAGGAAAAAAAAGACTCTATTTAAGAAAAATCTTTTGACCGACTTGATTTTAGAAAGAAAAGTAGTTATAGTAAATGAAAAGGCAGATGGTTTGACTATTATGGAAAAACAACACATCTTGGAAGTTGTCACAAAACTGTACAATTCGTTAAACAGACAGGAGAGAAAACGGTAAGGCAACCCAGAGAGCTGTATTCTTTTTTAAAGAAAAACAGGACAAACAACAACGAAGACAGGGTTAACAATAAAATCGTACGTATTATTTGTGTTGTCAACATATATTTTTATGAATTTAAGTTTTCCTCTTCTCACTATTCTGTGAATGTGACATTACTTTTCACAACACAGACTGATCAATTTACGTCCATCCATCCACCTATCCGAGCCCCACGTTGTAATAACAATTTAAAAAAAACACTAATTACTTGAAATATTGACTGATCGTAATGGCAATTGAATGGCAGAACACTATTGCAAAGGGAAGTACCTTTATGCTTAATTGAAAGTTTTATTATGAGAGCATAGCTTTGTGATTTGGGTGCGGTAAAATTTTACATCCAGATCGGCGATCGCGAGAGACGACGTTGGCCACTGTTGCTCGGTGTCGAGACGTTGCTTGACCAATCGCGAGGGAGATGCAGCTAATGCAAACGTTACCCGTTGTCAACATCATCTCTCGCGACCGCCGAGCTAAGTTTTCTTCTTTTGAACAACTGTCCGAAGCATCAGAAGAAAAAGAAGAAGACGGCGGTGACAACGATGAAGAAAGAATTTCCATTCTTCAGCTTCAAAAATTTTACAATTGTATGACAATTATACGGAACCCAGTCATAAAAACAAAATCAAATTGCTACTGTTAAATGACTTCTGGACTTGCGTTTGGAAGCCCAGTAGCGCTACGTAGCGGATATAGTTAAAACTAAAGTTAACTTGTAGGTAACCCCAGGGGAACGCGCATTTATCTTTAACGGACAGGTAACTATGGCTGTGACGGTAACTGTTGTTTCGGAAACCCATTTTGTACTTAACGGTCAGGTAACCCACTGATAACTATAACGGGACAGGTAACTACTGTTTCGGAAACCGGCCATTACTCTTATTGGCATTGCAACGTATCCATCAAAAAATGTTCAAATGTTTGTATAGCTTATGGGACTTAACTACCGGGTCATCAGTCCCTAAACTTACAAACTACTTATGAACTAACTAATACTAAGGACGGCACAAATATCCATGCCCGAGGGGGGATTCGAACCCCCGACCGTAATGGCCGTGCAGACCGTGACTGGAGCGCCTCAGTCCCCTCTGCCACCGCGGCCACATATCCTTCCTCCAGATAAAAAATTATTCTTAAACCCAGCTTTAAAAAGTATTACACATACTGAGTGAGGTGACTTATGATATACTGAAAAATTACCATTCCCAATAACGACTCCACTGCTGTGAATAGATAAATAAGCTATTATAGTAGTACGTATTTTAACTTACCAGAACGCTAGTGGACAAATGAAAGTCGGTTTTTCTCTTTTTTCTTGTTATCAACTTACTCATAATTGGAAACTTATCTTAACAGCACAAAAGCGGCAACATTCCACTGTGGTACTTATACATGACAATGATGGAGTAAGGCCAACAATGGACAACGGGTAAAGGAGTACTGGGCAATAGTCGATGCTGTTATCGATAATTAAAATCTATAGATGGCTTTGTTGACTGTCGATAGTGCGTATCCCTTCTTCGGCTTAGGACTGATTAGGGAATCACTCAGTTTCACTACACGGTAGCTAGATCGTGTCTTATTTCATTTAGTCCCTTCAGAGGTTCGAGTCCACCATCGAGCATTTGTGTGTGTGAGTGTGTGTGTGTGTGTGTGTGTGTTGTCGTTTGCATGATAGATGACAGGGGGAGTCCGTACCCCCAGCACCCCACCTTTGGCTGCGTCCTTGAAATATGTCATTCTAACTTCGCGTCTCTCTGCAGCTACACAATCGGCTGTTTGTTGTTCACTGTTCCACACTAATCCTACCTCACAGCCTTTGACGTCTTGTTAGGCCGACCACTTAACGTTTGTGAACGACACTCTACTTAACATTCATCAAGAAGTATAACGTATCTGTTTTCCGAAAATAGACGTCATCATCATATCATCATCATCATCATCATCATTAGAGACTGATTATGCCTTTAAGCGTTCAGTCTGGAGCATAGTACCTCTAATAAAATTCCTCCATGATCCCCTATTCAATGCTAACATTGATGCCTCGTCTGATGTTATGCCTTTTACTTCAAAATCATTCTGCACCGAATCTAAGTACTTTCTTTCTACCTCGACTCCTCTTACCCTCCGCTGCCGAGCTCATGAGTCTCTTAGGTAACCTTGCTTCTCCCATGGGTGTAACATGACCCCACCATATCAGTCTGTTCGCTCTAACTGCTTCATCTATGGTGTTCATTCCCAGTTTTTCTTTGATTTCCTCATTATGGACACCCTCCTGCCATTGTTCCCATCTATTAGTACCTGCAATCATTCTTGCTACTTTTCTATTTGTAACCTCTACCTTATGAATAAGGTAACCTGTATCCACACAACTTTCACTCCCATACAACAAAGTTGGTCGAAAGATAGAGCGGTTCACTGATAACTTAGTCTTGGTACTAACTTCCTTCTTGCAGAAGAGAGTAGATCTTAGCTGAGCCCTCACTGCATTAGCTTTGCTGCACCTCGATTACCAGTTCTTTCATTACGTTGCCATCCCAGGTACTTGAAACTGTCTACCTGTTCTACCTTTGTTCCTCCTATTTGGCACTCAATCTGATTAAATCTCTTTCCCACAGACATTACTTTCGTTTTGGACATGCTAATATTCATATCATAATCCTTGCACCTCTGATCGATCTCTGAAATATTAGTTTGCAACCTTTCAATCGAATCTGCCATTACAACTAAGTCATCCGCATATGCGAGACTGCTTATTTTGTTTTCCCTTATTTTAATCCCTCCCTGCCAGTCTACTGTTTTCAGCATATGATCCATAAATAGTATGAATAAGAGTTGTTACAGGTTACAGTCTTGTCTTACCCCTGAAACTACCCTGAACCATGAGCTTAATTTGCCGTCTACTCTAACTGCTGCCTGACAGTCTACATAAAGCCCTTTAATTGCCTGCAGAAGTTTGCCTCCTATTCCATAATCTTGTAGAACTGACAGTAGCTTCCTCCTAGGAACACGGTCATAAGCCTTTTCTAGATCTATGAAACATGGATACAATTCCCTGTTCCACTCGTAGCATTTTTCCATTACCTGCCGTTAAGCTACAGATCTGGTCCTGACAGCCTCTAAGAGGCCTAAACCCACACCGATTATCATGTGACTTGTTCTCCATTAATACTCGCACTCTCCTTTCAACAATACCTGAAAATATTTTGCCTACAGCGCTAATTAAAGAGCTACCTTGATAGTTGTTGCAATCTTTCCATGTTTGAAAATCGGCGTGATTACCACTTTCGTCCAGTCAGACGCAACCTGTCCCGATGCCCACGCCTTCTCAATTATCCTGTGTAGACTTGCATGATCAATTATAGATAGTTCGCTCATAACATGCTGCTTGTCTCATCAGTTTCACTATTTAAAGAAGTAACAGAAATGAAATTCAAGTTATTACAAAGCCCGCTAAAACGCTACACCTTATTAATTAAAACTACCGAGTTAAGATGCTGTGGTCCATCTGTGACACTCTCTTCTGCCGACGTTTCGTTGTCTACTGCAGGCAACCTCTTCAGGGATGGCTGCTAGGCGTGGGGGGTCCCGCTTTTATAGAACGCATAGAGGGCGCCACCACTTGTCACGTGCCGTCAAGCTACCTCTAACCTCTAATCAAATTGCGTGTTTATGGATTCGTGATTTCCTGCTAGAAAGTCACAGTACGTTGTAACTGACGGTAAGTCATCGAGTAGAACAGAAATAATATCTGGTGTTCCACAGGGAAGTGTTATAGCGCCGCTACTGTTTCTTATTTTTATAAACGACTAGATGACCCGGTAAACTTCGTATCACTTACCTTTTAATATAAACCATTCTAATTGAAATCATATGTGTATTAGACCCAGTAGCTTTATAAAGGCATTTGCTTTGAACGTAAAATGTGCAAAATTTTATCGCAATTGTACGAATGATAGTGATATCCTAAAGAAAAGAGCTCTTTCAGTTTTCCACAAATTTTCCTATTTTCTGGCCAACTTTTCCAAACGTTTACTTCACTCAAACCTTGCTCTCCCTCTGAACGTGCAATGTATAAACTTTTATCGCAGTCAGATGAATGGTATTGATATTTCATAGAAAAATCTCTTCTATTTTTTCTGTCTTTTCCAATTTCCGGGAAACTTTTTCAAATTTTTATTTCATAAGAACGTTACTCTTGCTTTGAACGTCAAATATGCAAAATTTTATCGCATCTAGACGAATGATATTGATATCCCATTGAGAAAAGCTCTTTCAGTTTCTCGCGAATTTCCAAATTTTTCGGGTATCTTTCCCAAATTTTTAGTTCTTAAGAAGGTTCATTTTTCGTTGAACGTTAAATGATCAAAATTTTGTCGCAAGCGGATGAACGGTTCTCAACTTATAGTATTGAGCACATTTAGAAACACACTGAAAAAGAAACTTGCTTCGAATTTTGCGACTTTCCATTTTAACTGTCTATTTCTTTTAGTGAAAACCTTTCCAAGACCATAATTAACAAAAGAATTACCCCTCTCCGTCGTGCGAATAGTCAGTTATAGTGCTGAATTCAATCTAAAACACATTGAAAACCGCACTTTCAGTTTCATTTTTCCAATTTTCCGGTAGATTACAAAAGAAAAAAAAATCATACAAACATCACCCTATCAAGTCGTACTAAAGTGATGCTGTTACAACCATGTATTGATAGTTTTGTATCCCAACTTCGTCGCCGCTTTTGTGTCCCAGCCTCGTCGTAGGTGTCGGTGGCCGAGTGGAACGAGACCGACACAGTAACAAAGACAGCACGCCGGGGCAGGTACGGAGGGGAGCAGCCAGAAACTACAAATACTAGAGTAAATTAGAAAGAGATATATATTGCACAGAATGTAACAATACTTAACTTTTACATAGTACTGCAGAATGTTGATACATAGTTATTAGAGGCCTGCCTAGTGCCTGTACAATAGCAAAGTCTTCACTGGTGCCTATCTGATTACGAAGGTCCTAACTCGTTGCTATCTCAGTCCGAAGTGCCAAGTCCTTCAGTGGTGGCCACGAGCGGCGTTGTCGCATAGGGCGCTCGTGGCTGTCGTCGTGAGAACGCCGCGCCGTGCGTGCCTGGCGGCGCGCGGCGAAAGTAAGTGGCGCGCACTTTGTACTTGTGCGACACCACACCCCTCCCCCCCAAACCACCGCGCCGTCGTGGCGTAGGGCTGAGGGCCACGGCGACGACACTGGGAGGAGGGCCTGGGCGGGGGCGTTACTGGTGGGACGGGCGTCGTAGCTGAGGCCGGGATCGAGACGCCGTCCGCGCCCCGGCATCCGCCTTGAGATCCTCCAGGGAACCCGCCGAAACCTGGGGAAGGGCGCCCGCCCCCGCCCAGAGGGAGCAGGTCATCTTCTTCTGAGGTGCGTGGCCCAAGCGGCGGCGGCACGCACGGTCCCGGAGTCCCTCTCGGTGACGCTGTCATCTGCGGCGGCGACAGCGGCGGCGTCGCGTCGATCTCCATTGGGACTATCTCGTAGTCCGGGGACGCTGGACCCGTTGACGAACGATGTGGTTGTGCTCCCTGGCGGTGAACTGGGTCTGGAATCAAGAAACCGGAGACAGGATCGCGCGGCCTGTGCAGGCGCAATTGGTTTGCGTGGCGCCGCAGCTCCGACCCTGTGGAAGAACGTACAACATACTTATTGCTACCGAGCACGCGCTGAACGGTGCCCGGCAGCCATGTCTTCTTGTTTCCAGCAAACACCCTGTACAGCACCGGCGTAGAAACCTGAAAACGCGTAGCGCCATACGAACCGACTCGGTGTGTGGGAGGCTGCAGCAGGTGAAGGAGAGTGCGGTGACGGCGGCCGTGTAGCAGCTCGGCAGGAGACGGGCCGTCACGTGGCATGCACCGATACGTAGACAGGAAAATTTGAAGAGGTTGCTGCCTGGAGTGCTGACCTTTCATCTTTTCCATGTGAGACTTGAATGTTCGAACGAAACGTTCTGCTTCACCATTGGACTGAGGGTGAAAAGGTGCGGTGGTGATGTGCTGAATGCCATTCACACGACAAAACTGTTGAAATTCCGCACTAACAAACTGAGGTCCATTGTCACTGACGATAGTTTCAGGCAAACCTTCGATGCAAAACACTGTTGTTAAGGCACTGATTGTACTAGACGCCGTCGTTGAGTTCATTGCAATCACGAAAGGAAACTTGCTGAAAGCGTCTACAACAATTAACCAGCGCGTATTCCAGAAAGTTCCGGCAAAGTCAATGTGTAAAGGTTGCCATTGTCCATTGGGGCGTGGCCAGTCTGAGAAACGTTGCGGAGGAGCCGCCTGATGCTCCGCACAAACAGTACACTGTGACGTCATGTCCTCTATCTGAGCGTCCATATCAACCCAGGTACAATGACGTCTGGCCAGTTGCTTTGTCCTAACAATGCCCCAATGTCCTTGATGCAGGAGGCGTAACACTTCACGTTGCAGGGAACGAGGAACAATCACTCTTGTTTGGTCGTTGTCGGTATGCAACAACAGTACACCCTGACTTAAAGATAATGCATGACGTTGTACAAAATAACGTCGAACCAGAGGCCGATCAATGTCTTTGGCTCTGGCAGGCCACCCTGAGCGAATAAAACGTGCTCCCACACTTAGGTCTGCATCCGCAGCTGTTTCCTGTGCAACCCGACGAGAGTTCAAAGGAAAGTCTGCGACAGCGGAAGCATCTCTGGAGTCTATCTGACAACATGCCATTTCTGAAGAATCAAATGATACATCCTGGCCAACCGGAAGTCGGGAAAGAGTGTCCGCGTTAGCATGTTTAGTGGTAGGTCGGTACAAAATCTCATACTGATAATTAGACAATATCAAGGACCATCTCTGAAGCTTTTGTGCCGTTCGTGGCGGAATTGGCTTTGTGGGTGAGAACAACGACGTGAGAGGCTTGTGGTCTGTCAACAAATAGAATTTTCTGCCATAGAGATAATGATGAAACTTTGTGACGCCGTAAATGATTGCTAAGGCCTCCTTTTCTATCTGACTGAATTCTGTTGCGTCGGCGTCAGTAGCTTGGATGCAAAGGCAATAGGACGATCATGACATCCAATACGATGTGACAGAACTGCACCCACACCGTACGACGAGGCGTCAACTGCTAGCACTACAGGCTTCTGTGGGTCAAAGGGAATCAAACATGCATCACTGAGTAGTGCAGACTTTAGTTTGTCAAAGGCAACCTGACAATCTTCGGACCATACAAAAGGAACATTCTTCCTACGTAAGTGATGCAGTGGAGCTGCAATCTGAGAGGCATTGGGAATAAACCTGAAATAATAGTTCAGCTTTCCCATTACTGCTTGCAATTCGTGCACATTCTTAGGAGGAGGCAAGTCTTTGATTGCTCGAAGATGTGACTGTAAGGGATGAATTCCTTGGGCATTAATCACATGGCCTAGGTACTCTATTTCAGTTTGAAAAAACGAACACTTTGCTTTATTACAACGTAGACCTGCTGCAGTCAAAACTTTGAAAAGGCACTCCAGGTTTGCTAAATGTTCTTCAACTGTACGTCCGGATACCACAATATCATCTAAATAGTTCGAACATTACGGTACAGAAACTGCCAGCTGTTCCAAAAAACGCTGAAAAATAGCGGGAGCGGAAGAACTGCCAAAGGGTAGGCGTTGAAATTGAAAAAGGCCCATGTGAGTATTAATGACGAAAAACTTTTTTGACTCGTCATCAAGTGGAATCTGTAAGTATGCCTCTGCTAAATCAATCTTGGAAAAGAAGCGAGACTGTCCTAATTTGTCCATCAGTTCCTCAGGTCTGGGCACAGGGTAAGTGTCTACAATTGTTTGACTGTTCACTGTTGATTTGAAGTCCGCACAGAGACGAAGTTTTCCTGACGGCTTCGGTATAATTACTATAGGCGAGGCCCACTGACTCGCAGAAACAGGAGAAATCACCCCACTATCTTGCCAACGTATCTTCGGCAATGGAATCACGCAATGCGATAGGCACTGGTCTAGCTTTACGAAATTTTGGAACTGCAGATTCTTTTAAAGTTACATGTGCCACGAAGTCTTTTGCACAACCTAGTTCAGGCGAAAACAGGTCACTATATTTGTCACACAATGCATTGATTTTATCCTGGGGCACTATTGACGAAATTTGAACACATCTCTTTGAATTGATAAACCAAACAAGTCAAAAGCATCTAGTCCAACAATGTTCTGTGTCGATTTGGCCTGAAGAACTACAAAAGCAACTGTTTTTGTTACACCATGAAAAGAGGCGGGCAGGCTACACGTTCCTAGCACGGGAATATTTTGACCTGTATAAGCTGTTAACACTTGCTGCGACGGCGACAATTTTGGCGAACCCAGAAGTTCATAAGTATCTTTATTAATTAATGTAACAGCGGAACCAGTATCAAGTTGAAATTGCACCGTCTTATTTTCTACGAAGAGAGTCACAAACAGTTTTTGCTTGCGGCGCTCGACAGGTGCGCGAATGTGGGCAACGTCTGCTACGGTTTGTTTGCTGCGTCTGCGCGGGCCGCGTAGTGAAGTAAGTGGCGCAGACTCGGCACGCAGCGGATTAACCACACTGTCACTAGATGACACTACCGCCGGATCGGCGTCCGCGCAATGCGAGGCTACTACAGAGTCACTAACTACTGCACTACACTTTTGAGTAGCTACTTTGTGTCTACTGTCACTAGCTACACAGTACTGGGCACTATTACAAGGAGCAGTTGCAGAAGGCACTATTTTCACTACAGGAATGCACTGTTCATAGTTATTTTGCTTGTCCCGAACCCTTTTCCGTTGCACTGTTTTACGCGCTCGTCGGCGCTTGCTACGTGGTGCACTATATAGTTTTGCCATAGGCGCAGAACTACTTTCTTGCAATTGAGATCCAAGGAAAGCACTGTCCAATTCCACAGCCCGTATAACATTTACATAATGAACTGTTCTCGCACTCTGCGAAGCACCGTTACTAACGGTACTGTTCTTTGAGTTTTTAATTTGCATACACACAGACTGTACATGTCCTGATTTGCCACATTGATAACAGGTTGCGTTGCGACTAGGGCAATGAGCACGCTTGTGGCAAGACACACACTGAGGGCAAGACTTACGAACATTTTTCTGAAATGAGCGTTGGCGCCCGTTATTCAAATCACTGTTTCTAACACGACGGGGCGACCTTTGTGTCGCACTTCTGCACTGGCTACTGTTCACTGTCTGTTCAGCACGGCCTGTAGAATTTAAAGAATCACAAGTGCTATACTGAGAACTACGGCTAGGAAAGCTTCCGTTACGGCGCACTGAATTTACACTGTGGCTTTGCATTTCGACATCTGCTAAGTCAAAAGTATCATGTGCTTCTATAAGCTGCAGTACACTGTCTAATGAGGGGTCAGACTGTTTCAGAATTGCTGCTCTAATTCTGGGGTCCTGAATATTCTGCGTAATCGCATCCCTCAACATCACATCACTATACGAAAGTCCACAAGAGCAAGTAAATTTACACTGGCGGGTTAAGCCCTTCAATTCCGTGATCCATTCTTGGTGTGACTGCTGCGGTAATTTTTTAAGTCTGAAAAATCGGTATCGTGCCGCAGTTACGAGAACTTTTCTCTCATAATGAGCATTTAGTGCCTCTACTATTTGTTCAAAGTCTACATCACGAGGAGATGCGTGAGGGAATAGTTTTTGCAGTAACACGAAAGTTTTGGGGCCCACCACAGACAATAAAAGATGCTTAACAGTCTGACCTGTAATTTGATGAGCCGCGACGAGTTCTTGAAACTGCGCCAGATAATCACTCCATTCTTCCTCACGTTCGTTGTATTGGCGAAACGTAGGAAGTGTTGCGGCGGCAGGTGTGGGCTGCTGAAGCGGCGGCTGTTGTTGTTGGTAAGCAGCCTGTGTCGTCAACTGCGACACGGCCTGCAGCAGTTGAGTGATTTGCGCCGTCTGTAACTGAATAATTTCCATTAAGTTTGGGTTCGGGGTAGTGGCCATGCTGACCGATTAGGCGCCGCGCATACAAGTAACTTATAACAAAACACAAATGCAATATGAAAGGAGGGCTCGCTCTGCAACAAAAAGGTCCACAAAATACGTAACAGAATATGTTCCCCCAAAAATCTTATAATAAGGGTGGGTGGGCGGGAGCAATTTTTGCGTGCTCCGACTGCTGCTGTCTGGCTGCTGTAAGCGGGCTGGTCCAAGGTTCTATCCCATCCTCGTCGCCACTTTTGTATCCCAACTTCGTCGCCGCTTTTGTGTCCCAGCCTCGTCGTAGGTGTCGGTGGCCGAGTGGAACGAGACCGACACGGTAACAAAGACAGCACGCCGGGGCAGGTACGGAGGGGAGCAGCCAGAAACTACAAATACTAGAGTAAATTAGAAAGAGATATATATTGCACAGAATGTAACAATACTTAACTTTTACATAGCACTGCAGAATGTTGATACATAGTTATTAGAGGCCTGCCTAGTGCCTGTACAATAGCAAAGTCTTCACTGGTGCCTATCTGATTACGAAGGTCCTAACTCGTTGCTATCTCAGTCCGAAGTGCCAAGTCCTTCAGTGGTGGCCACGAGCGGCGTTGTCGCAGAGGGCGCTCGTGGCTGTCGTCGTGAGAACGCCGCGCCGTGCGTGCCTGGCGGCGCGCGGCGAAAGTAAGTGGCGCGCACTTTGTACTTGTGCGACACCACAGATAGCTCACTGGAAAAAGCAGTTTCAGTTTTTCCCGATTTTCCTCTTTTCCCTACAACTTTTCCATATTTTATCACCGTTTAAACCCTCCCTGGACTTATACGAATATTTCAATACTAAAATCAGTCAAATCGGTTCAGCCGTTCTCGAGTTTTACCGAGACTAACGAACAGCAGTTCATATATAGATTTAGGCGAAAATCTGAGTAGCTCTCTTAGACGTTTCGCGGAAGATGCTGACTTTTATTGGTTAGTAAAGTCACTACAAGATCAAAAGCAACTGCAAAATGATTTAGATAAGGACATATTCATGGTGCAAAAATTTGCAGTTGACCGTTAATAGTGATATGTGTGTGGTCATCCATGTGACCACTAAGGAAACCCGTTAAAATTCAGTTACGTGATAGATCAGTCAAACCTACAGGCCATCAATTCTAATTAAATTGGAAGGAAGGCGAACCAAAGACTGTGTTTCATTGGCAGAACACTTAGAGGATTCAACATTTCTACTAAAGAAACTGCTTGCACCAAACTTGTGTATCCTGTTTTGGGGCATTGCTGCGCAGTGTGGGATCCACACCAGGTGGGACTGACTGCCGATTTACAGAAAGTTCAGAGAAGGGCATCTTGTTTTGTGTTATCTCGATGTAGGGGGGGGGGGGGTAGGTGTCACGGAAATGATGCACGAGTTGGGGTGGACATCATTAAAAGAAAGGCGTTATTTGTTGCGGCGAGGTCTAGTTGCGAAATTTCTCCCACCAACTTTCTCTTCAAAATGCGAACATGTTTTGTTAGCACCCACATAAGTAGGGAGACATGATCATCATAAGAGAAAGCAGATCGAGAAAAGAAAGATTTAGATGATCATTTTTCCAGCGATCTATTAGACAATGCAACTATAGAGAAATATCGTAAAAGTAGTTCGATGAACCCTATGCCACGCACTTAAATGTGTCTTGCAGAGTATCCCATGTAGATGTAGATCTCTCTCGATTGCAGGTAATCGATGCTGACATCACTGGTGCAAACAATGTACGCAACGAAACTTAAGGTCGAAGAACTTTTACAAGTGGACTTCGTCTTCTTATCCCGGGAGTTTTATTTAAAGAAGATGTCATCATTTGACTCTTACGATGCCTGTGACGTCACTGGACAGCACACTGCTCCTGCTTTCGCAGAGCTGTCAAGCTGATACCTAGGTTCGGAATTTACGCTTCGTAAAACGGTTTAAAATCCGCGTGTAACACCACATATGACAGACAAATCAATGAAACCTTGAAAGTTTCTTGCTTCTCCTTCTATCTTACAAAATTTACGTATGCTGTGTGTTTGAACTTGTTCTAGCTGAATGCCTTTGTACAACGTTATGTTAATCTGACTGCGTATTTTTAACTGTATTCTATGTGAATGTAAAGGTATTGCAAAACCCATCTGACTGCGTAATGTTAATTATAATGAGACACAAACTGCTAATTGTTTCTGTATGAAAATGTCGTATCAAAATTAACTGTCTGAAAATTACTGATAATAAAAATCACTGTGTTAATAATTCTGGCCCCAAAAACTTGTTTGTGACTGAACTAACAATCTTTAACGGAATGTAACGAACACAATATTTATCAATGCAATCTGACTCAGAGCAAACACTTGTTAACCAGAACACTGTATGAATTGTCCTACCCTGAAATCTATAAATCATACTGAACTGTAAGCTTGACAAAAACTGATTCTTTCTCACCTTCACTTACTGCACAAATCTGCGCAACACCGAACTGCTTCCTGCTGTACTAACTACTGGAAAGCTAACTACAGAAAACATCTATGGCACTTTTAATAAAAATGTGACGAGGGATAAACTGGTAATCTGTTTAAGAAACTCGAACTAATTATTAAAAATGAAATATCTGGTTTATTTTCTAGATGATGGAACTGCATGAAATTACTAACAATGTCATGTTTATGATTTTAAAACCTTTCAGGGAAAAATATAACTCAGATATTTAATCTGCCTGCAAAATTATTTTTAAACAAAGATAAACATTTCTTAACTGTTAATAAATTTAACTCGATTTACATAAACAATGTTACAACAATACCGTATTTCAAGAACACACTACACATGAAATTCCTATTTACAATCAAAACTTTTCCTAACACAGAAAGGGGTCCCTAGCATGAATCGTGAGACCACAAGCTAACAGCAAGTTCTTTCCCGACCGTTACTGTTACCATCAGTTCAGCCTAACAATGCGAAGTTGTGCCATAGAAACATGCCAAGTATTTCATGAAAAACTTAACCTTATTAAAACTTGAAAAGATCGTTTCTCAGCTTCATCTATACCTTTCGACTCCATATTCTAAACAAACAGCTTGGCTCAGCATTCAAGTCTCGAAATCTCATCTCCTCGGCTATCCCGCCGGAACGACAACTGCACACAACCACGGTCCCCACGCTTCTGCCATCTCACCCGCGCGCCTAGCAAAGTCTGTACTCTCAATAATCATAACCTTACTTCCCGGCAACAATACTATCACCGTCTCCAATATCGATAGTACTGCCATTGAAAAGTAAGTCTGCAACCAAAGATAAATGATCCATGCCTGAATAGCTTGACACTGGTCTCAAATTCGCGGTACATTTGAATATAATAATAACAACAACAAAATGTTTGTAAAGCTTATGGGACTTAACAACGGGGCCATCAGTCCCTAAACTTACAAACTACTTATGAACTAGCTAATACTAAGGACGGCACAAATATCCATGCCCGAGGGGGGATTCGAACCCCCGACCGTAGTGGCCGTGCAGACTGTGACTGACGCGCCGCAGTGCGCTCGGCCATCTGTTTAAGAAACTCGAACTAATTATTAAAAATGAAATATCTGGTTTATTTTCTAGATGATGGAACTGCATGAAATTACTAACAATGTCATGTTTATGATTTTAAAACCTTTCAGGGAAAAATATAACTCAGATATTTAATCTGCCTGCAAAATTATTTTTAAACAAAGATAAACATTTCTTAACTGTTAATAAATTTAACTCGATTTACATAAACAATTTTACAACAATACCGTATTTCAAGAACACACTACACATGAAATTCCTATTTACAATCAAAACTTTTCCTAACACAGAAAGGGGTCCCTAGCATGAATCGTGAGACCACAAGCTAACAGCAAGTTCTTTCCCGACCGTTACTGTTACCATCAGTTCAGCCTAACAATGCGAAGTTGTGCCATAGAAACATGCCAAGTATTTCATGAAAAACTTAACCTTATTAAAACTTGAAAAGATCGTTTCTCAGCTTCATCTATACCTTTCGACTCCATATTCTAAACAAACAGCTTGGCTCAGCATTCAAGTCTCGAAATCTCATCTCCTCGGCTATCCCGCCGGAACGACAACTGCACACAACCACGGTCCCCACGCTTCTGCCATCTCACCCGCGCGCCTAGCAAAGTCTGTACTCTCAATAATCATAACCTTACTTCCCGGCAACAATACTATCACCGTCTCCAATATCGATAGTACTGCCATTGAAAAGTAAGTCTGCAACCAAAGATAAATGATCCATGCCTGAATAGCTTGACACTGGTCTCAAATTCGCGGTACATTTGAATATAATAATAACAACAACAAAATGTTTGTAAAGCTTATGGGACTTAACAACGGGGCCATCAGTCCCTAAACTTACAAACTACTTATGAACTAGCTAATACTAAGGACGGCACAAATATCCATGCCCGAGGGGGGATTCGAACCCCCGACCGTAGTGGCCGTGCAGACTGTGACTGACGCGCCGCAGTGCGCTCGGCCACCGCGGCCGGCTACATTTGAATATGAAATGTATACCTTCCCATAGCAGGTATTTGGCAACCTCCCCAAAAAGCGGTGAGTTTTTCGAAGAATGAGAAGATACGTAAATCTGGTTGAGCACCATCATAGATCCAAAATTAACAGAAGTCACTTTGCACGTTTATATCTGTGCAGGGGACTACACAACAACGGCACGTGGATGGTAGCTTCTTCAGTTGCCAGATTGGCCCCCAGCGAACCACGTTTCGATTTTAAACCTTCAAACGGCTTGGCAGTTGAGCTGCAGATGCTTTGGATACTACAGACTACTGGGGGTTCACTTCTTTGAGTGCCGGACCTTGACAAGGGGAACACCAAGTATGGTACCAACGGAATTTGATGGGTCGCAGGTATGTTGCGAGGGAATTCCTCCAGACCATCAAGCTAAAAGGATTTGTTCCAATGGGCCTTGATTTCTAAGAAAATCGAGATCAAATTCGCAGCAAATTACTACACTTAACGTGTCTACTTATACATGGCGGTTACCGCTCAGCGAGACAGCGTGGTGTAATCGGCAAGGTGCGAGGCTGCCATGCAGGCGACCTGGGTCCCAGTCCCACATGGGTCTATTACTTTTCACAACTGTCTAATGATTGCGCATAATTATGTATTATTATAACCATTCTTATGTAAACGTTTGCAGTAAATGGTCAGGATAAAAACATGTAACATTCGCTCAATATGTTATGTATTGCGCCAGGCGCCGTGGCTCAGCGCGCCCGGTCAGAGGGCTCAACGCTCTCTGTAATCCTTCACCTCTCAACGATGTGAGGAGTCTCCAGGAACGACACGTGGTTCGGATTCCACGTTAAGCTGTAGGTCCCCTTTCCTTTCTCCGGTTGGATAACTGGGGTAGGCTAGGGACACGCAAGTCGCCGAAGTGGCGTCCAATTGAAAGACTTGCACCAGGCCAACGAGCCACACGAAATTATTATTATAGGCCGTACAACTTCGAGTGCAAGCTTTCTATAAAATTACCTAATTATTAAATGTATTTTGAAGACGTGGTATCATTAAGTAGATTTGACCTGTTTAAGTGAAATCCAACTACCGATACCGTGTTGTGGTATCCATTGCTACTTAAAAGTTAACTATGATTTAAGTGCTGAAGACTACAAGCAAGCATATATCGACTAGATCAGTGATTCCCCAAGTGGTCTATATAGAACCCCCCGGTGTCTACTCCAACCCGCAAGGGGTCCAGGTCAGTGGAAAAATAATTTGGGGGTCTATATGTTGTAAATGGGGTCTATGATAGCGGCTCACATTTAGGAAGGTCGCAACCAAAATGCAGAATTGTTCTGACAATACTGAAGCTTCATCCTCTGTATGTCACTATTCGCTTTATTGGCTAAACGAGAGGGTGGAGGAATTCTGAATTTTCAGTCTCTTGCTGCGGCCCGTAGTCAGTTTTGTGTGTGTGTGTGTTCAGACAATTATGACGTATATACTCTAACAAGCATTACTACACAAGTAAATCTAAAGATGCACATGTATTTCAATAGAGATAATATTACATTCTATTAAATGCAAATCTCCAAAGAGGACCTTGAGCTAACTTTTCAATTACGATACAATCAGCTACGTTACTGATTATTTTCAAAGCTCCACTACGTAAACTACTACCGCTTGCCCTTCTAGGAGTAGGACGAGTATCGGACGCTGCCCATGAAGGGCAGCAAATGTTTCGTCATTCATCAAGTGGTATATAAAAACAGATTGTGGGATGGTTGAATGTAGGCTTCTTCAGTTTTCCTTCATTTTGTGTAGCAGTTCGTAATGCACAGTTTAAGTCGTTTATTACATTAATTGAAAGAGCAGTCGAAGAAACATTGGTGAATGAACCTTTTTTATATACAGGGTGGTCAAAAAGTCATTATAAATTTGAAAACATAATAAATCAAGGAATAATGTAAATAGAGAGGTAAAAATTGACAGGCTTGGAATGACATGGCGTTTTATTAGAAAAAAAAAGTGTTGCTAGACGCGTGAAAGATCTGTTGCGCGCGTCGTTTGGTGATGATCGTGTGCTCAGCCGCCACTTTCGTCACGCTTGGCCTCCCAGGTCTCCAGACCTCAGTCCGTGCGATTGTAGGCTTTGGGGTTACCTGAAGTCACAAGTGTATCGTGATCGACCGATATCTCTAGGAATGCTGAAAGACAACATCCGACGCCAATGCCTCACCATAACTCCGGACATGCTTTAGAGTGCTGTTCACAGCATTATTCCTCGACTACAGCTATTGTTGAGATATTGAGCATTTTCTGTAAAGAACATCATCTTTGCTTTGTCTTAATTTGTTATGCTAATTATTACTTTTCTGATCAGGTGAAGCGCCATCTGTCGGACAAGTATTCGACTTTTTTGTTCTAAGAAAACCCAATTTCATTCCAAGCATGTGTGTCAATTTTTACCTCTGTACCTACATTATTCCGTGATTTATTAAGTTTTCAAATTTATACTGACTTTTTGATCACCCGGTATTTATACTCTGGGTGGTCTCGGGGTAGACCGCTCGACTGGAAACCGAATGGTCGAGGGTTTGAAAACCAGTCGGATCACGGAATTTTTCACTCTGCGTTTTAACCCAGCCTCTCAGCGATGTGAGAAGTCGCCAGATACAGTTGCCAATCTTCTTACAGAACGAACAAATAGGCTGGAAATCACTGAGAGAGGAGATTTAAGGTTAAACATAACAAAACTGAAACTAAATATTGATAATTTACCAAAATAGCACCAGGCACATCCGTCCCAGTAAAAGCCAGTCTGTATCAGTTTTGTTAAATATACATTTATGTCATTTAAATCAATAAATGTATGATACTTAACATCTTTATTTCCTTTTTTTCGCTCCACCCTTTTACAATTAAAGTTATCATAGTTAGTAGCACCATATCAGGTGCAAAAACACATTTGAAGTTAGGAATTCGTAAATAATTAAGTACATAAAAGACAGGGTGTCTACAAAGGGCAGAAAAAGTTGGCAAGGGTTGTATGAGCCCCTAACGACTGTTTTCTGCTTTTCCTATTTTATGGCATGATCATCTGCCTACGGCAAATATGCTATTGTATTTTTAATTTCTTTCAGCAGACATGTAAATTTTAACCTTTTTATCTCCTATTGTCTGAAGAAGGTATCCTTTGAGACACTGAAACCTGCGTTACATTCAGTTGTAACTAGCGCCTGAGAGCAGTAGTTGTTTATAACAGTCAACTTAAACTGAGATAAAGTAACCTAAGAACAACACAAATACCCATCCCCGAGGGGGGACTCGAACCCCGGACGGCGAACGGACGCGCGCACCGTATCACGGCGTACCAGTGCGCACGGCTAATCCGCCGCGGCTTAGAAAATTATCAGTGTTTTAAAAAACGGTTTCAGACACAAATATATTTCACAATTAGCGAAAGCACTTGTATATTTTTCACATCAAGGGCGACCACAAGAAGTTTTATTGCTCTTGAAAACAGAATTGACAGGTTCAAGGGCAGTAACCTAGGCGTTCTGAGATTGTGCTCCAGATTGCAGCATACGCCAGTTCCCCTGAGACCTGGTGACTCGTCCTCTAGCATTCATGTATACCTGTATTCGTAGTTTCGTAATGTCCACTAGACCATCAAGATATTCCCACTACTCAAAATGTTCAAATGTTTATATAGCTCATGGGACTTAACTACTAGATCATCAGTCCCTAAACTTACAATCTACTTATGAACTAGCTAATACTAAGGACGGCACAAATATCCATGCCCGAGGGGGGATTCGAACCCCCGACCGTAGTGGCCGTGCAGACCGTGACTGGCGCGCCGCAGTCCCCTCGGCCACCGCGGCCGGCCCCACTACTCGACGACGATTCGATATAGATATCTCTGGTTGGTTGGTGGGTCGATCCGGTCCCAGAATCGCCCTTTCCAATGTACTGCAGGCAGTGGCGGCGAGTTCTGTGGGTTCTCCACTTCAGTGAACCCCCGGAAAAAAGCTCGTCGTGAAAAAAGTAAATAAATAAAATAAAAAGGTTTTGCAGACTACCATTTTTCGTTTCGTTCTACTGTTAGATCATTTTGGATGCTTATGGCAAGCACAAGACGGCAAACCCTAGTCGCGACTGTGTATGTTTGGCTGTGGTACTACTGTTAGAGAAACACTGTATGTGGTCGGTTTATAGTAGACTTGCGCATAATGGTTCGCGATCTGGAGCGCTCCCTATAGTGCGTGACTCTGCCGCGAACTAGTTCGTTCTTTTAGTTCGTCCACTCCCAGTGACGGCTGAGCGGCATGGTCTGCTCATGCAGGTGAAGGGGGAAGTTCCCCCTCCTAGCTGCTTCATGCGCTTGCTGCTTGAGCCGCTAACGATATCACGCAAACCAAAAGAAACAGTTTGTGGATAATTTCTCGCGTTTAAGTTTAGAGTTATCTCTATATCTTGACATTATGGAATTTATTAGTCAGATATTGAAGAGTGCAGAATACTTCAAGACAGAAATTTTGTAGCACTGAACTATGTAATGTAGCAGGCATACGCTTACCTCGAAATGACTCATCAGCAGAAGGAACACGTGATTTTGAATTCTGCTACTCGCCCTCTCGCTATTTCCCGTCGATCTTCGGAAAAGAATCCAACGAACTAAGAAGCGAGATACGCTTGGCATAATAGTTCGCTATCGTGCTTATTTTAGTTCGCGCCCGGTAGCTCTCCTTGTAGTTCGCAGCTTGGCCGCGAAGTAGGTCGCTCTTTTTAGTTCGTCCTCTCTTTTTAGTTCGTCCGCTCTTTTAGTTCGTCCGGTCTTTTAGATCGTCCGCTCTTTTAGTTCGTCCGCTCTTTTAGTTCGTCCGCTCTTTTTTTGGGCAATCAGACATCAAATACTTAAGCAAATAAACCAGTTATTTATGGTTGATACTATGGTATTCAACTACTTTGCATACAGAGCACTCATAGTACTTTATTTTTAAAATGGATTTCTTGTGGCAGTGAACTATGAAACTGCAGCTGAGCTGAATCTCGGCTCGAACTGGCAGAAGGGAATCACGCGATCAGCCCGGTCTCGCGTCCTCTCGCTGTTCGCCGCCAGTTCAAATGTTTGTTAAGCTTATGGGACTTAACTACGGGGTTATCAGTCCCTAAACTTACAAACTACTTATGAACTACTTACGAACTAGGACGGCACAAATATCCATGCCCGAGGGGGGATTCGAACCCCCGACCGTAGTGGCCGTGCTGACCGTGACTGGAGCGCCTCAGTCACCTCGGCCACCGCGGTCGGCTCGCCGCCAGTCTTCAGAAAAGGAGCGGGCGAACTAACAGGCGAGGGATCTGCGAACTAGTTCGCGTAGTTCACCTGTGGGAGCGTTCTTCCGAACTACACAAGACTAGCGCAGTGTGACAATGCACATGCGCAGCTGGGGTCCAAATTCGCTCCTGAACCCCCTTGGAGGCAGCATATGGGCGCTCCCGCGGCAGGGAGGGGCGAGGGGAAACGCCGCTTTTAACATTGGCGATGGAGCTGGTAGAGTCGCCAGCTCCTGGCTAATCGAGCTCTGGCGGTTACACAGGAATGGTCCTGAAGCAAAGATCATGGAGCTACTGCGCACCTTTCAGGAGGACAACACAGAACGCTGTACTGGATCCTAACGGCCTCGTATCACTAGCAGTGGAGATGACAGGCATCTTATCCGCATGGCTGTAACGGATCGTGCAACCACGTCTCGATCCCTGAGTCAACAGATAGGGACGTTTGCAAGACACAACCATCTGCACGAAGAGTTCGACGTTTGCAGTAGCATGGACTATCATCTTAGAGGCCATGGCTGCAGTTACCCTTGACGCTGTATCACAGACAGGAGCGCCAGCGATGGTGTACGCGACGACGAACCTGGGTGCACGAATGGCAAAACGTCATTTTTTCGGATGAATCCACGGTCTGTTTACAGCATCATGATGGTCGCAATCGTGTTTGGCACCCTCGCGGTGAACGCATATGGGTAGCGTGTATTCGTCATCGCCATACTGGCGTATCACCCAGCGTGATGGTATGGGGTGCCATTGGTTACACGTCTTGGTCACCCATTGTTCGCATCGACCGCACTGTGAACAGTGGCCGTTACATTTCAGATGTGTTACGACCCATGGAACTATCCTTCATTCGATCCCTGCGAAACCCTACATTTCAGCAGGATAATGCACGACCGCATGTTGCAGGTCCTGTACGGTTTATGTATACGGAAAATGTTCGACTGCTGCCCTGGCCAGCACAATCTCCAGATCTCTCACCAGTTGATAACGTCTGATCAATGGTGGCCGAGTAATTGGCTCATCACAATACGCTAGTCACTAATCTTGATGAACTGTGGTATCGTGTTGAAGCTGCATGAGCATCTGTACCTGTACGCGCCATCCAAGCACTGTTTGACTCAATGCCCATGCGCATCAAGGCCGTTATTACGGCCAGAGGTGGTTATTCTGGGTACTGATTTCTCAGGATCTATGCACGTAAATAGCGTGAAAATGTAATGATGTGTTACTTCTAGTATAATATATTTGTCCAATGAATGCCCGTTTATCATCTGCATTTCTTATCAGTGTAGCAATTTTAATGTCCAGTTGTGTACATTAATGTTACAACCATCTCCGGCAATCCTGATTTAGGTTTTCAATGATTTCCCTAAATCACTCCAGGATTTCAAAGGGCACGGCCTATTTCCTTCCTCATCCGTACCCAAACACCCCGAACGTAAGCTCCGTCTCTAGTGACCACGCTGTCGACTGAGCTCCCTTCCCTGCCATTTACTGCCGGAGATATCGATATCATCTCAGTGTTATTCTTACGGCTTTCTCGGTGAGAATTAGTCGTCAAACTACTTCGTTAGGCAGTCGTGGAACTCTTGTCCAGTAGGCCTTCAAAGTTCAATAAAACCTTGCCGCCTCAAGGCCGGCAGAGGCAATAAAAGTACGCCCAGCGTGAAAACTTGTTCCCACAAGATGCTACAGGCATCGCTACGTATACTTGCAAATTACTTAAACTAACTTACACTGACAACATCACATACACGTGCCCGAAGGAGGACTCGCCCAGTCCGTAGCAGGACGCCTCATACCACGCGGTCATTCCGCGCACCTGTCTAAGATAATGCGACTGTTACACCTCTGCTACCATACGGCGATGGCTTTCTTCAGTCATACCTCTTAAAAGCATTTTATTTAGAAGAGTAAGCATGTCGAAACACCTTCCCATACAATAAACGTATTAGGGTCTAGCTGAAAACACGGCGTTGCCCGGATATTTATTTATTTATTTCTGTCATTTTTCTGGTATACATTCATTTATATAAGGGCTGTTTGTCTGTAAAATCTCTTGGGAATACAATTAATAGTAAAAAAGTAATAGATTAAAAATTGGTGCGTGATGGGGCGGTTTTACATGAACGTTACTGTTTACGTGCTCATATCGCATGAACTATATGTCGTACTATGATACTATTTAGATGGTACACTGAACTATATGCGTGTATACTGTCTGTAAAATTTGCTGCGGCTAAAATTTGTAGTGTACAAATTACAAATTGTAACGTCATACCGAAAGCCGTAGTTTTAGTCCATGAACAGCGGAAAGTTACTGTTTACGTGGTCATATCTCATGAACTACGTGTCGGAATGTGATACAATTTCGAAGGTACATTCCACTATATATGTGTATACTGCCTGCAAAATTTCCTGTCGCTACAATTTGTAGTGTTCAAATTATAAATTGTAACGTCATACCAAGAGCCGTAGTTTCATTCCATAAACAGCGGAAAAGTAGTAAGTGAGAAACTTTTTTCCTTTCATCATTTTACTATGGTTCCCAGCGAGAAAAAGTTTAATAAAGGTTTGAAATTATGTTTACAGTTTGTTGCAAGTCACCAAGTACTGTCATTCTCATACAGTGTATTTCGAAAGTCTCGTCGCCTTATGCGGCATTTTTTGTCATTTCTATTGGTTATTATGTAATATCTTTTGAACCATGTGCCGTATGTGATTCTTACCCATGCAGCAGTTGTTACCTCACGGTAGGGAATGTGTGTACCAAATTTGGTTGAAATTGGTACAATGGTTTCGGAGAAAATGAGCAGCATTGTCGCAAAATGCAGCAGTTTCTCACGCATCTCATTGTTTATGACGTCATATCTTGTGAAATATATCGTATGTGATTCTTACACTTACGGCGACCGTCCTCATGGATTGAAGCTTACGTGTACAAAATGTCATAAAGATTGGAACAAAACTGTAGATTTGTATGCAACACGTACAAAACATACGGACACTCTGCTTTATATATTAGATCCTGCACACATATGTGTCAGTAGTTACTAACCCGACGTCGTGCTACTTTCATCTCTCCAAAAACAGCTATTCTCCATTTTAACGGGAGGGTCCACCCTTGAAGTTTCAATGTTGAATCAAGACTATTTTATATGGCAAGAAATCGCCTATCTTCTAGACGGCAGGTCCTCCTAGACGTACAGATTATGCTGTGAACAGTAATAATGAGGAAAGTAAAATCCACATTCTTCCAGTCTTAGCTGCAGGAAACAACGAGTGAATTGCTCAGTATCGAGAGAGATAGGAGGGGCCGCGGTGGAGTAGCCGAGCGGTCTTAGGCACCTCTTTGCTAAGCGCGCCGTTGCTCGCCGTAGGAGGTTCGAGTCCTCCCTGGGGCATGTGTGTGTGTGTGTGTGTGTGTGTGTATGTGTGTGTGTGTGTTTGTCCTTAGGTTAGTTTAGCTTAGTTTAACTTCAATTACGCGATAAATCAGTCAAACCTTAAGGTCGTAAATTCTACCAAATACCTAGGAGTTACAATTACGAACAACTTTGACTGGAGAGAACACATAGAAAATATTGTGGGGAAGGCGAACCAAAGGTTACGTTTCATTGGCAGAACGCTTAGACGATGCACCAGCTCCACCAAAGAGACTGCCTACATCACACTTGTGCGTCCTCTCTTGGAGTACTGTTGCCCCTTGTGGGACCCTCACCAGGTGGGACTGACGGAAGATATTGAGAAGGTTCAGAGAAGGGCAGCTCGTTTTGTTTTATCACGTTACGGGGGGGAAAGCGTCACGGAAATGTTGCACGAATTGGGGTGGAAATCATTAAAAGAAAGACGTTATTCATTGCGGCGTGATCTGTTTGCGAAGTTTCAATCACCGACTTTTAGTTCTGAATGTGAAAATATTTTGCTAGCACCCACCTACTTAGGGAGACATGACCATCCCAATAAAATAAGAGAAATCAGATCGAAAACGGAACGATTTAGGTGTTCTTTCTTCCCGCGCGCTATTAGAGAATGGAACGGTAGAGAAAAGTTATGAAGGTGGTTAATGAACCCTCTGCCAGGCACTTAAATGTGATTTGCAGAGTATCGATGTAGATGTAGATGTAGATGAAGTAGTTTGTGAGCTACGAACTGATGACCACGCAGTTTGCTCCGATAGATTTACAAACATTTGAATTTGAGATAAAAAGGGGGGGGGGGTCTTTGGGACCTCGTAGCTCTTGCATACAAACAATTTCAAAAATTTAAGAATGCACTTCCATTACATGCATGAGAAGTCATAACATTTGTTACAAACGCGAATATAAAAATTTACATAAAATAACGGAATGGATCATACTATTGAAAAACAGCACCCTGTTATTGTTATTAACATAATACTGCAGAACATAGTGCTGCTTCATAAAGAAGAAGTATTAGATAGCATTACAAATGTAAAAGATGCAACAACCAAATATGTAAGTATCTCTCATTATTCGAGCCCTCAACCGTTACGTCGCAACACACATGTCTGTAAAAATATGACCACAGTAAACACATTCCAGAACAGGCTTTGAAATCTAGTTATACACTCCTGGCGATTAAAATTGCCACACCACGAAGATGACGTGCTACGGACACAGCAAGAAGATGCTATGATATGCAAATGATTAGCTTTTTACAGCATTAACACAAGGTTGGCGCCGGTGACCACACCTACAACTTGCTGACATGAGGAAAGTTTCCAACCGATTTCTCATACACAAACAGCACTTGACCGGCGTTGCCTGGTGAAACGTTGTTGTGATGCCTCATATGAGGAGAAAAGCGTACCATCACGTTTCCGACTTTGATAAAGGTCGGATTATAGGCTATCGTGATTGCGGTTTATCGTATCACGACATTGCTGCTCGCGTTTGTCGCGATCCAATGACTGTTAGCAGAATATGTAATCGGTGGGCTCATCGACATGCTGGATCCCAACTGCCTTGTATCATTAGCAGAAGAGATGACAGCATATTATCCGCTTGGCTGTAACGGATCGTGCAGCCACGTCTTGATCCCTGAGTCAATAGATGCACGACAACAACCATCTGCACGAACAGTTCGATGACGTCTGCAGCAGCATGGACTACCAGCTCGGAGACCATGGCTGCGGTTACCCTTGGCGCTGCATCACAGACAGGAGCGCCTGCGATGGTGTACGCAACGACGAACCTGGGTGCACGAATGGCAAAACGTCATTTTCTCGGATGAATCCAGATTCTGTTTACAGCAGCATGATGGTCGCATCCGTGTTTGGCGACATCGCGGTGAACGCGCATTGGGAGCCCGTATTCGTCATTGCCATGCTGGCGTATCACCCGGCGTGATGGTATGGTGTGCCATTGGTGACACGTCTCGGTCACCTCTTGTTCGCATTGACGGCACTTTGAAGAGTGGCCGTTACATTACAGATGTGTTACGACCCGTGGCTCTACCCTTCATTCGATCCCTGCATTTCAGCACGATAATGCTCCATCGCATGTTGCAGGTCCTGTATGGGTCTTTCTGGATACGGAAAATGTTCGACTGCTGCCCTGGCCAGCACATTCTCCAGATCTCTCACCAATTTAAAATGTCTGGTCAATGGTGGCCCAGCAACTGGCTCGTCACAATATGCCAGTCACTAATTTTGATGAACTGTGGTGTCATGTTGAAGCTGCATGGGCATCTGTACCTGTACACGCCATCCAAGCTCTGTTTGACTCAATGCCCAGGCGTATAAAGGCGAGAGGTGGTTGTTCTGGTTACTGATTTCTCAGGATCTATGCAGCCAAATTGCGTGAAAATGTAATGAAATGTCAGTTCTAGTATAATATATTTGCCCAATGAATACCCGTTTATCATCTGCATTTCATCTTGGTGCAGCAATTTTAGTGGCCAGTAGTGTATTAAATAACATTTACTTTTAGCTTGTGTTTATGATAAAGCTGCATCGAATCGATCCTTTCAAACGTTGTACTGTAACAGAAGGCAAGTTGTACAATGAGACAATCGCAATAGTGAAATAAATACGGAGAAGCGGAGAGGCAGACTGCATAGGAGGCGCGTCCACCTCCATGGGTAGGATCTCGTAGTCCGGGCCCGCTGGACCCGTCGGCGAGCGATGTGGCTGTGCTCCCTGGCGGTGAACTGGGTATGGAATCAAGAAACCAGAGATAGGATCGCGCGGCCTGTGCAGGAGCAATTGGTTTGCGTGACGCCGCAGCTCCGACCCTGTGGAAGAACGTACAACATACATATTGCGACCGAGAAAACGCTGAATGGTGCCCGGTAATCATGTCTTCTTGTTTTCAGCAACCCTGTACAGCACCGGCGTAGAAACCTGAAAACGCGTAGCGCCATACGAACCGACTCGGTGTGTGGGAGGCTGCAGCAGGTGAAGGAGAGTGCGGTGACGGCGGCCGTGTAGCAGCTCGGCAGGAGACGGGCCGTCACGTGGCATGCACCGATACGTAGACAGGAAAATTTGAAGAGGTTGCTGCCTGGAGTGCTGACCTTTCATCTTTTCCATGTGAGACTTGAATGTTCGAACGAAACATTCTGCTTCACCATTGGACTGAGGGTGAAAAGGTGCGGTGGTGATGTGCTGAATGCCATTCACACGACAAAACTGTTGAAATTCCGCACTAACAAACTGAGGTCCATTGTCACTGACGATAGTTTCAGGCAAACCTTCGATGCAAAACACTGTTGTTAAGGCACTGATTGTACTAGACGCCGTCGTTGAGTTCATTGCAATCACGAAAGGAAACTTGCTGAAAGCGTCTACAACAATTAACCAGCGCGTATTCCAGAAAGTTCCAGCAAAGTCAATGTGTAAAGGTTGCCATTGTCCATTGGGGCGTGGCCAGTCTGAGAAACGTTGCGGAGGAGCCGCCTGATGCTCCGCACAAACTGTACACTGTGACGTCATGCTCTCTATCTGGGCGTCCATACCTACCCAGGTACAATGACATCTGGCCAGTTGCTTTGTCCTAACAATACCCCAATGTCATTAGTTGCGTGATTTGCGCCGTCTGTAACTGAATAATTTCCATTAAGTTTGGGTTCGGGGTAGTGGCCATGCTGACCGATTAGGCGCCGCGCATACACGTAACTGATAACAAAACACAAATGCAATGTGAAAGAGGACGCTCTGCCACAAAAAGGTCCACAAAACATGGAACAGAATATCTTCCCCCAAAATTCTTATAATAAGGGTGGGTGGGCGGGAGCAATTTCTGCGTGCTCCGACTGCTGCTGTCTGGCTGCTGCAAGCGGGCTGGTCCACGGTTCTTCTATCGCTCCTCGTCGCCACTTTTGTGTCCCAGCCTCGTCGCCGCTTTTTGTCTCGTTTCCGCCGGTTGTCATAGGTGTCGGTGGCCGAGTAGGAAGACCGACACAGGAATAAAGGATGCACGCTTGTGCAGGTAGGAGGTGACCAGCCAGTGGGACAGCAGAAACTAGAAACACTAGAGTAAATTAGAACGAGATATATATTGCACAGAATTTATACAATACTTAACTTTTACATAGCTCAGTACTGCAGAATGCTGATACATAGTTCTGCTAGAGGCCTGCCTAGTGCCTGTCCGATAGCCAAGTCTTCTCTGGTGCCTATCTGATTCCGAAGTGTTAACTGGTTCCTTTCTCAGTCCCAAGTGAACGATCCAGTTCAGTGGTGGCCACGAGCGGAGTTGCAGCAGAGGGCGCTCGTGGCTGACGTCGTAAGAACGCCGTGCCGTGCGTGCATGGCGGCGCGCGGCGAAAGTAGGTGGCGCGCACTTTAGACATGTGCGACACCACACTTGTCCTCTTTTTTGGCCTCTGAAAATGGTCCGGCCGGGTTTTTAACAAAATGGGGAAATGTCCTCTTTTTTGCGTTGTGCAATTCTTCAACTTGAAGGTGCGTAAATATAACTCTCTGAACTGTCACAATCACTAACTCTTTTGTGAAACAATGTCTTTTTCCTCGTTTCTGTGCCGTGTTGCTCTGAGGTCAAGCTACTGCGTAACAATTGAAATAATTGGCGTGGCAGTTGTCGGGGAATACGAGCTTGGATGCGGCCAATTACAGACATACGTCTGCACCAATGTAAGACAGTGCAATACACATATTATGTATAAGATGAAACTCCCCCTTCCCGTTTCTCCGGTCGGAGTGTTGTGTGCCGCGGTGGAGTAGCCGAGCGGTTGCTCGCCGTCGGAGGTTCGAGTCCTCCTAGGGCATGGGTGTGTGTGTGTGATGTGCTTAGGTTAGTTTACCTAGGTTTAAGTAGTTTGTAAGCTACGGACTGATGACCACGCAGTTTGGTCCGATAGATTTACAAACATTTTGAGTGTTGTGTGACCCTCAAAAATAAGACGTTCAGTCTGTCGTGCTGGGACTCGGCAGTTCTGTGTGATGTCTGTCAACCACACTTACGACTTTAAGATCAAAAGCTAGTGCAATGTTTGTTACTCATAAGTTAAAACCTTATTCAGAACTTCATACAAATAAGGTCAGATGCCACAGTCACCATTCGCCTCTTTAAGACCAAAGAGATAACTACATAAACAGTGATTTGAAAAAAAAAATCGATTTAAAGCTTTCGTCCGAAAAACTGAGTAGTTTTTAATAATTAATTGCGAGTCTTTGTACGGTGAATAAACTTAGTATTTTCAAATGTTCAAATGTTTGTATAGCTTATGGGACTTAACTACGGGGTCATCAATCCCTAAACTTACAAACTACTTATCAACTACCTTATACTAAGGACGGCATAAATATCCATGCCCGAGGGGGGATTCGAACCCCCGTCCGTAGTGGCCGTGCACACCGTGACTGTAGCGCCTCAATCCCCTCGGCCACCGCGGCCGGCCTTTGTATTTTATTCATTGCTGTTTTCACCTAGGCCTTACATATTCCATTCACTCACTAGAACCTAGATGCTAATCATGTATATAATCACGTCGGTCTGATCCGAAATGGGAACATAACTATATCAAGGAACGCTTAGATAATTTTTACAGTTACGATTTCCGTAAATGATGCATCGTAATAACTTTCAGGTGAAAACAGGGGTGATCGGTAAAGTATAAGTATGGAAAAATGTTCAGCACTTAAGACGATAATTACAAGTGGTGATGTGATGAAATATCAGGGTTTCACTGCTGTGTAGTCCTGTAATTCGTTCCTAGGGTCTCAAAATTTATGGTTCTTAATTTGTAAGGAGATGAACAAATTGCGTAAGATGTATTACAAAGAAGACTCTGATAATACAGTAGAGACATCACTAGTACTTGAGTTGTCAATACGAAAGAGAGAGGTCCTTTTATCTATATCTACAAATGTGCATATCTATTCGATGTACGTTTATCCCATCTGAACCACAAGACATAAAGATCCCATCTGAACCACAAGACATAAAGAGCTAAAATTTTGTACAGTTACTAATGTCTACCCGGGGAAGGCTTTAGGCACGGCTTTATGGCGATCGGATATATATATATATATATATATATATATATATATATATATATATATATATATATATATATATATATATATTCTTTGAAAATGGTTTTATTGGTTGCATTGTAGCTTGAGGGTTGATAATAAAAGAGTGGAGTATATTGGGATGGAAAGTTATCGGTGTATATAAAATTGTACATGTGTGTGTGTTAATATTTCGCTATGCAGCGATAACTACAGAACGCAAACGAATGGTCTGTGTATAATTGTTGTCCGAAGTGTCCCGTTGTACACCATAGCTAGGGTTGCCAGACTCGAGGCAGGCCCGGAGACCAGACGTGTCCCCCTCCCCCTTGGCCAATGACTCACCCCCCCCCCCCCCCCGCAAAACTGCGACCAACTCCCCCTCCCCCCAACCAGGATTACACGTGAATTCTAAAAGGAAAAAAAAATGCCTAATGAAAACGGCACATTTTGCTTTAATTCGCTTAGTAACTTCTCTTTTTGTTCGGCCGCATCTTACTTTCGTTGCCACTGAGGAATCTCTAAAAACATAAGGATGTAGCTTATTACCACAATATTGAGAATTGTAAGAATGGTGGTGTTTCACACCATGGTAAGTCAAAGTTAATTCCGTTGCAGTGACTTCGTCGTCTTCTGCAGAAAATTGATTCTTCTTTTGTGTGGTAATATTCGCTTTGTGTCTTTCTGGTTGTAAATGTTTATTCACAGCTTTCACTCCGTCGTACTTAACAGTAAATGAGATATTGCATATTCTTCACTTACACATACACTCATCAGTATCGACTTTTTGTAGCCACTCTTTATAATTTTCTTCCTGCAACCATTCTTCACGGAACGAACTTAGATATCGTCTCTTCATTTCACTCACTAATCTAAGTTAATGTAAGCTTGTCTGTTCACACACGATCCGAGTATTCCAAAAATTGCCGGTAGACTGATAACAATGAACGAACGAACACAAATAATAGACGTCGCCATTTGACACGTTGCCGCAACAGTGTTTGCTTAATAATGTGCTAGCCGATTACTACCGACACAACAATGAATAGTTTTCAGAGGAAGAATAGAAAAGTAGCGTTTTGTTGCAATAAGAAATTAACATTTATATAAAGTTATTCATAATTACTAGAGAGGAGCCGGCCGGGAATGGCCGAGCGCACTGAGGCGTCTTGCCACGGTGCGCGAAGCTGCTCCCGCCAGAGGTTCGAATCCCCCCTAGGGCATGGGTGTTGTGTTCGTTAAGTTCGATGTAGATCGTCGCTACATGAACATAGTAAAGCGTGGTAAAAAAAAAGTTAGGATGAAGGTTACATTCAAGCCCGGAGATGAGAGTCATTGGCCCGTAGACCCGAAGAACTCATTTCAAACCCGGGCACTCCGGGCGGCGCCCGGAGATCTGGCAACCCTAACCATAGCAGTTCCACGCCGATAGCTATAAGGGGGTGGAAGATATGGTGGTTGAAAGTCGTCAAATTATTTAAAAAAATCGGATTGAAGGCAGGCGGTGACGTTTGCGATTCTATAGCAAGGAGATTACATATAGCGAAACGTGATGCCACAGACCATATGTTTGGTCTATGCGTGCTACAATGTCTTCAGCTCTTCCTCGGTAAGGATAAGCATACGAGTAAGGAAATGTAAGAATAAATAAAAAAAGTAGTAAAAAATAAATTTCTTTTAATACATCTCTTTAAAAAAATCGATTTGACGTTTCGCGCATTACATCCAGTGATCGATCTGTGATATTATTACAGTCATTATTGTTGAATTTCGTGATTGGATTCTTCGAAACCAGTGTATTGTTACGTGTGATTTGATCTTATAGCACACTACTGAAAGATGGCTTATCTGTCATAGTCAACCAACACGCGAGCGGAGCCGCGGGTTTAAACTAGTGAATCTATAAATGTCCTCTTTTCTGCAGACGGACATCTGGTAACCCTAACTATGTGTAAAAATTGAACTAAATAACACTATTGTTGTGTGCTGGCGCCGCTGCCCTGCTAAGCAGCGGGTCGCCGCATATTAACAATGGGCCCATAACTTCAGCTCAGCAGTGACAACAGCGGCAGCATCAAAGCTGGTCGCGGCGGCATTAAAACCGCTCACAGTGACACCAGCACACGGTCTCAGAGGCGGCATCACGTTGCCGACCCACTGCTACGTTCACTTATGCTTGGCAAATTATAGTTAAGTTGTGATTAATTACATGTGTACCATTTCAAATTTCCGGTGCCGGCCTTTTAAAAAACAGTATAAAATAAAAACAGTAAAAGTAAAAAATTCTTTGGGAGGTGCTTTGATCGTGGGGGGGGGGGGGGTCTTCAGCAACATTGCCCCTCCCCCCCCCCCCGGATCCCCCATGGCTACGACATTGATTAGAATATATTTAATAAAAGGGTCCGCTTCAGCTGTTTGACTTTTTTTAAAAAGACGACGGGTTTCGCGACTGTGAGTCGCATCTTTTTTATTATTATTAAAGATGTATCATCTTAGCTCTGAATGTCCGTCAACAAAGTTTTTATGTGTTGATTAGAATAATCTGTGTCAACGCCTGCTTGTCTCTGCGTAGGACAAAATTAGTGAGTGGCGAGAAATACTGAAAACATTTTACAAGGATTTCCTTCAAAAGAGTTTTCACAGCTCCTTAGACTAATTGCTGGAGTATGCAGTATCTTCAAATGTTCAAACGTTTCTTGAGGGGGGTGACATAAAATGGACGTGATTACATAATCTAACACAGTTTTCGGTGTTTAAAAGATAGTGGAAATAAATTTTGTATTTGAGGTAATTACGTTATGGGCTACAATCTGGTATTTTTTCAAATTTTTTTCTCCAAAAATTTGATCATGGCATTGTTAGTTGTAATGGCAGATTTGGTTTGAAAGGTTGCAAACTAATATTTCAGAGCTCGATCAGAGGTTAAAGCATTACGATATGAAGATCAGTATCTCCAAAACGAAGGTAATGTCTGTGGGAAAGAGATTCAAACAGATTGAGTGCCAGATAGTAGGAACAATGTTAGAACAGGTAGACAATTTCAAGTACCTGGGATGTATTTTCTCACAGGATGGCAACATAATAAAAGAATTGGAATCGAGGTGCAGCAAAGCTAATGCAGCGAGTGCTCAGCTAAGATCTACTCTCTTCTGCAAGAAGGAAGTAAGTACCAAGACTACGTTATCAGTGTACTGCTCTATCTTTCGACCAACTTTGTTGTATGGGAGTGAAAGTTGGGTGGATAAAGGTTACCTTATTCATAAGGTAGATGTTACAAATAGGAAAGTAGGAAGAATGATTGCAGGTACTAATAGATGGGAACAATGGCAGGGTAGCGTCCATAATGAGGAAATCAAAGAAAAACTGGGAATGAACACCATAGATGAAGCAGTTAGAGCAAACAGACTGAGATGGTGGGGTCATGTTACACGCATGGAGAAGCAAGGTTACCAAAAGAGACTCATGAGCTCGGCAGCGGAGGGTAAGAGGAGTCGAGGTAGACCAAGAAGAAAGTACTTAGATTCGGTACAGAATGATTTTGAAGTAAAAGGCATAACATCAGAGGAGGCATCAATGTTAGCACTGAATAGGGGATCATGGGGGAATTTTATTAGAGCTACTACGCTCCAGACTGAACGCTGAAAGGCTTAATCAGTCCCTAATAATGATGATGACTTTTAGAGCTCCTACAATTTATTTTTAAAAATTATGTGTATGGAGCAAAACAAATTCAATTTCACAAAAACGTAAATAATTTTGACAGAAATACACTTATAAAAAAATTGAACCACAGGAAGTTGTGTTATACTATCAACAAAGTCTGCAGAAAATTTCACTTATCTATCTCTAGTGGTTCAGGATAAAAATGTTCCTCATACAACGAAAAATGAAAGTTACGGGACATGCACATAAAAGATTTTATAAAGATTTACACAATAAAATAGTACCTTAATGTTGAACATAACCATACATTTGGCCACTACGGTCGGGGTTTCGAATCCCTCCTCGGGCATGGATATTTATGCCGTCCTAGTTCGTAAGTAGTTTGTAAGTTTAGGGACTGATGACCCCGTAGTTAAGTCCCATAGACTCTACAAACATTTGAACATTTGAAAAAACATTTGCTCACCTTGCTCTTCTTGGACATATTTCCTTTGAAACAAGACAGCTTTTTTATCATTTGTTGTTCGAATTAATCTGTAAAATTGGAGACAAGCATTTTTAACATGCTGTAGAATTATATGGAGGAATTTTTGAAAAAATCATTTTTGACAAATTTTGCCTACGTCCTCCCTTAAGCTAATGGGACATAACTGCGGTGTCATCAGACCCTAAACTTACAAACTACTTATAAACTGATACTAAAGACAGCACAAACACCCATGTTCGAGGGGGGTGGGGATTCGAACCCCTGATGAGGAACAGCGTCGCACACCGGAGCATAACGCCTCAATGCGCTCGGCCACACTGCCACGGCTGTGCAGTATGTTGAAATGTTTGTCAATCTCAAATACTTAAATATCTTTGCCACCAGTCCCTAACTATACAAACTACTTAAACTAACTTCCGCTAAGGACGACACACGCAACCATGCCCGAGGAAGGACTCGAACCTCCGACGGCGAGCAGCAGTACGCTCCACAGCAAGGCGCCTTAGAGAGCTCCGCCACTCAACAGCGGCTACGCAAAATGTTTGGAACTATAGTCCGATTAAACCCACATGAGGGCTGGGGCTGCTTTCCTGCAATCAGAGCCCTCGACGTCACACCGGAACCGCTCCCCGTTTCCAAACTAAGACTTGTAAATTCAACTCCATTTCCTTGTCTCACCCTCTTTCACGATTTGTTTTGTTCAAGATTCACAGGTGTGCCCTTTTTATTACACATTTCGTCACCTGATGATATCCATACAAAAAACATTGACATTGACAACGGTGGTAACAAAACATGTACTTAACACACGCTAATGAATCATTTCAAGCAAGATTTTTTATCACAGATAGCTGCTTATGTTGGATGACCGTATAATTTACGCATAAACGAGTTGGCTACAGGCGACAGCTAAGTGTTATTACGGGTGTGTTTTTTCGCTAAGTGACTGTTTAATCTGCGGTTGTGTATCAGAGTGACAAGGCATTAGCTCGCCGTATGGGAGTTCGTAGCTTCCAATCCTTATGTATACTATTAATTTTAATTTCTAAATCAAAGTTCCTTTTTTATTTTTATGAAACTAATTTGTTTAATTGAATTTGTTAAGTTCTAATACCTTCTTAAGCATGATCTATAATGGCATTGATTTCTTTTTTCGCTGTTGTTTTTCATCCTGAGATTCTATTATTGGATCGGAATCGGCTCGTGACATTAATAACTTGTAATTAAGTCGCAATCTCGATTGCTGAGTGGTTCGTAAGACGGCAGTTGGTGCAACCATTAGCCAGTGAAATGATATTTTCAGGTAAGAAATGATAGGGAAAAGGTACAATTTGTTCTTAGCGCTATATCTAAAATGCTTCTGTCTGAAATTGCTCATACAAGTAAGTCTTACTTTCCGTCAAGAAACAAATCACGATGTGAGAACTGGTGAAGATGGTTGACCACCGTTTTGTCAGCTACATAGTATTCCAAGTGTGGTTAGGTCACGGCATGGCATTAAAAGTGAGGACTAAAGAACGCGTCTTCTGCTGCTCGTCAGTGACTGATCACTTCAAGTTGACTGTCACCTGTGTGTTAATTGCTTCTGTGAACATCCGGTAGCAATCATTTGTGAAAAAAAATTAAAAAAAAGGAAATAAATACACCACTGGCCATTAAAATTGCTACACCACAAAGATGACGTGATACAGGCGCAAAATTTAACCGACAGGGAGAAGATGCTGTATTATGCAAACGATTAGCTATTCAGAGCGTTCACACAAGGTTGCCGACGATGTCGACACCTACAACGTCCTGACATTGACATGAGGGAAGTTTCCAACCGATTTCTCATACACAAACAGCAGCTGACCGGCGTTGCCTGGTGAAACGTTGTTGTGATGCCTCGTGTAAGGAGGAGAAATGCGTACCATCTCGTTTCTTACTTTTTATAAAGGTCGGAATGTAGCCTATCGCATTGCGGTTTATCGTATCGCTACATTGCTGCGAATATGGAATTGGTGTGTTCATCAGGGCAATACGGAACGCCGTGCTGGATCCCAACGGCCTCGTATCACTAGCAGTCGAGATGACAGTCATCCGCATGGCTGTAACGTATCGTGCAGCCACGTCTCGATCCCTGAGTCAACAAATGGGGATTTTTGCAAGACAACAACCATCTGCACGAACAGTTCGACGACGTTTGCAGCAGCATGGACTATCAGCTCGGAGAACATGGTTGTGGTTACTCTTGACGCTCCATCACAGACAGGATCGCCTGCGATGGTATACGCAACGACGAACCTGGGTGTGCGTATGGCAAAACGTCATTCTTTCGGATGAATCCAGGTTCTGTTTACAGCATGTTTATCGTCGCATCCGTGTTTGGCTATATAGCATGAACGCACATTGGAAGCGTGTATTCGTCATCTCCATACTGGCGTATCACCCGGCGTGATGGTATGGGGTGCCACTGGTTACACGTCTCGGTAATTGAGGCAAGCGCCATTTGAACAACGACGCATTTATCGGCCTAACTCCGTTTCTACACCCATCCAAGATGGCTGCCGGGCTTCTCTGACTGTACGCTGATGTAAACGATATACCTCTCTTTGTTATTCCGTGCTCGCTAATCGCAACGCTGCGGCCACTGCCACCTATATTAAGCGATCGCGCTACGACTCGTATACGTACTGTATCGCGTCGTAAAACGTTTCTCATGGCCATTAAAATTGCTACACCAATAGGAAAAGCAGATGATAAACGAGTATTCATTGGTCAATTATATTATACTAGAACTGACATCTGATTACATTTTCACGCAATTTAGGTGCATAGATCCTGAGAAATCAATACCTAGAATAACGACCTCTGCCCGTAATAACGGCCTGGGCATTGAGTCAAACATAGCTTGGATGGCGTGTACAGGTACAGATGCTCATGCAGCTTCAACACGATACCACAATTCATCAAGAGTAGTGACTGGCGTATTGTGACGAGCCAGTTGCTCGGCCACCATTGACCAGACGTTTTCAGTTGGTGAGAGATCTGGAGAATGTGCTGGCCAGGGCAGCAGTCGAACATTTTCCGTATCCAGAAAGGCCCGTACAGGACCTGCAATGTGCGGTCGTGCATTATCCTGCTTAAATGTAGTGTTTCGCAGAGATCAAATTAAGGGTAGATCAAATGTTCAAATGTTTGTATAGTCTATGGGACTTAACTACGGGGTCATCAGTCCCTAAACTTACAAACTACTTATGAACTACTTACGAACTAGGACGGCACAAATATCCATGCCCGAGGGGGGATTCGAACCCCCGACCGTAGTGGCCGTACAGACCGTGATTGGAGCGCCTCACTCTCCTCGGTCACCACGGCCGGCTTAAGGGTAGAGCCACGGGTCGTAACACATCTGAAATGTAACGGCCACTGTTCAAAGTGCCGTCAATGCGAACAAGAGGTGACCGGGACATGTAACCAATGGCACCCTATACTATCACGCAGGGTGATACGCCAGTATGGCGATGACGAATACACCGCGATGTCGCCTAATATGGATGAGACCACCATGATGCTGTAAACACAACCTGGATTCATCCGAAAAAATGACGTTATATCATTCGTGCATGCAGGTTCGTCGTTCCGTACACCATCGCAGGCGCTCCTGTCCGTGATGCACCGTCAAGGGTGACCACAGCCATGGTCTCTGAGTTGATAGTCTACGCTGCTGCAAACGTCGTCGAACTGTTCGTGCAAATGGTTGTCACCTTGCAAACGTTCTCATGTTTTGGCTCAAGGATCGAGACGTGTCTGCACGATCCGTTACAGCCATGCGGATAAGATGCCTGTCACGTCGACTGCTAGTGATACGAGGGCGTTGGGATCGAGCACGGCGTTACATATTGCCTTCGTGAACCACCGATTTCATATTCTGCTTACAGTGATTGGATCGCGACCAACGCGAGCAGCAATGTCGCGATACGATAAACCGCAATCGCGATAGGCTACAATCCGACCTTTATCAGAGTCGTAAATGTGGTGGTACGCATTTCTCCTCCTTACACGAGGCATCACAACAACGTTTCACCAGGCAACGCCAGTCAACTGCTTTTTGTGTATGAGAAATCGGTTGGAAACTTTCCTGATGTCAGTACGTTGTAGGTGTCGCCACCGGCGCCAACCTTGTGTGAATGCTCTGAAAAAATAATCATTTTCATATCACTGCATCTTCTTGCTGTCGATTAAATTCGCGTCTGTAGCACGTCATCTTCGTGGTGTAACAATTTTAATGGCCAGGAGTGTAAAATACGCGTCAATTGGTTTTCCCTATCCGTCACATCTCGTTAGCTACGGGCAAGTTGAAAGAGAAGCACGTTCCCTCAAATTGAATTCTCGGCCACGTTATTCTTACAGACAGGCATAAACCCATGCACACGCCTCCGCCATACATCCTTACGCCGTAGGTGTAGGTGGTGGAACGCAGTTGACAGACCAGTTTGATTTTTCCATACTTGTTTCGTGCGAGTGCCGACACACGTGTTCTGCAGACGGCCTTGTCTACCTGAGCGACGATAATTTCCCGCAGATTTCCAGTATTTCAAACCCGTTGTCATGCAACGCGGGGAACGGGCTCACCTTCGCGTGCTAGTCCTGCAGGCAGCGATTCTATTATCTGCAATTACGTGCTGCGTGCGCGGCAACAACACACATGGCATTGTGTCCAGTTGCAGCTAATGTTGTGTTTGTTACGATGCAGTGTGCACGCCAACGTGCACTGGCAAAGTGGCTCGTGGCTTGTCTTCTGGAGTGGACTATAACTAGTCTTGTTGGCGAACGAAATAGTTCGGCAGAGCGCTCCCACAGGCGAACTAGGCGAACTAGATCGCAGATCCCTCGCCTCTTAAGTTCGTCCGCTCCTTTTCCGAAGACTGACGGGGAACAGCGAGAGGACGCGAAAGCGCGAAGAATCGCGTGATTCCCTTCTGCCAGATACCTTCATTTCAAGCTGAGATGAAGCTCAGCTGTAGTTTTATAGTTCACTGCCACAAGAAATCCATTTTAAAAATAAAGTACTACGAGTACTCTGTATGGCCGGCCGCGGTGGCCGAGAGGACTGTTGCGCGACAGTCACGGTTCGCACGGCCACTGCGGTCGGGGGTTGGAATCCCCCCTCGGGAATGGATATTTGTGCCGTCCTCAGCATTAGCTAGTTCAAATCAAATGTTTGTTAAGCTTATGGGACTTAACTACGGGGTCATCAGTCCCTAAACTTACAAACTACTTACGAACTACCTTATACTAAGGACGGCACAAATATTCATGACCGAGGGGGGATTCGAACCCCCGACCGTAGTGGCTATGCAGACCGTGACTGGAGCGCCTCAGTCCCCGCGGCCACCGCGACCGGCTATTAGCTAGTTTGTAAGTAGTTAATAAGTTTAGGGACTGATGACCCAATAGTTAAGTCCCATAAGCTATACAAACATTTGAACATTTGTAATCTGTATGCAAAGTAGTTGAATACCGTTGTATCACCGATTCGTGTAAATAACTGGTTTATTTGCCTAAGTATTTGATGTCTAATTGCCCAAAAATACGGGTAATAGCACACGCTTTGGCAACACTGATTCATTATATAAAAGAGTAGTCATAAAAAAAAGAGCTCTTTTAGTAGCGCTAGCAAAAGCCAAAACGAACGGACGAACTAAAAAGAACGGACGAACTAAACGAGCGGACGAACTAAAAAGAGCGGACGAACTAAAAGGAGAGCTACCGGTCGCAAACTAAAATATGCGCGATCGGTCGCGAACTATTATGCCAAACGTATCTCGTTTCTTAGTTCGTTGGATTCTTTTCCGAAGACCGACGGGCAATAGCGAGAAGGCGCGTAGCATAATTAAAAATCACGTGTTTGCCTTCTGCTGATGAGAGCCATTTCGAGGTGAGCGTCTGCCTGCTAGATTACATAGTTCAGTGTTACAACCTTTCTGTTTTGAAGTATTCTGCACTCTGCAATATCTGAGTAATAAATTCCATGATGCCAAGATATAGAGATAACTCTAAACTTAAACGGAGAAATTATCCACAGACTGTTTCTTTTGGTCTGCGTGATATCGTTAGCGGCTCAAGCAGCAAGCGCATGAAGCAGCTAGGTGGGGGAACTTCTCCCTCCACCTGCATGCGCAGACCACGCCGCTCAGCCGTCACTGGGAGAGGGCGAACTAAAAGAACGAACTAGTCCGCTGCAGAGCCGCGAACTAAAGGGAGCGCTCCCGATCACAAACTATTATGCTGAAGTCTACTATAAACCGACCACATACAGTGTTTCTCTAACAGTAGTACCACAGCCAAACATACACAGTTGCGACTAGGGTTTGCCATCTTGTGCTTGCCGTAAGTCGCTTAATCCCATTCAAAAAGACTCCGTTTTGAAGTGAAAATATCCTAGATTTTTCGAAAAAATATGTAATTTTTCGTATATTAATAATAAAATTCGAAAATAAAGATCTACTTCTTTACATATGCCCATAGAGTGGGACCTTTCCTAATGCGCATCTTTCGCTTCTGAGTATTGCCTAAAATGCGTAACACTTGTTAAGCCAACTATAGTTTTCTGTAAAATGTACTAATGTTGTCTTTCCCGAAACACACACACACAAATTTCGTAAAAAATGATTTCAAGTCCATGGTGTACAGCAATGAGTTGTTGTTGCTGTCGTCTTTAGTCCACAGACTGGATTGATGCAGCTCTCTACGCTACCCTGTCCTGTGCAAGTCTCTTCATCTGAGAATACTTTCGGCAACCTACATCCTTTTGAATCTGCTTACTATATTCGTCCCTCAGTCTCCCTCTACGATTTTTACCCCACACGCTTCCTTCTAATGCTAAGTTGACAAATCCTTGATGTCTCAGAATGTATCCAACCAATTTATCCCTTCTCTTAGTCAGGATATGCCAGAAACTCCTTTTCTCCCCCATTCGGTTAAGCACCTCCTCATTACTTACGTGATCTACCCATCTCATTTTCATCACTCATCTGTAGCACCACATTTAAAAAGCTTCTATCATCTTATCATCCACGTGTCACTCCCATACAATTGTATACTCTAGACAAATGCTTTCAGAAAGGACTTCCTATCATTTAAATTAATATTGGATGTTAACAAGTTTTGCTTCTTTAGAAACGCTTTTCTTCCCATGGCTATTCTGCATTTTATATCTTCTTTACTTCGACCATCAGAAATAAACTTGCTACCCACATAACAAAATTCATCTACTACTTTTATTGTCTCATTACCTAATCTAATTCCTTCAGCATCGCCTGATTTTCTGACATTGCATTCCATTACCTTCGTTTTACACTTGTTAATGTTCATCTTATATCTTCCTTTCAAGAAACTGTACATTCCATTCAATTGCTCTTCCAGATCCTTTGCAGTCTCTGACTAAATTACTACGTCATCAGCAAACCGCAATGTTTTTATTTCTTCTCCCTGCACTTTAATGCCCTCTGCAAATTTCTCCTTCTATTCCTTCACTGCCTGATCAATGTACAGATGAACAACTTTGGGGAAAGGCTACAACCCTGTCTTACTCCCTTCCCAACCTCTGCGTCCCTTTCTTGCCCTTCGACTCTAGTAACCGCTGTCTGGTTTCTGTAGAGGTTGAATATAACTCTTCGCTCCCTATATTTTACCCCTGCTACCTTCAGAATTTGGAATAGTGTATTCCAGTCGACATTGTCAAAAGCTTTCTCCATATCGACAAACGCTAAAAACGTAGGTTTCCCTTTCCTTAGCCTTTCTTCTAAGATAAGTCGTAATGTATTGCCTCCCGTGTTCCTACATTTCTCCTAAATCCAAACTGATCTTTCCTGAGGTTGGATTCCACAAGTTTTTCCATTCGTCTGTAAATAATTCGTGTTAGTATTTTGCACCCATGACTTATTAAACTGATAGTTCTATAATTTTCACACTTGTCTGCGCTTGCTTTCTTTGGAATTGTAATTACAATATTCTTCTTGAAGTCGGAGGGTATTTCCCCGGTGATATAATTTTTTCACGACTTGCTCTCCTAACGACATCAACAGTTCAGACGGAATATCATCCACTCCAGGGGCCTTGTATCGACTCAAGTCATTCTTCTCGCAGTATCATATCTCCTATCTCATCTTCCTCCACTTGGTCTTCCCTTTCTATAATACAATCTTCAACTTTATCTCCTTTGTATAGGCCCTCTATATATTCCTTCCACAGTTTAGCTTTCCCCTCTTTGCTTAGTACTGGTTTTCCATCTGAGTTCTTGATATTCATACAGCTGTTTTTCTTGTCTCGAAATATCTCTTTTATTTTCCTGTAGACAGTATCGATCTTTCCCCTAGTTACGCATTCTTCTACGGTTCTGCATTTGTCCTCTAGCCACTCCTGCTTAGCCAGTCTGCACTTCCTGTCAATCTCATTTTTCAGACGTTTGTACTCCCTTTTTTCTGTTTCACTTGCTGAATTTTTATTTTTTCTCCTCTCATCAATCAAGTTCATTATATCCTGTGTTATCCATGGATTTCTATTAGGCCTTGTCCTTCTGCCTATATGGTCCTCTGCTGACTTCACTGCCCTATTTCTCAGAGCTACCCATTCTTCTTCTACTTTATTACTTTCCCCCGTTTCAGCCAATCCTTGCCTAATGCTCCCTCTGAAACTCTCAACCACCTCTGGTTCCTTCAGTTTGTCCAGTTTCCCTCTCTTAACCTTTCTACGTTTCTGCAGTTTCTTAGGTTTTAATCTGAAGTTCATACCCAATAAGTAATGGTCAGAGTCTATATCTGCCCCTGGATATGTCTTACAGTTTAGAACCTGGTTTCTAAGTCTATTCCTTACCATTATAAAGTCAATCTGGTACCTTCCAGTGTCCCCAATGTGCAGGGAAGTACCAGGGGAAAAATCTCAGAGGGAGACCAACATACGCATACAGTAAGCAGATATAAATAAATGTGTGTTGCTGTTGTTATGAGGAGATGAAGAGGCTTCCTCAGGATCGATTAGGGTGGAGCTTCATTAAACCAGTCTCTGGACTGAAGACCAAAACAACAACAACATTATTTGTAGACAACTCCATCCGGAAACTGGTGCAGAGCAACCACATTAAGTATTAAAATTTGAAGAACCAGCTTTGGCCGCATTGAAATCTTTATTTTTTATATACAATATAGATCGATTTCGGTCAGTATCTGACCATCCTCACTGCATGAATCCAAGCCCTGTGGGCCCACAAAAACTTGCACTTTGCATATTAACATCAAGTAGGCAGTACATAAGCAGTCAATTTTGTCATCAATGACATTTCATGTCATGTCATTAGTTTATGTCAATCATAAACTCCATGAGTTTATGATTGACATTCTGTTTATGTACTGCCTACTTGATGTTATATGCAAAGTGAAAGTTTTTGTGAGCCCACAGGGCTTGGATTCTAGCACTATGATGAGACACTGACCGAAATGGATCTGTATTGTATATAAAAAATAAAGATTTCAATGCAGCCAAATCTGGTTCTTCCAATTTAATAACAACATTATTAGAGTAAACAGCAGTGGCATAGCCAGGATTTCGTTCTGATGGTGGTGCTAATTTAAGGAAAAATTTAAATAAATAAATAAATAAAAAATATATATATTAATTTTTTTAAAATATTTGAGTTATTTTAAATTTTTTATAATTTAACTAATTATGCTACGAAAACAATTGCACAACAAATAAAATGAGTAGGTTCGCATTAATTTGAAAGTGGAAGAGGAGCAACGTGGTGGAAATGGAGTGTATATAATCAGCTCGTAAAATAGTTGCCAGCCAAAGAGAATGGTGTTTACAGTTTGATTAATATGAGGCTCTATATGTAAAAATTGAACTAAAATGACACTATTGTTGGTCATAAGATTCCATTCGGTGGCGCCGCTGACCTGCTAAGCAGCGGGTCGTAACTTCTGCACAGCAGTGACAACATCGGCAGCATCAAAGCTGGTCGCGGCGGCATTAACACCGCTCACAGTGACAGCAGCACACGTCCTCAGTGGCGGCATCACGTTGGCGACCCATATTCACGTTCTCTTGTGCTTGGCAAGTTATAGCTACGTTTTGATTTATTACATGTGTACTATTTCAAAACCAAATAAATAAATAATGAAAACAATAAAAATAATGAAATTAAAAGTAATCTTTGGGGAGACGTGTTCCCCATTTGTCCATCCCCCTCCCTCCCGTGTCTGCGTGATAAAGACAGATAAACTTGATATTTCCTGGCAGATTAAAATTGTTTGACGGAACCGGGGCTCGAACCTGGGACCTTTGCCTTTCGCGGGCAAGCGTTCTACCGCCTGAGCTATCCCGACACGACTCACGATGCCACCTCACAACTATACTTCCGCCAGTATCTCGCCTCCTAGCACTCCTGGAAGAAAGGATATGGTGAACACATGGCTTAGCCACAGCCTAAGGGATGTTTCCAGGATGGAACTTTTACTCTGCAGCGGAGTGTGCGCTGATATGATACTTCCGGTAGATTAAAATTGCGTGCCAGAAACGGGACTCGAACCTGGGAACTTTGCCTTTCGCGGGAAAGCGCTCTATCGAGGCGAGGTTCTGGCGGAAGTAAAGTTGAGGCGGCATCGTGAGTCGTGTCGGGATAGCTCAGTCGGTAGAGCGCTTGACCGCGAAAGGCAGTGGTCCCAGGTTCGAGTCCCGGTTCCGGCACGCAATTTTAATGCGCCAGGAAGTTTCATATCAGCGCACACTCCGCAGCAGAGTGAAAGTTTCATTCTACAGATAAACTTCTTTGCTGCCGTGGGGGAATTGCCGAGCGGTCTCGAGCGCCACGTTGCGAATCGCTAGGCCTCCCGCGTCGGAGGTTCGGATCCTCCCTCGGGCATCGATATCTGTGTTGTCCTTAGGTTAGTTTAAGTAGTTTGTAAGCTACAGGCTAATAACCACGCATTTGAGTCGGATAATTTGGCAACATTTGAACTTTTGAACTTCTTTGCTGACAGCCTTTACCGACAAACTGAAACTAACTCGTGGGCCTGTAGACTGCGCCACCAGTCCGAATATTTCTAGGAGGGGGGGAGGGGGCGAGGCAGCTGCCCCCCTCCCTTCCCTCGCTGGGTACCTCCATGGGTGTTACATTTAACTTATTTAAGTCGCGGGTTTTCGGGTGCACCAAGCAATGCGTCAAATCAAGCACGGCACTGGTGCCATCCTTCTAGACATCGAAAAAGCGTCCGACAAGGTTTGGCATAGAGGCCTTATATACAAACTCCTATCCTACAACTGTCCCCTCCACATTGTTGACATCATCCGATCATTCCTCAGCAATATACAATTCTATGTATCAATCCAACGATCCGACAGCCAACTCCGTCCAATAGCTGCAGGAGTCCCCCAAGGCTCCATCATGGTTCCCTGTCTGTACTCAATCTATACCAACGACATACCACAGCAAATGGGTGGTCAGCTAGCCGTGTTTTCTGACGATACAGCGATCTATCGAAGCAGTCACAACCTTCCGTACATTGCAAGGAAACTCCAGGAACATCTCGAAGACATACACCTCTGGGCGAACCGTTGGAAAATCAAAATCAACGCCGATAAAACACAAGCCATCCTATTCCCATACAGAAGAATTCCGAACAATGCATCAATCATCCTGAACGGCAACCTCATCCCATGGAGAAACCATGTTAAGTACCTTGGACTAGTTTGTTTATGTTCTAGGAGGCGATCCAATTATGATAGTGTAGAAAGATAAAAAAGCCAAGATCGATGATCATTAATTTTTATTTAAGATGATCGGTTTCGCTGAACTATGTCAGCATCATCTGGTCCAATAAAATCATTTTACAAGGCCATAACCTTGTATTGTAATCAGTTGCTACATAACAATGTACAGTGCATAGGTGCAATATGTCATAATAATAACACTTAATTATCACAGTGAGTGACAATAGCAAAGTATTGCTTGAGTTTGCTGTTGTCACTCACTGTGATAATTATGTGTTATTATTATGACATATTGCACCTATGCACTGTACATTGTTATGTAGCAACTGATTACAATACAAGGTTATGGCCTTGTAAAATGATTTTATTGGACCATATGATGCTGACATAGTTCAGCGAAAGCTATCGCCTTAAATAAAAATTGATGTTCAGAGATCTTGGCTGTTTTATATCTTTCTACAATATCTTGAACTAATAATCGACTCCCGATTAACCTTCCTAAAGCACGTTGAATACATCTGCAACAAAGGACAAGGGCTCATCTAGACATGTACCCACTCATCAGAGGTCAAGGCTTAACCCCAAAGATCAAACTCAGACTGTTCAATGTATTCATCGTACCAGTCATCACATGTGGATCTGAGCTGTGGGCTACTGCAGCCATCAGTCACATCAAGAAAGTCCTGGTGATACAGAACAGAATAGCAACTGATGCTCCCCGTTACCTTCCAAGCACAGTAGCCTACTATACACTTACCGCAATATTCCTAAAATTCCGCAAATCATCAAGCAAAAGACAGAAACATTCATTCCCAGAACCCAAACTTCTCACGACCTCATTAAATCCCTTGGTTCCCTTCCGCCTGATCCTATAGCAAAATTCCCACGCCTAATACTTGACAGAGACTTCACCCTCTAATCCCATAACCTCCGACTAGCAGTAAAACCCGCCTACGAGACCCTCCATCCGCCTAGACACTGGCCTTGAAAAGAAACGGGTCCTCAACACATCCGGCAGTCGCCCAAATGCCGACATTCGCATTAGCTTGTTAACCTGCTGTGTTCCTCAAAAAAGGTATACACATATGGTCTTTCGGGTCAGAATGAGCCGGTGTGGTATTTGAAGGGTACAATGAAAGTAAACCGTTAAAAATTATTATAATTATGAATGTAGGTTCATTTGTTACAATATTCATAAATTTTACACTATTAAATGCCAATAATATCAACAATGAATAAGTTCTCGCCCTCAATGATCTGTTGCACAACAGTTTTACTTGGCGTATAATCACAAGCACAATCACAATTAGAATTACAGTTTTACTTTTCACAATTTGAGCAGAGGTATCTAACATGTGTTTTACAAACATGTTTGCTACAATTTGAAGACTTCATTGGGGTCTTGTTGTCGCAACTCGACGGACAGAATTTGCATCTGGAACGTTTGCAATATCGGTTGCCACCGATGAAGCTTGGTGTTGATAGATTCGCCGCGGTGGAGTAGCCGAGCGGTCCAAAGCGTCTCGCTGCGGAGCGTGCGGTTGCTCGCCGTGGAGGTTCGAGTCATCTCTGGGGCATGGGTGTGAGTGTTTGTCCTTAGGTTAGTTTACATAAGTCTGTAAGCTACGGACTGATGACGACGCAGTTTGGTCCGATAGTTTTACAAACATTTTTGAAATAAAATTCCACCAAACTTTTGGAAAAAAAATAATAATAAAAAAAAAACAAAAAAAAAAAAAAACGGGGCAGGGGCAGCACTTGAGCAGCTCGCACGGGGCGCCACTTGGGCTTGCGCCGGTCCTGGTCTTCAGGTTTGAAGAAGTAATATTTAAATATTAAAAAGCTATGAAAGAACAAATTCCTTTTCGGGTTATAATGACCCGATGATAATAGCAGCGTTAAAGTGTCGGAGACTTATAACTGGGGTACCCGGAAGGCGAGATATCGGCCGTTGTGGTGACCCTGGCACGGCTGCGGCCACTGGTTACGTAACCGCCACCGCCACTGCCACTGCCGGCCCTGGACTGCCTGAATGTGAGGCAGCGGCAGCCATTACGCTGCAGAGCTGATGGCTGATGGCCGAGCGCGACCCAGTTGCTCACGCGGCCTCCGCCACTGACTGCTTCAGAGGACGCGGAAGTCACAACCTGCCGTGTTCACTGGACACTGCACGGGGGATAGGGGGCTCCACGAATACACCGGGGTTCTCACTAGTCTTGTGTACTTCGCGAACGGACTTTTTATCGTATGGCATATGATAGCAGCATATATACAAATATAATTAAACAAAGAACAAGAATACATATACAAATATGAGCAAAAGATTGTACAAGAGCTCATTTCCGGTACATGTGAGTGATCAATGATATATGACAGAACACTTGCAATTACGACAAGTGTCATGTGAGACAAGCTTTTGGCTACAGATCCAGATCTTGAATCCACTTCATAGCCTGAAGTGTGGCTTCTATAAAGTCCTCAGCGGAGCCACTATATTTTCTTCTTGGCCACACTCTTATGATGTGGTCCAGCGTCTGCTCAGGTGCTCCACAACCACAACATGGGCTGTCCGTGAGTCCCCACTTATAAAGCGTGGCCTTACATCTGGTATGGCCACTTCTGATGCGATTGAACTTAGTCCAGTCTTTTCTTGCCAAGTTGAACCCTTTTAGTTCTTTTGATGGATCGCTTATGAGGTGATGATTACTGACTGAACTCTCCCACTCCTCTTCCAGTTCTCTTTTAGGTTGAAGGTGGCCTCTCCTCTTGTATAGCAGTTATTCCATATCGGCTTTCGTGATTTCAAACGGTAATTTGGCAAATTATTTATTACATCCTGCATAGGTAAACATTTTCCTTCATTTATTTTTTACTATTTTTTGCCATTCTTTAAAAGATGCTTTTTGTCTTGTTAATTTTGCTGGAGCTATATTAGCGATGACGGAGAGCCACGGTGTTGGAGTAGACTTCAATGTGCCGCTGATTATCCGCATCGTTTCGTGCAGCTGTAAGTCTACCTTGCTGGTGTGGTGGCTTCTCTCCCAGACCGACCGGAACACAGTATTCGGCAGTGGTGTAGACTAGTTCGGAAGAGCGCTCCCACAGACGAACTAAGCGAACTAGTTCGCAGATCCCTCGCCTCTTAGTCCGTCCGCTCCTTTTCCGAAGATTGTCGCGGAACAGCGAGAGGACGCGAGAGCGCGCAGAATAGCGTGATTCCCTTCTGCCAGTTACCGTCATTTCGAGCTCAGATGCAGCTCAGCTGTAGTTTCATAGACATTACCAAAAAATACGGGTAATAGCACACGCTTGGACAACATTGATCATTATATAAAAAAGCTGTCATAACAAAAGAAAGAGCCCTTTTAGTAGCAGTAGCAAAAGCCAAAAAAGAAGGGCGAAGTAAAAAAGAGCGACCTACTTCGCGGCTAAGCTGCGAACTAAAAGGAGAGCTACCGGTCCGGAACTAAAATAAGCGCGATCGGTCGCGAACTAAAGTATGCGCGATCGGTCATGAACTAAAATATGTGCAATCGGTCTCGAACTAAAACATGCGTTACCGGTCGCGAACAAGTGTACCAAACGTTTCTCGCTTCTTAGTTCGTTGGATTCTTTTCCGAACACCGACGGGCAATAGCGAGAGGGCGCGTACCAGAATGAAAATTCTCGTGTTTGTCTTCTGCTGATGAGAGCCATTTCGAGGTGAGCGCCTGCCTGCTAGATTACATAGTTCACTGCTACAAAATTTCTGCTTTGAAGTATTCTGCACTCTGCAATATCTGACTAATAAATTGTATAATAATGCCAAGATATAGAGATAACTCTAAACTTAAACGCGAGAAATTATCCACAAACTGTTTCTTTTGGTTTGCATGATATCTTTTAGCGACTCAAGGAACAAGTGCATGAAACAGCTAGGTGGGGGAACTTCTCCCTCCATCTGCATGCGCAGACCACGCCGCTCAGCCGTCACTGGGAGCGGACGAACTAAAAGAACGAACTAGTTCGCGGCAGAGCCTGGAACTAAAGTGAGCGCTCGCGATCGCGAACTATTATGCGCAAGTCTAGTTCTCACATATCAGTGCCGTAGCGTGGATTTCTGCCACCCAGTGCCGGCCCTAATTTTGCTGGCTTGAAGGCTTTTCACTGAGAGAACTGATTTGTCTGTAACTAGGGCAAAGAGGTAAAGAAGTTGTGACGAAATATCTTCGTCTACCGAATTATGGCGAACCGTTGAGAATTTCTATAGTCACCAATACAAATTGACTTAATGGTTCCTTTACTAATAGAGACGTAGTGCAGATTACTTTGCGTAACAAAGTAAAGTGTGGCTCACTTCAGCTCGAGCATAGGCACGAGGACAACGGACGGTCTAGCGGATGTGGCGAAAACACGGGAAGGAGCGCACAACTTCACTGCTTCCTATTCCTCAATGGCATGCCGTTGGCCACATTGAGTTAACACTCAGAAGGCCAAATAAATTAAAAAAAAAAAAAAAATGGCATGCCGGCCGCAGTGGCCGAGCGGTCTGCGGCGCGCCAGTCACAGTCTGCACGGGGGTTCGAATCCCCCCTCGGGATTGGATATTTGTGCCGTCCTTAGTATTAGCTAGTTCGTAAGCAGTTTAGGGACTGATGACCCCGTAGTTAAGTCCCATAAGCTCTGCGAACATTTGAACATTTTTTTATTCCTCGATGTTGACGGATTACTGTGGCCGGCCGCGGTGGCCGAGGGGACTGAGGCGCTTCAGTCACGGTCTGCACGGCCATTAGGGTCGGGGGTTCGAATCACCCCTCGGGCATGGATATTTGTGGCGTCCTTAGTATTAGCTAGTTCGTAAGTTTAGGGACTGATGACCCCGTAGTTAAGCCCCTTAAGCTTAACAAACATTCGAACATTTTGTATTACTGTGGTCTGAATAATTTAAATCGAAATTTTTACTCGCAGTATCTAATTGCCAATTCCTGTGTTAGGTGTAGATATACTACCAGTGGAGACATGAAAATTTGTGTGTAGCTGAGACTCGGACCAGGATTTCATGCTTTTCCGTGATCGGTCGCCTTGTAGCTTTCGGCAATCCGACCACTTTTTCAGGACCGACAGACATTTCTGTGTACCTCGCTAAGCATAAATACGACAGTTACTGCGTTCTGGATTCGTACGTCCCTAATGTCCTAAGTATCATGTGAAATAGAAAGCAACGAAATTAAATAAACTTGCGCCATTTATGTAGATTTTAAGAACATTTGGTCAATAATGTGATAACATTTATTGTTTGTAACCTCATTTTGCTTTGAATATACAATTTATTATGGCCCCGAGACACTTTACCGATATTGCCTCACTCTCCTTCGACCATACCACACACGAGCGATTTTGAAAGCATTGCAATTATTATTCCGAACATCTCTGTGTCACGAAATTCTGGCATGAATTGCTATGTTTAGGAGCGGGTGCATTGTTTATCGTATGTTGTTGACTAATATAGGTAGAACATGAAAAGAAATTCATTTAACTTGGTATGAAATGGTTTTATTCCGAACTAGGCTTACACAATATACTGAATTTTAAATTGACGTCAAAGAGTTTTGTGTACATTTTTCCAATCTTTGTTTGTGAAATGGAATTCTGGAAACGTCTTACTTGTTTTCTAAGCAAACAGAGTAAACAGTCAACGCATGCCCGACTGGCACCTTGGCTGTGTTTCGTTGCCTTTTCATAAGTCTGTAATTCGTTCCAGTACGTAGCGTGAAAAAGGAGGGTGGGGGACTCTTATTGTGGATGTTCAGTTACATCTACATCTACATCTACATTGATACTCTGCAAATCACATTCAAGTGCCTGGCAGAGGGTTCATTAACCACTTTCATATCTTTTCTCTACCGTTCCATTCTCTAATAGTGCGCGGGAAGAACCACACCTAAATCGTTCCGCTTTCGATCTGATTTCTCTTATTTTATTGGGATGGTCATGTCTCCCTAAGTAGGTGGGTGCAAGCAAAATATTTTCACATTCAGAAGTATAAGTCTCTGATTGAAACTTCGCAAACAGATCACGCCGCAATGAATAACGTCTTTTTTTAATGATTTCCACCCCAATTCGTGCAACATTTCCGTGACGCTTTCCCCCCGAAACGTGATAAAACAAAACGAGCTGCCCTTCTCTGTACCTTCTCAATGTCTTCCATCAATCCCACCTGGTGAGGGTCCCACAAGGGGCAACAGTACTCCAGGAGAGGACGCACATGTGTGATGTAGGCAGTCTCTTTGGTGGAGCTGGTGCATCTTAGAAGCGTTCTGTCAATGAAACGTAACCTTTGGTTCGCCTTCCCCACAATATTATCTGTGTGTTCTCTCCAGTCAAAGTTGTTCGTAATATTAACTCCTAGGTATTTGGTAGAATCTACGACCTTAAGATTTGACTGATTTATTGCGTAATTGAAGTTCATCGGATTTCTTTTAGTGGTCATGTGTATTACTTCACACTTTTCTTTATTTCTACATCTACATCTACATACATACTCCGCAATTCACCGTAAGGTGCGTGGCGGAGGGTACACTGTACCACTACTAGGCATTTCCTTTCCTATTCCACTCCCAAATTGAACGAGGAAAAAAAGAATGCCTATATGCCTCCGTACGAGCCCTAATTTCTCTTATCTTGTCTTTCTGATCTTTACGCGAAATGTAAGTAGGCGGCAGCAAGATCGTACTACACTCAGCTTCAAATTCCGGCCCTCTAAATTTACTTAACAGAAATTCACGAAAAGAACGTCGTCTTTCTTCCAGCGATCCCCAATTGAGTTGCCGGAGCATTTCCGTGACACTCGCGCATTGGTCGAACCTACCGGTAACAAATCTAGCTGCTCGCCTCTGAACCGCCTCTATGTCTTCCTTCAAACCGATCTGCTGCGGGTCCCAAATACTTGAGCAATACTCAAGACGTGGTCGTACAAGCGTTTTATACGCGGTCTCCTTTACAGGTGAAGTACATCTTCCCAAAATTCTCCCAATAAACCGAAGTCGGCTGTCTGCCTTACTCACAACTGTCCTTACATGCTCGTTCCATTTCATATCGCTTTGCAATGTTACGCCTAGATATTTGAACGACGCGACCGCATCAGTCAGGTTTCGCTCTTTTATTATAGAAAGTATTGATTTTTTTCCGATTTGCTGTGGTACATAGCTCCTAAGTATGTACACAACCACCATTTGGTATTTTCCAGAGCAGGAAAATGTTATAAGATTGACGGTGACACACTTAAAATTCATTATGTGGGGCGGAAAGCGTTTAAGATTTTTCTCATTTTAGCTATGGATATCCGACAGGAAAAAGTGAAATAGCATAGTTTTCTTTCAGATAGATAAATCACATGAAAATTTTTTTCTTGTTCATCTACTGGCTACTGTCGGTGTTACCAGAACATTGTAAGATATAGCTACCAACATTGAGCGGCTGTATTGCATCACGAGACTTCATTTGCTCACAACACAGACGATTGGCATTGTTTTAACCACGTACCATACTGAGTGTTATGCCAGAAGATGTCGTTTGGTCTCATAGGTCGAACTGATGCCTTACTTTAAGAGACCGCGTATTTGCTTGGCCCGCTGTCTAAATGCACGTCCAGCGCGCAGTCTGGTAAACACATGGCGGACACTCTCTCCTCTCTATCCCATAGTAGAGAGATAGTTGTCCAAGCAAATATGTGGTCTGCGTCAGTTCGAAACATGAGACCAAAACACTTCTAGATTACTGATCAGTACGTCGTTAAAACAAACGCTATTCATCTATCTTTATATAGGCCTAATAAATGTGTAAGCAAATAAATCTCGTGAAGTAATGTATATGTCTGCCGAAAGTTAATACCATATTTTACGATGTTATGGTAACTTCGACAGTTGGTAGTTAACAAGAAAAAGAGGTATTTCATGTTATGTATCTCAAAGTGTTGCTATTTCAGATTTTTGTATCTGCATATCCATCGCTGAAATGGCTTTGCATCCTTATATAGTACATTTTAAGTGTGTTCCTGTCGATCTGATAACATTTTCCTATACTGCAAAATACCTAAAACGTCTTTCTGTACATACTTTTAGGAACACAGTACCACGGAAAATTGGAATAATACCAATACTATTTCTACTGGAACAGCAGAAACAGACTCAAAATAAGTAACTGAATATCTATAACGAATAAATGGTCTCACCCCCTCACTCTTTCATGTTATATCCCATAACCAATTATACGATTGTTAATGGCCAATTAGGGGGAGGTGCTGTAGCCGTGTTAAAACATACTTTGTAGCATGAAGTGTCATAAACTAAAACCATGAACTAACAGAAAGTTAGAAAAGACTGGTAATTTTTTTATATGTTACCGGATTAGAATTTGCAACCTTTACATTACGAATTCCGTACGCAACCCCTACACCACTCGGGTACTGCGCTGGTGGTTATTCACTTACTGATTTAAACCAATACGTGTCGTGCTTTCGACGGAACGGGGGAGGCAGCAGAAAGTAGTTACTTCACACAGACGAGAATAATTCGTTGGTTTCCATAAGTCGCCTTTATGATTCCCGCTTTCTCGGTTAACTTTCATCGCCCACTGTTAAGGGCTTTTCTCATTCCTTGCGAACGCAAGCATCATATAGGTCTACCAATCTTCAGTTTACACAGCCAACAGCGGAACAATGAGTCATTTCTCTTGGCTGGCCTTAATGATTACGTAATACTCATTATTATTTACACTCAGTAAATGTTCTGAAGTTATTGTCTGCGACCGACGAACAATACGTTAATTTACGTAAACAGAACTGACATAAGACGTGCACAAGTGCAGCTGTGTTTATCTTAACACAACCTGTGTCGGAAGCATTACAAGACCTTCTACTCTACAGAAGCGCACACAGTAGATATTAGACACTTAGAAAGTCCGCCACGTTTGGTAAAAACGTCCCGTCCTGGGGTCTCAGCCAATCAGCAGCGATATCTCCCTATACAGGCTCTCTACTTTGGGATAACGTAGTGCGTCATCTAGGGATGCGAAGGCAAGGTGATGCTCACCGGCTCTTTCCACGTCCGAGGCCCGATACTCATCGAATTCCTCGAGCACGGAAAAACCGTTAACAGTGACGTGTACTGTGAGACACTCCGTAGCCTACACAAGTCCATCGAGAGCAGCTATAAAAAAGTTATTTAAATAAAAAGTTCATTTCATTATCTACAACTTTCTCGCTGACGAAAATTTCCTGACCACAAAACAAAAACAGTGGCAGCAGTGGCGTAACTATGGGGGGGTATGGGGGGGATGAGGGGGTATAGAACCCCCCCCCCCAAGAACCCCCCGCCAAAAAAAAAAAAAAAAAAAAAAAAAAAAAAAAAAAAAAAAAAAAAATTGTATAAAAGCAATCTGGTAAAGGTAAAGATTGCAAACTTGGGGTGTTTTATCATAATCTTTCATTGGATGGGAGTAAATTAGTTTCTTCAATGGGAGTGGTAGGTAGTAGTCTGTCTGGAAACAGACTAAACTTTTGCTCGTCAAGCAGATCTATTCGCCACCCCCCAAAGCCAAGTCCTAGTTACGCCACTGAGTAGCAGACTACTAACTTTTTTTATGTCACAATTGTATCCCAACTTAAAATGATTATCAAAATTGATCACAAAATACAAGGTGGGTGGGCAACTCAATCTGTGCTCGCTGATGGGCAAGCTCGCTGAAAGTAACGAGTAGAATTTGAAAAAAGTTCTACCGCTCTATTGTATCCAAATTTCTGAGAAAACTAGGGGAGCTATAAAAAATTTGAATTATTGTTTTTATAGGAACACAGTACATATTGTACTTCCTAAGAACACTGTTGCATTCCTTCAGTATTCACGTCTGCGTGAAAAATTTAGTAATTTTTTTCCTGTTCTCACTGGTTCAAATGACAATGTAATTGAGGCAAGCGCCATTTGAAGAACTACGTATTTATCGGCCTAACTCCGCTTCTACACCCATCCAAGATGGCTGCCGTGCTTCGCTGCCTGTATGCAGATGTAGGCGCTATAGCCTCTCTAAGTTACGTTATTCTGTGCTCGCTGGTTTCACCTCATAAAAGTCAACGTGGAAGACTGACTGTCCGAGAGATGGCTGCAGAGCGTAACATTTCACTTGGATGACGTCATGAAATAGCATCACAGCATCTTGGAGTAAACCACATTGCCACCAAGGCCGTGCCATGGCTTGAGTCAAGACCAAAGAGACCATCCTCTCGCAATCTCTATGCTGCCTCGTTTTCCCTACTCTCTAGAGCTGAACCCCGCAGTCCAATTTTTTATTAGCGGAAGAAATGTATTTATCGCAGAATGACACTTTATTTGATCGATTTCAACCTACTCGGGAAAGTCAGTTATCATCCGCAAAGTAGTTATAAAATGTTGTTGTAATCAAATAGGAAACCTACAAGATCATAATTTATCGACATAGTCTCCTTGCATTTAAGCGCACCCGGTTTATCGTTGTACAATATTCCTGATGCCCTAATAAAAGAAGGTTCTTGGTTGAGCTGCGAGCCAGAAATGCACCGCTTCCTTCACTGCTTCGTCTGAGAAAAATCGACGCCTCCTTAATGCCTGTCTGAGTGGACCAAACAAGTGATAGATCGGGACTATATGGAGGATGATCCAGTACTTGGAATTTGAGTTTCTGGAGCGTTTCAGCAGTGTGGACAACAGTATTCGATGGGCACTGTCGTACAACAACAGAACACCTTCTGACAGCAATCCTCGGCGTTTGCTTCGACCTGCAGGCTTTAGCCTGTCAGTAAGCATCTCACTGTAACGTACACTGTTTATTGTCGTGCCCCTTTCCCCATAATGTACCAGTACTGGACTCTGTGCGTCCCAAAAATTCGTAAGCATCCGTTATCCTGCGGACGGTTGGGTCTTGAACTTTTTCTTGCACGGTGAATTTGGATGTTTCCATTCCATACTCTGCCGTTTGCTCTCCGGCTCGTAATGATGGATCCATGTTTTTCGTCACCAGTAATGATTCTGTCTACGAAGTGACGTTATCATAACGATCTAAATGTTTTTAGCATATGTCCAAGCGCGTTTGTATATGCAACTGTGAAAGTTGTTTTGGGACCCATCTTGCACAAACTTTATGAAATTAAAGTCTGTTGTGGATGATTTTGTAGACAGAACCATGACTACTTTGCAAACGATGAGACACTTCATCAATAGTTAATCGTCTGTCTAAGAAAATCGTTTCACGTGAACTCACAATGGTTTCTTCATTTGTGGCGGTAAACGGTCGTCCGGCTCCTTCAGCGTGCGTAACAGTTGTGCGACCATTTCGAAATTTTTAATCCATTCTTAGACACTGTGTTGTGGCAAAACATTGTTCCCGTAACGAAAAAAAAAAAAAAAAAAATAAAAAAAAAATTACAGAATGTTTTTCGTCTTTGGTGCATATAGACAATGGAGCAGCCACGATTAACAGCACAGCAGGGATAACTACCCTAGCAGCTTGATAATTGACAAAGCATGCGTCATCAACGTAAAATAACAGTACTACCAACATAAAGAAACATAGATCTAAATTGGGGATAATAATTGACTTAAACTTGTATCGTAGGACATGAGCAGTTAGCAACGTGCAGTCGTAGTGAGTAGCTAAGGCAGCCCTGAAGTAGCCAACACCAGCCACATCGCCTGTTAGGATATTCTAAAATGTTGATCACAGCAGCTGAAACTGTTAAGCTGTTGAATTGTTTAGATAAACTTTGTGGTACTTTCCGCAGTAAAATAATGTTCAGACTGATCGCCTCGTAAGTCATTGTTGACGGACCGCGTACTATAGTTTGATAAGGCAAATAACAAACAGAAAACATCTATAGGACGTCGCGAAACTGTTAATACGAATGCAGGTTGCCATTGCGCAGTGGCAATATCGTAACCAATGAGGTTTATCCGAGGTGCGATTATTGCTAGTTGAAAAAGGAAGAAAGATGATGGTTTAAAGTAACTGATCGGGATTTAATCAAGGCAATACACTAAGCGAAGTGATGGCGTCTGAACATCATGTTACGACGGAATATGGAGGAGCTGAAAATCTCAAAGAAAATGAATAATTAAGAAAGGACGGGACATTATTAAATGAAAACGAGGGTGTATTTTAAAGTAAAATTTAACAGCACTCACAATTACATCACAAAGCAATCTGCGTACATGTTCACACTGAATAGGCTCGAACAAGAGAGTGAATGATCGCGATTCCGTCTTCTCGACACGCCAGTAATTTAATTATGTATCGTTACGCTATATTCTGTGAATAATAGTAACTTGATGTTGGTTTGTAATTATTGAAGTTTGTTGTAACGATACACTAAAATTTTTATTTTTTTTGTTTATCTTTGATCAGCGATGGTTATCGCCTCCAGTTACCTCTGACTCGCAATGTAACTAATTTTCGTTCGTCATTTTTTTACTTCCGAACAAGTGAGAAGACGGAACCGTGATAGTAGTTTTACTCACTCTCTGGTCTGTATCTGATGTGTCAAGACGTCTTTCATACCTGTATTCACTCATTTAAGTAAGAATAATGCAAGCTGTTGCTGAAAATATAGTATTTAAATTTAAAAGCATTCCCTCTCCTTGGTTTTCATTTAAATCGATCTCCTCCATGTCAAATATTTAAATTCTTAATGTTTTCAGCTCCTCGACGTCCGTAATTAGTTTAATGTTCAGACGCCATTACAACTATTCTATCATTACTAGTAACTTCATGTTCCACCCACGGTCACACAACAATGAAAAGCGAAGTGAACAGTCTGAACATTGATCTCCTACGGAAATTATCTCGAACGTTCACGTATTAAATAAGACATAAAAGTTATCATTTCCAGCTTCTACAATACGAAGCGCAGGATCCAGCTAGATGCTTTCCGTAAGTCTTATAACGTGCTGTTGCTTGTATGGTGCCCGACATTAATATGCAACCCGCGGTTTATTTGCTTTAATGTTCATTTTATGCTGTACTTTAACTAAATTATTTCAAATTCAAAAAATTCGGTATCATCAATTCCTTGTCCAAAATATAATCGCGGAATCTACTTTAACAATTATGGCATCATACGAAGCAAGGGCAACGTTATATTGTTTTTTAGTGATCATTGTTTGCAATTCTTAACGTTTATTATATTAGTAAGTTGTTTCTTTCTTATGTGTCTGTATTGTAAAACGATAAATAATAATAATATTTACCTATTATTATTTTATTAGGTTTCTCTATATTTATCCCTTCTGACAATGTGGCCAATGAAGTGCAGCCGTATTTGACTTAGAAGGCAACTAAGGCGCCTGCAGATGATATATCAGTTAGTTTACGCGCTACATCCTAGTCCGGTTGGAAGCACAGATGCATCAATATGCTGCCTGTACATGTCCTTGACCGCCCATGTAAAAGCAGACGGGAATCGCGAATGTTCGAACAAGCCGTGTCTTTGTGTGGCTCCTTATCGCTCTCTTCCGCTGCATCTTCCCTAGCTTCTTCATAGCGTGTCGCCTTGGCGTGAGGAACCGTTTAATCTCAACCGACCCCCAGTGAAACAGAGGACAAGTGTACCACGTAACACTGCCAACTCTGGTCAGCCACAACATTAACCACCATCTACGCAATATTCCAGTAACAAACGGATTTTGAAGACATTAAAAATAAACGTTAAGCAATGAATTTAAATTTGTCGTGCGGCCGGGAATCGAACCCGGATACTCGATAGAAAAAACTATTGTCCCATTTAAAAAATTATATCTTTGAGCAGTAACTGTTTGGAAAATGATACAATAAACTATGGTCATAGCTCCGCTGAAAGTGTAACATTTCTTGTGTTGACCTACCACATTAAAATTTCCCGTCACCTATTATTTTATAAGTTACAGAGGCAAACACACTTAGTGAAACACCCTCAAATGTTCAAATGTTTGTTAAGCTTATGGGACTTAACTGCGGGGTCATCAGTCCCTAAACTTACAAGCTATTTATGAACTATATTTCACTGTAAGGTTTTAAAATAAATGCCTTTTGCTACTGCAACTTAAGGGTTTTATTAAGTTGCAGTAGCAAAAGGCATTTATTTTAAAACCTTACAGTGAAATACAATTCAGCTGCTGCTCAAAATGGCCACTGCAAGCAACGTATTTATGAACTACTTAGAAACTAGGACGGCACAAATATCCATGTCCGAGGGTGGATTCGAACCCCCGACCGTAGTGGCCGTGCAGACCGTGACTGGAGCGCCTCAGTCCCCTCGGCCACCGCGGCCGGCTGAAGCACCCTGTATATATATAACGGTGGGAATTAAAATACATCTTTCTGGAGATAAAAATAAACATAAACCGCCATCGTGGATGTCTAGTGAAGGTGTTCATCTAGATTCGCATGCTAAACCACGATGGTTGTTTATGTTTTAGTTATGGATCTCCACTAAGATGTATTTTAATTCCTATCTTTATTCTTTTTTTAGTTTATCTGATGATGATGATGTCGAAACACGTAATGGTAAAATAAAGTATATTGCGGCCAAGAAATTAAAAAAAAAAAAAAAAAATCTTGCATGCTAGCGTGTTGTCGCTTGTCCGTAAACAATGGAAGGTTTTATGAACCAAGTGATAGATATTTGTTACAACGAAAAATATAAATGTTATTTGGTACCAAAGTCGCGACACATTTGCTAAAACGTCCAATGATATGTGGCAAGTACTAAAAGAAAAGTCTGTTATTCCCGTATCTGCTAGATTAGGTTTTAAAAAATTGCTTGCAGTTGGTCTTTCGACAGAACATAGCGATGCCGCTAACCTCATGGCTATTCTGGCTAGGTGAATTGTAGTAACATTAATGTTATTCGTGATCGGATCTTCTGAAGGCTTTTGCACTTGATGCCTCTTTATTAATATATTATATCAAATGTCCACTCCCATGAACCACAGACATTGCCGGGGTGGGGTGGCTTGCGTGCCTCAACGATACAGATAGCCGTACCGTAGGTGCAACCACAACGGAGGGGTATCTGTGGAGAGGCCAGACAAACGTGTGGTTCCTGAAGAGGGGCAGCAGCCTCTTCAGTAGTTACAGGGGCAACAGTCTGGATGATTGACTGAGCTGGCCTTGTAACATCAGCTAATGTGGCTTTGCCACACAGCTACTGCGAACGGCTGAAAGCAAGGGGAAACTACAGCCGTTACCTTTCCCGAGGACATGCAGCTCTACTGTATGAACATATGATGATGGCATCCTCTCGGGTAAAATATTCCGGAGGTAAAATAGTCCCCCATTCGGATCTCCGGGCGGGGACTACTCAGGAGGATGTGATCATCAGGAAAGACAATACTGGCATTCTACGGGTCGGAGCGTGGAATGTTAGATCCATTAATCGAGTAGGAAAATTAGAAAATTTAAAAAGGGAAATGGATAGGTTGAAGCTAGATATAGTGGGGATTAATGAAGTTCGGTGGCAGGATGAACAGGATTTCTGGTCAGGTGAGTACAGGATTATAAATACAAAATCAATTGGGGGTATCACAGGAGTAGGATTGATAATGAATAAGAAAATAGGAATGCGGGTAAACTACCATGACCAGCACAGTGATCGCATTATCATTGTCAAGATAGATACGAAGCCAACACCGACAACAGTAGTACAGGTTTATATGCCAACTAGCTCTGCCGATGATGAGGAAATCGAAGAAATATATGAGGAGCTAAAGGAAATTATTCAGAGAGGAAAATTTAATTGTTATGGGACACTGGAATTCGGTAGTAGGACAAGGAAGTGAAGGAAAGATAGTAAGATAGTAGGTGAATATGGTCTGGGCAAAAGGAATGAAAGGGGAAGCCGTCTGGTACAATTTTGCACAGAACATAATTTAGTTATAACAAACACCTGGTTCAAGAATCACAAAAGAAGGTTGTATACGTGGAAGAGACCAGGAGACACCGGAAGATACCAGATAGATTTTATAATGGTAAGACATAGGTTTCGGAATCAGGTTCTACAGTGTAAGACATACCCATGGGCAGATATAGACTCTGACCATAACTTGTTGGTTATGAACTATAGGCTGAAACTAAAGAAACTACAAAAAGGTAGGAAAATAAGGAGATGGGACCTGGATAAATTGAAGGTTCTTAAAAACCTCAGAGGGAGCTTTAGGCAACAATTGACAGAAACGGGGGGAAATAAAACAGTAGAGGAGGAATGGGTAAAATTGAGAGATAAAATAGTGAAGGTAGCAGAGGACAAACTAGGTAGGAAGGAAAGACCTACAAAAAATCCTTGGATATCACAGGAGATACTAAATTTAATCGATGAAAGGAGAAAATATAAAAATGCAGTAAATGAGACAGGCAAAATAGAGTACAGACGACTAAGAAATGAGATTGACAGGAAGTGCAAAATGGCTAAGCAGGAGTGGCTAGAAGGCAAATGCAAGGATGTAGAAGAATGTATAAATAGGGGAAAAATAGATACAGCCTACAGGAAAATAAAAGAAACATTTGGAGATAAGAAAAATAGCTCCATGAATATCAAGGACACTGATGGAAAACCAGTTCTCAGCAAAGAAGGGAAAGCTGAAAGGTGGAAAGAATATATAGAGGGGCTCTACAAAGGAAATGAACTTCGAGACAATATTGTAGGAAGGGAAGAGGATGTAGATGAAGATGAAATAGGAGATACTGTACTGAGAGAAGAATTTGACAGAGCCCTGAAAGACCTAAGTCGAAACAAGGCCCCTGGAGTAGATGATATTCCCTCAGAGCTACTGAAGTCTCTGAGGGAACCAGCCATGACAAAATTGTTTCACCTGGTGTGTAAGATGTATGAGACAGGTGAAGTACCCTCAGACTTTAAGAAAAATGTTATAATCCCCATCCCTAAGAAAGCAGGTGCAGACAGGTGTGAAAACTACAGAACCATCAGTTTAATAAGTCATGGCTGCAAATTATTAACGCGAATTATATACAGAAGGATGGAAAAGCTGGTAGAAGCCGACCTCGGGGAAGATCAGTTTGGGTTCAGGAGAAATGTAGGAACACGGGAGGCAATACTCACTTTACGGCTTATCCTAGAAGATAGATTAAGAAAAGGCGAATCTACATTTCTAGCTTTTATAGATTTGGAGAAGGCTTTTGACAATGTTGATTGGAACAAACTCTTTCATGTTCTGAAGCAAGCAGGAGTAAAATATAGGGAATGTAAGGTTATTTACAACTTGTACAAAAACCAGACAGCGGTTGTCAGAGTTGAAGGGCATGAAAGGGATGCAGTGGTTGGAAAGGGAGTAAGACAGGGTTGCAGTCTTTCTCCATTGTTGTTCAATTTGTACATTGAGCTAGCTATAAAGGATAGCAAGGAGAAATTTGGAGAAGGAATTAAAGTTCAGGGTGAAGAATTAAAAAACATTGCGTTTTGCCGACGACATAGTAATTCTGTCAGATACAGCAAAGGACCTGGAAGAGCAATTGAACGGAATGGACAGTGTGCTGAAAGGTGCATATAAGATGAACATTAACAAGAGTAAAACTAGGGTAATGGAGTGCAGTGTAAGAAAATCAGGTGATGCTGAAGGAATTAGATTAGGTAACGAAGCAATAAAGGAGGTAGATGAGTTTTGTTACTTGGGCAGTAAAATAACAAATGATGGTCGCAGTACAGAGGATATAAAATGCAGAATGGCAATGGGTAGGAAAGCGTTCTTGAAAAAGAGAAATTTGTTAACATCGAATATTGATTTAAGCCTAAGGAAGTCCTTTCTGAGGGCATTTGTATGGAGTGTTGCCTTGTATGGGAGTGAGACATAGACGATAAACAGTGCGGACAGGAAGAGGATTGAGGCTTTTGAAATATGGTGCTACAGAAGAATGCTGAAGATTAGGTGGGTGGATCGCGTAACTAATGATGAGGTACTGAACAGAATTGGGGAGAAAAGGAATTTCTGGCATACCTTGACTAAAAGAAGGGATAGATTGGTAGGACACATTCTTAGACATCAAGGAATTGTGAATTTAGCGTTGGAGGGAAGTGTGTGGGGAAAAAATCGCAGGGGAAGACCAAGAGATGGATACAGTAAGCAGATTCAGACAGATGTAGGTTATTGTTCTTATGTGGAGATGAAGAGGCTTGCTCAGGATAGGGTATTGTGGAGAGCTGCATCAAACCAGTCTCCGGACTGAAGACCACAACAACAACAACATATCAAATGTTTTTGATAGATCTTCAATGCGCTAAAAACAAGTATTAAGGGCGGATACTGCCTTCATGTAGGATTTGAGCATGCAAAAGGCGAGGTGCGAAATAGCTGCATTGTCTTGCTTTGGAAGCATTTGTGTGTAACCGCCAGAGCTCGAGTAGCCAGGAGCTGGCGTCTCTACCAGCTCCGACGCCAGTGTTAAAAGCGTCGTTTCCCCTCGCCCCTCCCTGCCGCGGGAATGCCCATATGCTGCCTCCAGGGGGTTCAGGAGAAAATTTGAACCTCAGCCGCGCATGCGCATTGCAACGCTGCGGCCACTGCCGCCTATATTAAGCGGCCACGCTACGAGACGTTGACGTGCTGTCTCCGCCACGTAAAACGTTTCTTCTACAAATATAAAAATGAAAGTTTGCTTGTATGTCCTCTGTGTGTTCATAAACCATTCATTCGATTGCAATGAAACTTTTATGAACTGTTGACCGTACGCCGACGAAGGTTCCTGACCCAATAACAAAAGCACGACACATAGCTCAGGACGAAGCCAACGAGAAAGACAGGCCCTAGCGCAGATGTCATGCCACGTAAGCAAGGTAGTTCCGAGCCGACGCGAACGCTAGCGAATTGGCCGGCCGCTGGGGCACACCCCACTGCCTCATAGCGGGCAGCCACACAGCTAGCGTTCGCTCAGAACTACCTTGCTTACGTGGCATGACATCTGCGCTAGGGCCTGTCTTTCTCGTTGGCCTTGGCTCTGGAGATATGATGTCATGAGTAATGAGAGGTCACCGTGTGAGAATATCCAATTATTGGAAAATGTGGCCTGAAACAAAATTTGCATGTAATTACGGACGTTTTTGAAGCGTTTTGTAACCGACAACCCCGCCTCCCCTCCATACACAGAGAAAAAAAGATGATGAAACGCTATCTCTCAGAACACTTTCGGTGTAGAGCCGTAAAACTATCAGGCATGCCTTTGTATCAAGCAAAGTTATCATTACAGATTTGCATGTTACTATTTATTTTTGTCTGCAAGTCTCCCTTAATTCTCTTGCATCCAAAATTAAGCAATCTGTTTTCTTATTGTCTATCTATATGAAAGCGAAAGGACATTCACTCACTCATTGACTAAACACGTAATCTCGAAAACTACTTGACCTTTGAAGGTGAAATTTGGCAAGAATGTAGTTTATAGGCAGAAAACGTCAGCAAAGAAAGTATTTAGTTGTAGGTGGATGACGGAGCATACGTCTCCTACAGACTCACGAAAGCTACGGTTTCATTACGATCTTTACAAAATTTCGCACGCTTGGTCTTCAAAACAAGAGGAAGGTCACCGTCTACCTTAAGTTTCATACAATGTATGGGGGAGGGTTCCTCGGTCGCGTCATAACTTGAGAACGGCTTGACCGATTTTACATATCCTTTTTCTGTTGTTTTCGTTATTCTCAGAACAAGGGTTGTATGAAATAAAACTGAAATATTTGACTCTGCTTTTGTATTGCATAGAAATCTATAGTTTTGTTCCGATATTGATGAAATTTTCTCCGCTCTACCTTAAAAAAAAAGAGGAATGTTACTGTCTGTATAAAATTTAGTTCGGTGCATGGTGGAGAGTACTGACTTACGGAATTTTACAAATTGCATAATATTCCTCCAATCTTTATGAATTTTAGCAGGTATTACGTTTAAACCAAGAGGAAGATCACTGGGGTACACAAATGTTTGAATGGTACACGGTAGAGGGTACGTTGCAGAAAACTTTGCCGAGAGAGGGAAAGGTGGAAACTAACAGAGAGATGGGAGAGAAAGAGGTGGATGCAGAGAGGAGGGGATGGGGATGTGGACTACGAGAGTGTAGGATAAATAAACACTCGGGCAACGCTGGGTTTATATATGAAAGCAATATTCCGATTGACTGACTGGCTGACTGACTGATTGACTGACTCATCATCGCCCAGCCCAAACCACTGAAGATAGAAACATGAAATTTGTAGAGGGTTTACAGCTAGTATGCATATGGATGTGCATATAAAATGATATAAGAACGATACGAAGAATGAAAACACGTTGTATTTTAGTTGTTTATTTACTTTTCTTCAAGATAAGCTTTTTTCCGGGTGTTTGACTGGACCAGTGAACACGCAGACGCCGTACGCTCCGGAGCCTCGCCGTGGCCCGGCTAGATGGCCACTTGTCGAGCAGTCTGCAGGGAGGCCTGGCAGACGCACGGACGGAGCGGCTGGCCGTATTGTGGAGGCCGGCCCCATTGAGCTGATGGCGCCAATCTACGCCGGGTCACGGCCAGGCGCTGCACTCGCCCGGGACTTACGTCTCCATCCGGCGCTCCTCCAGATGAAGCGAAACCAGGCGCACCAGGCCTGAGAGGCCCACCCCTTATTCTGCTGACTAGCTCCGTCATAGAATTGCTACACCAAGAAGAAATGCAGATGATAAACAGGCATCATAGAACAAATATATTATACCAGAACTGATAGGTGATTACATTTTCACGCAGTTTGGGTGCATAGATCCTGAGAAATCAGCATACAGAACAACCACCTCTGGCCGTAATAACGGCCTTGATACACCTGGGCATGACTCAAACAGAGCTCGGATGGCGTGTACAGGTACAGATTCCCATGCAGCTTCAACACGATACAACTGTTCATCAAGAGTAGTGACTGGCGTATTGTGACGAGCCAGTTCCTCGGCCACCATTGACCAGACGTTTTCAGTTGGTGAGAGATTTGGAGAATGTCTGGCCAGGGCAGCAGTCGAACATTTTCCGTATCCAGAAAGGGCCGTACAGGACCTGCAACATGCGGTCGTGCATTATCCTGCTGAAATGTAGGGTTTCTCAGGGATCGAATGACGCGTAGAGCTACGGGTCTAACACACCTGAAATGTAACGGCCAGTGTTCAAAGTGCCGTCGATGCGAACAAGAGGTGACCGAGACGTGTAAACCAATGGCATCCCATACCATCACGCCGGGTGATAAGCCAGTATGGCGATGACGAATACACGCTTCCAATGTGCGTTCACCTCGATGTCGCCAAACACGGATGCGACCATAATGATGCTGTAAACAGAACCTGGTTTCATCCGAAACAATGACGTTTTGCCATTCGTGCACCCATGTTCGTCGTTGCGTACACCGTCGCAGGCGCTCCTGTTTGTGATGCAGCGTCAAGGGTAACCGCAGCCACGGTCTCTTAGCTGATAGTCCATGCTGCTGCAAACGTCGTCGAACTGTTCGTGCAGATGGTTGTTGTCTTGCAAACGTCCCCATCTGTTGACTCATGGATCGAGATGTGGCTGAACGATCTGTTACAGCCATGCGGATAAGGTGCGTATCATCTCGACTGCTAGTGATATGAGGCCGTTGGGATCCAGCACGACGTTCCGTATTGCCCTCCTGAACCCACCGATTCCATATTTTGCTAACAGTCATTGGATCGCGACCAACGCGAGCAGCAATTTCGCGATACGATAAACCGCAATCACTTAGCCCGGAAGTTTTAATTTATGAAGGCGCCGGCCGTGGAAGCCTACATTCTATGTTTCAAATGTTTGTAAATCTATCGGACCAAACTGCGTGGTCATCAGTCCGTAGCCTACAAACTACTTAAACCTAGGTAAACTAACCTACGGACAAACACACCCATGCCCCAGGGAGGACTCGAACCTCCGACGGCGAGCAACCACGCGCTCCGCAGCGAGACGCCTTAGACCGTTCGGCTACTCCACCGCAGCGAGGATGATCCCCTTTATCAGTGGCAGACTTGCATGACGGAGCTGCGGCACATTCTTCTGCTGCTGTGAGGCGGCATTTAAAGCGGAAATACGGCCAAGGATGGACAGGTCGAGGCGGACCTGTGCCTTGGCCTCCAAGATTAACTGGTCTGAAGCCTTCGAATTTTTTATTATTATTATTTAATTTTTCTATGGTAGACAGGCGATCTCCTTACTTTGAAGTATTAAAATGCCAAGATAGAAATTAATCGATTTATTTTTGTGCCGACCGGTTCGATCCACTTAGGATCTGGTAACTGAAGAAAGGGAATTACATTCAATTACAGTTGTGTGAAATATAATAATACTAGTCGACTCGGCAATGCTTCGCAATTGCTAATATGTATGTACTGTTGCTTTGAACGTCAAAATTTTATCGCAATCGTACGAATTATATTGATATTCCAAAGAAAAGAGCTCTTTCAGTTTTCCACAAATTTTCCTATTTTCTGGCCTACTATTCCAAACTTTTACTTCAATCAAACCTTCCTCTCGATTTGAACGTCGAATGTCCAACGTTTTATCGCAATCAGATGAATGGTATTGATATTTAATAGAAATATCTCTTTCTATTTTTTTTCTGAATTTTCCAATTTTCCGGGAAACTTTACCCAATTTTTATTTAATAAGGATGTTACTCTTGCTTTGAACGTCAAATATGCAAAATTTCATCGCAATCAGAATTATGATATTCATATCCAATTGAAAAAAGCTCTTACAGTTTCTCTCAAATTTTCAAATTTTCCGGGTAACTTTGCCAAATTTTTAGTTCATAAAAGCGTTCATCTTTCGTTGAACGTCAAATGATCAAAATTTTATCGCAATCGGATGATCGGTTCTCAACTTACAGTTTTGAGTGTATTTAGAAAGACATTGAAAAAGAAGCTTGGTTCGAATTTTGCGACTTTCCAAGATCATAATGAAGAAAACAAAAGATTAACTACCCCTCTAAGTCGTATGAATACTCAGTTATAGTGCTGAAATCAATCAAAAACACATTGAAAAACGCACTTTCAGGTTTCCTAAAATTTCCCGGTAGGTTTTCCAAAAAATTTATTTCATAGAAACCTTGTCCTGTTGAGCTGTACTCAAGTGATGCTCTTGCAACCATTCGGCAATTGATTTTTATTCATAGAAAAAATTGCTTTCGGTTTTTCCTAACATTTTTTACTTTCCATGCGACTTTTCCAAATTTTTATTTGATGAGAACCCTCCTCTTGCTTTGAACATGAAATGTACAAACTTTTATCGCAATTGGACGAACGGTATTGATTGCTCACTGGGAAAAGCTGTTTAGTTTTTCCCAATTTTCCTCTTTTCCTGACAACTTTTCCATATTTTATAATCGTTTAAACCGTCCCTGGTGTTACACGAATATTTCTAGACAAAAATTAGCGAAATCGGTTCAGCCGTTCTCTAGTTTTAGCGAGACTAACGAACAGCAGTTCATTTTTATGTATATAGATAAAATACAGCAATAATGCAGCAAGTTAACATACAAAACTTATACCTAGTTTCCTCTGTTTTCGTGAAGGCATATGACGTTAAAATGGTTCGCCAATCATAAAACATTTAACTTTGACCAATGGTACGTCATACATGAAATGGTTGAAATACTTGAAACACGTTCTACATAGTGTGTCATGTTGACAGAGGACCTTCATCCAACTAACCAGCGGTGTCAGGCTTGCAGCAAAGATACTATTGCGGCCAAAGAGTGCTGTTATGTGTCATCTTGCATACGCTTACTACCAACGATTATTTGCTTCTAAAATCTATATCCTTTTAACGGAGCTGCTCTAGCGCTGCAAGAGACTGTAATACCAAGATACGAATGCATTAAAAAAAAAAAAAAAAAAAAAAAAAAAAAAAAAAAAAAAAAAAAAAAAAAAACTTGTCCTACTTCACAACAAACTTGCCAATAAAAAGATACATAGGTGTTACAGATTTCAGGGTAAAATTCGGCCACAAAAGTAATATCCACATGTGATTCCACATAATTACATATGTGAATTGAAATATATTATCCAATTTAATTACATATATGGATAAAAACATTTGTATTGCTACCTATACATTATACTAAAACTGTACATCAGGAAACACAGAATATAAAATGCTTAAACAATAGATACACTACATAAATCTTAATTGTTTGGGCATCTCAGTTTGTAAGTGAGACCATTAGGAGTAAAAGGGGGGGGGCGGTATTCCAGTCTCATGAGTAATTTATTTACATGGCCATGAAGTATAAGCAAGTTTTAATTTAGATTCTTATAGGCTTGAATTTACTCTGAGAGATGAATATTATTTATTATTATGTCTGTTCCAAGGGAACAGACGTTGGCGGTGATCCGCAGCAGAGATAAATATATCCGTGTATCTGCTTCGCAAATCGCGAAATTTCCCGACGTCTGCTGCTCCTGTAAGATGGACAAACGATCTGCAACACATGAAAATTTGCATATATATGGATATATTTATCTCTGGTGCGGATCACCGCCAACGTCTGTTCTCTTGGAACAGACATAATAATAAACATTAACGCCTGACAAGCTTACGGTGGTAGAATTATGCTTCTCCCTCTTGAGGGACTCACACTATAATGTGTGCAAGCATGTGAGGGAAAGAGACAAGTGCAACACATGGAAGTTTGGGTCTGACCGGGGAGCGTACACGGGTGGCAGAGTGGTTAAGGGACCGCTCGCGAAAAGCGGGAGACACGGGTTCGAGTCCCGGTCCGGCACAAATATTCATGTGTTGCAGATCGTTTGTCCATCTTACAGGAACCGCAGACGTCGGGAAATTTCGCGATTTGCGAAGCAGATACACGGATAGACGAAGAGTAACTCGATCCATTTTCTTGTTAGCGATGGTCGCCGGGTAAAGTCGCTCGGTCAGCCTTACATGCCTTTTTATAATCGTTTATATCGGGTCTTTTCTTTTCGGAAACCATATAAGTAATTGTATATCTGGCCCAACAGGCAATGACAATTCCAGTGCAGACGTGTTAATACGCTCGATCCCTTGCAGGAATTCAGCGTACGCCAGTAGCAAGTGGAATCAAATGGGCAGCGTCACTACAATCGTAGTGTGCTGCAAGGTGAGAATTTGGGTTGGCAGGGCTGCGTGCCTGGATGGCTCAATTGGTTAAGGCCACCGCTGGCCCGAATCGGGAAATACGGGTTCGAATCCCGGTGCAGAAAAAATTTTCATCTTTGCCATTGGATTTTTTTCAATACCCTGAAGTGGTCGAAATGATTAAATATTTCGAATTATTCACATACCTTTGCCGCCGGCGACGAAGATGAAGAATTGTTAACCCTGCGTGTTGTTGTTGTTAAGGTCTTCAGTTCGGAGACTGGTTTGATGCACCTCTCCACACTATCGTGATAAAGCCTCTTCATCTCCTCATATAAAAATGAATTGGTGTTCGTGAATCTTGTTAAAACTTGAGAACGGCTGAACCGATTTGGTTAATTTTAGTCTCGAAATATTCGTGTAAGTCCAGGGAAAGTTTAAACGGTGATGGTGATAAAATATGGAAAAATTGTCCGGAAAAGACGAAAAACTGAAACAGCTTTTTCCAGTGAGCTATCAATACCGTTCGTCCAATTGCGATAAAATTTTGTACATTGCATATTGAAAGGAAGAGGAAGGTACGCATCAAATAAAAATTTGGAAAAGTCGCCCAAAAAGTGGGAAAATTTAGGAAAAACCGAAAGCGATTTCTCTCTATGAAAAAAAATCAATTGCCACTTCACTTCAGTACGGTTTGACAGGACAAGGTTTATATGAAATAAATTTTTGGAAAATCTACTGGCAAATTGGAAAATTTGAGAAAAACTGAAAGTGTGTTTCTCAATGTGTTTTTGATTGAATTCAGCACTATAAGTGGCTATTCGCACGACGGAGAGGGTAATATTGTTTTGTTTCGTTTAATATGGTCTTGGGAAAGTTTTCAGTAAGAAAAATAGGGACAGTTAAGAAGGAAAGTCGCAAAATTCTTTTTTCGATGTGTTTCTAAATGTACTGACACTAAAGTTGAAAACCGTTCATCCGATTGCGATAAAATTTTGATCATTTGACGTTGAACGTTCTTATGAACTAAAACTTTGGGAAAGTTACCCGGAAAATTTGAAAATTCGCGAGATACTGAAAGAGCGTTTTTCATTTTGATATCAATATCATTCGTTTGCTTAAGATAATATTTTGAATATTTGACGTTCAAAGCAAGAGTAACGTTCTTATCAAATAAAAATTTGGTAAAGTTTCCCGGAAAATTGGAAAAGTCAGAAAAAACGAAAGATTTTTCTATGAAATATCGATACCATTCATCTGATTGCGATAAAATTTTGCACATTCTACGTTCAAAGCGAGAGGAAGGTTTGAGTGAAATAAAAGTTTGGAATAGTTGGCCAGAAAATAGGAAAATTTGTAGAAAACAGAAAGAGCTCTTCTCTTTGGGATATCAATATCATTCATATGATTACGATAAAATGTTTCACATTTGACGTTCAGCGATACTTAGACTATCTGAGGATGCGTTTCTAAAGCTACTGGGTATAAAAAACATATGATTTAAATTAATATGGTTTATATTAAGAGGTAAGTGATACGAAGTTCACCGGGTCATCTAGTCTCCTCATAAGGACGGCAACAAACATCCGTTTGAATCTGCTCACTGTATTCATCTCTTTGACTCCCTCTGAGATTTTTCTCCAAACACTGGCCTCCACAGCTAAATTCACGATTCTTTTAGTCAAGGTATGCTAGAAATTACTTTTCTCCCCAATTATGATCAGTACCTCCTCATTAGTTACGCAATCCACCGGCCTAATCTTAGCATTCTTCTGTAGCACCATATTTCAAAAGCCTCTATCCTCTTCTTGTGCGCACTGTTAACGTCCATGTTTCACTCCCATACAAGGCAACACTCAGATGCCTTCAGAAAGGACTTCCTTGCGCTTAAATTAATATTCGATGTTAACAAAATTCTCTGTTTCAAAAACGCTTTTCTTCCCATTGCCATTCTACATTTTATATCTTCTGTACTGCAACCATCATGTGTTATTTTACTGCCCAAATAACAAAACTTATCTGCCACCTTTATTGTTTCGTTACCTAATCTAATTCCTTCAGCATCGCCTAATTTTCTGAGACTGCACTCCATTACCCTTGTTTTGCTCTTGTTAATGTTCATCTTATACGTACCTTTCAACACAGTGTCCATTCCGTTCAACTGGCTTCCTTTGCTGTCTATGAGAGAGTTACAATGCCTGAACCCGGGCATACTCCCTTCCCAACCACTGTATTCCTTTCATGCCCTTCAACTCTGACAACCACTCTCTGGTTTTTGTACAATTTGTAAATAACCTTCCGAACCCTATATTTTACTCCTGATAATCTCAGAATAACAGCTTTCTCCAAATCTACAAAAGCTAGAAATGTAGGTTTGCCTTTTCTTAATCTGTCTTCTAGGATAAGCCGTAAAGTGAGAAATGCCTCTCGTGTTCCTACATTTCTCCTGAACCCAAACTGATCTTCCCCGAGGTCGGCTTCTACCAGTTTTTCCATCCTTCTGTAAATAATTCATGTAAAAATTTTGCTTCCAGGACTTCAACGAATGTGAAACAAAAGTAAGAAAAGTACATTTCAATCTTTCTTTTTAAATCACTAATACAATCATCGTTAAAATAAAAATGAATCTTAACATTAATATTTACTTTGGAAACAGCTTTGAGGAATAATCCACTACTGTGCGGATGATGGTTTTCCCTTATAGCGTTTTCTTCTTTTAACCGCTCCAGGTTTAATATTCAGTTTCGAATTTTTATTGTTATTATTTCCAGTAACAAATGTAGAAAAATTTTAACAGTTGTTCAGACTTTTGCAGCACATTTTTCTTCAAGATATGTAGAAACAAAATATTCAGTAAAATAGGAAACTGAAGCAGAACTTCGTTCGTCTACCGTCAGTTTTATCGGAAAGTAATGAAAAATGTTGGAATGTTTGTGAACCTTCGAAATCAACCGCAACTTGCGATCAGTTGTGGTTGCACTGTACTAGGTTTAGATGGAATACCAAAAAGCGGCGAATGAAAATTTGTGCCCGGCTGGGATTCGAACCCGGGATCTGCTGCTTACTAGGCAGACGCGTCCGCAGAGTGGTCAACGCGTCTGCCTAGTAAGCAGGAGATGCCGGGTTCGAATCCCAGCCGGGCACAAATTTTCATTCGCCGCTCTTTGGTATTCCATCTAAACCTAGTACAGAGCAGCCACAACTAATCGCAAGTTGCCGTTTATTTTATTGATTGAACGCTGTAACATCGCCAAAAAATTATTTAGTTTGTGAACCTGTTGGACGAATCTACTACGGTCGTCAGTACATAGACTTGACAAGCTAGTTATACTAAGTTACACATAGGACGACACACACACACACACACACACACATACACACACACGCCAGAGGGAGGACACTAACCTCCGATGGGAACGGTCGCCCAATTTTCTAATGCCCTTTTTTATGTTTAAAGTTTTAACCCATGTGAGATTATGGTAACAACGCTCTGTTCTTGATGGGCCAGTAATAAAAGCAGCCAAGCTCACGAGATAACTCATTTATTAAAATGACCCCTTGCGGCACGTTCAGTCGTCCGTGATCAGTTTAAGAGCGCCATTTCCAACCAAATGGGGCTCTTTATCTGAAGATGGCCGAATAAGAAAACCCCTCATTTTAGTAAATGAGACTTTTATGAACTTGAAGGAGGCGAGTCTACATCTACATACAGTATATACTCCGCAGTCACCGCAAGGTGCGTGGCGGAGGGATACTGTACCACTACTAGGCATTTGCTTTCCTAATCCACTTAGAAAGACGGAAAAAAAGAATGTCTAAAATGTTCAAATGTTTGTCGAGCTTATGGGACTTAACTACGGGGCCATCAGTCCCTAAACTTTCAAACTACTTATGAACTAGCTAACACTAAGGACGGCACAAATATCCATGCCCGAGGGGGGATTCGAAGCCCCGACCGTAGTGGCCGTGCAGACCGTGACTGACGCGCCGCAGTCCCCTCGGCCACCGCGGCCGGCAAAGAATGTCTATGTGCCTCTGTACGAGCACTGATTTCTCTTATCTAGTAAGTAGACGGCAGCAAGATCGTTCTGCAGTCAGCTTCAAATTCCCGCCCTCTAAATTTTCTCAACGGGATCTTAAATTTTTAAACATAGCTGTGAATTATCCGCGACCGTTGTAACGTCAAAGGATAAAAGTGCAGCCCTCGGTCGCAAAGATGAAATTATTTAACGTGGTTTCGGCAATAACTATGATTGTCTTCATCAGAAAGTGTAAATTAAACCCGTATCTAGTAGTTTCTTTCTCTAAGTCCTTATACTTAGGCAGGATTCCCGCAATTTTATCTTCGTGACCGAGGGCTGCACTTTTAGCCTTTGATGTTTCTCAATAGAGTTTCTCGAAATGAGCGTCGTCTTTCCTCCAGCGATCCCCATTTCAGTTGCCGGAGCACATTTGTCGAAATTACCAGTAACGAACCTAGCTGCACGCCTATCAACTGCGTCCATGTCTTCCTTTAAATTGATCTGCTGCGGGTCCCAATCACTTGATCAATACTCAAGACGTGGTCGTACAAGCGTTTTATACGAGGTCTCCTTTACAGATGACGTACATCATTTGTTTGGATGCCATCTCACAACTGTATGAACTATCGCACTAAGGTTTCCGCTCCCTTTGTCACAATGTAAAAATATCCGAACGACATGTTTCGGGCCTACATTAGCCCATTCTCAAGTTCTAAAAGGAGAAAGCCAAGGAAAACGTATATTGAAACGAAAACACTAAAGCTTTAAATGCGATCCATGTCAATATAACCAAGTGTGTTCATCCTAGACAGGCATACCTTGAATTCTAAAACATATCTGCCCTAAGGCAACGCCAATCGTAAAATATTTGCGGCATATGCACAAGGTCAACAGATAAACATTTCTCACCGTAAAACATGTTTCTAGTTGGAGGCACAGTTGTGGACTGCTAACTATCCGCTCTGCTATGTCAGAGATAGTCCAAACACTACCCACTACCAAAGATAAACCTACCGTATTAGCAGTCCACAACTGTGCCTCCAACTAGAAACATGTTTTACGGTGAGAAATGTTTATCTGTTGATATTGCGCAAATATTTTACGGTTGGCGTTGCCTTAGGGCAGATATGTTTTACAATTCAAGGTAAGCCAGTCAAGGATGAACATACTTTGTTATATTGACATGGATCGTATTTAAGGTTTTAGTGTTTACGTTTTAATTTACATTTTCCTTGGCTTCCTCCTTTTAGAATTTGAGAATGGGCTAATGTTGGACCAAAACATGTCGTTCTGACATTTTTACATTGTGACATCTGGAGCGGAAACTTTAGTGCGAAGTACATCTTCCCAAATTCTTCCAATAAACCGAAGTCGGCAGTCCGCCTTACTCACCACTACATGTGCACGCTACACGTGCATCGCATCGCCAAATGGGCGACAACTGCTGTAAATATTCTTATGCTATGCGTTTGTTGGTCGTTTCTTACTCAGGATTGTTACTAAATGATCACTGATGAGATTTTCTAATTTTTGCGATAACTTAATACACTACTGACCATTACAATTATTACACCAAGACGAAATGCAGATTATAAACGGGTATTCGTTGGACAAATATACTACAACTGACACGTGATTACATTTTCACGCAATTTGGGTGCATAGATCCTGAGAAATCAGTACCCAGAACAACCACCTCTGGCCGTAATAACGGCCTTGATACGCCTGGGCATTGAGTCAAATAGAGCTTGGATGGCGTGTACAGGTACAGATGCCCATGCAGCTTCATCAAGAATAGTAAATGGCGAATTGTGACGACATCAAAAGTGTCACAGGTATAAGATGTACCTACTGAACTTTTTATTTCTGATGAGTGACCGACCTCAATTCGAAACAATGAAGCTATTTTTCCACCTCATGGTGACTTGTTAATTAAGCTACTTATCAATGTTTGTGCAGTACTACTACAGTCACTTACAATGGTCGCAATCTCCTTGTATAATTTTGTCACTTGTTCAAATATTGTCATGCCAGAAAAGATCACTTATTTAATGTATTATACATCAGAATGTAAAAATACGTTTCGCTACTGGTTGGTAACGAGTTTTCAATGTAGTATTATTTTTATTCTACTAATAACATACCATTTTATTACTGGGTCATAGTAATTTGTTGCTGGGTATAGTCTTGTGCAGCTCGCGAACGAACTAGTTTGGAAGAGCGCTTCCACAGGCGAACTACATGAACTAGTTCGCAGATCCCTCGCCTCTTAGTTCGTCCGCTCCTTTTCCGAATACTGACGGGAAACAGCGAAGGGCGCGAGAGCGCGCAGAATCGCGTGATTCCCTTCTGCCAGTTACCGTCATTTCGAGCTGAGATGTAGCTCTCCTGTAGTTTCATACTTCACAGCCACAAGAAAACCATTTTAAAAATAAAGTACTATGAGTACTCTGTGTGCAAAGTAGTTGAATACCATTGCATCACCCATTCGTGTAAATAACTGGTTTATTTGTATAAGTATTTGATGTCTAATTGCCCAAAAAATGGGTAATAACACACGCTTTGGCAACACTGATTCATTATATAAAAAAGCTGTCATAGGAAAAGAAAGAGCTCATTTAGTAGCGGTAGCAAAAGCCAAAAAGAGCGGACGAACTAAAAAGAGCGGACGAACTAAACGAGCGGACGAACTAAACGAGCGGACGAAGTAAACAAGCAGACGAACTAAAAAGAGAGGACGAACTAAAAAGAGAGGACGAACTAAAAAGTGTGTCCTACTTGACGGCCGAGCTGCGAACTAAAAGGAGAGCTACCGGTCGAGAACTGAAATATGTGCCATCGGTCGCGAACTATTATGTCAAACGTATCTCGCTTCTTAGTTCGTTGGATTCTTTTCCGAAGACCGACGGGCAATACCGAGAGGACGAGCAGCAGAATTAAAAATCACGTGTTTGCCTTCTGCTGATGAGAGTCATTTCAAGGTGAGCGTCTGCCTGCAAGATTACATAGTTGACTGCTACAAACTTTATGTTTTGAAGTATTCTGCACTCTGCAATATCTGAGTAATAAATTCCATAATGCCAAGATATAGAGATAACTCTAAACTTAAACGCGAGAAATTATCCACAAACTGTTTCTTTTGGTTCGCGTGATATCGTTAGCGGCTCAAGCAGCAAGCGCATGAAGCAGCTAGGTGGGGGAACTTCCCCCTCCACCTGCACGCGCAGACCACGCCGCTGAGCCGTCACTGGGAGCAGGCGAACTGAAAGAGCGAACTAGTTCGCGGCAGAACCGCGATCTAAAGTAAGCGTTCCCGATTGCGAACTATTATGCGCAAGTCTAGCTGGGTAAGTGTTTTCACTTCGAAGAAATCTAAAGTTAATGGCAATCATTAAAATATTAAGATGTATCAGCTTTCATGGTTTCATACTCGAACATGACAACACGTAGCCACAAATTACACATTTAGATTTATTATTCATGGCAGCAAACGCATATATGAAATACTTGTAGTCATATAGTCTTTTTTCAGGTCGTAAATTGTACCAGTTCTACGAACAACTTAGACTGGACAGAGCACATAGAAAATATTGTGGGGAAGGCGAACTAAAGATTACGTTTCATTGGCAGAACGCTTCGAAGATGCACCAGCTCCACCAAAGAGACTGCCTACATCACACTTGTGCGTCCTCTCCTGGAATAGGCCTACTGTTGCCGCTTGTGGGACCCTCACCAGGTGGGACTGACGGAAGACATTGAGAAGGTTCAGAGAAGGGCAGCTCGTTTTGTTTTACGGGGGGAGGGGGTGAGCGACGGAAATGTTGCACGAATTAGGGTGGAAATCATTAAAAGAAAGACGTTATTCATTGCGGTGTTATGTTTGCGAAGTTTCAATCATCGACGTTTCCTTCTGAATGTGGAAATATTTTGCTGGGACTCACCTACATAGGGAGATATGACCATCCCAATAAAATAAGAGAAATTAGATCGAAAACGGGACGTATAGGTGTTCTTTCTTCCCGCGCGCTATTAGAGAATGGAACGGTAGAGAAAAGTTATGAAAGTTAAAAAAATGTTTGTTAAGCTTAAGGGACTTAACTACGGGGTCATCAGTCCCTAAACTTACAAACTACTTATGAACTACTTACGAACTAGGACGGCACAAATATCCATGCCCGAGGGCGGTTTCGAACCCCTGACCGTAGTGGCCGTGCAGACCGTGAGTGGAGCGCCTCAGTCCCCTCGGCCACCGCGGCCGGCAGTTATGAAAGTGGTTAATGAACCCACTGCCAGGCACTTAAATGTGATTTGCAGAGTATCTATGAAGATGTCGATGTTTACGCTACTGTAACGTTCACCAGACGTTGATGGCGGCGCATATCTTAGATACACTAAGGAAGAAATTTAAATACTTTGCCTTTGGAATCACTGGCATAGCCTTATTACGAGCCTGAGGGGGGGGGGGGCATTTTTTAATCGGAAAGGCGGTCGCTGGTGCAGAAAGGTTGAAAACCTCTGGACTAGACGAGTGGGCTCACGCACAGTCACCTTCTGTGTCGCGAGGACCCTCCTCAGTGTCGATGTGGTGCGCCTTTGACAGTCGCCCACATCTTACTTGAATGCCACAATTTAGCCGCAGCGCGACGAAATATTAATCTCCCTGACGCTTTGCAGCTTGCATTAGCTGACAATACCTCCACGGTTTTAAATTTTATACGCGAGTGTGGACTTTACAAGTCAATTTAAAGTTTGTGTTTGTCTGTCATTGCTGTGTCCTCCACCTGCTTCAGTCTGTTAGGTAGGTGGTTTTAACGTGTCCCAGAGTGGCTGGGTGTGTTCCTTATATCCCTGTGACCATCCAGCAAAAACACTCTTGTACCGTTGAAACGTGTCCATAAAAAATTATTTTTGTAAGAAAATGTCCAATATTGTGCCTCCTGTTTTGTATCGAGTAACTTGCTTGCAAGAAAATGTATAATATCGCTTCTACTGGATGTATCGATTTGTGTACTTTGTGAAGTTTCATCTTTGGCAAAGATCATGTATTGCATAGCATTGTAGCTATGCATAGCATTGAGAGAGTAGCACTTGTGGCTCAGCTCGCTTAGAGAGCGGTTGAGTTGTGTGTATGGCTCCGATGTAGAGCAGAGGCTGCTTTGCCAGCAAGTCAGGAGTTGTATTATGTAGGTAATGTAATACTAATTATTAATAATAAGTAACAAAGTTGACCTTTCTTTCTTGTTTCATTTACGTAGTTAGAAAATTAACCTACTTCCTTCATTTGATAATTAGTTATTAGTGGATTTAAAGTGCAGTATTGATTTTAATAATATTGTTGAACAGATTTCGTTATTGGTGCCATAGTAAATGATAGTTAATTGACTATGATACTAAATTTCAATAATCAGAAACTGATCTGCATAAAACTCTCACAGTCAAGCATTAAGAAAGTGGTTTGTGGTTTTTTAATATCTTTCTCGCAGTCAAAAGTTTTAGTCAGTGTCTGTTTCAAATGGTGACTTGTCACAGTTGTTTTGTGTTTAAAATATCCGTTGCGCACATAATCAGTTTAATGCACTGTTTCTTATTTAATAGTATATACATCAATATCAGGGCCATAATTAAACCAAATTGCTGTGTTAATGAACAATTTGTTGTCTGATTTAACGATAGGTTTAACATCCACAACACAGACACAGCTTTTACTGTCTCAGTTGTTTTATCCGTTCTTCGTTTTTAATCGTATCCTTTCTTTATATTAGTCTGTGAGTTTTAAACTTTGACTTGTTAACGCATTTACTTGGAACGCTTAACAAAATGTTTTACCTCTCTGACTGGAAAAAGGGACTGATAACCGTCGCTGTTTAGTCCCTTCCAAAACCCAACAACAATAACAACAACAACAACAACAATTAGACGAGTGGTTGAGCGCAGTGTACACAGCTTTGCGCTGGCTGCGACCTTGCTGCTGCTGTTGCTGCTGCGCTGTTCCCCGTTTACGCCGGTCATCAAACAGAGGCAGCTGTAAAAGCAGCCGGCTGACTCAGCCACGGCCGCTCGCGAACATCCGGCATCGGGCTGCGTTCACACCGTCGTCACACGCAGTCGACACAGTTCCACTGAAAACATCGACCGGCCGCGTGGTCACACTGCATCCCACATAGCTTGTCACTCGGTCCGGTTAAAAAAAAAGTTCAAATGTCTGTAATTCTATAAGACCAAACTCCATGGTCATCAGTCCGCAGCTTACAAACTACTTAAACCTAGGTGAACTAACCTAAGGACAACACAGACACCCATAATGAATCTTTTCACTCTGCAGCGGAGTGTGCGCTCATATGAAACTTCCTGCCAGATTAAAATTGTGTGCCGGAACCAGGACTCGAACCTGGGACCTTTGCCTTTCGCGGGCAAGCGCTCTACCGACTGAGCTACCGGACACGACTCGCGATACCGCCTCACAACTTTGTGAGTTTTTTCGAACACTTTTTTCGCTTTGTGATAGATGCCGCTGTAATTGTCACAAACGTATAAGTACGTGGTATCGTGTAACATTTCAGCAGTGCAGATGGTATTTGTTTCGTGACACATCATTCGTGATAAAATGGACCGTTTACCAATTGCTGAAAAGGTCGATATGGTATTTATGTATAGCTGTTGTGATCAAAATGCCAAACGGGCCTGTGCTATGTATGTTGATCATTATGCTGGAAGACATCATCCAATCGGATAGTAACGTTATTTAAAGAGGCAGGAACTGTTCAGCCACAAATGAAACGTCAGCCACGACATGCACCAAATTGTGATGCTCAAGTAAGTGTTTTAGCTGCGGTGGCGGCAAATACGCACATCAGTAGCAGACAAATCGAGCGATGCCGCCTCACAACTTTACTTCCGCCAGTACCTCGCCTCCTACTTTCCAAACTTCGCAGAAGCTCTCCTGCGAACCATGCAAAACTAGCACTCCTGGAAGAAAGGATATGGTGGAGACATGGCTTAGCCACAGCCTAAGGGATGCTTCTGTGAAGTTTGGAAAGTAGGAGGCGAGGTACTGGCGGAAGTAAAGTTGTGAGGCGGCATCGTGTGTCGTGTCGGGATAGCACAGTCGGTAGTGCGCTTGCCCGCGAAAGGCAAAGGTCCCAGGTTCGAGTCCCGGTTCCGGCACACAGTTTTAATCTGCCAGGAAGTTTCATATCAGCGCACACTCCGCTGCAGAGTGAAAAGATTCATTCTGGAAGTTTCACACACACCCATGCCCCATGGAGAACTCCAACCTCCACGGCGAGCAACCGCGCGCTCCGCAGCGAGACGCTTTAGACCGCTCAGCTACTCCCTCGCGGCGGTTAAAGGAGAAAGTTAGGTTAGGTTTGAATGTATTCTGTATCTGAAGTATATTAGATTTGAATTCCTTGGAGTACAATGGATTCCACCGACATTTTTATGATGATGATGATGAAGATGAACGGAGGGCAGTCAACAACGAGGTTTTCAGCGCCCGGGCATGATGTAGGTGAGGCGAGTGTCAGGAATGTTCTTTTCAAGACGAGGGAAACACAATGTAAAATGCACAATCCAACAACTGGAGATAAAACCTGAGTGCAGCATGAATCAATGTAGGTAACTCAAGACCCACCATCGTACTTTGTCTAAAAAATTAGAACTTGGATGAAGTAGTAAAATGACAGGATGAAAGCTGACTGCCTGCATGAAAAAAAGATAGCAACCTACCAATCTACAATACACTAACACCCCCAGCCTAAAAGCTTAGGCCAGAGTCCAGAAATTGTTGCCAGACGTAGGGAATTTCTATACATGTGGCGTCTGTTTCGAAAGAGCAGACGTCACTTCTGATCCTGCAGTTGTTGTTATTTAATATTCACAGAATATATGACATCAACTGCGATTGGGCAAAGCTGAAAATGTGTACCCAGCCGGGATTCGAACCCGGGTCTCCTGCTTTCTAGGCAGTTGCGCTGACCACTACACCACTGGGGACACAGTGATCACCGCACCTGCAAGGACTACCTAAGGACCGGTGACGGTGACGTTCAATGATCCTATCGTTAGTGGGGAGGAGTGGGCAAAGTTTGAAGCCCTTACTCTTACGGGAATTAGTTTCATAACTACGAGTTTGAATACTGTGGGCAGGGTAAAGCTGGGAATTTGTATCTGACGGGAGGCATGCATGGGTAGTCCTTGCAGGTGCGGTGATCACTGTGTCCCCAGTGGTGTGGGGGTCAGCGCAACTGCCTAGAAAGCAGGTGACCCGCGTTCGAATCCCGGCTGGGTACACATTTTCAGCTTTGCCCAATCGCAGTTGATGTCATATATTCTATGAATATTAAATAATAACAACTGCAGGATCAGAAGTGACGTCTGCTCTTTCGGAACAGACGCCACATGTAATGAAATTCCCTACGTCTGGCAACACTGCTCCTGAGGGGCCGGCAGGAGGATCGCCACGGACGGGTAGTGAGTGGGCTTCAGCAACCGCCGCTTGTTATCCGTTACTGCAGCCATTCCTCCTCCCACAACTGCAGAGACCGCAGCCGCAACGAGGAAGTGGCATCTTGCAGAGGAATAAGGCACCGTCCCACTACGCTGTCTCGACAAGCCTCTTTGGCGGCCCGATCGACTTCCTCGTTTCTCGGAATTCCAACATGTCCCGTCACCCAACAAAATATGACCTCTTTCCCCCGACGTTGGAGAAGCGTCAGAGCGTCCTGTATATCTTGCAATAACGTCACAACTGGATACAGCTGACGTAGGGCTTGCAGCGCACTAAGAGAGTCAGAACGCCGATCGCTTCTGATTCGCTCCGGTTCTTTCAGAATCACATAAAGCTCTGCTGAGAAAACAGAATAATGCTCAGGAAGCCGAATCCGGATGACACGGTCAGGGAATACGACGGAGCAGCCGACGGTATTATCCTGTTTCGAACCGTCAGTGTACACTACTGTATAAGTGTGATGCATATCTAAAATATTAAAAAACACACCTTTCTTAAAAGTCGTGAGATCTAAAACAAGACGGGGCTTCTGGAGAAAATGTTCACATGTTTGTAAATCTATCAAATGTTCAAATGTTTGTATAGCTTATGGGACTTAACTACGGGGTCATCAGTCCCTAAACTTACAAACTACTTATCAACTACTTACAACTAAGTACGGCACAAACATCCATGCCCGAGGGGGGATTCGAACCCCCGACAGTAGTGGCCGTGCAGACCGTGACTGGAGTGCCTCAGCCCCCTCGGCCACCGCGGCCGGCTGTAAATCTATTGGACCAAACTGCGTGGTCATCAGCCCGTAGCTTACAAACTACTTAAACCTAGGTAAACTAACCTACGGCAAACACACACACCCATGCCCCAGGGAGGACTCGAACCTCCAGGGCGAGCAACCGCGCGCTCCGCAGCGAGACGCTTTAGACCGCTCGGCTACTCCACCGCGGCGCTTATGGAGAAGCCAAGGTAGAAACCTTCCCCAACCTCGACGTAAAACACTAAGATCTGTCATTCCCATCGACATTTTTATGCTTCTAAATTAGTGGTACAATGCCGCTCTTGTTATTAATAAAGACTTCAAATGTATACGAATGAGCTACACCTGTATGGAACGAAGAAAGTGGCTAGGGTTGTGTACTGTCCACAGTTACTGCTACTCCCAGACAGTCTTTAAGAGTATGTGAGGTACCCGTAAAAGGAGAAATGTCTATTACATACTTGATATTTCGTGGCGTCACTGACAAGCAATATTAGAATTTTCATGGAACTTAACTACGGGGTCATCAGTCCCTAAACTTACAAACTACTTATGAACTAACTATGACTAAGGACGGCACAAATATCCATGCCCGAGGGTGGATTCGAACCCCCGACCGTAGTGGCCGTGCAGACCGTGACTGGAGCGCCTCAGTCCTCTCAGCCACCGCGGCCGGCTTCCTGAATTTATTTGAAGTTGTGCAGACATACACCAGTGAACCTCCATGCTTTAAATAATGAAAAACTACACCAGTTAGGGAAGTTTATAGCTCATCGCAACGAATTTCGAGGATTTATTCACATCTTGTAGTGCACTTGTTTACATAAGTACGCTACTTTTTCGACGTTTTATGTGTGATTTCCTGACACACTTGCACTGCAGTTGTCTCTTTAAGGTTTGCTACATAAGTTCGGAAAATGGGACAGAATAAATGTTGAGGTGTGTGTTTTATCCTAATGTTAGAAACCATAACATTTTTGTCTGCTAAAGGTATTGTGCCCCTTCCATTACTCAGAATATGCAACATAATAATCGTGACTTAGACCTACGTGTGTACAAGAACCAGTGTAAGTGACGATTTTTGTGTTGTGATATCCAGTTTAATGGAACAGACACAATAGATGCAAGTATAGACAGACGTACTATTTACTATGTAAAAAAGTTGCCTGATTTTATTATGTATGCTACGACTTACCTCATTACAGTAACCTCAAAAAAACTACATCTGTGCAACAGCTGCATAAAATCGTAATGGAAACGTCACGATGTATTTATGTAAACAAAGACACTAAAAGCGAGGAAAATTCTCAAAATGCGTTGTGCTAAGCATAAAAATACATAATGGATGCAGTTTTTCAGTATTTAAATCCACGAAGAACTCAGTATAAGGCCACCTAGAAATATCCGATTATGACGAAAGAAATGAATTGAAGGTACATTGAACTTCAATGCCAGTCATTCAATGTATTTGTGAAAGACTAGTGTGAAATTAAGAATGGTTTTGAACACAGAAAGCACTGAAAAGCGGAAGCACACGTAGGCCTGCACCACATTTGCAGGTCACTTCACAGAACACTCATCATATTGTTAGAGAACTTCAGAATCAGTAAGACTTATTTGTGGACAGCTAATACCCGATTATGACAGTGCAAAACAACGTAAGATAGCCACTACAATAACATTAAGATACGCCACAATCCCGGATTGAGCACATTTTTTCAGGTTATAATTTACGCCTAAAATTTCTGATAAGGGATTCAACCAACCTGGGGTTCGCAAGGAACTATAATATCAGAGCATAGATTCCTTATTATATCCCAATTGTGATATTTACCGTCTTCTGGGTGCCACAATCTTTCTTTCACAAAGCATATCAGTTTCTCACGTTCATATCTAGCATGTGAGAACGTCGATCGATTTGACCGAAGAAAACAAACTGATTTGAATTTCAACGACAATCGTCCGAAATGTCCACGTTCGGGCGATGAGATCGTCTACACTGTGGCCGTGCTCATAGTGGAGTAGGCTACTGATTTGAAACGATCGGCCGTTTTCCGCCGATGTCTGTCGTCGGTAAAACCCACCGATAGCGGGGCCACTGTGACCACAGCCTTATACCTCGCATCTGAACACGTCTCTCTGACTGCAGCATGCAACCAAGCGTTCGTGTACAGTTGATAGTACCAGCAAGGCAAGGCGTTTGATTCAGTTCCCTACAGTCGTTTAATGAACAAAGTAGGAGCATATGGTCTATCAGACCACTTGTGTGATGGGCTTGAGGAGTTCCTAGATAACAGAACGCAGCATGTCATCGTCAATGGAGAGAATGTAAGTAGGAAGTAGAATACCAACAGCTGTATGTTAAAAAAAATCATTTATTCTTTCACTACCAGTTTCGGCATTCCATTATGCCATCTTCTGGTCCCTACATCGGAGATCCATTAAGTAGGGAACGAAACTGGTTGCGTGGATTGCTGGCTCTCAATAGGAACCAACAACGACAACTGTGACAACAAGGACTGGTTGTGGTTGTGGACAAGTTGAAACCACTCATGTTACTCTTCACAGGAATATACAATCTGTATATGCTTCACCCTTTACTGTTAATGTTGACTTTGTGCGAGTTACTTAACTGAAGGGAAAAGTTTTGAAATCTTCAAATGACTTGGGACATAGAACCCTATACTTTAACTGCAGTTGTATATCATTTTTATTATTAATGATCTTGGATTTTAATCTGTAGATATAACTTTTGTCCTTCTGCTCTATGTAGACATTAAGCTATTTATGCAACGACTGACTTTTATCAAAATATGAGAATTATTATCTTAACTTTTATATAAAGGTTTTTCACAACTCCACTGTAGGACGCTTTTCTGTGTTTGGAACAGTGTACACATTACTTTATCTAGATTTATAGTTATGTATTTCTACTCTGTGTACACATTAGGCTACTTGCACAGTGACTTAGTTGCTTCTCATAATATGAGAAACTTTATCTCTTCACACACACACACACACACACACACACACACACACACACACACACACACACATATATATATATATATATATATATATATATATATATATTAGGATTTCGTAACTTCACAGTACTATGTTTCTTTGAAGTTGAATTTGCATCCATATTTTTTTTTTCTTTTGACACCAGTGCCAGCTAGTGGCAACCTGCAGCAACTCTGTTGTGCAATGTTTTCCTCTAGTCCCCTGTTTGCTTGCGACAAGACCACATTTTAATCATTATGACGAATCACCCTGTGATGAAAAACTTTAACAAGATGTTTACGTGTGTTACAAGGTTATGTTTCTATTTTTACATATGACGCTAACGTAAAGTACATGTTTTGAAGACTAATTTTATTTGTATACCACAATAACTTTGCAGTTTGTAGACATTGTATAACTTTTTGAAGTGATTGTACTGGACTTTCTGAAGATGGTGACTGAGCTCACCAAAACCGGTTAAGGGACAAAACTAAATTTGTAGCGATCTTGGCTGAATGAAGTGTTTTATATGACAGAGTTTGCTTGTGCGTAGTAAAATCGTGTCATTTAAACTCTGTGTACCGTTTGATATACGTCAGTCATTGGTGGGTATGAAGTACACATAACATTTCGAAATTTTATTTATAACTCTGAGGAGAGTGCTATATTTCGTTCTCGAGATATTACGATGTCCATCTGAGAAACTGCTTACGCATTGTGCCAAGTTCGGACTTGGTGGCTACTATGTCATTCGACTTCGAAAAACTGTTGAGTGCAAAAATTTCATTTATGCATAGTGTACAATTTCCTGTTATCAGTCGAGAAGGGGCTCACTGTCTTTCCATTATTTGTCCTGATATCTCATTTCGCTCTCAAGATATGGGTGTCTATTTCTGTGCAACAGTCACTGTAGACCTACAGCTCCGCTAAAGCGCTCTCCTGTCAGCAAGCTACTTGGTGGTGTCTTTAGCCGAGCTGTACGTCTACAGTGACTGTTGCACAGAAATAGACATCCATATCTTGAGAGCGAGTTGAATGAAACGTGGCAACTCTTACAGCTTGGGGGAAAAATGGCGGATAGTTTATCTTTGGTTTATACAAGCCTCTACCACGCCGTAGCGGAGAAGCCATACTGCATTTTATATCTTCTTTACTTCAGCCATCAGAAGTTATTTTGCTACCCAAATAACAAAATTCATCTACTACTTTTATTATCTCATTACTTAATCTAATTCCTTCAGCATCGCCTGATTTTCTGACACTGCATTCCATTACCTTCGTTTCACTCTTCTTAATGTTCATCTTATATGGATAGAGGCAGTTACATCAGACATAGAGAAGAACGGTTTTAACTGGGAAGATGTCAAAGACCATATGGTATATCAAGATCGGATGAGATGGAGAGCGATGTTTGTTTAAAAAAATACTGCTGTCTGTTTAAAAAGTATTATTAAAGGAATTAAGTTTCCTAATTTTCGAAATAACATCTGCATAGAGACACGAAATTTAAGAATGTAAGGCTCTTTTCTGATAAAGTGGAGCGACGTTTCATCCAGATATTTGCATAAGATGATTCCATGAAACTTGTAAAGTAGCAGAAAGTGCGATTATTTTTTTAATTCACGTCATTTTCTGTCAGGTCCTGTTTACTTTTTGCCGACTACTCTGTACATTTTGCACGCTTATTTTTGTACATTACATTTTTGTCTACATTCCTTTCCGTATCACAAAGAATGTTTCTTTCAACTTCGTTGAATTTGGTTATGAATAATTGTAATAACTCATAAAATTTTAAATACACATTTCATTTGTACATTACTCTTTAACAGAGATAGTACTTCTCAAAGTGGTTGAATATGCAACGTTCGATCAAGTAATGACCATTTGCGAAGTACAATTACTAACTGTTAAGTGACTAAAGCCGGCCGCGGTGGCCGAGGGAACTGAGACGCTCCAGTCACGGTCTGCACGGCCACTACGGTCGGGGGTTCGAATCCCCCCTCGGGCATGGATATTTGTGCCGTCCTTAGTCTTAGTTATTTCTTAAGTAGTTTGTAAGTTTAGGGACTGATGACCCCGTAGTTAAGTCCCAGAAGCTATACAAACATTTGAAGTGTCTAAAAACAATTATTTGACCTACTTCATCATCATACTTATATGTGATAAATACCTCTTATACGCCTAGTTATTCATTCAGATCAAATTAGTATTTTAGTCATTTATACGTAAATAAAATATAAGTACTTGACATGCACCAAAGTACGCTTCTCAGTTTTAGACAATCATTTGTAAAAGGAAACCTATTCAAAAACAACTGCTCATGATTTCTTATTTCTCCATGAAAATACTACATCGCATACAAGTAATGACTGATCTGTGAAATGTAACAGTTTCCGTCTTCCTCTTTGCTGTCGTTCTCACTGTTACAATTAAAAGCGGCACACGAACGAACCATGTTTACGCACTGTTTCCCTGGAAATGGCGGCTTCTGTCACGTTCAATGTGGGAACGCGACACTAGCGCCAGCGAGCGGTCTAGTTTTTATCTAGTACGTCTATGGACAACACTCCGCTCCCGCTCCCCACCCCACGACCACCACCGCCACTAGTGTTCCACCCTCTCCCCCACCGCGCCGCTTGCCTGGCTATCGGCCAAGTAATACTGCGCGCGCCCTGCTTATGATGTGCTGACTGCTCTACAGCCTGTGTTTGTGCTGTTGCAGAGCTGGCAGACATGTGGACGGTACGGGAGTCGCGCGTCACCATGGAGGAGGAGCTCAAGAGGAACCCCGAGCTGAACCAGGCCGACCTGGACCACCTCAAGGCGTGGCTGGACAAGCAGCCGCACCTGCCACAGGTCGACGGTAAGCCGCGGCAGCCCCACTGTACGGCGGCAGTTACTGTAGGGTAGGGCATGTGCGACACTTGCCTTTCACTAGTGGCGTCATAGATATTATTATTATTATTATTATTGTTACTAGCTGAAAGACCGGCATCGCTCCGGTATTTATTTATTCAAGTCTTCAGTCCTTCTCTTTCACTTTTCTCTTTCCTTGCACCTTATTTTTCCTTCTCTCTTTCTTCATCTCCTCTCTCTCTCTCTCTCTACTGACGAAGTTTTATCGCAGTGAGATTAACGTGATGGCAGCCCATAAAATACGACCAAGCTAACAAACATATATGAGGTCTCCAATCTTCCATCAGTCCATCTCTCCTTCCCCCAGTTCACTGCTCCTCCCCTGTCGCCTGCTGCCTCTTTCTCTGTCCATTTCCTCCTCCCCCTACCTCTTTCCATCTCCTTTCTCCTGTCTGTTACCATCTCCCCTCTCTCATTCTCCTTCACTCCCCTCTCTCTGTCCGACGTCTCGCTCCCCTTTCTCTCTATGTCCTTCTCCACCCACTACTCTCCCTCCAATACAGGGTGAATCACCTAACACTTGCACCGCAAATATTGCCGAAACCGAAAGTGCGATTGATGTGCGGAATTCACATAATGGATTGCTAGTAAGGGGCTCGTATTGTTAGCCAATAAACAGATTCTAAAAATACCTAGAAAGTCTATGTCTTTTGCAAACATACAATTTTTTCTAATGGAACAATGGTTGTTTCTATCATGCCCTGGAATTTTTGACACCAGCTGTGTAGAAAGAATTTTGAATTACATTTTTATTACGTTTAGTTTGGCAGATACAACCTTTCAATGTTTTGGGAATGGAAGCTACAACGGCGCTGCTGACTTGCTGATGGTCAGGGGCTAGCCACTCGGCCAGTCAGCTACGCTATCGCAGCCTCCGCCCCTTGAACGGTTGTAGCTGCCAAACTAAACATGATAAAAATGTCATTCTGTGTACATACGGAGCGCGAAAGATGATCTCGGTTTGAGGAAGGCCGGCGTGTACCAGATTCCGTGTCAGTGTGGCAAGTCATATATTGGACAGACGATGCGTACCGTCGAGGATCGATGCCTTGAACACCAGAGGCACACACGACTGAGCAAGTCGGCGGTCGCTGAACATTGTTTGTCGGAGAATCAAGCGATGGACTATGAACGCACCAGGATTCTGGTACAGACGTCGAGATACTGGGACTGCGTCGTTAGAGAGGCCATTGAAATTCGCACAAGTGACGACCTCATAAACCGTGACTGTGGCTATAATCTTAGCAAAGCTTGGGAAGCAGCGATTGCGCTAATTAAGAGTAAATCTAGCAAACGTAACGAAGTGACGACCACGGCGGACAGAGCCCTCACATCGACGTCAACTCAGACGCTGTCGCAATCGGTTGCACTACGCGACCGCGGCACGCGGCGCGGACCGCGGAGGGGTCGCTCCGCGGGCCGAGGGTATTTAAATGGCCCGCTACCGGGCTAGAACCCAGTTCCCTTCGAGCAGCCGTAGCGTGCGGATCTCCGTGCCGGCGCGCTTCCAGGAGCTCAGTCCGTCAGTTCACCTGATAATGGCGACATCTATGACCGCCGAAATATTGTGCCCGTTGGACACTATAGACCGGCAGTACACCCGTGGATATTTTGATTATCAAATACGCCGGGAGAAACTCAAGAATCACATAAGTATCATAAGTATCATATTAAGATCGAATCCTATATAAATCCTGAATAAGATGTCAGGTCATTATAACTAAACACTGTTATTGAGAAAGCTGTTGCTTGTACGGTTTTGGTCTATCGCGAAGCGAAACTTATCAGAGTTCGACGAGGCGAAATTTTTCTAAATTCCTTAACACACACTATTTCTAAGTCCAAAAGAGAAAAGTTTATCACAGTTGCGCCAGTCAAGAATCATTCCAAATGAGCACAGCCGAGAAAATTTCAAAGCTCCAAAGGTAAAATTTCTCTGAACCCCCAGTCATGATTTGATATTCTCCAACAATGAGGTTTCTATGTTGAATGTTCAGGTTATGAAAAAATGTGTTGAGTTGCCTTGTAGTACCTGTCCATATCATCAACATATCTAAATCAGTATTTGAATAGTACTCAAAGGTTCATTTTCCAAAAAATGTTTTTCAAAACTGTCTATGAATATCTCAGCTATGAGTGGACCCCATACATAAGCCATCTAACTGATTATAGAGATCACCATGGAATTGGAAATAGTTTTATGCTAAACATGTCTGGGTGGCCAGTTTCAAGGCCTCCACTTCCACAGGGTTAACATTACATCTGTACATACTGGCTCAGATATGTTGATGATGTACTATTTATGTGGACAGGTACTAAAAGGCAACTCAACACATTTTCCATAACCTCAACAGTCAACATAAGAACATTCAGTTCACTATGGAGATTGGCAATAAATCCATTATCTTCTTAGAGCTCAATATTGACATCAGTGCAAACACACACTGTTTCAAAATATACAGAAAAACCACAACTACAGACACAGTAATACGTTCCATCTCACAACACCCGGTAGCACATAAACATGCATATTTCCACTCTATGGTACACCGTCTCCTATCTATCCCAATGTCCAAAGAAAATTTCGATGTAGAGTTGGACAAAATGAAGTTTATTGCCTTAACCAATGGCTATGATTCGGTCCTAATTGATCATATCTTTCAGAAGAAACAAAAACAGAAACTTCTACCCCTCCTCTATGCTCCTCCTGCTGTCCCCTCCACTATTTGCAAGAAGTGGTGTACTATCGCACATCTAGGACAGGTATCACACAGTGTAGCCAAAACTCTGAAATCCTGTAACTACAGGGTTTCCTACTATGTCAGGAACACAACTGCCCAGTTTATTTTTAATAGCAAAGCCAAGCCCCAGCTATTAACCACTAGTGGGGTATACAAACTTATTTGACCAGGATTGACAAGTTTTACATTGGCCAATCAGTTATGGACGTACTGTAGCAACTAGGCTAAGAGAGCATGAACGCAGTTGGAGGTTGAAAAATCATTACTCCACTTTTGCTGAACATGTTCTGAGTGAGGGCCACAGATACCAGCCACAGTCCTATGTAATCCACATAGCCAGCAGAGGGCAGAAACTCAGTCTACTAGAGGCCTTAGAAATAAACAAACGTCTGGCCCACAGTCCAGGCTTAATATTAAATGATCAAACAGTCCTCAATACATCACCACTTCTGAACCCACCCTAATCCACAGAATATCAAGGCCTGTTCCATTTTATTCCTCCACTTCTTCATATTTTACCTTACTCTATTTTGGAGTCAGCATACGTTTGTAATTTTTTGGCTAACATTTACTTTACTGATATTAAATTGTATATGAAATTGAATATGTTTATCAACACCATTTTTCAGTTCGAGTGCATACCTCCGATAGGTTAAGCTTCTCCAATGCACCTCACCTATACCCTCCTATCTCTTTGTTTATTTAATTACAATTATATATTTTGACGACGTTACAGCGTCCATTTTTAATGAAATAAATCGCCATTTGCGATCACTTATGGCTTCACTGTACTAGGTTTAGATGTAATACCAATGTGCGGCGAATGAAAATTTGTGCCCGGCCGGGATTCAAACCCGGGATCTCCTGCTTACTAGGCAGACGCGTTGACCACTCCGCCACCGAGGACACAGTGGCCAACCCAACTGCAGAGGACTCTTCCCTGCACGTCTACCACCACACCAAAATCTCCATTCGCCCTCCATAAGAGGATGTGTTAATAGGAAAGAGACAGTGTGGCGAATGGAGATTTGTGTGTGGCGGGAGACGTGCAGGGAAGAGTCCTCTGCAGTCGGGCTGGTCACTGTGTCCTCGGTGGCGGAGTGGTCAACGAGTCTGCCTAGTAAGCAGGAGATCCCGGGTTTAAATCCCGGCCGGGCACAAATTTTCATTCGCCGCACATTGGTATTACATCTAAACCTAGTACAGTGTAGCCATAAGTGGTCGCAAATTGCGATTTATTTCATTAAATTTGTTTATTTAGTTATAATAGTGTGTCAGGCATCTAATATTTGCATCACTTTGTGTTTTGACCAACCCTTAAAACATCAGATTCTTGTTTAATTTTATTTTTATTCACTATAGTCATGTTGTAAGAATTTATGTTTGCACTGTTTCTCTATTTATGGTATTTATGTTTCCTTTTTTCAGTAGTATTAATTTACAGATTTCATTGAAATATTTATGTACACTGTAACTGCGCCATCAAAGAAGTTAATTTACATTTATGTATGTAACATATCTTCTGCTTTACTGACATCACAAGTTCTTTGACGGAACTTCAGGAAATGTCTGATGATGGCCTAATAACCCGAAAATCGATTCAGTAATAAACAAAACCGTAGAACAAACACATAATTTTGCATTTTAACCTTCATAATCAATAATTTCTACCAAGAAGCGACGGAAGAATCAGTTAAATGCCTATATGTTATATTTTACTTCTGGCATTGATGTAGCTATATTTTAATGATGGAAAAGTTGTATTTGCTTTAGGAGGATAATTTATTTACTGATCGGAGAAGGTAACATACAAGAACCTGTCAATCACAGAGCAGGAACAGCATAAAATAATTACTCTCCTTATTGTATTTTTTGACTATCTGAAGTCGAGTATGTTAAGAGCATTTGTTGCCAACATTAGCACACTGCGCATCCACTGCCGTAACTAAAATTTTACCTGCCTAAGCAGCGTGTAACAAGGCGAGGAGGCAGGATGAGTGTCATCGATTTGACTGGTTCAGTTTTACTTACGGCTGTGGCGCGGTAATGTTTTAATGTACTAACGAAATTGCGTGCTTATGGAATCTCGCCCCAATTGTGTGAATAGATCCACGATTTCCTATCAGAAAGGAGACAGTTCGTAGTAACTGACGGTAAGTAATCGAGTAAAACAGAAGTGATATCTGGCGTTCCCCAGGGAAGCGTTATAGGTCTCCTACTCTTCCTTGTGTTTATAAACGATTTAGGATCAAATGTTCAAATGTTTGTAAAGCTTATGGGACTTAACTACGGGGTTATCCGTCCCTAAATTTACAAACTACTTATGAACGACTTATGAACTAGGACGGCACAAATATCCATGCCCGAGGGGGGATTCGAACCCCCGACCGCAGTGGCCGTGCAGACCGTGACTGAAGCGCCTCAATCCCCTCGGCCACCGCGGCCGGCACGATTTAGGAGACAATCTGAATAGCTCCCTTGGACTGTTCACGGATGATGCTGTTGTTTATGGGTTAGTGAAGTCAAAAGAGGATCTAAAGCACCTGAAAAACGATTTAGACAAAATTTCTACATGGTGCGAAAGTTGTCAATTGACACTAAATAAAGTGTGAAGTAATACACATGACCGCTAAAAGAAATCCGCTGAACGTCAATTACGCGATAAATCAGTCAAACCTTAAGATATTAGAATCTACCAAATACCTAGGAGTTACAATTACGAACAACTTGGACTGGAGAGAACAAACAGAAAATATTGTGGGGAACGCGAGCCAAAGGTTACGTTTCATTGGCAGAACGCTTCGAAGATGCACCAGCTCCACCAAAGAGACTGCCTGCATCACACTTGTGCGTCCTCTCCTGGAGTACTGTTGCCCCTTGTGGGACCCTCACCAGGTGGGACTGACGGAAGATATTGAGAAGGTTGAGAGAACGGGATCTCGTTTTATCACGCTACAAGGGGGAAAGCGTCACGGAAATGTTGCACTATTTGAGGTGGAAATCATTAAAAGAAAGACGTTATTCGTTGCGGCGAGATCTATTTGCGGAATTTCAATCACCGACTTTTAGTTCTGAATGTGAAAATATTTGTTAGTACCCACTTACATGAACATCCCAATAAAATAAGAGAAATCAGATCGAAAACGGAACGATTTAGGTGCTCTTTCTTCGCGCGCGCTATTAGAGAATGGAAGGGTAGAGAAAGGTTATGAAAGTGGTTAATGAACCCTCTGTCAGGCACTTAAATGTGGTTTGCAGAGTATCTATGTAGATGTAGATGTAATGTTGGCAACATAATATTCGTTTTACGAGAACAATTATTTAACCGACCAGAGAAAAGCAGATACAAGAACCTACCAACCATAGAGCAAGAGCAGCAAGATTCCTTCCCTTGTTCTTTTTGTTTGAATATTCGAAGATCATTCAACGGTCGTTGATAACATTACCACACTACGCCTCCGCTGCCGTAAGTAAAATTTTACTTACGGAGGCGTACTTTGGTAATGTTGTCAAACAGTAAAATTTTACTGTTTGCCACAAACTATGTGAAGGTGAGCAGGTAGATGAGCCTTAAAAATTCCTGAAATATCTCGCCTGTATGGATTTAGGGAAAGGAAATGCACGTGCAAAAGATTGAAGTCCCACTGCTTACGAATTATTCTTTGACTTTCGTTTTATATTATTTCCTGCAACGTTAAACTTATAAATGCATTTCAACATTTCGATGTTGTTTAATTGCTACAGCAACAGCGAGAGTTATTGTCAAGAGAAGAACTAAGGATACTTTTAATGGTTATGAAAGACATTGCTCTGATTCGAAACTGATAACATTTAACTTTTACTAAATATATAGCGACGTTCACTTGCCGTGATATCACGTAACATTTCGGCAGTGCGGACGGTATTTGCTTTGTGAAAAGGTTATTCAAATGTTCAAATGTTTGTACAGCTTATGAGACTTAACTACGTGGTCATCAGTCCCTAAACTTACAAACTACTTATGAACTAACTAATCCTAAGGACGGCACAAATATCCATGCCCAAGGGGGGATTCGAACCCCCGACCGTAGTGGCCGTGCCGACCGTGACTGGAGTGCCTCAGTCCCCTCGACCACCGCGGCCGGCGAAAAAGTTATTAATCGTGTTAAAATGGACCCTTTACCAATTGCAGAAAAGGTCGATATGATATTTATGTATGCCTATTGTGTTCAAAATACCCAACGGGCCTGTGCTATTTATGTTGATCGTTATCCTGGAAGACATCATCCAAGTGTCCGGACCTTTCGTCGGATAGTTACGTTATTTAAAGAGACAGGAAGTGTTCAGCCACAAGTGAAACGTCAACCACGACCTGCAACAAACGATGATGCCAAAGTAAGTGTTTTCTAATCCGCACATCAGTAGCAGACAAACTGAGCGAGAAACGGGAATGTCAAAAACGTCGGTGTTGAGAATTCTACATCAACATAAAATTCACCCGAACCATATTTCCATGCACCAGGTGAAGACTTTGAACGTCATCCACACTTTTGCCACTGGGCACAAAATAAATTACGGGACGATAACAGAGGTTTTTCACGCGTACTGTTTAGTGACGAAGTGTAATTCACATACAGAGGTAACATAAACCACCATAATATGCACTATTGTGCAAAGGAAAACCCACAATCTAAATTGTGCAATGTATGCTGATTTTTTACGTAACGCTCTACTGATTTTACTACAAGATCCGAATCCCCCTTCGGGCATGGATATTTGTGCCGTCCTTAGTGTTAGCTAGTTCGTAAGTAGTTTGTAAGTTTAGGGACTGATGACCCCGTAGTTAAGTCCCATTAGCTGTACAAACATTTGAACATTACTGAAAGCTAACTACTCGCTGTTGAGAGGATTCTCGTTACGCGTATTGCCAACGGCATTGAAGTTGAAGGACATCATTTTGAGCATTTATTAAAGTCATGAGGTAGTTACTAGTAATCACACAGTAACAGCATGCGTTCTTATAATGTATGATAATTTCACAAAAGTAAAAAAATTAAATGTTCAAATGTTTGTAAAGCGCATGTGACTTAACTGCGGGTCATCAGTCCCTAAACTTACTATATATATATGAACTACCTTATACTAAAGACTGCACAAACATCCATCCGAGGGGGGATTCGAACTCCCAACTGGGAACGGCCTCGCGCATCGTAGCATAGCGCCTCAATGCGCTCGGCCGCTCCACCAAGGCTCAAAAAAGTATATTTATCACATTGTAACAACCGGAATAAAGTTCAAACGTAGCTACGTTCTATGTTTTAATTTAAAAAACCTACCGGTTACCCACTGTTTGTGTAAAATTGTGAGCAATATGTTTGTGAATGTTACATCTCCGTCTATCACAAAGCGACAAAAGTGTTCCAAATAAAACATTCATATTTATTAACGTCGAAAGCTTCTTTTTTGTATGTTTATTAAGTGAATGTGAAAGCTTGATGAAAGTTAGTTAAGTTTCCTATTCTTATTAAGTCTTTCTATTTAAATCAAGGAATTTCTCTAATCATACGTGCGCAACGGATTTAACAAACAAAATTAGGCCCTGTAAGTAACACAATCTGTACTTCTGTGAACATTATTTCTGACAGTCAGATTCAGTGGCATGTAAGGACTGATTACTTTACTGGTACGTGAACGTTTACATTTAAAAGAAAATCTTTTTTTTGAAAAAACTCAACACGTACCATACAACAAAATCAAAAATGCTACAATCAGGAAAATGAGGGACGAGGTTGAGAGGAAATAAGAAAAATTAGTAATCATTAAGTTATTTATCGAATTAAAGAAACATACCTTTGTTAAGTGTTCAATATAATACAATGGTTTTATACAATTCCGTTCCATAGAAATATTCTCTTCCTAATAATAAATTTGAAGCACAGAATTAAAATTTGTGATGTGGCCGGGAATCGAACCCGGACCTCCATGCTCACTAGGCAGACGTCTTAACCTTTTTTTCTCCTCCTATGGGTAGATCAGTCCATTGCGGTCGTTGTTCCGTTTGTTCGTTGTCGTTCGATGAGTTCTTGGCTCAGCTTTTTTGGTTACAGAGAGGCGTTCAGCCCTCTGACCGATCCATTAGACTACCACACCACTAACGGTTATGGCGCCTCGGAACAGTCGAAGAACGATTTCCCTCCACGTCACAAACTTTAATTCAGCTTCAGTGTCCCATAGAACATTGCCACTACTGCCAAGGCTCTCCATGCAGCGGAATAGCACCTCATCGATGGACATGGTGGAACAATCCTGTTAAGATGATATAAATATCAATTTAATACAAATAAACAATCCATGAGACGGATTTTTGTAGAGGTACTTAGACTATTCCGAGGCGCCTTAACTGTTAATGGTGTGGTAGACTTCATAAAGAATGATTTGTATTATAATTATAAGTTTATAAAAAAAGAATGATTTGTATTTTAATTATAAATTTATCAAAAATGTAAAGATTATATATGTAAACCAATAAAGTTGATTGTATATTTAAGAAAAATGGTTAAGACGTCTGCCTCGGAAGCATGGAGGTCCAGGTTCGATTCCCGGCCACATCATAAATTTTAATTCCATGCTTCAGATTTATCATTATTGTCTTTGACATATTCGAAACAAAAGTCCGTCTCAGGGATTGTTTATTTGTATGAAATTGATATTTATATTCTCTTCCTGTTGATACAGAATCCACTGTCCAATATAATACGTTTGTATTCATAAATATAGAGTGAAATAAATCAAACTGAATACAATCATTGCTGACCAATTCAACCTTAGTACATAACACAGTTGCCATACGTCTGTCAGCTAGCCTAGCCCACAATCGACTCTTCTGCTCAACAGCTCACTCTCTGCTAGTCGCCTCAGCAGTCAAAGAAGCTGCTGTAGCGCAGATGCTACATCGCAATTGCAAGGACATTATGATGTGCAGTAGTTACAAACATGGACTGAGATTATCGATCATGGAATTTCACATAAAAAATAAAGCTATAAGGCGGATATACGTCCAGAGTCACAAAAATAAAGCTAAAAATCCATAAATAACGAATTTCAGCCTATGGCTGCCTACTTTCAACGTACTAGACGAATCTAATATATAAAGCAGAGTGTCCGTATGTTTGTACGTGTTGCATACTAATCTACAGTTTTGTTCCAATCTTTCTGAAATTTGGTACACGTAAGCTTCAATCCATGAGGGCGGTCGCCGTAACTGTAACAATCACATACGATACATAGTTCACGAGATATGACGTCATAAACAATGAGATGCGCGAAAAACGGCTGCATTTTGCGACAATGCTGCTCATTTTCTCCCAAACCATTGGACCGATTTCAACCAAATTTGGTACAAACATTCCTTACCGTGAGGTAACAATTGCTGATTGGTTAAGTATCACATATGGCACATGGTTCAAAAGATATTATGTCATAACCAATAGAAATCGCAAAAATACCATATAATGCGGCGAGACTTTCGAAATACACTGTATGAGAATGACAGTACTTAGCGAGATACAACAACTTTAAACATAATTTCAAACCTTTATTAAACTGTTTCTCTCTGGCAACCATAGTAAAATGATGAAAGGAAAAAAGTTTCTCGCTTACTACTTTTCCGCTATTTATGCAGTAAAACTACGGTTCTCAGTATGACGTTACAATTTATTAATTTGAACACTACAAATTGTAGCGACAGGAAATTTTACAGACAGTAAACACATATATATATCTGAATGCACCTTCGCAATTGAATCACATTCCGACACGTAGTTCGTGAGATATGAGCACGTAAACAGTAACGTTCATGGAGAATTGCTCCATCCGGCTGGAGGCAAAAGCAGTTTACTTGCATAGAGCTACAAGGAAAGGCACAGAATGAAACAGAGTACACCCAACGAATACCCATTATATCCCACAAATCTACCTTCAAGAGACTGCATATAGTTGAGTGTACCTTCGTAATTGTATCACAGTATGACGCGTAGTTCATGAGATATGAGCACATAAACAGCAACGTTCATGGAAAACCGCCCCTCACGAACGAAGTTTAAATCTATTACTTCTTTTGTACTAATTGTATTCCCAAGAGATTTTACAGACATAAAGTCCTTCTACAAATGAATATATATCTGAAAAATGGTAGGAATAAATAAATAAATACCGAGCAACGCCGAGTTTTCAGCTAGTATGTAATAAAAATGGGGGTTCCTATTTTTAAAAAATGCAGTTGATATCCGTTTGACCTATGGCGGCGTCATCTAGCGGGTCAACTAAAGCGCCATCTGTTTTCCCAATTAAAGCTAGAAAAGTTTTGTTCTGTGTAGTTTTTTCGTTTGATGCTTATTTCCTGAGATATTTGGCCCGGTCACTATCTATGGATCGCCTTGTATATCTCCTCTCGCCTGGCAATGTGCCAATCGTGTTGCGTAATGGTCCTAGCTAGAGCTCCTCAATACCCAGGCTGAATCGTCCGCCATGTTTTCCCCAACATGGTTGGAATCGCGCTGCACTAACAGCGTAGAGGCGCATGCCCCGCCATCTTTCACAAACGATTTCGCAAAAACTATTTGGTAGAAATATATAATTTTTTCGCTACTTAAATCTTTGTATGTCAGCATTGTGACGAAATGCGCGTCATTTCGGCAATAGTCATAGTTAATAAGATATTGGCTTCGAAATAAGAGGCTGCTATGATATTCCATTTGGTGCTTGTTGCACCATATGTTGCTGCGGATGAAACTTTCCTAATGGATTGTATTTTATTTTCGACTTAGGAAGAGATCTTTACCTTTCACTCATACCGCTAAACTTTGTTTTATTTAGCGCACTCATTTCCGATGGCGATAAGAATGAATCATTGCGTAACTCATACACGGTTAGAGGTATCAAAATGGTATTTTGACAAATGATATCATGCAAAGAGAGGAGTATTTTGCCACATGGTTGCTACGCAAAACTTCATTAACTGTCACGCTATTCACGGAAATACATAGTTTAGAATGAAAAAGAGTAAAAGTTAGCGATTTATTATTCGATTTGCAGATATTTCTTCGTCACTCACAAATGTTTATTTCTTTGCTTCTTGTCCATTGTGTTTCAGAGCTACTACTCAGTTTCCAAAACCTAATAGGAGTTACATTTCCTTCAGTTTAAAGCCTAGGAGTAACAGAACGGAAGTTACTAGATCTAATGAGGATTTTATGTGAGAATACTTGCAAATGACAGATAGCAAGGATCTCTTCACTAGCTAACGAACTGACTTGTTCTCATTTCCTCACATAATTCAGCACTCTATATTGAGATATTTAGAATATCCTTTTCATATAACTGAAAATTTGAAAATTGCGTATTTCATAGAGACACAACACTTTGGTAGTGTGCAACTATTAAATTTAATGGGTTAAAAGAAGTCAGTACCAGTATCTTCAAGTACGGATGTTATGCAGTAACAACATGTGCCTAATTATTAGGAGCTCTAATACGGAAGACGTGTTACTACTAGACGGGCGGGCGGATCCCAGTGCGTCATATTTAACTGACATTATCTCAAGTTATACATTTCTCACAGAGTTGCTGTTTGGAGAGGATGAAAACTTGATGTATTTTGAACATTTCATTCGCATAATGTGTTCACCTAACTTCAACAGAAAAAAAGCTCCTCGCATGTCGAAATTCCGTAACGTCGGCAGAAAGTGCATGGTCGTAAACTATCAGTATATGCTGTTTACAAATTATTGTCATAAATAACACAAAAATGATAATGTAGTGTACTTCTTAACGAACACAGTGAAGAAAGTTACAAGTTGATGCAATGAGTAGTACATATTGAGAAACCTGCGGCAATTACTAACGATTTGAATTAATGTAAGTGACAAAAGGGCAAGAGAAATGAGTGTGGGAACTCGTTTGAGCGTCCTTGGACGGATCGTGTAAGTGCTGCTAAGTGGCAGACAGCACGGAAGCCGCTGTTGCGAAACTAAAAGAGGGCACGGGGCAGGAAGAGAACCACGGAATTAGCTGCACGCGTCTGCTCTGACTGTACCCTGGACAGCAGGGCCGATTAGGGTCTGACGTCACATCGACACAGCTCTCAATACAGACCAGCGGCTCACACACGTTTTTTAATGGTAGCGTCAGTCCTCCCGGAAAAAAATTCACGACCGATAGATACAGTCTACAGGAAAATAAAAGAGACATTTCTGCATCAACATCTTCATCTACATGGGATACACTGCAAATCACATTTAAGTGCCTGGCAGTGGGTTCATCGAACCACCATTATACTAAGAAACTTCCTGGCAGATTAAAATTGTGTGCCGGAACCAGGACTCGAACCTGGGACCTTTGCCTTTCGCGGGCAAGCGCACTACCGACTGTGCTATCCCGACACGACTCACGATGCCACCTCACAACTTTACTTCCGCCAGTACCTCGCCTCCTACTTTCCAAACTTCACAAAAGCATCGTGAATCGTGTCGGGATAGCATCGTCGGTAGTGCGCTTGCCCGCGAAAGCAAAGGTGCCAGGTTCGAGACCCGGTTCCGGCACACAATTTTAATCTGCCAGGAAGTTTCATATCAGCGCACACTCCGCTGCAGAGTGAAAGTTTCATTCTGGGCACCATCATACTATTTACCTCCCATTCCATTCTCGAATAGCGCGCGGGAAGAAAGAACACCTGAATGTCTCCGTTCGAGCTCTGATTTCCCGTATTTTATTCTGATGATCATTTCTACCTATGTAAGTGAGGGTCAACAATATATTTTCGCATTCGGATGAGAATTTTGGCATTGGAGTTTCGTAAGTAACCCACGCCGCAGCGATAAACGCCGTTGTTGTAATGATTCCCATCCCAGATGCTGTATCATTTCCGTAACGCTGTCTCCCCTGTATCGTGACAATACGAAACGAGCTGCCCTTCTTTGGACTCTCTCGATATCCTCCTTCAGACGCACCTGATAAGGTTCACAACACTGGCCAGCAATTCTCCAAAAATGGACAAGTAAGTGTAGTTCTGTTGCATCTTTTGAGGCTTCTGCCAATAAAACTCAGTCTCTGGTTCGCCTTTCCCACGACATTATCTACGTGTTCTTTTCATTTTATGTCTGAAGTAATGGTAATTCCTAGGTATTTTGTGGAATTTATGGCCTTCACTTTTGATTGTTTTATCTTGTAAACAAAGTTTAACGAATTTCTTGTCGTACTCATATGGACGACTTCACACTTCTCATTATTTAGAGTCAATTGCCAATCCTACACCATAGTGATTTATTCAAATCGTTCTGCAGATGGTTTTGATCTTCAGATGATTTCACTAGACGGTAAATGACGGCGTCATCTGCAAACATCACGATGTAGCTACTTAGATTTTCCTCTAAATCGTTTATGTAAATAAGGAACCGCAGATGACCAATAACAATACCCTGTGGAACGCCGGATATCACCTCTGTTTTAGTCGATGCCTTACCATCGATTACTGATTTCACTTATTTTATTGGGATGGTTATGTGTTCCTAAGTAGGTCGGTGCTAGCAAAATAATATCGCATTCTGAAGTAAAAGTCGGTGATTGAAACTTCGCAAACAGATCACGCCGCAATGAATAACGTCTTTCTTTTAATGATTTCCACCCCAATTCGTGCAAACATTTCCGTGACGCTTTCCTCCCGGTAACGTGATAAGACAAAACGAGTTGCCCTTCTCTGAACCTTCTCAATGTCTTCCGTCAGTCCTACCTGGTGCGGGTCCCACAAGGGGCAACAGTACTCCAGGAGAGGACGCACAAGTGTGATGTAGGCAGTCTCTTTGGTGGAGCTGGTGCATCTTCGAAGCGCTCTGCCAATGAGACGTAATCTTTGGTTCGCCTTCCCCACAATATTTTATATATGTTAACTCCAGTCTAAGTTGTTCGTAATTGTAACTCCTAGGTATTTGGTAAAATTTACGACCTTACGGTTTGACTGATTTATGACGTAATTGAAGTTCATGGGATTTCTTTTAGTGCTCATGTGTATTACTTCACACTTTTCTTTATTTAGTGTCAATTGCCAATTTTCGCACCAAGTAGAAATTTTGTCTAAATCGCTTTGCAGTTGCTTTTGATCCTCTGTTGACTTCACTAACCGATAAACGTCAGCATCATCCGCGAAAAGTCTAAGAGAGCTATTCAGATTGTCTCCTAAATCGTTTATAAACACAAGGAAGAGTAGGGGACCTATAACGCTTCCCTGGGGAACGCCAGATATCACTTCTGTTTTACTCGATGACTTACCGTACGTGAGTAGAAACAAGACCTCTGGGGTTAGAAGTTGTTCATGATTGCCTCTCCTATCGTTAGGAGAGGCAATCATGAAGAAATTGTTCCACCTGGTATGTAAGATGTATGAGACTGGGAAAATGCCCTCAAACTTCAAGAAGAATTTCAATACCTAAGAAAACAACTGCAGACAACCTATCAGTTTAATAATTCATGGTTGCAAAATACTAAGACGAATTATTTTCAGACGAATGAAAGACTGGTGGAATACGACCTTGGGGAAGATCGATTTGGATTTAGGATTAACGTAGGAATACATTACGACTTAGAAGATAGGTTAAGAAAAGGGAAACCTACGTTTTTAGCTTTTGTTGATCTGGAGAAAGCTTTGACAATGTCTACTGGAATACACTTTTTCCAATTTTGAAGGTAGTGGGGGTAAATACAGGGAGCGAAGAGTTATATTCAACCTATACAAAAACCAGACAGCGGTAATTAGAGTCAAAGGTCATGGAAGGGTCGCAGTGATTAGGAAGGAAGTAAGACAGAGTTGTAGCATTTCCCCGGTGTTTTTCAGTCTGTACATATATCAAGCTGTGAAAGCATGCAAGGATAAATTTGGAAAGGGAATTAATGTCCATGGTGATAGAATAAAAACCTTGGTGTTAGCTGATGAAATAATAATTCTGTCAGACAGCAAAGGGACTGTAATAGCAATTAAACGTAATGGACATTGTCCTGAAAAAAGTCGACTGTGCAGTAACGTGTACTGTGTGTGTTATCTTCCTTGTTTACCCTTTGCAAACCGAGGTATTAAATACGCTTGCACGTTGCTTCCTTGAGTGCGGTCGTGCCTTGAGAATGTCCTCCTGCCGAAATATCGGCGGTTGTCGACGACGTCACGCGGCGGCATACCCGTAAGTTGTTTGAACATTCATTACGCCGGGAAAAGTTAAGGTTTCACATCGCTTTTATGATGTTTGTCTACGATTCCATTCACTAGTAGCTCGCGGGTAAAAAGAAAATCTGAATCTTTCCGTTTTCGATCTGATTTTCACGATCACTTCTTCTTATGTAGGTCGGCATAACAAAAAATTTGTTCGCTTTCGGAAAAAAAAACTTTATGAAAGAAATTTCGCTAATAGATCTCGTCGAAACGAGTAACAACTTTCTTTTAATGATTTCCACCCCAACTCGTGCATCATTTCCGTGAAACTCTCTCCCCTATATCGCGATAACCCAAAACGAGCTGTCTTCCTAAATCGTCTGTCAACCCTACTCGGTGTGGATACCACAATGCGCAATCATATTCTAAAACAGGACGCATAAGTGTAGTGTAGGCAGTTTCTTTAGAAGAACTGTTGCATCATCTAAGTGTTCTGCCAACGAAAGGTAGTCTATGGTCCTCTTTCCTTACAATATTATCTATGTGTTCCCTCCAAACATCCATGCCCGAGGGAGGATTAGACCCTCCGACGGGGGAAAATGGCCTGGCGCATCGGAGTACAGCCACTCAATGCGCTCGGCCAGTCAGCCGCGGCGTTTGTTTTTTCAGAAGACTCACAGGCACAAAGGAATGTGATTCCCGTCAACTTATTAGTGCTGTCAAAAAGGTTAGTACAACCGTAAACAAAGCTCTCATACATTATCAACTGCAATTCTTTGACAACTCTATACAGCAACTCAGCAGAAAACTATTGTTTTGAACAAACTGTAATGGCGAAGCTAGGTTTTGTCAGCTTCAAGTTTGTGACGTGATGCCTGTTACTGGGCGACGACGTGGGTTGTATTAGTGACTGGGGCGACAGTTGTGTTGACTTTTATATTAGGGTTTTAACTTGCGACTTTTTAGCTGTAGATTACGTCTTGATTTTCACAGTTGTATTGGATGTATAGGTTCAAAATTATATTTGTCACCTCAATATGAAAATTAAGTTGGTAGACCTGGTACTTCTTCCTGGGCCGCTCAAACATTGCACTTGACGTTTCGCGTTATGGCGAGTTAAGTTGGCTACACTGCTTTAGCGACGTTGCAACACTAGCCTCTAAATGCACAGCTGACGAAACGGTTTTCAGTTGCATCTCGTAAATGTAAGCTATGGAGCAATAAAAGTGCATATAATAATTCGTTCTTAAGCAGCAATTAATTAGCGGCATATTAATGAAGACCAGAGCATAACAATGCACACGCTTTCAATATCGGAGCAAAGCAATATAGAAAATAAGCATTGAATCACGACAAATACGAAATAAACAATATTCAAGATAGTAACTTCGCTCTCTACGTTTTATAATCAGAATGCTTTTCACTCACCAATTTAGGGCGAAAATGGTACAATTACATCCAGCTCCCAATCTTCACTGTTGTCGTCACTGTCAAAATCGTCGTCATCGCCAAGACAAATAATTAACCGTTCACGATTACTGATGATCCCTTCCATTGTTTGCGCTGCCCGAATCAGTTTTTCAACGTGCTCAACCATTTTTTTCCCTCATGATGTAGCATCCACATTGGCAACAGCTTCATGCGACAGATTTTCCGCCTCTGTTATTGTGAAATACTTATTGTTCCTTAAGTAATTCTTCACGTCACTCCCTACCAATTTTATAGGGTTAAAACGGCAGTGAAATGGGGGAAGATTTATTACATTGTGACGCTGCTCCTTTGCGATTTCGTCTATTGCATATGTGGCTGTAATAGGCTTATTTTGTTTCACGAGCGATTATGAAAGAAGTTTTGACATTGACATATCTGCAAAAATATTTCTTTTTTGTAACCACTGCACCGTAACTGATTTCCGATCGTTTGAAGCGGGAATGAACTTCCTGCTCAGAGCATAAGCTTCCAAGTTTTTATTCATACGAAATTGTGAACTTACTTGGGAAACGTCACTAGACAAACGTCTTTTCGGTGACATTATCCAATTACTTGAGATGTGAAAGTCAGTTAAACCACTCACAATAAAACAAATCGCAGCAAAAAAAGCACACACCACGTAAATACGCGATAAACACGTTACACAACTTTGTTTACGTTAGAACTGAACAAAGCCGGCAACGCGGGAACGTTGACGTCACGGCACGTGATCACTGGAAGTGTTTACCGCGCTGTGATTGGATCGTTCCTAGCGACTAGCGCCTCGCGCTTCTTGCTCTTCACTTGTTATTTGTAAACGTCAAGTGCAAAGTTTCAGCGGCACGGGTATAATAAAGTTTATATCTTTGTTGAATTTTTCACTGTAAATATTGGTTCTGGATTTCGTTTAAACTTAACGACCTTTTGTAATGTTTGAGCATGAAAATCCGTTTCTCAGGGGCTGATATTTAATAAACCAAAGAATAAAAATTTGAATCTTTGAGTCCCGGTAGTTCAGATAATTTGAGTCCGTCACAAAGATACTGTTTTTGCCTGATCCTTTTTCTTTATAGAATTATTCTTAAGAAAATTTCAGCACAAGTTTATCTTTACCAAAACTATTAGATATATTCTTTCACACATTAATTAATTTCTTAGGAACGTCACAGATATATTTTTGACTTTTAGAATATGCTGGGTCAATATTAGGGAACTAAATACTCGAATAACTGTTTAAGACTTTTTTAAGGTTCATAGATTCTCTATTCTGAAATCAATAGTTACATTCACAACTTTCACAGTACACACTTTATAAGTTGACAATTCGAGATTATTTTCGTCGAAGTTTGCTTGTATTAATCTCTCTGGATCCTATACGTTGATTACGAACTTTAATTTTTCAAGATATGCTTTTAATAGGTTATTGCTTTAAACTAGCCAATAAGTTCAAATTTCATGTCACGAATATTTGTCAGTTTATTACGAGAGGCAGAAGTTTCTAAATCTTCCGTCCTAGCCTGTCTCGATCAAAGTCCAAAGATAATGTTCGCTTTCACGTATGATTACGATATGAAAGTTTATATTAAAGACTAGATTCTATACCAACTAGATTCCTCTCAGAGTATGCTGATGCAATTGCTCCGTACTTAGCTATAATTTACAACCGATCACTCAGCGAAAGATCTGTACCCAAAGACTGGAAAGTTGTCCAAGGTACTCCAATATTCAAAAAAGGCAATAGGAGTGATCCCCAAAATTACAGGCCTATCTCATTGACGTCGATTTGCAGTAGGATTTTGGAACATATCCTTTTTCGAATATTATGAACTACCTCGAAGAGAACGACCTATTAACCAATAGTCAACACAGATTCAGAAAGTATCGCTCTTGCGAAACACAGCTTGCCCTTTATTCACATGAAGTGTTAAGTGGCATCTCAAATCGATTCCATATTTCTGGATTTCCGGAAGGCTTTTGATACTGTACCTCAGAAGCGGCTTCTAATGAAATTGCGTGCTTATGGAATATCTTCCCAATTGTGCGATTGGATTCACGATTTCCTATCAGAAAGGACACAGTTCGTTGTAATTGACGGTAAGTCATCGAGTAAAACAGAAGTGATATCTGGCGTTCCACAGGGAAGCGTTATAGGTCCCCTACTCTTCCTCGTGTTTATAAACGATTTAGGAGACAACATGAATAGCTCCCTTAGACTGTTCGCGGATGATGCTGACGTTTATCGGTTAGTGAAGTCAACAGAGGATCAAAAGCAACTGCAAAGCGATTTAGACAAAATTTCTACTTGGTGCGAAAATTGGCAATTGACACTAAATAAAGAAAAGTGTGAAGTAATACACATGAGCACTAAAAGAAATCCCATGAACTTCAATTACGTCATAAATCAGTCAAACCGTAAGGTCGTAAATTTTACCAAATACCTAGGAGTTACAATTACGAACAACTTAGACTGGAGTTAACATATATAAAATATTGTGGGGAAGGCGAACCAAAGATTACGTCTCATTGGCAGAGCGCTTCGAAGATGCACCAGCTCCACCAAAGAGACTGCCTACATCACACTTGTGCGTCCTCTCCTGGTGTACTGTTGCCCCTTGTGGGACCCTTACCAGGTGGGACTGACGGAAGATATTGAGAAGGTTCAGAGAAGGGCAGCTCGTTTTGTTTTATCTCGTTCGGGGGGGGGGGGGGGAAGCGTCACGGAAATGTTGCACGAATTGGGATGGAGATCATTAAAATAAAGACGTTATTCATTGCGGCGTGATCTGTTTGCGAGATTTCAGTCACCGACTTTTACTTATGAATGTGAAAATATTTTGCTAGCATCCACCTACTTAGGGAGACGTGACCATCCCAATAAAACAAGAGAAATCAGACAGAAAACGGAACGATTTAGGTGTTCTTTCTTCCCGCGCGCTATTAGAATACGGGACGGTAGAGAAAAGTTATGAAAGTGGTTAATGAACCCTCTGCCAGGCACTTAAATGTGATTTGCAGAGTATCTATGTAGCTGTAGAAGTATTCCCTGGATACTATTACTCTGAATTACGCTGATATAATTTGAATTTACTAAAAATTTTTAAAAAAATGATAAAATTCTGCCTCTTAACAGATTATTAAAATTATGATGAAAACTGTCGGTATACCGTGATTGTAATGCTATGGTCGCGATGCGGTGTTACATGTCATCTCCCGTCGGTCTACCTCCATGGTGAAGATGTACCGTGGTGGCAGAGCAGAGCAGAGAAACGCGACCGCCTTCGCCTGGCTTTCACCTCGTCCACCGCCGCCCCCAGTGAAGGTCTTCGCCGCATTCTGCAGGTTTCGCTCGCAAACTCGCCGGTAATGCAGCACAAAAAAACAACCACAGCAGCGCTGCTGCGCGGAGCTAACATTGCAGAAAATGAACCGCCTTACAGCACCGACCTTCCGACTGCTTTCACTCCAAGCTGGAAAAAAAACTCGTTGATATCCTGAAATTCCTCTCCCGACTTGACGGTGCACGGTGAAGTGATCGCACGGCAACAGCGCCGGCTCGTCGCCATCTCTGTGAATTCTGCGTTTCGTCTGATCTTCTTGCAGTCAAATTCAAAAACTCAATAAGATCAATATAAAAGAATAAAAACCAACACCAAAACAATAACCAATCTATATCTATAAATGTGAACGTCTGTCTGGTGTACGTTTATCACGTCTGAACCACACGACATAAAGAGCTAAATAATTGTACAGTTACTAATGTCTACCAAGGGAAGGCTTTAGGCACGGTTTTATGGCGATCGTATATCTCTTTATCTATATACAGGGTGAAGTATTTTATCCATTCAGCAACTGTTCAGATTATAAATTAATGAAATGCAGCAACCAGTATATACAGGGTGTTTCACTAAGTATGTTTTCCTCTGTAACTTATAAAAGAATGGGTGACGGGAAATTTTAATGCGGTAGGTCAACACATGTTACACTTTCTGCGGAGCTATGAACATAGTTTATTGTATCATTTTCCAAAGAGTTACACCACAAAGATATAATTTCTTTTTTTAAATGGAACGATAGTTTTTTTCTATCGTGCATTGGATTCGTTTAAACTAGCTGCGACCAAATTAATTTAAACTACATTCCTATCACGTTTAGTTTGGGATCTACAACCCTTCAAAGTTCCGGGGGCGGAGGCTGCGATAGCGTAGCTAACTGGCCGAGTGGCTATCCCCTAGGGCACGGCCCACTGTCTCATGACCACCAGCCAGTCAGCTAGGCTGTCGTAGCCTCCGCCCCCTAAACTTTGAAGGGTTGTAGCTCCCAAACTAACAGTGATAGGAATGTAGTTTAAATTGATTTGGACGCAGCTGGTTTAAACGAATCCAATACACGATAGAAAAAACTATTGTTCCATTTAAAAAATTATATCTTTGTGCTGTAACTCTTTGCAAAATGATACAATAAACTATGTTCATAGCTCCGCAAAAAGTATAACATTTCTTGCGTTGTCCTACCGCATTAAAAATTTCCCGTCATCTATTATTTTATAAGTTAAAGAGACAAACACACTTAGTGAAACACGCTGTATATATTAATGTGAATATCTGTTCGGTGTACGCTTATCACGTCCGAACGACAAGACGCAGAGACTTAAATAGTTGTACAGTTACTAATTTACACCTGAGGAAGGTTTTAGGCACGGTTTTATAATCATCTTTGAAAAATATATTTACTCTTTGAAAATGGTTTTATTGGTTGCATTGTCGCTTGAGGGTTGATAATGATAAAAGAGTGGAGTATATTGGGATGGAAATTTATCGGTGTATATAAAATTATAGGTGTGTGTGTGTGTGTGTGTGTGTGTTAATATCTCGCTCTGCAACGAAAACTACAGAACTCAAACGAATGGTCTGTGTGTAATTGTTGTCCGAAGTCTCCCTTGGTACATCATAGCAGCTCCATGCAGATAGCTATAACAGGGTGGAAGATATGGCGAGTGAAAGTCGTCAAATTATTTTAAAAAATCGGAGTGAAGGCCAGCGATGACGTTTGCGACTCTATAACTAGGAGGCTACATAGAGCGAAACGTTATGCTACAGACCATATCTTTGGTCTGTGTGTGCTACAATGTCTTCAGCTATTTCTCTGTAAGGATAACCATTGGAATATGGAAATATAATAATAGATAAATAAAGCAGTAAAAAAGAAATTTCATCTAATACATCTCTTTATAAAATCGACTGACGTTTCGCGAATTACATCAAGTCATGGATCTGTGGTATTATTACAATCATCATTGTTGAATTTCGTGATTGGAGTCTTCGAAACGAGTGAATTTTTACCTGTGATTTCTTATATATTCTCTTATAAATGTAACATGTTTTTAGAAAAAAAGGAGATGGACAGAGAGAGAGAGTAGATAGGAAAAGTATTAACTCAAGGTTCGAATAAATAAATACACGGGCAACGCCGGGTTTTCAGCTAGTTATTCATAAATCAGAATAAGAATATAATGAAATCATAAAAATAAAGCTCAATAAAAACTTTAAAGAATGAATTAATCATCAACAATTAGTTAATAAAGAGATAGGGATCAAATAAATAATTATAAATAAATACGTTAAGATACACACAAAAAGAAACAATTTAAAAAATCAATATCATGAGAACGAGTTATTGAAAACAAAATAGAAAGACCTAAAGCACCTTCACAAACAGAAAAAACAAAATAAACAAATAAATAAAAAATAACAGGAAAAAATCATAATCAAACTCAACAAGAAATACAACAATCAATATAAACAAAGGAAGAACAATATATTCTAATCTTAATAAAACCACCAATAAGTGCTTACATTTTGAACAAAAAGCGTAAACACCAGAAAAATAAATTGATAAATAAGTAAATTAACCAAATATAGACATTAGCTTTAATAGTTTAAAAATAAAACCGTTGGTCTTGTAAACCAAAATTAAGAAAATACTTTTAAAACTTCAAGGGTAGAAAATTAATTTCCATCACTGATCCCCAAAATCTACAATTTTATAAACTAACCCTTGAAATGATAAAAATAATAATCATAAGATCATCAAACCTAATAAATATTAACTTTATAAAAATAAATCACCCAATATCAATTATAATAACTATTATTATTTATTTATCAGAATAATAACAGGAAGAATGATAATAAAATACATGATAGTCAAAGAATCTTTCTATTAACATTTCTGGGTGGTATAATAGTTCTATTCATTTCCATTACAAGAATTGCATCAAATGAAATATTTAAAATTAAAATTAATGTAATCATCCTCATTATATACATAATAATTATCCTATCAACATTATTATATAATATTGATAAAATAATATCAACAGAAATAATTAAAAACACAGAAATCATAAACCTAAAATATTCAATTAATTTTAAAGAAATATCAGCTTCATTAGTAAAACTATGTACAGTAGTCTTTTGTAGTTCGCGAGCGAACTAGTTCGGAAGAGTGCTCCCACAGGCGAACTACGCAACTAGTTCGCAGATCCCTCGCCTCTTAGTTCGTCCGCTCCTTTTCCGAAGACTGACGGGAACAGCGAGAGGACGCGAGAGCGCGCAGAATCGCGTGATTCCCTTCTGCCAGTTGCCGTCATTTCCAGCTGAGATGCAGCTCGGCTGTAGTTTCATAGTTTGCTGCCACAAAAAAATCCATTTTAAAAATAAAGTACTACGAGTAATCTGTATGCAAAGTAGTTGAATACCATTGTATCACCCATTCGTATAAATAACTGGTTTATTTGATGTGAAATTGCCCAAAAAATACGGGTAATAGCACACGCTTTGGCAACACTGATTCATTATATAAAGAAGCTGTCATAAAAGAAAAACCTCTTTCAGTAGTGGTAGCAAAAGCCAAAAAGAGCAGACGAACTAGGAGCAGCGGACGAACTAGGAGCAGCGGACGAACTAGGAGCAGCGGACGATTATGCTGAACGTATCTCGCTTTATAGTTCGTAAGAGTCTTTACCGAAGACCGACGTGCAATAGCAGAATTAAAAATCACATGTTTGCCTTCTTCAAGTATGATTTAAGTGATACAAACTAAAGTGAAGTAATTAATCATCAAACTGCAATTTATAATACTCTAGCTGTAAACCCGGCGTTGCCCGGGTGTTTATTTATCCTACACACTCGTAGTCCACATCCCCTTCCCCCCCTCATTCTGCATCCCTTTCTCACCCATTGCTCTGTTCGTTTCCACCTTTCCCTCTCTAGGAAAACTTTTTGCAATGTACCCTCTGTCATTTATCCCACAACCATTTAGGTACCCAGTGATCTTCCTCTTCGTTTAAAGATCATGCGTGCAAAAATTCAGAAAGATTGGAGCAAAACTATGCATTTTATTTCATACAACCCTTGAACTGAGAAAAACACAAAAAAAGGGGGGGGGGGAGAATAATAAAGAATCTGTGAAATCGGTCTAGCCGTTCTCAACTTATGGTGCCACCAAGTTACTTAGGGATCCATTCTTATGTTGCAAGGTACCCTCCCCTGTCTACCGTATGAAACTTAAGGTAGACTGTGACCTTCCTCTTGTTTTGAAGGTCAAGCGTGCGAGATTTTGTGAAGATAGGAATGAAACTGTAGATTTCGTAAGTCTGTAGGAGAAATATGCTCCGCCATGCACCTACCTACTCTCTTAACTGACGTTTTCTACCTATAAACTACATTCTTGCCAAATTTCAGCTTCATAGCTGAAGTAGTTTTCGAAATTTTGTGTTTAGTCAGTGAGTGAGTGTCCTTTCACTTTTATATAGATAGAGATTAAGAAAAAAGATGCAAGATTAATTTTGGATGCAAGAGAATTAAGGAGGACTTGGAGACAAAAATAAATAGTAACATGCAAATGTTAACTTTATTTTATACAAGGTCATGCTTGATATGAAAGTTTTACGGCATCTACAGCGAAACTCTTGTGAGGGGTACACTGCTTTTCTTTTCATCATTGTGTTTGTGTGGAGGGGGGGGGGGGGAGTCAGTTACAAAACGCTTCATGAACGTCGGAAATTACAGCAAACTTTGTTGCAGGTCCCTAACTACCCCCATTTTCCAGTAATTGACGCATGAATCTGGGTATTCTGACGCGGTGGCCTCTCAGTATTTATGACGTCGTATCTCCTGAGCTGTGTCGTGTTCTTTTGTTTTTGGGTCAGGAACCTTCGTGGGCGTACGGTGAACAGTGCATCAAAGTTTCATTGCAATCGAATGAATGGTTTATGGATACATAGAGGACATACAGACAAACATTCATTTATATAGATTAATATTATTTTATTACGCATTATAGATTATTAAGCAGAATTATACACAATATGCTTAAAATTTCGTTCTAGCTTTAACTGTGTCTGTAAGATCTCCTTTCACAATGAATTTTAAGAAGTCTAGACACACCCAACTGCAGCTTTCAAATGTCTTCTCACTTTGGAATTTCGAAGAGGAGTTTCATCATTTACATCGGTAAATTTTGACACATCTAACTTCAGCTCCTCGTTGTTATCCTAAAGCAAGGTATATGGCTACACGACCTCGAATAACGATGCGACATCTCTAATTGACTTTGATCTTGTTCTGAGTTCAGTACTGAATCGGTCAAGAAATTCCAACATATCCTTTTGATGTTTTGCCCTCAGTCAGACACCTGCATCTGTGCTCTGTTCACCAGCCATTCGCTTTTTTACGACGAATTCCTCTTTCTGTTGGAATGTCGTAGTCTTCCGATTTTTTTTTCTCAGCAAGACCAATTGTCTTTTCTATAATACGACCTCAATTTTGTTCCATAAAAATGAAGTCTCTCTATTTTTATAACTGACTGATGAAGACTCAGGCCGTTCTTTTCAAGCCTCCCAGTACTCTTACTGCAGCATAATGAGCACTCCAACGCGTTGTCGAGAGTCTTGTAACAGATACATTGCTGTGTTTACAAATAACTGTCCAACGGCTAGTGGAAGCAGAAAGAAATGTAAAAATGCTTTCTTTTATTTCGAAAAATATTACACAATACACGTTTTGTGCAAATGAGTGTCGACTACATAACAAAAATTGCTTTTTCTTTTTTGCTATAGTAATAGCTTGTACACCTCCATATATGCTACTCATAACAGCTGCATTGTAATAACCTTGTGAACGACCCGTCATAACATCTAAACCCGCTGTTTCAAGATTGTTGAGAATTTACTCACTTAGATCAGCGGCTTTTTTTCCTTTCTAAAGGAAAAAAAAATACTTCTTTGATTTCTAATTTTCTGTCAGCAAACGAATAACTTCTGTTCAATACGTGAAACGTATTGACTAGTTACGAGAAACTGCCTTTATTTGTAGAGTCTTGCCCTTCACTGTATCCACGAAATGCTAGGTTCTGTTTAGCCAAAACCAAAACAAGGTTATATCCAATAGTATAGCTAAGAGGTTCTTCCATTTCAGTTTCTCAGTATTCATTAATTGCATCTATTCTTTTATGTAATTTTAGGCCCATTTTCGAAGTTTTCAACTTTTCCAGATTTTCATTTCTAGTATCGTGGTCGGCAACTTTAGGATTCAGTTTCCACCACTTCTGAAATCCAGTTATCTACATCTACATACATATTCCGCAATCCACCGTAAGGTGCGTGGCGGAGGGTACACTGTACTCCCAAATAGAACGAGGAAAAAAAGAATGCCTATATGCCTTCGTACGAGCCCTAATGTCTCTTATCTTGTCTTTGTGATCACCACGCGAAATGTAAGTAGGCGGCAGGAAGATCGTAATACACTCAGCTTCAAATTCCGGCCCTCTAAATTATCTCAACATAAATTCATGAAAAGAACGTCGTCTTTCCTCCAGCGATCCCCAATTGAGTTGCCGGAGCATTTCCGTGACACTCGCGCATTGGTCGAACCTACCAGTAACAAACCTAGCTGCTCGCCTCTGAACTGCTTCTATGTCTTTCTTTAAACTGATCTGCTGCGGGTCCCAAACACTTGAGCAATACTCAAGACGTGGTCGTACAAGCGTTTTATACGCGGTCTCTTTACAGATGCAGTACATCTTCCCAAAATTCTCCCAATAAATTCTCCGCATTACTCACAACTGTCCTTACACGTTCGTTCCATTTCATATCTCTGTGCAATGTTACGCCTAGATATATCAACGTCGCGACAGCATCAAGAAGCTCACTATTAATGCAGTATTCGAACATTATGAGATTGTTTTTCCTGCTCATGCGCATCACCTTACAATTTTCTACATTGAGAGCTAGCTGCCATTCTTCGCACCAACTAGAAATTTTGTCTACGTCATCCAGTATGCTATTGCAGTCAGTTAAAGACGACACCCTCCCATACAGCACAGCAAGCATCTTCAGCAAACAGCCGCAAATTACAAGTTAGTCTGTCCATCAGATTATTTGTATAGATAGAAAATAATAGAGGTCCTATCACACTCCCCTGGGGCACGCCTGACGATACACTCGTCTCTGATGAACACTCGCCGTCGAGAACAATGTACTGCATTCTATTACTTATGAAGTCTTTCAGTCAATCACAAATCTGTGAACCTATTCCATAGGCTCGTATCTTCGTTAGCAGTCTGCAGTGTAGCACCGCGTCGAACGCCTTTTTGAAGTCGAGAAAAACACAATCCCTTTATCCATGGCTCGCAGGATGTCATGTGAGAAAAGGGCAAGCTGAGTTTCACATAAACGATGTTTCGTAAACCCGTGATGATTCATAGAAAGAAGCTTCTCCGTTTCAAGGAAAATTACTATATTCGAACTGAGAATATGAACCAAAATTCTACAGGAAACTGATGTCAACGATATTGGCCTGTAATTGTGTGGGTCAGTTTTCTTTCCCTTCTTATAAACGGAAGTCACCTGCGCTTTTTTTTTTAATTGCAGGTCTTACATTGATACTACTGGTGACAGCAAATAAGCGACAGAAGAGGCAGTAAGAGGTTATTCGTTATAGGAGAGTAAACAATCCAAGACCGCAGAATTTTTCACCATTAGGCATGACCTTGTAAAACCATTCTTTTCTAAGATTCCGCTCATCACCTTTTGTGTTTGATCCGTACTTTGTTTCACTTGCAGTTGGTGTCACTCCCACATGGGTGACACCGTGGGGATTCGCACCCTCCCGCCCCCTCCCCTCATCTACACCACTGGGCGTTGTATAACACGTGACAAGACCAATTCACACTGCCCGTCACGTCAATTCTTTTAGGCCTGAACCCTGCGGTGAAGGCGAGGTTATGAGTTAAAATACGTCACAATATACTATCGAAATTGAAGAAAAATATTTGTAAATCTATCTGACCAGACTGCGTGGTCATCAGTCCGTACCATACAAACTACTTAAACTAAGGTAAACTAATTAAATAACTGCACACTTCTTATTGCCTTGCTTCACAAAACTTTATTCTTACGACCCAGGTTTCGGGCTGTGAGTCCATTTTCAAGTACTTTACTAATTCCAAAGTTGTTACACCAGTGAAGTCAAAGCATTATGATACTACAGGTCTCTGTTTATCGATTGTAACATTGGAAGAAAATACTTTTACCTTGCAATTTAGGAACTATTACACTTGCATTACCTTATTAGAATAACCTAATTATCTGTTGTACTAATATTGTGTTTAATGATATTACCTATTAGGAAAATTACTGATCATTATTGTACCTCGAAAAATTGAACAGTTTATAGTGCAAGACCTTGCTTCTTGCCTATTGTTAGTGATACTGTAATTATCTACTATGTAGCAGTTACTCATAGTCTAAACGAGATTAATAATTGAATTCTGTCTGTTCATTCAGTATCAAATTTGGTAGCTGTTCGCGTCTGTTTTTAATCTCCAAAATTTCTAGTTGTGTCAGTTTTGCACCTTTACCTTCAACATATAAGACTTATACATCTATGGCGTATTCGTGCTCTTGCTCTAAGCAGTGTTGAACAAAGGCAGAATCTGGCTTTCTAAACCTGCAGCTCCTGTGGTGTTCTCTAAGCCTGGTACAAGTTGGCCGATCTGTCTGTCCTATATAGCAGGACTGGCACTCTTTACAACTGATTTCATATACACCACTGTTAGTAATGGCTGGCTGTCTGTCCTTTGAATTGGACAGACTTTTATGTAAGTTATATGGGACATAGAAATATACTGAAAAGTCATTTGCTTTCAAAATGTTACATAGTCTATTGGAAATTTTACCTAAGAAAAGGTATACTATACCATTTACTTTTTGATTTTTCAGTGGAGCTTACTAGGTAGAGTAGGGATCTTGCTATTTTCTTATTTTTCTTGTCAAGAATTTTGTCAATTATGAAGGAATGAAAGTCATTATTTGTTGATATGGTATTTATTGTGTCTAGTTGTTGGTCATCGTCTTCTGGGGTCATGGGAATGTACATCAGTATACAAATAGAAAATAGAAACCATAAGTTTAAGATCTTCAGGAAAGACACCTTTACTGACACCTTCATCCCGGCTTCGTCTCAGCACCCAACAGCGTGCAAACATGCAGCATTCCACCATATGATAAACCGACTCCTGTTCATTCCCATGACTCAAGAAGACCATGACCAAGAACTAGATACAATAAAAACCATAACAACAAATAATGACTTCAATTCCTCCATGTTGTTGTTGTTGTTGTGGTTTTCAGTCCGGTGACTGGTTTGATGCAGCTCTCCACAATATCCTATCGTGAGCAAGCCTCTTCATCTCCACATAAGAACGACAACCCACATCTGTCTGAATCTGCTTACTGTACCCATTTCTTAGTCTTCCTCTGCGGTTTTTACCCCACACACTTCCCTCCAACGCTAAATTCACAATTCCTTGATGTCTAAGAATGTGTCCTACCAATCTATCCCTTCTTTTAGTCAAGGTATGCCAGAAATTTCTTTTCTCCCCAATTCTGTTCAGTACCTCCTCATTAGTTACGTGATCCACCCACCTAATCTTCAGCATTCTTCTGTAGCACCACATTTCAAAAACCTCATTCCTCTTCCTGTCCGCACTGTTTATCATCCATGTTTCACTCCCATACAAGGCAACACTCCATACAAATACCTGCAGAAAGGACTTCCTTAGGCTTAAATCAATATTCGATGTTAACAAATTTCTCTTTTCTACCCGTTGCCATTCTGCATTTTATATCCTCCGTACTGCGACCATCATTTGTTATTTTACTGCCCAAGTAACAAAACTAATCTACCTCCTTTATTGATTCGTTACCTAATCTAATTCCTTCAGCATCACCTCATTTTCTTAGACTGCACTCCATTATGCTAATTTTGCTCTTGTTGATGTTCATCTTATATGCACCATTCAGCACACTGTCCATTCCATTCAATTGCTCTTCCAGGTCCTTTGCTGTATCTGACAGAATTACTATGTCGTCGATAAAACGCGATGTTTTTAATTCTTCCCCCTGAACTTTAATTCCTTCTCCAAATTTCTCCTTGCTTTCCTTTATAGCTTGCTCAATGTACAAATTGAATTACATTGGAGAAAGGCTACAACCCTGTCTTACTCCCTTTCCAACCACTGCATCCCTTTCTTGCCCTTCAACTCTAACAACCGCTGTCTGGTTTTTGTACAAGTTGTAAATAACCTTACGCTCCCTATATTTTACTCCTGCTTGCTTCAGAAGTTTATTCCAATCAACATTGTCAAAAGCCTTCTCCAAATCTAAAAAAGCTAGAAATGTATGTTTGCCTTTTCTTAATCTGTCTTCTAGGATAAGCCGTAAAGTGAGTATTGCCTCCCGTGTTCCTACATTTCTCCTGAACCCAAACTGATCTTCCCCCTAGGTCGGCTTCTACCAGCTTTTCCATCCTTCTGTAAATAATTCGTGTTAATATTTTGCAACCATGACTTATTAAACTGATGGTTCTGTAGTTTTCACACCTGTCTGCACCTGCTTTCTTTGGAATGGGGTTTATAACATTTTTCTTAAAGTCTGAGGGTACTTCACCTGTCTCAAACATCTTACACACAATGTGAAACAATTTTGTCATAGCTGGTTCTCCCAGAGACTTCAGTAGCTGCGAGGGAATATCATCTACTCCAGGGGCCTTGTTTCGACTTAGTCCTGTTATATATTCATTAATTTTGACAACATTGTCGGAGGAGAAAAATAGCGTTCTATTTGGTATGGTCAATATACAAAAAACGGTCTTGATCGCAGAAATTAACAGTTTCTATTGACCGGTTTCGACGTGATGTAGGCCATCTTCGGAATTGCAAGCAGCCCATGTGGCCAGTGCCGCACTCGGCTGGCAGCAGAACAGCCCAGGACAGCCCGGCCACAATGACTGTTACCTGCTGACAGCAGAACAGCCCAGGACAGCCCGGCCACAATGACTGTTACCTGCTGGCAGCAGAACAGCCCAGGACAGCCCGGCCACAATGACTGTTACCTGCTGACAGCAGAACAGCCCAGGACAGCCCGGCCACAATGACTGTTACCTGCTGACAGCAGAACAGCCCAGGACAGCCCGGCCATAATGACTGTTACCTGCTGACAGCAGAACAGCCCAGGACAGCCCGGCCACAATGACTGTTACCTGCTGACAGCAGAACAGCCCAGGACAGCCCGACCACAATGACTGTTACCTGCTGGCAGCAGAACAGCCCAGGACAGCCCGGCCACAATGACTGTTACCTGCTGACAGCAGAACAGCCCAAGACAGCCCGGCCACAATGACTGTTACCTGCTGACAGCAGAACAGCCCAGGACAGCCCGGCCACAATGACTGTTACCTGCTGACAGCAGAACAGCCCAGGACAGCCCGGCCACAATGACTGTTACCTGCTGACAGCAGAACAGCCCAGGACAGCCCGGCCACAATGACTGTTACCTGCTGACAGCAGAACAGCCCAGGACAGCCCGGCCACAATGACTGTTACCTGCTGACAGCAGAACAGCCCAGGACAGCCCGGCCACAATGACTGTTACCTGCTGACAGCAGAACAGCCCAGGACAGCCCGGCCACAATGACTGTTACCTGCTGGCAGCAGAACAGCCCAGGACAGCCCGGCCACAATGACTGTTACCTGCTGGCAGCAGAACAGCCCAGGACAGCCCGGCCACAATGACTGTTACCTGCTGACAGCAGAACAGCCCAGGACAGCCCGGCCACAATGACTGTTACCTGCTGGCAGCAGAACAGCCCAGGACAGCCCGGCCACAATGACTGTTACCTGCTGACAGCAGAACAGCCCAGGACAGCCCGGCCACAATTACTGTTACCTGCTGGCAGCAGAACAGCCCAGGACAGCCCGGCCACAATGACTGTTACCTGCTGACAGCAGAACAGCCCAGGACAGCCCGGCCACAATGACTGTTACCTGCTGGCAGCAGAACAGCCCAGGACAGCCCGGCCACAATGACTGTTACCTGCTGACAGCAGAACAGCCCAGGACAGCCCGGCCACAATGACTGTTACCTGCTGGCAGCAGAACAGCCCAGGACAGCCTGGCCACAATGACTGTTACCTGCTGACAGCAGAACAGCCCAGGACAGCCCGGCCACAATGACTGTTACCTGCTGGCAGCAGAACAGCCCAGGACAGCCCGGCCACAATGACTGTTACCTGCTGGCAGCAGAACAGCCCAGGACAGCCCGGCCACAATGACTGTTACCTGCTGACAGCAGAACAGCCCAGGACAGCCCGGCCACAATGACTGTTACCTGCTGGCAGCAGAACAGCCCAGGACAGCCCGGCCACAATGACTGTTACCTGCTGACAGCAGAACAGCCCAGGACAGCCCGGCCACAATGACTGTTACCTGCTGGCAGCAGAACAGCCCAGGACAGCCCGGCCACAATGACTGTTACCTGCTGGCAGCAGAACAGCCCAGGACAGCCCGGCCACAATGACTGTTACCTGCTGACAGCAGAACAGCCCAGGACAGCCCGGCCACAATGACTGTTACCTGCTGGCAGCAGAACAGCCCAGGACAGCCCGGCCACAATGACTGTTACCTGCTGACAGCAGAACAGCCCAGGACAGCCCGGCCACAATGACTGTTACCTGCTGGCAGCAGAACAGCCCAGGACAGCCCGGCCACAATGACTGTTACCTGCTGGCAGCAGAACAGCCCAGGACAGCCCGGCCACAATGACTGTTACCTGCTGGCAGCAGAACAGCCCAGGACAGCCCGGCCACAATGACTGTTACCTGCTGACAGCAGAACAGCCCAGGACAGCCCGGCCACAATGACTGTTACCTGCTGGCAGCAGAACAGCCCAGGACAGCCCGGCCACAATGACTGTTACCTGCTGGCAGCAGAACAGCCCAGGACAGCCCGGCCACAATGACTGTTACCTGCTGGCAGCAGAACAGCCCAGGACAGCCCGGCCACAATGACTGTTACCTGCTGGCAGCAGAACAGCCCAGGACAGCCCGGCCACAATGACTGTTACCTGCTGACAGCAGAACAGCCCAGGACAGCCCGGCCACAATGACTGTTACCTGCTGGCAGCAGAACAGCCCAGGACAGCCCGGCCACAATGACTGTTACCTGCTGACAGCAGAACAGCCCAGGACAGCCCGGCCACAATGACTGTTACCTGCTGGCAGCAGAACAGCCCAGGACAGCCCGGCCACAATGACTGTTACCTGCTGGCAGCAGAACAGCCCAGGACAGCCCGGCCACAATGACTGTTACCTGCTGGCAGCAGAACAGCCCAGGACAGCCCGGCCACAATGACTGTTACCTGCTGACAGCAGAACAGCCCAGGACAGCCCGGCCACAATGACTGTTACCTGCTGGCAGCAGAACAGCCCAGGACAGCCCGGCCACAATGACTGTTACCTGCTGGCAGCAGAACAGCCCAGGACAGCCCGGCCACAATGACTGTTACCTGCTGGCAGCAGAACAGCCCAGGACAGCCCGGCCACAATGACTGTTACCTGCTGACAGCAGAACAGCCCAGGACAGCCCGGCCACAATGACTGTTACCTGCTGACAGCAGAACAGCCCAGGACAGCCCGGCCACAATGACAGTTACCTGCTGGCAGCAGAACAGCCCAGGACAGCCCGGCCACAATGACTGTTACCTGCTGACAGCAGAACAGCCCAGGACAGCCCGGCCACAATGACTGTTACCTGCTGACAGCAGAACAGCCCAGGACAGCCCGGCCACAATGACTGTTACCTGCTGACAGCAGAACAGCCCAGGACAGCCCGGCCACAATGACTGTTACCTGCTGACAGCAGAACAGCCCAGGACAGCCCGGCCACAATGACTGTTACCTGCTGACAGCAGAACAGCCCAGGACAGCCCGGCCACAATGACTGTTACCTGCTGACAGCAGAACAGCCCAGGACAGCCCGGCCACAATGACTGTTACCTGCTGACAGCAGAACAGCCCAGGACAGCCCGGCCCAGCCTAGTGCAGCACTGGACACATGGGCTACTTGTAATTCCGAAGATGGCCTACATCACGTCCAAACCGGTAAATATCAAGACCGTTTTTTTTGTATACCTGTTATATAGGACAGACAGGTAGGTCAATTTGTACCAGGCTTAGAGAACACCACAGGAGCTGAAGATTAAGAAAACCAGATCCTACCTCTGCCCAACTCTGCTTAGAGCAAGAGCACAATACGCCATAGATGTAGAAGTCTCACATGTAGAAGGTAAAGGTGCAAAACTGACACAACTATAAATTTTGGAGATTAAAAACAGTCGCGCACAGCTCCAAATTTGATACTGAATGAACAGACAGAATTCAATTATTTACCTCTTTTAGATTATGAGTAACTTCTACATAGTAGATAATAACAATATCACTAACAATAGACAAGAAGGGAGGTCTTGCACTATAAAGTGTTCAATTTTTCGAGGTACAATAATGATCAGTAATTTCACTGATAGATAACATCATATTAGTCCAATAGATAATTAAGGTTATTCTAATAAGGTAATAGTTCCTAAATTGCAAGGTAAAAGTATTATCTTCCAATGTTAAAATAAATAATCAGAGACCTGTAGTATCATAATGGTTTGTCTTCACTGGTGTAAAACTTTGGAATCAGTAAAGTACTTGAAAATGGGCTCATAGCCCGAAACCTAGGTCGTAAAAATAAAGTTTTGTGAAACAAGGCAATAAGAAGTTTTCAGTTATTTAATTTGAAATGTTTCACCAAGAACCGAAAGTAGAATCAATCAATACAAGGTAAACTAACGTAAGGACAACACACACACACACACACACACACACACACACACACACACACACACCCGTGCCCCAGGGAGGACTCGAACCTCCGACGGCGAGAAACCGCGCGCTCCACAGGGAGGTGCCTTAGACCGCTCGGCTACTCCACCGCGGCTGAACTGAAAAAGTAACACCCCTAAATCTTACTTACGGCCAAAGCAGACTTTATAATGTATGCTTTTCGTCAACTTGGTATGCTAATTGCTGAGAAGTGAAACAACATTCAAAATATCGGCATCTGTTTGCAAGCGAAAATATACAGGGAGAATCACCTAACACATGCACCGCAAATACTGCGGAAACGGAAAATGCGATTGGTGTGCGGTTTTCACAGAATGGATTGGTAGCCAAGGACTCGTATTGTTAGCCAATAAACAAATTGTAAAAATACCTAAAAAGTGTGTGTAATATGCAAACATACCATTTTTCAAATGGAACAATGGTTGTTTTTACCATGCACTGGAATTTTCGACACCAACTGTGTACAAAGAATTTTTAATGACATTTTTATGACTTTTAGTTTGGCAGCTACAACCATTCAAAGTTTTGGGAGCAGAGTCTACGACAGCCTAGCTGACTGGCTGGTGGCCATGAGACAGTGGGCCGTGCCCCAGGGGATAGCCACTCTGCCCGTCAGCTACGCTATCGCATCTATATAACATATTATCGCTTGATGCGACCGTTCATGACGTCATATCACCTTGTGTATGTGTCGTAGGTGGTTGTTATTCCAACAGCCATTGTTGCCTGATAGTAAGGAACAGGTGTACCAGTGGCGTAACTATGGGGGGGTGGGGGTTAAGGAGGATAGAAACCCCCCCCCCCAGAACCCGAAAAAAAGAGAAAAAAAAAGAAAAAAAAAAAGAAATGAAATCGTAGAACAACAATCTCGTAAAGGTAAAGATTGAAAACTTGGGGTGTTTTACCATAATCTTTCATTGGATGGTAGTGAATTAGTTTCTTCAGCGGGATTGGTAGATGGTAGTCTGTCTGAGAACTGACTAAAATTTTGCTCGTCAAGCAGATCTATCCCCCCCCCCCCTCCCACCCCAAAGCCAAGTCCTAGTTACGCCACTGATGTGTACTAATTGAAATCGGTGCGGTAGTTTAGGAGGAGATGTGGAACATACATTCATACCCCGAAAAATTTCGATTTTCGGAATTTTGACGGGCGAGCTGGTTAGGGAAAGGATTGGTGCATATCATTCCAGAAGGAGAGGTTGCCACCTTCGTTACCTGCCGAGTTACGTCAATTCAATAGAGACCTTCGTCGAGAGCGCACGCGTCGCTGTGAAAGCATGGGGAATTTATTCTCGGTTTGTGATTAGATTAATACTTGTTCCATAGATCATATATACGACATTTCGTAATGATGTGGAACGTGTCAGTTTAGTAAATGTTGTCTACACTTGACAATCAATATTTTAAGGATCTTTTTTTCTTATTTTTTTTTTTTTAAGTTTTATCTAAAAATTCATCTACATTGTAGAAGGAGTTACCATTCAGAAATTCCTTTAATTTCTTTTTAAATACTAGTTGGCTACCTGTCAAGCTTTCGATGCTACTTGGTAAGTGACCAAAGACTTTTGTGGCAGCATAATTCACCTCTTTCTGAGCCAAAGTTAGATTTAACCTTGAATAGTGAATATCAGCCTTTCTCCTAGTGTTGTACCTATACGCACTGCAATTACTTTTGAGTTGGGTCGGATTGTTAATAAAAAATTTCATGAGTGAATATATGTATTGTGAAGCTACACTAAAGATCCCTAAATCCCTAACTAAATGTCTGCAGTATGCTCTTGGGTGAGCTCCAGCAATTATTCTGATTCCACGCTTTTGTGCAATGAATACTTTTTTACTCAACTGCCCTAGAATATGATCCCATATCAAAGCAGTGAATTAAAATAGGCGTAGTAAGCTAATTTACTGAGATGAATATCACCAAATTTTGCAATGACTCTGATAGCATAAGTAGCTGAACTCAAACGTTTCAGGAGATCTTCAATATGTTTCTTCCAATTCAGTCCCTCGTCAATGCAAACACCTAAAAATTTTGAACATTCTACCTTACCTACAGATTTATGTTCAAAGTCTAAATTTCTTAATGGTGTCATGCCATTTACTATATGAAACTGTATATACTGGGTTTTATCAAAGTTTAATGAGAGTCCATTTGTACAGAACCACTTAATAACTTTCTGAAAGATATTATTTACAATTTCATCAGTTAATTCCTGTTTGTCAGGTGTGATAGCTATACTTGTATCATCAGCAAAAAGTACTAGCTTAGCATCTTCGTGAATGTAGAACGGCAAGTCATTAATATATATTAAGAACAGCAAAGGACCCAAGACCGAACCTTGTGGACCCCATCTTTGATAACTCCCCAGTTAGAAGAATTAATTGTTTCATCTATATCATGTGAATTGCTTATTTCAACTTTATGCACTCTTCCAGTTAAGTATGATTTAAACCATTTGTGCACTGTCCCACTCATACAACAATACTTAAGCTTATCTAGAAGAATCTAGTGAGTGAATATTTTGGTAGTTAAGTGAAGAATTTCAGTTCTTGAACATTGAAGCGGTTGCTACAGGTATGTACAAAATGTTAGTACTCTAAATCGGTATAAATTTCATGGTTATCCTATTTATATTATGCTTTTCCTCTGGCTGAGCAAAGCGACTATGCTTTGCCGAACTTGCATTTTCAACCAGAACAAAAGTAGCATATACCGCAATATATTGCGGAATTTCAACTCCCAAAGTATAAATTGATTAATTATCTGATGAAATTGACAAGAATCAGCTGTCAAAATCTGCCATTTCTCTTGTACAATGAATTTTTACAAGTGCCCGTACGGCCGACATTTCGTAGCAAAACATGGTCTATAGAGCACGCGGCACAGGTGGCTACGAAACTGTATGTTTTCGGAAAATGTTCATGCGTAAAATCAATAGACGACTTTTAAAGAGGCTTCTGGTAACTTCGGATCCAGTATTAGAAAACTGCCGCAACCAAATATGAAAAGTTTGTCGAAGCAGACAATAAAGTTGTTACTGTCCCTTGCAATTCCATTACACCACGATCTTCCGTGGATAATTCCGATATCGATTCTTTCTCTGAGAACTTCGAGAGCAATAATGACTGATTGCTAGATATAAAACTAATCATAACATTTTGTATGCATCAGAACAAAATATCCACTCATCTTCACTTTTGAATATTAAAAACGAGTGTTTTTATTAGCTACACTTATTGCTTCTATCGTTGAATACACTGTTACATTTATTATTTGTGTTCTGTCACCGACTTTGAACTACAATGTGTGTGGTATCGAAGAATTTTTCTCCGATATATTTTCGACACATATTCTGTTATTATAAACATACCACGTTGGCAGTGTCCTGATTGTTGTTGTTGTGGTCTTCAGTCCGCAGACTGGTTTGATGCAGCTCTCCACGCTACCCTGTCCTGTGCAAGTCTCTTCATCTGAGAATATGTTCGGCAACCTATATACTTTAAAATGTGCTTACTGTATTCTTCCATCGGTCTCCCTCTGCGATTTTTACCCCACACGCTTCCTTCTAATGCTAAGTTGACAATTCCTTGATGTCTCAGAATGTGTCCAACCAATCTATCGCTTCTCTTAGTCAGTATATGGAAGAAACTCCTTTTCTGCCCGATTCGGGTAAGCACCTCCTCATTAGTTACGTGATCTACCCATCTAATTTTCATCATTCGTCTGTAGCACCACATTTCAAAAGCTTCTATCACCTTTTTATCTGAACTCCTTATCGTCCATTTTCACTTCCATACAATGCTACACTCCAGACGAATGATTTCAGAAAGGACTTCCTAACATTTAAATTAATATTGGATGTTAACAAATTTCGCTTCTTTAAAAATGCTATTCTTCCCATAGCCATTCTGCGTTTTATATCTTCTCTACTTCGGTACTCAGAAGATATTTTGCTACCGAAATAACATAACTCATTACCTAAAGTAATTCCTTCAGCATCACCTGATTTTCTGATATTACATTGCATTACCCTCGTTTTGCTCTTGTTAATGTGCATGTTATATCTTCCTTTCAAGATACTGTCCATTCCATTCAATTGATCTTCCATATCCGTTGCAGTCTCTGACAGAATTACTATGTCATCGGCAAACCACAAAGTTTTTATTTCATCTCCCTGCACTTTAATGCCCTCTCCAAATTTCTCCTTGCATTCCTTCACTACTTTCTCAATGTACAGATTGAACAACATTGGGGAAAGGCTACAACCATGTCTTACTCCCTTCCCAACCTCTGCGTCCCTTTCTTGCCATTCGACTCTAATAACCGCTGTATGGTTTTCGTATAGGTTGAATATAACTCTTCGCTCCATATATTTTACCCCTGATACCTTCACAATTCGAAACAGTGTATTCCAGTCGACATTGTCAAAATCTTCCTCCAAATCTATAAACGCTAAAAACGTAGGTTTGCCTTTCCTTAGCCTATCTTTTGAAATACGTCGTAATGTGAGTATTGCCTTCCGTATTCCTACATTTCTCCTAAATCGAAACTGATCTTCCCCGAGGTCGGATTGCACAAGTTTTTCCATTTGTCTGTAAATAATTAGTGTTAGTATTTTGCAACCATGACTTATTAAACTGATAGCTCAGTAATTTTCACATTTGTCTGCACTTATTTTCTTTGTAATTGAAATTACTGTACTCTTCTTGAAGTCTGGTGTACTGATTATGAGTGTAAATATTATACAGGGTGTAACAAAACGGTACGGCCAAACTTTCAGGAAACATTCCCCCCATACACAAAAAGAAAATATGTTATATGGAAATGTGTTCGGAACCGCTTAATTTCCACGTTAGAGCTCATTTCATTACTTCTGTTCAAATCATGGAATGGAAACACACAGCAACAGAACGTACCAGCATGACTTCAAACACTTTGTTACAGGAAATGTTCAGAATGTCCTCCGTTGGCGAGGATACATGCATCCACCCTCCGTCGTATGAAATCCTTGATGCGGTGATGCAGCCCTGAAGAATGGCGTATTGTATCACAGCCGTCCACAATACGAGCAAGAAGAGTCTCTACATTTGGTACCGGGGTTGCGTAGACAAGAGCTTTCAAATGCCCCCATAAATGAAAATAAAGAGGGTTGAGGTCAGGAGAGCGTGGAGGCCATGGAATTGGTCCGCCTCTACCAATCCATCGGTCACCGATTCTGTTGTTGAGAAGCGTACGAACACATCGACTGAAATGTGCAGAAGTTCCATCGTGCATGAACCACATGTTGTGTCGTACTTGTAAAGGCACATGTTCTAGCAGCACAGGTAGAGTATCCCGTATGAAATCATGATAACGTGCTCCAGTGAGCGTAGGTGGAAGAACACGAGGCCCAATCAAAATATCACCAACAATGCCTGTCCAAACGTTCACAGAAAATCTGTGTTGATGACGTGAATCGAGGAAGTACAGTACATACTAACGAAACAATTGGGTATTTTGACAATTGTCTGCACGAATTATTTTAGTTTACATTTAAAGAGAAATACTGAAATGAGTTCTAACATGGAAATTAAGCGTTTCCGGACACATGTCCACATAACATATTTTCTTTGTTTATGTGTGAGAAATGTATCATGAAAATTGGCCGTACCATTTTGTAACACCTTGTATATAAGCATGTTTGTACAGCTTATTGGACTTAACTACGGGGTCATCAGACCCTAAACTTACAAACTACTTATGAACCACTTACGAACTAGGACGGCACAGATATCCATGCCCGAGGGTGGATTCGAAACCCCGACCGTAGTGGCCGAGCAGACCGTGACTGAAGCGCCTCAGTCCCCTCGGCCACCGCGGCCGGCTATTGTTAATAAATCATTATTGATTTTCAAGGGTCAAGTTGCGTTATAAGCTCCGACAATTTGTTTAGACCATTTTTACCATCAAATTCGTAAACAGCAACCTCAAAAACCCCAGTGTGTCGAGTCTTGTGTGAATTAAATGTCTTCTTGGGGTTTTGGGGATTCCTTGGCACTGTGCGGCGCGGCGGCGAGGCAGACAACCAGTGGTGGAGAGCGTGGGCCGCGCTTTCACGACCGCAACACAACACGACCACGACCTCGACCACGGCGGCCCTGACCTCGGTGTCGCCTTCCGGCTGCGGCCTGTGCTGGCCGACAGTGAAACCAGCCGAGACAACCGGTTTTTGGCCGATTGTGTGTCACCGGCCCGGGGGAGGGGCCGCCTAGCCCAGCCACCGCAGCTGGCTGGCTTTCACGCACTTCCTCCTGTCCACACGCCCAGTCCCTCTGTCCCAACCGTCAAGTTTTCTGTCACCCGAAATATTCACATGTTCGTATAACTATTAGATTAGATTAGATTCATACTTGTTCCATAGATCATGAATACGACACTTCGTAATGATGTGGAACGTGTCAGTTAAATGAAATGTGCCAATACATAATATTACATGACACTCAATTTTTGAATATTTTATTTTATGTTTATTAATATTTTTTATTCTTTTTATTTTTTTTCTCCTAAGGTACTAACTTTTATCTAGAAATTCATCTAATGTGTAGAAGGAATTGCCATTCAGAAATTCTCTTAATTTATTTTTAAATGCTAGTTGGCTATCTGTCAGAATTTTGATACTACTAGGTAAGTGACCAAAGACTTTTGTGGCAGAATAATTAACCCCTTTCTGTGACAGAGCTAAATTCAACCTTGAATAGTGTATGTCACCCTTTCTCCTAGTGTTGTAGCTATGCACACTGCTGTTACATTTGAATTCAGTTGGATTGTTAATAACAAATTTCATAAGTATATATATATATATATATATATATATATATATATATATATATATATATATATATATATATATATATATATTTTGTGAAGATTCCTAGATCCTTAAACAAATGTCTGCAGGATGATCTTGGGTGGGCTCCAGCAATTATTCTGATGACCCGCTTTTGGGCAATGAATACTTTCTTACTAAATTATGAATTACCCCAGAATATGATGCCATAAGAAAGAAGAGAATGAAAACAGGCATACTATGCTAGTTTACTGAGTTGTACATCACCAAAGTTTGCAATCAGCCTAATAGCATAAGTAGCTGAGCTCAAACGTTTCAGCAGGTCTTCAATGTGTTTCTTCCAATTCAACCTCTCATCAATGCATAAACCTAAAAATTTTGAATATTCTACCTTAGCTATAGATTTCTGGTTGAAGTCAATATTAATTAATGGTGTGATGCCATTTATTGTGTGAAACTGAATATACTGTGTTTTTTCAAAATTTAAAGAGAGTCCATTTACAGAGAACCACCTAATAATTCTCTGAAATACTTCATTGACAATTTCATCAGTTAATTCCTGTGATTCGGGTGTGATAGCGATACTTGTATCATCAGCAAAGAGAACTAGCTTGGCATCTTTATGAATATGAATATTGCACCGCCGGCCGCGGTGGCCGAGGGGACTGAGGCGCTCCAGTCACGGTATGCACGGCCACTAGGGTCGGGGGTTCGAATCCCCCCTCGGGCATGGATATTTTTATCGTCCTTAGCGTTAGCTAGTTTGCAAGTAGGGACTGATGACCCCGTAGTTAAGTCCCATAAGCTATACAAACATTTGAACATTTTGAACCTATTGCACCAAACTGCAGTGTTCATCAGCCCCTACACTTAAAAACTAGTTGAACTACCTTACGCTAAGTACAACACAAGTCGCCTACGCCCGAGGAAGAACTCGAGCCTCGACAAGATTTATATTGGATCCATCATTACTGGTGGAACCAGGACTGCAGCTGGTCAAAATTACGCAGGAAGTAGGATACCAAGGATGTTTAACAACATTTATTGCCTAACTAACAGTTTCGGCACTGCATAATGCCATCTTCAGGCCCCTATATCAGGCCCTAGATCGAAACTGGTTGCGTGCATTTCTAACTCTCAGTAAGAACTAGTGCTTGTTGTCACAGTTTAAGAGTACAGTTTCCATTTACACCTATAATCTTTGAAAATACAACGAGTCTTTCTAGTCACAGTTGTCGTTGTTGGTTCTTACTGAGAGCTAGAAATCCAAACATCCAGTTTCGATCCCCATTTAACTGATATCATACTCCGATATAGACGCCTGAAGATGGCATAATGGAATTCCGAAACACCTGAAATGTAACGGCCACTGTTCAAAGTGCCGACGATACGAACAAGAGGTGACCGAGACGTGTAACCAATGGCACCCCATCCCATCACGCCCGGTGATACGCCAGTATGGCGATGACGAATACACGCTTCCAATGTGCGTTCACCGCGATGTCGCCAAACACCGATCCGACCATCATGATGCTGTAAACAGAACCTGGATTCATCCGAAAAAAATGACGTTTTGCCATTCATGCGCCCAGGTTCGTTGTTGAGTACACCATCGCAGGCGCTCCTGTCTGTGATGCAGCGTAATGGGTAACCGCAGCCATGGTCTCCGAGCTGATAGTCCAGGCTGCTGCAAACGTCGTCGAACTTTTCCTGCAGATGGTTGTTGTCTTGCAAACGTCCCCATCTGTCGACTCAGGGATCGAGACGTGGCTGCACGCTCCGTTACAGCTATGCGAATAAGATGCCTGTCATCTCGACTGCTAGTGATACGAGGCCGTTGGGATCCAGCACGGCGTTCCGTATTGCCCTCCTGAACCCACCGATTCCATATTCTGCTAACAGTCATTGGATTGCGACCAACGCAATCGCAATAGGCTACAGTCCGACCTATGAGAAATCGGTTGGAAGCTTTCTTCATGTCAGCACGTTGTAGGTGTCGCCACCGGCGCCAACCTTGTGTGAATGCTCTGGAAAGCTAATCATTTGCATATCACAGCATCTTCTTCCTGTCGGTTAAATTTCGCGTCTGTAGCGCGTCATTTTCGTGGTATGGCAATTTTAGTGACTAGGAGCGTACTTCCAACAAAGAATTGGTTCTGTCCTAACAACTTATCCTCATTGACCCCTCCTAGTGACAAGCAGTCGGATGCAGTGTGACCACACCGTCGGCCGACGTTTCTGTCATCTTCGGGCGATTGTGTCTGACAGCGGTTTGTCAGTGCCAATGTGAAGACAGTCTAAAGTCTATATAACACTATCAAATGTATTGGACAAAGAAACTGGAGAAATATTGCTCGTATTTCTTTGACAGTAATGTTTTACGTGACACCGAAAGGGGGCATTAAACTGTTATCCAATATGTCATCAAAGCTTCTTCAGAATGGCGGACTATGTCATTATCATGTTCGACAGGTGCGGGTACGCAAATTTTATTGTGTTTTTAAGAAGAAAGAAGATTACATAAAAATAGTGAATGTACTTGAAGCCGTGGAAATAGAGATAAAATAAATAAATAAAATAAAAACTTAGAACAAACTTTTTTATGGTTTCACGTATCGAGGACGTAAATTCAGATGGTCATATTAAAATTACAAGCGAATGGACGACATAGTACGTTTAAATATGTGCTCATGAAATTAGTTCTTCAGTTCCTCGTATTACAAAGTAGAAGAACTATATACTTTTTGATACAATATATTGCCATTAATAGAGATTTTCTGGTATTTATTTTGAAAATTTCATGTTTCATCAACTACAGAATTGATACATATTTACGATGCAGATAAAGACTTTAACATGTGGCATCTGCAGTACAAAATGTAACAAACGATAACTGTATAAAGGATTTTTATTAATCTCTGAATATATTGTCTGCCTCTTCCTCTATGTCTGCTTGTTAGAATGCAACCTGGGTAAATGCAGAAGCCGTTGTGGAGGTATATGAGAAGACGTGAGGCATATTCCACCTACCCATCGAGACAACATTAATTTCCAGTTGTAAATTACTGAGTGCCTCATCTTCCTTGTACATTTCTATCAATTACGTAGCCACCGAACACACCAAGAACACTTAGCAAGTATCAGCCATGTTTAACACTAGAGAGTACAGACGTATACCAACCGCAGTGATGCTAGCGCTCCAAGCGGATATAATGTATCACTGCAGGAGGCGACGAATGTAAGGCAAGGCGCAAAATATGATTAAAGAAATTGGACGAAAGGCGAGATTGAACGCAAGTACTCTATTACACTACGTCCAATATGTTGGACAAAACATTTCCTTTCCTATTCCACTCCCAAATAGAATAAGGGAAAAATAATGTCTATATGCCTCTGTATGAGCCCTAATTGATCTATACGCGAAATGTAAGGAGGCGGCAGCAAGATCACTCTACAGTCATCTTCAATTTCAGGCCCTCTAAATTTCCTCAACATAATTTTTCGAAAAGAACGTCGTCTTTGGTCTAGCCACACCCAGAGCATTTCCGTGACACTCGTGCATTGGTCGAACATACCAGTAACAAACCTAGCTGCTCGCCTTTGAACTGCCTCTATGTCTTCCTTTAAACTGATCTGCTGCAGGTCCCAAACACTTGAACAATACTCAAGACATGGTCGTACAAGCGTTTTATACGCGGTCTCCTTTACAGATGAAGTACATCTTCCCAAAATTCTCCCAATAAACCGAAGTCGGCTGACCGCCTTACTCACAACTGTCCTTGCTTATTCGTTCCATTTCATATCTCTTTCCAGTGTTAAGCCTAGATATTTGAACGAAGCGAGTGTATCAAGCAGCTCACTACTAATGCTTTAATCGAAAATAATGGGAATGTTTTACCTATTCTTGTGCAACATGTTACATTTTGGTACGTTTAGAGCTAGCTGCCACTCTTCACACCATTTAGAAATAATGTCTAAATCAATCTGAATGCTATTACAGTCAGTTAATAACGATATTCTTCCATATGCCACAGCATCATCAGCAAACAGCCGCAAATTACAACTTACTCTGTCCATCAGATCATTTATATAGATAGAAAATATTAGCGGTACTATCACACTCCCCTGGGGCACGCCTGACGATACACTCGTCTTTGTGAACACTCGCCGTCGAGAACAACGTACTGCGTTCTATTACTTAGGAAGTCTTCCAGCCAGTCACAAATCTCTGAACCTGTACCAAATTGTGGTATCTTCGTTAGCAATCTGCAATTATGGATAAGACTACATCTTTAATTGATTCAGGAAATGTATGAAACGGACCTGTTTATGTAATTTCGTAAGTATTGATGAAGATCTTTATGTTTTCTATTTTGTGTCACATTGATGTTTAACAACTTTTGTATTGTTATAGAAATGCCGTGATGATGGGATATTCCAGAAACTAGTTGCATAATAAATAAATCTTTTATGAGAGCTAAGTGTAAAATGCATTTCGCCAACGAGAAAGACAGGTGCTTATGTAAGCCAGGTAGTTCCGAGCCGGCGCGATCGCTGGCCGATTGTCCGGCCGCTGGGGCACAGCCCACTGCCTCATAGCGGGCAGCCACTCAGCTAGCGATCGCGCCGGCTCCGAACTACCTGTCTTACGTGGCACGATGTGCGTGCTGGGGCCTGTCTTTCTCATTGGCCTCGGTTCGCACTTTATGACGTCAGAAAGTCGCCACTTTGGCCTCTCTCGTTCAGATACACGCTCCGTGTGCCGACGGCTTAACATTATTATGATACCACGGTGGATGTTTCCTATCCTTAACCTTCTTTGTAGGCACAAATTTCTCTAACGCTGGTGTGATACCGTTGTAAGCCGGCCCCGTGTCAATATGACCGACATGCACCCCTTGTAGCCGTTCTGCACTCCTTGTAACACTCGCCTCTCCCCCGGCTGTTGCAGACCTGCAGCTGGTGCTGTTCCTGCACTCGTGCCACTGGAGGCTGGAGGCGGCCAAGGCCACCATCGACGCGGCGTACACGGCGCGCACACACATGCCAGACCTCTTCACCGACCGCGACCCGCTGCTGCCCGTCAACGTTGCCACCAACGAGTACCTGTGAGTACCCACCAGCGAAACTAATCACATCTGCTTGTCAGCTTTACACTGCATAGCCCTCCGTGCTTCTCTGTCTTCACCAATTATCTTAATTCATTGGTTCCCTCCTAGGGGCTTGTTGATGTCAACCAGCATCTGGTACCTTCTTCTGCCCCTCCCTCTCTTTCCCGGAACGCAACCTTCAGTTGCCTCTACCAGAAAATCTCGTCTGAAACTGTGGCCTAGCCAGTTTAACGGGTGTCTCACGAAAGATGCCTGCCAGGCGTCCGCGGATCGCGCGGTACGGCTCCCGGCTGCCGCCACCGCATCCACCGGCCACGACAGCGCCCGATTTTCGGACTCTATTCTGCTGCAGGCGCATACACTGAGTTAAAGTCCAAAAAAACATTGCCATCTGAGTAACCTAAGCTTACCTTTATTTATATAAGGAACTCATAGTTCGATGGGGCGATCTATAATTGTTTAATAATGATTTTGCAGCCAAGATCGCATTTTTCATTTATTATGTTTAGTATATAAAAATATATATAAAGTTATGTAAAAATCGACAAGTCTGAAGATGAGGTCGAGCACGCCGAAACCGGTAACATAATAAATGAAAAATACTATCTTGGCTGCAAAATCATTATTATCTTTATTTACAGTAGATGTTCAAAATTATGTCCCTCTATGGAAAGAGCGGCCTGACATCTCTTGAACGCTGGCGCTTCAGTCCAGGGGACTGAGGCGCTCCAGTCACGGTCTGCACGGCCACTACCGTCGGGGTTTCGAATCCCCCCTCGGGCTTGGATATTTGTGCCGTCCTTAGTATTAGCTAATTCATAAGTAGTTTGTAAGTTTAGGGACTGATGACCCCGTAGTTAAGTCCCATAAGCTTAGCAAACAATTGAACATTTTTGAATCTCTTGAACACATTTGCGAACACTCGAAAATTTCGGCTGCCGAAATCTGGGAAATGAGTATCTCGAATCCTGTCTTCCAGCTCTTTGAGTGTATGGGGATTGCTTGTTTGTTTGTCTTTTAACATTCTCCAAAGAAAAAAGTCACAGACATTTAGATCTGGTGAACGAGGAGGCCAGTCAACTATCCTATAATTAAAACCACTTCTTATTGCTGTCATAGAAGCATTGGCAGTGTATGATCTTGCATTGTCCTGCAAGAAATAACCTTACAGCTTTTCGCTGGGTGAAAGTTTTTGAAAAAATGGATGCAGGATATTGTCTAAATACCTGTCAGAATGTTCGTGAAAAAAGATTGGCCCAATTATTCGCCTCGCACTAATTGCACACCACACTCCAGTTTTCACGTCATAAAGAGGTTGTTGATGTAATGTGAATTTTCTGAGCTCCAATGTCGATTGTTCTTCGAATTTACGTAGCCTGCAAAAGAGAGCCATGCTTCATCAGCAAAATAAAGCAACTCAGGATCAACTTCTCCATCGTACACAGATTGTAACAGCCAGTTACAGTAATGACATCGAGTATCAATATCGGAGTTCGTGAGTTGAAATTCGTCGAGTGTTCGCAAATGTGTTCAAGAGATGTCAGGCCGCTCTTTTCATAGAGGGACATCAGTTTGAACGTCTACTGTAAATAAAGATAAGCTTAGGTTACTCAGATGGCAATATTTTTAGACTTTAACTCAGTTTATGCGCCCGCGGCACAATAGAGTCCTATATAGAATCGGGCGCTGCCGTGGCCGGCGGATGCGGTGGCAGCGGCCGGGAGCCGAACAGTACCGAACACAGCGATCCAAGGACGCCTGGCAGGCGTCTTTAGTGAGACACCCTGTAGTTTCCTGTTCTTTACCGTCAGCAACATCCTCCGTTCCTCTCCAATTCAGAACTTCTTCATTTCTGTCTTTATCGATCCAGCTGATCTTCTCCACCCTGTGACATATCCACATTTCACAAGCTTCAATTATCTTCTTAACTTGCTTTCTCAATATCCACATTTCCGCTCCGTACAAGGCAACACTGCATATTAACCACTCTTCCTTCTTTGCTTAAACCACTGGTTAGGACTCTTCTTTGCTTCTGGAACGCTTCTTTCACCAGAGCCATTCTCGTTTTGACGTCTTGTTGGCAGTTCATATCTTCCTTAATCCAACTTCCCAAATACTTCAATGCTGCCACCTGTTCTATGAATTCTGACTGCAACTAATAACAATACTTCACAGAGACTCTTTAAAGTTTCACCAAAGCAAAGATGCAATGTAGCGTAGAGATGCAGCAGTACAAATGTATCTGTATCAAAAGGTTGGGGTCAAATGAAGACCGGGATACCACCCGTTGGCTTTGAGGAATTACGTCATATCTGAGTCACGGTCAAGATCATAGAATTTAATTGGGAACACAAATTGTACGAGATCATGATTCCGAGAAGTAAACCTAAAACCAGTCACTACACATGTGTAACATTTTGCTTTAGGTAAAGTAAATTGACCGCATTTATTTAGTAATAACTTCACTTCCTATGACGTCATTGGTCAATGCTGACGAATAGTATCCACGTTATCAATTATGCCCAAAATTTTAAAGTAAATTTATCTGTCTCTTATCGGATTAGCAATATATAAATTACTCTCTGTTCGAGATCCGCTATCTTCAGACGTAAGTTTCTGTACTGCCCATGGCGGATACTTACTTATTCAATAACAAGCTTCATTCCCGTTGATTTGCATGCGTAGACTCGATGGTCTGGACTCGTTGTTTCTACTTCTAAATATAAATTTTCATGGATTTAGCATTAAAAACGCTTTCCTAATCAAGTATTAATTATTTTGTCAAAGAATGAAATCAATATACTAAAAACTGTTGCACATAATAATGGATATAATCCTACAATAATAGACAAACTCCACAACAAAATAAAAGCCAGAACCACTGGTCTACAGACCAGTAGTTCATACAACAGTCACCTAAAAACAAAGCTACCTCCCGTAGAAGCTATACCTAAATTTACTGTTATCCTTTACATATGCCCACTATCACACCAAATAGAAAACCTGTTTAAAAATAAAAATGTTAAAATCAGTTTCTCCACTCACAATAAATTACAACAAAAGCTAAACCATGGTATAGATCCTTCCAAGTCCGTCTACAGTAAATCAGGAATATAGAAGCTCCAATGTGATTCATGCCCAAAATTGTATATAAGTCAGACGGGCAGAATCTTTGAAATCAGATACAGAGAACACGTTGATGCATTTAGACTCGGCAACTGGAACGGATCCACATTTGCAGCTCATATGGCTGCAGAGAACCATTCAGTGAAAGACGTAGAAAACAGTATGAAAATATTGCACTTGTCAGAAAAAGGAGGCACAATGAATTTTTTGGAAGAGAAATACATATACACGAAAATGTCTCCCCTGATAATATCCTTAATGAGCAGACTGAGCTGGCTAATACTTCCTTTCTATATAAACTATCAGAAACTACCTTCCACACTCCAACTTAAATAACCCACACCTAGCTGCAGATCAAGTACAACTTTGAAAACAATATATGTAACTAAAATAATCAACAGTTTCATAATAATAAATATAAATAGCACATAGTAACTTAACTATATTTGTATCTTCTACAAAATAATTTTCAAAGTTGTTCAACATTCATTTAAATCTGTATTATAATCTTTATAACACATCACAGTATCCTTCGTGCATTAGTAACTGTACATATTCACTTAACTGCATTTATATCTTGTATAAAATGATTTTCAAAGTTGTTCGACTTATTTTGACTGTTTCCAAAGTTGCCACCAAAGATTATAGAATCAGTGTACTGATAAAACAGAGTTAATCATTCAAGTTCTTCGGCAGACATTCATTACAAGATAAATCAATCAAAAGTGAAGGCCCTAAACTCCACTAAATACCTAGGAATTACTATTACTTCAGACTTAAAGAGTCCAAAGAAGGGCAGCTCGTTTCGTATTGTCACGATACAGGGGAGACAGCGTTACGGAAATGTTACAGGACCTGGGATGGGAATCATTACAACAACGGCGCTTATCGCTGCTGCGTGGTCTACTTGCAAAACTCCAGTCGCCAACATTCTCCTCCGAATGCGAAAATATATTGTTGACTCCCACTTACATAAGTATAAATGACCATCAGAATAAAATACGAGAAATCAGAGCTCGAACGGAGAGATTCAGGTGTTCATTCTTACCCCGCGCTATTCAAGAATGGAATGGGAGATAAAATAGTATAAAGGTGGTTGGATGAACACTCTGTCAGGCACTTATATGTAATTTGCCGAGTATCCCATGTAGGTCTGCTGCAATAATGTCACCTGTGTATGTTCTTAGAATCTATGACGAAGTAATAGTTAAGGATCAAATGAAGGAATTTTCTCAAAATTATCTAGAAGAGACAGTTGATAGAAATAGTCGCAATAATCACCGTAAATGTGTCGTATTCAGAAAAAAATGTTACCTTCTTGTTGTTGATATATGATATGTAAGTACCGATAATGTTTTCAATTTTGTTTTCTATATTTCTCTCCATGTTGTGTGATTGTATGTGACTGCCATGTATTATTCTCCCATTGAGTTTGTTAAGGGAGCAACTGCGGAAACCGGTCGAGCGTAGGAAAAGAAAGTATTTGACAGTTCAGGGCACAAGGATGAGTTTTTCAAACTGAAATGCAGAGGGGAGTACGGCAGAAGGGGGTGGCACAAGGGGAAGAAGCAGCTGGGCGAACATAGGAAAGCAGTGAAGACGCAGCAGGGGATCTCCGCCAACTGCAGGCAGTGTTAGTACTGTCGTTAACACTATAACTGCCAATCCCGTCAATTGACGGGATACAAAAATTTCCGTAGACTGCCGATCCCGTCAATTGACGGAATTCGATTTTTCATGTTTGTATGTCCATTGACGGTCTCAGCCTCTTTTCATTGTGTCGCAAGAATGTTAGAAAAGGAGAAGACAGGTCTTGTTCGAACTGTAATGAAAAACCGGAAGGGAATGCCTTAGCCGGCCGCGGTGGCCGAGGGGACTGAGGCGCTTCAGTCACGGTCTGCACGGCCACTACGGTCGGGGGTTAGAATCCCCCTTCGGGCATGGAATTTGTGCCGTCCTAGTTCGTAAGTAGTTCATAAGTAGTTTGTAAGTTTAGGGACTGATGACTCCGTAGTTAAGTCCCATAAGACTTACAAACAATTGATTTTGGAATGCCTTAGGCTTTGAAATCACCCAATATACAAAGAAGGGAACAGATATTCCGGAGGAGTGGAAATCTTTTGGCTGTGTGCTGGAAAGACAAAAGATATATATATACGCTTAGTACAAGACACAGGGCAGAAATGATATAATTATGAAGACAGAAGATGTAAACATAAAACAAAAACCTGCTTGTGTTGTGGAGTACAACAAAAAGAAGGTCCGGGTTGATCTGTCCGATGAAAGGATGTCATACAGGGCTTTCGAACATAGAACAGTGAAATGGTGGAATAAACTTGCATTTCACTGTCTCCTTATTGTGCCTGGTATATGCATGTATTCTCCATAACAAAATAAAAGCTGAAGAGATGCCTCTATCCAAGTTCATAAAGGTGTTGTGTGCAGAATTGCCAATGTGTGAAGACGGTACTCCCAAACCAACTTCCGATAGAAGCCACCTGAGCAGGTTATCTGCAGGAAAACATTTTCTAGAAAAAATTCCACCTCCCACAGGTAAAAGTAGAATTCAAAGTATGTGCAAAGTATGCTCAACCACAGGAAAAAAGCAAACTGGAAAGGCAGTAAGAAAAGACACATCATACCAGTGCAGTGAGTCCAAAATCGCAATGTGAATGTGCAAAGAACCATGTTTTACTTTGTATCATACGAAAAATAAAAAAAAGAAAGAAAGAAAAAAAGTTACACTGTGTGAAAATAATGCGAATATATATATATATATATATATATATATATATATATATATATATAGTGTTTTTATCAGTGTTTTATTATTGAAAGTGGAATAAAAGCTTTTCTACTATGACAAGCATGATGTAAAAACTTTATGATTTCCGTAAACTTTTTTCTTTTTCCAAACAAATGACATTGTTTGAAAATACGTGGAAAAGGAATAAACATTCAAAGAAACTGAAAGTAGGTAATCAGGAAGAAGAAGTCCAAGGCTTTCAGAAAAGGTTATTACCACATTAAAATGTTGTCTAGTTTTTCTAATACAAAATACTAAATATTGCTAAAAACACCTGGCATTCTTAGAATTGGCAAAGTTTACAGGGCCGGCAGTCAAACTGTTAGGGACCGGTTCGTCCGTTAGTAAACGATAAGATGCCTTTAACGTCCAGTTAAATGTGCTCGTTAAGTGCTTTGCGTTTGTCATTGCCAGATACACCTCTCGTTTGCTAACCTGGAGAAAACGAGATGGTACGATCATTTCGACTATGTTGGCAATAGAAACAAATGAAAGTGCCGTCTGAATAAAAAGCTGTTCACCAGGGAAGAGGTTAGCAGACAGTCCTTATTTGGCGCTATGGCAAACAAACGTGATAAAAGCTCGAATTTTGCAAGAAGTTAGTTCGAGAGTCTAGTTTCTTTAATAAATAAGAATACATTGGAATTTGGCTGAGGCGCTCCAGTCACGGTCTGCACGGCCACTACGGTCGGGGGTTCGAATCCCCCCTCGGGCATTGGTATTTGTGCCGTCCTAAGTATTAGCTAGTTCATAAGTAGTTTGTAAGTTTAGGGACTGATGACCCCGTAGTTAAGTCCCATAAGCTATACAAACATTTTTATTATTTGGCGCTATGGCAAACAAACGTGATAGTAGCTCGAATTTTACAAGAAGTTAGTTCTAGAGTCTAGTTTCTTTAATAAATAAGAATACATTGTAAAAAAGAAAAAAAAAAAAACCGCTACGACATGGAAGGAAAAGGAAGCGACATTGTGGCAACTGTATTCAATGCTGGCCATGGAAGATGTAGAACAGCAAAAGTGCTAAGTACGATAACATACTGTCGAGTGCGTAGTACCTTAGTGCAAACAATGACTTGCACATAGGCGAAAGTGCACTGTTCCTATAAATTGGAGGAAGAAATCACATTTTAGGCCTTACACTAGACGCAACAAGCATAAGTAAATACTGAATTAATAATCTTGCGGACATAAATAATGTATTCTGTTTTGTATTGCGACAGTTAACTTACAAAATACATAACTATCTGTTGGACTCTTCAGATGGACGTGGTTTTCCGTGCAGCGTTTCCACAGTGCTTTTCGAAGACGAAATCGCGGAACAAATTCTGAATCATCCCGGCATTCAAAATGATTTACACGAACATAAATACGTCTAGGACGCCTTATTGGGAAAAAATATTGACATCGTCTTTATTGTCAAGCAAATCTCTTTCATTTTCATCATACAGATTCTCACCTAACTAGTCGTTATTGTAAGTTTGTATTTTGATATCGCAACAATAATTTTAAGGTTATGTTACGTATCTACAACGTATCAAACTCTTCTACTCGCTGCTGACATGGATGGGGCGAGAAATAAGACGATAAAATTTTCCAATAAAGCTACTCTCCACACTAATTTTTCATTTATGTAGTGCTTCTGTTATTTTGTTCGATAAATCGGTCTTTATCGCGTGAATGTATTGCGGATTTTTAGCGCTTTGGAATGCTGCCATTTTCATACAGATTCTCACTTAACTGGTCGTTAGCCGTGTAACGAGGAGATTTTTACTCGTTAACTTAACGGTCAGCTTCAGATCTTTTAACGTCAGTTTAACTGAAACTGAAATATTGACAAACGCAATTCTCCGTTAACGACAAGTTAAAATCTTAACTGGAGACATTGACTAACCGGCCCTAGGTGAAGTCAGTCACGAGTTTAGAGACTTCGTACGGAGCCATGGATTGGGGTTCGAGCTTCACTGTAGCAGTTGTACATGCACGTGAAACATTACTCGTACTCATTGCCATTTGGACCAGTGACCTTCGTAGCGGCCTTCGAAAAAACGGGTTTTACTTGCCTCAGACATTCCTTCAGAAAATAAATTAATTTAACCAATACCGGTTGTCAAGTCGTTAAGGACAAATGTACTTAAAATTTATGTATTGAAATCGGAATTAATTTGCAAATTAATACTTTATATTACATTATATTCTCACTTATTAAACGCAGAGAAAGGTCCTGGACGCAGTAATTTTTATTACATAGTATTTCTCCCAGAGAAGAAATAATTGCGCAAATAACGCTTGAAATCTAAAAGTATGAGCATGTTTAATTACGAATGATAGAAATAAAGAAAACACACCCACCCACACACACACACACACACACACACACACACACACACACACATATATATATATATATATATATATATATATATATATATATATATCCTTTGGTCCATTACACGATAGAAAAAACTATTGTTCATTAAAAAATTATATCTTTGTGGTGTAACTCTTTGGAAAATGATACAATAAACTATGTTCATAGCTCAGCAGAAAGTGTAACATTTCTTGTGTGTACCTACCGCATTAAAATTTCCCGTCATCTATTATTTTATAAGTTACAGAGGCAAACACACTTAGTGAAACACCATGTATGCGCCAAGTTTTGTGGTGAGTGGTGAAACGGTGTCACAGTCGCCATGCAATTTGTTCTCCCTGGTTGAGTTTATGCCAAGTTCGGGATAAAAATGGTTTTGTTTGATGGTGACAGAAATCAGAAATTATCTTTGGCATCTTGCGGTGTGCCACATTCCCTTACACAGTCCGTATTTGAAACGTTTCTTAGATACATTTGTATTTCGAATACAGTCAAATAGTGTTAGGATTTAACAAGGAGAGGACGCCTACTCGTCATCGCCGAATTCGTCCAAATTTATGGTTCATGTAGGGCATGGTGAGATATGAAAGTGTCCCAAGTGGGAACTCCAGATGGCCAAGCGTTTAGGAAATAAAAGGAAGTTTGATACTGAGCTATCACCTCATCAACTGTCGCTGTGAAAGCGTGTTTAGGAAGCGGTGTTTCGCTCAGCGGTAAAAGATCGGAATCCTATTGATAAGGTCATGGGTTCAACTCCACCTAGCAGCAAATATTTGTCTGCTCTTTGAGAATGCATACACCTACATATTGTTCCCGTAGGGATCGTGAAGAAAAGATTAGATTAATTACAGCACGCACAAAGTCATTTAAACAATCATTCTTCCCACACTCAATACGAATGGAAGGGGAAAAAACCTTAATAACTGGTATAGTGGGACTACCCTCTGAAATGCACTTCACAGTGGTTTGCAATTGATGTAGACTGACGTCACAGTTAACCGCAACATCATACAGCCTGTTTTATTAATTTATATTAGCAAAAGAGAGAATGGGCATTGGATGATATTCGGGACTACAAACATTTAAAAAGAGACTGCAGTTAACTCGTACTTGGGGACGTCGTGTATGTAAATCGATACTTCCATTCTTTTGCAACTGATTAATTACATGTACCGTGAAACATTCCTCCCTTTTTATTTTCTTATTTTAATTTAAATTTTTAAGTCATTGTAATTTTTTGCAAGTTAATGTGAGCACGAAATAGAATAACTGTAAAGAGTGGTCGGGAGAAATATTTCAATACTGGTTACGTAGCAAAACCACCTGTCTATTGAAATGAATCTACTATGCTGTACTTTTAGAGAAATTAATGAGCTACGCACCAAGAAAGTAGTTAAAATCGTTTTCTGACCTAGCTGATACTGATAAGCAACGTGAACCCAACTGTTGGAGACATTATCACTATTGCTGATTTTGTAACTAAGTTTCCGGCTAGTTGATCTGTTACTAATCGAAAATGGTAAGTCGCTAGTAATCTCAGGGTCGCAGTTAGAATAATTATTTAATAAAAGAACGTGATAAAAATGGGTTCTATTGTAGGCCTACACATCTCCAACAATTAGATTCGTAAATCAGAGTAATTCATTATTCTTTTGTCCTGAAAAAATAAGTGCATCACAGTTAAATGAAAAATGTGAAAGGAAAAAATAAGGTTCCAATCTCACTACAAATAAGAACTCGGACAAATTTCGGTAAACTCACGAAACAATTAGTATTGAAATAAATGAAGCAAGTCTACATATACATCACATTCAAAGTTCAGTTACCTTTGTGATATCTGATTAAATTCATACAGTCGAGATCAGGTCATAAATTCAGTACATCATTTCAATTACAACTTTCTCATTGAGATATATCGTACAGACATTTTCACAATTCATCAGGTCATACAAGCGTAATATGGAAGAGAAGCTTACTAGACGAGAGCATAATACAGAAGAGAAAAATGGCGTCACTAATGCTTTCTTTTAAAATGAAACAATATTTAAATCTATGTATTATTCTAATTGCTCTTCAGAGTTAGTCTTTGACTTAAGTTTTTCAAAGAATATATTGCGTCTTTAAGAATTTAGTGACACATTGAAAGTGATACGAAATTACAAGAAAAAATATACAAATATAAGTATAATTAATTTAAATATGGGCAAATAAATATTGTTTTGTATGTGGAGCCGCATGTAACACTACAACCGGGATGTATTCGTCGAAGAAACAAGGGAAGCAATAATTTTGACCGCATCTTGCGCACGTCATGAATGATGCCCTTACGCAGTTACATGGCCTTTTTAAATGTCCCCACAGACAAACAGACTTCACTGACATTGTGAAAAAAGCATTTTCCATCGCACAGTCCTGCAGCGAACCACGTGTAATGCAGCATGTAGCTGAACACTTGCGAGGACGGATGGTGATGTATAATGGAATGTGGTTTGATGCCAGCTTCTCGAGAAGTGATTTCATCTTCTTTCTCGATTAGGTAAGAGCAGTTTTGAAATTTTTTAATTACATTTTTTACCTAACGATAAAAATATACATCGCATGACTGCACTAGGAATGGGAAAAACCGACCGGTTAAAACCGATACCGGTATTTTAGCTTTGAATAGCCGGTTTTTTCGGTATTTATTTGGTGTCGGTTGTAACCGGTTTATTTCAGTTAGTGCCAAGAACCGGGTAAAAAACCGGTACGACTACTTCCTGTATAGTGGTTCAAAATGTGTTTTTTGTAAATAATTTTAAATAATTAAAACTAAGTAGACCCTAATATTTAGGGATATTCCTAAAATTTCCACTGCTGTGAAACATTAGGCCATCGCAGAAACTAAGAAAAGCGATCAGTAATAATTTAAGATCAATCCCGGCAGTCAGAAACGCGCAACAAACGCGTGGCATAAGAACTTAAGGACTGGTGCAGCTATTAAGGCATCGATGCACCTGTTGCCGTGTGGCGTGGCCTATTAGACGACGCGCGTGCACCGGCAGTGTACGAGACTTGCCTCCGTCTGGTCATGCGGCAGTTCCTTGCTGTCGTCGCCAGACATCACTTGCGTCTTAAATGGCAACATCCCGAGTGTGGAAGTACTTCACGAAGTACGGGAGCAGTGAGGTACAATTCTCCATTTGCTTTATAAAGCTCAAAACAGATGGAGGTACTACAAACATGCTATGTCATTTAAGGAGAAGCATCCAAAATCGTTCCTTGGAAGAGAAGGTAAATTGGATTCATATACCTATTATGTAAGTGATGTACTCTAAGCTTGGAATACTAACTTTTAATGTATTATCGTATTGTTATGCTAACAAGTTTTATTAATGTGAGCCGGCCGCGGTGGCCGAGCTGTCTGCGGCGCGCCAGTCACGGTCTGCACGGCCACTACGGTCGGGGTTTCGAATCCCCCCACAGGCATGGATATTTGTGGCATCCTTAGTATTAGCTAGTTCATAAGTAGTTTGTAAGTTTAAGGACTGATGACCCCGTAGTTAAGTCCCATAAGCTCTATAAACATTTGAACATTTTATTAATGTGATTCCTTGAAAGCGAGGCGCTTTTTTAATAACCACTATGGGTTTAGGTAACATTGATCATGTGGTGCCTTGCGAGGTAGCCGTGCGGTCTGAGGCTCCACGTTACGAACGGCGCGGCTGCTCCAGTCGGAGGTTCGAGTCCTCCCTCCTCCCTCGGTCATGGGTGTCTATGTTGTCAGCGTAAGTTAGTTTAAGTTAGATTAAGTAGTTTGTAGGTCTAGGAACCGATGACCTAAGCATTTAGGTCTCATAAGAACTCACACCCATTTGAATATTCTTTGATCATGTGGTACAGAGCTTTCCTAGTTCAATTTGCGTAAATTTACACTGACAACAATGATACTGTTAATCGGAACAGTGACTTTATTTTTCGAAATACTTCTGCACCACTGATTGAAGTTTATTTACTGACTAACTTATATATGTTGTGTGTATAGCGAGATATTCGTATGCTCTGGCTCACAAGTCCAACTTACGGAGTGGTTGGCTCAATATTCGCAACTGCCGGATGGAAATACTAGGCCAGTAAATCTGTATGCTTCGTATATCGTCTTGTTAGGACTCCTGATTAGGCTTAGTATTGGGAGAGGATCTTGCAAAATATGCAAAGACTAGTGATTTGTCGTATAACGTAAATTTACCTAAATTTTAACTAAATTTCGTAAGTTTCGGTTTCGGCCGAAACTAGAAGAACCGACGATTACGGTTTCTGTTTGGCCGCAAAACATGTTTCGGTCGAACTCTACTGGAAATAATAGCAATAAAAACCTATAACCGGTTATTTAAAAAACCGGTTATGTTGAGCAATTTTTACGGTGCGGTTAAACTGGAGATGAAAAGAACCGGTATAACCGAAAACCGGTTGTTTCAGCGATAACCGCCATCCCTAGACTGCACTAGTGGCGTACATTTGGGCGAAATTACTAGGGTACTGCATGTTGGCAATCGAAAATGACATATATGATGTTAAGTTGCTCGAAAGTAAATTTATATGCAATTTTAATAAAATTAATCAGGGACGGTGGGTGTGAGGCGGCTGTGGGGGCGGTCGGGGGTGGCACCAGGCTGTGGGTTCCTCCGGAGGCGGTGGAGGCGGCGGGGGCGGGTTTTGCCGGCCGCCATCTTGAATTATGCCGCACGTCGCCCAATTTATAACTCATCTCGATACTATTTCCTCCTCAATATGACTTTTACACCGCCTTCTCTACCTGCCATTGTAGAACAGCCATCAAAGCCAAAGCCTACACAATCTTCTAGTGGAAGATTATTACTGACCTAAAAGTCAGCATCAGCAATTGATGAGGCATTTCTACATCTACATACATACTCCGCAATTCACCGTAAGGTGCGTGGCGGGGGGTACACTGTACCACTACTAGGAATTTCCTTTCCTATTCCACTCCCAAATAGAACGAGGAAAAAAAAAGAATGCCTATATGCCTCCGTACGAGCCCTAATTTCTCTTATCTTGTCTTTGTGATCTCTACGCGAAATGTAAGTAGGCGGCAGCAAGATCGTACTACACTCAGCTTCAAATTCCGGCCCTCTAAATTTACTCAACAGAAATTCACGAAAAGAACGTGGTCGAACCTACCGGTAACAAATCTACCTGCTCGCCTCTGAACTGCTTCTATGTCTTCCTTTAAACTGATCTGCTGCGGGTCCCAAACACTTGAGCAATACTCAAGACGTGGTCGTACAAGCGTTTTTTACGCGGTCTCCTTTACAGGTGAAGTACTGTACATCTTCCCAAAATTCTCCCAATAAACCGAAGTCCGATGTCCGCCTTACTCACAACTGTCCTTACATGCTCGTTCCATTTCATATCGCTCTGCAATGTTACGCCTAGATATTTGAACGACGCGACAGCATCAAGAAGCTCACTACTAATGCTGTATTCACACATTATGGGATTGTTTTTTCTACTCATGCGCATCACCTTACATTTTTCTACATTGAGAGCTAGCTGCCATTCTTCGCACCAACTAGAAATTTTGTCTAAGTCATCCTGTATGCTATTACAGTCAGTTACAGTACCGGTTAGATTTTATCAAATATACCAGCGGCCTCCTATGATAATGTTGGCAACAGATGCTCAATAGTGAGTGTCCTGTGAGTCTTCATTTTAGCCAGTCGCTTGACAACGCTGATGTCTTCTCATGGAATCTCCGCTTTACGAGGGCAATTATTTTTACTGAGCGGACGAGGGTACATAGAAGAACCTGTCAACTATAAAGCAAGAACAGCATTATTTGTTTACTTCACGGTCTGTACGATACGCTAATCGAGTCATTCCATGTGGTTCGAACAAATGGGCAAAGATTTCTATCGTGTTGTTGATGTTGCCAACATAATCACGCGAGGCCGCCGACATGATACACCAGCTCCGACATGCAGAAAGGGGCACCTGGACTTGGGGCCAACTTGCCTCTCTTTCTGGAGGAGAGGTCCTGACTGGCCGTGACAGTAGCGGAATGGCGGCGTGGGAGTGGCCGTGTGGTGTAAGCCGCCTTGCCTCGGATCGCTCGGCAGTTCCATGTCGGAGCTTCGAGTCATTCTTCGGGCATGGGCTTTTATGTGTGTGTGTTTGTGCGTGTGTGTGTATGTATGTGTCTCTCTCTCTCTCTCTCTCTCTCTCTCTCTCTCTCTCTCTCTGTGTGTGTGTGTGTGTGTGTGTGTGTGTGTGTGTAGGTGGGTTGTGTCTGTTGTGCTTAGCATAACGTAACTTAAGTAGAAGAATGAAACTTTCACTCTGCAGCGGAGTGTGCGCTGATATGAAACTTCCTGGCAGATTAAAAGTGTGCCGGAACCGGGACTCGAACCTGGGACCTTTGCCTTTCGCGGGCAAACGCACTACCGACTGTGCTATCCCGAAACGACTCACGATGCCGCCTCACAACTTTAATTCTGCCAGTACCTCGCCTCCCGCTTTCCAAACTTCACAAAAGCTCACAGTTTCATATCAGCGCACACTCCGCTGCAGAGTGAAAGTTTCATTCTGGAAACATCCCTTAGGCTGTGGCTAAGCCATGTCTCCACCATATCCTTTCTTCCAGGAGTGCTAGTCTTGCAAGGTTCGCAGGAGAGCTTCTGTGAACTTTGGAAAGTAGGAGCCGAGGTACTGGCGGAAGTAAAGTTGTGAGGCGGCATCGTGAGTCGTGTCGGGATAGCTCAGTCGGTAGTGCGCTTGCCCGCGAAAGGCAAAGGTCCCAGGTTGGAGTCCCGGTTCCGGCACACAATTTTAATCTGACAGGAAGTTTCGTAACTGAAGTATTTTTACAAATCCAGTGGCAGATGACCGCATCACTCATTGGTTAGTGGAATGGTCTGCCATTGCTTGGTCGGTGTCTCCAAGCGCTGGTTGCAGGCACTCCTGATTCAGCACTGTTTCTAACAGCAGACAGCGGCATTTCCCAGAAATCTTCCTGATGGTGGGTTCCCATAATTTTTTTGGACAAGTGAAAGTGCTATGATTGGCAATTGGCACTAAATAAAGAAAAGTGTGTAGTAATAGACATGACCACTAAAAGAAATCCACTGAACTTCAATTACGCGATAAATCAGTCAAACCTTAAAATCGTAAATTCTACAGTTACAGTTACGAACAACTTAGACTGGAGAGAACACGTAGAAAATATTGTGGAGAATGCGAACCAAAGGTTACGTTTCATTGGCAGAACGCTTCGAAGATGCACCAGCTCCACCAAAGAGACTGGCTACATCACACTTGTGCGACCTCTCCTGGAGTACTGTTGCCCAGTGTGGGACCCTCACCAGGTGGGACTGACGGGATATTGAGAAGGTTCAGAGAAGGGCAGCTCGTTTTGTTCTATCACGTTATGGGGAGGAGGGAGCGTCACGGAAATTTTGCACGAATTGGGGTGGAAATCACTAAAAGACAGACGTTATTCATTGCGGCGTGATCTGTTTGCGAAATTTCAGTCACCGACTTTTATTTCTGGATGTGAAAATATTTTGCTAGCACCCACCTACCTAGGGAGACATGACCATCCCAATAAAATAAGAGAAATCAGACTGAAAACGGAACGATTTAGGTGTTCTTTATTCCCGCGCGCTATTAGAGAATGGAACGGTAGAGGAAGGTTATGAATGTGGTTAATGAAACCTTTGCGAGGCACTTAAATGTGATTTGCAGAGTAGTATTTTATCCATTTCAGCAACTGTTCAGATTATAAAGTAATAAAATGCAGCAGCCAGTTGCTTGTGATTATTTATTTTAAACGACCGGTTTCGGGCGCTTGAGTGCCCTTCATCTGGTCTCTATACAGACAAACAAGTGGATTGGTATACAGTAAAGGCTATAAAACGTATGAAAGTCGATTACAGAAATTTGAAGCGGTTTCTAACCAAATAGATTGTAATAAAGATAAGTTCATATAATGGGATAAAATTAACACTTACATTTTTGTACTGTTGCTTAATACATATACATGCTAGTAGTGGAATCAACGCTAAGTGCAGAGACTATGGAATGAATAACAATCAGCTGCTAACAAAGTATATATGGATGAGGCTTATAGTAAAAGAGTAACGATAAATAAGGGAAAAAAGGCTATGGGAAAACAGTAATACTCAAAGTAGTGGTCCACTTATCATTGTACTTCTAGACTACTGAATTTTAATCTGCTAAGCGACTGATTAATCAGTCACGTGCTCCTCTCTTTATGCTTTTCTTGAACTACTTTGAGTATTACTGTCTTCCCATAGCCTTTTTCCCTTATTTATCGTTACTCTTTTATTATAAGCCTCATCCATAGATACTTATAGCAGCTGATTGTTATTCATTCCATAATCTTTGCACTTAGCGTTGATTCCACTACTAGCATGTATATTTATTAAGTAACAGTACAAAAATGTAAGTGTTAATTTTATCCCATTATATGAACTTATCTTTATTACAATCTATTTGGTTCGCAACTGCTGCATATTTCAGTAATCGACTTTTCTACGTTCTATAGCCTTTACTGTATACCAATTCACTTGTTTGTCTGAATAGAGACCAGAAGAAGGGCACTCAAGCGCCCGAAACCGGTCGTTAAAGTTCAAAATAAATAACCACAAGCAACTGGTTGCTGCATTTCATTAATTTATTTGCAGAGTATCTATATAGATGTAGACCTTTAATTGCTCTCCTTAACTGTTCGCGCAGCCTTGGCTCTCGCGACGTAGAAGCGGCAAGGTTGTCTGCCTTTGGCCTGCACTTAAACCGCCTTAAATTTACACATCTAACGTGCCTAGCCATAGTATTTGGACCTCCAACGTACAGGAAGCCTGCTACGATTGCTGGAGGACTTTCTGATGAATATATCAACAGCTTGGATGCGACCCCCCACCCGTCCCCTTGACTGTTCCTAGAGGCTGGGACGGAGTTATAACACCAGGTGGTTAAAAATAGCTTAAAATTGTCCAGTTGGCCCTGCTGCCCGTTCAGTTTCATGACCAACTTGCATGTTGTGGTTCTGTCCCACATTTTCACTGACACTGCCGTGAAGGTCAACAAACAGGAAGAGGGCCAAGGAGTGGTGTACCTCACTGACGGACACAGGGACACCTCCCCTGTCAGTCGGTCCTTACAGTACACTACTGCCCATTAAAATTGCTACACCCAGAAGAAATGCAGATGATAAACGGGTATTCATTGGTATTCAGAGTTGTTATGTTGTTGTTATGGTCTTCAGTCCGGAAACTGGTTTGATGCAGCTCTCCACCCTACTCTATCCTGAGCAAGCCTCTTCATCTCCTCATAAGAACGACAACCCACATTCACTTGAATCTGGTCTCCCTCTGCGATTTTTACCCCACACACTTCCCTCCAATGCTAAATTTACGATTCCTCGATGTCTAAGAATGTGTCCTACCAAGCGATCCCTTCTTTTAGTCAGGGTATGCCAAAAATTCCTTTTCTCACCAATTCTGTTAAGTACCTCTTCATTAATTCTTCGTTTGTGTGGCCTCTTCATTAGTTATGCGATCTACCCACCTAATCTTCAGCATTCTTCTGTAGCACCACATTTCAAAAGCCTCTATCCTCTTCCTGTCCGCACTGCTTATCGTCCATGTTTCACTCCCGTATAAGGCAACACTCCACACAAATGCCTTCAGAAAAGACATCCTTCCACTTGAATTAATATTCGATGTTATCAAATTTCTCTTTTTCAAAAATGCTTTTCTTCCCATAGCCATTCTGCATTTTATATCCTCTGTACTGCGACCATCGCACGTTATTTTACTACCCAAGTAACAAAACTCATCTACCACCTTCATTGTTTCGTTACCTAATCTAATTCCTTCAGCATCACCTGATTTTTTAAGACCGCATTCCATTATTTTTGTTTTGCTCTTGTTAATGTCCATTTTATACGCTCTCGTCAATACACTGTCCATTCCATTCAACTGCTCTTCCAGATCCTATGCTGTCTCTGACAGAATTACAATGTCATCAGCAAAACGCAATGTTTTTATTTCTTCCCCATGAACTTTAATCCCTATTCCAAATTTTTTCTTGCTTTCCTTCACCGCCTGCTCGATGTACAAATTGAATAACATCGGAGAAAGGCTACAACCCTGTCTTACTCCCTTCCCAACTGATGCTTCCCTTTCATGCCCTTCGAATCTAATAACCGCGGTCTGGCTTTTGTACAAGTTGTAGATAACTCTCCTTTCCCTGTATTTTACCCCTGCTGACTTCAGAATTTGAAAGAGTGTATTGCAGTCAACATTGTCAAAAGCTTTCTCTAAATCTACAAAAGCTAAAAATGTAGGTTTGCCTTTCCTTAATCTATCTTCTAAGATAAGACGTAAAGTGAGTATTGCCTTCCGGGTTCTTACGTTCCTCCTGAATCCAAACTGATCTTCCCCGAGGTCAGCTTCTACCAGCTTTTCCATTCTCCTGTAGATAATTCCAATTAAAATTTTGCAACCATGACTTATCAAACTGATGGTTCTGTAATTTTCACACCTGTCTGCGCCTGATTTCTTTGGAGTAAGGATTATTACATTTTTCTTAAAGTCTGAGGGTATTTCGCCTGTCTCATACATCCTACACACCAGTTCAAATAGTCTTGTCATGGCTGGCTCTCCCAGAGACTTTAGTAGCTCTGAGGGTTTGTCATCTACTCCTGGGGCCTTGTTCCGACCTAGGTCCTTCAGGCCTATGTCAGATTCATCTCTCAGTATAGTATCTCCTATTTCATCTTGATCTACTTCCTCTTCCCTTCCTACAACATCGTCTCTAAGTTCATTTACTTTGTAGAGCTGCTCTATGTACTCTTTCCACCTTTCAGCTTTCCCTTCTCTGCTGATGAATCTGAATAAGGCCGGTGGAACTGATGACCTTAGAACGCAGGAACGGAGCAGATAAAACAGTTTGGAGAAATCAGAAAATAACAGCAACCAGTACCGGTTTCGAACTGCCCGGCAGTTCATCATCAGGTGGTATACATGTTTTATATGTTGTTCATACACTGTGGAACTCGTTTGGCTGTGGTGAGATAGAAAATTATGTGTGAGCTTTGTCTTTGGCACTGATTTACATCTACATCTACATACATACTCCGCAGTTAACCGTAAGGTGCGTGGCGGAGGGTACACTGTACCACCACTAGGCATTTCCTTTCCTATTCCACTCCCAAATAGAACGAGAGAAAAAAATGGCTATAAGCCTCTGTACGAGCCCCAATTTTTCTCATCTTTGTGTTCTTTACGCGAAATGTAAGTAGGTGGCAGCAAGATCGTACTACACTCAGCTTGAAATTCCGGCTCTCTAAATTTACTTAACAGAAGTTAACGAAAAGAACGTCGTCTTTCTTCCAGCGATCACCAATTGAGTTGCCGGAGCATTTCCGTGACACTCGCGCATTGGTCGAACCTACCGGTAACAAATCTAGCTGCTCGCCTCTGAACCGCCTCTATGTCTTCCTTTAAACTGATCTGCTGCGGGTCCCAAACACTTGAGCAATACTCAAGACGTGGTCGTACAAGCGTTTTATACGCGGTCTCCTTTACAGGTGAAGCACATCTTCCTAAAATTCTCCCAATAAACCGAAGTCGGCTGTCCGCCGTACTCACAACTGTCCTTATATGCTCGTTCCATTTCATATCACTCTTCAATGTTACGCCTAGATATTTGAACGACGCGACAGCATCAAGAAGCTCACTACTAATGCTGTATTCGAACATTATGGGATCGCTTTTTCTACTCATGCGCATCACTTTACATTTTTCTACATTGAGAGCTAGCTGCCATTCTTCGCACCAACTAGAAATTTTGTCTAAGTCATCCTGTATGCTATTACAGTCAGTTAAAGACGACACCCTTCCATACACCACAGCATCATCAGCAAACAGCCGCAAATTACAACTTACTCTGTCCATCAGATCATTTATATAGATAGAAAATAATAGCGGTCCTATCACACTCCCTTGGGGCACGCCTGACGATACACTCGTCTCTGATGAACACTCGCCGTCGAGAACAACGTACTGCGTTCTATTACTTAGGAAGTCTTCCAGCCACTCACAAATCTGTGATCCTATTCCGTAAGCTCGTATCTTCGTTAGCAGTCTGCAGTGTGGCACCGCGTCGAACGCCTTTTTGAAATCGAGAAAAACACAATCCGCCTGTTGCCCTTCATCCATGGCTCGCAAGATGTCATGTGAGAAAAGAGCAAGCTGAGTTTCACATGAACGATGTTACGTAACCCGTGCTGATTCATGGAAAGAAGCTTTTCCGTTTCAAGGAAATTTACTATATTCAAACTGAGAATATGCTCTAAAATTCTACATGAAACTGATGTCAACGATATTGGCCTGTAATTATGTGGGTCAGTTCTCTTTCCTACAATACATATATAAGTTTAAAACGTGTTCTAAACAGCTGCTTACAGTTGGTTCACACTGATTTTTGATGATAGGTGATTTTTGAGGCATTTTAGTGATCAAAAGCTGCATTTTAGTGATCAAAAGCTGCCCGCAAAACACATACTTTACCACAGCACTCGATTTTCACATGTTTTACAAACATAATACAGAGATATATACAGCTAGTTGTCAAAGATCACAGTTGATGCACAGATGTTATTTTAAACTTATTTACCAGTTACAGTTTCAATAGTTAACGTGTTCATACATTTCTATTTACATTATTCTCTTACAGTGGTGGCTTCTCTATTCCTTAATACTGTAATGGAAGCGCTAATGTTACATTTGAAGAAAAATCCATAGACTGCATTTATAAGATTAAACATATGCGGTTTGAGTAGCATTTGAGAATGGCTTGTTTAAATTTTTTAAACGAAGTGCGTCAATATGTATTCAAAAATTAAAAAAAAATTAATTTTTGTTATGTATGAGGAAGTTCTAGGAAAAATTTTTTTTTTGTTTGAATATTGGGTGTTTTTTTCGTTTAGATGGTTAACTAGAGAGTGGCATACAATGTGAGAACCTCTGTTTACTAGAAGTACTAATATCATAAGACATTGGGACAGAAATGACGCAGGTGTGTTGTTTGCACACCACACTCCTCCCGTTGTGTGGCGTCGTTGTATATCACAATCATCAAATGTTCAAATGTTTGTTAAGCTTATGGGACTTAACTACGGGGTCATCAGTCCCTAAACTAACAAACTACTTATCAACTACCTTATCCTAAGGTCGGCTCAAATATCCATGCCCGAGGGGGGGATTCGAACCCCCCGACCGTAGTGGCCGTGCAGACCGTGACTGGAGCGCTTTAGTCCCCTCGGCCACCGCGGCCGGCCACAATCATCTGATGACGAATGGGGTACGGTTATCGTTGCATGGTAATTTCGATTTCAGCAATGATTCAGAAATACGACTTCAGAATTTCAACCGTGTCCAGGGTATATCATGAATGGTTGAATGGGGGTGGCACAGTCTACACCAGATTAGCTATAGGCCGCCCTACGACCATCGTTCACTATGATGGCTGAGATCTGAGATGGATTGTCGATGGTGACAGGAGACCAAAAGTGTAACAAATCACAGCCCAATAGAAAATAGCCTACTAAACACGCTTTTGCTACTGAAAAATCCATAGGAGAGGAGAATCCATAGGAACTTGGATTCCATGGTGTATCGAAACTGGCGCCACACATGGATGTCATTGTTAAACAACTTCACTGGGTACGAAGGCAGTTTTTGCCAATTGGAAGGGAAGGACATTTAATAATGGCGGAACATAGTATGGTCTAACGATTATAATTTCAACTACACCATTCTGGTGAAAGGCAGTGTGCATGTGGCTGAGACCACATGATTCAATGGATCCCTTCTACAAAATAGGTGTGGTTGAAATTGGTTGCATTTTTAATGGTCTGGGGAATAGGATGGGCCCCCAAGAGCGAGGACGAATCAAAAAGCAAGATTCAATTCCACGTTATAGTGTCACAACTGTGACAACATACAATCTAAGTTCACTTTTCCACATTGTCCCCAAGAGACTGTAATCATTTCTCGGAACAGTCAACCAACTTTTCTATTCCGGATCCTTAGAAATCGCCTCCAGAGTTTTGCAACCACACGGAGGCAGCTACATTCAAAATGTTTGTTAACTTTAAGGGACTCAAATGCAGGGTCATCAGTCCCTAAACTTACAAACTACTTATGAACTAGATTATTCTAAAGACGGCACAAACACCCATGCCCGAGGGGGGATTCGAACCCCCGACAGTAGCGGCCGTGCAGACTATGACTGGCGCGCCGCAGACCGCTCGGCCACCGCGGCCGGCTCAGCTACTTTCGCCACCTCATCGTTTCGAAATAGTAGTCCACCGAGATCCGTTTTGAGCTTATGCAATTCGCACGGTGCTAACTCTGGACTATATGGAGGATGTTGCCGTTCCTCCCACTTGAATCGCAGCAGCAGTTTGCACGTTTGGCGGGCCTTGTGAGGTGCGACTTTCATATTTTCGGTGAACTCAAGACGAATCTCGGTGGACAACTAATTCTAAACGATGAGGAGGTGAAAGTGGCTGTTTCCGCATCAATAAAAAAACACTTTACGAGATTTCTATGCAACCGGAATCGAAAAGTTGGTTGACCGTTCTGAGAAATGTTTACAGTCTCTTGGAGACTATGCAGAAAAGTGAACTCACATTGTATGTTGTCATAGGCGTGTCGCTTCTGTATCGCTTGTTTAATAAATGGCCGTAATGTGGATTTGTAACTTACTTTTTTATCTGCCCTCGTAGTTCTGGAAGGAACTTTCAAGGGTCTGCGGAATCTCCTGAAGACGCCCTAGGCGTGTACCCTAGCAGTTTTACATCCACATATGTAATCCGCAATCCACCGCAAGGTGCGTGGCGGAGGGTATACTGTACCACTACTAGGCATTTACATTCCTATTTCATTCCAAAGCAGAACGACGGAAAAATGTATAAATATATGCCTGTGTACGATCCCTAATTTCTATTATTTTGTCTTTATGATGTTCACGTGAAATGTAAGTGGGCTGCAGCAAGATCGTTCTGCAGTGAGCTTCAAATTCCGGCCCTGTAAATTTTCTCAACAGAATTTATCGAAAAGAACGTCCTGTTTCCTCCAGCGATCCCCATCTGAGTTGCCGGAGCATTTCTGTGTCACTCGCGCATTGGCCGAACCTACCGGTAACAAATCTAGCTGCTCGTCTCTGAACCGCCTCTATGTCTTCCTTTAAACTGATCTGCTGCGGGTCCCAAACACTTGAGCAATACTCAAGATGTGCTCGTAGAAGCGTATTATACGCGGGCACATTTACCGATGAAGTACATCTTCCCAAAATTCTCCCAATAAACCGAAGTAAGCTGTCCGCCTTACTCACAACTGTCCTTACATGGTCGTTCCATTTGATATCGCTCTGCAATGTTACGCCTAGATATTTGAACGACTCGACTGCAACAAGAAGTTCACTGCTAATGCTATTCGAACATTATGGGATTACTTTTTCCACTCATGCGCATCACCTTACATTATTTTACATTTAGAGCAAGGTGCCATTCTTCACACCAACTAGAAATTTTGCCTAATTCATCATGTATGCTATTACAGTCAGCTACAGACGACACCGTCCCGTGCACCACAGCATCATCAGCAAACAGCCGCAAATTACAACTTACTCTGTCCATCAGATAATTTATATAGATAGAAAATAATAGCGGTCCTATCACACTCCCCTGTGGCACGCCTGACGATACAGTCGTCTCTGATGAACACTCGCCGTCGAGAACAACGTACTGCATTCTATTACTTAGGAAGTCTTCCAGCCAGTCACAAATATGTGAACCTATTCTGTATGCAGTTGTCAAAAAATGTTCAAATGTTTGTATAGGTTATGGGAACTATGGGGTCATCAGTCCTTAAACTTACAAACTACTTTTGAACTACCTTATACTAACGACGGCACAAATATCCATGCCCGAGGGGGGATTCGAATCCGCGACCGTAGTGATCAAGTAGACCGTGACTGGCGCGCTGCAGTCCCCTCGGCCACCGCTGGCGGCGTGCAGTTGTCAAGCCTATGTCTAGTGCAGAGCAAGGTAGGTAGGTGGTAAAGCAGTGGACTCGTATATGGGAGGATGGTGGTTGAAATCCATATGTGGCCATCCAGATTTCCGTGATTTCCTAAATCACTCCATAAAAACGCTAGGATGGTTTCTTTCAGCCAGCCGCAATGGCCGAATGGTCTGCGGTGTGCCAGTGACGGTCTGCACGGCCGCTGCGGCCGGGGGTTCGAATACCTCTTTGGGCATGAATGTTTGTGCCGTCTTTAGTGTAAGATAGTTCGTAAGTGGTTAGTGACTGATGACCCCGTAGTTAAGTCCCATAAGCTATACAAACATTGGAACATATGATTTGATTTGGTTCCTTTCAAAGGTCAAGGACAATTCACTTCCCCATCCTTATCCATACTCCGAGGATTAGCTCCATCTCTAATGACCGAGCTTTCGACGGGACGTCACACCCTAAGCTTCCTTCGTTGCTATGGCGGCATTGCACAGTGTTGAGAGCGCCCGCTGTGCTGCCTGCGCAGGTACGGCATGGCCGGGCGGTCGCCGGAGGGCGACTGCGTGGTGCTGATGCGGCTGCGCGACCCCGACCCGTCGCTGATCACCTACTCGGACTGCTTCCGCGTCTTCTTCGCGCTGCTGGACGTGTGGCAGCGCCACGAGGGCACGGCGCCCGGCCTGGTGCTCATCTTCGACATGACGGGCGTCGTCTTCGGCCACCTGCTCCGCCTCACGCCCGGACCGCTCTCCCGCTTCCTCTACTACCTGCAGGTGCGTACACTGCTGGCCGACCCAGCCGCTCCAACACAAATAACGTTCATCGAGCATTTTCAATCTCGAATGTTCAAATATTTGTAAATCTGTCGGACTCACCTGATCAGGTTGGAAGTTCGTAAGTTCCTCGGAGGGCTCTCTCACGATGTCTGATGACTGCTGAGGTCGCTGATATGGAGTACCTCGTAGTACGTGGCAGCACAATTCACGTAATATGGAAATAATAAATAAGTCATGGTTACAAAATACTTACACGAAATATTTACAGACGAATGGAAAAACTTCTGGAATCTGACCTCGGGGAAGATCAGTTTGGATTTAGGAAAAATGTAGGAACACGAGAGGCAATACTCACATTACGACTTATCTTAGAAGATAGGCTAAGGAAGGGCTAACCTACGTTTTCGGCGTTTATAAATTGGGATAAAGCTTTTGACAATGTTGACTAGAATACACTCTTCCAAACTCTGAAGGTAGCAGGGGTAAAATAAGGGAGCGAAGAGTTTTATTCAACCTATACAAAAGCAGACAGCGGTTATTAGAGTCTAAGAGCAAGAAAGGGACGCAGAGGTTGGGAAGGGAGTAAGACAGGGTTGTAGCCTTTCCCCGATGTTGTTCAATCTGTACATTGAGCAAGCAGTGAAGGATTGGAAGGAGAAATATGGAGAGGGAATTAAAGTTCACGGAGGAGAAATAAAAAGCTTGCGGTTTGCCGATGACATAGTAGTTTTCTCAGAGACTTCAAAGGATCTGGAAGAGCAATTGAATGAAATGGATAGTGTCTTGAAATTAAGATACAATGTGAACATTAACAAGGATAAAACGAAGGTAGTGGAATGTAATGTCAGAAAATCAGGCGATGCTGAAGGAATTACATTAGGTAATGACACAATAAAAGTAGTAGATGAATTTTGTTATTTGGGTAGCAATACAACTCTCATGGCCGAAGTAAAGAAAAATGCAGAATGGCTATGGGGAGAAAAGCGTCTCTAAAGAAGTGAAACTTGTTAACATCCAATATTAATTTAAATGTTAGGAAGTTCTTTCTGAAAGCATTTGTCTGGAATGTAGGACTGTATGGCAGTGAAACGTGTACAATAAGGAGTTCAGACAAAAAGATTATAGAAACTTTTGAAATTTGCTGCTATAGACGAATGGTGAAAATTAGATATGCAGATCACGTGACTAATGAGGACGTGCTTAACCGAATTGGGGAGAAAAGGAGTTTCTGGCATATCCTAACTAAAAGAAGGGATAGTATGGTAGGACACATTCTGAGACATCAAGAAATCGTCAACTTAGCATTAGAAGGAAGTGTGTGGGGTAAAAATCGTAGAGGGAGACCGAGGGACGAATACAGTAAGCAGATTCAAAAGGATGTAGGCTGCCGAACGTATTCTCTGATGAAGAGACTTGCTCAGGACAGGGTAGCGTGGAGAGCTGCATCACACCAGTCTGCGGACTGAAGATCACAACAACAACAATGAAAATCGTACACTTTTGGGCGTGTCTACCTCTTTATGCGAGGGTTCTCGGATTAGAGAACAACGAATCAGCGTACAAGCAGGTAAGCCTGTTGTTTTCTTTTCTGTTATCAAACATACTTAAATGACAATTACCAATTTTCGCTCTTACATCCTTTTCTACGTTCTGTGCCGGATGCAGTTAGGTAATATTACAATTATGTGCTTCCGTTTTGATGTTTATGGATTAATATTATAATTCATACAATGAGGAATACAAGTGTATTCTAAGCCACAGATGCTTGTTAAAAAAGGAAATTTTTTGATAGTTCATGTGTAATGCACAACCAGTTTCGATGCACTATGACATCATTTTCAAGTGCTCCACAGTAAAGAAATAAAACTACAAAGTAAAAAAAAAAAAAAAAAAAAAAAAAGTAAGATACATTACAATTTTGGAAATGGTCAGAAGAGTGTTACAACATATGATCTTATATGTATCATTTTGGCCAGCAGCTGTTTTACGACTAAGTTGTACAGAAGCCTGTGCTTGAGAGAGGTGATCAGTCCAATGCAACCTAAAAATAAATTGTGTACTATCTTTCTTTCTATTATTTAACTGGTAATGCACACTCATATTTACAAAAAAATACCTCCCCTTTTATATATATAACTGCATAAGAGCCAAGAATTTAAAATTACCTAGTAGTCAGATTGTTCCAACCAAGGAAAATACATTCAACAGTCATTGTAACACAGTGTAAAACCACACTGTGATTAGCTCATGAGTAATATCTTTCATTAATAACAGTTAGTAGAAGACTGACCCAAAGACCTTGTAAAAATAACCAGACTCCCTGACGGCGCTGCTGTCGCGGGATAATTTGAACCTTCGGCCGGCCGCCATGGTAGTGGCAAGCGTCACATAAATACCAGCGTTGTTAGCAGGTAAATAGTGTGTTATGTAGCTACTGCGGTATATATACACAATTGATAGTCACGTCTGTACTGTTTGACTACTGCAGTGTACATGAAGCACGATGGTGAAGAGCTGTTCAGCGTTTAAATACATAAATCAATTTAAGAAAGGAATAAAAAGGCCGAATACTGTCTTCCAATTTATATTTCTCAGGAATACAAGCAGTCCCACTACTTGTGTTCAGAGATAGTTACTCTTGCTTAAGACTGTTAATCAAGACAATATAGGACTGAATGAAATAAATAACAAGCTTTTATGATACTGGTAGCTTTTAAAAAGGAGCTACTTTAGGCAGTACTGGTGGACAGGAAGTTCAAAAATTTTCATTTTATGATTGTGTAAAATAACTATTGGGGTCACGAAATTAGTTGCCTCACTGCAGTTCGAAATTTTGTTTATGAAATTAATATTAGCAACTTGTAACGCAGAAGTTAAAGGTAATCTGCTTTACATATACGTGTAACAACTGAAAGGGATTTGCAGAACTGTGTATAGTTCCATATGTGAACGGCACATAGCCACAGTGGATGCACATTGTAAAGTTCAACCCTGCGACGATAGTTGCTGACTTTTGAGCAATTCACTTTGCTGATAGGTATTTGGCTTACAGCATTAAAAATGCTGATATTCTTGCTAGATACCCTATTGATAATGTTAGATGCCTTAGTTGAGGAAACGTTACGGCATAATTCATGTTCTTAAAAGAATTTGGTAGTGGCTGATTGCTGTATTCACAACGTAACAAGCTATTTTTCAGTTATGTATCTGATGGCATATTTCACTTTCACAATCCTTTTTAACATTAGCTGTTTCAGTCAGCCCTGTTTTATTTTTTGATGCTATGAAATATCTAAATATTGGAGAATACAGCATTAAAGCAAAGACGTAATGTGTGAAACTCTTCCGTAATTAATATTTGTACAAAAGTTTCACAATTGTAGAATATACTGTGAAAGTGCCAAAAATCGTGTCTGATGATAAATTCCTTTCACATGCTGCACTTAGCATGCTAAAAAAATACATGTTATAGTTCGGTTTCGTTAGGAAGAGGAAACGCTGTTGGCCAATTTCTACACCGTATGTGTAATAAATTTACACACAACCGATAGTTGCTGTATGTTCATGGAGTCTGAAGCTGTTTTGTAGTTATATATTTCAATTAGACATAGTTTTCGTGACTTAACTCTAATGAATAGTCTCTCTAATCAAAAAAGTGTTACGCACATTTAAAGTTGTCGCGGAAGTTTGCCACCACAATGGCCGCCGAGGCGCTCTTCAATTTGTCCGCTGTTCGCAGTCGGCCGCTTACGCAATTTTGAGGGCTTGGACTGACCAGATAATTTGCAGCTATACATCATATTTACAATATAAGCCACCAGATAGCACCATCGTTCTACAAGCTTTTGTTTACAACGTACTTCTGCTTCTAAACCCTAGATGTCACTTTTCTTACAGGTTTAATCCATGTTTACGTTTGTGCCCTAAAACTATTATTCTGTGTCCACATACATTCAAAAATCGTTTAGTAAAAAAAAATAATAATAAAAAGATGGATAAGTAAGTGTGTATAATATTATAATTGGTGATACATTTAATCAGATTTTGGTACAAATTGCGCCATAGTGTGGTTCTACTGGAAGGAACAAAACTTGTAATATTTTTATGATGTAGAACGTTCGTAAATGAGTGACTTGTAGGTTGTCGTAACTCTGCTTTCATAAGAACGTGCACACTAAGTGGCTCACTTTGCTTTGGTGAGCAGAGTTGAGTGTTGCTCCCCCTGTTGCAGGAAGCACTGCCTGTGAGGATAAAGGCCATCCACTACATCAACGTGGTGCCCTTCATGGACAAGTTCCTCGCCCTCATGAAGCCTTTCATGAAGAAGGAGCTCATCGACATGGTATGACTCTCTTCATGTAAAAAGAAAAAAAGTGTAATTGCAGGGCGTCAGTATATGTGAGCGAGTAGCCAAAAGATATTGAGAGTTCGTGTTTGTTTGTCTGTCTGTAGGTATGTACTAACATTACGCAACTACTACTGCACGAAACTCGATGTCGTTTTCACAGTTGTGTTTTTATTTATTTACCAGCTGAAAACCCGGCGTTGCCCGGGTATTTATTTATTTATTTATTCCTGCCATTTTTCAGGTATACATTCATTTATATAAAGGCTGTATGTCTGTAAAATCTCTTGGGAATACAGTTAGTAGTAAAGAAGTAATAGATTAACACTTGATGCGGGAAGGGACGGTTTTCCATGAACGTTATTGTTAATGTGCTCATATCTCAGGAACTACATGTTGTACTGTGATACTATTTAGAAGGTACACTGAACTATATGCGTGTATACTGTCTGTATAATTTGCTGCGGCTAAAATTTGTAGTGTACAAATTATAAATTGTAACGTCATAGCGAAAGCCGTAGTTTTAGTCCATGACCCAGGGAAAGTTACTGTTTACGTGCTCATATCTCATGAACTACGTGTCGGAATGTGATACAATTTAGAAGCTACATTCAACTATATATGTGTATATTGTCTGTAAAATTTCCTGTTCCTACAATTTGTAGTGTTCAAATTATAAATTGTAACGTCATACCGAGAGCCGTAGTTTTAGTCCATAAACAGCGGAAAAGTAGTAAGCGAGAAATTTTTCTCCTTTCATCATTTTACTATGGTTGCCAGCGAGAAAAGTTTAATAAAGGTTTGAAATTATGTTTAAAGTTTGTTGCAAGTCACTAAGTACTGTCATTCTCATACAGTGCATTTCGAAAGTCTCGGTGCTTTATATGGCATTTTTTTGAACGATGTGTCGTACGTGATTCTTAACCATGCAGCAATTATTACGTCACGGTAAGGAATGTGTGTACCAACTTTGGTTGAAATCGGTCCAATGGTTTAGAAGAAAATGAGCAGCATTGTCGCAAAATGTAGCAGTTTTTCGCGCATCTCATTGTTTATGACGTCATATATCGTCCACTATGTATCGTACGTGATTCTTACAGTTACGGCCACCGTTCTCATGCATTGAAGCTTACTTGTATAAAATTGGAAAAATATTGGATAAAAACTTTAGATTTGTATGCAACACGTACACACATATGGACACTCTGCTTTATATATTAGAAAGAAGATTTCATCAAAACTTCTGCAGGTATCTTGGAGTCGAACAGAAACTCAGATCCGCTTGTAAAGCTATAGATTACAGAAATTTGTCTTCAGTCTAGCGGCCTCACGAGAGGCCGTGGCGAGTCACACCGACCAGGCTGCGACTGCCAGCTGACTGGCTGGACTCCTGGACACAGCCCCCTGCCTGGTAGCGGCCAGCCAGTCAGCCGGCGGCCGCGGCCTGGTCGGTGTGACGTGGCACGGCCTCGCCTCCAGCTGGTGCTGGTAGGCTGGTAGGCCGCTTCAGCATCCTTGTGACGTGGCTCCGTCTGTCCACAGCTCCACCTGCACACTGAGGGCCTGCACACGCTGGACAAGTTCGTGCCGCTCAAGCTGCTGCCCAAGGAGGTGGGCGGCGAGGGCGACTCGCTGGAGGCCATCAGAGGTACGTCCGCTGCTCAGCCCAGTCTGCCTCTACCTAGCTAATCTGCAGTGTACAGGGTGTCCAGAAAAGGACTCCCTCATTTCAAAATTAAATATCTCGAAAACAATGATCGATAGAGGAATGCAGTAAACGGTATGTTTATTGTGAAAGCTGTAAGAAGTTTATACAGCTGTTTAAAATAATATTTACAAAGCTGCTAACAGATGGCGCTGTAATCGCCATACGTAATGCCTAGTATAAATAGTGATCTGAAGCCCAGACCGATCACTTCCACTGTTGAAACGTGAAATGAGGTTAGCGTACGGAAGGAAGAGATTAAAACCATGTACTCCATTGAACAACGCTTTTTTCTGGTGCTAGAGTACGACAGGTTAGAAGAGAGTCCTACGGCAACAAGGCCAAGTTTTCAAGCACGATTTAATGTTCCAAAAGGACTCGATGCGAAAACCATTCGTACGCTCTTCGCAAAATTTCAAAGAACAGGCAGCGTAACTCCATGATCTACTGAGGCATGTTGGCCGCAAGCAAACCGCAGTTACGCCTGAAAATATCGCCACAGTTTCTGGAATTATTCAGCGAAATCCAATGTCATCCGTCCGTAGAATTGCATCTGAGACTGGTTTGAAGCGTTCCAGCAGAAAATACTGAGAAAGAGCCTACACATGTTTCCATTCAAAATTCAAACGCACCAGGCCATACCCGTACGAGCTGTCCAACAAAGGGTTGCCTTTGCTAATCAGATGCTCACAATGATTGATAGTGAAGGATTTGAAAAAAGATGGAAGGAAGCTTAGGGTTTTACATCCCGTCGACAGCTTGGTCATTAGAGACGGGAAGGATTTGATGTTGGCTGCATCTGGTTTGCAGATGAAGCACACTTCCACCTGTATGGATACGTGAATAAGCAGAACTGGCGATTTTGGGGTTCCGAAAAGCCATATTGGTGTGAAGCGAAACGCCTGTATTCTCCTAAAGTTACTGTGTGGGCTGCAGTATGCAGCAGAGGAATTATTGGCCCTTTTTCCATTCGAGAAACGGTCACTGGTGCACGTTACGTTGCAATTTTGAAACAATTTGTCGCCACACAACAGGCGCTGGAGGATCGACCAGGTACTGAATGGTTCATGCAAGATGGAGCCCGACCACATCGGACCGAACAAGTGTTTCGCTTTCTTGACGAATACTTCTGGGATAGACTCATTCTTTTAAAATACCCCAAATTTACTGATGCAGGCATGGATTGGCCTCCATATTCGCCGGATTTGACTCCCTGTGACTTTTTTTGTGGGACACAGTGAAAGACATAAAATGATTTCCAATCCATGGTGTACAACAGCAATCAGTTAGAATAAATAATCAAGACTGTTTGAAGGATTATCAGTGAAAGACATGGTCTACCCGAAGAATTCCGCCACGCTGGACGAGCTTGAATCGGCGATCTCTGTGGCATGTGGCATTTCGGTTGAGATACTACGAAATGTGATGGCGACCTTCATTCTTCGTTTGCGCCAACTCTGTAGTGCCAATGGTGAACATTTTGAAAACATTGTGATGTGACTGTTTGCAAAGAGTTTTTTCGTACGATTATTTCACTTTTGTATGCTGATATGAGTTGTACAGCGTACAGCGCCGTCTGTTAGCAGCTTTTGTAACTATTAGTTCAAACTGCTGTATAAACTTCTTACAGCTTTCACAATAAACATACCGTTTACTGCATTCCTCTATCGATCTTTGTTTTCGAGACATTTAATTTTGAAATCAGGGAGCCCTTTTCTCGACACCCTGTACATTCACACTCTCAAGCCCATATTACAGGATCGAATTTGTGGCGAAAATCGACTACTCAAAATGCGTGCGCTTTTCGTGCCTGCGTGTTAATCGGCAGCCAACCCCATCGCGAGTGCGTCTATGACGTCAGTGAGCTATAGATTCTGAATGTGCTGCAGAATGCGCATGCGCAAAACTAATATATTGAAGTGGTGTCTGCTAACAGTTGTCGAGTTCAAATATATTACAGAAACGCTTTTGCAATTCTTATACTTTATTCTGTTCTTTGATTTGTGTTCTTTTTAGACCACAGACTACCATTCTTCCTTCTATTAGCATTCTTTTACAATACAGACGAAATATCTACAAGCAGAAAAAAGATTTACGTTTTACAGAGTAAATTCGTACTCTATGCATAAATACTAACGTAAATACACTACTGCCCATTAAAATTGCTACACCAAATATAAATGCAGATGATAAACGGGTATTCATTGGACAAATATATTATAATACAAGTGATAAGTGATTATATTTTCATGCAATTTGGGTGCATAGATCCTGAGAAATCAGTACCCAGAACAACCAACTCTGGCCGTAATAATGACCTTGGTACGCCTGGGCATTGAATCAGATGCGAAATTTAACCGACAGGAAGAAGATGCTGTGATATGCTAATGATTAGCTTTTCAGAGCATTCACACAACGTTGGCGCCGGTGGCGACACCTACAACACGCTGACATGGGGAATGTTTCCAACCGATTTCTCATACACGAACGGCAGTTGACCGGCGTTGCCTGGTGAAACGTTGTTGTGATGCCTCGTGTGAGAAGGAGAAATGCGTACCATCACGTTTCAGACTTTGATGAAGGTCGGATTGTAGCCTATCTGCTCGCGTTGGTCGCAATCCAATGACTGTTAGCAGAATATAGAATCGGTGGGTTCAGGAGGGCAATACGGAACGTCGTGCTGGATCCCAACGGCCTCGTATCACTAGCAGTCGAGATGACAGGCATCATATCCGCATGGCTGTAACGGATCGTGCAGCCACGTCTCGATACCTGAGTCAACAGATGGGGACGTTTGCAAGACAACAATCATCAGCACGAACAGTTCGACGACTTTTGCAGCAGCATGTACAATCAGCTCGGAGACCGTGGCTGCGGTTACCCTTGACGCTGCACCACAGACAGGAGCGCCTGGGATGGTGTACGCAACGACGAACCTGGGTGCACGAATGGGAAAACGTCATTTTTTCGGATGAATCCAGGTTCTGTTTACAGCATGATGTTCGCATCCGTGTTTGGCGACATCGCGGTGAATGCACATTGGAAGCGTGTATTCGTCATCGCCATACTGGCCATACAGCGTGAGAGTATGGGGTGCCATCGGTTACACGTCTCGGTCAACTTTTGTTCGAATCGACGGCAGTTTGAAAAGTGGACATTACATTTCAGATGTGTTACGCCCTGTGTCTCTACCCTTCATTCGATTCCTGCGAAACCCTACATTTCAGCAGGGTAATGCACGACCGCATGTTGCAGGTTCATGAACGGGCCTTTCCGGATACGGAAAATGATCGACTGCTGCCCTAGCCAGCACATTCTCCAAATCTCTCACCAACTGAAAACGTCTGGTCAATGGTGGCCGAGCAAGTGGCTCGTCACAATACGCCAGTCACTACTGTTGATGAACTGTGGTATCGTGTTGAAGCGGCATGGGCATCTGTACCTGTACACGCCATCCAAGCTCTGTTTGACTCAATGCCCAGGCGTATCAAGGCCGTTATTATGACCAGAGGTGGTTGTTCTGGATACTGATTTCTCAGGATCTATGCACCCAAATTGCGTGGAAATGTAATCACACGTCAGTTCTAGTATAATATATTTGTCCAATGAATACCCGTTTATCATCTGTATTTCCTCTTGGTGTAGCAACTTTAATGGCCAGTAGTGTAGATGTATTAGTAAGAATAGGAAATATTAAAAAAATATGCTTTCGAGATATCTGGTGCACCCCCCCCCCCCCCACCAAGAGGAGCTACCCGGGGCGGTCCAGCACCCCCCCCCCCCCACCTCATTAGTCCACCAGTAAGGCACTGGTATTTCAAGTGTGTGTGTATCCATTCTTGTTGATAGAAGTGGGACGTAGGCTGGTCAGTTCAGTTCTTGCAAAAAATTGTCCAACAGCCGTTCACGTTATAATTTTATTTAGGCGACTGGTTTCGGTACATCAGTTGTACCCAGTGTTGCCAGACGTTGGGAATTTTCCCTACACGTAGGTACTTTTAATCTTTAAAATCATGTAGGTTATTTTCATCCAAAAGTAGGTACTTTGGTACAATTTTACAATCGCCGACAATGCCTAGTAGGTAATGTTGGCAACAAAACAGTTCTCAGCACGCGGGAATGAAGCCGACCAATTTTGGCAAGGTTTGAAGCAACCAATGATATTTTAGACGGCACAGTTGTTTTCTGTTGATAGTAAACATTATTAATTTTAAAACGTGTTTCAGACACATTAAAAGTGATGCGAAATATGATCATTTCAATGTATATCCGTGAAATGGAGAGTCGGTTTGGAAATAGTGTGAGAAAATGTCAGCACAAGGAAAATTAATTGTTTCCATGAACGAAAAACGTTTTATTACCTTGACTAGACTGTTATTTATTTACGTCAGGACGATATACTAGTTAGTACTTGTAAATGAAAAGATACTGACAAGAAAACGGTAAAACATTTGCGACAGGCAACGTTCTAATGAGCAAAGCGCCAGATATTGTCAGCATATCGTTACTCTTTTAAAATCCAATGATGTAGAGTGACGGACTTCCTTTTTTGTGCATATTTGGGGAAACTAATTAATGCTGTTCCTCCTGTTGTCCAATCGATAAATCAGTAATCCTCTTGTAACAGAGCACTTGGAATTCGCGGCATAATCTACACTTGACTCCATCAGTCAGTAACGATCAGTCGATGAAAAAACGTATCTAGCAAGAGAAGCATGATGCCAAATATTTATTTTAAAGTTTATCATAATTTTAACATGTCACATTAATAAACTGGTTAACCTCTGCTGGCTGGACTTCTGGATTTAGCCCCTCCCAGACCCAAATCCTGGCTACGACCACAGAGTAACACATACAGAGGAGAAGCCCCCCCTATACCTCTGTCCTACGCTCCCCTCGTAGTTCCGTAAGCTGCTAGCAGGTGTCAGACGGTTCCCCAGCTTAGTACCACTAGGCCACACAAGAGGCGCTTCTGAAGGTAGCGTGGAGGGGAGGCAGAAGGGAGAGCTTGTGCCGCCTGCCACGAGGCCACGGCTGTGTCCGGCGTTTGAGGGGAGGTGGTGGTGGGGACAGCCGCTACCTGCCACTTGCTCTGGCCAGTTTAAAGAGCTGCTTTTGACCGCAGCGCCATCATGGGACATCTTACGGAACCTTCCCTCCCCGCACCCCTTACGGAGGTTTCCCATCTGTATATATTTGTCTGTGCTATGACCCTGATGTAGGGGCATTAATGAGGTGGTAGGGTGAAAGAAGGGAAAACGTAGGTACATTTTTGTGAGACTGTAGGTACTTTCTCTCTGTGCCATCTGGCAACACTAGTTGTACCATATTCTACCCCAATAGTGAATATTTTGATTAGCTCCTCCAATTCATAATATTGGACCTCAACTAGCATCCGTTTTACTAATCTCCAGTATGTGTCAACGCTGCAACCATTAACTATCAACTGACTGACTGGAGGTTGGTAAAACGGATGCTGATTGAGGTCCAACCTTATGAATTGCAGGAGCTTATCAAAATATTCACTACTGGGGCCTGAAGATGGTACAACTGATGTACCGAAACTAGTCCCCTAAATAAAACTATAACGTGAACGGCTGTTTGGCAATTTTTTGCCTGGGTTGGTGATACTGCGCTAACCGTTGCTGTACGGCGTTTGGTTGCAGAGAGGACGCTGGCGCTGATGAAGGCGAACCGCGACTTCCTGGTGGAGGAGGAGAAGCGGCGCGTGGACGAGTCCCGGCGGCAGGGCAAGCCCAAGGCGGGCGCCCCGGAGGCGCTGTACGGCGTCGAGGGCTCCTTCAGGAAGCTCGACATCGACTGAGGCAGCCCTCTAGGGGCCAGCCAGCTGTCTAGCTGGTGGCTGCTGTCGCTGGGCGGGACGCTACTCTCACCTTCCGATACTCAAACAGTGCTGACAACACAACAGCCGCAGGCGGTGCCCCGACTCCATATTTTACTGAAGCTCCACACGTAAATGTACTGTGTCTCACCCTCGACTCACAACCTCCATCTACATGCAAACTCCGCAAGCGTGTTAAAATCTAGATTTATAATTATTTTAAACCAAATATTTCTTTATACAGTAATATTAAACGTCCAGTAGTTGTTGTTTGATCTTCAGTCCGGAGACTGGTTTGATACAGCTCTCCACCCAACTCTACCCTGAGCAAGCCTCTTCGTCCCCTCATAAGCACAGCAACACACATTCACTTCAATCTGCTTACTGTATTCATCTCTCGGTCTCGCTCTGCTATTTTTACGCCACACACTTCCTTCCAATGGTAAAATTACCATTTACTGACGTCTCAGTATGTGTCCTACCAATCTTTCATTTCTGTTAGTCAAGCTGTGCCAAAAATTCCTATTCTCCCTCATTACGTTCAGTACCAACTGATTAGTTACGCAATCTACCCACCTAATCTTCATCATTCTTCTATAGCACCGGGTTTCAACCGTCACTATCCTCTTCTTGTCTGAACCACTTGCTTTCCACGTTTCACTGCCATTGCAGAAATGCTTTCAGAAAAGACTTTCTGACACTTAAATTGATATTCGAAGGTATCAAATTCCTCGTTTTCAGAAACGCTTTTCTTGCAGTTGTTAATCTTTGTTGTATATAATTTGCACTGTGACCACTTATTTTGCTGTCTAAGTAACAAAACTCAACCATCATCTTTATTGTTTCCTTACCTAATTTAATTCCTTCAGCTTCGTCTGATTGTCTTAGACTAAATCCCGTTACCCTTGTTTTACTCGTGTTAAATTTCATCTTACACCCTCGTTTCAAGACACTGTCCATCCCTTTCAGCTGATGTTACATCTACATCTACAGGTAGTTTCCTGCGTCTCGCAATATTACAATGGCATCTGCATGCCACAAGGTTTTATTTCTTCTCCTTGAACTTTAATTCCTTCGCTAAATTTCTCTGTTTTGGTAGAAAATTAAATTCGCTTTGCAGGAAAGTAGTTTTATGGCTTTTGTTATATTTTCAAGTTCAGGAATCCTAGGGCTAATAGTGTCACTGAAAGCTACATGTTTATCATCACTGACTTCGTCTATTTCCATTTACTTCCAAGCAGAAACCGTTATTCGCCTAAATATTTTGTAACGAAAATCGTAAGATAGCGGAAGCTGATTGCAGAACGGTTATTGTATGACTTTGCCTTTAGACAACAAAATTGCCTTAAGATGATGAATTACAATGAGTTCTTACAGTTCTGTCATTTTGCAGTTCAGTGATAATTCACAAGACGAGGAGGCAAATGAATATATTTAAAATGGTACCTATCCACTTTAGTCATCACCAGTGATATTTGCAAGTTGTAGTGGACGGACATTACGATTCACTAACCGAGTGAGAAGGAATTAATTTTTAAAGTGGTTTAAAGTTTGATATTTCACATCTTTCGTGGACCATATTTTAGCTCTTGAGGACCACCTGTGATGCATCGACCACAGATTGGGAGCACTTCCTTAGGGTATCATGCAGTATGTCTGTGTATGTAGTTCTCTTGCATGTCTGCATTCTGATGATGAGATAGTGCAACTGTGTCAGCAAGAGATTCAGTCACATCCGCACCACTGACTGGTTCGCAGCGTCATCGTTAGCACTGTTTAAATATTTGGCAGTTATCATGTTGGGTGCATACCTCACACAAGACAGTCTCACACAACATTTTACAGTTCACTGCTTAAGTGTATTCACTGTATACTGAAGTAACTATTTTGCTTCAATATGTCTATCTGTTCACTGGACATACCAATGTACATGTTTTATTCTCTTCAGTGTAAATATTACGTCTTGTTTTCGTTTCCTGTCAAGGTACCCAACACCTTTACTCATTCCTCCCCCTGTGGATTGCTCGTATTCAAGACTGGAAGCCCACTTTTCTGTATGTATTTTTTTCCATAAATGTTCTTCCAGTTAAAATGGATAAGAGGTTTAGAATTTTACTTATATGTATGATTTGTATAATGATTATCAAATATAGAGAATTTTAAATAAAACTTTGACTTATCATATCCTGACTTCATTTTAAATGTCCCCTTAGAAATACATCCTTGCCTGAATATTCAGAATGCTTGTCTTCTACGTTTTATGTAAGATGTGGCATATATTATACAGCTATGCAATACTTCATAACTATTTAAAGTATCCACACAAAATATTTACTAAGTTAGTTAATTGGAAGTTGCAAACTTTTCAGTAATACTAACAAATGTCACTTCTGCTCACTAATGTAAAAGTTATTTCGCCTATAGTTTGAATTTGATTTATTCGTCATTTTAAATAAAAAAAATACTTGTGCAAAGAAACACACTGGTGCGAAAAGTGCTGTCTTTCCAAATTGCAAGTATCAGTGGTGTCACATAGCTTAATAAACAGATATAAAGAAAACCATGCTGCAACTCTTAGGGTAACATATTATTTTGGATTTCATAACTTCCAATTTATTTATATTATAGACGTTTGAAATAGAACTGTTTTTCTCCCTTTGTGTATGTCTGCATTTGTACCAACTTAGTTTGCGCAATCCACATAAAAGCAATGTGGATGGTGGCAGCTATTGACAGTCTGTGTAGCTAACGTGAACGACAGCTGTTGCAGTTGTTGAGAACCTTTATTCTCTTCTTGTAGCAAGCACAGTTTATCACACGATTTCGGTTATACAAGTCGATGTAGCGATGAAAAACACATAAATAATTAAATTTAACTAACAGGCACATCTCTTGCAGTAGTTTAGTTTCTTCACGAAAGCGTAGTTTATCACGAGATATATACATTCCAGCAGAGATTTCTTTAATTAGCCAATATTAATTATTTTATGCAAGAGGGGTATTGTTGTAGGTCATATATTAGGGTAATTACTATCTCTGATAAATATAATTAAAATCTTTTCTCATAATATTAAAGTAGGTATTATTATGTTTCACAGTTAATGTTAGTAATGTTATTCCTTCATTATTTTCCGTATAATTATCATTTATTACAAAAGTACTGTTGACAATCGTATGAAATCATTTTTGGATATGAAGCAATATTAATATAACCTAGATTTATATATCAATTAGCATCGCAACGGTTGTTAAAGAGGGACCCGTGTATATAATTTTTTTTAGGGTTCCGGACCTAGGTCAGCAGAAACAGAATCCTCGTTGGATCGCTCTGTCAATAAAACCAGTTCTCACAGCCAAGATGCCAGATTTAAGTAGCAGTCATTGGCGAAAACGATGAATGCTCATAAAGTTTTTCATACAAAAAGTGTAATTAATTTATGTCCTTACTCCGGAACTATGTAAATGTAGTGTTAGGTTGTGTTCATAAAGTGTATAATTGTTTGTTTGGCGTAAACTTCTGAAAACACTTCTATCGTTGAGATGAGAAATAGTAATAATCATATAAGTTTTATGGTGTAGTACTAAAATGTTTATCTCTCACAGTAAGTGTATGCTGAAATTTTAGTATGTTACAGTGTAGCACTGGGGACAATGTAGTTATTTTGTATGGAGTACTCCCTATTATCGAAAACTCGACGAATTCTGAAAGTTTGGTAATTCAATCAACAGAGCAGTTCATGTCTGTTTAAATAAGACGTCATGGTGGTGTCAATGTGCGATAAAGTAAGTCTGGGTAATCGTTGAAGGAATGGCGTCAGCTGATAATCTGTATAGAACTTTCCATTAAATAGAGTAGTATATTAAGTGAATTGTCTTGATTGTGTTAGCAGCATCGGCCACGTCCTGCAGTGATAACTTCGTAAAGCACGAAGTTGAAATCGAACTTGTGTAATAGAATTATATACTCAGAAGTCTGGTTATATCTCTAAGTACAATTGTCTCTGCAAAAGAAGACGTCTTTATCTAGCTTAATGTAGTCCGCACCAAAAGTAAGTAATTGCAAATTTTAACCACAATATTGTACCGAACAATTATGAAGGCAGAGACGTTTCCGATGAGTTTGAGACTCTAGTGTGTATATTATCTCTAGTGGCAGGCACAGAGCAGAAATATCTCTGAAGTGAGCATTCAAATGCGCAGAATAGATTTTCTGTCCTCAACATTAAGGTGGAAATGTCACATGATATTGGAAAAATCTACTAATCGTTGACTTCATCTTGTCCCCTTTTTGTTCGGTTAAGACGCTATATGTAAATGGCCCTTTTAGCGATGTTTCCTCAACTTTGTTGTTGCTTCTGTGACACATTTATTTAGATATTATTTCATGATATGTGGTTGCTCTGCGAAAAGGAACTGGGGCTTCTTTGCAGATAATGAGGTACAAACAATCGTAATAACAAATGAATGTGTGGAAAGAGTGGATTTGTCTCAATATCATATGGTAATTCCAGCTTAATGTTGTGAAGATGCACAGAACGCAATGCTCACTCCATAGATATTTCTACTCTATGTACAATTTAGTGGTTATACCCATCAAAAGATGCACTTCTATTATTTCCATGACATTGTAAAGCATATGGGATACAGCTAGGGAGAAAAAAAATTGTGACCTACCTGCGTTAAATTTGAATTGCATTTGCAGAGGATTAGTTTGATATCGTTGGCAACGAACTATTCGTTTTAGGAGGATGATTAATTTACTTATCAAAACTCCATAAATTATTTATTTCATCGTGAATATAAAGAATTATTCCCCTCATTCTACGTGACTGGTTTTCGGAAAAGCATTCAACGTCCGTTGCCAATATCAGCGCACAAGGACGACGCCGTAAGTACAATTGTACTCCTTCTTGTAGTCTATTATGTCATAGTTATGAGAATGAAAAAAAAAACCGCTGCAACGCTATAATTAGTTATTTGGTGCACTATGTAACTAACAAGGCCTCAATTTGTTCTGTACTGTACTACACCGTTTTCTAGGCATTCCTAAACAGAATGGACTCACGATGTAATAAGTACACACCGAAATCAGAAAGGAAACTACTTAAATTCGTGTTTCCTTGCAAATATTTCTTAGTAAATGAAATCATCGATAGACTTGAAAGAACGTCGTTATGTTTTAAATTCAAGTGATACCTGCAGAAAGACGCACATTTTTTATTTCCATGGCATTGCAAGGCATGCGGATACAGATAATAAAAGAAATTATTTTTTGTGTCGTACCTGAGTTAAATTTTACTTGAAGAGGCGGCGGTATAGTATGTTAACGTTGGCACCGAAATATTCGCTTTAGGGGGATCATTAATTTACTGATCGGAACAACATTAATTATTTATTTCATTATCAACACAAAGAATTACTTCATTATACGTCACTGATTTTTCAAAAAGGATTCAACATCAATACACTACACTGCTGCCGTAAGGAAAATCGTAGCTCTTGTTTTAGTGTATTACAGCTTAGTTATGTGAAAACGCAGCATCGTCATTTATTAATTATTTGGTGTACTATGTATGTAACAGCGCCTCTATCGGATCATTGCTATACTGCGCTGCAATTCAATCGTAGCATACACCAGAAACTACAAATTACGATATATTTTGTTCCCCTTATCCGATTTTGATAAAATGAAGCTTATATGTTGTCCCAGGGAACTCTCAATTGACCTATGAAACCCCACGAAAGTTCGTATAGTGCTCTTGGAGATTTGCTGCACTACAACATACTTATAAGCATAGTATACACAAAAACTTCAAATTACGATTTCCTTTCCCATCCTTACCCAAACAATCCGAGTGAAAGCTCCGCCTCTAATGACAAGTTGTCGACGGGGCTTTAAACGTTAATATTCCTTCCTTCCTTCCTGACTATAAACAATATTTCTTGTGACTTGTCCAGGGTGTAATATAAATATCTTCTGTGGGGAGCCCTTGCCTGAGGAAGCGATATAAAGCTGTCCATGTGAGAAAAATGGAGATTTCAGATACACTCCACAGCACTCTCATCTTTCAGGAATTTCCTTAAGCTCAGTGGAATACAGTAGTGTATTAGCATTAAATATGAAATGTAATGAAACGACATGCCTGATGTGAAAAGTTTTTACCCATCGCAGTAAATATGGTATCATATTCACCGAGTTATATGTTGTAAAATTGTATAATTTTTCAGGTATATATTCATTTTTGTAAGTGCTGCATGCTTCAAAAATCGGTTACGAATGTAATTTGTAGTAAAGAAGTAATAGATTAAATCTTAGTGCGTGATGGGGCGGTTTTCCATGAACGTTACTGTTTATGTGCTCGTATCTCATGAACTATGTGACGTACCGTGATACAATTTAGAAGGTAGATTCAACTATGTGTGTGTATACTGTCTGTAAAATTTCCTGTAGGTACAATATGTAGTGTAGAAATTATAAATTTCAACGTTATACCGAATGTCGTAGTTTTACTCCGTGAATAGCGGAAAAGTAGTAAGCGGTTTGGTATGATTGTCAGCGAGAAAAAGTTTCCTAAATGTTTGAAATTATGTGTAAAGTTTGTTGCAAGTCGTTAAGTGCTCTCGTCCTTAAACAGTGGACTGAAAAGTCACAGTATCACATGCAGCAAGACATAGAAGTTCTCATTGTTTATGACGTCATAACTCCTGAACTATCGGTCCTATCACAAAATCATTTCTTAGCTGATGTCTACTACTTATAACCTACATTCCTGCCACATTTCAGCATCATAGGTTAAGTAGTTTTCGAGATTTCGTGTTTAGTCAGTGAGCGAGTGAGTGTATGAATGAGTGTACTTCCGCTTTTATCTACATAGAGATTTACTCATTATTATTTACGCTACCTGTTACTGTTGCAAGTTGCAGGTAATTTTTTAATTTTCCACTGTAATGAGTTTAATTTACCTATTTAAAAATACATAGTTGCTAGTGACATTGTTGTGATGATATAAATAGGATGCTTTTGCGTCACATATGGGGAGTCGTGTAACATAATGTATCTCAGACACAATCCACGTCACTCTGTACTTTCACAATTATGTAAAATTCTACGGAGTAAGTCATGTAGAAAGTGTTTCTACCAGTATAATGAATTGATTATTAACATTCGTGCCACAATAATTCTACACCCCAGATTTATGTATTCCACACAGAACTGTGTAAATTTGTGTTACTGATGTGTGGAATGTGCGTACTGGGTTGTAGTGGCTGTTACTAATCGTACGCTAGCCATAAATGCGAATAATTGAGCACTAATGATTCGTTAAAGTGTCAATGAACAGCAGTACTACCTGTCGCTTATATTACACTACTGGCCATTAAAATTGCTACACCAAGAAGAAATGCAGATGCTAAATGGGTATTTAATGGACAAATATATTAGCACTGATATGTGATTACACTTTCACGAAATTTGGATGCATAGATCCTGAGAGATCAGTACCCAGAACGACCACCTCTGGCCATAATAACGGCCTTGATACGTCTGGGCATTCAGTCAAACAGAGCTTGGATGGCGTGTACAGGTACAGATGCCCATGCAGCTTCAACACGATACTACAGTTCATCAAGAGTAGTGACTGGCGTATTGTGACGAGCCAGTTGCTCGGCCACCTTTGACCAAACGTTTTCAGTTGGTGAGAGATTTTGAGAATGTGCTGGCCAGGACAGCAGTCGAACATTTTCCGTATCCAGAAACGCCCGTCCAGAACCTGCAGCATGCGGTCGTGCATTATCCTTCTGGAATGTAGGGTTTCGCAGGGATCGAATGAAGGGTAGAGCCACGAGTCGTAACACATCTGAAATGTAACGGCCATCACTGTTCAAAGTGCCGTCGATGCGAACAAGAGGTGACCGAGACGTGTAACCAATGGCACCCCATACCATCACGCCGGGTGATACGCCAGTATGGAGATGACGATACACGCTGCCAATGTGCGTTCACCGCGATGTCGCCAAACACAGATGCGACCGTCATTATTCTGTAAAGAGAACCTGGTTTGATCTGAAAAAATGACGTTTTGCCATTCGTGCACCAAGGTTCGTCGGTTGCGTACACCATCGCAGACGCTCCTGTCTGTGATGCAGCGTCAAGGGTAACCGCAGCCACGGTCTCCGAGCTGATAGTCCATGCTGCTGCAAACGTCGAACTGTTCGTGCAGATGGTTGTTGTCTTGTAAACGTCCCCATCTGTTGACTCAGGTATCGAGACGTGGCTGGACGATCCGTTACAGCCACGCAGATAAGATGCCTGTCATCTCGACTGCTAGTGATACGAGGCCGTTGGGATCTACCACGGCGTTCCGTATTGCCCTCCTGAACCCACCGATTTCATATTCTGCTAACAGTCATTGGATCGCGACCAACGCGAGCAGTAATGTCGCGATACGATAAACCGCATACGCGATAGGCTACAATCCGACCTTTATCAACGTCGGACACGTGATGGTACGCATTTCTCCTCCTTACACGAGGCATCACAACAACGTTTCACCAGGCAGTGCCGGTCAACTGCTGTTTGTGTATGAGAAATCGGTGGGAAACTTTCCTCATGTCAGCACGTTGTAGGTGTTGCCACCGGCGCCAAACTTGAGTGAATGCTCTAAAAAGCTAATCATTTGAATATATGAGCATATTTTTCCTGTCGGTTAGAGGCAATGCTGGTGACCGAGTGACCAGTTGCAGAAAAGTGGTTGGCAAGTGCTGAATTGGAGGCAGGTAAATACAGATGTTCCTTGAACCTGACCTCGAATGTTCTACCTGTCTGGCCAATATAATAGGGTATTTTCCTGTCTTAAAAATATGGTTCGAATTGTTATTCTGAATGATTATAACATTCAGACAGCATTTTCGCTCATAATTCGTACAAAACATCTGTTATTTTTACGTAATTAAAGCTTAAAAATCATCAAATTTCACGATTAGATCACGTGATCGAAAACGCTCCGTTATTGCCTGAAGTACTGGTGACGTCATAGAACACCTACAGTGCGGCAACTAGAAGTCGGAGCTGTATTATTGTACGCGTTTCCTCCAATTTACAGCTGTAAGTCCAGTTTTTTCGTGATCTTTACGGGTTTACAGTTTTTATACCACAATGGAATATGGTTATGTGAAGGCTGACAGCGGAAACCTCCCTAAGGTTGATGCAATTATGGTGTCTTCATTCTTTAAAAACAATCCAATTTTTTACATGCCAGAAATAAGAAACGTGAAAACTCCATTGTAAGTAACGCATACCTACATTTTAAAGCTAATTATTTCGAGAGATAGGTTTTACGCCATTGGAAAAAAGTACCCTATTTGTTGATGTCAGCAGACTTAATCTGAAGTCACCATATTATCCAATAAAGGGTGAAATTTTATCTTCTATCCAAGCGACCTTGAGTGATTAAGTTGCAAACATCAACAACACGATAGAAAATCTTTGTCCAGATGTTCAGACCACATAAAATAACTAGATTAGTGTATCGTACAGACCATGAAGTAAATAAATAATGATGTTCCTGCTCAATGATTCTTGTATGTACCCTTGTCCGGTCAGTAAAAGTAACTGCCCTCGTAAATCAAAGGTTTCACGACAAAATATTTGCGCTGTCACGCTATTGGCTAATGGCGACGTCTCATGATTCTCGCTATTCAGCATCTGTTGCCAACATAGTCACAGGTGAAGTTAGTGAAATTTAACCCAGTAAAGCTAAGGGAGTAATTTTTTTAACTACTTCAATACTGGTGCAAAGTGAAACATCAAAACCTGTAAAATAACTAAAAAACATTTCTTGTATTGTGGATATTTAATTATTTTTTGCGAAATAAACTTCACAACATGACATTACAACGATTTTTGCTTTAATAAACACATATTTGGGTAACTAACACTTTTAATTGTATTTACACTTGCATATTACGAAAGTTTGAAAGCTAAATAAATCGGCGCATTAAAGACATCTCCCATATACGTATATTACGATAGGGTAAGTTGTTGTAAAGTAACCAGAAGGGCGTTGTCGATGTATAAAGCGGTTGTTTGACTAAGATCTATTGGTGATAAAATTGCACTTACTGCAGATAAATAATCAGTGCTATACTTTTATAGTGGGCTGCAACAATATTCATGTTGTTCTTTCACCAAATATATTAGGAAACGGCTTTAATTACACATAAATCGTAGGCGTGTAACATTATAAAGTTTTACTTCGCAAACGTAAACATCAGGTCATTAACCTACACATAATACTACTTTACATCTTTGCAGTAGAAGAGAATGATACTAAACAGTTTAGTTTACCAATGGAATAATATTGTTTAACATCAAAATGTTCCTCACAGAAATACACACAGGAAGTAGCTGCTATTTCATATGGATCTCTTCGCGCCAGTGTCAACCACTTTTTGCGTATCTTCTCATTTTTGGTACTTGCAAGAACAATTTTTCTGGAGTCTTGATAGATGTATTAGTACAGTGCGGAACTAAGCAATATTTATAGGTCATTATGTAAACGTTAACGCCCAAACACGAGGCCTCGGCCCAAACAATATACAGGTATTTGTTTATCTTACGAGAGCAGCAGCAGCGTGTTGTATGACGTCACAGGCATCACGTGACTCAAATGTAGCGTTTTAGCAGGCTTTCAAATTATTTGAATTTCATTTCTTTTTTAAAAAAAAAGTACTGAAATCCACGAGGTAAAAAAGCATGTTCGGACCATAATATGACATAATTAACAATTTAAAACGATTTCCAGAAAACAGTCAAATACCCTATTATATGGACAATCATTATATGTGATTCTGTAAACTCCTGAGGATTTTAAACGATCTTGTTTCGTTTTCTCCCTCTGCCTGAATATCAGGCCATTATTCCTGGTAATAAAATAATCTGAAAAATGCCCCTAGTGGAAAGATGTCTGCCTGACCGACTTGAAATTCTACCAATGTATGGGATTCTGTGGTAAGCTTTTTTAGGGATGCTTTTGCGCAACGAAACTAATATAATTAGGCCCTGTTGCTCATCTGAGGGAGGAGTTGGAGCTTTAAGTTTTTTAAGAACACTTTTGTTATTATTTCTTACAAACTTATGATGGTAGCCACTGGAAAAGGCTGTAAACTGTATCATCCTGTATGCCCGGTTGAACGTCTCCACGGAAAGTGGGCTGTTGTACATTCTCAGTATCATAGCACTGAAATCAGCCGGTTTGTAAGGGTTTTATGTTCATGTAATAAATGTTAATGTGATAAATACAACCGCCCAATACCACCATCAACTGATGTATTTTATTCTCTGACTAAACAAATTTTTAATTGATGGAACTGACATTTTTGACTGCTCTGATTCACTTCTAGTTTACATATTCAATCAAAAACAGAGATACGTTATTTTTATGCACATCACAAATCATTGTTTTCTCAAATTCCTGCTTTAAGCAAGTAATTAGAAACAGTGCTACGTTATTGTTTCTTGCCCAAGACAATGATCTTGTCTTTTACAAGCATGATCTTTTTATTAAAGAGGCTATATTACGTCCCATACATTTTATAAAAATGCCACCTTTAACGCTTTACAGTTAACAGGCTACTGCCAACTGCGATAGACTCCCCTTTCACACTGTTTTAATTAATGATTATTAATATTAGCTAAGATGAAACGTTGTAAATGCATTGTTTTTAAAGGTGTGTCATTTTATTAAACACTGTAAAAGTCACATTTTAACTCATTACGTAATCGATTCTGAGGTATTTTCTTTTGCTTGTTTTACAGGTTCGTAAATGACTGAAAAGTCCAAACTAGTCGCCACTTTGTAAATAAAAAAAAGTCACTTTGCTGTCTAGGCTGTTTTTATCAATTTTAAATAAATTGTTTAAAATTATATGAAGACAGTGTAATGATTTAAGAGGTTTTTGAATTCCACTCTTGTACCTCCCTAGTAGGCATTGATGTAAATAAATGAACCACGGATATGGAACAAGTGTTGGAGCTTGCTGCCCTACCATACAGTCGACGCCTGCCGATGGCTATACTGCATTAGGATAATGTGCTACCCATTCTTCCAATGTCTCGACTATCAAAAATGTCTGACAGATACACCAGCCGCTACCACAAAAGATCAAGTTCGGCAGTATGTATATATAGTGTTCGTGTTGTCTTCAGTCCAGAGACTCGTTTTGATACGGCTCTCCACCTTACTCTATCCTGAGTGAGTCTCTTCATATCCTCATAAGAACGACAACCCACATCCATTTGAAGTAGCTTACTATATTCGTCTCTTGGTCTCCCTCTGCGATTTTTATCCCACCATTTACCTCCAATGCTAAATTCACGATTCTTTGATGTCTAAGAATGTGTCCTATCAATAGATCCCTTATTTTAGTCAAGGTACGTCAAAAATTCTTTTTTTTCCCATTTCTGATCAATACCTCTGCACTAGTTACATGATCTACCCACCCAATCATCAGCATTCTTCTGTAGTACCACATTTCAAAAGCCTCTGTCTTCTTCATTTATGAACTACTTATCATCCAACTTTCACTCCCGTACAAGACCACATTCCAAGCAAAAGCCTTCAGAAACGACTTCCTTACAATTAAATTAACATCCGAAGTAAGCAAATTTCTCTCTTTCGAAACGCTTTTCTTTCGATTGCCGCCGTCCGCGGTGGCCGAGGTGACTGAGGCGCTCCAGTCACGGTCATCACGGCCACTACGGTCGGGGGTTCGAATCCCCCCTTGGGCATGGATATTTGTGCCGTCCTAGTTCGTAAGTAGTTCATAAGTAGTTTGTAAGTTTAGAGACTGATGACCCCGTAGTTAAGTCCCATAAGCTTTACAAACATTTGAACATTTTTTGAACGCTCCTTCCAAAAACTGTCCATTCTCTACAATTTGTGTCTCAGAACCAATGCTGTCTCAATGCTGAACTTTAATTCCTTTTCCAAAATTCACCTTGCTTTCATTTAAAGTTCGCTCAATGTACAAATCGAATAACACTGGAGAAATGCTACAACCCTGTCTTACTCCCCATCCTATGCATCCCTTTCATGCCCTTCAACTCTGACAACCACTGTCAGGTTTTTATACAAGTTGTAAATAACCTATCGTTCCCTATATTTTACCTCTCGGGACTGCAGAATTTGAAAGAGAGTATTCGAATAAACATTGTCAAGAGCTTTCTCCAAATCTACAAAAGTTAGAAATGTAGGTTTGCCTCTCCTTGAGCTATCTTTTAAAATAAGTCGTAAGTTGAGTATTGCCTCCCGTGTGCTAACATTGCTCCTGAGCCCAAACTCTTCCCCATGGTCGGCTTCTATCAGCTTTTCCATCCTTCTGTAAGTAGTTCACGTCTAAATTTTGCAACCATGACTTATTAAACTTATGGTTCTGTAATTTTCACACCTGTCTGCGCCTGCTTTCTTTGGAATGGGGATTATTACATTTTACTTAAATTCTGAGATATTTCGCCTGTCTCATTCATCTTAAGCATGGGCTGAAATGATTTTGTCATGGCTGGTTCACCGAGAGACTTCAGCAGCTCTGACGGAATGTCGTCTACTCCAGGGCTTTGTTCTGACTTAGGTCTTTCAGTGTTCTGCCAAATTCATCTCTCAGTATAGTATCTACTATTTCGCCTTCATCTACTCCCTCTTTCTTTCGTGCAATGTTGTCAGTAATCCAATTCTTCTGTGGAGTACCTCTATGTACTCTTTCAACATTTCAGATTTCCCTTCTTTACTCAGAACTGCTATTCCATTTCAGTTCTAAATATTTATAGAGTTTCTTTACTTTTCTCCAAATGTCTCTTTTATTTTCCTGTAGGCGATATCTATTTTTCCGCTATTTAAACATTCTTCTACTGTCTTGCATTTGCCTTTAGCCACTTCTGCTTGGCTATTTTGCACTTTCTGTCAATCTCATTTCTTAGTCGTCTGTACTCTATTTTGCCTGTTCTCCTTTCATCAATTAAATTTAGTATTTCTTGAGATATCCAAGGATTTTTGTAGGTCTTGCCTTTCTACCTATTTTATCCTCTGCTGCCTTCACTATTTCATCTCTCGAAGCTACCCATTCCCCTTCTACTGTTTGACAATCTGTCAATTTTTGCCTAAAGTTCTCTTTGAAATTATCAGCCCCTGGATATATCCTTCAGTTTAAAACCTAGTTCCGAAATCTATCTCTTACATATTATAAAATCTATCTGGTACCTTCCGGTGTCTCCTGATCTCTTCCACGTATAAAACCTTATTTAGTGATTCTTAAACCAGGTGTTTGTTATGATTAAATTATATTCAATGCAAAATTCTACCAGGCGGTTTCCTCTTTCATTCCTTTTACCCAGCCCATATTCAGCTACTATTTTTCGTCCCCTTCCCTTTCCTACTACCGAATTCCAGTGTCCCATCACAATTAAGTTTTCGTGTCCCTTAATTGTCTGAATAAATTCATTTACTTCCTCATACATTTCTTCGAGCTAGAGCTAGTTGGTATATAAACTTGTAGTATTGTGGTCGATGTTGGCTTCGTATCTGAGTACGATAATGCGATCAGTGCGCATTCCTATTTTCTTATTCATTATCAGAACTACTTCTGTAATACCTCCAACTGGTTTTGCATTTATAATCCTGTTCATCCTGCCACCGAAGTTCACTAATCCCTACCATATCTAACTTTAACCTATCCATTTCTCTTTTCAAATTTTCTAACTTACCTTCGCGATTAAGGGTTAGAGCATTGCACACTCCTACCCGTAGAATGCCAGTATTGTCTTTCCTGATGATCACATCCACCTGGGTAGTCCCCGCCCGGAGATCCGAATGGGGGACTATTTTACCTCCGAAATATTTTACCCGAGAGGATGCCATCATCATATATTCATACAGTAGAGCTGCATGTCCTCGGGAAAGGTAACGGCTGTAGTTTCCTCTTGCTTTCAGCCGTTCGCAGTAACTGTGTGGCAAAGCCACGTAGGTGATGTTACAAGGCCAGCTCAGTCAATCATCCAGACTGTTGCCCCTGTAACTACTGAAAAGGCTGCTGCCCCTCTTCAGGAACCACACGTTTGTCTGGCCGCTCCACAGATACCCCTAGGCAGTGGTTGCACCTACGGTACGGCTATCTGCATCGTTGAGGCACGCAAGCCACCCCACCTCGGCAATGTCTGTGGTTCATGGGAGTGTTTAAATGAGTAAGCATATAACCACACAGATACATTTTGCTAAAAGAGAGTGTATATATTATAGTAAATACCGGTGAATCTTGCCCTTGCAACACATCCTTTCTACTACTCTGCCCATATATATGTCTACATAGATCACAGTACATCGAGAGATTTTAGACCATTGTTGAAAGACAGAGGAAAACCATTACACATGTTTTAAAAGAAAGCATTTGAGAATCATAGCGTATAGAAACAGCTGAAAGAAAAAGGCCACTCTACCTAAAAGAGTTCTAAGAGAAAGTGTAATTTAATTTTTTTTTATACATTTGAGAGATGAAGTGCTTCGTATCCAACTATATTGTATTTTGAGACCAATTTTATCTGTAATATTAGAGTAAATCCAATCATACTAAAGTTTTCAACAAACACCACTGTAGAAGATACGCATTCCTCTACGAATCTATCTGTTAAAGTCAGTCGGCCGCGGTGGCCGAGCGCTCTGCGGCGCGCCAGTCACGTTCTGCCACTACGGTCGGGGGTTCGAATCGGCCGTCGGGCATGGATATTTGTGCCGACCTTAGTATAAGGTGGTTGATAAGTAGTTTGTAAGTTTAGGGACTGATGACCCCGTAGTTAAGTTCCATAAGCTCTACAAACATTTGAACATTTGTTAAAGTCAAGCGGATTGCCCGCCTAAAGTGGTCAAAATGGCTTACTGCCCCGTAAGGTATTCAGAGAGGCATACTACATAAATATGTCAGCCTAACAAGAATGATGTGAACTTATTAACATCCATTAGAAAAAATGTCAGTTGTGCTGATAATTTATTCCTAGAGGGGGTGGGTAAATCTTGAAGGTTTGAAGGGAAACAACGGGGGTTCCGAGTCAAATGGCCATTCTTTACACAGAATATCGACAGGCGGAGAGAAGTAGCATCACTGATCCTTCCTAAACGAAGGGTCTGTCCGCCTAATACAGCGGCAACACTCACGACACTCAGTCGTCGCGGGTTGCAGGATTGCTAGGTGAACTCTCCGAGGCACAGGCAGCTCAGAAAGCAGAACCTACTCCAGTCCGCCAGGAAGGAGGCCCTGCAGATATCCTACCGCGTGCGTACTTAAGGTCGCGCACAGCCTAGCCACGTGCCTATCACTGATAAAAACCTTGTCCTTCCTCAGAACCGTAGACCAATTTCACTCCTGTGCTTTCTAGATAAAGTACTGGAGTGTCTAATCCGTAGAGTCCTTACCACCTCCCTACAAAACAACAACATTCTCAGCCCTGAGAAGTTTGACTTCCATCCAGAACATGATTATCTGTATCGTTGAAGCACGTGAGCCCCCCTACGTTTTCATAGAGGTGGATGCAAATATTTTTGTGTGTTATTCTACCAGTAAAACTAAAGAATGAAAGTTCATATTAACATTGGTTTGCAAATGTTTAGTTACAGTGTTACTGCAAATAAAAGATTTTGCATTAAATTAAACAACCTCAATACTATGAAGCCACCGCAAAACTGCACGAGATTGCAGCAAACCACGATTTCCTTTTATTTTGGTATTGATAAATATGAAGCAATGAATTGAAATTTGTGGTGCGGCCGGGATTCCAACCCGGACCTCCGTGCTTACGAGGCAGACGTCTTAACCGTTGACCCACCACACCACTAACAGTTAACGCGCCTTGGAATAGTCTGATTTCCCTCCACGTCACAAACTTTAATTCAGCTAAAAAGCTGCTGAAGTTAACTAGTGTCAAAATACTTGCAACATTATAGGTATCTGTAGCAATAGATCCTATTCAAAAGTTTTCTGATCGTATCAGAAACTTATCTAGTACAGTTATTACTATAGACGAACTAAAAGTAAGGTATTAAATATGCTCCTCCATGCACCAGCATCAGTAAACAGTTAGATGTACTAAAAGTTGAGCTCGCTCTAGGACAAGATATTAATACGTTGCAGAAGTTTAAAAACAAAATAATTTCTGATGATGTCATAGTTCCTAAAGCTGATAAATCAAACAGTTTGGTACTTATGAACAAAAGTGATTATGTCAACAAAGTGAACCAGTTCTTTATTAATCCAGATTTTAAGCAAATACCTAAAGATCCTACTGCTAGTTTCAATGAACAAGTTAAAGCCACTATAAAATCATGTAACAGCATTATATCTGAAAACAACAGCCGAGTGCTAGTAAATATGAACCCCTTGGCTCCTAGATTATATGGTCTACCTAAGTTACATATAGGTCAGATTCTTGTAAGGCCAGTAGTGTCATCATTATCTACTCCTTGTTACTTACTAACGAGAGAGCTAGATAACATAATTAAAAAGAAAACAAGTTTTAAACAAAAATTTGGAATCAAAAATTCCATAGCTCTTGTTGACAAAATTAAAGACATACATGTCCCACCATATTCTAAACTAGTATCATCTGATGTCACCAGTTTGTTTGCAAATATTCCCACTGATGAAAGTATAGGCAGCCTTACTGATCTTTTGCATAAATTTAAAGTATACCCTGTTGAATCATATGACATAATCACTGCTACAGAAACATGCGTAAAGCAAAATTACTTCTAGTTTGAAAATAAGTAGTACAATCAGTCTGATGACCTAGCTAGCGGAGCGGCCGAGCGCATTGAGGCGTTATGCTCCGATGCGCGAGGTCGTTCCCCATCGAGGGTTCGAATCCCTCCTCGGGTATGGATGTTTGTGCTGTCTTCAGTATAAGTTACTTTATAAGTAGTTTGTATGTTTAGGCACGGATGTACATGCAGTTACGTCCCATAAGCTTAACAAACATTTGAGCATTTTGATGCTCTAGCTATGGGTTCTCCACTTAGTCCCATTCTATCTGAGATCTTCATGGATCAATTTGAGCAAATTTTCTTACAGAAGGAACCACTGAGGTGCAAAATTGGATACTTGTTTATGTATGTGGATGATGTGCTGTGTTTATGGACTGATATCACCAGACAATTGGATACCTTTAACAACATTTAAATTCCCAACACAAGAAAATTAAGTTCAGTATTCAACTAGGAGGATCTTCTATAAACTTTTTAGATCTTACTATTGATATCAGCACAAAGAAACACTTATTCAGTACTTTCAGAAAATCCACAGTAACAGATACAATTATCCCTGCCATAAACATCGAGCTTTCCACTCCATGGTCCATCGCCTCATATCTGTTCCATTATCTAATACTGCATTTCAAATGGAATTACAAACAATCATACATATAGCACCCAGTAATGGCTATAACCCTTCCCTGATTGACAGTATACTGAATAACATGAAAATGAGAAAAATATCAACACTTTTGTATGCTGGCCAGAAAGAACAAGTCAGTAGTCAGAAATACTGCTGTGTGTCATCCCATATTTACGCAAAATTTCAGATGACATTGGTAAAAAGTTAAAAATCTCGAAATTATAGGCCTGCATTTTACAATACAAACAACATTTCAAAGTATTTATCCAATAGAAAGGAGAAAATTCAACCCGTCTCACAGAGTGGTGTGTATAAGATCATGTGCAAACATTGTGGCAAAGTGTCTGTTGGTCAGTCTGGCAGGGCTGTAGCTATTAGATTGTCAGAACACGAGAGAAGCCGGAGGTTAAAAAAGACAGATTCAACCTTTACTGAACATCTGCTCAGAGAAAACCATATTATGATGTACACTGTGAAATCCTGCATTCCCTGAAGAAAATAAAAAATATGACACTACCTGAAATATTGGAAATCAATAAACATTTGGCTTAGGATGACAGTTTAGTATCGAACAATCAAATCCAGTTCCCATTTACACCTCTACTGAAATAAGTTTTATTTTCCAAGTTTCCCTTTCAACAAAAATAATCACGTCAGTTTTGATCCTTTACGTATATTTATTATATTTTTATATAAATGTCAATAACTCTCATAAATATCTACTTGTAATGTACTTTCCTGTGAACTCGTCGATTTTCTGTGATAACATCTTTGTAAATCGAAGCATGTTTGTAACATCTTTGAAAACATGTGTACTACAGTCAGTTGTCACCTGATGATGGCCTAAGAAGCCGAAAGCCGGTTTGTGACGAATAAATAATTTTTGTAGAACAACAGGAAGTTGTTCCTTTTTAATATTATAATCATCTTCTGTGAAGCACCGACGGAAAATTCGATTAATGTGAGTTTTATTTTGATTCAGAACTAGTGTTGCTATTATATTTCGTGTAATGAATTAATTGCATTGTCGGGGCAGTATTTCTCTTCAGTTTTATATTTGACTCTTGTATATATTGTTTTCCGTTCGAGCTCACGACCAGATATTCACGTTTAAGGCGCTACGCTGCGGAACGCGCGGTTTCTCGCCGTCGGAGGTTCGAGTCCTGCCTGGGGCAGGGGTGTGTGCTTGTTGTCCTTAGGTTAGTTGACCTTAGTTTAAGTAGTTTGTAAGCTATGGACTGATGACCACGCAGTTTGGTCTGATAGATTTACATATATTTGAACATTTTTTGTGTGGAAAATCGTGCTTATACGCCTCGACTCTATTGTTATTAATCTTTGTCTACAACAGCGTAATTTATTTATTAAATGGAATGTGGGAGAAACACTAAACAGTACTTATGAATCAAAATAAAACTTAAGTGTACGACTAATACATATCGTGTCTTTTATGCTGTTTCGTTGCAGGTGTGCGTTTAATTACATATCTCGAATATTTTGTAAATAGTATTCAGATTTTCGGAACAGGTGATGCTCGTTATATGTGAGTTAATTTCTACGAAAGCGACGAGTAGAAATGATAAGAAATGTCAGACTGTTAAATTCTTTGTAAGCGTGTAATCCTGACAACTGGGTAGACTGTCACACATATACCGGGTGATCAAAAAGTCAGTATAAATTTGAAAACTTAATAAATCACGGAATAATGTAGATAGAGAGGTAAAAATTTACACAAAAAGTTCAAAAAAGTCCGACAGATGACGCTTCATATAATCAGAAAAACAATAATTAGCATACCAAATTAAGACAAAGCAAAGATGATGGTCTTCACAGGAAATGCTTAATATGTTCACCATCGTTCCTCAACAATAGCTACAGTCGAGGAATAATGTTTTGAACAGCACTGTAAAGCATGTCAGGAGTTATGGTGAGGCATTGGCGTAGGATGTTGTCTTTCAGCATCCCTAGAGATGTCGGTCGATCACGATACACTTGCGACTTCAGGTAACCCCAAAGCCAATAATTGCACGGACTGAGGTCTGGGGACCTGGGAGGCCAAGCATGACGAAAGTGGCGGCTGAGCACACGATCATCACCAAACGACGCGCGCAAGAGATCTTTCACGCGTCTATCAATTTTTTTATTTTATTTTATTTATTTTTTTTCTAATAAAACCCCATGTCATTGCAAGCATGTGTGTAAATTTTTACCTCTCTATCTGCATTATCCCATGATTTATTAAGTTTTCAAATTTATACTGACTTTTTGATCACCAATATGCGTCGAGCGTCACGACTTCATAACACACAGCACTACCTCCAGATTATCTTTGAGCGCACGTAGAATTGTAGCGTGCCTGAACATTCTATTTTCTTCTCACCATTTTGGATTTCCTGCCATGTAGTAATTTGACAAAGGACATTTCCATCAGTTTGTACGTAACAAAGAACTGCTTACTTACTTGTTGTTTTGAACTTTATGCCAATATACAACGTAACAAGCTGGTTTGGAAACGAATCGAAACTAACTGCCTTTTCCTCTTCTTGTAATACTTGATGGCTGCCATATTTGAATCAGGCAAGGTAGTTGTAGGTAGATGTAGGTAGATCTCTACATACATACTCCGCAATTCACCGTAAGGTGCGTGGCGGAGGGTACACTGTACCACTACTAGGCATTTCTTTTCCTATTCCACTCCCAAATTGAACGAGGGAAAAAAGAATGCCTATATGCCTCCGTACGAGCTCTAATTTCTCTTATCTTGTCTTTGTGATCTTTAAGCGAAATGTAAGTAGGCGGCAGCAAGATCGTACTACACTCAGCTTCAATAGCCACAGATGTCAGTGATAGAGAGGCATCGATCCCTGCACTCCCTGGATGCTGAACTTCAGTTGTCGCAGCGTGCCATCAAGAGCACGTGCCACTACAGCTCTTAACAATACAACATTTTGTTTCACAACGAATACTAAACACAACACATAGCTTATACGAACAGTGTTGTTTTGTTCTAATTTTGTGATATACTCTTGAAAAAAACATGAATTCGTCGACTCTAACAGGGAGAACATTCTTGAGGATGTGACAGGCAGAGCCGCACGCACGTGAGTAAGTCATCAGAGCGTGAACAATTTCGACTCAGTACTGTGTATACCCCCTATTGCAACAACGTGAGCTACAATTCTCCCATGGAGACGATGTAGCGGTGCCGAATGTTGTCTTGTGGATTGACGTGCCACGCAGTTTCAACCCGGTGCCTCAGTTGGGCCAGATTTCGTGCCGCTCTTGCAGACCGGCTCAACGCGACGTTTCATGCGGTTCCAAACACGCTCAGTGGGGGACAGACCTGGGGAGAGTGCTCGGCGGGATAGTTTACGTGTCCTTGAAGAGCACGTTGGGTGGTAGGGGATACATGTGGACGTGCATTGACCTGTTGGACAAGCATTCCACCTTGTTGGTGTATGAGTGATAGCAAGTAGGTTTGAATGACGGTTGCAGTGACCGTATGCTGTCCAATGTTCTCTAGACGATCACAAGAGGAGAAAAGCCAGTGCACGATATAACTCCTCACACAGTGATGCACAATCATGCGTGCCGTTATGGTGCCTTCCGCTAACGCCCCAACAACATTCAGCCCACTTCCAATGCTGTCATGGTAGGCGCTTATGAAGGGACGAATGGAGACGTGTCGTCTTCAGTGATGAGAGTCGCTTCTGCCTCGGTGCCAATGACGGTCGTACGCGTGTGTATCGTAGTTCATGGGAGCGCGAAAATCTGGAGTGTATACCACAGAGGTACATAGGCCCGACACCTGCCATCATGGTGTGGGGAGCCATATCATACACTGCCGTTCTCCTCTGGTGATTGTCGTCGGAAAATTGAACATTGCACACTACACTGAAACCATCATTCAACCCGTCTTCCCACCATTCAATGCGCTAGCACTTGCAACTCTCGCACTTTACAACGACACCACGTTTGTAGATAGACTACACGTCACATTCGAAATGAACACGAGACATCCTGCATGAACTGCCGCAGTCTGCAGTGTTGCCAGATTCTGCAGATAGCGCATCATCGAGGCCAATTATATATTTTTGACGACTTTACAGCGTTCAATGAAATTAAATAAATTACAATTTGCGATATTATAGCTTCACTGTACTAGGCTGTGGTAATAGGAAAGAGACAGCGTGGCGAATGGAGATTTGGGTGTGGCGGGAGACGTGCAGGGAAGAGTCCTCTGCAGTCAGGCTGGTCACTGTGTCCTCGGTGGCGGAGTGGTCAACGCGTCTGCCTAGTAAGCTGTATATCCCGACTTCGAATCCCGACCGGGCACAAATTTTCATTTGTCACACTTTGGTGTTCCATCTAAACCTAGTACAGTGAAGCCATAACTCATCGCAAATTGCGATTTATTTAATTTTTGTCCCATGTCGCGATCGGCGCGGACTTAGGCTCAGCGGCGGCCGTCCGCCGTCCATGTTTTTCTGTCAGAAAGTGTAGAGGTGCCTTCTCTGGCGATGAAAATGCTGCATATATAAAAATAGTTCCCATTTAGTCACCGAACAAATTCTCATTCTGTTGCTTATAGTCATACGTGGTCACAAAAAAAAAGAAAAAAAATAATAAAATAAAATAAAAACTCTTGCCGCGTAATGAAATACCAACAGTCTCATTCATTTGAATGCAACAACTATAGAAAGCACTGAGGTCGAATCTAAGAAATGAAGCCAACATCAATAAAAACCAATTACTGCCAAAAACATCATAATAAAATAACTGTTTCCACTTTTATGAAATCTGCGGCACTACATTCAGTGTGGATAATCTTCAGAGCCAATCATGGATAGCTGCTAACAATATAATGGAAGGGCCAAAGTAAAGAAAAAATTGATAGTGACTGATAGGAAGAAAGGGAAGCAGTAATTGCTTAATTATAATTATTATTTGTAACTGATGTTGTAACAATCGCCATTGCAAAGAAAAGAAATAAGAGAATGGAATTCTGGAATTTTCACAATTGACATTCCATAAAGATGTCATTTTGGTAATAGTTTGGTACAACAAAAACTTTGTCTCAATCACAATACAAATGTTGATATCTCTTGTCTTCAGCACACCATACCAGATCCGCTGATTTACACCCACCAACTACTGTCTGACTGTACAGATCCGCCTTCGAGTAGCAACTATAGTCGGCATCACGTACGAAGGCGGCCCAGTTGCCAGCCGTTCTGCGCAGCCCCAGGGCTGCGACGCCATCTAATATATAAAGCAGAGTGTCCGTATGTTTGTACGTGTTGCATACAAATGTACAGTTTTGTTCCAATCTTTATGAAATTTTGTACAAGTGAGCTTCAATCAGTGCGGACGGTTGCCGTAAGTGTAAGAATCACATACGATACATAGTTGACGAGATATGACGTCATAAACAATGAGATGCGCGAAAAACTGCTGCATTTTGCGAAAATGCTGCTCATTTTCTCCTAAACCATTGGACCGATTTCTACCAAATTTGGTACACATATTTCTTACCGTGAGGTAACAATTGCTGCATGGTTAAGAATCACATACGGCACGTGGTTCGAAAGATATTAGGTCATAACCATATAATGCAGCGAGACTTTATAATACACTGTATGAGAATGACAGTACTTAGCGAGATGCAACAACTTTAAACATAATTTCAAATCTTTATTAAACTTTTTCTCGCTGGAAACCACAGTAAAATGATGAAAGGAAAAAAGTTCCTCGCTTACTACTTTTCCGCTGTTTATGGAGTAAAACTACTGCTCTCGGTATGACGTTACAATTTATAATTTGTACACTACAAATTGTAGCCACAGGAAATTTTACAGACAGTACACACAAATATAGTTGAATGTACCTTCTAAATTGTATCACAGTATGACACGTAGTTCATGAGGTATGAGCACATAAACAGTAAGGTACCGCTGTTCACGGATTAAAACTATGGCTTTCGGTATGACGTTACAATTTATAATTTCTACTAAAACTATGGCTTTCAGTATGACGTTACAATTTATAATTTCTACACTACAAATCGTACCCGCAGGAAATTTTACAGACAATATACACGCATATAGTTGAGTGTAGCTTCTATATTGTATCACAATACGACCCGTAGTTCATGATATATATATATATATATATATATATATATATATATATATATATAGGGTGTTTCACCAAGTGTGTTTGCCTCTGTAACTTATAAATTAATAAGTGACGAGAAAATTTAATGCGATAGGTCAACATAAGAAATGTTACACTTTCTGCGGAGCTATGAACATAGTTTATTGAATCATTTTCCAAAGAGTTACAGCACAAAGATATATTTTTCTATCTTGCATTGGATTCGTTGAAACCAGCTGCGTCCAAATAAATTTAAACTACATTCCTATCACTGTTAGTTTGGGAGCTACAAACCTTCAAAGTTTAGGGGGTGGAGGCTACAACAGCGTATCTGACTGCCTTTTGGTCATGAGACAGTGGGCCGTGCCCCAGGGGATAGCCACTCGGCCAGTCAGCTACGCTATCGCAGTCTCCGCCCCCATGAAACACCCTATATATATATATATATATATATATATATATATATATATATATATATATATATATGAAGGATGGCAGCCAGTCTGCTGGAACTAATAAAGAAGTGAAACTTTTTCATCCACGTTATCTTGGCAACTAACATAGTAAACAATGTCTTCCAACTGACTTGCCTCATTCAATACTTCATTTCTGTATAAATCGCAATTGTGAAGATTACCTTTTAGCGTGTATGCATCACATTTACTGTGTGAATCAGTAAGTGACAGAATGAGTGAATAATCCAGTTCAGCATCACTGCATAAAGTTTACTTGCATGCCTAGGCACATGCAACAGATTTCTTATGCATTTAGAGTTACGTACAAGGAGGTTAGAATACAGGGAGACGCCCTTACGCTGAAAAAATGAATCCTGCCTCCGCCATATTGCTAAATATCAGAGAAGTGTCCGTATCGCAGAGCTGATGTTTTATGTCACTTAAAACAAAAATAACATGTCCGACGGTTTTTGCCGTGATGTACAACGTGTTAAAAAAAGTGAAAATTAGCGTTAAAATTATTTTGGAGTATCTTACGATGAGTATTTATTAGTATTTAATCAAGAAAGAATATTGCTGAAAGTACACACTTTAAACTGACTGTTAATTCAAGGCATTAACAGTAAGACGATCGAATAAGGCTTAGTTTTAACGGAGAAATAGCATTCAACGCTTCAGCTGATGCATGTGCTCAGCATAGATAACGCTATCTCCCTTTATTTTAAACCCCTTGGTTAAGTACAGGATTGAAAATCTTACCAAATGTTACCAGCTGTAACAGCGCTTACCCATTTTAAAGGTGTTTGCGGCCGTAATGATTTCTCTAAAACACACTCTTTGTGTTTCTAATAACATTTTCTATTTTGGGGTATTCGTTCAATACAATGCAAACCTTAGTTAACTATAACAGAAAATTCAGGATATTGACTGATTTAGGGTGCACAATAATTAATTTAATGGAACCATGTCTTAATTATTAAAGTTTTCATATTATCTTCAAAGACTGGACATACATACTTTATTTACAAACACGTCAGTTTTGGTACATTCTTTATATTTTGGGATTGCCATCATACATTCGTAAACTTCTGCAGTATTGTAACTTGCAACACGAAAGATCGTGAACACTTCCTCATTCTGTTGTCGTAATTAGCGCTGCTATTTCACTGGAATGGTAGGCCAATCCCTGCGACCGTTGGCTGATCATCCACATCAAGGGAATAAGAATATCTGCAGAAAACGAAAAAAAGAAAAACTGAGGCATTCTTATAAACTTCTAAAAAACTAACGAGGAGAGATAAAACAATATTGGCTGAAACATGGAATTAAAATTCGTACCTCATGCAATGGGTTTGAATCCTCGACCTGGTACAAATTTTAATTCTGTGCTAGAGGCTATATTCATTAGCATTGATAAAATTGAGACTAGATCCGTCAAGAAACATAAGATTATTTTTTTCAAAAATATAAACTAATATCACTAGTAATAAATATATTTACCATTATGTAAAGTGTAACAAATATTGGACCTTCTATTATTTTACAATAAGGTCTTTTTATAATAAAGTATTTTTTTCTGATATTTCCTGTCCAGACAGACAGATTTTTTTCTAAATATAAATTACTGCTTTTGTTTGGCAATCTAGTTACTTTCTAACCATTAAGAATTACTAGCATCCTTACATACAACAGTTAATAAAACTATTTGTTTAGATGCCAGAAACCGGACATTAAAATTGAAATCATGACGTAGGTATTATGATATTGACAGTCAGCGAATACTGAATTAAATCAGTGGGAAAAGCTGAACATTTGTAACAGGCCAGAATTCGGTGTCTCCTGTTTACAGTTAGATGCACAGTCCACTAAACCACCCGGACACAGTGGTCCCGACACGTACCACGCCACCCGTCAGTCATAAACACTCAATTGATCTAGTGGTGCCCCTTGAAAATTTGATTGGAGGCGTTGTGAGCACTGTGTCTGGGTACCGTAGAGGAAAAGAGCAACTACATAGTAAACATAAGGCCAACATTCGCAACCCAGATTGGCACAAATTTTCCATCCTTTCACAATGATTTAATTCAACATTTTAAACTAAGTTCGTAAATTTTTTTGTGCGTTGGTTCACAAAGGCTGCAGAATCAAACATGGTGTCTGTACAAAACTGTAAACATCAACCAACCGACGAAATTAAAAATTCCCAGCCACCTACGTAATGTACTATAGGACTTGAATGAAACTTTCACTCTGCAGCGGAGTGAAAACTTCCTGGCAGATTAAAATTGTGTGATGGAACCGCGACTCGAACCTGGGACCTTTGCCTTACGCGGGCAAGCGCATTACCGACTGTGCTATCCCGACACGACTCACGATGCCGCCTCACAACTTTACTTCTGCCAGTACCTCGCCTCCTACTTTCCAAACTCCCATTGTGTCGGGATAGCTCAGTCGGTAGAGCGCTTGCCCGCGAAAGGCAAAGAACCCAGCTTCGAGTCCCGTTCCGGCACACAATTTTAATCTAAGTTTCACTATAGAACCTTCTCCCCCCCGCCTCCCCCCAGGGGTCTCACGGTTCTTACGCGAGCACGTGCGTGGCGAGCACGTTGTCCCGAGCTAATTCTTCCTTATTTAGTCCCAGGACTGCATTTCCTTTCCCCCTCCCCTCCTTTCCTATCCTCTCAACTTCCCCTTCCCACCGGGGAACTGATAACGTTAGCGGTTTAGTCCCCCTATCCCAACCAAACCACCCCAAACCCCCTACGGAACATTCTACAATGTAATGCTCTCGAAGTAAGTGCTTAAAACACGAAGTGTATATAAGAAAAGCAAAACAGTACTTGTGTCATTGTATTTCCGATAGCGATAGTTCAGAAATCATTATACAAATACGCTAACAAGATACTGACGTTACAGATTTTTCAAAAATGTTCAAATGTTTATAAATCAATCGGACCAAACTGCGTGGTCATCAGTCCGTAGCTTACAAATTACTTTAACCAAGGTAAACTAACCTACGGACAACATACACACCCATGCCCCAGGGAGGACTCGTACCTCCGACGGCGAGCAACCGGGCGCTCCGCAGCGAGGCGCCTTACACCGTTCGGCTACTCCACCGCGGCTACAGATTTTCAATATCAGTCATACAAGAAGGCCAATGAAAAGTACATAATTCGAAAGGTGGTTTGTCATAGATGTTGCGGATATAAAACTTATGTAAGCACATAGGCGTTAAGTGTGGTAAAACGAAAGAAAATTTAGGATGATACTCCAAATTCTCCATATATTTTGCCACTATATTATCTACATGGGATACTCTGCAAATCACATTTAAGTGCCTGACAGAGGGGTCATCGAACCACCGTTATACTATTTACCTCCCATTCCATTCTCGAATAGCGTGCGGGAAGAAAGAACACCTGAATCTCTTCGTTTTAGCTCTGATTTCTCGTATTTTATTCTGATGATCATTTCTACCTACGTAAGTGGAAGTCAACAATATATTTTCGCATTCGGAGGAGAATGTTGGCGATCAGAGTTTTGTAAGCAACCCCCGCCGCAGCGATAAGCGCCGTTGTTGTAATGATTCCCATCCCAGATGCTGTATCATTTCCGTAACGCTGTCTCCCCTGTATCGTGACAATACGAAACGAGCTGCCCTTCTTTGGACTCTTTCGATGTCCTCCGTCAAACCCACCTGATACGGATCCCACACTGGGCAGCAATACTCCAAAACAGGACGGACAAGCATAGTGAATGCAGTCTCTTTAGTTGTTCTGTTGCATCTTTTAAGGGTTCTGCCAATAAAACGCAGTCTCTGGTTCGCCTTTCCCACGATATTACATACGTGTCCTTTCCAGTTAAGTCTGAAGTAATAGTAATTCCTGGGTATTTTGTGGAGTTTACGGACTTCACTTTTGATTCATTTATCTTGTAAACAAAGCGTAACGGATTTATTTTCGTACTCATGTGGACGACTTCACACTTCTTATTATTTAGAGTCAATTGCCAATTTTTACACCATAGTGATATCTTATTCAAATCGTTTTGATCTTCAGGTAATTTTAGTAGACGGTAAATGACGGCGTCATATGCAACAACCTAAGAGAGCTACTTAGATTTTCTCCCAAATCGTTTATGTAAATAAGGAACAGCAGAGGACCAATAACACTACCCTGTGCAACGCCCGATATCACCCCCGGTTTAGTTGATGCTTTACCATCGATTACTACAAACTGTGTCCTATCTGACAGAAAATCCCGTATCGAGTCGCATTGTAGGTGAGGTATGGGTATATGTAAAAGTAGCTGAGTCAGTTAATGCATGGATTACCAATCGTAAGGTTCGGGGTTCGATTACCACTGCCCCTCATTTGTTTTTAATTCTTCGCAATGTTCAATACGTAACGCAGTGTTAATATATTCAGATTCATTACAATAATTTCAATTAACGTATTTAAAGAGCAATTGTTTTAAATAATACATTTCGAGTGTCTCCATTGATTATCCATAAGAACATAGTTTTATTGAAAAATGGAAATCCAACAAAGATTTTGTAATAGTGAAGTTAGTGTTGGAAGAATCGCAAGTACAAATTTGAATGAAGACTTAATCCTCGAACGGACGTGTTGGGGTACTGAGTACCCCAAAGGCCATGGGGGAATTTCGTAGTGCTGCAGCATAGCAATGTTACTGCAAAACATAAATATTTACCTGGTTCGTAAGGGACTGTAATTTACGATAGGAGGTGGTGTATTGAGAACTCCACGCGCTTTTTCGTAAAGGAAAAATAATTAAAAATGTAAACAATCGACGCGCGCGCTCAAGCATAAAAAAGACATCATCAGTGCTCTCCATTATGCTTTTTTCAATTTATAAAGACAAAGGAATGATCAGTGATAATCCTGCGCATATGTGCCCTGTACCAATAGTTATGTGTGAAACTATTTCAGAGCAGGTTATTAAAATTATGAATGAAAATTTCATAGTCAGTGATGACGATTTAATACAATACACCCAACCTGGCGAAAAAAGTCTTTATTAGGCGGTATGTGGATTTTTTTTTTTTCATTTTCATGACTTTTCAAACACAACATTTCGACCACAGGCAATATATAATACTAGTATGTTTATATATGCTCGGAAACAAGTTGCTATTGTTTCTTCCTGATCGTCGCACCTGCAGTGAAGTAAAAGTCTTTAATGGACATTCTGATGAAAGGTCCATGATCTCTGCTGTAACAATAATGTTTAATGCGACAGCTATATCAGCACTTTTCCATTCTGAAAGGCATCTATGATGTTCTGACGTTCATATGATGTTCTGACGTTTATACATAACATGTAGCGTTACTGTAATGCAATATTTCATGAATAAGGAATTTTCCAGTTCTATGTGTTTTTCGCTCCCGAGGTTTCTGCAGCTAGACGTACAACAAGCAAAAAACACATAGCATCGGGAAATGCACGAATAATTCATTAAATGTTGTATTACAGTAACGCAAGATGTTATATATGTATGTCAGAACAGAACAGTATCCCCGACTTCCACACTCCTCAAACACCATTCTCATGACCGCGGTCGTCAATTACCTTCCCCTTCTGTTCCCATTATTTTTTTTCTTCCCTTGTCTCCGACCTGAAGAAGGAACTCTGTTCCGAAAGATTGTTCTTTTTCGTCCTTTTCTTGTATGACTATCGGTGGTACAGCACAAAGGTAAGTACTGGCCAGTCAATCTATCTCTTTCGAAAAAGAATTTATCATCTCTGTGGAGAATTTCCATCATATATATATCACCGGTATCAATGTACGGCTGGCGCCCATGAATGTACATATTTGGAAAGATTCTAAAACGAAAGCAAATGTGTTTTTTAAGACAAACTTATGTTTTTTTTTTTAAATGGACACCCTATATTTTTTCATCAGCAATCCATAACATGACAAATCACATAAATAATGACGTCGATTGCATCGCAATATTCGAATTACATCCCGAGATATTGCAACGCGAAGCTGACGCTTGAAACGCAAAACGCGCGGCTAGCGCACGTCCTGAGCAGCATGGGGTTCTCGCCTGAGTCTCAGACGTGCGCTAGCCGCGCGTTTTGCGTTTCAAGCGTCAGCTTCGCGTCGCAATACCTCGGGATGTAATTGGAATATTGCGATGTAATCAACACCATTGTTTATGTGATTTGTCATGCTATGGATTGCTGAAGAAAAAATATAGGGTGTCCATTTAGAAAAAACATAAGTTTGTGTTAAATAACACATTTGCTTTCGTTTTAGAATGTTTCCAAATATTTACTTTCATGGGCCCCAGCCGTACATTGATACCGGTGAACATCGTTTTCCAATAGCTGTTATTGTTCCAGATATATTTTGGGTAGACAAGATAGCTGGGACACACTGTATCACCGCAAATATTGCGGAAACGAAAAATGCGATTATTGTGCGGTTTTCACAGAATGGATTGGTAGTCAAGGACTCGTATAGTTAGCCAGATTGTTAAACAGATTGTAAAAATACCTAGAAAGTGTATTTTTCATGCAGACATACAATTTTTCAAATGGAACTATGGTTGTTTCTATAATGGACTGGAATTTTTGACACCAGCTGTATACAAGGAATTTTGAATGACATTTTTATCACGTATGCTTTGGCAGCTACAACCATTCAAAGTTTTGGGGGCGGAGTCTACGACAGCGTAGCTGACTGGCTGGTGGTCATGAGACAGTTGGCCGTACCCCAGGGACTAGCCACTCGGCCAGTCAGCTACGCTATCGCAGCCTTCGCTCCCCAGACTTTGAACGGTTGTAGCTGCCGAACTAGGCGTGATAGAAATGTCATTTAAAATTCTTTGTACACAACTGGTGTCAAAAGTTCCAGTGCGTTATAGAAACAACGATTGTTCCATTTTAAAAAACTGTATGCATAAAAATGCACTTTATAAGTAATATTACAATCTGTTTGTTGGCTAAAAATACTAGCCCGTGACTACCAATCCAGTCTGTGAAAATCGCACATCAATCCAACTTTCAGTTTCCGCAATATTTGCGGTGCAAGTATTCGGTGATTCACCCTGTTGTTTCTGCTTCTAAATATAAATTTTATAGGTTTTTTAAAATGTTTTCCTAATCATCTTTTTTTGTATAACTTGGCACCCCCTATTGCAGAATTGATGGCAGAATTGAAAATCCGTAGTCACTTTTTTTTAATTCTATCATGGTTCGAAATCCAAATTTTCGCATTTCTAGCATTAAAATAGTCTTAGTTACACAATTAAAATATTTTTCCTTATTTCACCCCCTTAATGGTTGAATTTCCAAAAATAACGAAACACGTGTTTTTAAATTCCAATCAGAAATCTAAATCCGAAGTTTTGTATTTCTTCCTTCAAGATCGCCTGAATAGCAACGTATTTTTAAAATAGGACGCACAAGTGTAGTGTAGGCAGTTTCTTTATTAGAACTGTTGCATCTTCTAAGTGTTCTGCCAATGAAACGTAGTCTTTGGTTCGCCTTCCCTACCATATTTTCTATGTATTCACAGAATATATGACATCAACTGCGAATGGGCAAAGCTGAAAATGTGTACCCAACCGGGATTCGAACCCGCGTCTCCCTCTTTCTCGGCAGTTGCGCTGACCCCTACACCACTGGGGACACATGTAGTGGTCAGCGTATCTGCCTAGAAAACGCGAGACCCGGGTTCGAAGCTCGGCTGGATACGCATTTTCAGATTTACCCATTTGCAGCTGAAGTCATATATTCTGTGAATATCAAAGAATAACAACTGCAGGAGCAGAAGTACGTCTGTTTTATCGGAACAGGCGCCACATGTATATATATTTTCTGTGTGTTCTTTCGAATTTACTTTGTTCGTAACTATTACTCCTAGGTATTAAGTAGAATTGACGGCTTGTCGGTTTGACTGATTTATCGTGTAGCTGGAATTTAACGAATTTCTTTTATTGGTGATATGGATAACTTCACACTCATTATTATTAAGGGTTAATTGCCAATTTCTACACCATGCTGATATCTTATCTAAATTATTTTGCAGTTGCTTTTGATCTTCTGGTGACTCTGCGAACCGATAAATGACAGCTTCATCCACGAACAGTCTGATTGCTATTCATATTGTCTCCTAAATCATTTACAAAAATAAGGAACAGTGTTAAATATCAATTTTTGCAGATTGCCTAGAATTCCTTATTATGACACTTTTACAGTAAATCCAACTTACTGACCTCTTTGTCCGTTTCGTAGCTGCATTTAGTCAACTGATAAGCCATTTCGCAGTCATCATCAACTCCATCTGTAATGAAAAGAACCAAATGAAACAGTTATTCTGTATGTATATCTCTTTACATGTAACGTTAAAAATCCTTGTGTTTGTGGGATTGTGTATTTCTGTGTATGCATGGCTTACAAGTCTACAGCTTTCTACATCTACATCTACATCTTCACCTACATCTACGTACATACTCGGCAATTCACCGTAAGGTGCGTGGTGGAGGGTACACTGTACCACTACTAGGCATTTCCTTTCCTATTCCACTCCCAAATAGAACGAGGAAAAAAAGAATGCCTATATGCCTACGTACGAGCCCTAATTTCTCTTAGCTTGTCTTTGTGATCTTTACGCGAAATGTAAGTAGGCGGCAGCAAGATCGTACTACACTCAGCTGCAAATTGCGGCCCTCTAAATTTCCTCAACACAAATTCACGAAAAGAACGTCGTCTTTCCTCCAGCGATCCCCAACTGAGTTGCCGGAGCATTTCCGTGACACTCGCGCATTGGTCGAACCTACCAGTAACAAACCTAGCTGCTCGCCTCTGAACTGCCTCTATGTCTTCCTTTAAACTGATCTGATGCGGGTCCCAAACACTTGAGCAATACTCAAGACGTGGTAGTACAAGCGTTTTATACACGGTCTCCTTTACAGGTGAAGCACATCTTCCCAAAATTCTCCCAATAAACCGAAGTCGGCTGTCGGCATTGGTCGAACCTACCAGTAACAAACCTAGCTGCTCGCCTCTGAACTGCCTCTATGTCTTCCTTTAAACTGATCTGATGCGGGTCCCAAACACTTGAGCAATACTCAAGACGTGGTAGTACAAGCGTTTTATACACGGTCTCCTTTACAGGTGAAGCACATATTCCCAAAATTCTCCCAATAAACCGAAGTCGGCTGTCCGTCTTACTCACAACTGTCCTTACATGCTCGTTCCATTTCATATCGCTCTGCAATGTTACGCCCAGATATTTGAACGACGGTACAGCATCAAGAAGCTCACTACTAATGCTGTATTCGAACATTATGGCATTGCTTTTTCTACTCATGCGCATCACCTTACATTTTTCTACATTGAGAGCTAGCTGCCATTCTTCGCACCAATTAGAAATTTTGTCTAAGTCATCCTGTATGCTATTACAGTCAGTTAAAGACGACACCACAGCATCATCAGCAAACAGCCGCAAATTACAACTTACTCTGTCCATCAGTCCATTTACGAGGGTAAGTCAATTATTATCCGCAAAGTAGTTATAAAATTTATTGTAATAAAATACGAAACTTACAGAAACATCATTTTCGAAATAGTCTCCTTGCTTTTCAATGCACTTTGTCCATCGCTCTACAAGCTTCCTTACGCCCTCATAAAAGAAGGTTTTCAGTTGAACTGCGAGCCAGGAATGCACCGCTTCCTTCGCTGCTTCGTCCGACTCTAATCGACGGCCCCTTAATGCCTGTTTGAGTGGACCAAACAAGTGATAGTCAGAAGGGGTAGGATCGGGATTATATGGAGGATGATCCAGTAGTTTGAGTTTCTGGAGCGTTTCAGCAGTGTGGACAACAGTATGCGGACGGGCATTGTCGTGCAACAACACAACACCTTCTGACAGCAATCCTCGGCGTTTGCTGCGAATTGCAGGCTTCAGCCTGTCAGTAAGCGTCTCACTGTAACGTACACTGTTTATTGTTGTGCCCCTTTCACCATAATGTTCCAGTAGAGGACCTCGTGCATCCCAAAAAACCGTAAGCATCAGTTTTCCTGCGGACGGTTGGGTCTTGAACTTTTTCTTGCACGGCGAATTTGGATGTTTCCATTCCATACTGTGCCGTTTACTCTCCGGCTCGTAATGATGGATCCATGTTTCGTCACCAGTAATGATTCTGTCTAAGAAGTTGTCCCCTTCGTTACCATAGCGATCCAAACGTTTTTTGCAGATGTCGAGGAGCGTTTGCTTACGCAACTGTGTGAGTTGTTTACGGGCCCATCTTGCACAAACTTTACGAAACCCACGTCAGTTGTGAATAATTTCGTAGGCAGAACCATGACTAATTTGAAGACGATGAGCCACTTCATCAATAGTTAATCGTCTGTCTAAGAGAATCATTTCACGTGATCGCTTAATGGTTTCTTCATTTGTGACGGTAAACGGTCGTCCGGCTCATTCATCGAGCATTAACACTAGTGCGACCATTTCGGAATTTTACCAATCCATTCGTACGCACTTCGTTATGGCAAAACACTGCTCCCGTACTGTACTGAAAGTCTTCTATGAATTTCGGCCCCTGATACACCTTCCGCCCATTAAAAAGGTATCACTGAACGTTGCTCTTCTTTGGTGCAAATAGACAGCGGAGCAGCCATGATTAACAGCACGGCAGCGACAATGAAACTAACGTAGCAGCTTGAAAATTGCAAAGATATAACAAAAATATAACTAAATTGCGGATAATAATTGACTTACCCTCGTATATTGACGGAAAATAATAGCGGTCCTATCACAATAATTAAATTTACTATGAGAAATGCAGGGTACCAAATTACATAGTTTCATGACAACACAGATACTGTTCAAATGTTCAAATGTTTGTAAATCTATCGGACCAAACAGCGTGGTCATCAGTCCGTAGCTAACAAACTACTTAAACTAAGGTAAACTAACCTAAGGACAACACACACACCCATGCCGCAGGGAGGACTCGAACCTCCACGGCGAGCAACCGCGCGCTCCGCAGCGAGACGCTTTAGACCGCTCGGCTACTCCACAGATACTGCGAAGAACCTCACCACACAGGAATTTTGTCTACACCAGCGAAGCAGGTGATGAAATTTCAAACATTACAATTATTAGAAGTGTTGTTGGGGCAGCGGCGGTCCTATTGGAACATATAGTTAGTAGGATGGTGAGGATACGTCACCTCCGCGGTCGCTGCAGGCGTCCAGCATGTCGATGAACCTGCCCTTGAGGTCCGGCGGCAGCATCTTGTCCGCCTGGTTCTTGGCGGCGTTCACGTTGTACCGGCCCTGGCGCAGCTGCAACAAGCCAGCATCCGTCACTGCCACAGTGCTGTTGTCTGAATCTGTGTACGAGCTTCAGGTGAACAAAATACACACCAGCAACTTCATCATTAGCCTCAACTTGCCAGACGTAGGGAATTGTGTGAAAATGTAATTACTGGTCACTTCTAGTATAATATATTTGTCCAATGAATATCCCTTTATCATCTGCATTTCTTCTTGGTGTGGCAATTTTAATGACCAGTAGTGTAGATGTATTAGCAAGAAAATGAAAGATTAAAAAAATATGCTTTCGAGATAGCTGGTGGCCCCCCAAGAGGAGCTGCCTGGGGCGGTGCCCCCCCCCCCCCCTCACCTAGAGAAGTGGGACGTCGACTGGTCAGTTCAGTTTTTGCAAAAAACTGTCCAACAGCCTTTCTCGCTATAGTTTTATTAGAGCGACTAGTTTCGGTATATCAGTTGTACCCAGTGTTGCCAGACGTAGGGAATTTTCCCTATACGTAGGTACTTTTAAGCATTAAAATCATGTAGGGAATTTTCATCCAAAAGTCCCCAACGCGTAGGTACTTTCGTAAAATCTTACAATCGCCGACACAGGCCTAGCGGGTAATGCTGGCAACAGAACAGTTGTTAGCACGCGGGAATGAAGCCGACCAATTGTGGCAAAGTTTGAAGCAGCCAATGATATTTTAGACGGCATACTTGTTTTCTGTTCATAGTAAACAATATTAATTTGAATACTTTATTTCAGACACATTAAAATTGATGCGAAATGTGATGGTTCTAATGTATATCATTGGAATGGAGAGTCGTTTGGAAATAGTGTTAGAAAATGTTAGAAAAATTCATTGTTTCCATGAACGAAAGACGTTTTATTACCTTGACTAGACTTATTTATTTACGTCAGGACAATATACTAGTTAGTACTTGTAAGTGAGAATATGCTGACAAGAAAACGCTAAAACATTTGCGACAGCCTACGTTATAATGAACAATTTCTTGTCAACATAGCATTACATTTTGAAAATCGAATCATGTAGAGTGACCGATTTTTTTTTTTTTTTTGTGCTGACTGTGAACTAAATAATTACTGCTGTTCCTCTCTAAGGTTGATAGGTTCTTGATGTACCGTTGTTCGATCAGCAATAACCTTGTAACAGAGCACTTGGAATTCTCGGCATAATCTACACTTGACTCCATCAATCAGTAACTATCAGTCAGTGGTAAAACATATCTAGTAAGTGAAGCACGATGCCAAATATTTATTTTAAAGATTTTCAAAACTGTAACATGTCACATTAATCAAATGGTTAACCTCTGCTGGCCGGACTCCTGTATTCAGCCCCTCCCAGACGCAAATATTCGCTACGACCCTGTTGTAGGGGCATTAATGAGGTGGTAGGGAGAAACTGGGGAAGACGTAGGTACATTTTTGTGAGACTGTAGGTATTTTCACTCTCTGCCATCTGGCAAGACTGGCCTCAACCCAAGTTTCGAGACATTGGTCAGTGTAATGTAACTCTTGGATTTCATTGTGTAAACGCTGGCCTGGTTAGCCACATAGTTTAAGGCCCGTCCACACCCAGTGATCTATCCGCACAAATGTCTGCACACACACCTCGCAGATCGTTGCGTGCGGAGAGCAGTTTTGCGCAGATATTAGACGTGCGCAAACTGGGAACTTGGAGGTTTGGACCAAAATGCTCAAATTTGTGTGTTCAAACTGCATCTGTGCAGACAGACTGCAATGCGTGGACAGGAGATCGCTGCAAATCTGACAAGGAGAGGACGCCTACCCGTCACCGCCGAATTCGTCCAAATGTATGGTACACAGGGTGTGGTCAGAATATGAAGGTGCATCAAGTCGGAACTCGAAATGGAAAAGGAAGTTTGATACGAATGTATCACCATATGCACTTTATCAACTGCCCCTGAGAGAGTCTGTTTAAAAAGCGGTGTTTTGCTCAGTGGTAAGAGATTGGATTTTTGTTGAAAGTTTCGCGGTTTCGATTCCGACCGACCGCAAATATTTTTTGTTTTCAAAATATTCAAATGTGTGTTAAGCTTAATGGACTTAACTGCGCGATCATCTTCCCTAAACTTACAACTAGTTATGAATTATCAATAAAATTCTTCCGGGTATGAGACCGCGTCGTCATTTTTTAAACTCTACCGAAGCGGTCTCATACCCGGAAGAATTTTATTGATAGTGACAACATCCGCGGAAGCCTACGTTTGCATTTACTTATGAACTACCTTATACTAAAGACGACACAAACATCCATGCCCGCTCGGCCACTGCGGCTGGCTCAAAATGTGAATCAACTTTTTTTTTCTATGGAGACATTAAAAAAAAAACATGTAACTGCAAAAGGGCAGCGTTCATAACAAGCGCAAGATGTTGTCAAAATTATTGCTATCGCTGTTTGTTCGATGAATATTTCGCAAGACCCCACATTAACCAACTGCCGGCGTGGCGAAAGGGATAGCGTCACAGACTGCGGTGCTAAAGAACGCCGGTTCAATCCCGTCCGCCGGCAAGAATTTATTTCTTTGTAATTAACATTTCCAAAATTATCTACCTGCTTCTTCTGTTCACTTGTAATTTCTACTTGTTTCTTATGTCAACTATTCCTCTAATTTCTGGTACATTCTATCTGTTTATAAGTAGCAGAGTACTCTGACCGAGAGGCAGTCAGTGTTGCGTGTATGTTTCAGTTTGCAATAAACCTGCGTTCAGTATAAGTGCTGTGTTCACTCGACAACCCTGCCTTCGAAATCAAGCCTGCTTCAATTTCAACGCGACAATATCACCCGGTACATATAATTGATCAACTGCAAAAGAATGGAAGTATCGGTTTACACACACACCGTTCCGAAGTACGCGTTAAGTACATTCCCTTTTTAAACGTTTGTGGTCCCAAATTTAATCCAATGCCTTTCTTTTCTTTTTACTCATATAAATTAATTTAAAAAAATACCGATATGATGTTGCTGTTAATTGTGACGTGAGTCTACACCTATATCTACATCAATACTCTGCAAACCACTGGGAAGAGCATGGCAGATGGTACGTTCCACTATACCAGTTATTAGGGTTTTTTCCCATTCCATTCACGTATTGAGCGTGGGAAGAATGATTGTTTAAATGCCACCGTGCGTGCTGTAATTAAGATAATATTCTCCTCACAATCCCTACAGGAGAAATATGTAGGTGTACGCATTGTCAAAGAGCAGAAAGAATTTGCCACCGGGTGGAGTTTAACCCGTGACCTTCTCACTACGAATCCGATCTTTTACCGCTGAGCCAAACATCGCTTTCTAAACACCCTCTCACAGGGTCAGTTGATAATGTACATATGGTGATAGAGACGAACCAAACTTACTTTTACTACCTAAAAGCTTGGCCATCTGGAGTTCCCACTTCGTGTACATTCATACCTCATCACGCCCTGCATGTACCATAAATCTGGACGAATTCGGCGATGACGAGTAGGTGCCCTCTCCTTGTGAGTCAGTCTAGCGCAGAGATGCGCAATTGAGCATTCCGCGGGCACTGAGGTGCTTTCATCACTATGGAGGCCCCGAGCGAGGCCAACGAGAAAGACAGGTACGTCATGTCACGTCACGTGATTGAGTGAGCCCTGAATCGGGGCGATCGCTAGCTGATTGGCCGGCCGCTGGGGCGCAGCCGCCTGTCTCATAATGGCCAGCCACTCAGCTGGCAATCGTGCCGGCTCAGCCTCACTGATCACGTGACATGACATGTGCGACATGGCCTCTCATTGGCCTCGGCGGGCACAATGTATTCACAAACAGCACCGAAGACTGTCGGTAACACAAGTCTGTAGTCACTTTACAAGTATTCTTTGGAGTGGCGTAATTACTGCAGTATGCCAATGCAATGGATACTTACGATGAAACATGACATTTGCACAGTATTTGAGGAAGTACTATATTGCCTTGAATACCACTCTGGCCTTGTTCAAATACGCCACACAATGAATCAACAATTTCAACATAACAATTCTATCCAGAGAGAGGCATAACACAACCTAAATGTAACAAATAAAGAATAAACTTTATTTTCTGACGCTGTAATGAGTTGTTAGTCTCCTACTGAGCACCTCCCCAGGTGGCGGATAGGGGGATGCTCACCAGATATGTTGGGTACCGGGGAAATAAAATACCCGGGGTGGACCAAAACTAGTACCGAGGACACGACGGTTCCATATGTTAGTGGCAGTACCCCAACTTCATGTCAGTGGCGGCTGATCAGTATCCTCTGTGGCTAACATCCATAGTTGTAACATGGACCTTGCTCCACTCGAGGTGCATAGCCTTTGACAGTCAAACATGGAGAGGACTTTTATAGAAAATCTTACACCGATCAGCTAAGTAGGGAAGGAGAAGGCTAAATGTGAGTAGCCAACGAGTAGTCCCAAAGGAATCGCAGAATTTGAAATCACCGAACTCTTATCAAGCACACAAAGCACTAAAATGTGCGCATGGATGTCTAAAGGAACTTTGGGTTGTTTCCATCAGTAAACATGGACACTATACATCGTGTATGAAAATTTAAGAAGTGTGTATGTGATTGCCTTTTCTGTCTGTGGCTAAGATATGGTCTAACATGATAAGTTGCAACCTTTCCTCTTTATTACAATCACTTCAACCTGAATATTTCACTCTTTGATGTTTTCGCATAATTATCCTCTCTACTGTTGCTCTGAAGTCAAAACAATAATGATTAAATAACTAGGACAGCCTGAGAAATTTTAAAAATAACTGTTTCAAAATCTCAGAGACCATGCAGTAAAGGGTACCAAATATCTGTTATAGCTGTTATAATATCTGCACAATCTGTTTTGACAATGTATTTCACTCCTACACCTGGAATGCTGTGATGTCCATAAAATGGAAAACCACTACCGTCATGAATACCCGTGGGCACTTGACTTGCTGGTAGGCCAAAAGTAGCAATGTCTTTGTTTAATGAGCGATCAGATAACTATTAATAAAGTGTGCAGCTATACTACCTAGATTCTACATGTACAATTAAATTAAATTAAATGCTAGTAGGAAGAATAAAATGACAGAATGAAATTTACTTACCACCTGCATTGCACCCATGCAGCACTTCATGTAGCACTGAAATGCATAAGAAAAGTTACTTGCATGTGTGCACTTTACAGCAAAATTTTATTTAAACACCTTTCCAGCATGCAAAAGTAAATAGTCCCATTCAATTGTCTCTTGTTACAATATAACTTATTATGGCATATTGATCTGTTTATTGAGTTGGTATGATTTATAAGGTTCTTAAAGTGAAATACTTAGACATACCAGTAATTTTAGAGTAACTGAGAACTCACCTTTAGATCTTGGTTATCAGGAAACTGCCCTTCCTGGATTCCTTCGACAAGTGCTGAAATACAACAAGAAAATGTAACTCATTTGGTGCGTTATGTATAATATAACCTTAAAATTATCTTGTTACAAAGAAATTCAATTTTTTTAGTCTCTTCTGGTGACAAATGAAAGAAATTACTTAGGCTTGTTTTATTTCACAGGGTCATAAAAGGGAGGGGGGCTAGTTTCAACCCCCCCCCTCCCCAGAGACATATACAGATATTATTATTACAGTTTTTAGATACTTTTTTCAGGAATGAACTTCTTATACTGGAGTACAGACAACCTCTCCCCTTCTCTGCCAGAGAATAAATTGTTCACTTGTGTGTTTTAAGTGCGGACTCACTCTTAAGCTTACGTGAATACAGTGTATGCAGCACCATTTAACACATCACAGTCCGCATATCCCTCACATATTGGAGGCCACGTGGGAATGAGCCAAAATAATGCCATGGCGTTGCTTGAATCTTTCAGTCAAGCCAATGTTGCATACAATTTCCCCATCTATTACTTTATTCCTCTGTTTTCCACATAAGAAGAGATCCACTATTGGGTACTTTGATTCTTGTCTGTGGTTAAACTTCTAGAGCAGTGCTTCATCCACATCACTCTGTTTAGCTTTCTGTAAACACCTGATTTTACATCCAATTTCTTTAATTGCAATAAGAATTTTATTCTTGTTCTTGCAAATCATCTGGACTGTGGAATTTATGAGGCCAAATTCACGACAGACGTCAACCCTTTTACCTGCATTCTTAATTTTATGAATTACTTTCACAGTTTCTTCTACCGAAACTTTAATTTGCTGGTCATGTTGTCCTGAAATGCATGCACTCCGTAACATATTGTAAAAGGAAGTAAGATCATGTGTAGTATTGACGAGTTCTACGACTGTCACAAATGCTACAAGAGGTAACAATCACGTAAGGAGTCTATACTGCATGTATTGTTCACGGAAAGGAGGACAGAAGAATATGAAGCAGAATGGTTTGTAAACCTATTCGGCCAAACTATTATGCGCACCAACATCTAGACTTACAAAGTACTGAACCATACAATAAGGACAACACACACACACACACACACACACACACACACACACACACACACACACACACCTAAAGCCCGAGAGAGGGCTCGACCCTCCGACGGGAACGACTGCCCAGAAGAATATCCCAGGTTGCAATATAACAGCAACATATTTCTTCTACAGTATATTTCTTGGCAAATTTTATTGGTAACGTAGGCTGAAAATTGTGTTGAATACAAGGCCAGAAAAAAAAAAATTAGTACACCTAGAAATTCGACGTCGATTTTCATGAGATGACGGGAGATACCATATGGGGGATAGCAGGTGTACTGATAATATCTACGCCGTCTGTCAACTTTATGTGATATCATTGGGGGCCGGCCGCGGTGGCCGCGGGGACTGAGGCGCTTCAGTCACGGTCTCCACGGCCCCTACGGTCGGGGGTTCGAATCCCCCCTCGGGTACGGATATTTGTGCCGTCCTTAGTCTTAGTTAGTTCGTAAGTAGTTTGTAAGTTTAGGGACTGATGACCCCGTAGTTAAGTCCCATAGACTATACAAACATTTTGAACATATCATTGGGTAAAGCAAGCAGATACCATGCGACGAAGATACAATCGTGCTTAGTACAGCCAACTGAGCGAGTTCGACAGCGGTCAGCAAAACATCAAACCTCCTTCGCTGCGGCCGGAAAAACATCTTGCAAGAACGGAACCAACGTCTCTGAAGCGAATTGTTCAGCGTGACAAAAGTGCAACCCTTCCGCAAATTTCAACGTTGGGCAACAAAAGTGTCAGCATGCATACCATTCAAAGAAACATCATCGTAATCACTGCTCTATTAAATTGCGGGAATACTGCCGGATGTTCACAGCTTGCTGGTACGATATTTCGGCGCAGAGTCTTCTGGCCATCTTCAGGTAATGAGCGATGAGAGAAGCTAGCCGCGGTAGAGCGGCCGAGTGCATTGAGGCGCTATGCTACGATGCGCGAGGCGTTTTCCCTCTCGGGCATGGATGTTTGTGTCGTCTTTAGTACAAGCTAGTTCATAAGTAGTTTGTAAGTTTAGGGACTGATGACCCCGCAGTTAACTCCCATAAGCTCTGTATTTTGTTTTTCTTTTCTTTCTTTCTTTCTTTTTTTTTTTTTTTTTTTATTTTTTCCCCCTTTTTTAGAGGTAGAAGACTTGAGCTCACGTATTTAGAACCCCGTCGGCATATTGCGTGGTGTCTTCTACCTTTGCGCATGCGTTACTTGCTCATCCACGAATCTATAGAAACAATATTGACAGGCAACGAGACCCCTTATAAATCGTGATGGTGGTTTCCATTTAAACACTACGTGGAATCCAATTGTGAAAAAAGTTCATGCTCTGCGAAAGCGTCGTCATTCATCGTTTTTTTTTTTTTTTTTTTTTTTTTTTTTTTTTTTTTTTTTTTTTAATATGATGACAATCGAACTGATATCCATGCGGCGAGCTTTCACCGCGGAGCAACGTACAGACTTGCAGCAGAAGCGCATGCGCTCAAGCGACGCATGCGCAGTGGCAGCAGAAGACACCGCGCATGTGCCGACGGGGTTCTAAATACATGAGCTCAGGCGTTCTCTCAACAGTCAGTACCTCAAGACTCTGCGCCGAAATATCGTACCAGCAGTATTACCGTAATTTAATAGAGCAATCAGTACACCAGGAAAGCTTTAAGTTTCACATCATCGCAATCAGCTTTCGTAGCAGAAGATCCACTCGTGTGCCCTTTCTGACTACTCATCGCAAAGCTTCACGCCTCGCTTGGATGCGTCAACACCGATACTGAACTGTAGTTTCCAATTATGGTATCCAGCGGACATGGATCCAACCTCATGATGCTATATGTCAGTAGGGGCATGTTCAAGCTGGTGGAGGCTCTGTGATGGTGTGAGGAGTACAGCTGGAGTGATAAGGGACCCCTGATGTCCAGACACGACTCTGACAGCAGACATGTACGTACGCATTCTGTCTGACTACCCGTATCTATTCATGTCTACTGTGTATTCCAACAACCTTATTCAATTTCAGCAGGACAGTGCAACACGTTGTAGTTGTGGTTTGGATGTTTAAGGTGGACAAAACTACATTGGTCATCAGTCCCCATTCCATCACTAAGCGTCAAAAGTAATACTGTCGACATGAAAGAAATGCGCCCAGACATTAGGTTTGTAATGTGGGAGGGGAAATCATCAAGAACGACAAGAAACAAAACGAAAAGAGACGCTCACACAAACATACCTTACAACAAAGAAGCCGATGGCTTTGGTTGGCCGACCATAAGATTAAAAAAGGAAAAGTCAACCACCCGGCAACACAAGGAAATATCCAGTCAGAGAGAACGATAAAAAAACCCTGCTCGAATAAAACGTAAAACGGAATCTGCAATTGTAGCATCGTCACCTAAAACAACTGATAAAACATCATGGAGGTTAAAACTCCGCCGCAAGGCGGCTAAAATGGGGCAGTCCAACAATATGTGGACGATTGTCAGACGGGAGCCACACCGACATTCGGCTGGGTCGCCGGCCGCGGTGGCCGAGGTGACTGAGGCGCTCCAGTCACGGTCAGCACGGCCACTACGGTCGGGGGTTCGAATCCCCCCTCGGGCATGGATATTTGTGCCGTCCTAGTTCGTAAGTAGTTCATAAGTAGTTTGTAAGTTTAGGGACTGATGACCCCGTAGTTAAGTCCCATAAGCTATACAAACATTTGAACATTTTTTTTTCGGCTGGGTCCTCACCACGAAGATATCCATGGGTGAGCCACGTGTTCCCAATGTGAAGGCGACACAAAACCACTGAGTCCCGGCGAGAGGTCCGAGGTCCGTGGTCTCCTTGACAACCTGGAGCTTGTTGGATGTGCTCAGGCTACGTCACTCAGCATCCCAAAGCCGATGAACCCATTGGCGCAACAATGAATGGAGATCAGAAACCATGAGGCCGATCTCCAGAATAGACCCACCGACAGCCTACTTGGCAAGCTGGTCAACACATTCATTGCCCGGGATATTCACATGACCTGGAGACAAGATTAACACCACCGACTGCCCGGACCGTTCAACGGCACGAAGCGTTCAAAAATGTTCAAATGTCTGTAAATCTATCGGACCAAACTGCCTGGTCATCAGTCCGTAGCTTACTAACTTCTTAAACATAGGTAAATTAACCTACGGACAAACACACACACCCATGCCCCAGGGAGGACTCGAACCTCCACAGCGAGCAACCGCGCGCTCCGCAGCGAGACGCTTTAGACCGCTCGGCTACTCTACCGCGGCGGCACGAAGCGTCTCCTGTATGGCCAACAGCAGGGGAGACTGCAGGTAGCACTGGTCTAAGGCTGCTCAGGGAGTCGCTGCATATAAGAAAAGACTCACCTGAGCAGGACCGGATATGCACGAGAGCTCGGTAAATGGCCACCAGCTCTGCAGCGTAAACACTAGTGCAGCCCGAAACACGTCCATAACTGCAAATGTATGGCTCCAGGAACACTCTTGTGAGTTTAAACACCTCCGCTGGAAACCAAACTCCCCAGACATGAACATCATGGAGCATATCTGGGGTGCCTTGCAACGTGTTGTTCAGAAGAGATCTCCAGCCCCTGATACTCATACATGTTTACGGACAGCCCTGCAGTATGCGTGGCATTCGTTCCCTCTCGTCTCCTCTCCTCCATCACTGCTCCAGACACATTAGCCAAGTCCACGACAGGTCGTGTTGCAGCACTTGTGCGTGTTTGCGGGGCCCTGCACGACATTATGCAGGTATACCAGTTTCTTTGGGTCTGCAGTGTAGATCCGTGAATTATTTGGACATCCAAACGAGGTACTAAGGGGTGGAGGAGGGGGAGGCCGCCGGCCCCCGGCCTCTCGTCTTGGGGGGCCTCCGAATGCAAGCATTATATTTTTTTTCTTTTTTGAGCGCTATTTTTCTTCTTGGGTCTACAAAGCTATTTTTTTCTAATAGACTCCTCCCATGCCTCTCTACTTGGGAGCCTGAAAATTTACTGTTCATAGTAATACATGTAGTTCCGTGTGAACAGGGGGCCTCATTTTGTTTTGCCACCGCTCTGGGCCTCCGACAGCAACAGGTCGTTTATAGCCCGCAGCTGCTCTGCGGCGGAGCAACCACTATTAGAGTTGGCTCCTGACTTAATGTTTCGACTCAGTGAATCGACTCAACGAACTGTTAGAATGAGTTGTTTCGAAACAACGAATCTTGTTATTCATGTATCGGTCGCTAGGACTATTAACATATGTCTTGCTGTCCGTCTGCCTGGGTGAGGTCGACATAGTGCTCAGACGTCCAACAAGTTTAAAGTTTTACTGCTAGAGTGTTCCCTAGTCACATCACATGGGTCTTTTAGTAATGATTATGCCCTTCAGCTGAGGTTGACTGCGATTTTCAGATTTGTCAGTTGGTTTTTAGTGTGAAAAATACGAACATGAATGTGACTGATGTTTGAAAATTGATAATTTGTAATGCAAAGGTAATAAACGGAAGTTACTGCAAAGAGTAATATAGCTTACATGAAATCCTATACAGCCATATAACTACTGGATCACAGTCCAAATCCAGGTAGTGACACGTACTAGTGATCAAACATTTTCAGCGGTTCTAAGTTTCTTCACTTAAGTACAAAGGGTATTGTTAAACAATCGCTATCCCTGGCACTATTGCTATTTCATTCTTCGTGTAATCTAAACTTATGGAAAATATACTTTTTTGTGTAATGAAGTATTCTTGACAATTGCACTGATGTCATTGAGAAAAATAAAAAAAAAGCCTTAAGAAGCCTAACTATAACTGACTGTGCTTAAGTTTCTTAGTTTCTTCACACATAAAAGAGTAACGTTGTTCTAAAAATACGTTGAAAGATGTGACATTTAACCACTATAACGTCTGTATAATGTAAGAATGCGTGATATCTTTGCTAGCTTTCGAAAATCTGAAGGAAATGTAGAGTTGGAAGATCCTTTTACAGACATCGTCTAATTGCTGTAATAGTCAAATCAGTCAGCTGATCAATCACTTCCAATCAATCTCAGTAGAGTGTGCCATCAGTGCGTGACATTCATTCAGTTAAAACCATAATCTGGAGAAATGGTGGACTAACGTTGGTGGAGGCCCAGGGTGGTAAAACAAAATAAGGCCACGTTGGAAATAAATATATGAAATAAAAAAGAAAAGTCCCCCAGGACTTACATTGGAGGTCCCCCTAGAATAACGAGGCCAAGGGCCGCCCAGAAAAGGTAAAAGAGTTGTGAAAAAGGGTCCTTTCTGAGGCACTTGTAAGCCCCCCTAGACGAGAGGCCAGATGATTCGAGTGCCGAAGCAGTGAGCCGACTCAGTACGGTGCCTGCAGCTGTCGCGGTTCACGTGAATCAGGAAAGCTAGCACGACTCAGGACTCTGCGGCACGTCGGATGTTTCAAGAACAAAAGCAGTGAGCCAACTCAATATGGTGTCTGTAGCTGTCGCGGTTCACGTGAATCAGGGAAGCTAGCACGACTCAGGACTCTGCGACACGTCGGATGTTTCAAGAGCAAAAGCAGTGAGCCAACTCAATATGGTGTCTGTAGCTGTCGCGGTTCACGTGAATCAGGAAAGCTAGCACGACTCAGGACTCTGCGACACGTCGGATGTTTCAAGAACAAAAGCAGTGAGCCAACTCAATATGGTGTCTGTAGCTGTCGCGGTTCACGTGAATCAGGAAAGCTAGCACGACTCAGGACTCTGCGACACGTCGGATGTTTCAAGAACAAAAGCAGTGAGCCAACTCAATATGGTGTCTGTAGCTGTCGCGGTTCACGAGAATCAGGGAAGCTAGCACGACTCAGGACTCTGCGACACGTCGGATGTTTCAAGAGCAAAAGCAGTGAGCCGACTCAGTATGAAGCCTGTAGCTGTTGCGGTTCACGTGAATCAGGGAAGCTAGCACGACTCAGGACTCTGCGACACGTCGGATGTTTCAAGAGCAAAAGCAGTGAGCCGACTCAGTATGAAGCCTGTAGCTGTTGCGGTTCACGTGAATCAGGGAAGCTAGCACGACTCAGGACTCTGCGACACGTCGGATGTTTCAAGAGCAAAAGCAGTGAGCCGACTCAGTATGAAGCCTGTAGCTGTTGCGGTTCACGTGAATCAGGGAAGCTAGCACGACTCAGGACTCTGCGACACGTTGGATGTTTCAAGAGCAAAAGCAGTGAGCCGACTCAGTATGAAGCCTGTAGCTGTCGCGGTTCACGTGAATCAGGGAAGCTAGCACGACTCAGGACTCTGCGACACGTCGGATGTTTCAAGAGCAAAAGCAGTGAGCCGACTCAGTATGAAGCCTGTAGCTGTCGCGGTTCACGTGAATCAGGGAAGCTAGCACGACTCAGGACTCTGCGACACGTCTGATGTTTCAAGAGCAAAAGCAGTGAGCCGACTCAGTATGAAGCCTGTAGCTGTTGCGGTTCACGTGAATCAGGGAAGCTAGCACGACTCAGGACTCTGCGACACGTTGGATGTTTCAAGAGCAAAAGCAGTGAGCCGACTCAGTATGAAGCCTGTAGCTGTCGCGGTTCACGTGAATCAGGGAAGCTAGCACGACTCAGGACTCTGCGACACGTCGGATGTTTCAAGAGCAAAAGCAGTGAGCCGACTCAGTATGAAGCCTGTAGCTGTTGCGGTTCACGTGAATCAGGGAAGCTAGCACGACTCAGGACTCTGCGACACGTCGGATGTTTCAAGAGCAAAAGCAGTGAGCCGACTCAGTATGAAGCCTGTAGCTGTCGTGGTTCACGTGAATCAGGGAAGCTAGCACGACTCAGGACTCTGCGACACGTCGGATGTTTCAAGAGCAAAAGCAGTGAGCCGACTCAGTATGAAGCCTGTAGCTGTCGCGGTTCACGTGAATCAGGGAAGCTAGCACGACTCAGGACTCTGCGGCATGTTGGATGTTTCAAGAGCAAAAGCAGTGAGCCGACTCAGTATGGTGCCTGTAGCTGTCGCAGTTCACACGAATCAGAGAAGCTAGCACGACTCTAGACTTTGCATCACGTCGGATGTTTCAAGAGCAAAAGCAGTGAGCCAACTCAGTATGGTGCCTGTAGCTGTCGCGGTTCACGAGAATCAGGGAAGCTAGCACGATTCAGGACTCTGCGACACGTCGGATGATTCAAGAGCAAAAGCAGTGAGCCGACTCAGTATGAAGCCTGTAGCTGTCGCGGTTCACGTGAATCAGGGAAGCTAGCACGACTCAGGACTCTGCGGCATGTTGGATGTTTCAAGAGCAAAAGCAGTGAGCCGACTCAGTATGAAGCCTGTAGCTGTCGCGGTTCACGTGAATCAGGGAAGCTAGCACGACTCAGGACTCTGCGACACGTCGGATGTTTCAAGAGCAAAAGCAGTGAGCCGACTCAGTATGGTGCCTGTAGCTGTCGCAGTTCACACGAATCAGAGAAGCTAGCACGACTCTAGACTTTGCATCACGTCGGATGTTTCAAGAGCAAAAGCAGTGAGCCGACTCAGTTTGGTGCCTGTAGCTGTCGCGGTTCACGAGAATCAGGGAAGCTAGCACGACTCAGGACTCTGCGGCACGTCGGATGATTCAAGAGCAAAAGCACTGAGCCGACTCAGTATGGTGCCTGTAGCTGTCGCGGTTCACGAGAATCAGGGAAGCTAGCACGACTCAGGACTCTGCGGCACGTCGGATGATTCAAGAGCAAAAGCACTGAGCCGACTCAGTATGGTGCCTGTAGCTGTCGCGGTTCACGAGAATCAGGGAAGCTAGCACGACTCAGGACTCTGCGGCACGTCGGATGATTCAAGAGCAAAAGCAGTGAGCCGACTCAGTATGAAGCCTGTAGCTGTCGCGGTTCACGTGAATCAGGGAAGCTAGCACGACTCAGGACTCTGCGGCATGTTGGATGTTTCAAGAGCAAAAGCAGTGAGCCGACTCAGTATGAAGCCTGTAGCTGTCGCGGTTCACGTGAATCAGGGAAGCTAGCACGACTCAGGACTCTGCGACACGTCGGATGTTTCAAGAGCAAAAGCAGTGAGCCGACTCAGTATGGTGCCTGTAGCTGTCGCAGTTCACACGAATCAGAGAAGCTAGCACGACTCTAGACTTTGCATCACGTCGGATGTTTCAAGAGCAAAAGCAGTGAGCCGACTCAGTATGGTGCCTGTAGCTGTCGCGGTTCACGAGAATCAGGGAAGCTAGCACGACTCAGGACTCTGCGGCACGTCGGATGATTCAAGAGCAAAAGCACTGAGCCGACTCAGTATGGTGCCTGTAGCTGTCGCGGTTCACGAGAATCAGGGAAGCTAGCACGACTCAGGACTCTGCGGCACGTCGGATGATTCAAGAGCAAAAGCACTGAGCCGACTCAGTATGGTGCCTGTAGCTGTCGCGGTTCACGAGAATCAGGGAAGCTAGCACGACTCAGGACTCTGCGGCACGTCGGATGATTCAAGAGCAAAAGCACTGAGCCGACTCAGTATGGTGCCTGTAGCTGTCGCGGTTCACGAGAATCAGGGAAGCTAGCACGACTCAGGACTCTGCGGCACGTCGGATGATTCAAGAGCAAAAGCAGTGAGCCAACTCAGTATGGTGCCTGTAGCTGTCGCGGTTCACATGAATCAGGGAAGCTAGCACGACTCTAGACTTTGCGGCATGTCGGATGTTTTGAGAGCCAAAGCAGTGAGCTGACTCAGTACGGGAGCTGCAGCTGTCGTGGTTCACGTGAATCAGGGAAGCTAGCACGACTCAGGACTCTGCGACACGTCGGATGTTTCAAGAGCAAAAGCAGTGAGCCGACTCAGTATGAAGCCTGTAGCTGTCGCGGTTCACGTGAATCAGGGAAGCTAGCACGACTCAGGACTCTGCGGCATGTTGGATGTTTCAAGAGCAAAAGCAGTGAGCCGACTCAGTATGGTGCCTGTAGCTGTCGCAGTTCACACGAATCAGAGAAGCTAGCACGACTCTAGACTTTGCATCACGTCGGATGTTTCAAGAGCAAAAGCAGTGAGCCAACTCAGTATGGTGCCTGTAGCTGTCGCGGTTCACGAGAATCAGGGAAGCTAGCACGATTCAGGACTCTGCGACACGTCGGATGATTCAAGAGCAAAAGCAGTGAGCCGACTCAGTATGAAGCCTGTAGCTGTCGCGGTTCACGTGAATCAGGGAAGCTAGCACGACTCAGGACTCTGCGGCATGTTGGATGTTTCAAGAGCAAAAGCAGTGAGCCGACTCAGTATGAAGCCTGTAGCTGTCGCGGTTCACGTGAATCAGGGAAGCTAGCACGACTCAGGACTCTGCGACACGTCGGATGTTTCAAGAGCAAAAGCAGTGAGCCGACTCAGTATGGTGCCTGTAGCTGTCGCAGTTCACACGAATCAGAGAAGCTAGCACGACTCTAGACTTTGCATCACGTCGGATGTTTCAAGAGCAAAAGCAGTGAGCCGACTCAGTTTGGTGCCTGTAGCTGTCGCGGTTCACGAGAATCAGGGAAGCTAGCACGACTCAGGACTCTGCGGCACGTCGGATGATTCAAGAGCAAAAGCACTGAGCCGACTCAGTATGGTGCCTGTAGCTGTCGCGGTTCACGAGAATCAGGGAAGCTAGCACGACTCAGGACTCTGCGGCACGTCGGATGATTCAAGAGCAAAAGCACTGAGCCGACTCAGTATGGTGCCTGTAGCTGTCGCGGTTCACGAGAATCAGGGAAGCTAGCACGACTCAGGACTCTGCGGCACGTCGGATGATTCAAGAGCAAAAGCAGTGAGCCGACTCAGTATGAAGCCTGTAGCTGTCGCGGTTCACGTGAATCAGGGAAGCTAGCACGACTCAGGACTCTGCGGCATGTTGGATGTTTCAAGAGCAAAAGCAGTGAGCCGACTCAGTATGAAGCCTGTAGCTGTCGCGGTTCACGTGAATCAGGGAAGCTAGCACGACTCAGGACTCTGCGACACGTCGGATGTTTCAAGAGCAAAAGCAGTGAGCCGACTCAGTATGGTGCCTGTAGCTGTCGCAGTTCACACGAATCAGAGAAGCTAGCACGACTCTAGACTTTGCATCACGTCGGATGTTTCAAGAGCAAAAGCAGTGAGCCGACTCAGTATGGTGCCTGTAGCTGTCGCGGTTCACGAGAATCAGGGAAGCTAGCACGACTCAGGACTCTGCGGCACGTCGGATGATTCAAGAGCAAAAGCACTGAGCCGACTCAGTATGGTGCCTGTAGCTGTCGCGGTTCACGAGAATCAGGGAAGCTAGCACGACTCAGGACTCTGCGGCACGTCGGATGATTCAAGAGCAAAAGCACTGAGCCGACTCAGTATGGTGCCTGTAGCTGTCGCGGTTCACGAGAATCAGGGAAGCTAGCACGACTCAGGACTCTGCGGCACGTCGGATGATTCAAGAGCAAAAGCACTGAGCCGACTCAGTATGGTGCCTGTAGCTGTCGCGGTTCACGAGAATCAGGGAAGCTAGCACGACTCAGGACTCTGCGGCACGTCGGATGATTCAAGAGCAAAAGCAGTGAGCCAACTCAGTATGGTGCCTGTAGCTGTCGCGGTTCACATGAATCAGGGAAGCTAGCACGACTCTAGACTTTGCGGCATGTCGGATGTTTTGAGAGCCAAAGCAGTGAGCTGACTCAGTACGGGAGCTGCAGCTGTCACGGTTCACGTGAATCAGGGAAGGTAGCGTGACGCAAGACACTGCAGCGCATCATATGTTTTGTGTGCCGAAACAGTGAGTCGACTCAGTAAACTCAGATGATACCTATGTTTCGAAACAGTGTAATGATCTGAACTGCCCACCAGTAACTGCTGTGATTACGCCGAGGCACCGCTCATCACTCACACAGCAGGTATTTCAACCGCAGGGACCTCGGGCACCCTGTTCCCACCTGGCGGTCAGGCATATAGCGCACCCAACAGCCCCATTAGCCGCCATGTAAGCGGTCTGGTAGAGCAGGCGCTGGTGTTTTGACACCGCAGCGGAAGAGCGGAGGGGCCGCCGCCGCTGCCGCACCTATGGACAGGGCCCACCACACGCTGCCTTATGCGGAACAACGCACTGACAAACCGACGCGATTCCTCCGATGTGGAGCTACCGCGGGCTGTAAACACAGCCTTGGACCGCCACTGTCCGAACCACTGCTGTGAGGATGAGCCGTGAGGCGTACACAGGTAGCTTAGTCAGTAGGTCGATTGTCTGAGGAAGGCAAACGTCGCGTGTTCGAATCCCGTTCTGGCACACAGCATTAATTAGCCAGGAAGTTTCTTATTCGTACGTGAGCTACTCCAGGAGAGACTGAGGAGTCACAGGACTTCTATGTCAATTAACAAATCTTCATAAACATTTGGTAATCGTGAAAGCGTTACGGAGATGATCGATAATCTCCAGTGGAAGACTCTGCAGAAGAGACGCTCTGTCGCTCGCTACGGGCTTTTGACGAAGTTTCGAGAACTTACCTTTACCGAGGAGTCTAGCAGTATATTGCTCCCTCGCGAAGGGATCATGAGGATAAAATCAGAGAGATTAGAACACACAGAGAGGCATACCGACAATCTTTCTTTCTGCGAACAATACGTGAATGGAATAGGAGGGAGAACAGATAGTGGTACTCAAGGTACCTTCCGCCACACACCTTTCGGGTGGTTTGCGGACTTTGGATGTAGATGTTTCTGCATGTGACGTTCAATACCGTACCTAAATCGACACCTGTCTTCTTGAGGCACATGTTCCTCACTATTTTACTTGTCTGCCTTAGCTGCTCCAACGACAGGGCCTGCAAATAAATAAATAAATTATGAATGAAATACACAAGATAACTGTGAGATACTCTGCAAATATATTGGTTTACGAAACAGTTTTCGGCTACTACGCCATCATCAGGTAAACATTACAAGTTACAAAAATCTTAACTTGCTAGATATATAACTTTCAAAGGAGACTAGTGTTTTGGTTTATAACTAACCTGCGGGAAATATTACAATTCAAGTTGTGGTGTAAATTCCTGACATTGATAAAATACGTGACAATATAGTAGATTATGACGTTATCCTAAGAAATATAAAGTGAAACAATAGAAATTGGCTGAAAAATATTGATCAAAACGTATCTTATCTTAAACAGGTCTAATGTCTAGAAACATGGAAGCGTAGTGAATATATGTTAAAACTTTAACTGGTTAAACTTGCCCAAAAAATTATCTTAAACAGGACCAATGTCTGGAACATGGAAGCATTTGACAAAGTCGAATGAAACATCTGTAAATATATGTTAAAAAAATTTTAACTGGTTAAATTAAACTATGATTTCTAGTAAAATAAGACATTAATGTTTATATCATATAAGAAGCCGTTGTGATTAGACAAGAATTTTATAACCAGTAAAATAAGGCATTACAATTTATATCTGGTAAGCTGCCAAACACTTCTCATTACACAAGGCTTTTTATAACATGGCTATGAAACAGTAGTAGATGTAAGAGACAAGTGAGTAGGAGATGGTAGTTTACATTGTCTGCACAGGGTTACGATTAGGTTCTGCAAACAGAAGTGGTGAGTATGGAAATTGTGTCTGATCATTCAGTACCAGGTTTGGGGAAGTGTACATATGTCTGTTAATTTCCATTATTTCAAAGAAGTTCATTTTCCTTCCTTTTTGTACATGTTGTAGGACTTCATGTGTTACATTATAACTGTCGTCTTCTTTTAGCATGTGGTCTGCAAATGTAGAATTTCCTTGCCTAAGTTTCCAACTTCTGTGGTGTTCCTTTACTCTAGTACAAATTGCTCTGCCTGACTGTCCACTGTAGAATTTGCCACAGTTGCGAGTATTCTTGTATACTCCACTCTTTTCCAAGACGGGAGGGTTGTCTTTACCATAAATAAACAAGTTATTTAGATAGAATGTTGAATCCAAAAAATTAGCCAAAAAAACAAACAAAACCAAAAATTACGTCGCAAATAAAGCGTTAATTATTTATTAGTGCTTATTTCCTACAACATTTTGCCTGCGTCCGTGTGGATCTTGAAGCGACATGAGTTTTGAATACTTTTACACACAACATGTCGTGTTTTATTTATTTATTTATTTCTCGTAACAGCATACAATTTGTCGTAGCTAGTGATCTGGAAGCAAGTGATATCGAGTTGAGCGAAACTGAAGAATCATTCAAGAATGAAAGATGTGGAACGAACGTAGACAATCAAGAAAATAGCACTTGCATCAGTTCGGTTTTAACGATAAGACACGGTGAAGACCTCTGACGGAATGTATGAATGAATTTTAGTGTCAACTGAACAAAATGATCAACGATATTAAGAGTTTTGGTGTTAACTCGACCGTTCCCTATGCCTACGAAATGGTATCTCGAATGCAACAGCTCGAAAAAGTAATCAATTATATTAGTTTCACTGGGTCGGTAATGAATGTGATTATTAATGATTAATGGCAAAATTATTGCACCTGGGCTAGCCTTTACTGAGTTTATGTGTCATTTCTGGTGCAGATCTGCCTTTAATAATGTTATACAATACTAAAGATGAATACAGACTGTTCATTATACCTATAAAACCAGTTCTCGTCGCGTGCATCAATAATGTTTTTTTTATCCCATTATTCTGTAAATAGACAATATTTTTCTTGTTTTACTTTATCGCATCATGAGTGTGAGAAACGTCATAACAAATAAACCGTTGTATTGAGTTAAAATAGTACGTTATGGATAGCAACATATTTCAGTTCTTATAAAAGCATACCAAAACATTTCACATGTATCGTTGAGCGAAATAAAATTGATGCTATTTGTCAAACTGATGTTTTTCCTTCTTTTCTTTTGGAAGATACAAACGAAAAGATTCACCGTAGCACAAAAATAGTCATTCGCTTAACAATTGCAGTGTTACTTATAACAAGAACTGTTAACATATTTCGTCTAGGCACATGTAAAAACTGTATCCATTGCAATCATATTAGAAACCCCAACTGTACTGTAATGCGAATAACAAAAGGCGTTTTATTGTTGAAATCTACGCTTAGTTTCCACTACAGAGAAGAAGAACTGCAACTCACAGCTACACCTCACACTGCTCGTAATGATAAAAAGAGTTTCCTGCACCAAGTGACGCGCATTAGATATTGGTGTATGACCATAGCAGCTTTGCCATTGGTATTCATACTTTTCTGCCTTTAGGACTCTTCTAAAATCGAACTCTCTAATACCATGATTTCTGGATGACAGGAGACGACTTTCGTTGAATCACCGGATCAATTTTTTTAAAATTTTATTTATGTTCTCTGGAAGATGACTGGAAATTTTGTTAACTTTAAAGAACATGTTTTGTATCATACTTTACTGAGTCGTATCTCTTTATATCAAACCAGACTGGCGCATATGTCTTTACAATGTAGTCAACTGGAATCATGAGTTCATTTGTGAGATTTACCTCAGAAATATACGTGCAAAATCTGTTCGCACATGTTAACCAAGGGGAGTGATTAAGAGGTCCAAGATCACGGTTAGCCACGTGTGGAGCAAATTTTCTTTCCTCTTTGAATAGTTTTATCAACACCGCGGAGGTATTATTGATCTTTACTTTGGTATATGTTTAGATCAAATTCTTTTGACAGCCATGGCTCCACAACCTCAAAATCAAAAAAGTCAAACTTTTCCAATTATTCCACTACAGGATGATTGATGGTCCACTTGACTCTTCATCAAAGAACTGAAATAAGTGTCTCCAAGGTAATTTGGAGAAGTAATGTAAACAAATAAACCACCGTAATGGTCGCTGAATATTTAGTTCTTTATTGCGAATAACGCCAGTTTCCATCTAGTGGTTATTGAAGATCCATCGCAAAGTTATCTTCAAGGTACTACAGAATGCACTCAGCTATATCACTTCCAGTTTCTGAAATATTTGACCGATATACTGCCTCCTGGTTCATTTTGTTTCCCATTTATCCTGTAATAAAGCGTTGTCTTTTCTGAGATTTCCCTTATTATAGTAATATCCTGTTCTGTTCGTGAATAGTCTTGACTTGTCCTTTGTGCTTTTTCGAAAATCAACGCCTTTTTTGCGAACTGAGCACATAAGCCTGGAATATTCTGAATTATTTTTATCCATATGTAAATACGATAATCAAAAATAAATTTTTGTGACCTTTCAGTAATTCTATAATTTTACAGTGTTTTAGAAATTTTAAGCCAGATGCGCGAACTGAAGCCATAAATTTTTAAAATCATTATTCCATTAATCAGTACATAAATACACAAGTTTTGAGATCTATTAGAACTCGATACTCAATTTTTTAATTTTTTTTTTTTTTTTTTTTTTGGGCAAACCCTACTGTATCTATGAACGCACGCAGCCACCGACCTCACACACAGTACCAACACCCCTACCAATCGAATCATCTACATATACACCCCGCAGTCCACCTCAAAGTACGTGGCGGAGGGTACACTGTAGAACTACTAGGAATTTCCTTTAATATTCCACTCACAAATAGAACGAGGATAAAAAGAACGTCTATATGCCTCTGTACGAGCCCTAATTTCTCTTATCTCGTCTTTGTGATCTTTACGCGAAATGTAAGTAGGCGGTAGGAAGATCATTCTACACTCAAATTCGGGTCCTCTAAATTTCCTCAACAGAATTTCTCGAAAAGAACGTTGTCCTTCCTCCAGAAATCCCCATTCGAGTTGCCGGAGCATTTCCGTGATACTCGAGCATTGGTCGAATCTACCAGTAACGAAAATAACTGCTCACCTCTGAACTGCTTCTACGTCTCCCTTTAAAATGATCTGCTGCGGGTCCCATGCATTTGATCAGTACTCAAGTCTTGGTCGTACAAGCGTTTTATACGCGGTCTCCTTTACAAATGAAGTACATCTTCCCAAAATTCTCCCAATAAACCGAAGTCGGCTGTCCGCTTCACTCACGAACTGTTTTTACGTGTTCGTCCCATTTCATATCGCTCTCCAATGTTACGCCTAGACTTTTCAACGACGCGACTGCATCAAGAAGCTCACTACTAATCCTGTATTCGAACGTTATGGGATTGTTTTTCGTACTCATGTGCATCACATTACAGTTTTCTACATTCTTCACACCAACTAGAAATTTTGGCCAAGTCATCCTGTATACACCACAGCATTATCAACAAACATGTGTCGTATGATGTTCTTACTCCTATAGTAATTGTTATCTCGCGTAAGGAATGTGTGTACCAAATTTGGTTGAAATCGGTCCAGTGGTTTAGAAGAAAATGAGCAGCATTGTCGCTTAATACAGCAGATTTTCGCGCATCTCATTCTTTATGACGTCATATGTCGTGAACTATGTGTCGTACGTGATGTATGCAATATGTACTCACAAACACACGGAAACTCTGCTTGATATTTAAAAGATAGTTTAGTACACTCAAGGAAAATGAAAAAAGAAAAACGACCATGAATTCGTTGACCAGCAGAGGGAAATTTTTACTGGCAGATTATTCAGGATGTATACAACACACGATCATACAGGCAGAGCTATAGACACAATCACTTGAGCGTGCGCAGTATCAACCCTCCTTTTGCAACAAGCTGCAGTTTTCACATGGAGACCATAGCAGAGGTGCAGAATGTGGTCTTGCGGTATGGCCTGCCACACAGTTTCGACCTGGTGCCTCAGTTGGGCCAGATTTCGTACTGGTCGTGCAGACCGTGCAAGAGGAAGTTTTATTCGGTCCCAAACATACTGAATGGGGGGGGGGGGGGCAGGTCTGGTGATTGTACTGGCCAGGGTAATTGGCGTACACTTTACAGAGTAAGTTGGGTAGACGCGGACGCGGAATGTCCTGTTAGGGAAGCATATCACCCTGTTTGTTGGTGATATCCCCCTATCACATAATCGTGCCACATGGTCTGGGTAGCCACATCCTCTGGTGATCGTTGAGGGAAGATTGAACAGTGCACAGTACACTGAAACCCGTCTTGCCACCGTCCATGGACGAACAAGGCGATATGGTTTTGCAACAGGAAAAAATATGTCCAATTCTGTACCACCCAACGTGCGCTTCAAGATGTACGACAACCACGATGGCAACCCAGATCTGCAGATACGACCCCCATAGAACAGGTCTGGGACCAAACGAAACGTCATGTTGACGTACATCTTAAAGTGTACGATGGGTGGTACGTGACACATGTAGACACGCAGTGTCCTGTTGGGCAAGCATATCACCCTGTTGGTGCATGAACAGCAGCAAGACTGGTCGAATGATGATGAACTGTGCGCTGTTCAATTTTCCCTTGACCATCACCAGAGGAGAATCGCCTGTGTATTATATGACTCCTTACAACCTGGTGCTGAATGTTGGGCCCGTGTGCCTCTATCGCGTACACTTAAGATTTTGGCGCTCCCCTGCACGAATCCACACACGCGTACGACCATCATTGACAACTCTTGTCACTGACGACGTTCTTCCGTAAGAGCCTATCGCAACACCACTGGAGGTGGGCTGACCCGGTCTCACAACAGGCCGTGTCACGCCACACCGAGAGACCGCGAACGCTAGCTGATTGACCGGCCGCTAAGAGACTGTGGGTGTGCCCCAGCGGCCAGCCAGTCAGCTAGCGTTCGTGGCCTCTCGGTGTGACGTGACACGGCCTGTTGTGAGGCCTTGTCTTCCAGGAGGTGTTGGCTGAACGATGTTGGGAAGACGCCATAATATGGGGACGCATAATCGTGCCTCATGATCCGCTGGTGATCGTTGAGGGAAGATTGAACAGTGCACGATACACTGAAACCATCATTCGTCATGCTACCATTCATGGACGAACAAGGCGATATGGTTTTGCAACAGGAAAAGTATGTCCAATTCTGTACCACCCAATGTGCGCTTGAAGATGTACGACAACCAGGCAGATCTGCAGATACGATCCCCATAGAGCAGGTCTGGGACTAGACGAAACGTCATCTAGCGCGGTCTGCACGACCTGCACAAAATCTAAGTTTATGTGTATCCATTCTTGTGGATAGAAGTGGGACGCCGGCTGGTCAGTTCAGTTCTTGCAAAAAAATTTCCAACAGCCGTTCATGTTATAGTTTTATTTAGGCGACTAGTTTCGGTACATCAATTGTATCTTCAGGCCCCAATAGTGAATATTTGGATAAGCTCCTCCAGTTCATAAGGTTGGCCCTCAACTAGCATCCGTTTTACCAACCTCCAGTATGTGTCAATGCTGCAACCATTAACTACCATTAATATTTGGATAAGCTCCTCTAATTCATAAGTTTGGACCACAACTAGCATCCATTTTACGAAACTCCTGTATGAACGCTGCAACCATTAAGTACCATTTAGTTGGTAGTTAATGGTTACAGCGTTGACACATACTGGATGTTGGTAAAACGGATGCTAGTTAAGGGCCAACCTTATGAACTGGAGGAGCTTATCCAAATATTCACTATTGGGGCCTGAAGATACAATTGATGTACCGAAACTAGTCGCCTAAATAAAACTATAACATGAACGGCTGTTGGAAAATCTTTTGCAAGAACTGCACAAAATCTGACCCAACTCTAGCTCCAGGTGGAAACTGAATGGCGGGCTCCCCGAGACTACATTCGGAACGTCTACGACCATCTCTGAGGGAGAACAGCAGCTTGTATTGCTGCAGAAGGAAGACATTCACGGTACTAGCGGCTATGTACTCACGTGCGTATCGTATACATCCTCAAGCAAATGTGAATAAAATTCCCCTCTGCTGGCTCAATGAATTCACGTTTTCCCATTTTAGAGGAGTGTAGGGGTCCGCCTTATGAGTGAGTCTAGAGACAGCACCTGCGTGTGTAGGGCGGCGACCGCGATGAGCAGGCAGGCGGTGACGGCAGCAGAGCTGGCCTTGTCCATGGCGGCGGTGGCGGTGGCGTCTGTGCGGAGTGCCACCGGCTGGGCTGCGCGCCTCCTTATGAGCTGTCGGCGCGGCCTTGCCGACGGAAAATGATGGATTGCCACCGGCAGTTAGGTGCGGGGGCGTGGGTAGGCCAAGGAAGACGGATGGCCGGCGACAGCACACAGTGGGCCGCACCAAAGCGGGGCCAGGTAGCGACCGCGTAGCTCAGTGGCTGGCCACTGGGGCGCCAAGTCCACATTGTGGGTGGACCCTCTCTCGCGGTATGGTGGCCCTACGCAGTGGGACTACCCCACATAAGGTCTCCATAGAATGGTTCACGATGCTCGACAGGAAGACCACTGTCTGTAAGACTTCCTAAGTAATAGAACGCAGTACGTTGTTCTCGAAGGCGATTGTTTATCAGAGACGAATGTATCGTCAGGTGTGCCCCAGGGGAGTGTGACAGAGTACACTGTACCACTCCCAAACAGAACGAGAGAGAAAAAATGGCTATAAGCCTCGGCACGAGCCCTAATTTTTCTCAAAATTTTCAAATGTTTGTAGGGTCTATGGGACTTAACTATGGGGTCATCAGTCCCTAAACGCACAAACTACTTACGAACTAGCTACAACTAGTAGCCCCGACCGTAGTGGCCGTGCAGACCGTGACTGAAGCGCCTCAGTCCCCTCGGCCACCGCGCCCGGCTAATTTTTCTTATATTTGTGTTCTTTACGCGAAATGTAAGTAGTAATTTCTTCAACAGAAATTCTCGAAACGCATCTCTCTCTCTCTCTCTCTCTCTCTCTCTCTCTCTCTCTCTATATATATATATATATATATATATATATATATATATATATATAGTAACTTGTAATTTGCGGCTGTTTGCTGATTATGCTGTGATGTATGGGAGGGTATCGTCTTTAACTGACTGTAATAGCATAAAGGATGATTTAGACATAATTTCTAGTTGGTGCGAAGAATGGCAGCTAGCTCTCAATGTAGAACATTGTAAGGTGATGCGCATGAGTAGCAAAAACAATCCCATAATGTTCTAATACAGCATTAGTAGTGAGCTTCCTGATGCTGTCGCGTCGTTCAAATATCTAGGCGTAATATTGCAGAGCGATATGAAATGAAACGAACATGTAAGAACAGTTTTGAGTAAGGCGGACAGCCGACTTCGGTTTATTGGGAGAATTTTCGGAAGACGTACTTCACCTGTAAAGGAGACCGCATATAAAATGCTTGTACGACCACGTCTTGAGTATTGCTCAAGTGTTTGGGACCCGCAGCAGATCAGTTTAAAGGAAGACATAGAGACAGTTCTGAGGCGAGCAGCTAGGTTTGTTACTGGTACGTTCGACCAATGCGCGAGTGTCACGGAAATGCTCCGGCAACTCAATTGGGGATCGCTGGAAGAAAGACGAAGTTGTTTTCGTGAATTTCTGTTAAGTAAATTTAGAAGGCCGGAATTTGAAGCTGAGTTTAGTACGATCTTCCTGCCACCTACTTACATTTCGCGTAAAGAACACAAACATGAGAAAAATTAGGGCTCGTTTAGAGGCTTATAGCCATTTTTTTTTCTCGTTCTATTTGCGAGTGGAATAGGAAAGGAAATGCCTGGTATTGGTACAGTGTACTCTCGGGTACGCACCTTACGGTGAATTGCGGAGTATGTATGTAGATATGTAGATGCAGATGTCCTCGCACCAAATACAACTCCATCATCTGTTTGATTGGACACTCAGCATATGCCATCGTCGAGCAGCAATTAAGGGACGGTGTGGAGTTCATGGGTTTCTCTGGACTGCCCGCCAACATGTCAAGTCCCATCGGCATTATCACGAACCTGTTTGCCCATTTTCTCACTGCCGCCTTGGTACATGGTTACCAAAACACTCTCCACCAATGACTGCAACTCATACAATCAAAGTTCTTTTGTAAATATTCCGTAAATCTATATAAATAAAAATGAATGTTTGTCTGTATGTCCTCTAAGCGTTCATAAACCATTCATTCCGTTGCAATGACATTTTGGTACGTCCACGAAGGTTCCTGGCCCAAAACCAAAAGAGCACGACACATAGCTCAGGAGATAAGACGTCATAACTAATGAGAGGCCACACTGTGGATGGACCCTCTCTCACGTTATGCTGGCCCTACTCTGGGGGACTACCCCACATCAGGTTTCTGCATAATGGTTCACGATGCTAGACATGAAGCCCACTCCTCACACCAAATACAACTCCGTCATCTGGTTGATCGGACACTCAGCATATGCCATCGTTGAGTAGCAGTTAAGAGATGGTGTGGAGTTTATGGGTTATCTCTGCCCACCAATATGTCAAGACCCATCATCATTATCACGAACTGTTTGACCTTGGTACATGGATACCGAAAAGCTCTCCACCAATGACTACTACCCATATCATCAATGTACTTTTGTAAATATTCCGTAAATCTATATATACAGGGTGAGTCACCTAACATTACCGCTGGATATACTTCGTAAACCACATCAAATACAGACGAACCGAATCCACAGACCGAACGTGAGGCGAGGGGCTGGTGTAATTGGTTAATACAAACCATTAAAAAATGCGCGGAAGTATGTTTTTTAACACAAACCTACGTTTTTAATGGAACCCCATTAGTTTTGTTAGCACATCTGAACATATAAACAAATTCGTAATCAGTGCCGTTTGTTGAATTGTAAAATGTTCATTACATCCGGAGATATTGTAACCCAAAGTTGACGCTTGAAACCTCCGACGTTCAGTTGCGTGTTGTAACAAACACAGGCCACGGTCGGCGAGCAGCATCTGCAGGGACGTGTTTACGATGACGACCGCGTTTACGAGTGTGGCTGTAGTACACTGTTGTGGCTTGGTCTAGCTGTCACAGTGTCCGCATGTAGCGCTTCCTGCTATTGTTATTCTGCATTCGTCTTTGCACGCAGACTAACTGTAGTACACTGTGTTACCAGAGGTCTGTGATAGTGTAGTGTTGTAGGAACTGTGACCATGGTGTATTCGAGCTCTGAAAAGGCGGAGATGATACTCATCTATGGCGAATGACAACAAAATGCAGCTGAACCCTGAATGTTTGTCTGTATGTCCTCTATCTATTCATAAAGCATTCATTCGATTGCAATGAAACTTTGGTGAACTGTTCACCGTACGCCCACGAAGGTTGCTGGCCCAAAAACAAAAGAACACGACACATAGCTCAGGAGATATGACGTCATAACTAATGAGAGGCCACCGCGTAAGAATACCCAGATTTATTCGTCAGTTACTGTAAAGTGGAAGTAATTAGGGGCCTGCAACAAAGTTTGCATGTAACGTCAGACGTTTATGAAGCGTTCTGTAACTGAACACACACACACACACACACACACACACAACATGATGAAATGAAAATAAGTCTACCACTCACAACAGTTTCGCTGTATGTGTCGTAAAACTGTCGCATCAGGCATGATCTTGCATCAAATAAAGTTAGCACTACAGATTTGCATGTCACTATTTATTTTTATCTGCAACTCTCCCTTAATTCTCTTGCATCCAAAATTAAGCAATCTGTTTTCTTAATCTCTATCTATATAAAAGCGAAAGGGCACTCACTCACTGACTAAAGAAGGATCTCGAAAACTACTTCACCTATGAAGCTGAAATTTGGCAGGAATGTAGTTTATAAGTAGGAAACATCAGCTAAAAACGTATTTTGCGATAGGTGCATGGCGGAGCATACTTCTCCTACAGACTCACGAAATCTACTGTTTCATTCCGATTTTCACGACATTTCGCACGCTTGACATTCAGAACAAGAGGAAAGTCACCGTCTACCATAAGTTTCATACGGTGCCTGGAGGAGGGTACTTTGCAACATAAAAGTGGATCCGTAAATACCTTGGTCGTGCCAGAAATTGAGAACGGATCGAGCGATTTCACAGATCCTTTTTTTGTTGTCTTCATTATTCTCAGAACAAGGGTTGTATTAAATAAAACTGGAATACTTGAGAATAACAAAGTGCGTTTTTCAATGTGCCTCTGCGTTTCTATTGCATAGAATCTGTAGTTTTGTTACAATATTGATGACATTTAGCACACGCTACCTTAAAAACGATAGGAATGTCATTGGACAAAATTTCGTTCGGTGCATGGTGGTGTGTACTTACGGAGTTTTACAAAATGCATAGTTTTGCTCTAATCTTTATGATTTTTTGCACCCATGATCTTTTTAGCAAGAGGAAGATCACTGGGTACATAATTATTTGTAGGGTACATGACAGGGGTACCGTGAAGAAAACTTTGCCGAGAGAGGGAAAGGTGGAAACGAACAGAGAAATGCCAAAGAAAGAGATGGATGTAGAGAGGGGGCGGAAGGGGATGTAGATTACGAGACTGTAGCATAAATAAACACCAGGGCAACGCCAGGTTTACAGATAGTGTTCTATAAATTATCTGTAAAAATTTTGCAACTTCCCTGTAAATTTTCTGTTTTAATTGTTGTCGACATTAATCCTTTCTTTTCTTCCAAGCCTTCTGGGGGATACAGCTTGGTTTGTCTTAAGTATTGTGTGGTGTCGCACAAGTACAAAGTGCGCGCCACCTACTTTCGCCGCGCGCCGCCATGCACGCACGGCGCGGCGATCTCACGACAGCCACGAGCGCCCTCTGCTGGAACGCCGCTCGTGGCCACCACTGAAGGACTGGCCACTTCGGACTGAGATAGCAACGAGTTAGGACCTTCGTAATCAGATAGGCACGAGTGAAGACTTTGCTATTGTACAGGCACTAGGCAGGCCTCTAACAACTATGTATCAACATTCTGCAGTACTATGTAAAAGTTAAGTATTGTTACATTCTGTGCAATATATCTCTTTCTAATTTACTCGAGTGTTTATAGTTTCTGGCTGCTCCCCTCCGTACCTGCACCAGCGTGTCGGTCTCATTCCACTCGGCCACCGACACCTACGACGAGGCTGGGACACAAAAGCGGCGACGAAGTTGGGACTGGCCACGCCCCAAGGGACCATGGCAACGTTTACATATTGACTTTGCCGGACCATTCTGGAATACGCGCTGGTTAATTGTTGTAGACGCTTTCAGCAAGTTTCCTTTTGTGATTGCCATGAACTCAACGACAGCTTCTAGTACAATCAGTGCCTTAACATCAGTGTTTTGCATCGAAGGCTTGCCTGAAACTATCGTCAGTGACAATGGACCTCAGTTTGTTAGTGCGGAATTTCAACAGTTTTGTCGTGTGAACGGTATTCAGCATATCACCACCGCACCTTTTCACCCTCAGTCCAATGGTGAAGCAGAACGTTTCGTTCGAACATTCAAGTCACACATGGAGAAGATGAAAGGTCAGCACTCCAGGCAGCAAGCTCTTCAAATTTTCCTGTCTAAGTATCGGTGCATGCCACGTGACGGCCCGTCTCCTGCCGAGCTGCTACACGGCCGCCGTCACCGCACTCTCCTTCACCTGCTGCAGCCTCCCACGCACCGAGTCGGTTCGTATGGCGCTACGAGTTTTCAGGTTTCTACGCCGGTGCTGTACAGGGTGTTTGCTGGCAACAAGAAGACATGGCTGCCGGGCACCATTCAGCGCGTGCTCGGTAGCAATATGTATGTTGTACGTTCTTCCACAGGGTCGGAGCTGCGGCGCCACGCAAACCAATTGCGCCTGCACAGGCCGCGCGATCCTGTCTCCGGTTTCTTGATTCCAGACCCAGTCCACCGCCAGGGAGCACAACCACATCGTTCGTCCCCGGACTACGAGATCGTCCCGATGGAGATCGACGCGTCGCCGCCGCAGATGACAGCGTCACCGAGAGGGACTCCGGGACCGTGCGGGCCCCCCTAGCTTGGGCCACGCACCTCAGAAGAAGATGACCTGCTCCCTCTGGGCGGGGGCGGGCGCCCTTCTCCAGGTTTCGGCGGGTTCCCTGGAGGATCGCAAGGCGGATGCCGGGGCGCGGACGGCGTCTCGATCCCGGCCTCAGCTACGACGCCCGTCCCACCAGTAACGCCCCCGCTCAGGCCCTCCTCCCAGTGCCGTCGCAGTGGCCCTCAGCCCTACGCCACGACGGCGCGGCGGTTTGGGGGGGGAGGGGTGTGGTGTCGCACAAGTACAAAGTGCGCGCCACCTACTTTCGCCACGCGCCGCCATGCACGCACGGCGCGGCGATCTCACGACAGCCACGAGCGCCCTCTGCTGGAACGCCGCTCGTGGCCACCACTGAAGGACTGGCCACTTCGGACTGAGATAGCAACGAGTTAGGACCTTCGTAATCCGATAGGCACGAGTGAAGACTTTGCTATTGTACAGGCACTAGGCAGGCCTCTAACAACTATGTATCATTCTGCAGTACTATGTAAAAGTTAAGTATTGTTACATTCTGTGCAATATATCTCTTTCTAATTTACTCTAGTGTTTATAGTTTCTGGCTGCTCCCCTCCGTACCTGCACCAGCGTGTCGGTCTCATTCCACTCGGCCACCGACACCTACGACGAGGCTGGGACACAAAAGCGGCGACGAAGTTGGGACACAAAATATTGTACACATTTCCCTTCCATTGGCTCGCCTTAACCACCAACCCTCAGAGAACCATTTATTTCTCCCTTTCTCCTTCCTGGAAGTTGGTTTCGTTCTAGTGTCCCCTTGCTATCAGGGATGTCTGTTAAATTACATAAGAACTCGCATTCTACAAGCGGGGCGTCCTTTCTTTGGCATGAAATGGTTTAATTTTCTGCTTGGGACGAGAGTTCCATCTGTACCCATACAATTTCTTTTACTTCTTCTACCCGTATACTATCGCTGGGGTGGTAACAGCCTTGATGGTCTATGTCTATTTAAATTTATATTTATTCATTCAGCTTTAATTAATCTCCATAGGAACTTAATAAAAGTTAATTAAATTTATTTCTCGTAATGGTGTGTTTCTAATTTCGTAGGAATGTTCTGTTTTGTTCCGTTACTATGGTACGAGATACGATGGGTTGAAGGGGTGGTAGGGGTAACAAAAAATCGCAATGACGTGTTTTACGCCCCACTTTAGATTTGCCGTTTTATAAGTTTTTGCAAACATTTTGGACCAAAATAGTAATCTAAATAATAACAAATTAATTAATGAGTCTGAAACACTTTTGGGAAAAAAAAATTAGGTATTGGCGGGTTCCGAACCACTGACCTTACCGTACCGGCCAACGCGTTGCCCACTACACTACAGTTAACAGTTGGGAGATGCGTTCGTTAATCTCATACTATTGATGGCCGTGTTTAACTGGTGCTAATATGGCATTTGTAGACGCTAGATTATCATTTACCGTACGAAGAACGACGTGTTTCTGTTAATTATTCAGTGCGCCATTGCTTTGAAATGACAACGTGTAAGTTACAATAAGAAAATCATCAAATACGCGATGCAAGATAGCGTATGCCAGAGAGAGTTCTGGGCGAGGAATGTTACGTGACGTCTGCGTACGGCTGGTTTTCGTTAATTCAATGGAGGGTGTCAAAACTCCGTTATTTTTGCAAATATCTCTCAAACGATACGAGATATGAAAAGAAATAACAGAACAAAGTTGTAGAGAATTTCTCCTCTACAAATTCGTTTATTCAATTTTCGCGTCAGATGAACTATTTATTTGGAATTAAAATTAGATTAAAAACGGCTTTTTTGGTATTAATAACGTATTTATTGTCCGACATATTTCAAAAAGCGAGGTTCTGGTCTCTGATAGCCATCAATTATGTCTTTAAAATTTGGTGCCGATCGGTCGAACGGTTCGATCTAAGAACTGGGAACACGTTACAGCCAGACAGATATCTTCAAATCGCCGTTATTTTTGCATATATATCTGAAACGATGCAAGATATGAAAAAAAAGATAATAGAGCGAAGTTGTAGAGAATTTTCCCCTCTAGCAATTAGGTTATTCAATTTTCGTGTCAGGTGAACGGTACGTTTGCAATTGCAATTATATTACAAACGGCTTTGTTTGGTATGACTACCGTATTTTTTGTCAGAAAAATTTGAAAAAAGGCAGGTTCTGGTCTCTGGCGGTCTACAATTATGTCTGTAAAATTTGATGCTGATCTGGTGAACGATTCGTCTTAAAAACAGGGAACACGTTACGGACAGAGAGACAGACATCCCAAAATCGCCGTTATTTTGCAGATATCTGTGAAACGATACGAGGTGTGAAAAAAACATAAGAGAGCAAAGTTGTAGAGAATATTCTCCTCTTCAAATTCGGTTATTCAATTTTCGTGTCAGATGAATGGTTAAGCCGTTATTTTCATTTAAATTTCGAGCTGTCAAAAGACGATCGCAAAGGCCCACTTTTAGTGTTACTACCGTAACGTAAAGTGGGCCAAAACGAAGAAGCGGCCTTCCATTCGGTGGCCTTGGCTACACTCTGATTGCTCAGCACTCCGACATTCCGTCTGGCCCAGTGTAGCTTTGCTCCCACCAGTCGAAACTCTGTAACCCTCTAACGCCCAAATGGGACATCAAATGGGATTTTTCGATGTGCGGGTCCGATTATCAGTTAATCACAATGCTCCATCATCATCATCATCGTTGTCGCCGTCCTCGTCTGCGATTACGAGACCGTCGCTGTGTCTCCACCAGCTACTGCCCCCCCTCCATCCATATTCTTCCTCTACTCCCAGACTCCGCAAGCCAGCTCACGACGTGAGGCGCAGAGTATGTTGTATGCCAACATACCCCCTACTGCAGTGGGCTCTAAGCTCTCTCGTCTTATTGTTATGGTCTCTTCAAAAGATACCTGTCCAGCTATCAACATACAAGGGGCGTCTTAAAATTCCGTGCAAAAATTAAAACGACTAATGTGTTTGGAGAAAACCATTTTTGTTTTTCGACATAGTCTCCTTTTAGAGTTATACACTTCGTCCAACGCTGTTCTAATTTGTTGATACATTCGCCCCGCCAGCCATTTCGTCAAATTGGGGAACAAATAGTAGTCCGAGGGAGGCAAGTCTGGAGAGCCTTGCTTTGTCACTAAAACTAGCAAATGAGGTCCGTGTGAACTACCGGTTACTCCCTGCTACAAAGCGTTGTTCCCTGGCCCAAACTGAGAACTGACATGCTTCAAATTACTTCAATAACAGGAAGTTAATACTACATTGGTCAGTCCACACGTTATTACACACAGACATTAATAAGCAAGCCACCACAATTAATCTTAGAAAGGTGGCTAAGAAAACATTTATGGCGCAACGGAATTTAGACATAAAAATTTATTGCATCTGAACTGGTTCTCAGCACTTGTGAAGAACAATATTAAATAAAAGAGGAAAGGTGCTCTAAAACTACAATTTATAGGCAACTTACGGATTATGCTGAACTTAAACTTGTTTATTCAGATAGAAAACAAGCAAAATGCGGAACCAATTTTGTTAATACAATAAAAATGCATCTCTTACATGAATTAATGCGGACGGTGCCCAGCCTAAATTATACATGATTAAACGCTACTGTGGGGGGGGGATTCATAAACACTCATTCTCTCACGCACGCGCAATGCCACAGCGAAACTCACCAAAATCAGCGTGCTGAGACGAGGCGGAAGCAGGCGCCGCTATCGTAATCAAAATTCAGCAAGTCGGAGGCAGCACAAAAACACGATATACAAAAACACTTTGAAGCTGGCTCTGGTCTGTCGTGCCTATTTTGAGATGGTGCGTGTGTATAGCCAAGTTAAATTACATCTGAATTGGACCGCGAGCAAACACACTAACGGCTACAAACGGCTAAGTTACATGAACGCACCCCACTGAAGGTGAAGTGGTTGAAAGTCGGATTCATTATACAAAATCACGGTGGATTCTTAAGTTGCAGTCTGTTAGAAATCGATCGGATACTGGTTTTATATGAGAAGTGGCGTGAATTCAGGCGACTAGCTGCAAACCCCGGAAATCGTGGTTCCGAAAACCGATAAAATTGAATAAATTCAGAATAATAAAGAAAATTAAATACAGCGTGCAACTCATAGAAATGCTTAGAATTATATAAGGAAGCGAATAAAATACAGCTACACGCGATATGGGGCTATTACAGAGACGGATGAGGTCCTGTCTCACGAAAACCACAAAAATGAAATAATTACAAAGTCGGAAAAATAAAATTAAGAATTACAGCATGCAACCCATAGAAATGTTTAGAATTACACGAGGAAGATATTGAAGGAGGCTGTACAACGCTCACAGAGAGTTACTGACAAAGACAGAGTGTGTACTTTCATTCGGAGAAGAAACAGCAAGATTAAAATAGATGAGGAGAGAAGATTGCTAAATATTACTGGAAATCAGGTGGATACCCACATAGTTACTTGCCTGATGGGCATGGAACAAACAAGAGTGAAAGCTGAAGGCTTTGTTCTATGAACCAACTACATGGAACACGTATCACTCACGGAAGGAAACGATGAGAAGATTTTTACATGCACTGTATAAAATGAACATATCATCCCACACAGCTAGAAAGTATTTACACATACACCACCACATGGTCACAAAAGGTTTTAACATACCAGGCCATTGTCAAACTGCAACTAGAATCACGCACACCATGTATATCTGTTGGAAATCACTGAATTGAAAAACGAGAACACATTTCCGCACACGATCGGAGAAAATATTCCAAAGAGATGATTCTAAGTTCACGAATCTAAGTTAAACGTACTAGTCAATGAAAGGCTACCATCTAGCGGGTACCAGAGAAGAAGCAACCTTACCTCACCAGACCCTCAGTATAGAATTATCAGCCGTGCGGCCACAGGGTCGCGGGAAGACGCGGGAAGCCACCGGAAGCCGGAAAATCCAATAAAACAGCCATGGTGGGGACGGAAAACCAAACTCGCGCTGGAGGGAAGGCTCCACAACTAGCTCTCAACCAAAGGGTGTGGATACCTCTTTGGTAGCTTCAGCAGCTATCGACTCTGAGTCAGAGAGAATGTTGCAAAGCGAGCTATCACTCCCCACATTCAGACAGCCATAGATTCTCGAACACAGTTAAAGGTAAAACAACTGCAAATTCTCACAGGGACAGTGACGTAGCAGAGAAGCCATACTTATACCACATTAATTAATATAATAATAAATTATTGACATAACAAAATAAGAAAAACAATATTAACTAATATTCTAACACATGAAATAAAAATATTATTCCTCAAGTCTTGAAAAGAGTGGGATTCAAGTTTTAACAAAATGATAATCTAACGACAATAAATAAATTATAACTTTACAGAAATATACAAAAAATATATGGAAGACGACAGACGGTCGTCTTTCAAGTGACTGGGGTTGTTAAATGATGGTATTCAGTAACTGCAATAAATTCAGATTATATTTCAAAATTGAAAGGAATAACATAACAATTTATAATACAATAACATCAAAACGTGAATTGCGCTGTTGTACAACTTCACAAAAATGAAAAGACACAACTTTATACAAAATTAAATAAATGATTGGCTATGTTTTCATAGATCTCACCTAACAAAGGAGTTGAATAAGAAACGGACTTACTCTTAAACATTATCCCAATGTGACAGGAGAAGATAGAATGCAAACACAATCAATTAATATCCCAACCTGAACTGAGTTATTGAGCCCTAAAGAGGCAGTGGGGTAGTGAGGCTGATACTTCACTACACACACTAACATACACACACACACACACACACACACACACACACACACATACACACACAGCGAAGTTGATCTCGCAGCGGCTGCGTCTGTGTTAGCAGATTGGAGCAGGAGGCTGTAAATCCCGTCCACGACAAAAAGTAATTTCAATTATATGACGACATTACAGCGTTCATTTAATGAAATAAATCGCAATTTGCGATCACTTATAGCATCACTGTACTAGGTTTAGATGGAATACCAAAGTACGGCGAATGAAAATTTGTGCCCGGCCGGGATTCGAACCCGGGATCTCCTGCTTTGTAGGCAGACGCGTTGACCACTCCGCCACCGAGGACGCAGTGACCAGCCCGACTGCAGAGGACTCTTCCCTGCACGTCTCCCGCCACACACAAATCTCCATTCGCCACGCTGTCTCTTTCCTATCACCACAGCCTATTTGTTCTGTAATGCATAAATTTGAGCAATACCAAACTGCTTCCTGCTGTACTAACTAGTAGAAAGCTAACTACAGAAAACATCTATGACACTTTTGATAAGAATGTGAGGAGGGGTAAACTGGTAATCTGTTTAAGAAACTCGAACTAATAATAAAAAATGAAATATCTGGTTTATTTTGTAACTGATGTAACCCTGAAAATTACTAACAATCTCATGTTTTGGATTTTAAAATCTTTCATAGAAAAATATAGCTCAGATATTTAATCTGCCTACAAAATTATTTGTAAACAAAGATAAACATTTCTTTACTGTTAATAAATTTAACTCGATTTATACAAACCATATTTTAAGAACACCCCCCCCCCCCCCATTAAATTTCTATTTCATAAAACGCACTCTCAAAACTAAACTGTTACAATAAATACTTTAACTAACACAGAAAGCGTCCTTAGCATGAATCGTGAGACCACAAGCTAATAGCAAGATCTTTCCCGATTGTTATTGTTACCATCAGTTCAACCTAACAATGCGAAGTTGTGTCATAGAAACATGCCAAGTATTTCATGAAAAACTTTACCTTATAAAAACTTCAAAATATCGTTTCTCCAATGTCATCTATACCTTTCGTCTCCATATCTTAAACAAACAGCTTGGCTCAGCATTCAAGTCTCAAAATCTCATCTCCTCGGATATCCCGCCGGAACGACAACTGCACACAACCACGGTCCCCACGCTTCTGCAATCTCATCCGCGCGCGTAGCAAAGTCTGCCCTCTCATTAATCACAAACCTACTTCCCGACAACAATACTATCACGGTCTCCAATATCGATAGTACTGCCATCGAAGAATAAGCTTGCAACCAAAGATAAACAACCCATGCCCGACTAGCTTGACACTGGTCTTAAATTCGCAGTACATTTGAATATGAAATGTATACCTTCCCATAGCAGGTACCTTACATCATCACCTTTCTCCCTATCAAGAATTTGATAGGATTTTGTTTTTTAAACAAACAACCTTTCTTATGGATTTACAGACGGGCCTGCGGGATACATGGTGTCAGTTCCCTCCAACACTGACGTTAGTCTAGCCCTTCCAATCATACTGTCCATTGGAATGCATGCTTGATTTTACAGTAAATATCCCCCCCCCCCTGTTTTGTTATTTTTGTTGGATTAAGTCACCATGTCCAATTCAATGAAATACCAAAGAATCAGTGATCACGTCATGCGGAGGCATCTAGCGGTTTTTGTGTCGAACTATTTGACAAAAGTTCGTGAGTGTTACTGATGGCTGAGATCTTCAACAAACAGCGGATTTTTTCCATTGTTTCCTGCATGTTATCGCTAAGTTTCACACTGTTTATAAATGTTATTTGCAGGTATAACACATATTCGTAAAGCGACTAAACGTACCTTAAATGTTATAATTTCTTTTTTGCTTTGTGATGTCCATTGTGATGGGCATTGCGCTCAGAAAGTAAGATACATAAAAGGGGGGGGGGGTTATCAGAATGAAACTTTCACTCTACAGCGGAGTGTGCGCTGATATGAAACTTTCTGGCAGATTAAAATTGAATGCCGGAACCGGGACTAGAACCTAGGACCGTTGCCTTTCGCGGGCGAGCGCTCTATCACTAAGCTACCCCGACACGACTCACAATCCGTCCTCACAACTTTGGAAAGTAGGAGAAGTGATACTGGCAGAAGTAAAGTTAGGAAGACGGACTGTGAGTCGTGTCGGGATAGCTCAGTGGTAGAGCGCTTGCCCGCGAACGGCAAAGGTCCCAGGTTCGAGTCCCGGAATCCGGCACGCGATTTTAATCTGCCAGGAAGTTTCAAAGTGGGGTTATGTTTATTAGTATTTTGATTCTCTTTCTTTTCTTCTATATTTTAGGTTTAATTCGATACACATGTCCAAAATACGCATATGCTTTAAATATTTGACAGATGGAAGAGTTTGAAGCCTTAGTTAATAATTCCGATGGCATGGGGTCCAACTTGATTAGTACTGGGGTAATGGATACATGCAAAAATGGGATGTAGAAAATGAATATCTCCACTCTCCAAGGCCTGAGTCCGTGAAGCTCTGCACGCAAGGTATGGCTGGGGTAGTCAAGATGGAGTTTTTATAGAACATTTATACGCTCCAAGAAATGGATATTACGCATGTTTGCACATGCTCTGGATATGGCGTATACCAATTCTTGGTTGGAGTATAAGAAAGACTGTTAAGTCCTTGGTCTCCCTATGAAGATTTGTATGGATTTGCTTCAGTTTAGACAAAATATTGCAGAAACCTTGGTTCTTGCATACAAAAATAAATCTACAAGGATGGGACGTCCTAGCAGAGATTCAGAAGTTATGCAAGAAAACAAGAAATGGAAAGTAGATGAACAGCGACCAAATACCGAAGTTCGCTATGATGAGATCGGTCATATACCTGCTACGGATGGTAAGAAAGAGGCAACTAGGTGGAAAGAGGTGAACTGCAAGAAAAGAACACACTTTATATGCACTAAATGTAAAGTACACCTGTGTATTACAAAAGAACGCAATTGTTTGAAGACTTTCCATTGCAAATAACAGGAGGTTTGTATGAATTTCTGTGTACTAATGTAATAATTAATGACAATGAACTATGTAATCCTCTAACATATGTAGTAATTTTGTCCTAGTGTGCACCCATCGAATCACACTGTCCACTGTAACCCTTAACTGCCCTGGCGGGATTTGACCCCGAGAGTTTCCCTCTGAATGTTTTTCCGCCAGGTGATATGGCGGAGAGCTACCCGCTCATGTAATCTGTTCCCGGCAGACAGCGCTAGTATACGGTTCGGCCGCCCATTTCCGTGTGTCGTTTACTGCCCAGTGGACTCCGGGCTCTTATTTGACCCGCCAGGGTAGCAAATGTTCAAATGTTTGTAGAGTCTATGGGACTTAACTACGGGGTCATCAGTCCCTAAACTTACAAACTACTTAACAACTAGCTAATACTAAGGACGGCACAAATATCCATGCCCAAGGGGGGATTCTAACCCCCGACCGTAGTGGCCGTGCAGACCATGACTGTAGCGCCTCAGTCCCCTCGGCCACCGCGGCCGGCTCCAGGGTAGCAGAGTAGGCCTTTAATTGTGATGCATTGCTTCAGATTTTGAGTGATATATGTTCTTCATTACACTTATTTTGCAAGTAAATCGTACATATGTTTTATAGAACGATATAACATGACTGGCAAATCGTATGTTTTATCGCCTCAAGAAATAGCGAATATTTGAAAGAAAGTTTTCACAGTAATGATGAACTTTAAGTTGATGATGATTTGGAAAAAACTGATCATGATAGTAGATCAGAAATATTTGGTGACAATTCCAATGACGATCCTGATTTTGTCCCAAATGAACAAGAAGATGAATCTGATGCACGTTATAGTTCTGGAGATGATGCACACTCGAATAAGGAAGATAATGATCATCCTGTAGACAATGTAGATGGTCATAACGTTAGAACAGCTGGAAGATTAGTATTAAGTCGTAGGAACAAATGTACGATAAAGGAAAAAATTCTGCCTGAACCACGAAGTAACACACGACATGCCCTACCGAAGAGGAGTTGCCAAAAGTGCCGAAGAATTCGTGAACAAAAACACTCGACTTCATACTCCTAGTGCTACAATGGAGACTGTAAGGTCCACTGCAAGCAAGTAATCGTAATGCTGTCAAGTCTAGAAAAGGTAATTTTTTTGTTTTCAGATGGCAAGAACCATGCCTTAAGAAGTGTAAGACAAGGAAAATAACATATTTCTAATAAAGCAAATATTGTGTGAATTAAAAACAAAAATTGTCAGAAAAATTCAATTCTTTTAAAATAATTTCTTTGTGCTTACTTCTATGTCAAAATGAATTTGTTTACTTACAATCTTATCATTATACTCTTATTAACTAGAAAATAAACTATGTATATTGAAAAAATAGTCATTTACAATTATTTGTCCCCAAAAGATTTGGGATTAAAAATGGTCCCTCCAGGGTATTAGAGCTACCAACATTCGCCAAGGCATTCAAGGCGTCAAGGACGTCACTTAAGACCTTTCGTATGAACACCGGAAGGACGGGACACGAAAAAAAATTTTAATGAAAAATATCAGGTACTCTATGGCATAAATATCAAAATGTTCACCGATCAGACAAAAAAAATGATGACTGAAAGGGCCAGTGCAGTGATTTTCCACATGTTTCTGATTTTCCAGGAAGGTCGCAAAGTCTTGCTCCGAGGGTCGTCACAGCAGGAAGTACTTGCAAAATAGAATAACTAGGGGTTCGGGAACAGAAAAACGTGTGCCTAAGTGAAATTTATTATCGCGTTACATGTGAAACTTTCGTTATTAATTGAATAGGTCATAGATTGCTTTATAATACAATGTGTTAATCATTAATAAGTGTAGAGTCTGTTTTCAGCAACGAAGCGAGAGGTAAGATAACATAACACAATAGTAATTCTGAAAATTTCGAAAAAATCTACTTTTTTACAAATTTTGTATAGAGTGGGACCTTTCGCAATGGGCATAATGCGCTTCTGATTCCTGCCTCAAATGCGAAACACTCCTTAAGCCTTTTTTTTTTTTTTTTTTTTTTTTTTTTTTTTTTTTTTTTTTTTTTTTGAGAATCTCGTAAAAATAAGATAATGTTCCATTCAAAAAAATAAAAAAATAAAAATTTGTTTCCTTTGAAATAACATAGTTCTGTTACATTTATGACAAAGGTGAAGCATTGAATTAAAGTTTGTGATGCGGCCGGAATCGAACACGGACCTCCATGCTTACTAAGCAGACGACTTACCGCTAGTCCACTGCATCCCCAGCGATTAATGCGCCTCGGAATAGTTTCCTCCACTTCACAAATTTTAATTCAATGCTTCACCTTTGTCATTAATCTCTGAAATTATCGAGACGAAAAACAGTCTCAGGTGTATAAATTTCTATTTATAATGATATTCATATTATCTTAGCCTGAGGTTAAAGACAGGGATGTTCCAATCTGCCATTGCCGAGGTGCTATTTCGCTGCATGGAGAGCCTTGGCAAATGTTACATAGGAACACGGATGCTGAATTAAAGTTTCTGAGCCGGCCGCGGTGGCCGAGGGGACTAAGGCGCTCCAGTCACGGTCTGCACGGCCACTACGGTCGGGGCTTCGAATCCCCCCTCGGGCATGGATATTTGTGCCGTCCTAGTTCGTAAGTAGTTCATAAGTCGTTTGTAAGTTTAGGGACTGATGACCACGTAGTTAAGTCCTATAGACTATACAAACATTTGAACATTTAAAGTTTGTGACGTAGAAGGAAATCGTGCTTAGACAATTCCGAGGCGCCTTAATCGCAACTGCTGCGGTGGTCTAGTGGTAAGACGTCTGATTAGTAAGCATGGATGTCCGGGTTCGATTCCCAGCCGCATCACAAACTTTAGTTCAATGCTTTACCTTTATCATTAACCCTTGTGTCCACATTGGGTTACCTTGGTAACCTTTCTAACTGTAACAGCCCATTTTTCAGGTGTATTGAAACTAGTGGACACAAGCCTCAGGTTATTCATCATTTGCATCTTTATAAGCGTCATAACAACAGGAAAAATGGGACGCAACAGAACACACCCTGTACTCTATATTTGGGTAACCCAGGTAACCATATATCTCCATTATAACGGGTGTGAAGTTCATAAATGTAATACTTTAGTTTATATAATATATCGATTGTTTTATAATTTATTAGAAAACCATGTACGAGGATTTGAATTTAGCATTTCAAAAAGTCACATATTGCAGCTGCTTTGTACTTTTAAACCACTCACTCCTAGTGTTCACATTATCAAATTTTATAAATCTGCTTATCTGCCGAAACCTGTTGAGTGATAGACTTGGACGATACAGTGGGAATGCTTTCGTCTTCCACATTTCCTTCGTGTGCTCAGCGTTATAGACTCCTACTCTAGCTGTAATCAGCATACCAAGATATGGTGTCAAATTCTTCATTTGTCAATGGCTCCCACACTTTGGCTAGTACTTCTGAATTGATATCACACTCTGCAAATACCTTATTTGCCTTTCCGTTGGTTTCACGTATTATTATATCACACATTTAGTCTGTAAATATAGTCTTGAAAGTATCCTTTTATGGGAAGTTGTACTTGTTGGACCAGCCCTTAGCCGCAAAATGTTATGCTTCAACAACTGTCTTGTACAATTGCCATTTGGTTCCATCTTTTCCATGTAGAATGCCTGCAGAAAATACAGTGCTTCAATGTTCTCATCAACTTTGTCATGTTCAATACTACTAGTATTACTTGTCTCTATTTCAACTTCAATAACTCTTCAAGCACCAACAGCATCTTCAATGTCTGAAGCAGCAGCAGCAGCATCCTCCTTTCTAAGAATCCATCCATCTGCAGAAACTTCGTCGTTGAAATCTGATGTAACATTCACTTCTGTTTCAATGCCCAATAACTTTCTAATATACTTCATACCTTAATCTACTGTATTCAGATTTGAGAATCTAGAAATAATGTTCATAGTAACAAAGCTTACACAATAATGCACAGTTCACAAAGCTGTGAAACAGTAGCAACTGTAGCTAGCAACAATTAGAATACCTTGGTGCAACAGTTGTGTATAAAGCCAGGGCTAAGTGTAGCCAACCGTGACTATACGGCAATAAATTCAATGGGTTACCCGGGTAACCTGGTTATACAACAGGGTATAGTTTTTTGATTGTGAACGCAAGGGTTAAGGTCTCTGAGATTATCAAGACAAAAAACAATCTCAGGGTGAATAAATTTCTATTTATAATTATAGTTCTGTTAACCCTTAACTACTATAGACGGTGACAGGAACGCAACTACTATAGAGGGGTCTCTCAGACCGCTCTCTTATTTTCCATGTATTAAACTAGTGTTTTGCTAAATATATATTTTCATGGCTTCCTGCCGTTCATTACACGTCTTAGAGGTGGCATTAGTAGAAATTTGACTTTTTAAACAATATAGTTTGAGTAAAATGACGACAAGTAAAACACAGCGCAATTTGCAGTACATTTTTATTTTTTGTGCTACGAAAAGAACAACAAGTAATTATTTCTCTACACGCCCACAGATTATCATTATAGAGATTATATTACAATTTTTTTTTCACAGCGTCATTATATACAAAAATCCCACTTGAATTATAGTGAATTGTATGCGAAATCTCCTTTCCGTTTACAATTCTTCCAGAAAGGTTGCCACATTTTCCTTATACAACAAAATGTACATACTAAAGATATCCTTTGAGCCCTCTGTCGCAGTCCAGGGTGCTGTAAAACGATGTTGTGTTGCCTTGTTCTTACGTTGACTGCTGGCTGCTTTTTTCGCCATCGAAAGCATCTTACCGAAGAAGTAACCTGCTTCGTCATCACCAGTTGTCACATCTTCATCACTTTCAGGTTCCTGCTCTGAATTGGCGTCATGCTCACTAAATACCTCAAAATCAGGGTCATTATCGCTGTCGTCAAAATCATCGGAGGATTCACCGAAACGTTCTTTATCATCCACATCTGATTCACGTAAAATGCGTTGCATAGAACGTTCAGCTTTTCCTGCCATGGAGAAACAACAACAGCGAGAGAGAGGCCACAGCCACAGCGCTGTCGCTTAGCTTAGCAGGCCGCGCTCACCGAGCCGACTGGCCAGGCTATGGGGCTACGAGGCACAGCCTGCGCCAGCGGCACGCAAACACTGAGGCCGCGCAAGGCTCATAAACACGGAACAAAGAGCAGCAACACTACAGGAATGCTGTCACGTGGACCTTATCGGCCACCAGGAAGGTACACGGAAGAGTCCTTTTAGCTCGGCAGGGGTGTGTGAAATATTTCGACTCAAAAAGTCGTAGCGGTCTGAGAGACCGCAGATAGTAGTTAAGTATCGTGAGGTGGGGGGTCTCCTCGATATTTTTATTTGGGAGGGGGAGTACAGAATGTTTTTACTTGGAAGTGGGTCGCATATTGGAAAAGTTTGAAAGACACTGGCCTCGAACATTCCACGCCGTGTGGCGGTTCCTTTGCGCTGCTGCGGGACATTAGACAGGTGTGCCAGTTCAGTTCCTTCAGTTGTTGTTTGGCTGTTGTTCGGCTTCCGCCGGCCGCTGCCCGCGTCAGACTGGACTGGTGCTCCGCCGAGCGTGAAGGCAGTGGTTTCGTAACGCACTGATGGCGGCCGCCAGCTTCCGCCCTGCGTCATCGCAGCCACCTCGCATGACTGCCATAACTGCCGACGCCAAATCTCCACCAGTTGTTCCCACACGTATGGCCCAAAACCATGGCCCCCACAAGGGTGGGGCTGTGTGGACCCATGGGTCCAAGGACCGGTCCTGAAGGGGACCCGACTCCAGCCCTAAATGATTCAATTTTTTGTTACTGAAATTCAAAACAAACTAGAAAAAAACATATTGAATATTTTTCATCTAACAAAATTTTAGAAGATTCCACTGGCAATTGCAGTAAATATTTATGATAAACCGCTTATCTTAAACGATAATCATATAAATACGCTCAGTTATTAGACTCGAAGGGCATGAAAGGGAAGCATCAGTTGGGAAGGGAGTAAGACAGGGTTGTAGACTTTCTCCGATGCTATTCAATTTGTACATCGAGCAGGCGGTGAAGGAAAGCAAGGAAAAATTTGGAATAGGGATTAAATTTCAGGGGGAAGAAATAAAAACTTTGCGTTTTGCTGATGACATTGTAATTCTGTCAGAGACAGCAAAGGACCTGGAAGAGCAGTTGAATGGACTGGACAGTGTGTTGAAGAGAGCGTATAAAATGAACGTTAACAAGAGCAAAACAAAAATAATGGAATGCGGTCTTAGAAAATCAGGTGATGCTGAAGGAATTAGATTAGGTAACGAAACAATGAATGTGGTAGATGAGTTTTGTTATTTGGGTAATAAAATAACATGCGATGGTCGCAGTACTGAGGATATAGTGCAGATTGGCAGTGGGAAGAAAAGCATTTTTGAGAAAGAGAAATTTGCTAACATCGAATATTAATTTAAGTGTAAGGAAGTTTTTACTGAAGGCATTTGTGTGGAGTTTTGCTTTGTATGGGAGTGAGTAAGCAGTGCGGACAGGAAGAGAATAGAGGCTTTTGAAATGTGGTGCTACAGAAGAATGCTGAAGATTAGGTGGGTAGATCGCATTACTAATAAAGAGGTACTGAACAGAATTGGTGAGAAAAGGAATTTTTGGCACACCCTGACTAAAAGAAGGGATCGCTTGGTAGGACACATTCTTAGACATCGAGGATTCGTAAATTTAGCATTGGAGGGAAGTGTGTGGGGTAAAAATCGCAGAGGGAGACCAAGAGACGCGTATAGTAAGCAGATTCAAGTGGATGTGGGCTGTCGTTCTTATGAGAAGATGAAAAGGCTTGCTCAGGATAGAGTAGGGTGGAGAGCTGCATCAAACCAGTCTCCGGACTGAAGACCATAACAACAACAACAACACGAAAATTGTGGTACAGATTACTAATTTATTCGTACAAGAAGGCCAATGAAACTTACATATTTCGAAAGATTGTTTGTCGTAGATTTCACGAATATAAATATTATGTGTGCATTTAGCCATTAAAAGTGGTAAAAGGAAGTAGAAATTTTCCTACCTACAGCTTGGATCAAGTTCTACATTCTTCAACAATCAGCTCACTGATTGGCTATTCGCCTCGACCAAAGACGCTGTAATGCAGCGCATCAGCACTATTAAAATAAGTGAATATCGAAACATGGAGTGCTCCCAACTCACTTTCTTGTGCCGTTCAAATGCTTCATTATCGCAGTGATTAAGAGTGGTTAAAGGAAATGGATATTTCCTTATGAATGCCGATATAAAGGATGATGCTCCGGGAGAGGCATCTAGCGGTGCTCGGGTTGAACTACAAAGTCAAAAATGCCGATATAAATGATGATGCGCCGGGAGAGGCATGTAGCGGTGCACGGGTGGAACTACGAAGTCGACATGTTGTCAGCTTTGGAATTCTGAATATCGCAGTATCGAAATAACATTATTTCTTGGCGTTGTATAAATATACGAACACCGAAATTCTAGTTCCATTTCAAATATTAGGCTAATGAAAGTTATATAATTCGAAAATGACATGAGAAGTATATACTTCCGTTTTTGTTTGTTGTTATTGTGTCAGGCATTTTCCTTAACACGTAAAAGATACCGTTTCACACCTCCCAGTGCCGGTTAAATTTTACCAAATATCCCAGCGGCCTCCTATGATAATGTTCGCAACAGATGCTGAATACTGAGAATCATTTGTCTTCATTTCAGCCAATCCCTTGACAACGCTGATGTTTTCTCATGGAATCTTCGCTTTACGAGAGCAATTATTTTTACTGAGCGAACGAGGGTACATTCAAGAACCTGCAACCATGAAGCAGGAGCAGCATTATTTGTTTACTTCATGGTCTGTACGATACACTAATCGGGTCATTCTATGTGCTTCGAACAAATGGGTAAAGATTTTCTATCGTGTTGTTGCCAACATAATCACGCGAGGCCGCCGACATGATACGTAAAATTTTACTCCCACTGACCATTGTAAACATTGTAAGATTTGAATTGGTCGATTTTCGACCAGACGCAATACTAGTTTCAATTCATATTCTTAATTTTTGGCATTGGTTGGTACGTATGTGTGTATTAACTAAGGTGCTCAAGTATTGTGCACCCTCTTTTAGAGTGTTCTACTTTTAATCGATTTCCACATATTAAGTACTACCTAGAAGGACCGCAGAGCCAATTTGGCGTTTCTGCATTTTCGGCATGTTTCCTTGTAATGTATTAAATAAAACCAACTGTGCTCTCCTTGTTGTTTCAATATGCGACAACAGTGTTATACATTCCAGCACTGATTGCGTTAGGGAAGGAGTGGATGGTGGTCAGTAGTGTGAGTAGGTATGATCTTTTCTGACGAAGGTCATGGCCGGAATTTTACACGTTGTATGAATGTGAATGTGAGTTTGTTGGCAGCTCAGCGATCATCTTTATGGTGAGCTGCTAGCTATCCTCATATTATGAACATTCCAATCTGCATCTTCCATTGAAAAAAAAAATCAATAAAAGTAGATAATTATGATGGTTACACTGAATTACCTTTCACAATCTGGCCGTATAAGCAGTTGGCCCCAGAGGTTCTTCTACGTAGGAGCGTGCATGAGATCTTCCTAGTATTAAGTGCCAAGTACACTGGATGGCAGCTATAAAAACGTGATAGAATTACTTCCTTTTACCATTTTACTACGATTGTGATACTGCTTAGGTATTCGTTCTCAAATAATGCCCTTGGCGCAGCAGTTTGACGTTACTTTTGGCGTGGCTTGAAAAGGAATTGATGGATCAGCTTTCGGTGTAGTGTAGGGACATATTTTTTTCTTTACGCCAACTTCCTGCGAAATGGGGTTTTCATGTGTGTACAGCGTCTGCCAGAAGTACGAACATGTATTCCGTTAAGCTAAACAAGGGCTTACTGTGGCCCAGGGCTGCAGCCAGAATGGAGGGTGGAGATGAAGGGGATCAATTCCCCCGCCCCGCCCCTCCCCTAAAAACCTCACTATTCACCTAATTCCTAATAAAGTAATTCAAAAGTATGCTGAAGTTGCTCCTTCGAGATTTGTATTGAATAAAATACGCCTTTAGTTCAACTTGTGTTGTAAAGCTTCACAAGTTACAATGTAAGACATAATTGACTAATTCTCCGACGCTGCCCAAAAAAAAAAAAAAAAAAAAAAAAAAAAAAAAAAAAAAAAAAAAAATCTGTGGACCAGCTGCGGCTATTGTAAGTGAAGTCTCAATCTTCAGTAAAATTATTTTATAAATGAGGGTTAGCGTATCAAATTTATACCTTATTATACCAAGTTACATTCTAAAAAGAGCATGATTAAGATATAAGCATACAAACTACTATACACAACCGAAAAAAACAAGGTTCGGGGGGTAGGCCCGTCTCTGATTCCTGGTCCAGGGCCCGTAATAGAATGTGGGTGCCATGCCCAAAGCTAGGTACCCCTCGAGAAGATCGACATAGTGACCCGCGGATCCAGAAAGTATCGTTGTTCTGAACCACTACCAGCTGCCCTCATGACGACTGTTGTCGACGGACTACGAAATGGATTCCATGTTTCTAAACTTGCGGAAGGCTTTTGGCACTGTACCTTACAAGCAACTTGTAATAGAATTACGTCCTTATGGTATATCGCCACATTTGTTCTATGATTGGATTCGTAATTTCCTGTCAGAAAGGATGCAGAAGATGCAGATATCTTTCGTTCTCCAAGAAAGTGTTGTAGGGCTCCTACTGTTCCTTATATCTATAAACGATTTAGGAGATAACGTGAAAAGCTCTCTTAAGACTGTTCGCGGTTGATTCTGTCAATGATCGATTATGAGGGTCACCATAAGATAAGATAAAAAAACTACGTTTTTAGCATTTGGAGAAAGATTTTGACAATGTTGATTGGAACACACTAGTGTAGTTCGCGAACGAACTAGTTCGGAAGAGCGCACCCACAGGAGAACTACGCGAACTAGTTCGCAGATCCCTCGCCTCTTAGTTCGTCCGCTCCTTTTCCGAAGACTGACAGGGAACAGCGAGAGGACGCGAGAGCGCGAAGAATCGCGTGATTCCCTTCTGCCAGTTGCCGTCATTTCGAGCTGAGATGCAGCTCAGCTGTAGTTTCATAGTTCCCTGCAACAAGAAATCCATTTTAAAAAGAAACTACTAGGAGTACTCTGTATGCAAAGTAGTTGAATACCGTTGATCACCCATTCGTGTAAATAACTCGTTTATTTTCCTAAGTATTTGATGTCAATTTGCCCAAAAATACGGGAAATAGCACACTCTTTGGCAACACTGATTCATTATATAAAAAAGATATCATAAAAAATAGCTCTTTTAGTAGCGGTAGCAAAAGCCAAAAACAGCGGACAAACTAAAAAGAGCGGACTAACTGAAAAAAAGCGCTACCGGTCACGAACTAAAATATTAGCGAGTGATGAGTGATCGGTCGCGAACTAAAATATGAGCCATCGGTCGCGAACTATTATGCCAAACGTATCTCGCTTCTTAGTTCGTTGGATTCTTTTCCGAAGACCGACGGGCAATAGCGAGATGGCGCGTAGCAGAATTAAAAATCACGTGTTTGCCTTCTGCTGATGAGTCATTTCGAGGTTAGCGTCTGCCTGCTAGATTACATAGTTCAGTGCTACAAAACTTCTGTTTTGAAGTATTCTGCACTCTGCGATATCTAATAAATTCCAAAATGCCAAATATAGAGATAACTCTAAACTTAAACGCGAGAAATTATCCACAAACTGTTTCTTTTGGTTTGCGTGATATCGTTAGCGGCTCAAGCAGCAAGCGCATGAAGCAGCTAGATGGGGGAACTTCTCCCTCCACCTGCACGCGCAGACCACGCCGCTCAGCCGTCACTGGGAGCGGGCGAACCTAAAGAGCGAACTAGTTCGTGGCAGTGTCGCAAACTAAAGTGAGCGCTCCCGATCGCGAACTATTATGCGCAAGTCTACAACACACTCTTTCAAATTCTGAAGCTAGTAGGGTTAATATTTATATGGAGCGAAGAGTTATATGCAAATTGTACAGACACTGGTCAGCAGTTATCAGTGTCGAAGGGCAGGAAAGGGTCGCAGTGGTTGGGAAGGGAATAAGACTAATGTTGTTCAATCTGAACATTGAACCAACTGTGAATACATGCAAGGAAAAATATGGAGAAGTCCAGGGCGAGGGAATAATAACCTTGCGGTTTGCTGAGGAACCTGGATGAGCAATGAAATGGAATGGACAGTGTCTTCAAAGGAAAATATAAGATAAACATGAACAAGAATAAATCGAGTGTAATGGTATGTAGTGTCAGAAAAGCACGAGATGCTGAAGGAATTAGATCAGGTAATGAGACGATAAAAGTACTAAATGAGTTTTGTTATTTGGGTAGCAAGATAACTTCTGATGGCCGAAGAAAACGCTATGGGAAGAAAAGCGTTTCTTAAGAAGTGAAACCTGTTGACATAAAATATTAATTTAAATGTTAGGAAGTCCGTTCTGAAAGCATTTGCCTGGAGTGTAGCATTGTATGGGAGTGAAACGTGAATCACAAGGAGATGAGACAAAAAGATGATAGAAGCTTTCGAAATGTGGTAATACAGACGAATGATGAAGGTTAGATGGGTATATCACGTGACTAATGAGGAGGTGCTTAACCGAAAAGGGGAGAAAAGAAGTTTCTGGCATATTCTGACTAAGAGAAGGCATGGATTGGTAGGATACATACTAAGACATCAAAGAATTGTCAACTTAGTATTAGAAGGAAGTGTGTGGGGTAAAAATCGTAGAGGGAGATCGAGGGATGAATACAGTTAGCAGATTCAATAGGATGTAGGTTGCCGAACGTATTCTCAGATGAAGAGACTTGCACAGGACAGGGTAGGGTGGAGAGCTGCATCAAACCAGTCCGGGGACGGAAGACAACAACCAACCAAGATCAAAAGCAGGTACGAAAATTTTTAAGATACCTGTATGGTTCATAAATTGGCAATTTAGCCTACATAATTAAAAGTGTTAAGATATGACCACTATAAAAGCCGTCCAACTTCGTTAACACTATCTGTCCGTCATATCTACAGGCCGGAAGTCTAACTAAATACCTAGTAATTGCAATAACGGATAACTATAATAGAAAATATATTTATATATAAAGCAGAGTGTTCGTGTGTTTGTTTGTGCGTACATACTGCATACAAATCTACAGTTTTGTTCCAACCTTTATGAAATTTTGCACACGGAAGCTTCATTCCATGAGGACGGTCCCCGTAGAGCGGCCGAGCGTATTGAAGCGCTATGTTACAATGCACGAGGCCGTTCCCCGTCAGAGGTTCGAATCCCCGGTTTGGCATGGATGTTTGTGCTGTCTTTAGTATAAGTTAGTTTATAAGTGGTTTGTAAGTTTAGGGACTGTTCACAAACATTTGAACATTTGATATTACGTCATAAACAATGAGATGCGCGAAACAACTGCTGTGCCAAGCGACAATGCTGCACATTTCCTGCCAAATCACTGGAGCGATTCAACCAAATTTGGTGCACATATTCCTTACCGTGAGGTAAAAGTTCTGATTGTCTGACCAATATATGACATGCCACAGCTGCAAGGAATACGATATACACCTGCCTTACGCAAACCAAGATCATCTTTTTACGGACCCCAACAGGGACTTTATGTTAGAAGGTGGTCGGAAAACACATTTCACATTATATCTCCGCATAAAACGACTAATCTTGTTGGTAATGCTTCCTGCGTAAGGCAAAAAGGCCATAGATTTAGGTGCCCCTTCATTACTATCGTTACCGTTGCACCGTAAGCTGATAGCACAATGCACGTTTTATCTGTCTCTCACTATAACCATTCTGACGAAAGGTCTCCTCGACATGGGACAACTCAGCTGACCAATTTCATGGTCTGAAATGACATGTGCCCTGTGAACCGAGGTACGAAGTACTCCTTGACGGTGAGCTGGATTGTGACAACTATCAGCTCGCAGATACAAATCAGTATGAGTAGGCTTCCTATAAACAGAATGTCCCAATGTACCATCAACCTTCCTTCTGACCAACACATCAAGGAAAGGAAGACAGCCATTCTTTTCCACCTCCATAGTGAACTGAATATTTGGGTGGATTGAATTTAGGTGTTCCAAAAAACCATTTAAATTCTCACTACCAAGAGGCGAAACGACAAAATTGTCGTCTACATATTTGAAAAAACACGTAGGTTTCAGAGTCGCTGACACTAACGGAACGTGCTTTAGTGTTGACTTTGCAGTGGCGTGTACTGTCTGTGTTATCTTCCTTGTTTATCCTTTGCAAACCGAGGTATTAAATACGCTCGCACATTGATTCCTTGAGTGCAGTTGTGCCTTGAGAATGGCAGGGTGTCCTCCTGCCGAAATATCGGCGGTTGTCGACGACGTCACCCGGCAGCATACCCGTAAGTTGTTTGAATATGCATTCCTACATTATCCTTACCTCCTTATTACGGCTCCTGTTGTCTCAAATCGCGTCCAAGTTGCGGAATGTACAGTTTGGGACACTCCAATAGCTGCGTCCACGTCCCTCTGTGTCTGTCCTTACAACCTTCCTATGGCTCTCCATCCCTAACTTTGGGTAAGTCAAATTATTATTGCATTGCAAAACTACGCAATACGCTATCTGGTAGAGTCATTACCAACCCCCTCTATAGCAACTTTCCGATCTTACCACTATCTCGGTTGCCGTTGCCGTTGCCGTAAACCATTGTAGTTCATTCTACCGACGACTTCAGAACCTAGTTAACTCAACTAATACCCTAATTGTTTTGACCAGTATAGTAAGGTATTTCCTTGCAGGTTTCAGGGTTTCGCTTTAGTCACTATTATACACTTAGCAGTGTGGCAACCGAGTGATATCTGCTGAGCAGTCGACCGAGAACTTCATCGTGCAAAACAGACATGCCAGGGATCGCCATCCTCCGATACTTAAAGCTGCCCACGTTCCGATATTACACTCCTGGCCATTAAAATTGCTATATCATGAAGATGACGTGCTACAGACTCAAAATTAAACCGACAGAAAGAAGATGCTGTGATATGCAAACGATTAGCTTTTCAGAGCATTCACACAAGGTTGGCACCGGTGGCGACACGTACAACGAGCTGACATTAAGAAAGTTTCCAACCGATTTTCTAATTCACAAACAGTAGATCATCGACGTTGCCTCGTGAAACGTCGTTGTGATGCCTCGTGTAAGGAGGAGAAATGCGTACCATCACGTTTCCCACGCCGGCCGCGGTGGCCAAGGGGACTGAGGCGCTTCAGTCACGGTCTGCACGGCCACTACGGTCGGGGGTTCGAATCCCCCCTCGGGCATAGATATTTGTGTCGTCCTTAGTATAAGGTAGTTGATAAGTAGTTTGTAAGTTTAGGGACTGATAACCCCGTAGTTAAGTCTCATAAGTTTAACAAACATTTGAACATTTGAACGTTTCCAACTTTGATAAAGGTCGGATTGTAGCCTATCGCGATTGCGGTTTATCGTATCGCGACATTGCTGCTCGCGTTGGTCGCGATCCAATGACTGTAAGCAGAATATGAAATCGGTGGGTTCAGGAGGCAATACGGAACGCCGTGCTGGATCCCAACGGCCTCGTATCACTAGCAGTCGAGATGACAGGCATCTTATCCGCATGGCTGTGTCGGATCTTGCCGCCACGTCTCGATCCCTGAGCCAACAGATGGGGACGTTTGCAAGACAACAACCATCTGCACGAACAGTTCGACGACGTTTGCAGCAGCATCGACTATGATCTAGGAGACCATGGCTGCGGTTACCCTTGACGCTGTATCACAGACAGCAGCGCCTGCGACGGTGTACGCAACGACGAAGCTGGGTGCACGAGTGGCGAAACGTCGTTTTTTCTGATGAATTCAGGTTCTGTTTACAGCATCAGGTGGTCGCATCTGTGTTTGGCGACATCGCGGTGAACGCACATTGGAAGCGTGTATTTGTCATCCCATACTGTCGTAACACCCGGCGTGATGGTTTGGGGTGCCATTAGTTACACGTCTCGGTCACCTCTTGTGCGCATCGGCGGCACTTTGAACAGTGGCTGTTACATTTCAGATGTTATACGACCCGTGGCTTCACCACTTATTCGATCCCAGCGAAACCCTACATTTCAGCAGGATAATGCACGACCGCTTGTTGCAGGTCCTGTACGGGCCTTTCTGGATTCGGTAAATGTTGGACTGTTGCCCTGGCCGGTACATTCTCCATATCTCTCACCAACTGAAAACGTCTGGTCATTGTTGGCCGAGCAACTAGCTCGTCACCATACGCCAGCCACTACTCTTGATGAACTGTGCTATTGTGTTGAAGCTGCATGGGCATCTGTACCTGTACACGCCATCCAAGCTCTGTTTGACTCAATGTCCAGGCGTATGAAGGCCGTTATTACGACCAGAGTGGTTGTTATGGGTACTGATTTCTCAGGATCTATGCACCCAAATTTCGTCAGGATGTTCGACTGCTGCCCTGGCCAGCACATACTCCAGATCTCTCACCAATTGAAAACGTTCTGGTCAGTGGTGGCCGAGCAACTGGCTCGTCACGATACGCCAGTCTCTACTCTTGAGGAACTGTGGTATCGTGTTGAAGCTGCATGGGCATCTGTACCTGTACATGCCATCCAAGCTCTGTTTGACTCAATGCCCAGGTGTATGAAGGCCAGAGGTGTTTGTTCTGGGTACTGATTTCTCAAGATCTATGCACCCAAATCGCGGGAGAATGTAATCGTCAGTTCTAGTATAATATATTTGTCCAACGAATACCCGTTTGTCATCTGCATTTCATCTTGGTGTAGCAATTTTAATGGCCAGTAGTGTGGCTTCCTGCGATATGAAGCGACGACAGCGCTAAGTGGCAGCTGAAGGAGCCATCGAGGCAGCGGAAGAGGGGGGCGTGATGGTGGTCGGCTCCCACGGCTGGCGGGAGTGCAGACAATGCGTCGGCGAGCGCCGGAGAACAGTCATTAGCGGGCGCTCCTGCCAGCTCGCGGCTCGCAAAATGACGGCCCTGGCGGTCACCGTTCCGGCCATACGCCTCATCACCACGCACACGGCACCCGCTCGTGCCAGCAAGGTCCTCAGAAACTGCTGGAGGGGCTACGCCGAGGGAAGTGACGAGGTCTCCTGCTGCCCTTCATCGTATATGAGGTGCGGCAATAAAGTAGTGTGACTCATATGATAAAAAAAATCTTGCTTACCGTTTTTGTCAAGCTTAAAAGGAAAGTACTTAGGCTCGAATAAACAGAAATACACCAAAATTGTATGATAGATAATGTGAAGATCCCTTATTGCACTAGTGATACTCCCGCATCTGCAAAACTCTGCAGTCGTCCGTTACAGGCCTCTGCGTGTGCCTTGCCACATTGGACTTTGACCTGTCGGTTCGCTAGTAGGGACGGTGCAGCGTGCCTCCGAAGTTGCGTTTTGTGACGTTATTCGTGTGGTGAAGCGTCAGATGGGTCGGCGATTGGTAATCAATCCTGCTAATATAGTGTCGCTGGTTGAGAGGAAGTTACGAAAAAACCTTCTTCGTGTAGATGGTTTTGGTATAGAAGATGAATCATTCGGATGTTACCTATTATCTATTATAGTTTTTCTAATCTATTCTCATATTTCTGCACTATAATAGATAGCAGAAAACATGTGAATGATTCTTCTTCTACACCAAGACCGTATTCACGAAGTAGGGCTCTTCGTAACTTCATCGCAACTAATCGCAATACTTAGCAGGATTGATTAGCAATCGCCGCCCCATCTGACGCTTCACCACACAAATAACGCCACAAAACGCAACTTCAGAGACACACTGCACCGTCACTACTGGCGAACCGACAGGTCAAAGTGCAATGCGGCATGGCACACGCAGAGGCCTCTAACGGACGACTGCAGAGTTTTGCAGATGCGGGAGTACCACAAGTGCAATAACCGACCTTCACATTATCTATCATACGATTTGTTCGAGCTTAATTACTTTCCTTGTTACTGTTTTCATCTTCAAGTAGTTCCCTTCTGATTGCACACACTTTTTCCAGCGCTTCTGCCATTGATGCTAACATTTCTGGAACTCACCTTCTGTAATATCCTTCAAGACCCTCGTCACAGTATTTTGGACATCTTGTGTAGTTAGAAAACGGTTTCCCTTGACCACCGTTTTGAAAATAGAAAAAAAGTCGCACAGAGTGATATCTGGTGAATAAGGTGGCTGTGGTACTTATTTGCTCGCAGTATGGCATGGAGCATTATCGTGACGCAGAATCCAATTATCAGCACTGTTGGCATGGACACGAAGAACTATTTTACGAAGTCTTTCTAAAATATCTTTGTAGCAATATTGGTTAAGTGTTTGTCTGGGAGGCACCCACTCCTTATGAACAATTCCCTTGGTAAATAACTGTATGGTGACGAATTTCAGTGATGACAGTACAGGGTGTCCAGAAAAGGGCTCCCTGATTTCAAAATTAAATATCTCTAAAACAAAGATCGATAGAGGAATGCAGTAAACGGTATCTTTATTGTGAAAGCTGTAACAAGTTTATACAGCAGTTTGAAATAATAGTTACAAAAGCTGCTAACAGATGGCGCTGTACGCTGTACAGCTCATATCAGCATACATAAGTGGAATAATCGTATGAAAACACTCTTTTCAAACAATCAAATCACAGTGTTTTCAAAATGTTCACCATTGGCACTACAGAGGTCGCGCAAACGAGGAATGAAATTCGCCATCACATTTCGTAGTGTCTCAACGGAAATAGATTCACATGGTACAGAGATCGCCGATTCAAGCTCGTCCAGCGTGGCGGGATGCTTCGGGTAGACCATGTCTTTCACTGTGCCCCACAAAAAAAAAAAAAAGTCACAGGAAGTCAAATCCGGCGAATATGGAGGCCAATCCATGCCTGCACCAGTAAATTTCGGATATTCCAAAGCAATGACTCCATTCCCAAAGTATTCCTCTAGAAAGCGATGTGGTCGGGCTCCATCTTGCGTAAACCATTCAGTACCTGGTCGATCCTCTAACGCTTGCTGTGTGGCGACAAATTGTTCCAAAATTTCAACGTAACGTGCACCAGTGACCGTTTCTCGAATAAAAAAGGGCCAATAATGCCTCTGCTGCATACTGCAGCCCACACAGTAACTTTAGAACAATACAGGGGTTTCGCTTCACACCAATATGGCTTTTCGAAACCCCAAAATCGCCAGTTCTGATTAGTCACGTATCCATTCACGTGGAAGTGTGCTTCATCTGTAAACCAGATGCAGCCAACATCAAATCCTTCACTGTCAATCATTGTGAGCATCTGATTAGCAAAGACTACTCTTTGTTGCACAGCTCGTAATGGTATGGCCTGGTGCGTTTGAATTTTGAATGGAAACATGTGTAGACTCTTTCTCAGTATTTTCTGCGTGCTGGAACGCTTCAAACCAGTCTCAGATGCAATTAGACGTACGAATGAGATTGGAATTCGCTGAATAATTCCCGAAACTGTGGCGATATTTTCAGGCGTAACTGCAGTTTGCTTGCGGCCAACATGCCCCACTAGATCATCAGTTAGGCTGCCTGTTCGTTGAAATTTTGCGAAGAGCGTACGAATGGTTTTCGCATCGGGTCCTTTTGTAACATTAAATCGTGCTTGAAAACTTTGCCTTTTTGCCGTAGGACTCTCTTCTAACCTGTGCTACTCTAGCACCATAAAAACGCGTTTTTCAATGAAGTACATGATTGTAATCTCTTCCTTCGGTACGCTAACCTCCTTTCACGTTTCAATAATGGAACTGATCGCTCTGGGCTTCGGATCACTATTTATACGTATTTTATTACGTATGGCGATTACAGCGCCATCTGTTAGCAGCTTTTGTAACTATTATTTCAAACTGCCGTATAAACTTCGCCGCGGTGGAGTAGCCGAGTGGTCTAAAGCGTATCGCTGCGGAGCGCGCGGTTGCTCACCTTGGAGGTTCGAGTCCTCCCTAGGGCATGGGTGTATGTGTTTGTCCGTAGGTTAGTTTACCTAGAATTAAGTAGTTTGGAAGCTACAGACTGATGACCACGCAGTTTGGTCCGATAGATTTACAGACATTTGAACATTTTTATAAACTTCTTACAGCATTCACAATAAACATACCGTTTACTGCATTCCTCTATCGATCTTTGTTTTCGAGATATTTAATTTTGAAATCAGGGCGTCCTTTTCTGGACACCCTGTACGAGGTGCGATAATGAAGTATTGAGAGTGATATGGAAAAAAATAGTTACTTACTGTTTTAGTCAAGCTTAGTGTTTTCATCTTTTAGTAGTTCCCTTCTGATTGCACACACTTTTTCCAGCGCTTCTGCCATTGATGGTAACATTTCTGGAACTCATCTTCCGTAATATCGTCTAAGACCCTCGTCACAGCTTTTTGGACATCTTATGTTGTTTGAAAATGGTGTCCCTTGGCCAGCGCTTTGTAAATAGAAAAAAAGTCGCACAGAGCGATATCTGGTGAATAAGGTGGCTGTGGTACTTATTTTGAGGTTAAAAATAGCAGTATGGCATGGAGCACTATCGTGATGAAGAATCCAATTATCTACATCTACATACATACTCCGCAATCCAGCGTAAGGTGCGTGGCATTCCATTCTATTCCATTCGTAGGCAGTCCGTCGTGGCAAAATACTGTTCCCGTACTGTACAGAAAGTCTTCGATGAATTTCGGCCCCTCATTACGCCTTCCAACCTCCAAAAATGTATCACTGAACGTTGCTCTTCTTCGGTGCCAACAGACAGCAGAGCAGACACGATTAACAGCACGGCAGCGAAAACGAAACTAATCTAGCAGCATGAAAATAGCAAAGAAATAATAACCAATAAACAAAGCATGCGTCATCAACACAAAACGACAGTACTACTAACATAAATTATAAGTAAATTTTGGATTATAATTGACTTGCCCTCGTATATATTTGTAACGTCGGGCCCGGTGGTCTTGGCGTAAAGTGCTCCACACGGAACCGAAAGTTCGCGGGTTCGAAACCAGGTTAGACCTCGAATTTTTTCAGTCTGCGCTTTAACCCATCCTTCACCTCTCAACGATGTGTGGTAGAACAGCTATACCTTATACAGTGACGCTACAGTGTATTTTTGTATGGTGACTAAGTGCTACGTTGGACTTATTATTTTATATCCTTTTTTTTTTTTTTTAATAAGATGACCAGTTTATAAAATACACATGAGCAGATGATAGTGGCACAGTCAACCATTCGCGATCTTGGCATTTCATTTTGAGGCATCTGTATCTATATAAAAGCGAAAGGACACTCATTCACTCACTCACTGACTAAACACGAAATCTCGAAAACTACTTCACCTGTGAATCTGTAATTTGACATGACTGTAGTTTCAAATGTTCAAATGTTTGTATAGCTTATGTGACTTAACTACGGGGTCATCAGTCCCTAAACTTACAAACTACTTATGAACTACTTACGAACTAGGACGGCACAAATATCCATGCCCGGGGGGGATTCGAACCCCCGACTGTTGTGGCCGTGCAGACCGTGACTGGAGCGCCTCAGTCCCTTCGGCCACCGCGGCCGGCAACTGTAGTTTATTGGTAGAAGACGTCAGATAAGAAAGGAATTTGCGGTAGGGCCGACAGTTCAGGTGATATGACGTCATAAACAATGAAAGCTTCCTCGTCTTTCTGCACGTGACAGCGTGACTTTATCAGTCCACTATTTGAGTAGGAGAGCACTTAGCGATTTGCAACAAACTTTAAATGTAATTTCAAACCTTTAGAAAACTTTTTTCTTGCTGACAACCCCAGTAAGATGAAAGGAAAAAAGTTTTTCGCTTACTACTTGTTCGTCGTTCATGCAGTAAAATTATGCATTTGGCATGACGTTACAATTTATTACTCATACAATATTAATTGTATTCGCGAGAAATGTTACAGACACTATACACACATACCACTGAACGTACGTTCGAAATTGTATCACAGTACGACACGTAGTTCATGAGATACGAGCACATAAACAGTAACGTTAATGGAAAACCGACTCATCACGCACCAAGTTTTAATCTATTACTTCTTTACTACTAATTGTATTCGCAAAAAGATTTCACAGACATAACAGCATTTATACAAATGAATACATACCTGAAAAATTATACAATTGTACAACACATAACTCAATAAATATGAGATAATATATACTGCGACGGGTAAAAACTTTTCACATCAGGCATCACGTTTTATTACATTTCTTGTTTACTGCTAAAACACTCCTGTATTCCAGTGAGCTTAAGGAAATTACTGAAAGATAACTATGCTGTTGAGAATTTTGAAGCAACTTTGAACTGTGAAGCGCATACCGCTGTAGGAAGGAGGAGTGGACTTCTATAGAGCTACGAAGGAAGGAAGAGAATGGAACAGAGTACATCCGAAGAATACCCATTATTTCTGACGCATCTGGATTCTAAGTTTAAGAGACTGCAGTTTCCAGTGAGACTTGCATTTTCTATTACGATTAACAAATCACAGGGCAATCTACTCAATACTGTGGAATGTATCTGAAATTTCCATGTTTCTCACACGGACAGCTTTATGTCTTGCTCAGGGATGGACTCACCACAGAAAATACTCATATTACACCTTGGACAAGTCACAAGAAATATTGTTTATAGTCAGGAAGGAAGGAAGCTTGGAGTTGAACGCCCCGTCGACAGCGTGGTCATTAGAGGCGGAGCTTACGCTCGGATTGTTTGGGTAGGCGTGGGTATGGAAATCGGACATACCCTTTGAAAGGAAGCGCCCCGACATTTACCTGGAGTGTTTTAGGAAAATCACGGAAAACATAAAAGACATAAAATGTACAAAAATGCAAGATTCACGACGAATTCCTTCCACCATAAAAAGTCATGAAATATTATGGGAAACCAAGTCGGTCATTTAAGTTAGTGTTCATGGAACCATCTATTCAACACCTTGTCATAATTTATTGTTGTTGTTATGGTCTTCAGTCCGGAGACTGGTGTGATGCAGTTCTCCACCCTACTCTATCCTGAGCAAGCCTTTTTCATCTCCTCATAAGAACAGCAACCCACATCCATTTGAATCTGCTTACCATATGCGTCTCTTGGTCTCCCTCTGCGATTTTTACTCAACACACTTCCCTCCAATGCTAAATTTACGATTCCTCGATCTCTAAGAATGTGTCATACCAAGCGATCCCTTCTTTTAGTCAAGGTATGCCAAAAATTCCTTTTCTCACCAATTCTGTTCTTTATTAGTTATGCGATCTTCCCACCTAATCCTCAGCATTCTTCTGTAGCATCACATTTCAAAAGCTTCTATTCTCTTCCTGTCTGCACTGTTTATCGTCCATGTTTCACTCCCGTACAATGCAACACTACACACAAATGCCTTCAGAAAAGACTTCCTTACAATTAAATTAATATTCGAGCATATATATATATATATATATATATATATATATATATATATATATATATTAATTGTTTTATATATTAATTTTGAAAATATAAATTTGACCAATATCGGTCAATTTTTTTTAAATATTAAGATCTAATATTCTAATTTTTTATAATAATTGTCATAGGACATATTACATAAGGGGTGAAAGATTGTTAGGTGTTTTACTCATGCTTTAGTAACTGGCATGCATTTTTACATCTATACAATTAATTACAACTGATTATACATATAGATCACCCTCAAGAGTCCTCTAGCTTTTTTTTTTTTTTTTTTTTTTTTTTTTCATGCAGGAGTGACCGGTCGAATTCTCCTGGCATCTTCTTCTGTCGCCCTCTCTCTTCTTTTTCAAATCTGTGTGAAGTGCAAGACCTACAAGATAGATCTGAAACTATGGAAATAGATACATAGCATGGAGTTTTACCCTGTAAAGAAAGGCGACTGTTATTAGCTTCCCCTTTATAAATCTCATGTGTCATCTCTGCATCACCTGCAGGGACATACCTAACTGAAAAAACAGCGAAAGCAGCAGCGGCAGCTCGATCACAATAACGTCAACAGGCGGGTCTGGGGGACATTGCGAAACCAAGACACTTAACCATGCCCACTGTGTAGTTATGCAAAACACAAAACTACTCGACTAGGCACATCACTCTTGGATAGCCCTTCCATCGTGTCTCAAATACACATGACGCACGCTGGCGTCAACAAGACAACGCACTCTCTCTCGACACAAGTATGACAAAAGGAAACTATCAATAGTTCATACTTCCAATATACAGGAAAATCGAAGACAGACCACCAATGATGATATTCTAATAAATTTGACACCTGCAAAAAGGAATGTGACACAAAGTAAAAGAAATCATTATCAGCCAAATTCCTTCACTGCAACTCGGATTTGATGACAAATGCTGACTCTAACTGACAGACAATAGTAAACCAGAACATCATGATAGACATTGAGGACTATTAATGCATAAACAGACGCTAAAGTGATATTCAATGACCTGACAACCAAACTATCACATTCCTGACCCAAACCTAACAAATTTCTTTATATCAAAACACAAATATTAAAGACAACCTGTAAACAAAAAATGATTATGAAGTATACAAACTTAGTATAAAAGTACAGTAAACATTGTTTTAAACACAAAATATAGGCAGTAAGTAGTGGGGTAATACTGCTTTCGACCCAATGAAATTCGCCTGAAGACGTTGGTGTCAAATGATCACTTGTGTGAATACCACCCCCAATTAATTTTATATTTCACCCAGGCACCTTAGGAGGCGAACAATTTCCGAAAGATGGAACATTTTTTGGATAGTCTTATATGTTTGGTTAGAATTGTTTTTATATATTCGTCTATAAATTTACGAAGCTTATACAACACTTAGCATACATCCACCTGTAGCATTACACCGAATTTCTTTATGTTGTGTCTATATTTATCTGCAAAATTGCGTTCCATAAAAGTTGTAGTTAAGGTTCGATCTATTACATTACTTAAACTGTTTTTACCAATTCCGAGAAAAAAGAATATTCTAATTGTTAATGCAAAAAGATAGGATGTCACACTTAATATACAAATTAGGAATTAAAAATAAATGGGAGTGATGGTGGATCGCCTGGTGGCTGGAGGAAGCAGTAGTTCAAAATGTACAAATGTTTGTTAATTTATTGTACTGAACAGCATGGTTATTAGTCTGTAGCTTACAAACTACCTAAACTGAGGTAAACTAACCTAAGGATAACACAAACACCCATGCCCTATGGGGGATTCAAACCCCCGATGACAGACAGGGGTGCACACCTTAGCATGGTGCCCAATATGTACGGCTAATCCGCCATGGTGGGTCAGTAGTGATTAGTTGTGGAGGCTGCCAAATTGCTTAAAAAACTCTTGTGTTGTGTGCAGATACATATTTGATGTTATCACTAATTATTCCAGGTAATTGTACTGTCCAATGTACAGTTATACTAACGTAATTGGCCTGTTTCTGTTGGTGTAGGACAGATTAATACAACCTGTACGTCGATAAATGATAACTGTCGTAAAAAAAAAAAAAAAAAAAAAAAATTGGGTGGAGGGGCCGGTTTCGAGTCACGGACTGGATCAAAGAGGGCTGGCAATCTTTAAGATTGTCAGTGTGGCGGAGGTGGGGATGAGGGCGGGTTTGGCAAATGCCCTTACGTTGCTGTTGAAAACATTGGTTGTCACAATTAAATTGACATGAAAATTTAATACCAAATGTTCTAATTGTTAATGCAAATACATTGCATGTCCCAATTAATTTAATATGCAAATTTGGAGCAGATGGGGGCGGTAGTGGCCCAAGTGACCACATGTGGAGGTGGTCATGTTTTTATGATGAGATGTAATAGGCAAGCTACAGAGCTAAATGTTTACTACTTCATCACCCAAATAACAAATTAAACGCATTATTTTATTAGAACCTCAACTGTTAAATGTCAGTTTGTGATCTCAGAGTGTGTGTAATATAAGAAACATGAGTTCTAGATAAAGTTAAAAGAAGATACATACATTCCTAGGAAGACAAACAAATAACATTTCATCATAAAATAGGAAAATAAACAAGATCACATGGCCATGAACCTAAAACCTGCTAATATGCACTTCAGAAAAACATAAAGAGAAAGAGTATGCTTAGAGGTATATTCTATTGTTTGTTTGAGTAGGAACTGGACATGAAAAAAATAAATATAATAAATGTATCGAATATAAACTTGACAGCTTGCGCAGCATTGTAGATTAACTAAGCCTATATGAAATATTCCCATGTTCTTGTATACAGCAAAACAACTAATACTTTATTTCATTATTCTGTACATAGTAGGAACATTTGGCTTTCACTGTTTTTCAAGATATTAGTATAAATAAATAATGTATTGTTGTATTTTATAGTTAAGCATACTTCAGATCTGCAACCCAATATATGAAAGCAGGGCTATTATGAATCGATGTAAATTATAATTACCTTCATTTTGAATGTAAAGATGCTATTATCTTGCCATAACATAGCCAAACTAATTGTTTTACATATCTTTAATAATTGTATCAATGTATGGTATTGTAGGCCAGACTATAAAAGGAGGCCACACAAAGATCGAAAAAGGCAGTCTTGTAACAGCTTTCCAGCCGCCACTATGCCGGTTTGGGCACCAATGTACATATTGTTGTAATGTATTGTAGGGTAAAAGTGATGAAATTAAACAGCTTTTCAGATTCCTGGTTTTTTCTCTGAGTTCTTGTCTTAATTTTGACGCACACATAAAATAGAGAACATTTCTCTAGCCGCATGTATTCTGAATGAATTCTAGGGATTCCGGTAAGCAGGTTATGTAATTGCTGTGTTTTAAGAAGATTCTACATCCACGAGGTATCAAGGTAACTGTCCTGAACTTTGATGCCGTGTAGATTTATTAAGATGTGAAGACCACAATCACTGAGTCAGTGAACAGAACACTGTAAGGTGGTAACATTATAATGAGAATGTTACATGTTATTTGTCATTCGTCCTTAAGAGCATCATTGTCTTAGTAAGTATAATTACATGTTTGTCCTTTCCTGTCCTTCCAGAAAGTGCGCTATTGATCGATTTTGGAGGGGTGGAGTGGGGAAGTATAGGTACATTGGTGGTCAGGAAAGTGGCCTAGGGTGGAGGGGTGGGGACAGCGGTAATTGCTGGGGATGTACTAGAGTAGTCCGTGTGCCTACCCTGTGCCAGGACTATCATTACTATACTACTGCAATATAATTACCAATTTTAAACATAAGAGGACTTATCCTACCATATACATCAAAATTATTCCTACTCAATATAGGGATTCATAAGTGAAATATGGCGAACACCCAAAGACTTCTTGGTCTTTATAGATTGAAGCAGAGCTGCATAGGGGTGTACCATTCTTCTAATCAAAACAGGCATGCTGTATACCAAGTAGCACTTGTGACACAGTTTCTTCCCTTTGCTAGAAAGTCTCAAGTTTTTAACGATTAGCCTCTGTCCTGTTACAAAATTCCTAAGTTTTCCTTTTTTATCATCCACAACCTTGCGTTTCATGGCCAATTCGACAATTTTTGAGTGCTTAGTCCTGTGGGAAGGTGGAAAGTCTACGATTTCCCGAATTAAATCTTTCGGTTCAATGTTCTTTAACACAGTAACCGGCGCCAACCTGTGGTACTGTGAGGGGTTTCATTAATGACGTCTAAGAAAATCCCAAAGAAAAACATTTCAAGTTGCATGCTTCTTCTGACAGTAGATTTTACAAGTTCCCAAGTTTCTTCATTACAGTGTCAGCTGGGTTACTTTTCAGATGGTAGGCCGACACATAATCCGGTTAGATTCTATGTCTTCTTAACATCTACTTTCAGATGTCAGCTTTGAACTGTGGATCGTTATCAGATATTACGTGATCAACTCTTCCAACTTGTTTTGATATTACACGATAAACTCTTCCGACTTGTTTCAGGAAATCCTTACAAAAGGCTCGACTGACTGTATGTGCCATTGCTCTATGGAGGGGATTCAGGATCACATACTTGGATGTGAGATCCATGACTACCAGAAAATAACAGTACCCTCTACTTTTCCTAGGCAGAGGGCCCATCAAATCCGTGAAAGTTACTTCACCGGGAGCTTCCTAGGAATGATAGGATGAAGTGGAGCTTGCGTCCCTACTGTACAATGTTTGGCCTTCTGGCAAGACTTAGAGATGGCTAAGAAACGCCTAATTTTTTCTCTCCATATCTTGAAAGTAACACAAAGAGAAGAGTTTCAAGTAGCATTTTCTTGCACTGAAATGTCCATAACTCAGGTGCAAAAGAATAATATTCCTTTCTGGAGAAGGTAATATTTCCGAATGTTCGGAAAATTCTTGTCCTTCATCTTTTCCTTAATTCTTTTAAGGACTGGATCGTTGTACTGTTCCTTCCCCAAGCCCTGCAAAGTGGTACGTACATAATTCTCAAAAGCAAACTGGCGCATGTAAAAAAGGCTGTAATTATCCTCTTCTAAATGTTGGTGCCCTACTTGTTCATACTCCACAGGGGATCACAACAATGTGTCAGCAATAATGTTTTTTACTCCCGGCACATGTTCGATAGTAAATTCAAACTCCATAAGAGTAACACCCACCGACTCACTTATTCCTCGGTTTTGCAGACATAATGAATTCCAAGGCCTTGTGGTCAGTAAAGACCTTGTTTCCCAGCCATAGAGGAAGTACCTAAATATCTCAAAACCCCACACCACATCAAGGGCCTCTAGTTAGGTGACAGAGTAATATCCTACTGCCGAATGCGATGGTCTTGTATACGGTAGTTCCTGGTTCCTTGTATCTTTGTAAGATCATTACTCCAAGACCCAGACAAGACCTGTCAGTCGCCATGCACAACTCTTTAGAAAACTTTGGATGCGACAGAATCGGACCTTTAACCAGCGCTTTTTCAATCTCTGAAACTCTTCTTCTGTTACATTACCCCATTTCCAAAGATTGTTTTTACCCGATTGGGAACATAGACGTGGTGTTGCCAGTTTCCTGGTGAAAATTAAGCACTTAATACATTTACTATGCCCAAAAAAACCTCTAAGCTGTCGTTTTATTTTGCGAACAGGCAACTTTGCAATTGCTTCTATTCTCAGCATATACACCCAGCGCATACAAGAACAAGACAATGACACAAGTAACAGCTGTGGCGCACACGCAACACTACCCCCACCCTACCACCGCTGCAGGTCCACGGAACACGTGCAGGTGAGCTTTGTCTGTGCTGCCAACCTTACAAGCCCTACAACGCGAGACACAAGGACATCGCCACTGCAGAGAGACTTTGCGGACATGCCACACCATGTTGAGACTGTGTCTGGTTGTTGGGACTGCAGTGCAGAATCGGCTCTCTGGCAGTGAAACCATTACCTGCATGCTGGGTGGGATATTGGCTGAGGGTGCTTGTGTGGAGTGGTTTTCGGAGCCACTATACATAACTGTGTCCAGCAAAGATGGCGCATCCTATTTGTTCAATGGTTCAGTGAACCCCGGATAAAAGCTCATAGTAAAAAAAAAAAAATAGTAAAATAAATAAGTAAAATAAAAAGTGTTTTTAAACTGTCATTCTTCGTTTTGTTCTACTATCAGATCATTTTATATGCACATTCAAAGTATTTTTATCGCATGAGGAAATTTTATGTCGCAGAGACATCATGTATACGAATTGTAGCACGGCCGCCTTCTGGGAAGGACGGGTTGTGGCATCTTTTGTTTAGTTGTCAGGCAAGTGGCTGCGCATCGAATGGGGGGGGGGGGTATCCGGCGTCGATAACAAACAAAAGACGGGTGTATCTCATTGTGTCTGAACTCTCATTACTCTACTAATGTTACTCCAGCTGAAAAAACTACAGCCATATATAATAAAACGAATATCTCATATGTCAAAACTATAAAGATAGCTTAGTTATGTCAGTTCATCTGTATTATACGACTCTTTTCTGTAATAACACACACGTCTGCATTCACGTTTATAGTATAGAAATATGGAGATTTCACTGACACCAATGATACTGTACACGGCATTGCCAGTCCGGTAATACATGTCTGTGGGTGCGCCATTCTCACCGCACATGTTACATAAGAAAACAAATACGTATTTTTGAGAATCATACAATAAAAACCATTAATATTAAAAATTATTAACAACGGCACACATAAAGATATTTTTAGCTGCAAAACTGAGCTAATATAAGGATATAGCAGGGACAAGGTTTCGTCCCACTATGCACTCTGCGTCTACAGTGAAAGAACAAGTTTTGCTTAAGATAGCGTCAGTCTCAGCGAGTTGGTGTACCAGGATTTTCTCCTGAGGATGTCAGCCAGGTGGATCACTGAAATATTGTGTCCAGGTGGCGGATTTATCTGGCAGGAGACCCGAAAAGAAGACAATCAATCATTCTGCTAGAAAAGCCTACTTAGCCATAATGTAATGATTTTTGATTTATTGAGGGTGAAAAAGGCATTAACCAACTACTGGCTGTCCATCGAGCCTCTATGACGGCATCCAGAGATGGGTAGTCATTATTGACAGAAATTCAAGACTACAACAAATGGCTCATTTCAATACACACATCGCCCAGTGGGCAATTCGTAGGAAGAGGGGTTCCATTGGGTACAGGTGCTGGTGCTTACATGGCTGTCACTATGAACACAGTGCCATCAGGCACGATGGCTTGCATTTGTCGGGAATCAGCAGGGATTGGTGGAACATGATCTGGTCAGATGAATCACAGCTTGACCTGCATTGTGGCCATGGAATGCACTGCGTGTGGCACAGAACACACCAACACAAGGGTCCCACATACCGAGAAGGTGTGGTCCAGGCGGTGGTATCTCTTATATTGCCTGGGATGGAATTTCAGGGCATGGAGTGGGTCCCCTACTTGTTCTAGAGGGGACTCTAGATGGTTCACAGTATGCTGAGCTGTTGAGGTACCATCTCCACACACTTTTGGCCTTCCAGGACCCCAACAATTCTGTAGAGTTTCAACGTGATAACGCTTCGCCACATTACTCTCACACCAAATGGGAATGACTCTTGCAAGGCAGAGATGAGTTCATCAGTCCAACCTTGAATCCCATCTGGGAAGTTGTATGAAGCAGACCATAATTGGCTGCCACTGTGCAAACGATTTTGTGTTACCTGCTCTTGTGCAGAGAAGTACCAAGGGCTCCCAGCAGACTCTCTGCTTCGACGTCTCAGTACAGTACACAGGGCCAGACAACGCCCAAAAATTACGTGTCTGTCCCAAGACATTTGCTCAGTCAGTGTACTGTACATACAGGGAAGGTTGAGCTATATGAAATGAAATCTACTTTAATATATTAATTTTGACAACATTGTCATAGGAGGAAAACAGCGATCTATTTGATATGATCAATATACAGAAAACAGTCTTGATCACAGAAATTAACAGTTTTAACTAACCGGTTTCAACCTGATGTAGGTCATCTTCAGAATTACAAACAGCCAAGCCCAGCCGAGTACAGCACTGGCCACATGGGCTATTTGTAATTCTGAAGATGACCTACATCAGGTTGAAACCGGTTAGTTAAAACTGTTAATTTCTGCAATCAAGACTGTTTTCTGTATATTGATTACTTTAATATACTTTGACATGAAACAAACTTTCCAAACAAACAAAAAATATTTTTTTCTAATTTGTTGCCCTCCCTGTAACTTACTATTACTTATCCTGATAACTGTCTTTCCTAGTGGATTTCCTATCCTAGCAAATTCACTATCCTGGCAGGGTCGCCATTTTATGATATGAACTATTAATAATAATTATGCCAAGAATAATAATAAAAATAGAAGCAGCTCCATTCCGCTTTTGATTACCAGAAGTAATATTATCAACAAAATGAATGAACTGCTTAATCCTAAAAACCTAACAAAAACAGTTCAAGTTAGATCGTTCAAACTGCACCCTTGGTATGGGATATAGTAAGTAAGCTCCTGTGCACGTTGGAATCCACAGGAAGGCAGTGTTTCAAATTGTTGTTAAACACATACTTCTCTTCCCACACAAAATTCAAACCATTAAGCCTCAGGGCCAGAAATAGTGGTTGCGTTTTGACAACACTGTTGTCCACAGAATTGACCAACAGGAGTGTTATGTTAATACGGTTTGGTTTAGAGATGAAGACCACTTGCATTTTGGGGACGGAAAATCCACATTTAAAATTCTGAAAATTTGTTAACCTACAACAGTTGACCATGTGGTCAGCAATGTCCACTCGCGGAATAATTGCTGCAATACTACTCAACACTGTGATGACTTTGAAGCAGTATGCAAAGATGTTGAAAGATGATTTCGTACCGATTATTCAAAATGACACAGATTTCAATGAGATGTTGTTCGTACAACACGGAGCTGGATCCCATCGAAGCAGAAGAGTGTTTGGTGTCCTGGAGGGGCGCATTGGGAACTGCATTCTGCCTCTGGGAGTCACTAGTAGGGACCTTGATTGGCAACCATTTTCTCAAAATATAGACATATTCGACTCGTTTTTGTGGGAGTGCATAAAAGACAAGGTGCACAGGACCAAAACCATCGCTGAGCTGAAAACAGCCATTCGCAAGGTCAGCAACGTCATGACACTTCAGCAGGTCATGCAGAATTTTGTTATTCATCAGTGCCACAATCAGTGGCTGGCTAAGTAAGGGGGGGGGGATCCAAAAAAACCTCCAAGTAGGTTTTTTTTCTCCTTGGAATGCCCTGGGCTTTGCGATCTGGGGCCTCCAAAGCTATTTTTTTAGACTGTCCCATGCCACTCGTCCTGGGGACCTCTAAATCTCAAAAGTTACTTTTTATAACAATACATGTATTTCCAAGTGTACGAAGGGCCTCAATTTGTTTTGCGCCTGCCTGGGCTTCCGACAGCCTTAATCTGCGAGTGATCACATTATCTGCCCAGAAGGCAGATATATATTGAACGCGTCACAAACCATTAGCGGCTGGTGCATCATATCTACATCTAAATGGGATACTCTGCAAATCACATTTAAGTGCCTGGCAGAGGGTTCATCGAACCACAATTATACTATTTAACTCCCATTCCATTCTCGAATAGCGCACGAACACCTGAATGTCTCCGTTCGAGCTCTGATTTCTCGTATTTTATTCTGATGATCATTTCTACATATGTAAGTGGGAGTCAACAATATATTTTCGCATACGGAGGAGAATGTTGAGAGTTTTTGTAAGTAGCCCATGCTGCAGCGATAAGCGCCGTTGTTCTAATGATTCCCATCCCAGATCCTGTATCATTTCCGTAAGCTGTCTCCCCTGTATTGTGACAATACGAAATGAGCTGCCCTTCTTTGGACTCTTTCGATGTCCTCCGTCAAATCCACCTGATAAGGATCCTACACTGGGGATGTAAATAAGGAACAGCAGAGGACCAATAACACTACCCTGTGGAACGCCCGATATCACCTCTGTTTTAGTCGATGCCTTACCATCGATTACTACGAACTGTGTCCTCTGTGACAAGAAATCCCCTATGCAATCGCAAATTTGGGGCGGTGGGTGACGGTGGGTTCATTTCTTGCAGTGCCGGATTTGATAGTGACACTACCCCCATCCCCTCCCCTCTGTACTACGCCCACGCCTTTAATTTCCATGAAAAGTTCTGCATAGTGTCTTGCTTTGGCTTGTTTGCGCTTGCTTTAACTCGAGCTGAGGCGGTGGCATGCTAAATCTTTAACTTGCCAAGCTCCATTGTCTTGCTTGAGGACCATTCGTGCATACCCGCCAGAGGTCGAGTAGCCAGGAGCTGGCGTCTCTACCAGCTCCAACGCCAATGTTAAAAGCTGCGTTTCCCCTCGCCCCTCCCTGCCGCGGGAGCGCCCATATGCTGCCTCCAGGGGGTTCAGAAGAGAATCTGAACCTCAGCCCCACATGCGCATTGCAACGCTGCAGTCATGCCGGCTATGTTAAGTGACCACGCTACGACTCTTGTCTTCACGACATAAAACGTTTTCATGTGATAAAAATATTTGAATGTACATATATAATGATAGAAAAACGAAACGAAGAATGATTATTAACTTACTTTTTTTCATGAAAAGCTTTCCTCTGGAGGTTCACTGACCCATTGAACACATAGGACGCAACGCCTCTGGATTTCATGTTGAATAAAGTGAATGTATTATGCGACCACACTGAGACTCGTATGTCTTTGCGACATAAAACGTTTCACACACTCCGCTGCAGAGTAGAAATTTCATTCTGGAAACATCCCTTAGGATGTGGCTAAGCCATGTCTCCACCATATCCTTTCTTCAGGAGTGCTAGTCTTGCTAGTTTCGCAGGAGAGCTTCTGTGAAGTCTGGAAAGTAGGAGGCGAGGTACTGGCGGAAGTAAAGTAGTGAGGCAGGATCGTCAGACGTGTCAGTATAGCTCAGATGGTAGAGCGCTTGTCCGTGAAAGGCAAAGGTCCCAGGTTCGAGTACCGGTTCTGGCACACAATTTTAATCTGGCAGGAAGTTTCATATCAGCGCACACTCCACTGCAGAGTGAAAGTTTCATTCTGGAAACATCCCTTAGGCTGTGGCTAAGCCATGTCGCCACCATATCCTTTCTTCCAGGAGTGCTAGTCTTGGATGTTTCGCCACAGTGGAGTAGCTAAGCAGTCTAAGGCGCCTCTCTGTGGAGCACGCGGTTGCTCGCCATTGGAGGTTCGAGTCCTCCCTGGGGTACGGGTGTGTGTGTTTGTCCTTAGGTTAGTTTAAGTAGTTTCTAAGCTACAGACTGATGACCACACAGTTTGGTCCGATAGGTTTAGAAACATTTGAACATTTGCATGTTTCGCAGGAGAGCTTCTGTGAAGTTGAGAAAGAAGGAGGCGAGGTACTAGCGGAAGTAAAGTTGTGGGGCAGCATCGTGAGTCATGTCGGAATAGCTGAGTCGGTAGAGCACTTGCCTGCGAAAGGCAAAGGTCCCAGGTTCGCGTCCCGGTTCCGGTACACAATTTTCAACGGCCAGGAAGTTTCATGATAAAAATACTTTGAATGTGCATATAAAATGATAGTTAAACGAAATGAAGAATGATTATTTGTTTACCTTTATCTCATGAAGAGCTATTGTGCAGGGGTTCACTGAAACAATGGACACCATGGGACGCATCATCACTGGTTTACTCGTTGAATAAAGTGAGTGTACGCTGTACTTTGTAACTGATTTACATTTTGTTTCAATAACTGTCACCCTGTATGACCAGGAGCTCTTTGAACCGGAAAGAGTGAAGCGGCTCTCAGTGGCCGGGTATCCGGTGCCCCGGGATAATTGCTGGAGTGCAGTCTGATGCCGACACTGAGCCACAAAGTGCCGGTCGGCGCGCAGGAAATGTGCCGGCGTTTTTTCGGCGCCTCCCGACTGATTTTCCGCGCGCTTTCTGCCAGTCACGGCCGCGTCAGGCGCGCGCGCTCGTCCTTTTTTCCACGCGCCCGGCGCGCTAATGACAGGCGCTAGTGTTCAGACGGAAGCTGGCGACAATCGCACGTGCCGGGACAATGGCGGACTGCCCGGTACAAATATGGCGGCGGCACCCCCGCGGGGACACTCGCCTGTACAGCGCCCGACAGCCGACATGAGGAGCTTCCTGCCTTTCGTATTCGCAGCCGCCGCGCTCTTCACCGTCACCAAGGTAAATGGGCAGTCTGTTTTGCACTCACATTAGGTTCGTTCCAGCAGCTGCCAGACTGCTTGACGCGCATGCGCAACGCTGAAATTTTGTTGCAGCAGCGCCTTCTCCCGCTTCTGACTACTTGGAGTGTGGCTGTTTGGTGTTCCAGCAGTTGCCGCGAGCAGCCAGACACTACCCGGAAAAATATTTCTGGCGCGGTCAAGCTAACACTTTGCGCATGTGCAGAAGGGTCTGAATTAGAGTGGGGGGGGGGGGGAACCCATCACGTGATATGTGTGTGTTGGTAGCGTGTTTTCGATTATTTCGAAGTCACTGCAATCCCACTTGAGATCAGTTATTTCTCGTTTACACTTCTTCCTTATTACGAAGGAAAGTATTTTAATTATTCCTTTAAACTCATCTTCGCCTGCAGCCAGAAACAGTGCAAAAAGCGTTCCACCAGTGCAAGTGTCAAATAAGGGTTTTTACGTCACAGTAGCTGCGCATGCGCCGTAACACCTGTTTCTTAGCGCTTGAAAGTACCTGTCTGGCAACTACTGGAAGGAGCCTATTGCTACACCATCTCCCAGATCCGGCATAAGCCAAAGTCTACATCCGTCTCATGTAAGACACACTGTGCTACAGTGTCGGCATGTACAGGTGTTCACTGGTTCAGTGAACCCCGGAAAAAGCTGGTCGTGAAAAATCAAGAAAATAAATACAAAAAATAAAAAGTGTTTTTAAACTGTCATTCTTCATTCCGTTCTTCTATCAGATCATTTTATATACACATTCAAAGTATTTTTATCATGTGACAAACTTTTACATCATGGAGACAGCACGTATACGAGTTGCAGCACGGCCGCTTAACATATGCAGCAGTGGCCGCAGCGTTGCAATGCGCATGCGCGGCTGACGTTCAAATCCTCGTCAGAACCCCCTGGAGGCAGCATATGGGCGCTGCTGTGGCAGGCAGAGTCGAGGGAAAACGCCGCTTTTAACAATGGCGTTGGAGCTGGTAGAGACGCCAGCTCCCGTCTAACCAGCTCCTGGCCACTACCACAGACAGATGAGGGAAGCGTGGGACAGGGGTTTATGGGGGGCTTCTTCTCGGTATATGTTACTCTGTGCTACTACGCATGAATGGTATCGAAGCAAGACAATGGAGTTACTGCGCACTTCGCCTTGCCATGCGCAAATCTTCCATCAAGGCAACATTCGCCCTTCATACTTGTTTCACAAGGTGCAACATGGTCTCGAATTCATATCAGTAATAATGTCTGTAATTACATCTACATGGGATACTCGGCAAATCACATTTAAGTGCCTGGAAGAGGGTTCATCGAAACACCTTTATACTATTTATCTCTCATTCCATTCTCGAATAGCGCGCGGGAAGAAAGAACACCGGAATCCCTCCGTTCGAGCTCTGATTTCTCGTATTTTATTCTGATGATCATTTCTACCTATGTAAGTGGGAGTCAACAATATATTTTCGCATTCGGAGGAGAATGTTGGTGATTGGAGTTTCGTAAGTAGCCCACGCCGCAGCGATAAGCGCCGTTGTAATGATTCCCATCCCAGATCTTGTATCATTTCCGTAGCGCTGTCTCCCCTGAATCGTGACAATACGAAACAAGCTGCCCTTCTCTGGACTCTTTCGATGGACTCTGTCAAACCCATCTGAAAAAAAAAAAAAAATGCCACACTGAGCAACAATACTACAAAAAAGGACGGACAAGCGTAGTGTATGCAGTTTCTTTAGTAGTTGTGTTGCATCTTTTAAGGGTTCTGCCAATAAAATGCAGTCTCTGGTTCGCCTTTCCCACGACATTATCTACGTGGTGTTTCCAGTTTAAGTCTGAAGTAATAGTAATTCCTAGGTATTTTGCGGAGTTTACGACATTCACTTTTGACTGATTTATCTTGTAAAGAAAGTTTAACGGATTTCTATTCGTACTCATGTGGACGACTTCACACTTCACTTTATTTAGAGTGAATTGTCAATTTTTACACCATAGTGATATCTTATTGAGATAGTTCTGCAGTTGGTTTTGATCTTCAGATGATTTTACTAGACGGTAAATGACGGCGTCATCTGCAAACAATCTAAGAGAGCTGCTTAGATTTTTGCCAGATCGTTTCTGTAAATAACCAACAGTAGATGACCAATAATACTAACTTGTGGAACGCCCTCTGTTTTAGTCGATGCCTTATCATCGATTACTACGAACGGTGTCCTCTCTGACAGGAAATTCCCTATGCAGTCGCAAATTTGGGGCGATATATGGGTATATCGCCCCACGCAATTTGATTAAAAGTCGTTTGTGAGGTACGGTGTCAAAAGCCTTCTGGAAATCAAGAAATACGTAATCTATTTGAGAACCCTTGTCGATTGCATCATTTATTCGTGTGAGTAAAGAGTTAGTTGTGTTTAGCATGAACGATACTTTCTAAATCCGTGTTGATCATTCGGTTCGAGATAATTCATAATATTATAATACAGCGTATGTTCCAAAACCTGCTGCAAATTGAGGATATTTATATATCTTTGTTTAAGCAATGGTTACAAAAAAATTTTCTTGTTTCTGGCGCGTTGAATTTTCATCAAAAACACGTCACATTTGCTGAAATATAAATATAAAGACGCATCAACTATAAAAGCCTTCAGAAGATCCGATGATGAATAACAATAAAGTCACTACTCTCCACCTAGCAAGAATAGCCGTGTGGTTGGCGACACTGCGCTGCGCTGTCAGATGTAGTGGATTCTAGATTGACTACAAGAAATTTTTATTAAACTCAATCTTCTTTTTAACAGATTCAGGAATAACAATGACTATTGTATTGTTACTTGCGACATAATTTTGGACGTTTTAGCAATTGTGTCGCGATTTTGAGGGTAAATCACATTTATACTCTTAGTTGTAACAAATATTTAACTGTTTGAAAAGATATGGGGGAGAGTAGCCTTTGCGCATGCGTATGGCGAAGAGGGGACGCTGCTTACGGTGTCCCGTGACCCGAGGGTTGCTCGCCTCTTCATCTTAACAGATTCATTTTGTTACAGCCACTAAACAGTGTAATCAGTTGCTTACTTGGTTTAATTGGTCATGTGCATATTCATATGTTCTTGGTGTTTATTATCAAAGAAAAATTAACAACTTTCAGTGTCTTTTAGAAACAAATTACTTAGCTTTGAACTTGGATTAAAGGTGTTAAATAAAGAAGCTTGGAAGGCCGGCGCCTCAGCTCGAGTTGAAAGAAGCTGAGGTAAGATATTATGCAAATCTCTTATGGAAAATATATCTAATTGGGGGGGGGGGGAACTGGGGCGGTTTTTCTCCAGCCCCACTAGCAGAGGTGAGCCAGATTGTCTGTTATTTTTTGGGGGTGGGGGGGCGCCATCTCCTGTAACACAAACTCAGGCACACCTAGTACTTCAGGAGGCCTGGGTCCACCATACATTCAAAAATGCTCAAATGTTTGTAAAAATAAGAGCCCATATTGGTGATCGATCCGCAGACTTACAAACCACTTAAACAAACAATGTACACATTTTGCAGGGTGCGATCCCTTTTTCTGTAGAACCTTGTTATCGTTTTGCCAAGATCGCTATTTTATCTACCACATTTACTGGTTTCTACTGAGCTTGCGGTCAGCGGCGTAGCCAGGATTTGGTTCTTTGAGGAGGCTAATTAAAAAAAATAAAGCTAATGAATTTATTAAACAATGAGTTATTTTTACACTTTTTATATATTAACCAATTATACTATGAAAACAACTGAAAACGAAATAAAATGAGTAGGTTCGCATTAATTTGAAAGTGAAAGAGGAGCAACTTGGTGGAAATGGGGTGTATACAATCAGCTCGTAAAATACACTCCTGGCCATTAAAATTGCTACACCACGAAGATGACGTACTACAGACGCGAAATTTAACCGTCAGTAAGAAGATGCTGTGATATGAAAATGATTAGCTTTTCAGAGCATTCACAAAGCGTTGACATGAGGAAAGTTTCCAACCGATTTCTCATATAAAAACAGCAGTTGACTGACGTTGTTGCCTGGTGAAACGTTGTTGTGATGCCTCGTGTGAGGAGGAGAAATGCGTACCATCACGTTTCCAACTTTGATAAAGGTCGCCTATCGCGATTGCGGTTTATCGTATCGCGACATTACTGCTCGCATTGGTCGCGATCCAATTAATGTTAGCAGAATATGGAATCAGGAATCTCTTTCGTTCATAAGAAATTTCCTCTTTCATACATCAGTTTCATACAATCGTTTTGCCACGGAATAGATTATTCAACCAACGACAAGCGTTACGTCTTCGTATAACACATCAGTGGCCGCAGAATTGGACTGACCGAAATTCCCCGTTGCGATTTACTTTATTGGGATTCTCGTCTCCCTCACTGCCCCTCACAACTCTTTCCCGCTATCGTCAGCCACCGCGAGCCGGCAGAAGCTCACTGCTGTGGCCCGAGTGAGAGCCAGCTCGCTCCAACAGTTCGCTGAGCTGGCCAGCACTACAAGACACTTCAATTACAATTATCTTCTAGCCTACAGACTTCCACTGAAGAATTTCATTTACTGAAAAAATTATACAAAAAAATGGCTAGGAAACACCAGAAGACCTGCCCTTTGTCACAAAGACGTCGCTTTTCTACTCAGGAACGTAAGTTTTCTTCACTACACATCCAATAAAATCGGTAAGATTGGAACGTAGGAACCGTATATAGAATGCAATAACTACAGCCACCACAGCTGTAGCTAAAGGAAATACGTCATAGACGTGGCAATTAAACGACAAAAGTAATCACACTGTTTTACAACAAAGAAGAACCGAATTCCTGATCTGTTGCTACAGCTGGACCACAAACGGCAAGAATCTTTAAAACAGTGGCTTTTTAAGCTAAAGTAATTACACTCAAAAGAATATACGCCTATAAGAAAGACGAACGAGGTATAAAAATGTGCCAATCATTAGACTACACACCGAATTAGTGCGTGTCAAAAAATTACCTGTCATAGTAAGAACAGAACATAATAGAAATTTATGTTTCCGTTATGTTTATATCCTACTTACTATCAACGGAATAAGCTGCCCATATACACTTATTCGCAAGTACTTGTTGATGATCTTATACTTTATACCAGTGAATCACTTAAATTCGGCTTTTTTTTTCATTAATTTCCGTATGACGTATGTGTCTTGATATTTTACTAATTCTTGTAACTCAATAATTATAGTTTTTCGTGAATTGCTTAGAAAAATAATTATAAACTAACATCAGTCCTTCGATGACTTACCCACCACTAGGAGCGCTAGTGTTGTTGCAACTGTCAGTCCATAACAACATTCACAGCAGACAGTGTCACAAATGTATATGTTAGACTGGTAAGATACTGTATGTAATCACCACTGATTGCCTCCATCTTGAATTTTGCCCGTCTGAAGAAATTGGCGCATTTCCTACCTCGCCTAGATGTGACGTAACTTTGTATTAGCATTACGTTTTTGCAGTGCACACACACACACACACACACACACACACACACACACACACACATATATATATATATATACCCGCGGTTACGCTCGCGTGTTGGTTATGATACATAATGCGCGAAACATCAAATCGATTTTTTAAAAGATATGTATTAAAAGAAATTTCTTTTTACTGATTTATTTATTTATTCTTATATTTCCTTATTCGTATGCTTATCCTTACAGAGAAAGTGCTGAAGACATTATAGCACGCATAGACCAAAGATATGGTCTGTGCCATCACGTTTCACTGTATGTAACCTCCTTGCTATAGAGTCGCAAACGTCATCGCTGGCCTTCAGTCCGATTTTTTTTTTTAATTTGACGACTTTGAACCACCATATCTTTCACTCCCTCATAGTTATCGGCCCGGAACTGCTACGGGAGACTTCGGACAACAATTATACACAGACCATTCGTTTGCGTTCTGTAGGTTTCGCTGCAGAGCGAAATATTATTAACACAGGCACACACACGCGTAGAATTTTATATACACCGATAACTTTCCGTCCCAATATACTCCACCCTTTTATCATTATCAACCCTCAAGCAACAGCGCAACCAACAAAACCATTTTCAAAGAGTAAATATAATTTTCAAAGAGTAATTATTGTTCCGCATTTCGCGTTATATTCTTCAAATTACTAAATGTCTATCAGATCGCTATAAAACCGTGCCTAAAACCTTCCTCAAGTATAAATTAGTAACTGTATTAATATTTATGTCTCTGCGTCTTGTCATTCGCACGTGATAAGCGTACACCGAACAGACATTGACATTAATATTATAGGAACTATTCTTATCATAACAAGTACCCGTAAGGGTATTTATAAATTCAGAATTCATCATTTAACTCCTTTATTCGTATATCAAATAATGTTACTCGCTCAACAACTGAAACAATAATAAAACAAAAAACTAAACCTACGAAAAAACATATATAAAGACAAAGAATAAATGTACTGTCTTTCACTTGCTCAAAGAATAATAACTATACACTGTACAGTTTATTCAGCAATATGTGATTCCCACAATATATATATATAGATAAATAGCTATCCAATCGCCATAAAACCGTGCCTAAAGCCTCCCCTCCCCTTAGTGACTGTACAAATTTTCAGATATATATATATATTCCCCGTCTTGCTTAAAAATAGCAAAAAAAGTTTAGTTCTGATCACATCAAATATATGACAAAGGCAGTATGTAGTCTGGTTCTTTAACATAATTACAAGTAATTGGTTTTTACGTTACTGTGTTTCAAACGTACACTAGCACTGAAATTTTCCTGTAGTTCCACAGTCTCGAATTATGCGCGTATTTTCTGTTACAGGCTGACGCGGAGAAGATGAAGGAAGCTGTAGACAAATGCAAGGCGTCCGAAAACCTGGGTAAGTCGCTTCTTCTACAACTCCGTGAGGTGAAGGTTCCGCTCTTTGTTTTTCTGTATGCTTGTTGTTTTTTCCAGTAATGAGTGAATTAGGTAAGAAATATTTCGCCTATCAGTCGCCTAGGGTATCTGTAGGGTATTTGTGCCTCCAACGTATTAATAAATGACCCAAAGTATTTTGTAGGGTTCCCACATTAACCTCCACACCAACACGACAATTTATTTTGATTTTCGCGCAACGGATAACGACTTCGAACCATAACCCAGTCGCTTGTTTACTTTATTTACTACTACTTGCCGGCCGCGGTTCAAATGTTCAAATGTTTGTCTAGCTTATGGGACTTAACTACGGGGTCATCAGTCCCTAAATTTAAAAACTACTTAAGAACTAGCTAGTACTAAGGACGGCACAAATATCCATGCCCGAGGGGGGATTGGAACCCCCGCCCGTAGTGGCCGTGCAGACCGTGACTGGAGCGCCTCAGTCCCCTCCCGGCCGCGGTGGCCGAGCAGTCTGCATCGCGCCAGTCGCGGTCTGCACGGCCGCTACGGTCGTTGGTTTGAATCCCCTCTCAGGCATGGATATTTGTGCCGTCCTTAGTATTAGCTAGTTCATAAGTAGTTTGTAAGTTTCGGGACTGATGACCCCGTAGTTAAGTCCCATAAGCTCTACAAACGTTTGAACATTTTTACTGCTACTTTAATGATCACTGAAATTAAATTACAAAATTATTATCTCAACCACATTTACTTGGATAGTTATTCTTTCGTTCATCATTCGTTAACACGTGATATGGAGGAGATAACTGGGTTGTTCAATTAACAAAAATGGAGTGTTTTCAGAACATGTTTGAACACTTATTCTTACTAATAGATTGCTTTAGCATCTCAAAAACAACACAAACTGTCAACATGCTTCAATTACTTCCAATCCTATCTGGTCTCCTGAATCCTTCCCTTAATTCCTCCACTCTTGCGTATTGGGTAGAATGAATGTGGGCAGCATTAGCAGTGAGATTCTTGATGCAGTCGCGTCGTTCAAATATCTAGGCGTAACATTGCAGAGCGATATGAAATGGAACGAACGTGTAAGGACAGTTGTGAGTAAGGCGGACAGCCGACATCGGTTTATTGGGAGAATTTTGGGAAGATGTACTTCATCTGTAAAGGAGACCGCGTATAAAACGCTTGTACGACCGCGTCTTGAGTATTGCTCAAGTGTTTGGGACCCGCAGCAGATCAGTTTAAAAGTATACATAGAGGCAGTTCAGAGGCGAGCAGCTAGGTTTGTTACTGGTAGGTTCGACCAATGCGCGAGTGTACGGAAATGCACCGGCAAGTCAATTGTGGATTACTGGATGAAAGACGACGTTCTTTTTGTGAATTTCTGTTGATGAAATTTAGAGGGTCGGAATTTGAAGCTGAGTGTAGTACGATCTTGCTGCCGCCTACTTACATTTCGCGTAAAGATCACAAAGACAAGATAAGAGAAATTAGGGCTCGTACGGAGGCATATAGGCATTCTTTTTTTTTTTTTTTTTTCTCGTTTGATTTGGGAGTGGCATCGGAAAGTAAATGCCTAGTAGTGGGTCAGTGTACCTTCCGCCACTCAGCTTACGGTGGATTGCGGAATATTTATGTAGACTAGTATTGCCTGTGGTCGAAAATCGACTAATTGTGTTTACAGTGGTCACTGGGGATAAAATTTTACGTATCATGTCGTCGGCCTCGCGTGATTATGTTGGCAACATAAACAACACGATAGAAAATCTTTGCCCATTTATTCGAAAGACATAGAATGACGCGATTAGTGTATCGTACAGACCATGAAGTAAACAAATAATGCTGTTCCTGCTTTATGGTTGACAGGTTCGTGTATGTACCCTCGTCCGCTCAGTAAAAATAACTGCCCTCGTAAAGCGGAGATTCCGTGAGAAGACATCAGCGTTGTCAAGCGACTGGCTAAAATGAAGACTAACAGGATTCTCACTATTCAACATCTGATGCCAACATTATCATAGGCGGCCGCTGGGATATTTGATAAAATTTAACCGTGGGAGATACGAAACGGTTGACACAATAACAACAAATAAAAACGGAAGTATATACTTCTCATGCCATTTGCCAATTATATAACTTTCATTAGCCTAATATTTGAAATGGAACTACAATTTCCGTGTTCTTATATTTCTACAACGCCAAGAAATAATGTTATTTCGATACTGCGATATTCAGAATTCCAGAGTTGATAATATGTCGACTTCGTAGTTCCACACGTGCACCACTACATGCCTCTCCCGGCGCATCATCATTTATATCGGCATTCTCGACTTCGTAGTTCCACCCGAGCACCGCTAGATGACTGTCCCGGCGCATCATCCTTTATATCGGCATTCATATGAAAACATCCATTTCCTGTAACCACTCTTAATCACTGTTAAAATGAAGCATTTGAACGGTACAAGAAAGTGAGTCGGGAGCACTCCATGTTTCGATATTCACTTATTTTAATACGTTATTTTACAGCGTCTTTGGTCGAGGCGAATAGCCAATCAGTGAGCTGATTGATGGAGAATTTAGAACTTGATCCAAGCTGTAGATAGGAAAATTTCTACTTCCTTGTACCACTTTTAGTGGCTAAATGCACACACAATATTTATATTCGTGAAATCTAAGACAAACAATCTTTCGAATTATGTAACTTTCATTGACCTTCTTGTACGAATAAATTAGTAATCTGTACCACAATTTTCGTGTTAGCGTATTTGTATAATTATGTCGTAGACCACGCCTCCTAATGTTGTTGACACTATGCACGCTAGGCTGGCAGATGCGTTCACCGGGCATTCGCCATACCCACACCCTGCCATCGGATCGCCACGCTGTGTACCGTGATTCGTCGCTCCAATCAACGTTTTTCCACTGTTCAGTCGCCCAATGTTTACGCTCCTTATACCAAACGAGGCGTCGTTTGGCATTGGCCTGCCTGATGTGTGACTCGACCATGAAATCCAAGTTTTCACACGTTCCGCGTGTCACAGTACTGGGAGTGGATCCCTATACAGTTTGGAATTCCCGTGTGATGGTCCGGACAGATGCCTGCCTTTATACTTTATGACCCTCTTCAACTGTCGGCGGTCTCTGTCAGTCAACAGACGAGGTCGGCCTGTATGCTTCCGTACTGTACGTCTCCCCCCACGTTTCCACTTCACTGACATATCATAAACAGTGGACCTAGGGATGTTGATAAGTTAGAAATCTCGCGTACAGACGTCTGACACAAGTGACATCCAGTCACCTGAGAAGAGGAAAAACGTAGATGAACAGTTTTCACTGTGATAACACACTACCTAGACATATGGCACAGTATAGCACAGGATGTTCAACAACATGACCCAAAGGCATATTCCATTGATAATGTGCATACCATTTATAATTTGCCACTATAATGTTGGTTCATCTGGAGTATATTTCTTAACATGCCTGGACAAGTAAGATTTGATAATGACTCTTTAACGAGTCGGAACTAGTCATATAAAATCAATAAGAGATCTATGGCAATAAATATCTTGTAAAGGGGATGTTTCCAGAATGAAACTTCCACTCTGCAGCGGAGTGTGTGCTGATATCAAACTTCCTGGCAGATTAAAATTGTGTACCGGAACCGTGATTCGAACCTGGGACCTTTGCCTCTCGCGTGCAAGCGCTCTAACCGACTGAGCTATCCCGCCACGACTCACGATGCCTCCTCATAACTCTACTTCCTCCAGTACCTCGTCTCCTACTTTCCAAACTTCACAGAAGCTCTCCTGCGAAACATGCTAGACTAGCACTCCTGGAAGAAAGGATATGGTAGAGACATGGCTTAGCCACAGCCTAAGGGATGTTTCCAGAATGAAAGGTCCCATGTTCGAGTCCCGGTTCCGGCACACAATTTTTAATCTGCCAGGAAGTTTCATATCAGCGTACACTCCGCTGCAAAGTTTCATTCTGGAAACATCCCTTAGGCTGTGGCTAAGCCATGTCTCCGTCATATCCTTTCTTCCAGGAGTGATAGTCTAGCATGGTTTGCAGGAGAGCTTCTGTGAAGTTTGGAAAGTAGGAGACGAGGTACTGGCGGAAGTAAAGTTGTAAGGCGGCATCGTGAGTCGTGTCGGGATAGGTCAGTCGGTAGAGCCCTTGCCCTCGAAAGGCAAGGTCCCAGGTTCGAGTCCCGGTTCCGCCACACAATTTTAATCTGTCAGAAAGTTTCATCTTATAAAGGGATTCATAACTATTTCATTAAAAGATCGCCTCCTAGAAAATATCCAGAATAAGATGTCAGGTAATTATAAGATGTAAATTACACTGCAAAACAGCATGCTTAATGTCGAAAGACTGCCTCAAATGCGATGAAATTTATTCTTACACCAGCGATTAATCCTTCTAGACCTGCCGTCCAATATATTAGACACCGACTTTCTATTAATTTTAGGACACTGTACGATTGAACTTAACTTTGAAATGCAGTAGCCGCGGTGGAGTAGCCGAGCGGTCTAAAGCACCTCGCTGCGGAGCGCGCGGTTGCTCGCCGTGGAGGATCGAGTCCTCCCTGGGGCATGGGTGTGTGTTGTCCTTAGGTTAGTTTACCTAAGTTTAAGTAGTTTGTAAGCTACGGACTGATGACCACGCAGTTTGGTCCGATAGAATTACAAACATTTGAACGCTTGAAACGCAGTAGCCTATTTACTGGACATCTCTCGCTTTTAGTTTCGTGGTTCGTGCTGCCATCTGTAACCAGAAATGGCGTGCTACAGTGAGAAACAAAGAAGGTGACGGACCCGTTGAGGAGTGCATTTTATTAGTAATTGAAATTATTTTATGCATTTATTTATAAATTTTGCACAAATTCCACTTTGCGATATACGTTCCAGAATACAAATAGAGTGTCATATATAACTGTTGACTGCGTGCTGCCTTCCAGACCCAGAGTAATTGTCGATTTTTGGAACTAAGTATGAAAATTTTTAATTTTGCTCAAATATACAATTCCGCCTCGGTTGCACAGTGGTAAAGTGCCAGACTAAAGATCCAAAGATCCCGGGTTCGATCTCCGCTTGGTCCTACGATTTTTATCTGTAACTTTCCACTTCTTTCACCTCTGGCAGTGTTGCTCATGTGAAAAATATCGAGTAGCACCGTGGTTCGGAACCCACGTTAAACTGTAGGTCTCCGTATAACTGGCTGGGTAAGTCAGTTCTTAGATGGGAGGAAGGCAACGGCATACCACCTCCAAACAGGACAAGTATGATTGCCTAAAACATATTATGGTGAGAAAGAGTGCTCGTTAAAGAGTCACAGCAGCAAACTCGGCTTTGAGGATTTCATCCTTTGATATTAAATCACAGATCGCATCTCCAATCGTTAACAACGTCAACAAGCATGAGAAAAAAATTAGGAGAAACAGTGAAGATGTATTTCATGGATTAATGAGATTCTGTTACGTAAGTGATTGGTTGTATCCAGCATTAAAGCTTTCATGCCCAGTGTAATTTGAATCTGATTGTAGACATATTGCTAATGATATATTTAAAAGGCATTAATTAGTAAATAAAAATTAGTTAGCTAAGTGATGATTATTTCTGTGTGTTACAGATAGCTTGGACGGCCTTAAGAGTAGCAAGTCACCCTCCACCGAAGAAGAGAAGGTAAACAGATTTCACTCAACTCTGATTTACGAGAATATTTTGATTCTTATTGCGAGGCTAATGTGCTCACAGAGCTGAGACAAGGGGTTGCAATTTCAGCCAACTTATTTAACCTCATCTTGGAGAAGATTGATACAGAATTTAAGGAAACTAGTCCACAATTGACCAAAAGGAAGAGGTGAACATTACTAGACTTTACTATGCAGATGATACTGCATTAACAAACAGCTCCAAATCAGATTAAATAAAAAAAGGTGCAAAACTGTTAGAAAATATCTTAAAAAGCCGGATTACAAGTGAATAAACGAAAGACAGATATCTGATCATTAGTAAGAAATTTTTATCAATGGAGACACTTAAACAATGCACTTATATACCATAGTCTCTATTTTACTTTTATCCTTTGTTATTTACTACGTACAACTAGTTTCGCTGAAACTGTCTCACGTATTAAAGTACTTACGTATAAAAAAAATAAAAAAAATAAAAAAAAAAATAAAAAGACTGTTTTGATGCAGCTCTCCACGCTACCCTGTCCTGTGCAAGTCTCTTCATCTGACAATACGTTAGGCAAACTACGTCCTTTTGAATCTGCTTACTGCATTCGTTCCCCGGTCTCCCTCTACGATTTTTATCCCGCACGCTTCTTTCTAATGCTAAGCTGACAATTCCTTGATGTCTCAGAATGTGTCCAACCAATCTATCCCTTCTCTTAGTCAGGATATGCCAGAAACTGCTTTTCTCCCCAATTCGGTTAAGCACCTCTTCATTAGTTACGTGATCTACCCATCTAATCTTCATCATTCGTCTGTAGACCACATTTCAAAAGCTTCTATCATATTTTGGTCTGAACTCCTTACCGCCGACATTTCACTTCCGTAAATTGCCACACTCCAGACAAATGCTTTCAGAATTTGACTACCTAACATTTAAATTAACATTGGATGTTAACAAGTTTCACTTCTTTAGAAACGCTTTTCTTCCCATAGCCATTCTGCATTTTATATCTTCTTTACTTCGGCCATCAGAAGTTATCTTGCTCCCAAAATAACAAAACTCATCTACTACTTTTATTGTCTCATTACCTAATCTAATTCCTTCAGCATCACCTGATTTTCTGACATTGCATTCCATTACCTTCATTTTACTCTTGTTAATGTTCATCTTATATCTTCCTTTCAAGACACTGTCCACTGCTTTTCCAGATCTTTTGCGGTATCTGACAGAATTACTATGTCATCGGCAAATCGCAATGTTTTCATTTCTTCTCCCTGCACTTTAATGCCCTCTCCAAATTTCTCATTCCATTCCTTCACTGCCTGCTCAATGTACAGATTCCATGTACAGATTGAACAACATTGGGAAAAGGGTACAGCCCTGTATTGCTCCCTTCCCAACCTCTGCGTCCCTTTCTTGCCCTTCGACGCTAATAACCGCTGTCTGGTTTTTGTATAGGTTGAATATAACTCTACGCTCCCTATATTGTACCCCTGCTACCTTAAGGATTTGGAAGAATGTATTCCAGTCGACATTGTCAAAAGCTTTCTCCAAATCGACAAACGCTAAAAACATAGGTTTCCCTTTCCTTAGCCTATCTTCTGAGATAAGTCGTAATGTGTGTATTAAATACTGTCTCTTATAAGGACATTTGTTCGTTCATTTTGAAGGAACGCTAATAGTGATTCAGGCCAGACCTGTCTCTTTAGGAATGATGTAACAAGTTTAGCATATCAGTACGGATTTTGTATAGTTATATTGGTAATAAACAGCCAGTATTTAAATTTACTTTTGTGAAGATGTAGAAATTCATTGTTTTTAGGGGGGAAATTTGTAGTTGATATATAAGTACTTGAAAAACGCAAAACTCCATATTAGTACGATGTATAAAAATTAAAAAGCGATCAACAGAACGTGTGTGATCCGCTAAACGGCAGACACTTGTGACGATAAACGCAGTCTGTCGTGCCTGATTATAAAACGGCAGACACTTGTGACGATAAACGCAGTCTGTCGTGCCTGATTATAAAACGGCAGACACTTGTGACGATAAACGCAGTCTGTCGTGCCTGATTATAAAACGGCAGACACTTGTGACGATAAACGCAGTCTGTCGTGCCTGATTATAAAACGGCAGACACTTGTGACGATAAACGCAGTCTGTCGTGCCTGATTATAAAACGGCAGACACTTGTGACGATAAACGCAGTCTGTCGTGCCTGATTATAAAACGGTAGACACTTGTGACGATAAACGCAGTCTGTCGTGCCTGATTATAAAACGGCAGACACTTGTGACGATAAACGCAGTCTGTCGTACCTGATTATAAAACGGCAGACACTTGTGGCGATAAACGCAGTCCGTCGTGCCTGATTATAAAACGGCAGACACTTGTGACGATAAACGCAGTCCGTCGTGCCTGATTATAAAACGGCAGACACTTGTGACGATAAACGCAGTCCGTCGTGCCTGATTATAAAACGGCAGACACTTGTGGCGATAAACGCAGTCCGTCGTGCCTGATTATAAAACGGCAGACACTTGTGGCGATAAACGCAGTCCGTCGTGCCTGATTATAAAACGGCAGACACTTGTGACGATAAACGCAGTCCGTCGTGCCTGATTATAAAACGGCAGACACTTGTGACGATAAACGCAGTCCGTCGTGCCTGATTATAAAACGGCAGACACTTGTGACGATAAACGCAGTCCGTCGTGCCTGATTATAAAACGGCAGACACTTGTGACGATAAACGCAGTCCGTCGTGCCTGATTATAAAACGGCAGACACTTGTGACGATAAACGCAGTCCGTCGTGCCTGATTATAAAACGGCAGACACTTGTGACGATAAACGCAGTCCGTCGTGCCTGATTATAAAACGGCAGACACTTGTGACGATAAACGCAGTCCGTCGTGCCTGATTATAAAACGGCAGACACTTGTGACGATAAACGCAGTCCGTCGTGCCTGATTATAAAACGGCAGACACTTGTGACGATAAACGCAGTCCGTCGTGCCTGATTATAAAACGGCAGACACTTGTGACGATAAACGCAGTCCGTCGTGCCTGATTATAAAACGGCAGACACTTGTGACGATAAACGCAGTCCGTCGTGCCTGATTATAAAACGGCAGACACTTGTGACGATAAACGCAGTCCGTCGTGCCTGATTATAAAACGGCAGACACTTGTGACGATAAACGCAGTCCGTCGTGCCTGATTATAAAACGGCAGACACTTGTGACGATAAACGCAGTCCGTCGTGCCTGATTATAAAACGGCAGACACTTGTGACGATAAACGCAGTCCGTCGTGCCTGATTATAAAACGGCAGACACTTGTGACGATAAACGCAGTCCGTCGTGCCTGATTATAAAACGGCAGACACTTGTGACGATAAACGCAGTCCGTCGTGCCTGATTATAAAACGGCAGACACTTGTGACGATAAACGCAGTCCGTCGTGCCTGATTATAAAACGGCAGACACTTGTGACGATAAACGCAGTCCGTCGTGCCTGATTATAAAACGGCAGACACTTGTGACGATAAACGCAGTCCGTCGTGCCTGATTATAAAACGGCAGACACTTGTGACGATAAACGCAGTCCGTCGTGCCTGATTATAAAACGGCAGACACTTGTGACGATAAACGCAGTCCGTCGTGCCTGATTATAAAACGGCAGACACTTGTGACGATAAACGCAGTCCGTCGTGCCTGATTATAAAACGGCAGACACTTGTGACGATAAACGCAGTCCGTCGTGCCTGATTATAAAACGGCAGACACTTGTGACGATAAACGCAGTCCGTCGTGCCTGATTATAAAACGGCAGACACTTGTGACGATAAACGCAGTCCGTCGTGCCTGATTATAAAACGGCAGACACTTGTGACGATAAACGCAGTCCGTCGTGCCTGATTATAAAACGGCAGACACTTGTGACGATAAACGCAGTCCGTCGTGCCTGATTATAAAACGGCAGACACTTGTGACGATAAACGCAGACCGTCGTGCCTGATTATAAAACGGCAGACACTTGTGACGATAAACGCAGTCCGTCGTGCCTGATTATAAAACGGCAGACACTTGTGACGATAAACGCAGTCCGTCGTGCCTGATTATAAAACGGCAGACACTTGTGACGATAAACGCAGTCCGTCGTGCCTGATTATAAAACGGCAGACACTTGTGACGATAAACGCAGTCCGTCGTGCCTGATTATAAAACGGCAGACACTTGTGACGATAAACGCAGTCCGTCGTGCCTGATTATAAAACGGCAGACACTTGTGACGATAAACGCAGTCCGTCGTGCCTGATTATAAAACGGCAGACACTTGTGACGATAAACGCAGTCCGTCGTGCCTGATTATAAAACGGCAGACACTTGTGACGATAAACGCAGTCCGTCGTGCCTGATTATAAAACGGCAGACACTTGTGACGATAAACGCAGTCCGTCGTGCCTGATTATAAAACGGCAGACACTTGTGACGATAAACGCAGTCCGTCGTGCCTGATTATAAAACGGCAGACACTTGTGACGATAAACGCAGTCCGTCGTGCCTGATTATAAAACGGCAGACACTTGTGACGATAAACGCAGTCCGTCGTGCCTGATTATAAAACGGCAGACACTTGTGACGATAAACGCAGTCCGTCGTGCCTGATTATAAAACGGCAGACACTTGTGACGATAAACGCAGTCCGTCGTGCCTGATTATAAAACGGCAGACACTTGTGACGATAAACGCAGTCCGTCGTGCCTGATTATAAAACGGCAGACACTTGTGACGATAAACGCAGTCCGTCGTGCCTGATTATAAAACGGCAGACACTTGTGACGATAAACGCAGTCCGTCGTGCCTGATTATAAAACGGCAGACACTTGTGACGATAAACGCAGTCCGTCGTGCCTGATTATAAAACGGCAGACACTTGTGACGATAAACGCAGTCCGTCGTGCCTGATTATAAAACGGCAGACACTTGTGACGATAAACGCAGTCCGTCGTGCCTGATTATAAAACGGCAGACACTTGTGACGATAAACGCAGTCCGTCGTGCCTGATTATAAAACGGCAGACACTTGTGACGATAAACGCAGTCCGTCGTGCCTGATTATAAAACGGCAGACACTTGTGACGATAAACGCAGTCCGTCGTGCCTGATTATAAAACGGCAGACACTTGTGACGATAAACGCAGTCCGTCGTGCCTGATTATAAAACGGCAGACACTTGTGACGATAAACGCAGTCCGTCGTGCCTGATTATAAAACGGCAGACACTTGTGACGATAAACGCAGTCCGTCGTGCCTGATTATAAAACGGCAGACACTTGTGACGATAAACGCAGTCCGTCGTGCCTGATTATAAAACGGCAGACACTTGGGACGATAAACGCAGTCCGTCGTGCCTGATTATAAAACGGCAGACACTTGGGACGATAAACGCAGTCCGTCGTGCCTGATTATAAAACGGCAGACACTTGTGGCGATAAACGCAGTCCGTCGTGCCTGATTATAAAACGGCAGACACTTGTGGCGATAAACGCAGTCCGTCGTGCCTGATTATAAAACGGCAGACACTTGTGGCGATAAACGCAGTCCGTCGTGCCTGATTATAAAACGGCAGACACTTGTGGCGATAAACGCAGTCCGTCGTGCCTGATTATAAAACGGCAGACACTTGTGGCGATAAACGCAGTCCGTCGTGCCTGATTATAAAACGGCAGACACTTGTGGCGATAAACGCAGTCCGTCGTGCCTGATTATAAAACGGCAGACACTTGTGGCGATAAACGCAGTCCGTCGTGCCTGATTATAAAACGGCAGACACTTGTGGCGATAAACGCAGTCCGTCGTGCCTGATTATAAAACGGCAGACACTTGTGGCGATAAACGCAGTCCGTCGTGCCTGATTATAAAACGGCAGACACTTGTGGCGATAAACGCAGTCCGTCGTGCCTGATTATAAAACGGCAGACACTTGTGGCGATAAACGCAGTCCGTCGTGCCTGATTATAAAACGGCAGACACTTGTGGCGATAAACGCAGTCCGTCGTGCCTGATTATAAAACGGCAGACACTTGTGGCGATAAACGCAGTCCGTCGTGCCTGATTATAAAACGGCAGACACTTGTGACGATAAACGCAGTCCGTCGTGCCTGATTATAAAACGGCAGACACTTGTGACGATAAACGCAGTCCGTCGTGCCTGATTATAAAACGGCAGACACTTGTGACGATAAACGCAGTCCGTCGTGCCTGATTATAAAACGGCAGACACTTGTGACGATAAACGCAGTCCGTCGTGCCTGATTATAAAACGGCAGACACTTGTGACGATAAACGCAGTCCGTCGTGCCTGATTATAAAACGGCAGACACTTGTGACGATAAGCGCAGTCCGTCGTGCCTGATTATAAAACGGCAGACACTTGTGACGATAAGCGCAGTCCGTCGTGCCTGATTATAAAACGGCAGACACTTGTGACGATAAGCGCAGTCCGTCGTGCCTGATTATAAAACGGCAGACACTTGTGACGATAAGCGCAGTCCGTCGTGCCTGATTATAAAACGGCAGACACTTGTGACGATAAGCGCAGTCCGTCGTGCCTGATTATAAAACGGCAGACACTTGTGACGATAAGCGCAGTCCGTCGTGCCTGATTATAAAACGGCAGACACTTGTGACGATAAGCGCAGTCCGTCGTGCCTGATTATAAAACGGCAGACACTTGTGACGATAAGCGCAGTCCGTCGTGCCTGATTATAAAACGGCAGACACTTGTGACGATAAGCGCAGTCCGTCGTGCCTGATTATAAAACGGCAGACACTTGTGACGATAAGCGCAGTCCGTCGTGCCTGATTATAAAACGGCAGACACTTGTGACGATAAACGCAGTCCGTCGTGCCTGATTATAAAACGGCAGACACTTGTGACGATAAACGCAGTCCGTCGTGCCTGATTATAAAACGGCAGACACTTGTGACGATAAACGCAGTCCGTCGTGCCTGATTATAAAACGGCAGACACTTGTGACGATAAACGCAGTCCGTCGTGCCTGATTATAAAACGGCAGACACTTGTGACGATAAACGCAGTCCGTCGTGCCTGATTATAAAACGGCAGACACTTGTGACGATAAACGCAGTCCGTCGTGCCTGATTATAAAACGGCAGACACTTGTGACGATAAACGCAGTCCGTCGTGCCTGATTATAAAACGGCAGACACTTGTGACGATAAACGCAGTCCGTCGTGCCTGATTATAAAACGGCAGACACTTGTGACGATAAACGCAGTCCGTCGTGCCTGATTATAAAACGGCAGACACTTGTGACGATAAACGCAGTCCGTCGTGCCTGATTATAAAACGGCAGACACTTGTGACGATAAACGCAGTCCGTCGTGCCTGATTATAAAACGGCAGACACTTGTGACGATAAACGCAGTCCGTCGTGCCTGATTATAAAACGGCAGACACTTGTGACGATAAACGCAGTCCGTCGTGCCTGATTATAAAACGGCAGACACTTGTGACGATAAACGCAGTCCGTCGTGCCTGATTATAAAACGGCAGACACTTGTGACGATAAACGCAGTCCGTCGTGCCTGATTATGAAACGGCAGACACTTGTGACGATAAACGCAGTCCGTCGTGCCTGATTATAAAACGGCAGACACTTGTGACGATAAACGCAGTCCGTCGTGCCTGATTATAAAACGGCAGACACTTGTGACGATAAACGCAGTCCGTCGTGCCTGATTATAAAACGGCAGACACTTGTGACGATAAACGCAGTCCGTCGTGCCTGATTATAAAACGGCAGACACTTGTGACGATAAACGCAGTCCGTCGTGCCTGATTATAAAACGGCAGACACTTGTGACGATAAACGCAGTCCGTCGTGCCTGATTATAAAACGGCAGACACTTGTGACGATAAACGCAGTCCGTCGTGCCTGATTATAAAACGGCAGACACTTGTGACGATAAACGCAGTCCGTCGTGCCTGATTATAAAACGGCAGACACTTGTGACGATAAACGCAGTCCGTCGTGCCTGATTATAAAACGGCAGACACTTGTGACGATAAACGCAGTCCGTCGTGCCTGATTATAAAACGGCAGACACTTGTGACGATAAACGCAGTCCGTCGTGCCTGATTATAAAACGGCAGACACTTGTGACGATAAACGCAGTCCGTCGTGCCTGATTATAAAACGGCAGACACTTGTGACGATAAACGCAGTCCGTCGTGCCTGATTATAAAACGTCAGACACTTGTGACGATAAACGCAGTCCGTCGTGCCTGATTATAAAACGTCAGACACTTGTGACGATAAACGCAGTCCGTCGTGCCTGATTATAAAACGGCAGACACTTGTGACGATAAACGCAGTCTGTCGTGCCTGATTATAAAACGGCAGACACTTGTGACGATAAACGCAGTCCGTCGTGCCTGATTATAAAACGGCAGACACTTGTGACGATAAACGCAGTCCGTCGTGCCTGATTATAAAACGGCAGACACTTGTGACGATAAACGCAGTCCGTCGTGCCTGATTATAAAACGGCAGACACTTGTGACGATAAACGCAGTCCGTCGTGCCTGATTATAAAACGGCAGACACTTGGGACGATAAACGCAGTCCGTCGTGCCTGATTATAAAACGGCAGACACTTGGGACGATAAACGCAGTCCGTCGTGCCTGATTATAAAACGGCAGACACTTGTGACGATAAACGCAGTCCGTCGTGCCTGATTATAAAACGGCAGACACTTGTGACGATAAACGCAGTCCGTCGTGCCTGATTATAAAACGGCAGACACTTGTGACGATAAACGCAGTCCGTCGTGCCTGATTATAAAACGGCAGACACTTGTGACGATAAACGCAGTCCGTCGTGCCTGATTATAAAACGGCAGACACTTGTGACGATAAACGCAGTCCGTCGTGCCTGATTATAAAACGGCAGACACTTGTGACGATAAACGCAGTCCGTCGTGCCTGATTATAAAACGGCAGACACTTGTGACGATAAACGCAGTCCGTCGTGCCTGATTATAAAACGGCAGACACTTGTGACGATAAACGCAGTCCGTCGTGCCTGATTATAAAACGGCAGACACTTGTGACGATAAACGCAGTCCGTCGTGCCTGATTATAAAACGGCAGACGCTTGTGACGATAAACGCAGTCCGTCGTGCCTGATTATAAAACGGCAGACGCTTGTGACGATAAACGCAGTCCGTCGTGCCTGATTATAAAACGGCAGACGCTTGTGACGATAAACGCAGTCCGTCGTGCCTGATTATAAAACGGCAGACGCTTGTGACGATAAACGCAGTCCGTCGTGCCTGATTATAAAACGGCAGACGCTTGTGACGATAAACGCAGTCCGTCGTGCCTGATTATAAAACGGCAGACGCTTGTGACGATAAACGCAGTCCGTCGTGCCTGATTATAAAACGGCAGACGCTTGTGACGATAAACGCAGTCCGTCGTGCCTGATTATAAAACGGCAGACGCTTGTGACGATAAACGCAGTCCGTCGTGCCTGATTATAAAACGGCAGACGCTTGTGACGATAAACGCAGTCCGTCGTGCCTGATTATAAAACGGCAGACGCTTGTGACGATAAACGCAGTCCGTCGTGCCTGATTATAAAACGGCAGACGCTTGTGACGATAAACGCAGTCCGTCGTGCCTGATTATAAAACGGCAGACGCTTGTGACGATAAACGCAGTCCGTCGTGCCTGATTATAAAACGGCAGACGCTTGTGACGATAAACGCAGTCCGTCGTGCCTGATTATAAAACGGCAGACGCTTGTGACGATAAACGCAGTCCGTCGTGCCTGATTATAAAACGGCAGACACTTGTGACGATAAACGCAGTCCGTCGTGCCTGATTATAAAACGGCAGACACTTGTGACGATAAACGCAGTCCGTCGTGCCTGATTATAAAACGGCAGACACTTGTGACGATAAACGCAGTCCGTCGTGCATGATTATAAAACGGCAGACACTTGTGACGATAAACGCAGTCCGTCGTGCATGATTATAAAACGGCAGACACTTGTGACGATAAACGCAGTCCGTCGTGCCTGATTATAAAACGGCAGACACTTGTGACGATAAACGCAGTCCGTCGTGCCTGATTATAAAACGGCAGACACTTGTGACGATAAACGCAGTCCGTCGTGCCTGATTATAAAACGGCAGACACTTGTGACGATAAACGCAGTCCGTCGTGCCTGATTATAAAACGGCAGACACTTGTGACGATAAACGCAGTCCGTCGTGCCTGATTATAAAACGGCAGACACTTGTGACGATAAACGCAGTCCGTCGTGCCTGATTATAAAACGGCAGACACTTGTGACGATAAACGCAGTCCGTCGTGCCTGATTATAAAACGGCAGACACTTGTGACGATAAACGCAGTCCGTCGTGCCTGATTATAAAACGGCAGACACTTGTGACGATAAACGCAGTCCGTCGTGCCTGATTATAAAACGGCAGACGCTTGTGACGATAAACGCAGTCCGTCGTGCCTGATTATAAAACGGCAGACGCTTGTGACGATAAACGCAGTCCGTCGTGCCTGATTATAAAACGGCAGACGCTTGTGACGATAAACGCAGTCCGTCGTGCCTGATTATAAAACGGCAGACGCTTGTGACGATAAACGCAGTCCGTCGTGCCTGATTATAAAACGGCAGACGCTTGTGACGATAAACGCAGTCCGTCGTGCCTGATTATAAAACGGCAGACGCTTGTGACGATAAACGCAGTCCGTCGTGCCTGATTATAAAACGGCAGACGCTTGTGACGATAAACGCAGTCCGTCGTGCCTGATTATAAAACGGCAGACGCTTGTGACGATAAACGCAGTCCGTCGTGCCTGATTATAAAACGGCAGACGCTTGTGACGATAAACGCAGTCCGTCGTGCCTGATTATAAAACGGCAGACGCTTGTGACGATAAACGCAGTCCGTCGTGCCTGATTATAAAACGGCAGACGCTTGTGACGATAAACGCAGTCCGTCGTGCCTGATTATAAAACGGCAGACACTTGTGACGATAAACGCAGTCCGTCGTGCCTGATTATAAAACGGCAGACACTTGTGACGATAAACGCAGTCCGTCGTGCCTGATTATAAAACGGCAGACACTTGTGACGATAAACGCAGTCCGTCGTGCATGATTATAAAACGGCAGACACTTGTGACGATAAACGCAGTCCGTCGTGCATGATTATAAAACGGCAGACACTTGTGACGATAAACGCAGTCCGTCGTGCCTGATTATAAAACGGCAGACACTTGTGACGATAAACGCAGTCCGTCGTGCCTGATTATAAAACGGCAGACACTTGTGACGATAAACGCAGTCCGTCGTGCCTGATTATAAAACGGCAGACACTTGTGACGATAAACGCAGTCCGTCGTGCCTGATTATAAAACGGCAGACACTTGTGACGATAAACGCAGTCCGTCGTGCCTGATTATAAAACGGCAGACACTTGTGACGATAAACGCAGTCCGTCGTGCCTGATTATAAAACGGGCACCGGACCACAAGGTGGCGTACTCTCAACGGTTCGGAGTAGTACCCACACAGGGTCGCCGCTTAGGACAAATTCTGACAACAATTTACTTCTTATATCTCTTAATCAATGTTCACATTGCAAAAATATGAGATATACTAATTAAAACATAAGATAATTAGCTTAAGAAAAGCAAATGTTTTGAAATCATAAGAACAGATGTTTAATTCTTCTATTAACTTTAAAATTCTTAAAAAAAATTAATCAAATAAGTGGATGAAATATAACCCTCAAACCAATAAAGAAAAATAAAAAATTTAAAGACAAAAGTAAATAACGTATTCAAGCCAAGTAGCGGCGGCTGGACCGACATTGCCCTATGCGCATAGTAGCGTGGTCTGGGCTGTACTGAGGATGATCAAACACGTCCCAGCGAAATTCCCGTAAGAGTTGTTTCTCACATTCGCCATGTGAGGTCGGGCGTTATCGTGGGAAAAAACTACAACTTTTAACAGCAATCCCGGCGCTTGATCTGTATTGTGCGGCGCAGTCTCATAGTAACCACGTGCATTCATTGTTTCGCCTCGTGGCAAGAAATCAATCAGCAAAATACCTTTCCTGTCCCGAAAAACGGTACACATTACTTTCCGAGGTATCAAGATATGCTTAGGCTTAACCTTGGTTGGGGATGAAGTGTGGCTCCATTCCACTCATTGCCGTTTTGTTTCATGGGTGTCGTACGGTACCCAAGTTTCATCCTCCATGACTGTCCGAGAAAGAAAACCATCGCCTTCTTCAATGTAGCGCTCCAAAAACTGAAATGCACTGCCCATCCGTTGTTTTTCGTGTTGTTCAGTAAGAATTTTGGGTATCCAACGTGAGCAGATTTTGCGAAATTTCAGTTTTTCAGTAACAATGTCATGAATTAGTGATCATAAGATTTGTGGAACTTCCATACCAAGGACACTAAGTGTAAAAGTATGGTTGTGCTTAATGTTCTCTTCACTTGTGTGAACTAGCTCATCAGCAACCACAGACGGGCGTCCACTCGATCAGGTCCTTCACTGAACAGTCTGACCCATCTTCTAACCAATGAATCGCTCATAGCATTTTGTACGTAAACCTCGCAGATTTGCCTAAGAATTTCCTTTGGTTTAACTTCGATCACAGATTTGATTTCACACGCGGTGGCATTTTCAATTACGGCTGACGTTATAAAGAAGTACTACAAAGTACACGTCGGCAGCAACGATCTGAAAATGGCGAACATGTCTTCCCCAAGGAGGCTCTGTTGTACAAAGCTTACCTGTCGATTGAAGCCAGTCCGCCAACTTGCGGTGTCATGGAAATATGTTTCAGATTAAAGCACTGTGATTTCTGCCTTGTTAACTTTAATACACTTAATTGACTGTCATATCCGAGAACATATTTAATACAGTATATTTTTCGGGACAATTGCTTCTTCTCATCGGATGAATTTTTAGATATAAATTAGTAAATCTAAGTGTTCACCTAATCTAATCTAATCTAATCTTTGAAAGATGTCACCTGTTCTGTAGTTTCTGCAACCAAATTAAGTTTAACAATTTTTTAAAGCCATAACCATGTCTTTCTTTATTTTCCATATACTGCACAGGATCATTCCGTTCATTTTGCACTTGAATCAGTGCGTCTTTATTTTGTGCAAGAATCGTCATCTCGGTTGTTTACGGTATTCCTATGTTCCCTCCAAACAGTATTTCCTCCAAACAAACGTCAAATCTAATACCTTTTCCGACGTTGCTGTCTCCAGATGTCTAATTTCTAACAGTACCCTCTTCTAGCACACTAAATTCACTAAAACTCTGCAATTGCTCGACGTTAAATAAACTGCTGAAAACTATTATAACTAACGCACGTCATTTTTCTCTTTCAGTGCTTCATTGGCTGTCTGATGATGGATATGAAATTGGTAAGCTCAGATATTATTATAATTATAAAAAATGTGTACACATAGTTTTGTTCACTTGCTTACCTGCAATGCAAAACATATCGTATGCACTAATTTTTTTTCTGTAGGAATTCATAAATGCACTAAACAATTTATGAAATAGCCATGTAATGTATAATATCGTACTTTTTGTTACAAACAAGCAGTATGAGTGCAATGACAATTACATGAGTCGAGCAGACCCGAGGTCTTTTATGGCGGGGAATCAGAATCTGCAATAAAAATGGGGTTCCCTATTTCAGATTTCAAACTTGTTCCTCGTCCTCCCTCAGTGGTGGGGTGGTTGTTTGATTTCGAGTCAGGTAGATGTCCCTGTTGGAGTATTGATTTTGTGTCTGCGACATTGTTTAGTATGGTGCGTAGTTTTTAGAAGCATCAGATTAAAGGGGACATTCGGTATATAAGTGAGGTAGTAGATAAGCTCAGAAATTTCACGACGCTTATCGCGTGTTATCTTCTATACAGGGAAGTCACAACGCTGAAAAATTTAATTCGTCGGAGCAGAAAGGTATTAACTCCATTTTCGCAACTATTCAGGAGAAGCAAATTAACTGTATAAAAGTTCCAGAACCAAATATATATATAGCTTATTACTACTATAACCTATAAAATCACGTTTCAGAATGTAAAGTTGATTTTTTTAAAGTGGACTTTATTCTTTTCTGCTCCGCGATTACTTCACTAACCATTTTTTCTCTTTTCTGTTTATTTTAAACTTAATTCAAATATGAATATCTCTTATTATTAGTATTACTTTCATTTTTGTGTTATTATTATCATTATTATTATTAGTACTATCATATATTGTTATTATTTAATATTATTAATGCAGTGGTTTTTGTAATGAAATCCTTTGTTTATGTTGTTCCTGATCAGATGTAAGAGAGGGCCCTATGGCCCTAATCTGGTCAGGTTAAATAACCAAATAAATAATTTAAAAAAATAATAAATTCGGGACCTGTAATTTCGAGTGGCACGAATGAATAACAGCAAGAAGTGAGGAAGTGCAGTATCAGTAGCACACCTGTAGGCCAACATGTGCACAAACAGTGTAAATGATGTTTGTACTGCACTACACCATAGAAAAGTGCCACGTGCCAGAAATGTTTCTAGCCTCCGTTCATAAGAATGTACAGTCAGTTGCAGTAGTTGGACAAATACAATAATTATGAATATACACTCCTGGCCATTAAAATTGCTACACCACGAAGATGACGTGCTACAGACGCGAAATTTAGCCGATAGGCCGATATGCAAATGATTAGCTTTTCAGAGCATTCACACAACGTGCTGACATGAGGAAAGTTTAAACCCGATTTCTCATACACAAAAGACAGATGACCGTCGTTGCCTGGTGAAACGTTGTTATGATGCCTCGTGTAAGGAGGAGAAATGCGTACCATCACGTTTCCGACTTTGATAAAGGTCGGATTGTAGTCTATCGCGATTGCGGTTTGTCGTATCGCGACATTGTTGCTCGCGTTGGTCGCGATCCAATGACTGTTAGCAGAATATGGAATCGGTGGATTCAGGAGGGCAATACTGAACGCCGTGCTGGATCTCAACGGCTTCGTATCATTAGCAGTCGAGGTGACAGACATCTTATCCGCATGGCTGTAACCGATCGAGCAGCCAACAGATGGGGACGTTTGCAAAACAACCATCGGCACGAACAGTTCGACGACGTTTACAGCAGCATGGACTATCAGCTCGGAGACAATGGCTGCGGTTACCCTTGACGCTGCATCACAGACAGGAGCGCCTGCGATGGTGTACGCAACGACGAACCTGGGTGCACGAATGGCAAAACGTCATTTTTTCGGATGAATCCAGGTTCTGTTTACAGCATCATGATGGTCGCATCCGTTTTTGGCGACATAGCGGTCAACGCACGTTGGAAGCGTGTATTCGTCATCGCCATACTGGCGTATCACCCGGTATGATGGTATGAGGTGCCATTGGTTACACGTCTTGGTCATATCTTCTTCGCATCGACGGCACTTTGAACAGTGGCCGTTACATTTCAGATGTGTTACGACCCGTGTCTCTACCCTTCATTCGATCCTTGCGAAACCCTACACTTCAGCAGGATAATGCACGACCGCATGTTGCATGTCCTGTACGGGCCTTTCTGGATAAGGAAAATGTTCGATTGCTGCCCTGGCCAGCACATTTTCCAGATCTCTCACCAATTGAAAACGTCTGGTCAATGGTGGCCGAGCAACTGGCTCGTCACAATACGCCAGTCACTACTCTTGATAAACTGTGGTATCGTGTTGAAACTGCATGGGCATCTATGCCTGTACACGCCATCCAGGTTCTGTTTGACTCAATGCCCAGGCGTATCAAGGCCGTTATTACGGACAGAGGTGGTTGTTGTGGGTATTGATTTATCAGGATCTATGCACCCAAATTGCGTAAAAATGTAATCACATGTCAGTTCTAGTACAATATATTTGTGCAATGAATACCCGTTTATCATCTGCATTTCTTCTTGGTGTAGCAATTTTGATGGCCAGTAGTGTAATAATTCTATTGTGGTTGTTTCTTGTGAGTGATACGTGTCCATTCAGCCACCTTGGTCTTGTGCTGTTAACAGTTGTCTTCAGATGGGCAGTACGATGCCGCCAGCACGAAGGACATGATCAACAACTGCGAGTACCTCAAGGACAAGCCCGACGAGAAGAGCGCAGCCCTGGAGGTGGCCGACGACTGCGCCGGCGAAGGTCAGTGCCCAGTGTAACATCTCTGGAAAGGTCGCAAACAGTGGTGGACGTGAGCGGCCGCGACACGGGCCGTCAGAGGGCGCCCGCGAGTGTAAGCTCCCAGCTATCTTGTCCACCCAAAATATCTCTGGAACAATAACAGCTATTGGAAAACGACTTTCGCCGGTATCAATGTACGGCTGGGGCCCATGAATGTACATATTTGGAAACATTCTAAAACGAAAGCAAATCTGTTTTTTAAGACAAACTTATGTGTTTTTTAAATGGACATCCTATATGTTTTCTTCAGCAATCCATAGCATGACAAATCACATAAACAATGGCGTTGATTGCATCTCAATAATTCAATTACATCCCGAGATATTGCGACGCGAAGTTGACGCTTGAAATACGCGAAACGCGCGGCTAGCGCTCTTTCTGAAGCTCAGGCGAGAACACCATGCTGCTCAGGACGAGCGCTAGCCGCGCGTTTCACGTATTTCAATCGTCAACTTCGCGTCGCAATATCTCGGGATGTAATTGAATTATTGAGATGCAATCAACGCCATTGTTTATGTGATTTGTCATGCTATGGATTGCTGAAGAAAAAATATAGGGTGTCCATTTAAAAAAAACATAAGTTTGTGTTAAAAAACACATTGGCTTTCGTTTTAGAATGTTTCCAAATATGTACATTCATGGGCCCCAGCCGTACATTGATACCGGTGAAAGTCGTTTTCCAATAGCTGTTATTGTTCCAGAGATATTTTGGGTGCACAAGATAGCTGGGACACCCAATGATGAGCTGTAGTTTGTGCCAGTTTTGTATGGACCGCGCGTGTTGCTCACTGATGGTTGCTTGCTATTACAATATTATGTTCTCAGTTTTAGACAGTAACCAACTGTACTTAATACTCCCCTGTTCCAATACGTGTTAGCCTGTCCCGAATCCATGGCATCGAACCTGCAATTTTATTAATCACCGTGCTAAATATGGGCTCAGGGACATGGAATTGTAAGGAAACGGCGTTGTTGCCTTCCACACGTAACTAAATAAGGTAGAGGATATAAAATGCAGAATGGCAATGGGTAGAAAGGCATTTTTGAAAAAGAGAAATTTGTTAACATCGAATATTGATTTAAGCCTAAGGAAGTCCTTTCTGAAGGCATTTGTGTGGAGTGTTGCCTTGTACGGGAGTGACACATGGACGATAAACAGTGCGGACAGGAAGAGGATTGAGGCATTTGAAATGTGGTGCTATAGAAGAATGCTGAAGATTAGGTGGGTGAATCGCGTAACTAATGAGGAGGTACTGAACAGAATTGGGAAGAAAAGGAATTTTTGGCATACCTTGACTAAAAGAAGGCATCGGTTGGTACGACACATTCTTAGACATCAAGGAATTGTGAATTTAGCGTTGGAGGGAATTACGTGGGGTAAAAACCGCAGAGGAAGACCAAGAGATGGATACAGTAAACAGATTCAAACAGATGTAGGTTGCCGTTCTTACGTTGAGTGGAAAACGCTTGCTCAGGATAGGGTATTGTGGAGAGCTGCATCAAACCAGTCTCCGGACTGAAGACCACAACAACAACAACGGAAAAAGGGGTGTTATACCAGCCACTCTCTGGAACAATGTGATCTCATTGCAGAATCTGACATTGTCAGCATGGAGATTAGGTGATCTTACAGTTAGTTAAAATTCATAAAATTTTAAACGATTTATTTAATGATGATGTATAGGATGGATTGCAACTCATGTATATATATATATATATATATATATATATATATATATATATATATATATATATATATATCAATGTATTTTCACGTGCGCACTACAACTTGCACTCATGTACCGACCATGTGTAACATTGGCAACACACGACATGATGGGCTTCTGGATACATGTAACGAATGGTAATGTCATTTAGGCAACCGCCCCGTACCATCAGCAACTGATGTATTTTGTTCTGTGACTGAACAATTTTTTAAATAATGGAATTGACATTTTTTGACAACTCACATTCACTCCTGGTTTACATATTCAGTCAAAAACAGTGTTCCAGTTTTGTCCTCCTTAAAAATCAACTAACCAAAAACAGTGCTTCGTAAATGACTGAAATGTCGAAACTAGTCACCACTTTGTAAATAAAAAAATTCATATTTACAGAATATATCACATCAATTGCGAATGGGTAAAGCTGACCCATCATCGGCATATTATACATACACATGTGGCGTCTGTTGCGAAAGAACAGACGTCATTTCTGACCAAATGTTCAAATGTTTGTTAAGCTTAAGGGACTTAACTGCGGGGTCATCAGTCCCTAAACTTACAAACTACTTATGAACTAGCTTATACTAAAGATGGCACAAACATTCATGCCCGAGGGGGGATTTGAGCCCCCGTCCGTAGCGGCTGCGCAGACTGTGACTGGTGTGCCCCAGTCCGTTGGCCACTGCGGCCAGCCGCCATTTCTGATCCTGCAGTTGTTATTGTTTCACATTCACAGGACATATGACAACTGCAGGAGCAGAAATGACGTCTGACGGAACAGAAGCCACATGTATATGAAAAAAATTTCACTTTGCAGTCTAGGCTATCTTATCAATTTTAAATAAAGTGATTTCATTCTTCTACCTTTGTAACTGCCTCCTCAGACAAAGTTCGAATGTACACACATAATATATATATATTCCATCATTTTGACTCGAAGGTCTCCTGAGCCGTGACGGTGAATGTCAATATTGCATCAATTACTACAGTTCCTTAGATTGCCCACAGATGTCACTCAGGCCACACAAGGATGTGAAGGACCATGCATGCACAGTACCGATGCGACAGAGTGGGTAAAATGGCTGATCACTTTCAGTCTCAACACCAGGCAGTAAGTACACAGCTAGTATTCAGTGTAGTTCTGCCGTATCGATACCTGGCGTTATATAAGAAGGCGCTTCTGCGCATAGAGGCGGAGCGATAGGGGAAGCGTGGAGGGGAGGGAGGGGAGGAGCTACGGCCGAGCGACAACAGGGGAGCCTGCGGGAGAAACTCTGCTGAACTCACGGCCAGCCATGCGGTCTACAGGGGGAACATTGTTGTTGTTATTATTGTTGTTGTGGTTTCAGTCCGGAGACTGGTTTGATGCAGCTCTCCACAATACCCTTTTCTGAGTAAGCAACCTGAAGAAGAGGCGGTAAGCCGCTCCACAGTACTTAGGCCGCCGGGGGCGCCCGCAGTCTCGGTACCTCTTTGCCTGCTTTGGCCGCCGGCCAACAGGAAGGAGAACGATCGCCTACATATGCCCGCTCACAGCAGCACCATCCTCTGGCACATGAAGGTGTGCGTCCTCCTTCCTATTGGCCGGCGCGCGAGGTGAGCGAAGAGGTACCGAGACTGCGGGCGCCCCCAGAGGCCTAAGTACTGTGGAGCGACTTATCACTTCTTCCTATATTGGCGCAGAGACTAGGCGTGCACCGCCGGCGTTGTCACGCATAACGGTGCCACAACCGAGAGTAATCGACAACTCAAGGGACTGATGTACAACACTTTGTGCCGCATCGTGTCATACAGCTAGACGAACAATCTTGCTAGTTTTGCAATTTTTCGCCCCTTTTTTTTTAACCCGTTTTTGATGCTGTGCGCTACATGTACTCAGCCATAATAGTTGTAACTAATACGTCACTACTTTTGTGTTTTTCCAGCTACTGGCTGCAGCGGCCACTGCGAATGCGGACCCAAGGCGCTTGGCTGCCTGATAAAGGGCATGGTTGACAAGGGCTACGAGGTGAGCACTCATCTGGTTGTTCTCTCTCTCTCTCTCTCTTTCTCTGTGCACAACTCCTGTGGACAACTGTCCTCTATCTACCACAGGATTTTTCATTATGGGGAGTCGAGTTTAAGCTTTAACTACTAGCAGTCTAATTGGTCTATCACAAAACGACTTACACCAGTCACTTGTTTTATTCTGCTTTAGAACATGTCGAACAATTTCGTTTTAAAGTAAGAAATATTAGATTGTAGTATGGATTGTGTGATTTTGAGAGTTTTACGTGCTATTGATGCTCCAACGCCCTCATGAAAAGACGATGAAAAACGGATTCCTTTCACAACGAAACATTATCGAGTTCTGGAAGTGAGAAACAGTGAGTGACTCGTCCGTTGCGTCCAGCCGCAGCCGTTCTGCTACAATTTAAGTCGGTAACGTGGCATCTGGTCCAGCGGTTGCTACACAAACTGCAAATAATCCCGTGAAGCAACGGGCACGAAAACACCCTTCAGTATCTCCCTCTATAACATCCGTATCACACGTTACAGTCGCAGTCGTTGCAGCTTCTTATAGCTTCTAAAGAAACCTTCAAAACGAACCCATGCTTGCTGTTGAATGTAAATCATAATAATATTTTGGGCGATCGTAAAAAAAAAAAAAAAATAAATAAATAAATAAATAAATAAATAAAAAATCTATAACTTGGCATTTCCACTACCAATATCTGTAGTTATAACATATAAAATTTTTATTAAAATTGGACAAACACATTTCAAGCTGTATTGTTTTAAAGTGGTAAGTTCCTAGCGAAGACACTCAAAAATAGCACTATCCATACTACAACCTGGAATAGAGTCAATTATTAAAATGATGGTATCTAGAAAAATATGTAAGTATTGATCCGCTTACGTTAGCTCAGTGCTTAGCCATATTTGTAGTTTTTCCTCCCGGAATCGTCATTTTCCTGATAGATTGAAATACTCAGTAGTGAATCATTTCACGAAAAAAGAGAAAGGGATAACGTAAACAATTTAGACCTATTTCTATGCCTTGAGTTTGTTGCTACAGTTATTGAAAAGGCTATACAGGGTGAATCACCGAACACTTGTACCGTAAATATTGCGGAAACGGAAAGGGCGATTGAGTTGCAGTTTTCACAGAGTGGATTGATAGTCAAGGGCTCCTATTTTTAGTCAAGGAACAGATTGTAATATTACTTAGAAAGTGAATTTTTATGCAAACATACGGTTTTTTTAATGGAACAATGGTTGTTGCTATCATGCACTGGAATTGTTGACACCAGCTGCGTACAAAGAATTATGAATGACATTTTTATCACTTTTAGTTTGGCAGCTACAACCGTTCAAAGTTTCGGGGGCGGAGGCTGCGATAGCGTAGCTCACTGGCCGAGTGGCTATCCCCTGGGGCACAGCCCACTGTCTCATGACCACCAGACAGTCAGCTACGCTGTCGTAGCATCCGCCCCCAAAACTTTGAATGGTTGTAGCTGCCAAACTAAACTTGATAAAATTTCATTCAAAATTCTTTGTACACCGCTGGTGTCAAAAAATCCAGTGCATGATAGAAACAGCCAGTGTTCCATTTGAAAAAAATGTATGTTTGTATAAAAAATACACTTTCTAGGTATTTTTACATTCTATTTATTGGCTAACAATACGAGTGCTTGACTACCAATCCATTCTGTGAAAACCGCACACCAATCGCACTTTCCGTTTCCGCAATATTTGCGGTGCAAGTGTTAGGTTATTCGCCCTGTATATTCTAGGTTAATCGATCATTTCAGCTCTCATAATTTGCTTTCAAATGTACAGTTTCAATTCAGAAGTGGTTTAACAAGTGATAATGCAATATTTTCTTTTCTGTATGAGGTGCTTGATGCATTAAAAAAATTTCGAACACTAAGCGTATTCTTTGATGTAACAAGTGTGTTTGATTGTGTTGATTACAAGATATTGATGCAGAAGTTGGAATATTACTGAGTAAGGGGAGTACCTCACAATTGGTGCACATCTTACTTTAGTAACAGACAGCAGAATGAGATCCTCTTCAGTGTTGAAAATGGCTGTGATATGCACTCACAACGAGGCACAGTTAACTGGTGGGTACCCCAGGGCTCTGTTCTGGAGCCACTGTTTCTCATTTCTATAAATAACATGCCTTCAAGTATATCAGGTAGTTCTAAGATATTTCTGTTTGCTGATGACACTAGCTTGGTAGTGAAGGACTTTGTTGGTAATATTGATGCACTATCAAATAGTGCTGTTAAAGAAATACTACGTGGGTTGAAGAAAATAAATTGATTCTAAACCACTGTAAGACTCAGTGCTTACATTTTCTAACTCACAAATCAACAAAATCTGGCATTTTCTTTACACAGAATTGGCACATGATAAGTGAGACTGAACAATTCAAATTTCTAGACGTACAGATAATAATAATTTGTGGTGGATAGCCCATGTATAGGATCTTGTTCAGATACTAAATGCTGTGTCTACCATTAAAACTGTTTCTGAAATGATAGTTCAACACGAAAAATAGACTACTTTGCATATTTCACTGTTGTTAGAGCAATATGTAGGCTAAGCTCTCATACCTCTTGTCGACTCCTGTTCAGTTGCCTGGGAATTCTAATACTGTTCTCTCAATACATATTTTCATTACTGTCGTTTGTTGTTAACAACATCTGGTTATTCCAAAGAGTGAGCAGCTCTCATTTAGTTAATACTAGAATCTGCATTTGGTTCATACCAACTTGACCTTTGTACAAAAAAGGTGTGTAGTATTCTGCCGCATTCATTTTTAGTAAGCTGCCACAAGAATTCAAAGAGCTTAGCAGTAATACACTCTTTCTAGTCTGTCGAGGAATTCTTCAAAAATTTAAAAACAATAAGTTGCTTTAGATTGTTGCAGCTTTTATTTATGCTTAGACCTATCGCATGAGTACGATTTTTTTACGTTTCACTTTTTCAATTACTACTCCTTTGTAACAATCTGACGAACTGATTCGTTCCAATGCCGTGGAGGTTAGCTGCTCGATTCGGTCCTGCAAAACACGATCAAAAGAAATAAATAAAACTAACTAAAGAAAATCACAGTAAATACCTACTGTAGGAAATGTAGTGGTGAATAACATAATGTATCATTGGAATAAATTAATACCTGGCCAATCCTGGATTTTCAGCTAGTACTTAAAACACACATACATCCCAAATCTATGTTGCATCACATACCTTATCTTTAACAATCATTGGGAATATGAAATTGCTAATAGGGTCATAACTTTGGGCCCATCAGTGGTCCCTATACTGTTATTCACAATTCTGTTTCCTATCAGGAATTATAAAATGAACCCAGAGCAATAATTCTAGATGCGCTCACCTCAGTACTAGATTAAGCTGTTAATGTACTATATGTATCATATGTCACGTGTCAAACACTCTTCTGCTGAAGGGTATGACGAGCATGCACGTATGATAACCGATCCTTGGAAAATATTTTATTCACTACCAAATCTGTTACGGACATTACCAGTACATATATTGTTCCTGTGTAGTCATCTGAAAAATCTTGTATCTCCGCAAAAAGAAATCTTGATTAAAAGAATTTCTTGATCGCAAATATTTTTATTTATGACGCGTTTCGCCCGGATAGGGCATCTTCAAGTAACTGACAAAGAAGAAAGATGCAATATTTAAAAAAAATAGCAACAAAACAATCTGAAACTGGTAATCAGTAATTGTGATAATGTATGCTACTAGTGTTTTATCTACTCTGTGTTAGAGGGTTTTTACATTAAAATGCGGTCATAGGGTATCTTACAGAGACAATAATATGTAATCCCTTGATCTGCGGTAACATGTACCGTTGAAAACTATGTTACCACTGATCAAGGGATTACATATTATTGTCTCTGTAAGATACCATATGACCGCATTTTAATCTAAACACCCTCTACCTCAGAGTAGATAAAACATTGGTACCGTACAATATTACAATTACTTATTACCAGTTTCAGATTGTTTTGTAGCTATTTTTTATTTATTTTTTTATTTTTGAAATATTGTAAGCTCTGTTTCATTTTTCTACTTTGTCAAATATCTGAAGGTGCCCTAACCGGGCGAAGCGTCATTAAATAAAAAATATTTGCAATCAAGTCATTCTTTTATTCAAGAATCCAACACGGTTGCTGTACCACACCACGTAAAAATGTAATAGGAAGATTTCTACAAAAAGAAATCGGAAAGCACACTGATCCATTCAGTCCCAACAGTCTGTGGCAAGGCATTACTGGTAACAAACGGAAACTCCTGCTTTTTCAGTAGTCTCTGCATTGTTACCTACACTAATAGTGCGCTGTTTTTCACTAAATTAATGCCCCAAATACCATGAACAACAGAAGCACTGAAAGTTTGGTAGACCTATTGTATTGAAACATAAGTTCAAATAATGATTAACGGTATTTACTTGTGTAAGTCTTTTTATCAGATAATAATTGGATTATTTCTTAAATGTAACAATACTGCCATATATAATTTAATTTTTTTTTTCTTTTTTTCAGGAATCGTTCGCAAGAATTGACAAAATGTTAGAAAAACTTGATGATTAGTGCCCGTTATTATGCAGCTCCTCTGTGAAGTCTTCAGGTGCAGAGTAAAAATGTTCAAATAAAATTTTATTGGTAAAGACGACAGAATGGCAAATTTTTTGTCCAATCTTTATATAAGTAATGATTTAATATTACACGAGACCAGAATATACAATTGTTAATCAATCATGTCTAATTCGTATAAGCAATTCAAACTTACATGTACATGTACATAAAAAAAGGCAATAAATAAACAATAGCGTTGTCCGGTTAACGAATTCTCACATGCATTCCATTTCTTACAGCTCATCTACAGTTGACTGTTAAATGTGAACACCTGTATACTGGGTGAAAATATAAATGATAATAGGCTTAAAATACTAATACTGACAAAATAAAATGCACAGATTGACTTATAAGCTTTTTGGTATAGTGTGTGATGGAATCATAGGAGGAAAAAATCGCACTGACCTGTTTTACGGCCCACTTTAGATTTGTAGGTAGTTTTATACGTTTTTGCAAACATTTTGCATCAAAATAATAATCTAAATGATAAAAAATCAATTAATAAGAGTGTCTGAAATCCTTTTAAGAAAAAAAAAATTATGTAGTGACGGATTCCGAACCACTGACCTTCAGCGTCACAGTCCAACGCATTGCCCACTACGCTACAGCTAACAATTTTAGAAGTTACGTTCTTTAATCTCATACTATGGCTGTTAACTGATGCTAATATGTCATTTTTAGACATTAGATTATCATTTATCGTACGAAGAACCATGTGCTTTTGTTAATTCTTCAGTGCGCAATAGCTTTGAAATGACAACGTGTAAGTTACAATAAGAAAATCATCAAACACGCAACGTAAGATGGCGTATGCCAGAGAGAGTTCTGGGCGATGAATGTCACGTGACTTCTACGATCGGTTGGTTTTCGTTAATTGAATGAAGGGTGTCAAAACTACATTATATCTCTCAAACGATACGAGATATGAAATAAACATAAGGGAACAAAGTTGTAGAGAATTTTCTCCTGTACAAATTCGGTTATTCAATTTTCTCGTCAGATGAACGGTTTATTTGTAATTAAAATTACATTACAAACGGCTTTTTTTGTATTACGAACGTATTACTTGTCTGTAATATTTGGAAAAAGCAAGATTCTGGTCTCTGGTAGCCAACAATTATGTCTGTAAAATTTGGTGTCGATCGGTTGAACGGTTCGACCTAAAAAGTGGGAACACGTTACAGCCAGCCAGACATCGTCAAATCGAAACGGCTTGTTTTGGTGCTACCGTATGTTTTGTCCGAAAAATTTGGAAAAGGGAGGTTCTGGTCTCTGGTGGCCTACAGACATGTCTGTAAAATTTGGTGCTGATCAGTTGAACGGTTCGTCTTAAAAACAGGGAACACGTTACGGACAGACAGACAGACACATCCAAAAATCGACGTTATTTTTGCAAATATCTTTGAACGAAACGAGATATGAAAAAAAAACATAAGAGAGCAAATTTGTAGAGAATTTTCTCCTCTACAAATTCGGTTATTCCATTTTCGTGTCAGATGAATGGTTATTTTCATTTAAATTTCTAGCTGTCAAAAGACGATCGCAAAAGCCCACTTTTAGTGTTACTACCGTGACCTGAAGTAGGCTGAAATATACAGCTTTCGAGTTTTGGAGGCCCCAGCAGAACGAAATGACAAGAGCGCTCAAAAATTAAAAAATAATTAAAAAATACTTTCTTTCGAGGTATTTGAAGGCCCCCAAGTCCGGGGGCCCAGGGCAATCCACCCCCTCCACCCACCCACCCCCTTGGTCTACCACTGCTTCTAAGTATTCTCATAGGTTTAACAACTGTAGAATTTGCTCTATAAGATAATTTATCTTTAAATTAAAAAAAATAATAATAATTAATCGTAAATCAGCAGCTTTCAAATAACAAAACCTGGCTTGTCCAGGAACATTACAAAAGAAGAGAAATCAAATTTCACTGATATAATGTTGAAGTGCATAAGAGACATTTTGCACTTGCAAAAGAAACCCTCACATATAAGATCTAAATGTACATACATACTCTGCAATTCACCGTAAGGTGCGTGGCGGAGGGTACACTGTACCACTACTACGTATTTTCTTTCCTATTCCACTCCCAAATTGAACGAGGAAAAAAAGAATCCCTATATGCCTCCGTACGAGCCCTAATTTCTCTTATCTTGTCTTTATGATCACCACGCGACATGTAAGTAGGCGGCAGCAAGATCGTACTACACTCAGCTTCAAATTCCGGCCCTCTAAATTTACTTAACAGAAATTCACGAAAAGAACGTCGTCTTTCTTCCAGCGATCCCCAATTGAGTTGCTGGAGCATTTCCGTGACACTCGCGCATTGGTGGAACCTACCAGTAACAAATCTAGCTGCTCGCCTCTGAACCGCCTCTATGTCTTTCTTTAAACTGATCTGCTGCGGGTCCCAAACACTTGAGCAATACTCAAGACGTGATCGTACATTCGTTTTATACGCGGTCTCCTTTACAGGTGAAGTACGTCTTCTCAAAATTCTCCCAATAAACCGAAGTCGGCTGTCCGCCTTACTCACAACTTTCCTTATATGCTCGTTCCATTTCATATCGCTCTGAAATGTTACGCCTAGATATTTGAACGACGCGACAGCATCAAGAAACTCACTACTAATGCTGTATTCGAACATTATGGGATTGCTTTTTCTACTCATGCGCATCACCTTACATTTTTCTACATAGTCCAGTCAATGAGTGCTCAAAAGAGGGGTGTAGAGTGCGTGGAATATGCGAGAATTTTTGACTTCAGGACTTTGTTAGGGATAGTTAGGAGGTGAACATACTAAAAGTCCCCGCCCCTGGGGGGTGAGCTAAAGCGGGGAGGGGGGTGGAAAGGTACCATTTTTTGGTTTTTCGCTTATATCTCGAAAGCGGTCCGCTTTAGGAAGAAAATGTTCCAAATAAAAATGAAAGATAATTGAATTTGCTATAAAATTGTTTTGATACATGTATGTCGAATTCCCGACGGTTTTCGAGATATATGTTACTGAAAATCGACAATTTTGGAAAAAATCATTTTTACCTCACTCATTTTGTCAAACATATACTTCTAGTGACTCACTCGATCGTTTCTCAGAAAATTTGTCAGAAAGAAAGTTGTAGGGCATTAAATTACCTTCAATTTGATTTCTACATTTATTACCTCATCTTCAGCCAATCAGAAGTTACATCATTTGTAAGATGTGCGCTCAGTTTCGAGGTCCTTCTAGAAATGAGTGTTTGGAGGGGCTGCAATGTTTTTATCTTATGAAACGTGCTAGCATGGTAAATAACAACACTTTAACAATAACAATAAGGTAACTGCAGTTGTAAGAGAACACCTTTTTATAATTATAGCTTTTATTATAATATTATGAATCATACAATGAAAGTATTTACAAGCACTGATAGTGATTCAAAATGAAAAATATGTGCACTGAAAGCAACATTTTCATTTTTATGAGGAGGGATGGTCGATGCTCATTTATTGTCACCTGCTGTGGACACGCCATCAAGGTCGCCGGTACCTAACGCCAGGGAGAGGGTTAACGATGGGGAAGCCCCACGACGAACATCGAAGGCGTGACACTGGATCCTTCCAAGAGACTGGACAGAGGGGTGGAATGGAGTGTTCTCACTCACTTCTTACTTCAGTTCACTTTAAAAGTTCTCCAGGCAGAGAAAACTTTGTATGTCGGCTTTTCGTGACATTTATTTATGAAAATGTTGACTGTGTACTGCGCACAATGGCTACTCGGTGTTGTGATGAAACAACAGATGGACAAGATGTAGGTGTTTTCACAGTGACAAAAAAGGAATACTATCACTCATCAAAGCAATTAGAGAAAGGGGAGATAGCAATGGCTCATCTTTAGAAAGTTTGGACATGCTTCTGATTCATAATGAATGTCGAAAAAATTACACCCGGCCGCAATCCATCAACGCTCATTTAAAGAGACAGGCACAGACAGGCACTCTCATCGTCCTCTGAAGTAGTTCAGTCTTCAACTTTGAGCTCCAAACAAGCGAAATTCGATTTCACACAAAATGTTTCTTTTGTGCCAAAAGTGTTAATGGTGAGCAAACGAAGCCCACGGAAGATATTTTTAGTTGTTTTTCTCACGAAAGGACGCAACAGACCTGACATACACGTGACGAGTATGGGTGCTTCTCGAGCTAAAAATGATCAGTGGGGAGAGGAAGTTATGAGGCATTTTTCCACCTCAAATGATTTAGTTGCGGAGGAGGCTGTGTATGATGATGAATGTTGGTTGTACTTTGTGAGGCCGTTATACCAGAAATTCTTAACATCCACATTTGAAGACTACGTTCCAAATGCAGTGGAAAGGTTAGTGTCTTCCTGGAGGGGAATAGTGAGTCAGTTCACTGTAAGCGAAATTATGTCTGTTATTACTGGGAGGAAACCTGAGCAGAGAACTATCTAAACAGAACTGTTGAAGAAGTATGGGGATCGGAGGCTCCAGCAGGTTTAAGGTTCCAATAATTTGTTTTAGGGACACGGGGTACAAATTGCTAAGTAACGCCTGGTATGATAACAAGGAAAAGGATGATAAAGAAGAGCGACTCAGAATTGCCCAGAAAGCTGCTGAGATCACAAGGTAAGATATTCAAAATGCAGAGTACAGTTATATACCCTCAAAGAGATAACTTCCGCCGCGGTGGAGTATCCGAGCGGTCTAAAGCGTCTCGCTGCGGAGCGCGCGGTTGCTCGTCGTGGAGGTTCGAATCCTCCCTGGGGCATGGGTGTGTGTGTTTGTCCTTAGGTTAGTTTACCTAGGTTTAAGTAGTTTGTAAGCTACGGACTGATGACCACGCAGTTTGCTCCGATAGAATTACAAACATTTGATTTAGATAACTTCCTGAAGAATGCAAATTCTCTCCCACAATCCCTCCAAAACTCCGATCCTTTCCTGAGGAGGTTAGGCTGAAAAAAAAAAAATCAAGAAAACTGAGAAATTATGGATGAAGTGCGTTGCTACTGGACATGTCATCTGATCAGTTATCAGGCCACGAACCTTCTTGTCACCAATATTGGCATATGCCTCGAAGAACTTGACTGATCTTCTAGCAAGTCTGGGTGTCAGCTCATCACAATATGTAGCACAAAAACTGGAATTATTTGTATTGCCCACGCACAGCTAATCTACAATCCAGCTACATTCAAAAAATTGTTTTTGATAATATGGATTTCAGTGTTTGTACCTTAGAAGAACAGAATACCTTCCACACTATGGGGGGCATCAAAGTGTCACTCTGTCCACACATGTTCAAAGAAGTTCAGAAACACCAAGATTAAAAACAATGCCTACATCAGCTGATACTGGAAAACTCTGAACTATTCCTCTAGAAACATACATTACAATGAAAGGAGGTCTACGAAATGTGACTGTAGCACACATTGATACAACAGAGGAGCCGCCACATCCTGCACCAAATGACATTCTGTGGTTTGTTGCCAAAAACAAGGTATTGTAGTCCCAGAGTGGAAGCGACACAAGCAATGTATAACAAGAGGAGCAGGAATTGAAAATGAAGGACAACGTCCATTTGTTATTCCAGCATTTACAGGCTGTGGCACAACATCCGTAACGTATCGCAAGAGTAAAGTGGGGTTTGTCAAAATGCATCACAAGTCCAAAATCATACAACTTACTGCTGAGATATTTTCCAATAATTCTTCTTTTCCCGACTCCATTGAGACAGCGGGAATCACGAGTACTCTCTCATGGTATGGAACTCCAGCCATCAAGACATCCCTCATCGTGTTCCGCTACAAATCATTTATAAAAGCAGCTGGATACATGAAGCCTAATCTCTGAACTCTCCCTCCAACTGAAGGAACTGTTAAGCAGCATGCATTCCGAATGTACCACCAAGTACGCCTTTGGTTAAGAGAGGAACCGAAATGTGGAGTGCCGAATTGGGGTTGGGAAAGAAGGAATGACAAACTAGTTCCGAAACTCTCATAATTAGATTCTGCCTCTGACGAATTCTTGAAGATAATTATTGTCGATGCACGTAAGGATGTGACAGTGGCAGATGTGGTTCCAGAAAAACCTTGTTACAGTGTTGTGTTACATGCCTGAACTGCAAGGGCAACTGCAACAACGGTGTCTGAATATTAAAGATGAAGATGGAGACAGTGACACCGAGACTCTACCAATCTTGTTGGACGATGTATCCACTACTGACTAAGGTGAATGACACTAGACCATTCCTGAGAGAAATGAAAATGTTGCTTGCAATGGACATATTTTTCATTTTGCATCACTATCAGTGCTTGTAAATATTTTCATTGTATCATTCATAATATTGTAATAAAATCTATAATTCTAAAAAGATGTTCTCTTACAACTTAAATTATCTTCTTGTCATTGTTAAGGTGGCGGTATTTACCATACTAGCACGTTTCATAAGATAAAACGTCACAGCCTTTCAAAACACTCATTTCTAGTAGGACCTCGAAACTGAGCGCACATCTTATAAATTATGTAACTTCTGATTGGCTGAAGAGAAGGTAATAAATGTGCATAGAATATTGAAGGAAATTTAATGCTCTACAACTTTCTTTCTGACAGATTTTCTCAGAAACGACCGATTGAGTCACTAGAAATAAATGTTTGACAGAATTAGTGAGGTAAAAATGATTTTTTCCGAAATTGTCGATTTTCAGTACCGTATATCTCGAAAACCGCTGGGAATTCGACTAATATTTATCGAAACAATGTTATAGCAAATTCAATTATCTTTCATTTTTATTTGTAACATTTTCTTCCTAAGGCGGACCGCTTTCGAGATATAAGTGAAAAACCAAAAAATGGTACCTTTCCACCCCCATCCCCACTTTAGCTCACCCCCCAGGGGTGGGGACTTTTAGTATATTCACCTCCTAACTATCCCTAACAAAGACCTGAAGTCAAAAATTCTCGCATATTCCATGCACTCTACAATGCATTACTTGAGAGCTAGCTGCCATTCTTCGCACCAACTAGAAATTTTGTCTGTCATCCTGTATGCTATTACAGTCAGTTACAGACGACACCCTCCCATACACCACAGCATCATCAGCAAACAGCCGCCAATTACAACTTACTCTGCCCATCAGATCATTTATATAGATAGAAAATAATAGCGGTCCTATCACACTCCCCTGGGGCACGCCTGATCATACACTCGTCTCTGATGAACACTCGCCGTCGAGAACAATGTACTGCATTCTATTACTTAGGAAGTCTTCTGGCCAGTCACAAATCTGTGAACCTATTCCATAAGCTCGTATCTTCGTTAGCAGTCTGCAGTGTGCCAACGCGTCTCTAATTAGAGACAAGTCTATTTTTTCGACAAATTTTAGAAGTCCAAAACTTAGAAAATTTTAAAATGCTCAAGATTGTGAGTTCACAGTTAAATGCAGGACAGTTATGCAATTTTGTTCTCTTAACGGAAACAGTGCAAGGACAACACCAAGTTCTACACTTTATTTAACTGAGACATACGCATTCCAGTTTCGTTGGTGAACATGAAATAAACGTAAAGCTTTGAGCAGTCGCTTCCTTTTGCTCAGCCTGGCTATATTCAAGGCGCTGCAAAGCCTCATTCATTGTCAGAGTCATTAACCTTCGGAAATTTCTTAGTGTACCACAGGTACATTCTGTGTCTAACAATACGTAAAATGTCGACAGAAGAAGCAATTGCTCAATTCGAAAAATGCAAAGAAGATCTAGCAAATGCTGCGCTTTTGACATTTCCTGGTTTGAACAATCAACTTGCATTAGTTGTGGCTACATCAGATTTTGCAGCAGGTGCTGCATTGCAACAATGGCAAGATGAACAGTGGAAAACAATTGGATTCTTTTCAGAAAAGTTTACAACAGCACAGAAGAAGTATTCCACATAATTATGATAGAGAGCTGCTTAGCATCTAGATAGTTGTGAAATATTTCAAATATCTGTTGGAAGGAAGAGATTTCATTATTTATACTGACCATGTTCCTCTAACATATGCATTTAAACAAAAGAATGAAAAAGCAACACCAATTCAATTACGTTACCTCCAGTACGTTTCGCAATTTACCACAGACGTACGTCATATATATGGTAAAGATATGGAGGAAAACAGCTATGGTGTGATGTGTCAACACAAATCATTCGTCCTTATATTCCTGAACCATTCAGACACTCTATTTTCCAACACTATCATAATCTGGCTCATCCAGGCATTAAGACAACAGTAAAAATGATCTCGTCAAGATTTGTCTGGATCAGTTTAAAAAAAGGATGTCCAAAATTGGGCAAAAATATGTATTGCATGCCAGAAAAACAAAACATCACGACACATTCAAACACCAGTAGGACACTTTCCCAGTAACGATGAACGTTTCAAAATTGTTCACCTTGGTTTGATAGGACCAATGCCTCCTTCTGAAGAATATATTTATTGTTTAACATGCATTGACAGAGTTACAAACTGGACAGAAGTAGTGCCTCTTCGGGACATACAAGCAGAGGCAGTAGCACAAGCATTTTTCAGTTGATGGATCACTTGGTTTGGAACACCATATCAAATAGTGACCGATCGAGGCAGGCAGTCTAACTCTGAGCTATTCCGAGAACTGTCAAAACTATGCAGTTGTAACCAAGCACAAACTACAGCATACCATCCTCAATCAAATGGAGAAATTGAAAGATTTCATCGCACACTTAAAGCAGCTATCCGTGCCTATGCAACTGCCAAATGGACTCAAGTAATACCTGTAATCCTCCTTGGCCTGCGATGCTCCATCAGAGAGAACAGTAATGCTACAATTGCAGAAATGGTTTATGGCTCACCCATCATAATAGTAGGTGATTTTTTTTTCAAGAGTATGCAAAAAAATTGGATGCAGAGTTATATCGATTCATTTCACAACTGAAGCAGTACATGAATCGTCTGAAGCCTGTACAATACAACCACAAAGCAAAAGAAATACCTTTCATACACAGGGATCACAATGAGTCAACACATGTATTTGTGCGAGTTGATCGAGTTAAAAGAGCATTAGAACCTCCATATGAAGGACCATACGAAGTAATAGAAAGAACCCCAAAATTTTTTGGTGTTAAAATAAAAGACCAGATCAAGAATATCTCCATTGATCGAAAGAATGAATCATAATGAGAAGCAGCCTGAGGACACTTCAACTGAACGGTCAGCCCAGGTCAAACAACCAGACACGACCGACAGTGGAAAACCAAGAAGAACAAGATCTGGTCGTGAAGTTCGATTTCCTGCAAGATTAGTTGAAGAACTGCAGTGTTAAGTGACTATATGACTGAGAAGGGGGCGATGTGGGGACAAATTACTATCTGTATTTGTATTTCCTGATCTGTATTAAGCTAATTGGTATTCTCTGTTATTATCTTTGATCATTAACAAAAAAAGAGTACAAAAACTGTTCTTCTCTTGTCACTGTAATCACGCTTCCATGGTGTGTGATGTGCAAGATAAAAGTAAATAAAAGTATGGAAATATAAGTCTTACATTTATTATTTAATGAACAGTGTGCTACATACCGCAGCTTCCCACAACTATATACCACTTTTGACATTTTTTAATAAGTAACCTTATTGTTTAATTTACGAAAGCCACAATTTTCTTTTTCAGATAATAGTTTATCTAAGAACTTAAATTACTGTGAGAGTTGGACTCAACAGTCAATGTGTTGGTAAAACTTGATGCTAAAAAGTGGTACATTGTTGTATGGCAAGTGCCCAACTATACTCCACTATGACTTTATATGCTGGATCAATGATGCCCTTACTTTAACTGGCTTCCCCCCCCCCTACTTTTTACACCCATGACGATGTAGAAAGGATTTTAATGAAAAATGAAGTCACAATATAAAGGACACACCTTCTCAAAAGTCTCCAACAACAGCTGGCACAATGCTATCAGAGAAACAATCTACCCTTTAACACCCCACTTGTCTTTTATCCCTGAGATACTGTACATTCCCTTTTCCAAGAGACCTTCACTGTCGCACTAACGTTACATACAATATCTGACATACCGAACGTTTAAATATACTTTACAGTTCGCCATTTGCAAAACTTCCCACTTCTCTCCATAGAGCTAACTGTGGTGCATGATTTATAAACATTCAGAACACCAGGACAGTATTGCCAATCGCCGCCCACCTCATTCTGAATTATCGCATCGTTGCCCATTTGAGGCACCAACACTACTGTTTCATCAACAAACTTAACTGCACCGTTGCCAATTTCTAATATGTTCAAATAAAAGGTATCACCGTCATCTGATACAAACGATGATGTATCCTCATCATCACTACTGGTAACCGTCTTCTTGTAATCTGAAAATTGAAAATCCATCCTGGAAAGTGGACGACGGATTTGCTCAAGTTCACAGATTTTAATTTTATTGCACATTTTTCATGTGTAACGTCAGCAGATGAGAACCAAGCTAGAGATAATACACTCTAAATATCTTAAAAGACAGATGAAGAAAATTCAAAAGAGCCATCTCCTACCCTGTTTTCAGTACGAAAGAAAGTCGGACGAATAAATTGAAAATGAGCCTCTTCGCGTTACCGCTATGGCTGCTGTGATGCTTTAAGGCCAATTTACACTGTCCGTCACGTCAACGTCACGTCACGGAACCGTCACGTCAAGTTGTATTCACACTGTCCGTCAGTATCCGTCACGTCAATTCGCCCATCAAAATACGCGATGTTGAAAGTGAGGTTATGAGTGGCGATCTGTTATGTAGAAAGTCATAGTTTAATATTAGAATTGAGGGAACAACAACACTAAATGTTATTGATGGCCAAAGAAAACTTTAAAGTGTATGTTTTTGGCCAACATACTGGGAACTGAAACAACATTTCAAAACATCGACATCTATTTTCAAGCGCAAAAATAAACATATGAAAACATCAAACAATACTTATAAGAGCATAAATAGCGCCGGTTTACTTTATCCATTATGATTTGCCCGCTGACATTGTTAATACCGTCGTAAACAACTGAATTTTTGTCTTTCATTAGAACCGACTTTTTCATTTGAAATGTTATTTGATGAAAAACGCGTAATCAGATTACAATCCTGTTCAAATAAACAGTTTGCTTCAGTCTTTTCTGTTACAATGTTACGTAACATAAACCATTTTTTGGTTTCAGATATCCGACCTCGATTTTAGGGCGACACTCAATTGGCAAAAATATTTAAGTCGTCATGAAACATTTGAGATTTACCCCTAAAACGAAAGTAGGTTAACAACCGATGTTGGCAGACGGCCGTTCCGTCAAAACAATCTTCTCGAGAAAGCTTGACGTGACGTTGACGTGACGTGATGGTCCGGTGACGGACAGTGTGAATGCCGCCATTAGAAATACATTGCGGAATGTTCTGACGGACGGTGACGTGACGTGACGTGACGGACAGTGTGAATTGGCCTTTACCGTGCGCGACCTGGCAGTTAACCCTTAACAGGAATCGTTATTTTGACGAATCGCATTGGAAACATGGGGTTGAAACTATTTTCAGACCTATCAGAAAAATTAAAGAACATTTAAGATCTATAAAAGATGCACGACACCCTTTGGATACACCGGGTGTGTATAAAATTCCTTGCAGCCGTGTCCAAGAGTATATTGGAACTACGAAAAGAAGTGTCAACACACGTCTAAGTGAACACAGAGAAACTGCCGCCTGGACATACACAGAAATCGGTCGTAGCGGAGCATGTTTAGCAAGAGGCCGACCATCAAATTAAATTTAACGAGACCTGTGTTTTACCAAAAACTTCTCACTATTATGCTCGTACATACAGAGAAGCCATTGAAATTTACAAACAACGTAATAATTTCAATAGAAAGGAGGAAGGTGTAAAATTAGACAAGCACGTCGACAATTGATCTGCTTCTAGTAATAAGGTTGGCATTACCAGAGATAGTTGCTCAGCCGACGTCACGTGATATACTGTGGCGCCCCCTACACTGCCTGTATATGAGGCGCTCCCTCGAGGCAGTGTTGCCAACTTGAGGGTTTTGCCCCTAAATTTCGGGGGACTGCTGTCTTGAGGGGAATTTGGAGGGATTTGTACATCAGGGGGAAATTTAGGGAGGAACTGTTCTCTGAGGGAATTTTTAGGGGCTTCTCAGGCCTGAATATCTTATACCTATCAAAATTTGTTTAGCCCTACCTTACGATGAAATACTTCAGTGTTGTGTTTTCGTTGGCACTGCCCTCCTTTAAAGGCGCTTCTGTAACGTCTACTGTACCGTACTACTGTTGTATTGGTGATTGTGGACTGAAGTTGAATACGCTGGAAGTGTATGTGTGTGTGTATTCAAGTGACTATGGCTTCAAGAGAGAAAAAATATTCCCAGAGATACACAAAGGCGTGGGAATCAGATCCCTTGTTGAAAGGTATGTTTATTCCCAGTTTGTTAGATTTTATTGGCATAGCTAAACAGGGACGTTTATATAGCCTAATTTCTGCCTGTAGTCTATATAATACGGCTTACATCTTAGAATGTCATGCGGAAACTACTGCTTTTTCTTTCAGTGACCACTAAAGAGTAGAATATTAGTAATTAGGTTTTCGTTAAGTGACATTTAGAACGAATGCATTAATTCCTTATGCAGTGTTTTATTGGAATGTTTTACCAACGAAAATGAATAGTCTAGGAAAGACATTTTTATATATATTGCACCTAAGCTATTTTTTTTTTAATTATTATTATTATTGAAATGCTGACTAGTTTCGGGCGCTTTCCCCATTTTCTTAAGCCACATTATTTTATGTTTGGACTCTGTGTAGATCAGGCTATTTATTTCAAATAGGTATTTGAAATAAACAGCGTGATCTACACAGGGTCCAACCATTAAATAATGTGGCTTCAGAAAATGGGCAAAGCCCGAAACTAGTCAACATTTCAAAGAGCTGCAAAACGCGACGTAACAAAAACTTTTAGGGTTTTTTTGGGTGGGGGGGGGGGGAATTCACATAAGATTTGGGGGGAAAATTGAGCTTCAGGGTTGACAACACTGCCTCGAGGCCCCATCGCAGTTGCCACTTAGCCTCCGAAGATGTCTTCCGTAGCTGAAGACGAAACGTTAGGGGAGAGTTTGATCCATCGACCACGGTCTACCAGCCCGGAAATTTTAAGTAAAAAAGACGAGTATCAGTTCGCAACTGATGATCCCGCGATCACAGGTGGTGCGCCGCCCATCGTGTCAGCTGGGGCGCCCTCACGGCCCGCTCTGCAGTCTGTGTACATAACGGGCGCTAATCACCTCGCCGTAACACCACACACGTCATCAGTGGTAAAAATAAAAAAAGAGTAGAAGGTTCAGGGCGCCAAATAACACAGGGCGTGCCGTCCTCGCCACGTTGACACCTCTAGAAACTGCATCCGAGTGGTTCTGGGGAGCTGCTCTTCAGGTTACTTAAAGACACGGCGGAAGGACTGGCGCACTTCTGCTGTTTGCGAATAGGTCCCGTGCAGTGTTGCCAACAGTTAAATTTGAGCTCCCCACCAGTTTCAAGTGCAAAACCACTAACAAAACTGCACCTACTCTCATAATCACTAAAATTTCCACTAAATGTTTTGTTTTTAATTATTATGAAAGAAAACACTAAGTATATTGGTAATTCTTTAAATTGGATTCCATTATCTGGAGGGGTGTGTTCAACGGCCACAATATCATTTTTATCAATAATGAAAGGAGCAGCATTAGCCGTAAAAATCTTTGGCTTTATTCAGGCAAATCGATTTCGGTTTTCCAAGAAACCATCTTCAGTGCTGTTAGCAAATTCAAAACAGCATTTTTGTGAAATGTACAATGACATTTACGTCTAACATATCCGTTGACAGCATAGCTACATACAGGTGATATTATCTGTTGTCATACTCCGGAGTTCAAAATGTTCAAATGTTTGTAGAACTTACGGGACTTATCTAAGGGGTCATCAGTCCCTAAGCTTAAAAACGACTTATGAACTAGCTAAGACTAAGGACAGCACAAATATCCATGCCCGAGGGGGGATTCGAACCCCCGACAGTAGTGGTCGTGCAGACCGTGACTGGAGCACCTCAGTCCCCCCGGCCACCGCGGCCGGTATACTTCGGAGTATGACAACAGATAATATACTTCGGACTATAACAACAAATAATATACTTCGGTGTATGACAACAGATAGTATCACCTGTATGTAGCTATGTTGTCAACGGATATGTTAGACGTAAATGTCATTGTACATTTCACAAAAATGCTGTTTTTAACTTGCTGACAGCACTGAAGATGATTTCTTGGAAAACCGAAATCGATTTGCCTGAATAAAGCAAAAGATTTTACGGCTAATGCTGCTCCTTTCATTATTGATATTGGTAATTAGTTTCCTTTATTCTTAAGTAATAAAATATTCACAATTATTAAATGTACAATAAACCAGCAATTCAAGGTTAAGAACATACAAAAAGTTGAAATTTCCTGGCAGATTAAAATTGTGTGCCGAAACCGGGACTCGAACCTGGGACCTTTGCCTTTCGCGGGCAAACGCTCTACCGACTGAGCTATCCCGACATAACTCACGATACCGCCTCACAACTTTACTTCCGCCAGTACCTCGCCTCCTACTTTCCAATCTGCCAGGAAGTTTCATATCAGCGCACACTCCACTGCAGAGTGAAAAGTTTCATTATGGATACAAAAAGTTGTTGAATAACTGTTAATTTCCCTCGTAAAACAAATATTTCGTGACAAAATATTCGAGTTGTCACGTCATTGACATTGCTATGGTTCAGCATCCGTTGATAACATTATCACGCAAGGCCGCCAGGATAGGAACAAAAATTAAAAATAAAAGAATGATTGCTTACTGCCACGACCGCGGAACTCGACGCCTGCAGCTTCGACTGCCCTTCCAACAGCACAACGTTACGGGTTGCCAGACCCGTAGCAGTCGGGCACCTTAACTGCAAAACATCCAGAGAGAGCCACACTGCGATAGCTCGCAGCTCTGGAACAGGGGGCTCCACTAGTGCTGTCCTGGGCCAAGCCCACAGAGTAGAAATATCTCTGGAGTGAGCATTGCATTCTGCACATGTTCTCAACATTAAGCTGGAATTATCACGTGATTTGGGGACGACGCTGTTCGTTAATTCACACTAAGTATCAAGTCCTGTCATGTTAGGGTTTCTCGGTAGCAAAGTTTTAACAACATCGTCTTCCGGTGACTTGGAAATTTATTTTCGCCGCGCTCTGTAGTTGATTTTGTGCTTTTGTTGTTTCTTAATTTCAGTTTATGACTGTGATTTGCAAATGTAACATTACGAATTGCATTTTTTTTTTTTTTTTTTTTCATTGAATGTTGTTCCAGAAGCAATGTCGGAATGTCAGATATGTCAAAATGAAAACTCACTGAGATGAACAAAGCTTAGTTTTGAGTTTTTGATTTATGTGTTTGAATATTGGTCAATGGTTTCGCTAGAAAATTCGTATCTATAATCTGAAATGATGTTTTCCTTCTCAATACTTTCCCACATACAACTGATCAAGAACCGACCTTTACTATGGTCATTAAATAATTTCATAGTTGTTATTTTCTCAGATTTGACACTATCAAGGTTAGTAGTTGTAGCTCCATTTCCATTGCTCGGTACAGAGCTAAGCAAGTTGACGTGACGTAACGTACAACTTAACATGACGGCCATTGTGAATTGCTTTTTGCTTATGTTCAAAGGTTAGGCTAAGCTGCGTGTGATCCATTTGTTTACTCATAATAACAGAGGTGAATTACATTTGTTGTTATATGTGTTACAGTTTTTTTTTTTTTTTTTTTTTTTTTTTTTAGCCCATTCATCCAATTGTCTGATTTTCTCTTTCTTGAGATTTCATCTGTTAATTGCTAAGGGACTGTACATAGAATGCGCAATGTATATACGTAGGAGTGTTACCAGCAAGTAAATTTGAGTGCCAGCTTCAAACAATAAATAAATAAAATAAAATAAAATAAACAAAAAAGTAATGAAGAATAAATTACGTCTGTAATTTTTCGAGACCTATTGAAGGCCAAGGTTTACTATCATGTCATTTTTCAACACCGTGGAATTTTGGTTGTGTTCCATTATATGAGTGTGAAACGGGATAACTCATTTGAGAATTGCTGAAGACAGCAAATCTGAATGTCGAATCAAGTTTGTTGCAAGATATTAATGTATAGCATAGCCTATGTTCACGACAAAGTCGGGCACACTTCACCAAATTAGCACTTTTATGATTTGCATATTAGCTGCTGTAAAGTAAATAATCAATGCCTATCAATAACAATAGTAAACTGCAAAATATGGAATGGCTTTGACAAGAGACTGGACTTTTCAACCTTTTAAATTGCTTTATGACTCTAACAATATGCTGTTCAAATTTTCATTTTTCACACTTTACAGGCAAGTGACATCTGGACAGAGATACTGTTAAATTTGACTTATGGCCTCGGCCACTTAGTGTGGTAATGTTGGCAACAAAATGTTAAGAATACGAGGATAATAAATCTGCTGGCCACAGATGAGTACATACAAGAATCTGTTGATCATAGAGCAGGAACATCATTAATTATTTATTTCACGGTCAACACGAAAAATGATTCCCTCTTATTCTATGTGATTGAGTTTTCAAACACCATTACATGGTTATTACCAACATCGGCACACTACGCCGCCAAAGTTGTAAATAAAATTTTACCCAGAATTACTAGTTAGCATATATATTCGCCAGTGACTGCCATTTGCTACCTGTGAATGTGTCACCTTGAAGTAGCATATAAGGTGATTCATCGTAGATTCGCAGAAATTGGAGAAATCGTAATTGATAAAGTTTTGAAAGGATAAGCTGTGAATTCGCAAACTACTGATTTAAACCGTGACAAATCACAAGTAATGTCACAGCTACCAAAAAGTAGCATTCACATAAGTCACTGCTATCGGACCGTCACTGTTTAGGTCATTCCCATTTCAGACAAACATACATCGTCCGAGATCACGTGACCATAACGGCAATAGATGTTGACACAAGATCTCTTCTGCGCATCTGAATGCTCACTCCAGAGATATTTCTACTCTATGGCCAACCCCCACAATTCCGTAAGCGGCCGACTGCGAACAGCGGACAAATTGAAGAGCGCCTCGGCGGCTACTGTGGGGGCAAACTTCCGCGCCAACTTTAAATGTGCGTTAAGACTCTTTTGATTAGAAGGTGTATTCATTCGCGTCGCGAAGACTATGTCTAATTGAGATATATAACTACAAAACAGCTTTAGACTCTTTGAATACACAGCAATTCTCGGTTGTGTGTAAATTTGTTACACATACGGTGTAGAAATTGGCCAACAGCGTTTCCTCTTCCTAACGAAACCGAACTATATCATGTAGTTTTTTGCGTTCAAGTGCAGCATATAAACGGAATTTATCGTCAGACACGGTTTTTTGGCACTTTATCAGTATATTCTAAGATTGTGAAACTTTTGTACAAACATTAATTTCGGAAGAGTTTCACACTTTACGTCTTTACTTTAGTGCTGTATTCCCTAATATTTGGATATTTCATAGCATCAAAAAATAAAACAGTGCTGCCTGAAACAGCTAATGTTAAAAATCGATTGTGAAAGTGAAATGTCCCAGCAGATACATAACTGAAAAATAGCTTCTTACAGCGACCAATGACTACCAAATTCTTTTAAGTACACGAAGTATGCCATAACGTTTTCATAACTAATGCATCTAACATTAGCATTAGAGTATCTAGCAAAAATATTAGCATTTGTGATGCTGCAATCCAAATACCTTTCAGTAGCGTGAACTGCTCAAAAGTCAGCAACTATTGTCATAGGGTTCAACTTCACAAAGTGCATCCAGTGTGGCTATGTGTCATTCATATATGGAACTGTACACAGTTCTGCAAACTCATTTAAGTTGTTATACCTATATGTAAAGCAGGTTACCTTTAAATTCTGCGTTACAAGTTGCTAATATTAATTTCATAAACAAAAATTCGTACTGCAGTGAGGCACCTAATCTTGTGACCCCAATACTTATTTTAAACAACTATAAAATGAAACTTTTTGAACTTCCTTATCACCAGTAGTGTCTAAAGCAGCTCCTTTTTATGAGTTGCTAGTATTGTGAAAGCCTGATATTTATTTCACTCAATTGTATATTGTCTTGAATGATAACCTGTAAAGCAAGAGTAACTATCTCTGAACACAAGTAGTAAGGCTAGTTGTAATGCTGAGAAATATTCATTTTATTCTTTTCTTACATTGATTTATGCATTTAAACAATTCACCATCGTGCTTCATGTACAGTGTAATAGTCAAACAATACAGACGTGACAATCAATTGTGTATACATCCCACAGTAGCTATTTAATACACGATTTACCTGCTAACAGCACTGGTATTTATGTGACGCTTGCCACTACCATGACGGCCGGACGAAGGTTCCAATTATCCTGCGACAGCAGCGCCGTTAGGGAGTCTGGTTATTTTTACAAGGTCTTTGTCCTGGGCGTGGCCTGGAACAAGCGCCCTCCATGCTAGTTGAAGGAACCAGCTGACCCTAATATAAGGCCAGCGCAGACTCACCAGCGGCGTCTTCTCCATTCCTGATGATCCTCTCTTTGACTACTCTCTCTTCCCAGACGTCCATGAGCGAACCGATACCTCCACTCCTCCGCTCGCCCCTGGCTTCCAGTACTTGGACCACATCCCTCCCTCAGAACTGAACACTCCCATTACTGCCCGTGACATAATCGACACTCTTCGGATTAAACGCAACACCGCCCCCGGTCACGACCGGCTGACCTACCGCCACCTCCGAGCCTGCCCCCCCCCCCCTTCCTTCCTCCTTTTCACCGGCTATTACCCCCACCTGTGGAAGACCTCCCGTATTCTCATGTTCCTAAAACCTGATAAGCCCCCATCCCAGACCTCATCCTACCGTCCCATCAGTCTTACCTCCATGTTCAGCAAGGTCCTGGAAACCATCCTCTCCCGTCGTATCCATCAGCACTTCCATCGCCACCAGTTCCTCCCCCTTTCCCAATGTGGCTTCCGACCCTCCTTCTCTGCCGATGACCAGCTCCTTCGCCTTACTCATCTCCTATCTGTCCAACTCAACTCCCGTCGCTCCGCAATTTTTGTCTCCCTCGATATCCAAAAATCCTACGACCGTGTATGGCATTCCGGTCTCCTCTTCGAGCTCCAGTTCTACGCCCTTCCTATTAATTACGTCCGCCTCATTGCTTCCTTTCTCACCCACCGCCCCTCCTATGTCACTGTCTGCAACTCCGACTCCCATTTGTTCTACCCCTCTGCCGGGGTGCCCCAAGCCTCCGTCCTCTCTCCTCTCCTTTATCTCATCTACTCCGCCGACATGCCCCAAACCGAGCCTCCCGTCTATCTCCTCCAATATGCTGACGACACCGCCTTCCTGGCCCTCCGCCCCCTCCCTTGTCCGCTCCCAAGTTTTTCTCCAGTCCCACCTCACCGATTTCGCCTCACGGTGTAACCGGTGGCTCCTCTCCGTCAATCCTGACAAATCCCAGGCAATTATCATAGCTCTTACCACCCCCTCCTTCCGTTTCCACGATTTCTACCTTACCCTCCACAAGCGCCCTATCCGCCACACTCCCACCCTGAAGTACCTCGGCCTAACCCTCGACTGTAACCTTTCCTGGACCCCCCACCTCCCCACTGTCCGACAGAAAGCCCTCTCCCGCCTTAACCTCCTCAAACTCCTCACTGGCCGGACGTGGGATCTCAGACCCTCCACCGTACTCTACACCTACCGCTCCCTCATGCGTCCTGTCCTCTGCAGCTTCCATCCCGCCTGGATCTCCGCTCCCACATCCTACTATAAAACCCTTCAAGTCCTCGAGCGCCACGCCCTCCGTCTCACCTACCGCATCCGGCTCCCTTCCCCCACGCGGATCCTGTACGACCTGATCCCGTTTCCCCACCTCCTTGAATATCTCCAGCACATCCGTATCCTCTACACCACCCGTAAAATAGACTCCCGCAACCCCCTGGTCCACCCCATCCTTACCAACCCTGGGCCTCTGCCACGCCTCTACCGCGTTATACCCCCTTCCCTTCATCTCCACACCCTCCATGTCCTCTCCCAGGGTAATTTCCGCCGCCTCCCCCTCCCTGATGACGTCCTCCGTTCCGACATCTACCCGTCCTACCAGCTCTGATCCCCCACCCATAGATAAAGTGCCCCCTCTCCCCTCCCTCCCCTTCCACTCCCTCGCTTGGCTACCCCCTCCCTGCCCTGGAGTCCCTACGGCTGCTCCCTACCGCCTCCTTCCCCGCCGTTTTTCCTCTCCCCCACGCTTCCCTCCCCCCCCCCCCCCCGGTTCTCGGGGTCCTGGACCGACAGTTTTAACAGTGCTACGTCAAGTGTTGTGTGCTGTGCTCCAGTGAAGTGTGTGTTTTTTAACTGTGTCCAGCGCAACCAGACAAGTGTCGCACCGTGTCTTTTAATTAGTGTCTCCGTGTACTCGTCGCCCTGTGTTATTGTAGTCCTACATGTGCTTTTTAGGTCACCGTGGCTCCTCATTTTTAACTGACTAAATCTGATTTTGATCATCTGTCAACTGTTTGTACTTCGAATTGTCATCATGTCTATGTCATTTATGTCATTGTTACTCTGTTGTTTTTTCGCCTGTCTTGTATTTTAATTTTCATCTCATCCACGTATTTTATTCTCTCAGCTTAAGAGCAGCCTCTGGAGCTGCTACCGGCCTACTGGTGTAATAGCTGGTGTGAAAACACAATAAAGGAAAAAAATCACCAGCGGCAGTCTGCACCGAACAACCCTCTCGGCCTTCACCTACATACACTCCGTATCCTCTCCCAGGGCAATTTCCGCACCCTTCCCTTATCGGATACCGAACTTCGTCCCGATATCTGCCCCTCCTACCAACTCTGATCTCTTCCCCGTAGCGTCAGCGCCCCTCCCCTCTCTCACGGACTTTTCCTTCCCACCCGCTTGGCTACCCCTCTGCCGGCCGCGGTGGCCGAGGTGACTGAGGCGCTCCAGTCACGGTCAGCACGGCCACTACGGTCGGGGGTTCGAATCCCCCCTCGGGCATGGATATTTGTGCCGTCCTAGTTCGTAAGTAGTTCATAAGTAGTTTGTAAGTTTAGGGACTGATGACCCCGTAGTTAAGTCCCATAAGCTTAACAAACATTTGAACATTTTTTTTTTTTTGCTACCCCTCTCCCATGCCCAGATTCTCATCAATCGCTCTTTGCCCTCCTTTCCCCCCTCCCCCGCGCTTCCCCCATCCCTGTCCCACCTCCTCCCCCTCCATCCCCCCCCCCCCGCGGGGGCGTCTCGACCTTTTAAACGTGCACAGTGCTAGTGTGTTCAGTGACATATGTGTGGTTTTTAATCAGTGACTCCACGATCAGCGTTCAACGAGTTTTATCATGTGTTTTGTATCCCATCCTCGTCGCCACTTTTGAGTCCCAGCCTCGTCGCCGCTTTTGTGTCTCGTTTCCGTCGTAGGTGTCGGTGGCCGAGTAGAAAGACCGACACAGGAATAAAGGATGCACGCTTGTGCAGGCAGAGGCGTGCAGCGGGCCTGCACTGCTCGCCCGGGCCCGTAGCCACGCCTTCCGGGCGGGCCTGGCCACGCGCTGCCCGGCCTGCCGGCACGAGCCCCACCGGACGGCGGCGGGCAGCGCGGGTACCCGACTACCCGCCGAGTGCCGGTCCGCCCGGCCGCCCGTGCCGCTCTGCTGCCTGCCGGGGCACGCGCCCGCCAGCCTTACACTCTTAGCGGGAGATACACTGTTCCGATTTTCACACTGTAAAAACTGTTCACGTTACAAACGACAATCCCACATCAGTTTATTAACTTAGTTTTTTCTTACAAGCTTTTACTTTCCTTGGAAAAAATAACATGTCTGCTTTTCATTCCGCGTGAGTTTTTAGTTTCATAATGCTTTTCACTCGATTCCGAAGAAACTATGGGGTTAAAAAAATCTGATTATTGGACATCTGATAGTACAGCAACTTAGCTTTCTAACAAAGCATTGAACTTTTCATTTACAAATCATGTGTTGAAAAAGTTAGGTAGCGGGCAGCTTGCTGACCTATGCATTTTAGAACACACATTAACGGGAGTGTAATAGAGCTGTCTCAAATCATGAGTAATTGCGAGTTAATGAGCAGCATCAGTGCTGCGATAGCAAATATGTCTATTCAGCGCGTGTTCGAACAGCGTTTCTGTGGACATTTCGCTAAATTGCTTAATGTTTCCTTGCTGCTAAGAAAAAATAAGTAAATAAATATAAATAAGAATAAACGTTCAGCTGCAATCGAGATCATTAGAAACGATTAACTGGTAGAATGTTGGAAGGTACAGCTTACGCTTAACCACTCCGGGGGAAGTAAACTAATTACTGTTCCTCGATACAGGATACCATTGTTGTTGTTTTATTTTATTTTATATTTCCCACTTTTCCCTCTGCCTGGGGGTAGCTGAAACCCCAAGGGAGTCACCACTATTCGAGAAGTGACATTCAAGGTCGCAGTTATCAGTTTTGTATCGCTGGACAGTAATTCGTGTATCTTGAAAACACTTGGAATTTTTCCTCACTGACGGAATTGTCAGTGTACTATCAGTTGCGAGGGAAAAAAAATTGACGTGCGCAGTAATGCACCTGGTAAAAGTAGAACGTTCAATTTTTGTGGTGCAGAAGCAAAACGGTAGCCGAATCGGCTCGCGTCGGAAATATTAAACGTGTTGAAAGTCGTTGACTTCGCGTTAGCCGGCTCCAGAAAATTTGTAGGTAGTTTTATACTTTGCTCAGTATTTACTTACACAGTGTTTCACTTCATATTAAACTAAGTGATGCCTCTAATATAAATAACACGATTATTTCTTAAATCTCTTGAGTTCCTTGTTGCTAGTAAGTCTACATATTTCATGTATGTAACAAAAAATTATATGCCCTACGATGATGTAATATTTAATTATGTTCAAGGTTGTCCAACTAATTATCTAGCTAAAATTCTGCCAAGGTGAACAGGAAATCTTTAAAAAGCCAGTAGTTTGCGAACACGGTATTCGTCTGCTATTCTTTTTACGTTCCTAGAAACTGTTGAAGGATGAGGAAGAACGTCTTTGACACATGCAGTGGGGTACTGTGCTAATATCCCCATCAGAGTCTGTGCGAGGTCTCGAAATCCTTCTCCCACAACTATGCTTAAGAGCCGCAAATCTATTGCACACATTCTTAGACATTTCTCCAGCATGAAAGATTTTGCTGACCCTGGAATATTGCTACAACCGTTCAAATCAGTATTGAGATAAGCTTTGCAGCTATTCAGGTGCCGTAACAGCGTAGTGGTACTGCCATCACGGAACGGCAATAATGTACGGCAGCCATTACACTCTGCAAATCCCACAGGTTTATTTTCATTACCTATAATCAACATAAAACGCTCTCATACAATGCTGTCTCCAGATATCTTTAAACACTAGTAGATTCTCTCCGCGAGTTTCCTGGAAACGTCTTGTTTCGATGTACTAAAAAGCAATAGGTTTTAATACACATGTACTGTGTACTACTGCTTTTAATATAATTTTACACTTTTGTATGTAACACAATCTCATTTATTTAGCTGTTAGTTATTAACTGGAATCGGTCGTTAAAAGCATTTTCAAGGGATTGAAGCACCTCGGCGTATTTTTCAAAGCGCGCTCCTTCCTGCACAGATGCTGTCAAACAAAAACATAGTAGCATTTTGTTTAGAGCGTTTATAAAAATCAAGCTGTCTTATTAAAGGTACAATTTATATTTCGCTTACCTAGTTCAGGAAAGTGTTGCGTATTTTTCTCTGAGGGGTTGTTTTTGAGGAGCTTCAGTTTATATTGGAAAGCGTTTATTTTGCTGATCATATCGATGAGATTATTTTATTTTCGGAGTTTCAGACTTAAATCATTTAGGATAGCCAAGCAAACCAAAAAATTCTCTGAATTGACGATGAGTGGATCCAGGAGAACGAATGTAGTTCACGATACGCACCACTACATTAATCACTTCTTGAAGACCGATAACCTTTGCACAAAGAGCCTCCTGGCGTGAAAAACAATGAACGGAAGGTAATTCGGCATGTTAAGCTTTTTCCGCAGCAGGCCAATTTACCGCACGTTGCTGGTGCCCCGTCTGTGGTTACGGAAAACAGCTTTTCCCAAGGGAGTCCTATTCCTTCAGCTGCCATTTCAACAGCTTCTAAGATATCCGCCCCTGTAACAGTGTCCTCCATAGAAATCATATCGCCGGCCGCGGTGGCCGAGGGGACCGAGGCGCTTCAGTCACGGTCAGCACGGCCACTACGGTCGGGGGTTCGAATCCCACCTCGGGCATGGATATTTGTGTCGTCTGTAGTCTTAGCTAGTTCATAAGTAGTTTGTAAGTTTAGGCACTGATGACCCCGTAGTTAAGTCCCATAAGAGAATATATAGGGTTGGTAAGGATGGGGTGGACCAGGGGGTTGCGGGAATCTATTTTACGGGTAGTGTAGAGGATACGGATGTGCTGGAGATATTCAAGGAGGTGGGGAAACGGGATCAGGTCGTACAGGATCCGCGTGGGGGAAGGGAGCCGGATGCGGTAGGTGAGGCGGAGGGCTTGGCGCTCGAGGACTTGAAGGGTTTTATAGTATATATATATATATATATATATATATATATATATATATATATGGAGAACGCTTAGAAGTTTTTTATTTTGGCTGCCAATTGTTCATGCAAATTCTCAGCAATGTCGTTGATTCTCCGAGATATTGTCATTCTGGAAAGTGTTATTCTGCTGTACGCGGGAGTCCAACATGATGTTTTTTTTATTAATGGCCCGTCCATAAATGGACTCCCAGCTTCTGCTAATCATAGAGCAACTTTGTAACTAGCTCTGAGAGTCCTTTCGCAGCACCCCTCATCTTCTTCACACTAAATTAGAGAAAAAAAGATGTGTTAGAAATAATTTAAGCGAAAACGAAAACTAATACACGTTTGAGAGGAATGTAAACAAATTTTATTTCGTTTCGCATGACCTTTAACCAAAATATACATGCTAAAGTACTTGTACCAACCTCGTTTGTAGATACAGAATTCTCTTCTGCAAGAGTTTTCAACTTCCGTAATACTTCCTCTCTGGCATCCCCTGTGATATCACTATACTTTTCTGAATGCAATTTGCTGTAGTGTCTTTCAATAGACGATTTTCTGACACACGTAATCAGTGTACCGCAGATTACACATTTGGCTTTTTCGTCACAACGAACATAAAAGAAAGAGAGTTCCCAGTCCGGTTTAAATTGACTTTTGGGAATTTTTTGAGCAGGTGGTTCCATTATTGTAGTAATTGTCTTGCGCTTACTTAATCCAATGTCGACTAAGCCGTCTGGCAGCGCGTTCGGCAGCGTACAGCGACGGCCTCGGGGCAGGCCGAGTCGAGGCGAAGTATGCCGAGTTGAACCGATGCACTGAGCAAACAGCCTCTGCACCTCGCTTTGCACGCGTGCGGTTTTCCGTGTCTGTGCGGCCCTGCCTTAAAGCTATATCACAAAATTTGCACTTCGCTACCTGACCCGTGGTACTTCCAAAAACTTGAAGCCAATCTTTTAAATGTGGGTCTTGAAGTCAAGAATGCCGAAACTTTTGCATATATTGTCGTTTCGGCTTAGTTATACAGGTATGAAGCCGTGAGATAATACCATACACCGAAAATCACAATACTGTGCAATGCACACCACGAACGACGACAGTCGAGTGCTTTTCCTGCACATGTGATGTGGCGCACCTTTCGTGAGCCAAGATGTGCTCAGTGGCTATTCGGAGCGATAATGAAATAAGTCAGCACCCACTGTTTGAAACTGGTTGCTGCATTCCCTGAACCTGCTCAAGCCGCCTTCCTTCGTGAAATGAACTAGCTGCCACTCAATACTGTTCACTTTACAGGGAAACCGTATGTAAACTGTGGAGTGTGATGGTTCCTTTCATTTCATATTGTAATGGATCTCTATTGTCTTCTGAGGAACAGTAAAATATTTCGAAACATATATATAGTGTAGTGGTTTGAGATCGCATTTTCAGTAACAATAGCTGAATTATTCTAAACCACTATAAAATCCACCAGGCAGTAGAAGCCATATTACGGCACTAAATGGAGGATAGAAACCACCAGTTTTAGTGAAAAATCAACTAATTTGGCAGCACTGACCCCCGTGTTGCTGGCCACCGACAGCGCCCGAGTTCGGCCTTCAGGTCGGCTGCCCCAAACTGGCGCGAATTCTCGAGCCGCCCCAAGTCTACATCTACATCTACATGGGATACTCTGCTAATCACATGTAAGTGCCTGGCAGAGGGTTCATCAAACTACCGTTATACTATTTTACCTCCCATTCCATTCTCGAATACCGCATGGGAAGGAAGAACACCTGAATCTCTTCGTTTTAGCTCTGATTTCTCGTATTTTATTCTGATGATCATTACTGAACATACTGGCTTTGTCAATTATACTGTGTGTGCATCAGTTCGTGTCTTAATGCTAGATTTAGTGTCACACGCATCAGTACCTATATGTGACCAAGCAGAAGAGCTCGGCTGTTAGGAAAGGCTGCTAGAAAGAACAAGGTTCTCCTGTTAGATAGCTCACATGGCAGAGGTGTAGGCCAGCACTTTCATCAAGTGTTGGGGAGTGAGTTCCAGGTCACCAGCATTGTAAAGCCAGGTGCAGGTTTGGATCAGGTGGCTGTCTACATAGGGGAGATATGCAGAATTTTATCGAAAGACAGTGATAGTGGGTGGTCCTGGGAATAGTCTTGACAGGGATGGGGAGTATGGCATTGGTGATGTGGAAAAGACAGCTACTGAAATTGGTGGCACAAACGTACATTTCGTGGAACTGTTTCAGCGTCACGACCGGCGTCAAGCGCATTAAAATGAGGCTTGACGTTGCTGACAGTGCTGCAGTGCGACACATGGAAAAATTCCTGTAGCTGTGAGTGTTAGAGCTGCACCATTCTTAGACTGAAATCAGCTGATAGGTATTCCTGCTTTAAAAGGAACCACAAAGAGCAAATGTTATGTATCCAAATAATAGAGAAATTAGCATATTTCAACAAAATATACGAAGTTAGTGAACTGCTTGTAGATGTTGACTGATGTTATTGCCATTTCAGAGCAATTCATAAATAATGTCACAATTCAGAGACTTTGTCCAACAGGATACAAGTTAGCTGCCTGTTTCTCCAGAAATTCTTTGTAGTGTGGGGGAGTGGCCATGTATTTGAGAAACGGTATTAAAGTTGAGTCCATTGATGTTTCTAAGCACTGCACTGAAAAGGTATTTGAATGTTGTGCAGGAGAAGTTGACTGCAATGAAACTAAACTGCTAATTGTTGTTATTGATAGGTGCCGTAACTGATTTCAGAATATCTCTGCTCAAGCTACAGAGGGCTCTTATTTCACTTAACAGGAAGTACAAAAAATTATTTGTATGGTGAATTATTTTTCAAAAGAGATAGATTGGCTGGCCAGTACTTACTTTTGTGCTGTACTGCCGATAGTTAGACAAATGAAGAAACAGAAAAAAAGGGGACAAAAACCCTCATTCCGTGTTACACTTGCTAATTTCATACTCTACAATAATTACTTCACCTTTGAGGGCCAGACCTACAAACAAATTAGGGGGACAGCTATGGGTACCAGGATGGCCCCTTCCTATGCCAACCTCTTCATGGGCCGCATGGAAGAGGCATTCCTTAAGACACAGAAGTTGCCTTCCCTGGTTTGGTATAGATTCATAGGACTCACTGTGAAGAAACCCTTCTGAACTTCCTTCATGACCTTAACTCCTTCTCCAACCTAAAATTCACCTGGTCCTTCTCTAAAACTCAAGCCACCTTCCTTGATGTTGACATTCACCTTGTCGAGTCTCACATCCACACCTCAGTCCATATTAAACCCACTAACAAACAACACTACCTCCACTTTGACAGCTGCCACGCCTTCCATATTAAATGATCCCTTCCCTGCAGCTTGGGCATCCATGGGAAACATATCTGTCCCAGTACCGAATCCCTCACCACCTACAACAACAATCTATCCAATGCTTTCCTCTCCCGCAACAACCCTAAAGACCTCGTCCACAAACAGATCTCCTTAGTTGTCCATTCCTCTTATTCCAACAGCGATGTTCCTAACCCCAGACCACCCAGAAGCACCCCTTTAGTCACCCAGTACCATCCTGGCCTGGAATGCCTCAACAAATTCTTCAAACAGGGGTATGACTTTCTCAAGTCTTGCCCTAACTGTTCTTCCCACACCACCCAAAGTAGCCTTCTGCCGTCTTCCCAACATCTGCGACATCCTCATCCAACCTTACAACATCCCAAAACCACCCTCCCTACCTAATGGTTCCTATCCCTGCAACCGATCCCACTGCAGAACCTGTCCAATGCGTCCTCCCACTACCACATACTCCAGCCCCACCACAGGAAAAACCTACCTGATTTAAGGCAGGGCCACATGTGAGATAACACACGCCATATATCAACTGACATGTGTCCACTGTTCAGCCTTTTATGTTGGTATGACTACTAACAAATTGGCTGAGCAGATGAATGGTCACAGACGGACTGTATGCCTTGGGGGACACCCAATATCCTGTGACAGAACATGCCTTCCAGCATAACTCCAGGGACCTGGGCACATGTTACACCACACGTGCCATTTGGATACTACCAACAAACACCAGTCCCTCAGAGCTACGGAGGTGGGAACTTGTCCTCCAACATATCCTCTCCTCCCCCTGGCCTAAATCTACACTAACCCCTCCCCCTCCTCTATCCTCAGCTCACATATTCATTATCCCTTCCTTACCCCCCCCCCCCCCCTCTCTCTCTCTCTCTCTCTCTCTCTCTCTCTCTCTCTCTCTCTCTCTCTCTCTCTCTCTCTCTCTCTCTCTCTCTCTCTCTCTCTCTGTGTGTGTGTGTGTGTGTGTGTGTGTGTGTGTGTGTGCGTGTGTGTGTGTGAGCGCGCGCGCGCGCGCATGCGCGCGCACTTCCATCTTTCCCTGTTAATGTTTTAGACAACCCCCGCCCCTCCTACACCCCTCAGTTCACTCCTCTTCTCTTCTCTTTACTACTTGATCTTTCCTCTTTGGTTATATATATCCTCTCTGGCTTGGTTCAGTACGAACATGCAGTATCTCTGACATCCACACTTCTAAAACACGAACTTCATGACCTAGGTAGTGAATTACCTTTCCCTTCCATTCCCATCATTTCTTCTTCCCTTCTCTCCCACCTGAGGAAGGAACTGTGTTCCAAAAGCTTGTCCTCTTTTCGTCTCCTTTTTTTCTGTTTCTTCATTTGTGTAACTATCGGTGGTACAGCACAAAGGTGAGTACTGGCAAGCCAATCTATCTCTTTTGAAAAATTATTTATCATCTCTGAGTAGAATTTTCATCATTAATCGAATATTTGTATGGTGATTTCAACATTAATTGTATTAGTCACTGAACAAGGCAAATAATGCTTTTAAACCTCTTTAATTGGTATCACCTGCTGCAAACTATTCTTTCCAACGAGAGCACAGAGGAGGAGCAACAGCAGCACAACCCTAGACAGGCTTGACCCGAAATTGGCCGCAGGTAAACCGACACAGAGAAAATTTATGAACAGTTTTGTACGCCACACATTTTGGCCAGGTGCTGTGGCAGTGTAAGTGTTGGACTGGAGCAGCAGATACGTGTCGAATCTTCCAAGCATCACTGAGCAATACCTTCTGTATCTAGCACAAACTACAATTTACCTTCCCCCAACCTCAGCCACGACACACAGATTAGAGTGTGCCAACATAAAAAAAAAAGGACCAGTAATACATGGGGGGGGGGGGGGGGGGGGGGGAAGTACCTTGACAACTGTAATCACTGTGTCAAAGATGATGTGGAATACCTTTTGGTTAGTAACACAGCAATAATTAGTTGTTTGCATCACTCGTTATTAGCAGTATCTCTTTAGCAGTCTCCTGGCAGCATCTACTCTGTAATGATGACTCTGTGGTGTAAGCCTACAGTGTAGAAGAAATAGTAAAATAAAAATAATATTTGTGTAAAAAGGAATGTTATTTGTTACCAAAAGGTTTGCACTCAACATGACCTTCATCACTATTATTATTTGCCCTGTATTAATTTAAAACAACCTCTTTCAGAATAAGAAGAAAAAATATAAGGGTAAATACCACCGACATTTATATTAGCAGTTACTGATACTTAGGGTCTAATTCTCAGTTTAAACCATCATTGCAATTTGTCAGTACAGCATTCAAAAGTTCACCAAACCTGCATCTAATTGCCTTCTGGCCCACACAGTCAACTTTAATTTAAAATTCCAGTATAATACACCCTGAGACGGCAGCAGCTAGTGCACCATAAATGTAACAAAGATTTAAACAACCACTCATAAGCAATGCCAGTGTGTCAGAGTTGGTAAGATGGCTGATCAGTTCCAGCCATAACACCAGGGAAGTAAGTACACTGCTTGTGTTACAATAATTTCGTTCCCACATAGTTACCTTGTGTCAGGAAGGACTCTGGTCAAAGGAAGTTTACAGACGTCTTGGAATAAACTAAAGCAATGTTAAAACTTTCTGGCAGATTAAAATTGTGTGCCAGAACCTGGACCTTTGCCTTTCGCAGGCAAGCGCTCTACCGACTGAGCTATCCCGAGACGACTCACGATGCCGCCTCACAACTCTACTTCCGCCAGTACCTCGCCTCCTACTTTCCAAAAATCACAGAAGCTCTCCTGCGAACCATGCAAGACTAGCACTCCTGGAAGAAAGGATATGGCGGAGACATGGGTTAGCCACAGCCTAAGGGATGTTTCCAGAATGAAAATTTCACTCTGCAGTGGAGTGTGCACTGATATGAAACTTCCTGGCAGGTTAAAATTGTGTGCCGGAACTGAGACTCGAACCTGGCAGCATCGTGAGTCGTATCGGGATAGCTCAATCGGTAAAGCGCTTGCCTGCGAAAGACAAAGGTCCCAGGTTCGAGTCCCGGTTCCGGCACACAATTTTAATCTGCCAGGAAGTTTCATATCAGCGCACACTCCGCTGCAGAGTGAAAGTTTCATTAAAGTGATGTTGTTCAGACGTTGTGGTGGTACAGAGATACAGGAAATGTCAATAACTTTCCTTACTCTGGCCAGCCAAAGGCTACCAAAGCAGCTGATGACCATTACTAATAGATTACAGCTCTGAGAAACACCACCATGCTCAATAATTATTTTTGTGCATACACAGGACATCACGTTTTGACTCAAACTGTATGTAATGTGTTGCACAACATGCAAATTCACACCTGACATGCATGGCGAAATGCAGCTTTGACAGTATGCAGCACAGTACAGGTGGGCCCAACAGCCTGCTGAATGGACCCATCACTATTGGCATAAAATGTTATTCACAGATGAGACATGCATCTACTTTCGACAAGCAATTCTTGGAGATGTTTCTTGAGGCAGCATTCAGGTTTAACGTCGTACACACGCCATCCAGTGAGTTAGCAAGGTGGTGCTTCTCTGATGTTTTAAGTGGCTTTATGTGGAGGCCACCGTATGCCATTGGTGGTTGTAAAAGGTTATCAAACAGCTGTTATGTACAGGAATGGCATCCTCCAACATATACTGCAACAACATCTGCAGCATTTAGGTGAGGGATTCGCCTTAATGAATGACAATTTCCGTGCTCATTGTTGACCAATCCTCATTAACATGTTTAAGGTGTATAATAGTTTGCATCTTTAGAGTCAGTCTGTTGCCACAAACAAGTTAACAGTGACCTTAAATGTAGAAATATTTCACTTTAAACAAAGTTTTCAACTTATAAACATCTGGGTTGATTTTGAAACGCACACAATCTTTCAGGTTTCGACTACCATACTTCACAAAATTCTTTTCCATTGTTACATAAAAGTTTTAAATGCATTTTGCATAAAAAACTAAACTGTATGCAGAAAAAATAAAGAAAATTGATAACTTTTTCTAACACTCCTATAACTCTTATAACGTGTGTGTTCCTTGTGTAGTATGATGTCACCAGAGAAGCTATGGAAACAAATATTACATTGGTCAATTGTAAAAAATATGCTAACAGATACTGTTAGCTTCCCTTAATCCTCTCACACTATCTTTATCCAAATATTCTATGTATTTGACATCATTGTAGATTAAATGTAAGTTCTCCCAATGGCTACTTAGCCACTGAATGTTACGTTCCAAGGCGCATGCATCACTGGTCCTGGTCTGCATGCTCCCTGCGTCCCATCAGTAAGCGTGAATGAATCCAAATGCGCTGATGTATGTTTCAGTCTTGAATCACATTCCCTAGATCATAGGGTTGTCCAATTACTGTGATATGCAAGTATAGTAAGTAACAGTTTTATTCTGATTCAGACTTGGTATGATGCATATTTCAGACATAATGATTATGAATTTGTAATTTATGATGTCACATTGTCTATAGGTATAACATGTATTTCTTAAGAAGATGGTTTTATATCTGTTGAAACCGTGGTCAAGTTTATTAAACTAATATTATTGCAACTGGTTGGCTAATTATTAATTTGCTATCCAGTAACCATTGATGAGACACAGTCATGTTTCAAAAACTGAAATTAATATTGTAATTTGTAATTCCATTTCGAATTTTTGTCACATATTTTAAGTGACAGCAGTAACCCAAAGAGAGGGCTATACTTCGGTGAAGTGTAATGTATCTCAGAGTTTTGACAGTACTAACAAATAATGGTCACCAAACATTCAGTTAATTTCTATTAGTTTGGAACATATATTGTGTAAAAATTTCGTATTATCTGTTCACAAAAACGAGTGCAGATGGGCAATTTTTTTTTTAACAGAAGGGAAATTCTGGTAGTTTGGTCACACTTTGTGATAGCTGTCAATTCATACATCATGAAAATATACTACATTGTGGAGGAAAAGAGAAGAGTCAGTGTTTTCTAAACTGAGGAAAGTGTTCTGAACTACCAACTTGTATCTTTCGATGAAATAATCAAATCTTAACTGCTTGCCAATACGCACTTCAGTTCTTGTAGAACTGTCGCATACATCCATTGCTTGTCTTCAGTTCCTCACTCCAATGCCTCCATATATTTCAGTCACCTTCTCCTAGATCATCATCTTCTTCTCCCCTCAGGCTTCCCTACGAACACGTTCTCAACGCCTCAAGTTTCTAGCTTTCTCCATATATAACTTGGGTTGATTTCCACTACAATATTCATTAATCATAATTCCAGATATTTGTTATGTGGTATGCCATGTCATGGGACAAGTTGGAAGAATACATGCACATCTAGAAAGAGTGATGTCTCTTATTTATTACGGTATTGAAAATACGCAAGTACAATTCACTTTCCAGCACAGACCAAACTGTACAACTGTCCACAAAACAATAAAAAGAAAATATGAAGAAGGGCATAATATCCACATAATCATGAGTAATATCAGATCAATACACCTCAGGACTGGAATTAATATACAAAATTCCACTACAAGTAGCTGTTTAAGTTGTTGGGGACATTTGATCTGCCACAGTTGGAAGTGTGTAACTTGTACAAATAGCCAAATGTAGAAGTTTGTAGGGACAGATAAGGCAGAGACCAAATACAGGCCTTGGCCTTAGGTAAGGCAGCTGTCAGGATACAGTGCTTAAAGTCTACCAAAGGAAAATATTGGCTCAAATCTCAAGAGTATTGCAAAATTGTATGGGGCCCATCTATAGAAGCAATAGAATTGTAACTGGCCATCCAGCCACTTTCTTACATCAAACAAAAAGTATTAGACAAAATTAGTGGTGGTTCTCACAGTTTTATTACTGGAGGTTCAACTTAAAAACCGTAGGAAATTAGGGAATCTGCCGTAGGAAAAATTTAGGTGCCCCCTCCCTCCCCATCTTTTTTTTTTTTTTGTGCACTGTCGGCCATTAAAATTGCAGATGATAAACAGGTATTCATTGGGCAACATTATTATACTAGAACTGACGTGTGATTACATTTTCACGTAATTTAGGTGCATTCCTGAGAAATCAGTACCCAGAACAACCACCTCTGGCCGTAATAAAGGCCTTGATACCCTTGGGCATTGAGTCAAACAGAGCTTGGATGGTTTGTACAGGTATGGATGCCCATGCAGCTTCAACACAATACCACAGTTTATCAAGAGTAGTGACTGGCATATTGTGACGATCCAGTTGCTCGGCCACCATTGATCTGACATTTTCAATTGGTGAGAGATCTGGAGAATGTGCTCGCCAGGGCAGCAGTCGAACATTTTCCGTATCCAGAAAGGTCCATATAGGACTGACAACATGCAGTTGTGCATTATCCTGCTGAAATCTAGGGTTTTGCAGGGATCAAATGAAGGGTAGGTAACACATCTGAAATATAATGGCCACTGTTCAAAGTGCCATCAATGTGAACAATAGGTAACTGAGACATATGGCGATGACAAAAATGTGCGTTCACTGCAATGGATGCGGCCATCATGATGCTGTAAACAGAACCTGGATTCATCCAAAAACATGATTTTTTGCCTATCGTGCATCCAGGTTTGTTTTTGCGTACACCATCACAGGAACTCCTGTCTGTGATGCAGCATCAAGGGTAACCGCAGCCATGGTCCCTGAGCTGATAGTCCATGGTGCTGCAAACGTCATTGAACTGTTCATGCACATGGTTGTTGTCTTGCAAACCTTCCCATATGTTGGGGCAGAGATCGAGACGTGGCTGCACGATCCGTTACAGCCATATGGATAAGATGCCTGTAATCTCGACTGCTAGTGATACGTGGCCTTCGGGATCCAGCACAGCATTCCATATTGCCCTCCAGAACCCACCAATTTCATATTCTGCTAACATTCATTGGATGACACCCAATGCAAGCAGCAATGTCACGATACGATATACCGCAATCGTGATATGCTACAATCCGACCTTTATCAAAGTCGGAAACGTGATGGTACGCATTTCTCCTCCTTACACGAGGCATCACAATGTTTCACCAGGCAACATCAGTCAGCTTCTGTTTGTGTATGAGAAATTAGTTGGAAACTTCTCATGTCAGCCCATTGTAGGTGTTGCCACTGGCGGAAACGTTTTTGTGAATGCTCTGAAAAGTTAATCATTTGCATATCACAGCATCTTCTTCCTGTCAGTTAAATTTCACATCTGTAGCATGTCATCTTCGTGGTGTAGCAATTTTATTGGCCAGGAGTGTAAAACAAATTAGCCAAATACAAAATTTTGGTCATGCATGATTTGGCCATGAAAATGACTAAGATTGGTTAAATTTTTATGTGGCTTGACTCAGTGCCATGTAAGGATCATTTCACTGCATTGGAAGAAACATTTGGAAAGACAGGAGTTTAATTTTGTAAGCCAGGAGGAAACAATAGAATCTGAACAAGTTGTATTTTGGAGCATTTCATAATAATACCAATAATAACAGTTTAAATCCATTGCCCATAGATATTCTTAAATTCAATAAATATTGGTGTAATTAGCATCATTAATAAGTTTGTTGAGTTGACACTAAAAATCACCTTTGTACATTACTTCACACTTTTTCATTATGTCTTATTAATACAAGTGTTGTATGAAAGTAATCATGAATTATTCTGAAAGTAATATTACAACTCAGATGTGAGAATTTTTTTTTTTTCTTTTGCAAGATAGACTGACTTGTCATTACTTACCTCACTCCAGTACTAAACTACCTTCGACCACTGCTCAGCACTCTTTACTCCATCTTTAGCTCCTGGGCTGTATTGTGAGTAAAGCAAATCCACCTGCCCTTCTACTTCCTTTCTCCTACTTGCTCACACCTGTATGATGAAGGAATTTCATTCTGAAAGCTTGATCCTTCATATATTTTCGCTATCTCTATCTTTTTCTCTTTTTTGGTGTGTGTTACAATTGTTGCTACCGTGTTGCAGTTAACTGCTTTTATTTTTGAATTCATTCTTCAGTTGGTGTAACTATTACTGTTGCTACGTATGTGGAGTAGTAGTAATGTCTTCATCCCCCTCCCCCTTAAAAAAAAAGCCATTGCATCCACACAAAAATGTTCTACCCATACAAAATGATTCAACCACAGCTGATTATTCTAGTGTGAGTTCAAAATAACACTCAGTGCAGAGATAAGCTACATTTCATCTGGCTATTATTGGTCAGTCTGTCAAGTTCACAAAAACACATCACATTTAATTAAGTAGTGATATTGCCTTCATATTTCCTATAAAGGATAGATCACTATCTTACATTTGTTTTTCTCAGCTTCAAGAGTTTTAAAAACTCTTGTGGTTTCAGTATCCATGCAGACAGTCACAGTATCAAATATGACTAACGAGGGGTGACAGAAGTATACAGATCACGTAGTCACAGCTTTGTTTGACACACAGGTAAGTGTCACAACAATGTTGCAATACCTAAATGGCACACATTGTCACATGTGAACCTACTTACATAGTTTCTGGCAGCAGTAGTGCGTGAAAAATATAGAGCACTTCCTACAGATCGCTGCCCTAGGGTCCATGAAGATGAGGCTGGATCAATACAACATATACAGTGGCCATGAAATAAGACCTTTTTTTCCAGCAATTCTCACAACGTTAGAATACTACTGTGCTAAGTTCCCTTGCCGTGTACTCTACAACAGTTTCTGGAGTATGTATTTAGATGCACACACAAGTGATAGTCAAGTGAATGACATAAGTAATAGGTACTTACAGTATGAGCTGGTATCACCTATATCGCATTACGGTTTCATAATTTTTCTTCTTAACACTACTCAAGTTTTCATTCATCAGACACAATAAATAATTTTCTCAAATTTGTCTAATGCATGTTTCCTTTATTAATGCATAGAACTTACTGACAACTACATAGAGAGTTTTTGATTACATGTGGATTACTGTGTCATCACTATTACATCAGTTGGAATCTTCACTGAATTTGTCAATTTAATCTTGCTTGCTTCTAGCAATAAATAACAAAGATAAATTGATGTTGTTCAGTTTTTGAGCAAAGACTATTGCCAACTGAAAGACAAGTGTCACTTTACTTGCAACCATACACTGATATTCATTAAAATATTTCCACACAATATTATTTACTCCATTCTAACATTTTGATTTGCAATTCCACAGAAAAAATAAAATTTCTACAAATCGTCTCTTGACTTACACACATCCATTATGTTTTTATAAATTTAACTACAATTGGTGAGTACAACACAGATTTCTTTCCAATTTAGCTACAACAGTGATGACACTATCAAGAAACAAAAATCAACCCACTATAAGCAAGGTATCAAAACCATCAAATAACAATAGCACATCATTATTTTGCTCATATTCGTATAAAGCAACAGGACTGAGTGTGCAACATTTCTTTAAAAATAATTTATAACACTAACTTACTGCAATAATATAAAAATTAAAATGCTAATGGAGAGACTAGATTTCATGTCAAAGATAAAGTGAGGGCAAGAAAAATCTTCTGTGATACAAATATTTCCCTTATATGCAATGGTCGTGCATGATCTTAGATGTACATGGCAAGATGACATCACAAACTATTTTCAAAAGGATCAAAATCTTTAAAATTATCATTTGTAAATGGAATGCTTTCGAGAAAATTATACTTTTAATCACATAAATACAATGGAAATAAATTAGCATTTGGCATATCTATATGGAACAGATACATTTTTACACCTATGAAACAACTTATAAAATATTTTATTTTTACATAACATTCAAATAGCTGTCTCTGACTTCTAAGCTATTTAAATTCTCAATATTTAACAACAAGAAACAGAATATAACTTGTAAACAGTCCAGCTCTTATAATGCAACTAGGCGATTAAAAAGATATGGGAAAAATAAAGAATTCCTTCATTCACCTATATGAGCAATTTGGCAAAAAAGTTCACCATTCTTGTACATATGCTTTCACTGCCTATATGTGTTACTGACTAGAATAAATATGACACGACAAACAAATCACATTTGACTCGTAAATCCAGTGTATGCAGATTCAGAAATACACAAAAAAATTTAAGTGAATGCAGGTGTTTCAGAAAGTACTTGGATTGCACAGACTGCAATATTTCACTGGTATGTGAGTGTAATTAATATTTTTAGTTTTATATTCAGCCACCTATTTGACTTTGCTTCAAAATTAGTCAAAACAAACCAGTTCCTTAAAAGGCTTCACTGATTCTCATCTCATAGTTCAGGGATTAAATACATTTTAGTGGGTCATTATTTGAAACACCTTAACTGGTACAGTTTTGGGGTTCCCAGAATTCAAAAATTCAAAAACAATTTCACTACTTTAATTGTTGAATTTTTTTGGTGGAAAAGAGAATAAGTGTGTTGCCTGAATATCAACACAACTATGAGGAATTTCCCATTTGGTGGCTGTTTTTTGTTGTTTTATTAAGTCCTAAATCTTCAATGAACAGTTTAATTTCAAATACACTCACAACTGCAGTAAGTACACTGCACAGAAATAGTTTTTGCAGTTTCTCCTTTCTACCCACTGTGTCCACATACCACAGCAGGCAAGGAACTGGCATCTGCAAGTATCACAAAGAACTGGTCCCAGCAATAAGTTTTGTTAATTATTTCCTCGTATCAAAATATAAGAGCCCCGTTAATTCCCCTCAATCGAACATTGATTGCCACAGGCACGAATATTTCAACTCTGCGAGCCTCCAGTACGTGTCAAGATTCGTTCTATGGCACTTACTTTGGTATGTTTGCACTCTTATATGTAGGCATAGACCTACATCAATTTATCTTACTTAAGAAAGAGAAGAAATACAGTCTTGCAGTTATTTTACAAGAAAACAGTTACACAATCTTTGGAATACCACATTCTCTCCTGAGTTTGGCAAAAATAGTGTACAAAGGCGTAATCTCTGTAATTCAAGAATACGTCACTTCAGGAATAAATGCTACAACTGTGGCACAGGAAGACAGACTTTTACAGAAAATGGAAGTAGGTTCGGAGAGAGGAAGCGCCGATACGATACGTCGTCGACTCCTTCGCTTCTGTCCCTGTCAACATATTGGCAAGAGTATGGCACGGTGCAGACTACTGCAAATTTTGACTGTGCCTTATGCAAAAAATTCCATCTTCGGTGCAAGCTCGTATTCGATTTCTTCATTTTTGTACATTTCAATGAGCTGCAAAAAAAGTATAACATTAGTTGTCAAAGGAGAGGACTAATTGGACTGTAATTAGTAAAGGTATCTGAGCACCCAACTTGGAAACTAAGATACTGAACCATTTGTAAATCTTCTCATTATAAAATCTATGTAATAAGTATCATTTGCAAAATTGGTGAAAATGCAGGCAATTACATAAACAGTATTAATAATATGTTTGTGTAGAAAAATATTACATACTACCGAATCCGGTAATACTTCCAGTTGTTAAATGTGCATGGGAATTGGATACCATCCTACACTCCTTCCTTCATCTCTCTGCTTATTACTTCCTACATGTCTATGCCCATTTATTGCCTCCCTTTTTGACCACTTTGGCTTCTCTGTAATAGCTAGCTAAAAAACTGGCAATGCTTGGGTGTTTATCTATTCCATTTACATCTCCCTCCTCTCCGTCTATCTCCCTCCTCCTCCTCTGACCCCCCCCCCCACCCCACCCCCCAAAATAAATACCAGCCAATCTTTGTCATTACTTTTCCACACTCTGTCAGTTTCATCCTGTTCTATGTATATGAAGAATAATATCAATCTGCCACATTTCATGGTGACTGGTCAAACCATGGCAAAGTCTGAAATAAGGTTCCCTCCACTATGCACCGTAAGAATTATATAGACACTGCCATTCCTCATGATTTGCACTCTTGTCATACAAAGGTCACTTGGATCATTATCATTTACAACAAATGAAATAGATTTCTTCATACACATGTTGTCTCCATGTATCAAGATATTGAATAGAAGGCGAGGCACTGAATTAAAATTTAGGCAATGGACAGGATTCGAACCCAGGCTCTCCTGTTTAGTAGGCAGTTGCATTATCCACTCAGCACTGTGCCTAGTAAGCAGGAGATCCTGGGCTTGAATCCTGACCAAAGGTCAACATACTGGCTACTAGGTGGTTGATCAGTGTATTTTGTTCAGCTACCATTTGCAGATTCTTCAGTACACACACAGTATTTTAATATAAAGTTTCTTACTAAAATTAAAATATATATTAGTACCTGCAATCAATATTATTATCTTCATATCTCAACCTTATTAATAAGGTAACCTGTATCCACCAAGCTTTCACTCCCATACAATAAAGTTCGCTGAAAGATAGAGTGGTGCACTGCTAACTTAGTCTTGGTACTGACTTCCTTCTGACAGAAGAGAGTAGTTCTTAGTTGAGCAGTCACTGCATTGGATTTGCTACACCTTGATTTAAGTTCTTTCACTGTATTGACATCCTGTGAGAAAATACAACCTAAGTCCTTGAAACTGTCCACCTGTTCTAACTTTGTTCCTCTTATCTGTCATTCAATCCATTTAAATCTCTTTCCTACAGCCATTAATTTCATTTTGGAGATGCTGACCTTCATACCATAAGCCTTACACCTCTTATCTAGCTCTGAAATATTAGACTGGAACCTTTCAATTAGATCTATCATCACAACTAAGTCATCCGCATATACTGAACTGCTTATTTTGTTTTCATCTATATTAATCTCACCCTGCCAGTCTATTGTTTTCAATATATAATCCATAAATAGTATGAACAACAGCGATGACAAGTTACTGTCTTGCCTTACTCTGGAAACTACCCTGAACAATGAACTAAATTTGCCGTCTACTCTAAGTGCTATCTGTCAATCTAAGTAAAGACCTTTAACTGCCTGCAGAAGTTTGCCTCCTATTCCATAATCTTTCAGAACTGACTCCTAGGAACATGGTCATAAGCCTTTTCTAGATGTATAAAAGATACAGTTCCCTGATCCACTCATAGCACTTCTCTATTATCTGCCGTAAACTTAAACTAAATCTCTGCTTCTGACAGCCTATAAGAGGCCTAAACCCACACCGATTTTCATACAACTCATCTTCAAATAATACTTGCAGTCTCCTTTTAACAATACCTGAGAATACTTTGGCCACAACACTAATTAGAAAGATATCTCTGTAGTGATACAATCTGTTGTAACTTTACTACAACACAGTTCACAAACACTCTACAGTGAGTGTATAGTATCATTATTCACTTCAGACTGCCGTGCTCCGCTGAGGAGCAGGCGAGCCCCAGTTCACTTAGGCAGTGCTGTCTAGTTGCCGTAGCGCCCCTACATTACTTTGCGTGCATTACGCGCAGTGGCATATTTGAATTTATGATGCACTGTCAGTACAGTTTTTCCCCCTTTCGGAAATTCATTTCACATTGTGAAGATGTTGTACAGTGTGGATACATCCATTGGTTCTTGATGTGTTGCAGACATGTCACGTGGTGCTACTCAAATGATGGGCAAAACTGTCCCGTACGGGGCCCTTTGCACGTAATACGGACCTGTGACTGAATGACGGGTGATATGTCTGAAGTATCTGCAGCAGGTGACGAAGAAGTCGGTATGCTCTCTGCTGGAAGCACACGCCCCCAAGACTGAATGGTGGGTGACAGCTGCAATGACTCTGGTGCCTGCAACTGTCATGCTGGCACACTTCCCCCCACAGTCGGCTCATGTGAAGGTAGCACATCTTCTGCAGTAGCAGATTGGGTGCTCTGAGTTGTGAACAGTAAAGGTGGTACCCTAACATGATGTCTATTGGCTTTTGAAGCAGTAAGAACAGTCCTGGGTGGAGACAGTGTGAACAGCAGCAGTTCCAGAATGGTCAAAATGGCGAACAACCATTTCTTCATCAGTACAGATGTCACACAACCGATAGCCCTGAAACTTTTTGCTGACTGCTTTGATCCACTTGGGATAAGAACTATACCCCCATACCCAGACTGGAGCACCTACCCAGAACTTGTCAGGAGGTTGAGAAACAGACCGAGACTGATGGGAGCGAAGATGATGTAACAATATGTACAGCTGACGACCATGTAAGAGCTCAGCCAAGCTGCGATCACCCATAGGAGTAAAGCGATAAGAACTTAGAATGTGAAGCACAGCATCATCTGTGGAAAACTCTGTGAGGTACTACTTCATCTGACACCGTAGATGGAAGGGCGGCACTGTGGCATGATGAACACTGTGGCTGGATCAGAAATCTGCAAAAGCCTGTGAAGAAAAACTGAGGAGCATTGTCCGTGACTAGAGTAGAGGGTAGACCTTCAAGGGCAAAAATCTTTGCCAACACATTTGTAGTTGCTGCAGTGGAAGGGGATACACAGAAAACCACAAAAGCAAATTTGGAATAAGTGTCAATTATGAGAAGCCAGTAAGTACCAAGAAAAGAGCTGGTAAAATTGGTGTGGACTCATTCCCATGGGCGCACTGGTGGGGTGGGGGAGGGGGCATGGGAAGGGTCAGCTCGGGGGACTGCAGAGTGCTGAGCACATTTGGTACACAAGGTGACCATGAGCGTAAAGCCCTTTCTACTTGGGAAGTGTGAGCTTATGAAATTACCCATGATGCACCGGTCACACTGTCCGCGTACAGTGTAGACCCGTCCACTTGCACAAGATGCACGCATATGATCGCTAGTAGACGGAATAGGATGGATCCTATTCTCATTCCTATGGAAGTGCTTCGCGCATGCGCAGACGACTGAATGGAGAACTCAGCTGACAAATGAAGCCAAGTCAGGAATTTGTTTGAAAATGTGTACTTGTCTCCTGCTCAGAGCAACGGAGTTTTCCGACTCAGTCGTAAGTATTTTAGAAGGTGATACTATAGAGAAATTGCATTAAAAATTTAATATAACCTGTGTACAATTTTTATTGAATACAGAGATATAGCTTTTAATATGAAATCTAAACAAATGTAGAGCAAATGTAAATGAAGAAATTTTCACTGATTTATCCGTCAGTTCTTGGTAGTACATCATCACACTTACTTAAAAGTAAAATTTTGTATATCTTCTACACATTCATTTCCACTTAGTTACCCGGTTTTCGGCTTACTAGGACATATTCAGACTTTAAACTACAACGAAAACCGGTTATTTAAATAAAAGTCAGTATGATGATCTACCAAGAACCAACAAAAGAATCAGTCAAAATATCGAAATCAGTTTGTTGTACATACCAAGAGCTGTATCTCTGTACCCTTTAAAATTGGACATACATAATATAAAATTTTAAATGCAAATCGTCTTTGTTACCATCTTCTAAAATATTTGCTATATTTCTTGAAATACGCTGTAGTTAACAGATGAAATATTTGTTTTTGGTGAGCATTATTTGAAGCTTTATCAAAGTGAAACATCTACATATAGACACCTGAGCTTGTTCATCATATACTTAGGCACCTCAAACAGCAGGGGCTGGAAGTATGTAAACACACTTCATAATGAGCACATTAACACATGTGAGCTAGTTATGCATGAACTGCACAAAAATAATTAAATACAGTCTAAAACACAAATAAATGTTTTAATCGTCACAATATATCATACAGTTTCGAAAAGTGATGTTAACTTGGCGATTCATTTGCTGTAAGTTGACAACAAACGAAGTATATGCATGAAGCAGACAACTCAACAAATGTGTACCTTTACAACACTTCTTTGTAGTTCGACAGTCTATCGCAAGGGGCGCTGCAGCTGACAATGAGTTCCTTGTGCGTGGTGCACGTCTCATATAGAAAGGGCTTAATGTCCATGTCAATGCCTGGCAACCAAACATGTCTGAGAGCCAGATTTTTAGTGTGTCAAATGCCCCAATGTCCCTGGTGTAACAGCTGAAGGACACACTGATGCAGAGAAGCAGGAACCACTACCCTCGGATATGCTCTGTCTGTAGAGAGGAGGAGCGTCCTGTCACGAACAGACAGTCAAAGATGCAAGATGTAATAGTTACAGAGAGGGTCAGATGCCTTGCCTGGGCATCTGTCAGACCACCCTCATTGAATGCCCCTAATCACCTTATGGAGAACCAGGTCGTCAGCTGTGACAGAAGCAACATTTTCCCCCCATAATTAAGAAAACTGTCAACCTCACAATGTTTGTCCTCATCTGTGTGGTAACAGTATAACTCATCACGGTTGAAGACGGGTCAGGACCCAAAGGCAGCCAAGATAAGGTGTCAGCATTTGTGTGCTGGACCGTGGGGCAGTAATGAATCTCATAGTGAAAACGAGAGAAGGGTGAAGCCCAATGTTGCAACCTTATCCAGAAACGACGCTGAAGGATGAAACAAGCAGAACAGATGCTTTTGATTGGTGAGGAGATGAAACTTGGAACCGTACAAGAAAACATTAATTTTTTTATGGCATACACTATGACAAGTACCTCTTTCTCAATCAGAGAATAATGCCTTTGAGCACCATTGAGCATCTTCAAAGCATAAGCAATAGGCCTCTCTGCTCCAACATCGTATCAGTGTGAGAGGACAGCCCCAAGACTATGTTTGGATGTGTCCCTGGCCAACACCAGTTGCCGCCATGGGCAGAATGTGGATAGACACAGCGCCAATTGAAGTTGATCTTGGAGGCGGACAAACACACATTTGTAATTGTCAGTCCAGTGGAAAGGAACATTACTACGTAGCAGCTGATGTAAGGGATGAGCCACGGAAGGAATTTATGATAGTAGGCAATTTTGCCAAGAAACACCTGAAGGTCTTAATAGTGTGGGGGGGGGGGGGGGGCTACGATAGCTTCAATGTGCTGACTTAAGGGACAGATCCTGTCATGTGACAGTTGAAACCCAAGACACACAAGACTGAAAAAATTTGAGATTACACTTTAACACTGTCAACAGGAGAGCTCGAAGAAGTGTGTGAAGATTTACAAGGTGCTCATCTGTGGAAGCACCTGTATCAACTATATCATCTTGATAGTTTATGCAGCCAGGCAAGAAAGCAGTCGGCTGTTCTAAAAAATGCTGAATATAGCCAGAACGCTGGCAATGCCAAACGGCAACCATCGGTATTGATACAAGCCAAAAGGAGTGTTTAAGACAAGATATGTTTTTGAATTGGCATCCAAGGGCAGCTGCTGATATGCCTCTGATGAATCAATTTTGGAGAATAATTATCTGCCCGCAAGTTTAGCAAACAACTTGTCAGACAAGGAAGTGGATAAGTATCAACAAGACATTGTGCACAAATAGTCTTTTTTAAATCACCACATAACCGCAACTAGCCATTGGATTTGCAAACCTCGAGGGACGATGCCCAGTCACTAGAAGTACCAGGGAGGAGAGCTCACAAAAAATGCTAACCTTTCCAATTCAGCCTTGACTGGTTCACATAATGCCACCAGAAGGGGGTGGGCATGGAAAAACTTCGGGCAGGCCATTACATGTGCTTCAAAATTGACAGAAGATAAAATGGAGGGAAATTCCCCACACAATGCATCTAACAGAGTGTAAGGAATATCATCAGATACAAGATGTACATTGTATGTAATGGAGAAGCCAAAAAGTTGAAAAGCATCATACCCAAACAAGTTTTCCGTTCCTGCGTGATCAACTACATAAAAGGTTAAAGAATGAAGTGGATGCCTCAAACAAGCCGAGAATCTGAATTTTCTGTTTTATGTATGTTTGTAAATTTTGTAACACAGGAGACAACAGTGAAGAACCCAATTCCAAGTATATGTGGGAATTTATGAGAGTGCCAGCAGAACCTGCGTCGACCTGCATGCAAATATTTTTTGTCAGGGACCTGAACTTTTATGTGCAACTGCCTAGTGTTTGAGAGCACACAATCGACAGTCATGACAGTCATCATCTTCAACAACAGTGGGCATCTTGTTAGACTGGCAGAGAGAGGAAATGTGAACTTTCTTATTACAGGAGTTGAGACGTAACATACCACTTAGGGAAACACTTAAAGACTGTACATTTGCATGTAGGCAACACCAATACGATTTGTAACTCTTGTTTTTTTATTTTTCTCATTAAGTTAAATGGTCAACAATCGAAAGATTGGTTTGAACACCACAGTGCTTTACTAGGCATGGTCCTGCTTGGAGGTGATATGCTATTGCCTTCCTATGACCTTCGAACTGACTTCCCCAGCCAGTTACAGGGGGACCTACAGTTTATGTGGGTTCCGAACCACAGTGCTACTCAACATTTTTCACTTTAGCAACATTGCCAAAGGTGAAAGAAATGAAAAAGTCAGATAAAAATCCTAGGGCTTGGCTGGAATTGAAATCACAACATTTGGATTAAGGAAAACTGTCCTACCCCCCACCCTTTGAAATTTGGAATTTTTTAGCCACTTTCACCATCTTTAATTGAGTTTATATTTTATGAAACTATTTAAAATTTAATTTTTTATAAACAGATTTTTTGTTTTTAGTTCATAATTATTGCAAAATTAACATTGTGCAGGCAATACTTGGACCACAATTTCAGATAAGAAGTGGACCCAAAACAGAAAAGAACCCTCGCCTCATCACGTGATGTCACGACACTCCATTTCCCTCCCTGGTACTCACATTCTGCAGTTCCGTCTGGACATCCTCCGCTTGCTTTTTGTGCTTTACATTCAGCTTCTCGCGTTCCTTGTCCTGCTTCATCTGAGCCATTCGCCTCTCGTCCATGAATTTCTTGGTGTTGTTCTGCTTCTTCTCACGTAGCCTGCGGTCTTTCTCTCCTTTGGTCTTCAGAGTCTTGTCATTGGCAACTTCTTTCATCGTCTCCACCGAGATCTTTGCTTGGCGAGAATTCATCTCCTTCATTTCTCTGCAAATCAAATGGAAAGGACAATATATGTAATCATTGTCCCAGGACTGAAGAACCTAAATGACAAAACAGGTCATAAGTATGTTACAAATAACAAGTTACTTTTCAACAGCAAGTTTCAATGTGAAAGCCAGAGAAAGAAGAAGAAAAAGGAGAGATGGAAAATAAAAGAAGAAAATAAATAAAACCACACCAGATTGATGTCATTCGACATTATGACTATGACTATGAAGGTTCAGTGCACTTAAATACGGTACGAAATTTTTGGCAAAATGCAATTAATTAATGATTAAAGTAAGACACTTAGCAAGTTCAGCATGCACACACACACACACACACACACACACACACACACACACACACACACAAATTATAGAAGGAAACTTTCCTGGTAGGATAAACAAATATAAAAAATAGAAAACGGATGACTTAACCAAAGGACCGGCTCGTCAATAGACACAAATAAAATCACACACATACAAGCTTTTGCAACCGTTGGTTTCCTCTATCCTGAAGAAGCTTGTGTGTGTGTATTTCTTCACCTTCCTTTTCTTCCCCCAAGGCAAGTCTTTCCTCTCCCAGAATGGCAACAATACATAAGGCTTTAGGATTCTTGCCTCATTCTGATTTCACGTATTGTTTCGTCGAATTTCGTGAAGTGCTGGGATATGTGAATTGTAATGAAGCAGTAGGATTTCAAGAAGAAAATTTTTTATTATGTGGAAAAAAAGTTATAATGGTGGGATGATGTAAATTCAGCAACCACTTGACGTTTGTTTCAATAAATCGTTTAAGGTCGAGCATAAACACATGTACACCGACTGCCTTTCGAAAAGTGACAGACAACTGACACTAATGGGTCGTATAAACGCGCAAGTGAGCCAATGGAATGATGATACGGGGAAGTGGGTTCCAAATCAGATTGCGTAACAGGCATTTAAAAATGTTCGAGATCGAATGCTAACAAACCCGAAAGACAACAGCGAAAGCGGAAGAATACGTTTCACGTAAATGTTTACATTTGTATTATTCTTATGCTGAACGGAAATAGTTAGAAATGATGCACGGCAACTGATTTCTAGTACTGATTTTTAAATCTTCTATGAATAAAAATTCTATGCAGACTAGTTACGTGACCTTAAATGTTTGAAAGAATAAATTAATCTAAAATATACCATTGCTTAACCTTCCAGAATGCTCAATCTGCGCATTACTTTCCACAGTTCTGAAATGTCTTCGTGGAAATAATAAGTACACACATGTCGAATAAATGCAGATTTCTCTCTGTCTGAATGTCCTGTCCGTCACTTATGGAATGCTTGATATGTCACTATAAAATTATTTAACATTTACACATCCTATTTTTTAACTTACAAAATATCTACTTATCTTCTCAATTTTATTTTTGAGTCTTCGCCTTTGAAAAAATAAGAAAAAAACGTAATCCTTTCCTTTCATTGTTTTTTTATTTCACAATATGAAATATTTTGTAACAGAGTGAAGAAATTTTCTTATTATATTTTAGATCATAATATTTATATCAAAATGTTTCATACAAATTTCTTTTAAGTGTAGGGGGTATTAAAAAATCCTGAAGTTTGAAAATAAAAATGTAAGTGAAATTTTAATTTCTTAAATTTTACTGTTAATATTGCCATTAGGGATTCACCCCAGAAGGCTTTATCTTCATCACTGCGTGTGATAGAGTTGTAATTGTTTTTAAATACATGTACTTGAGTTGACAGATTATTCGGGTTCGGTATTCGGCAAATGTTGTATTCGGATTCGATTCGGTAAAATTGGGGTTTCAGAAATAAAATCACACACAATCACACATACAAGCTTTTGCAACCGTTGGTCGCTTCTTCAGGAAAAGAGGAAGAAAGGTGAGGAGAAAGGGAAGGATATGGGTTTTAAGGAAGTGGAAAAGGAGTCATTCCAATCCCAGGAGTGGAAGGACTTACCTTAGGGGAAAAAAGGAAGGTAAACAAATACACACACACACACACTCACACATATCCAAACGCAAACACACCTAGACAGCCATTTGTAAAAAGCAAAGAAGTTGTACAGAGATACCACTTGAGGCAGAGGCTCTGTCCGCAGATCCGTGGCAAAGATGCTAAAGATGGTGGGCAGGAATTTGAATTTAGCGGAGGTTGAGACCAGATGGGCAATGGGAGGAGAGAATAAGCTGAAGGGCAAGTTCCCATCTCCGGAGTTCTGAAAGGTTGGTGTCGGTTGGAAGTATCCAGATAACCCAGACGGTGTAACACTGCGCCAAGATGTGCTGGCCATGCACCAAGGCATGTTTAGCCACAGGGTGATCCTCATTACCAACAAACACTGTCTGCCTGTGACCATTCATGCGAATTGACAGTTTGTTGCTGGTCATTCCCACATAGAACGCTTCACAGTGCAGGCATGTCAGTTGGTAAATCACGTGGGTGCCATCGCAAGTGGCTCTGCCCTTTATTGTGTACACCTTCCGGGTTACTGGACTGGAGTAAGTGGTGGTGGAAGGGTGCATAGGGCAGGTTTTATAACGGGGGCGGTTACAAGGGTAGGAGCCAGAAGGTAGGGAAGGTGGTTTGGGGATTTCATAGGGATGGACTAGGACGTTACAAAGGTTTGGCGGGTGGCAGGAAGACACTCTTGGTGGAGTGGGAAGGATGTCATTAAGGATGGATCTCATTTTGGGGCAGGATTTAAGGAAGTCGAATCCTTGCTGGAGAGCCACACTCAGAGTCCGTACGAGTGGGGTGGTTACTGAGCCACAGCTGCTGCGTTTGGAACAGCTCTGATAATACACTCCTCAAGGGGTGTGGACAGTGAGGGCACTGCAAGTAACATCCTGACTACACAGACATGTGTGTCTGTGTAATACATAATGCTGCAAGGGTTACTGATTGCAGTATGAGGAACTAATTGTGTCAATTTGTTCAAAATTGTTTAAAACAATGAGAAGGAATATGTTCCACCAATATTACTAGCAATTCCTTCATTGCTTTCAAAAACTGATGTGAATAGTGAAAATTATCTCTTCTGCTAGTGAATATTAAATTTGGTACCGCACAGAAGGGAACTCCGCAGCAAGAATGACAGCAAGTACTCTTTTAATAATTACATAAAACATTAGCCATCTCACAATCTAAAATCCATGTTGGAATGTCAATAATAGAGGATATCTAACAACTCATTGTATAGATAATCACTGAGCCATAGATAGGCATGTAACATTGATAATCACATTCACATGACTTAAATTTTCAGCCATGGCCTCAATAATATTAATAATAATAATAATAATAATAATAATAATAATAATAATAAATAAAAAAATAAAGACATAACATTCACACAATCACTTAGTCATAACTCAAGCACAGATGTCCACCATCTCTGGCCATTCCAATGCAACAAGCATCGTAACAGTGAATGGGGAAAGTTAGGGGGAAGGATACTGAACAAGGATTGGAATGGAATGTTGCACGTCACATGACAGATTGTAATAGCTCTGGTAGGAAGGAATGTGAGATGAGGGGGGGGGGGGCAAGAGAACAAAAAATGGGGGATATGTAGATTGTGTGTGGGGGGGGGGAGGACACTGTAAAATGAGGATGGGTGGGGGAAGGGGATATTAGGCTTAGGGTGGAATGATGATAAATTATCTAAGGTTGAGGCCAGGCTATTTGAGGGACCACAGAATGTGTTGTAGAGACAACTCACATCTGCACACCTCAGAAGAGCTTTTTCTGATGAAGGCCAGGACTGAAAACTTAAATTGTGTGAATGTGATTGTCTATTTTACATGCCTCTCTGTGACTCAACAAACATCCCCATTCCCTAAAAACAGTGCAGTAATGAGTTACATATAGCAGACTCTCTTAAAGCTGTTGTACACTCAGTTCTTCCTTTCAAGCAACAAGTGGGGCTACAGTGCAACAAAGAAGAAAATAGAACAATGGAAATACCTCAAAGGATTCAACAATATTTTTGAAAATGATAGGTTGCTACTCACCAAAGATATGTCTGTCAGATCCAGCAGCCGGAGATGGTGGTTGGGTTTGTGTGTGTGTGTGTGTGTGTGTGTGTGTGTGTGTGTGTGTGTGATCTCTGTGGCAGATGAAGGCTTCACAGCCAAAGGCTTCAGTTCTGTTTATTCTTTTGTGTGTGCCTTTTTGTGACTAGTTGGATGTCTCTGTAGTGAGTAGCAAACTATCCTTTTCAAAATAAAGAAGAAAATAGTAATTACCTTTCGTGTTTCATTTCAAGTTGCTTTATTTGCATTGCCTGCACAGTCTCCATAAGCTTCTTCAGGATTTCCTACAGAAAATAAATAACATCCACTTAATTAACTTATCATAGGTAGTGATTTTATTATATCAATATAGAGATATACCAAGATTGTAAATTTTTACTTTTTATTTTTTATGCAAGATGACCAGTTTAAACACCCAATGGTTGTAATCTAAACAATTGTTTTGTTTATGCAACCAGTTTTGAAACTGCAGTAATATCATCTTCAGGCAATACAATCTATCCATTCATGTGAATAGTCACAATGGCCATACCTCCCAGTCCCCCCCCCCCCTCCCGCTCCTGAACAAATGCATCACCTCCACATGTAAGGTGACACGTTTGTTCAGGAGCTGGGGGAAAAACTGGTAAGTACAGGGTGTATACGCAGAAAAAAAAAATAAATAAATAAATAAATAAAATCCCAGATTTCCCAATCAAAAATATGCTTTTTCCCCGAATGAAAATTATCTTTCTTCCTCAACAAAAACGTTTTACTAGGGTTGTGTCCAAGTGGTTTGGCCAAATCCATTATTCGCTTAAACTAGCACACTAGGATCGTATTCGAGATTCAATGCATAATGACTGCATACTACCAAATCTAAAGTGTTATAGGGAAACCTTCAGTTACAAATGTTGTAGTTCACTTTGCATAACAGTGCACTTTCGTTTATGTTATTTACTTTATTTTCCATAGATCTGCTGAAAGACGTGATGTCATAAAATGATCTCACTTTGAATTTAATCAAGTGAAACCACTATGAAACTTTAGCAATTGCATGGTTATTGTGGAAACACTCTACCAATTTATCCAAATCTAAACCACACTTTATCCAGTTTTTGTCCTCGCGTGCAATTTGAAGTCTTCTTCTCATTTTGAAGATCTTTATTATAAGCTTAAAGCTTGTTTGTGAGATCAACATTCCTTCTTTCTAACACTAAAGCCTTCATAAAAGTAAATTTATTTCTGCCATTGAAAGATTTTCATCCATAGGTGTGCCCTTGTCAAGGTACTTGTTAATTGCTAACAGTTTTTTCTGACATCTCGAGTATCATTTATGTAGTTCTCCTTCGTTATACAGCTTCCACACTGTACTGCTCGGCACAGGAGCTTCCACGCTGATATCGTGCTCACAATGCAAAAACTTTTAGCCTTCTGTGCACTGCGTACTACGTCCCTCTGCGTCAGACACTCAATGTCACTGCAAGTGGCTACACAAATGGAAACATCTTTCCACAGTATCAGAGTTAAACCATATGTTATATATCAACACACGACACTCACGCCTGCCTGCAGCAGAAAGTCAACTTGAATGCACGTGGTAAGTCACACCACATGTGCTTCCTCTGCCAGGTGTCACTGTCATGAAGATCCATTACATGAATGCACTCCAAGGGTGTGGTAATGGTCGCAATGCTAAAAGGGCACCATGCCACAAACTTTGAACAGTCTGGAGTCACATACGATGGCAGATAGTTAGGTTATGTGCAATAGTTATGTCAACAGTATTCGTCCATTATTCTGGACACTGTGCTAGTGCTACAACTTGTGTTGAATGTATTCTCATGTGTGTGGACAAGAAATGATATAATATTGAGGAATTACTTGCAAACTGTACTGGCACTCTTTTGTATACAGTTCTCAAAGAAAATTTAAGTATTTGCCTTTGTACATATGAATTTGTGTGTCATACTAATAAATGTACAGACTGTTTAGAAACTTGCATTGGTGTCTGCTCCCATGAAATCCTGTAAATATAAGCTGCCAGTAGACAGAATCTGAGCTACCTATTACAACTGTGCACTGCTTAAACTGTTCTTGTGTTTGGGACGAGTCGCATCACTGGCAACTAGTCTCAGCACTGTCAACGAGTCTCAAAACTACACCCTCAGAGCTCATATAATCACCAGCATCATATGCCTCGAGCACCTAGTAGAGACTATTATACAACTCTCTGAGCCAGTTAATCTGCTTTGTGTTGGCACTTTTACTATACATGCTACTCCAATGGACAGCTCTGATAAAACATCTACAATAGCCCCTTACAACAAATCAACTACCACACAGCTGTCCCTGGCCAGTAGGTACCTGCTGGTCCTGCAGGTGGGTCCTCAGCATCTCCCACTCCTCCTTACGGTGCCGCTCCACCATCTCCGACCACTGCGACGTCTGCTCCGCTACCACCTTCCGAACTTGTGGATCTGATGCCAGTTCATTTTTACTGCAACACAAAAGTATGTTATGAAGTGTCTCTCTCTCCCTGCAATACTGTGACCATATAAAGGTGATACACACCATTTGTAATCCTGCTGCTGGTATCAATCAACACACTAAGAAATTTATGACACTAGCCACCAGTGGGCACTGACACTACATGTATATAAATAAGGTGTATGTGGCTGTTTATCCTTTCTTCAGTGTAGATGCACACTTACGAGAGTCAGAGAAAATGTCGCAAGTACCGTATTTGCCGACATATAAGATACACTTTTCTTCCCAAAAAAATTAGTCCAAAAACTGGATGCGACTTATACGCTAGTTGCCAGTTTAGGTAGGTACAAGTTCCATTTCTCTTCAAGGGATTTTAAAAAATGGTGTAAAATACAGGAAATAATGTTTTAATTGAGAAAATTTGTTTTTTCATAGTACAGTCAGGGGCGGCTCCTGTATAGGTTTGCAGGTTTGCGCTACCTCCAGGAATAATAATATTGTAAAACTCCGTTTGTTGTTTAGACATTCTATGCAGAGGAAGAAGCAGCGCTCCATTTATATCTTTTGAAACGACCGGGCTGCTACGCACCGACCGACCACTCGTGAGTGGACAGAACTTCGCCGACAGCAGCTAGGTTTGCAGCCAGCCTGTAAACGCCGACTAGGGCATCTCAGGAGGGGGGGGGGGGGGAGGGGCAACGCTTGGTAACAGTGTTCCCCTATAGGCGCCTGGAGTGTATACACATTGCAGCCAAGACACCCTGTCAGCCGCAGAAACAGAGTCTGAACTCTCCCAAAGACAACCGGAGTCATCGGCCTTTCGAACGAAGCAGGCTTTTCGCGCCTTATTAACCAGTTCACATGTAGCTGCAAAGCAAAGTAACAGTGCGTTGTGTTCGTTGTTTAGCGTGTCTTATATTGAGTTTTTAGGGTCAAGTGAACAGGTGAAATAATGAATCAACTAATTTCCTTGCTTTCTGAACGCTTCAATTTACACAGGTTTGAATAGAAATTAGAAATCAAGAGGCTAGGTAGACCGATTCCCAGTTTGACAATTTCACAGACAGTTAAAACAAAAAGTCATCAGTTAAATTTTATCTTGAACTCAGAACTGTACAGCAAGTATGAATGTGTGGCTGTGATGTGAAAAACTCCTTATTTTGTTTTCCTTGTTTACTATTTGCAGGAGAGTTTCCTAGACTAAACAAGGAGTCATTGACATTCAAAACCTTCATGATTAAATAAGGAGACATGAGCTTTCTTCGGTCCATGTCAATAATGTTTTGAATCTGGCAAGTCTAGGCAATGTAAATATAGCCACTTGATTAGTTAGGGATACAGAAAGTCTGTGACATTACACAATCAAAAGGTTACAGATAATAGGTACACACTAAATCTAATAATTAATTGTATTCGTTCCTGTGGTTCTTCGGAACTTGCCATCAGAGGACATGATGAGACTGAATCATTTTCCAATCCTGGCGTTATTCGCCTTGATTAATTTTAGTGCAGAATTAGATTCATTATTAAATCGCATTTGGAAAAGGCAAAAGTTTTTAAAGGCACCTCAAAACGATCCAGAATGAACTCCTCCGATGCATGATTCAAGCCTACCAAGAGGAAATCAGGAACAAATGAAGGGTGCCGAGTTTCTGGTTGTAATAGCTGACGCCACCAGCGATGTAGTCTGTGTTTTCCAGATGGTTATAGTATATAGGTGCATTATTAATGGAAGACCAGTTGAAAGATTTTGGGATTTTATAACACAAGAAAAGCATGCTGCCCAGACTTCGGCAACACATATCGTAGAACAACTAAGTAACCATTTAGAGAATTGTCCACACAAATTAATAGCCCAAACATATGATGGTGCAATATTCATGAGTAATTTGTCACATGAGGTGCAGGTTCTTGTGAAGCAAAAGTTTTCCAATACTTCATACATTCATTGCTTTGTCCACCAATTAAATCTCATTATGCTTAAAGCCACTTCTATTAATTAAGATATGCGAGTAATTTTTGCCAAAATTCAGAGACTTTGCAGCTTTGCAGTTTTTTATTCATCTACATCTATGATATCTTGGCTCAATAGCATTTCCCCCCCCCCCCCCCCCCCCCCCGAATGAGTTGAGCTGCCATACTGAAGAGGTGGCAGCTGGTGAAAAAAGTGCACTACCCACTTTTCTGGTCACCAGCCGCCACTGAGTACAGTATATATTTAATATATGTACATAATATGCACCAAAATACCCACCAGGAGCTTTCTTATGTAGTAAAGGTTATCTGAGATTGTTATATTTTTAGTTCCAAGTGTAACTGAAACTGTAACTTCATAGGAATTACAAACTTTCAACGTAATTTCATCATAATCAATGTTTTTGGCAGTTCTGTAACAGTGCCGTTTGTTATTTGAATAATGAAACACTGATCACAAATTTGTCCATAGCTCGCCTGAAGATATTTCACATGGCCGCGGTGGCCGGGAGGTCTGCAGTGCGCCAGTCACGGTCTGCATGGCCACTAAGGTCGGGAGTTTGAATCCCCCTTCAGGTATGGATGTTTGTGTCGTCTTTAGTATAAGGTAGTTTACTGATGACCCCACAGTTAAGTCCCTTAAGCTTAACAAACATTTAAACATTTGATGATATTTCAGAATTTATTCACATTCTGCAGTTCAAATATGAACATAATTACTTTTTTTTTTTTTTTTGTTATGTTTGTACTCGTCATCTTTTTGAGGTCAGAACATGCTGTGCCTCATACAATATGCCGAGCAATACACAGATGCAAACCACCCATCATTTTATGGAACTTCACAAATATACTTACATTAATACTTGCACTTCACAATAAATTCTCAAAATACATTATTTTAAATATGAAAACCCTACTCGACACACAATCTGATACTCAGCACAGTGGCTGACTGGAGCAATCGCAAGCAGTGCTACCTAGGTGGCAATGTCTTAAGCATTTATGACACTCTTATCAAACATCAGGCCGTTAGTCAGCGCACTGTAAACAGCAAAAGGCAATATATCTGTTTGAATAAGCGTAAACTGCCAAGAAACTTGTCTGCATAAAGTTTATGAGCACAACTTGAAAGCACTGTGTTAAATATTTTAAGTAAATAAACATATGTATTAGAATCATATTGCAATAGATGTATTAGGTGTGATCTATTTTTTCCCAAAAAAAGTGTCTTAAAAGTAGAGTGCATCTTATACCCCAGGGTGTTTTACATGCCAGCAAATACAGTGATGAATGATAATGGTCAGGGGCACAATGTTAGTAGTACGGACAAGCTGAAAATTTGCATCTGACAATAAGTGTGCTATGGCAGACTGCACAGGTGCAGTGATCAGTGTCCCCAATGATGCTGTGGTCAACACAAGTGCCTGGTAAGCAGGCCAACACCTGGGTTTGAATTCCAGATGGACACAAATTTTTAATTTTTTCCATTGATTTATTTCTGCGTTCACTGGTAGTTTGTGTTGATAAAAATCTAATTTACAAAAAGGAATTTTGGCTACATCTCTGTCACAATCAACTTTTACTGCCATATCAATATGTTATTTTTGAATCATATTTATACTGGGCACAAAATATATAGAAATCCTATAACACAGCTAACAACAATTATTATTATTATTATTATTATTATTATTATTATTATTATTATTATTACTTTTTTGCTACAAAGTCTGTTTCTTTAACCACTAACTGAAAACTTCTACAATTAAACTAGTGGCAGCTCAAAATTTGAGAAGTTCACTTTATATTGCAGTGTGGCAGACTGGAATGGTTGTAAAGGTTCAGTTCAAATACCACTCCTAATTGGAAAGACTTCACAAACACGTTTATGTTCTGAAAAGTGCCTGTAAATTGCTATTTTGTTCTGTTCAGATGGTAGCCCTTGCTATTGTTTAGCTCTCATTCAGATATATTGCAGTTGGAAGATTAAGCAAATACTCCAGAATTCAAATTAAGAATAGATACCACCTGTTAGTAATTGAGAATTAGATACCCTAGGTGTAATAAAACAACTTAAATCACCTTACTAAAGCAAATCTCAGGATCCAGATGGTATAACTATTAGATTCCTACATATCTAAGTATTGTAATACAACAGTTCACTCTGTGAAAGATCTGTACTCAAAGACTGGAAAATAGCACAGGACACTCCAATAGTGAAGAAAAGCAAAAGGAATGATCTGTAAAATTACAGGCCTATATCACTGATGATGGTACGCAGCAGGATTTTGGAACACACAACATGTTTCAAATATTATGAACTACGTAAAAGATAATAATCAATTGACCCATAGTCAACATGAAAGTATCATACATGTGAACTCAACAAGGTCTTCATACACAAGAAGAGATTAACGCTATTGACAAGGCATCTGCAATAGAAGGCTTTTTACACTGTACCTCACGAGCTGCTTCTAATTATCTTACATTTCACCAATGTTATCCACTACAAATTACCATTTCTGATGGTGTGAATTTGGCAGTCAGATATTGAAAAATGAAAGTACTGACAGGCCCTTTGTGAAGAATAGCTGCTTTTAGTGACCACACATATTTCTAATTTCAGGAGACAAGGTTCACTGAGAATTACATGCATGTGAAGTCACAGACTACTTTCTTTTATTATTCAATTTAGTTACAGCGAAAGATGTTTGCTACGACAACACGATAAGAGAGTTTCTTTGGCCCCAAACGGATCTGCAGTTTTTGAGTTCATGTCTGAGAGCAGGGTGCCTCACTCCGGGCCCTGCTGAATCGTCGTCCTCTTCTGCCAGAGGCATGGGGAGGGTCGCAGGGTTGGCAAAACACACTCTTCCCCAGCAGCACCACCAGCTTCTCCAACCTCCCAGTGGCAACTTCTCAGTCAAGTAGCTCTTCTGATGTCAACGTGTGGAATTACAAGATTTTCCTGTCCCCTCATTGTAGAACTGGAGCCCAGTCCTCCACATGGCAATCAGGAACAGCTACTATTTGACTATAGAGGTTGACACTCCTCCCCTAGGCACTCCAATGAAAAATTGGGACCCAGTGCTTTTTGTGCACTGCACAGGAGTGGCTTTCGAGATTCCACCCCCCCCCCCCCACCTCCCAACAAGAGACAATGGACAGTCAGCAAAAGATGCTTTCGAGGCATTTGGAGGCCCATGGCAGTCCGCCATGCTACGAATCACTGATTCCTCTGTTGTGATCAGCGACCACTAGGGTCAAGAAAAATAAACTTTAATCGCAACTCTTAATATATTTCTGCGAGACCCCACGTTAACCGACTGCCGGCACGGTGCAAGGGATAGCGTCACAGATTGCGGTGCTGAAGATCGCCGGTTCAATCCCGTCCACCGGCAAAACTTTATTTCTTTGTAATTATCATTTCCAGAATGTTCTACATGTTTCTTATGTTCAACAGTACTTTCTACTTGTTTCTTATGTTAACTATTCTTCTAATTTCTGGTACATTCTGTCTGTGTATAAATAGCAGAGCACTCTGCCTGAGAGGCAGTCATTGCTGCATGTAAGTTTCAGTTCGCAATAAACCTGCTTTCAGGATAAGTGCTGTGTACAGTTGAGAACCCTAACTTCGAAGTCAAGCCTGCTTCAATTTCAATTAGACAATATACATTGAACTCAAACGTACTATTGTAATGGAAAATTTTAGTAAAATATGAAATACAGTATCCTGCAGTGTCATTTTACAACTTTCATCTTAGTTTCAAGTCCAGTAGCATTACAGCTAATATGGTTGCTCAAAGCCGCATGTGTATCATCACTTACTTTCAATTGATTTCGGGATTTGCTTTTAAGCAGGAAATTCTTGTTTATCTAAATATGTCATGGAGATCATCTTACGATAAAAGAAGGTGATTTCTGGAATGTTCAAGCATGAGTTTGCCTTTTTATATAAAAACTGTTCCAGAGGATAAATTAACATGTATTCTTACAGTTTCAATAATTTTAGACTTCAATAAGCATTCACAACACTAGGACAAAAATTAATATATTTCAAATGATACCAATGTTATCCGCATATTCCATTGTCAGTGAAGTTGTCAAGTTACTGTGGGGGCACAGTATGATTGACTAACCAAATAAAGAATCAATAACTTAAGATGAATGAAAGTTTGAATGTTTATATTTTTCACGAACCATATTTTAGCTCTTTAGGAGCACTTATGCTCCACAGAACACTGGTTGGGAACAACTGCCATACAATAACTTAACAGCTCAGTGAACAATGTCTTTATAATGAAAAGTATTGAGCTCAGTGTGCCCACACCAATAATGTGGGAAATACGAAGAGAGGAAGGGGTTACACACTTCTTGCCCTTGATGAGCTTCTCGATAGCAGCACATTGCTGCTTCTGCACGGCCAACCGCTCCTTCAGCTGCCGCTTGCGCAGTGCCTCCAGCTCCTTCTGCTGCTTGCGCGCCGTCTTTTGGAAGCCCTTCTCCGCCCTCAGTGAGTCCACCGTTATCGGCTCGAACTTCAAGTCTTCTGCTGGAATCATGTTTATCAGTTAAGAAAAATTTCGCATTTTTAGAACACGCACGATATATAGCTCACGAAATATGACATCATAAACAATGAGATGCACGAAAAACTGCTGCATTTTGCGACAATGCTGCTCATTTTCTCCTAAACCATTGGACCGATTGCTGACTTCCAACCTAGACTTTCCATTGTTACATATTATGATGAATAAATAAAAACAGTTCAACCCATATACATGAGGGTTCTAATGAGAAAAGAAAGACAGAAACAAACAGTTTTACCTAACAAAGAAGTTAATACAATGTTTACAATAATGTGCCAAAGGGTTAAAAACACATAAAATAGTTTTAAAACAATAAAACCAGTACTCAAACTAATTTTTATATCAATTTGAACCCTTATAAAGCAGATGTTGGTTTTGAACAATAATTACTTCCATTTCAAGCATAACTATTATTTGGCCACCATAACTTGACGAATTTGTTGGTGCTGCCACAAGCGGAGAAAATCGGCATCAGTTAAAAGATATTCATTTATTTACGTGCGCTGCCAACATTAGCTATGCTCCTTGACATTAAGAATTACTGTACACATTGTTAGAGTAACAGTTCCAGCACTGCAGCAAGCAGCCGATGCTACCTTCCGTTCGTACAAGACACGCCTCATGCAGATCTCAACAGCCACCGCGCGAATCGTCAGGTTATCGTGGCCAAATAGTAGTAACACATAATCAGATTAAGTTTTGAAAATAATCAAATTAGTATCACAAAAATTTCGAGAAAAACACCACTACATTTATTAATACTTTTCTTGGTAACGCTTACCCAGTCCGCACGGAACACATTTTTTGAACCCCTGCTCAGGAGTTGTGCACACACATGAGGATTCATGAAGGTAAATGGCTCCAATATGTAATAACCAAAGCCCTAACATACACCACAATATAATGTTTTGTAAAAGATGATCCTACCACTGTGGACATCTCCTTCTAAGCCAACTGAACTGTGACTATATGTGTACAAGGAGTAAATTAGTATCAATACCTGGAGGTGTATCTTATTTTTCAAATAATACTTAAACAATAAATAATTATAAAATGAAAACTGGGCCACTAAAGTAGGAATCATAAATACTACCTCTTGCAAATCCCATTACGGAACTCTCTCTATACTTTTCATGAAATAAAATACTCCAAGATCTTCAACTGGGTTGAAACTGAATTAGAAAAATACCATAATGATCAAATTGACAAATGTACTATTGTTGTTGTTGTTGTTGTCGTCGTCGTCAGTCCGCAGACTGCAGCTCTCCATGCTACCCTGTCCTGTGCAAGACTCTTCATCTGAGAATATGTTCGGCAACATAAATCCTTTTGAATCTGTTTACTACATTCATCCCTCATCTCTATGATTTTTACCCCACACGCTTCCCTCTAATACTAAGCTGAGAATTCCTTGATGTCACAGAATGTGTCCAACCAACCTATCCCTTCTCTTAGTCAAGATATGCCAGAAACTCCTTTTCTCTCAGATTCGGTTAAGCACGTCCTCATTAGTTACGTAATCTACCCAACTAATTTTCATCATTCGTCTGTAGAACCACATTTCAAAAGCTTCTATCATATTTTTATCTGAACTCCTAATCGTCTACGTTTCACTCCCATACAATGCTACACTACACACTAATCCTTTCAGAAAGTACTTCTTAACATTTAAGTTAATATTAGATGTTAACAAGTTTCGCTTCTTTAGAAATGCTTTTCTTCCCACAGCCATTCTGCATTTTGTATCTTCTTTACTTTGGCCATCAGAAGTTATCTTGCTCCCAAAATAACAAAACTCATCTACTACTTTTATTGTCTCATTACCTAATCTAATTCCTTCAGCATCACCTGATTTTCTGACATTGCATTCCATTACCTTCGTTTTACTCTTGTTGATGTACATTTTATAACCTCTTTTCAAGACATTGTCCATACCATTCAATTGCTCTTCTAGATCCTTTGCAGTCTCTGACAGAATTACTATGTCATTAGCAAATCGCAATGTTTTTATTTCTTCTCCCTGAACTTTAATTCCCTCTCCAAATTTCTCCTTCCATTCCTTCAATGCCTGCTCAATGTACAGATTGAACAACATTGGGGAAAGGCTACAACCTTGTCTTACTCCCTTCCCAACCTCTGCGTCCCTTTCTTGCCCTTCGGCTCTAATAACCGCTGTCTGGTTTTTGTATAGGTTGAATATAACTCTTCGCTCCCTGTATTTTACCCCTGCTACCTACAGGATTTGAAAGAGTGTATTCCAGTCGACACTGTCAAAAGTTTTCTCCAAATCAACAAACGCTAAAAATGTAGGTTTCTCTTTCCTTAGCCTATCTTCTAAGATAAGTCATAATGTGAGTATGCCTCCCATGTTCCTACATTTCTCCTAAATCCAAACTGATATTTCCCGAGGTCAGCTTCTAACAGCTTTTCCATTCTCCTGTAGATAATTCGTGTTAAAATCTTGCAACCATGACTTATCAAACTGTACTATTATATCTGCTTAATGTCATGTCTAATAAATGAATGCTACACATGTAATAACTTAGTTTTTCATACCAGGCTCACCGGGGGGGGGGGGGGGGAATTATATTTTCCTTTTTCCTTGCTTCCACTAGAGGATTTTGTCAGGAAAAAGTGAGTTATTGGATGTGCAGCATGCGAGCGAGACAACACAATGGCACATGCAGCCTGCAACTACACCAGTTGTACTCGCCTTTCTTCTCCTCTGGCGCGCCACCACCGCCGCCGCCCTGCTTGCCGGACTTGCTGGGTTTCTTCCCACCGCCACCTCCTCCACCTCCACCCCCGCCTTCACCACCCACGATCCCCTGCGTCGAGATGTCAGTCTCCTCGATGCCCATCGCCTTCATCTGCTGCGCCCTCTTCTCCTGTGCAGAGAGGAAGGCTCGCGGGTCTGAAAGTGCTGCCATGAAATCTGGAAACACAAATGAATCCTTCTGAGATAGCTCCACTTACTTCAATTCCAAATTTAAATTCTTTTGCTGAAGTAATCAAAGCACTGTTTACACGTGAAACATTGTAATTGTTTTTCAAGTTACATAGAATAAGGAAAACATACAATATTTAAAGTTCATGGAAACCATGTGCTTAAAAAATCTGAGTCCCTCTGACATTTCTCTTCAGAAAGACCTGTTCTTTAATTTAAAAACTGATTTGGTTTCTTTCAAAACCTTTTACTTTAGGAATAACTAGTATTCAATACATTAGTCATTACAAAAAACACAATCAGAATTTTAGAATGCAAACCTACCCTATCATTTTGAGCCCTGCGTCTTCTTCCATTTCATAGTGTATACTTTTACCAATAACAAAATAGTTGAAATAAAATATTTTAGTTTCTATAATATTGTCAAAAGCTGGGCTACAAAACATGGGAAAAAAGTAGATGCTAAGAATTACACGGTTAGAATTGGAATGTAATAACTTCTACTAAAATAGATCAGTAACAGCTGGAAAGTATTGAAATATTCAATACCTTAAATTAGTAAACAGCTGGTGCATGCATATCTTATCATCTTGTATTTTCAGGTATTTTGCCTCATGTCATATAATTTGAGTTGAGTTACATTTTTTTAATGCTATTATGAGGTTTTAACTTTTATTATTTATTTAATTACTACTTCTCTTCCCAAAATTTCTTCATTCTTTCTGACCTGGCCACCCTCTCTTCATCTGTAATTGTGTATTGTTTTTGTTTGACTGTTTTCAATTTCAGTCTTGTATCACCACTTCTCAGAATCCTCTTCTCTTTTCTCTCTGCAATTTGTTTCATTCTTATATTCATCCCTCCTAAGTCATTCTGAACATCAACAAACCAGTTGTTCTTGGGTTTACTCTTACAAAATAAATTGAATAATTTTTTCAGTAGTCTGGTCTCTGGTAGTCTTCTGTGTGGCTGAAAAATGGAATTCTCCTCTTGTGTATTGTGTCCACAATTGATTTTGATTTATTTTCCCAATAGACTAGTTCATTAGGCAGCAGTCTACACTGACCATCTACTTCATTATTTCTTATTTATTTATTATTGATGATTGTCCTGAGTATCCTATTTTTTTTTTTTTTTTTAATTTATCTGTTGCTGTTTTGGTATTCAATTTAGTAGTTGTTTCAGGTTTAACTACTGGACCACAATGTTTGAATTTGGCATTCATCCAGAGAGATTTCTTCTTATATGTTGACCCCTTGATTGGCTGTGCTTGCCTCAATTGTGGTATTCTCTACTGAGGCTTTGCAAGCTATAATTTCTCCAAGATATTTGAACTTTTTTACAACCTTAATTTGTTTGTTATTATTTAGCTGAGTGACAAGGGTTTCCACCTCAAAGGCTGGAATAATTTCTGTATTTTCCAATGAAATTTGTAATCCCACTTTTGCTGCAAATTTTCTAGTTGTTCAATTTCAACTTTTGCCTCTTCAAAATTATTTGCCAATAGTGAAAGATTGTCTGCAAATGCTAGGAAATTTAGTTTCATATCTCTACCAATCTTAATGGTTGGTTGGCATTACTTTCTCCATTCTTCCATGACCTTTCGAGTACACATTTAAAAATAGGAGAGAGACCATACCCCAGCCAAAGTCCAGTTATGACTGTAAATGGTTCTGTCAATTCTCCTTGAAATTATATTTAAAATTATAATATAATTAAATTTTGAGATGGATATAAAATGCAGATCTGTGGGCTTCATTGTTTATTGAATGTGAAGTAATGTAAAGGACACATTTGCTAGATGAAAATATAAAGAAGTTTTCCAGATAAACAATATGACTATTTCTCACCCTAAAACAAGCCTGTAGCATAACCATCGTTGTTACGCACATATAAATGTGATTATTGTACATCCTAGGACAACTCAAATTAATGGACGAAATGTTTACACCACAAATGCATTATACCATCCGAAAATGAATTGCAAAATTTGAAACAGATGGTACTTTTTAAGTAAAGTACCATAAAACTAATTGTGACAGGTTCTACACCAACAAGTTATTTCTTATAATAGCCTCAGTCTCAAACATGTCTGGTTATGGAAAAATATTTAGGAAATAAATGTGCTTCATGAAAAATATTGCTTTAAGAACTTGTGTATCAAGTGCAAAAAAATTAAAAGATTAACCCAGATAGGGCTGATGTCCTTCCAGAAGGACGAGAACGGCAACTTACTTTATCAATCTTATATTTAAGAATTCATGTATAGTGTCATATTTTATTTCTTTGACTATCCTGCTCACATTACAGATCAATTTCAGCTTGTATTGTTGATTGCCAAGTGGTTGGATAGGGCTTCAAAGTTCAGGTTCACACAAAAGATTTGAAGACTTCCTCAAAGTTGGGTTTGTATTTCATGATCATTCTTTAATCTTTGTGATCTTCATATATGTATATGTCATTTTAAATTATATTTTAGTAAGAATAATTCACCAGATTAAAATTCTATAAAATTCATTTTGACATCGTTCCAGAAAGATGGGCAGTATGGCTAAACAAATGGCGTGATTGTGAAAGAAATCATTTGTAACGACCTCATGCATTCATATGAATGTATTTAATAACATCTCAGAAAAAATTTAAACCAAAAATAATTCCGCTCTATCTGGGTTAAACGGCTGGCCAGTACGAGGTGCATTCAAGTTCTAAGGCCTCCGATTTTTTTTCTAATTAACTACTCACCCGAAATCAATGAAACTGGCGTTACTTCTCGATGTAATCGCCCTGCAGACATACACATTTTTCAGAACGCCGACGCCATGATTCCATGGCAGCGGCGAAGCCTTCTTTAGGAGTCTATTTTGACCAATGGAAAATCGCTGAGGCACTAGCAGTACGGCTGGTGAATGTGCGGCCACGGAGAGTGTCTTACATTGATGAAAAAAGCCAAAAGTCACTAGGAGCCAGGTCATGTGAGTAGGGAGCATGAGGAATCACTTCAAAGTTGTTATCACGAAGAAACTTTTGCTCGATGTGTGGGTGCGTTGTCTTGGTGAAACAGCACACGCGCAGCCCTTTCCGGACGTTTTTGTTGCAGTGCAGGAAGGAACTTGTTCTTCAAAACATTTTCGTAGGATGCACATGTTACCGTAGTGCCCTTTGAAATGCAGTGGGTAAGGATTATGCCCTCGCTGTCCCAGAACATGGACACTATCATTTTTTTCAACACTGGCGGTTACCTGAAATTTTTTTGGTGGTGGTGAATAAGTGTGCTTCCATTGAGCTGACTGGCGCTTTGTTTCTAGATTGAAAAATGGCATCCATGTCTCATCCATTGTCACAACCGAAGAAAAGAAAGTCCCATTCATGATGTCGTTGCGCGTCAACATTGTTTGGCAACATGCCACACGGGCAGCCTTGTAGTCGTCCGTCAGCATTCGTGGCACCCACCTGGATGACACTTTTCGCATTTTCAGGTCATCGTGCAGGATTGTGTGCACAGAAATGCCAACTCTGGAGGCGATCTGTTCAACAGTCATTCTGCGATCCCCCAAAACAATTCCCTCCACTTTCTCGATCATGTCGTCGGACCGGCTTGTGAGAGCCCGAGATTGTTTCGGTTTGTTGTCACACAATGTTCTGCCTTCATTAAACTGTCGCACCCACGAACGCACTTTCGACACATCCATAAATCCATCACCACATGTCTCCTTCAACTGTCGATGAATTTCAATTGATGTCAGCAAATTCAGAAAACGAACGATTGCACGCTGTTAAAGTAAGAAAAACATCACCATTTGAAGTATCTAAAACGGTTCTCATTCTCGCCGCTGGCGGTAAAATTCCAACTGCCGTACGGTGCTGCCATCTCTGGGACGTATTGATAATGAACGCGGCCACATTTTAAAACAATGTGCATGTTTCTATCTCTTTCCAGTCTGGAGAAAAAAAAAATCTCAGGCCTTAGAACTTGAATGCACCTCGTACTTACCTCAGCTAAGCACCGCCAACAGTCAAACCAAAATACAACAAAAATACACGTAGCTAACTTTCGGAATCAATCCTTCTGCAGACAGAAAAGAGAAGGGTGGAGCAAGGGAGTAGAAGGGAAGGTGGATTGCTTTACTTACAATCTAGATCACAAGGCAAACGGTGTCGAATGGAGATCTCCTTTTTTTCACACTAATCAATTGTTACCTTAGGTATGGAGTGCATTAATACTGATATACAACTTTTAGCTAGTAAAACTATTACATTTATGAAACTTCCTGGCAGATTAAAATTGAGTGCCAGAACTGGGAATTGAACCTGGGACCTTTGCCTTTTGCGGGCAAGCGCTCTACCAACTGAGCTATCCCGACACAACTCACGATGCCGCCTCACAACTTTACTTCCACCAGTACCTCGCCTCCTACTTTCCAGACTTCACAGAAGCTCTTCTGCAAACCATGCAAGACATGGAAGAAAGAATACGGTGGAGACACGGCGAGACTGGCGGAAGTAAAGTTGTGATGCGGCATCGTGAGTCGTGTCGGGATAGCTCAGTCGGTAGAGCGCTTGCCCGTGAAAGGTAAAAGGTCCCAGGTTCAAGTCCCGGTTCCAGCACATAATTTTAATCTGCCAGGAAGTTTCATATCAGCGCACACTCCACTGCAGAGTGAAAGTTTCATTCTATTACATTTATGGTGCGCCAGCCCACACTTATAACTGTGCCACATCTCTGCTGTTCCTACTCTACAATTAACACAATCAGATGATTTACCTTCAAAGCCATCGGGCACATAGATCTTGAGCTCGATGTTGCAGAAAAGCATAGGCAGCGACATGGGGAAGTTGGCTTCAGTGCGCAGCGAGATGTGTCTGTAGCCCGCCTGCAGGCCGTCCAGTGGAAGAATGCGCTGCCCCAGCAGCTTCCCGTTCTCGTCATACACGCCAAACCGCAGCACCGCCAAGTCCGGCAGCACCACCTGCCGACAGTTGGGGAGATTTGTGATGGTCATCCGAGATCAAAGGAAGGCAGAAAAACGTCAAGATATTGAGGTCTCTGAAGGTGATGAACAGTGTCTCAAAAATAGGTGGCAAGATGAAGGAAAAACTGTAACACTAAACTTCCACAATGTAAAAGAAAGGGTACCAGAAACTATAAATATCCAACTGTCCAACAAAACTGTAACAATAGTTTTAGAATCTTTACTACCATAAGAGAACTTTTGAAAATAATTTCTTTGAAAGGCAATAAAAGAGAATGAGATGTATTTTTGGCTGTGAAGGAACTAATCTTGTGGGAGAAAATACCTATTCTCTGTTTTAAGAGCTTATAAAATTGCTTTTCTTGCTCTGTCCCAAAAATATTTTAAGCATTACCACAGATGGTGTCTTTAAGATGATGAGCGGCTGCCACATAAAACTATTGTGCCAAATTTTACATTACTATTTGATGTGGTAGCTATGAACCGTGGAAGAAAGAATTGTACAAATTGAATTTTTAAGTGCAATACACCATTGTATTAGTCTAGTTCGGAACTATGGTATTAGCAAGAGAAATTACTATAGTTCCATTTGAAAATAGTAAGGTGATACTGATAACTCTGTTATTAATATAGCTATAGTTCATGCGGCTAACTTTAAAATCCCTGGATCATTTTAGTTCTAGAAATGTCTGAGGTGTAGAGCTGAACAAAATCAGCCTGTGCAACATGCACCAAGATTATTACCACATCACACTTCGAATTTTCTCGGCGATTTTTTCATTAACATACCATTATAATATAGCTCCATAATTAAACTAAAGAAAATGAGTCTCTCATTCTGCAAAATGTCTCTTGTAAACATGGTAGGACACAGAAGAAGTGGCAGAATGCACATAGTCCACACTTATGTAGACTTCCCTATGAACAATACCAAAAGAGAATTCATAAAGAGATCAGATATCTATCGGTAAACATATTCACAATGGGAAACATACCTTTCTAAAGAGGAATGGTTCTTCATTATACACGGGATTCAGCCCATTTCCAGGAACCATGCGAGTCCTGAATTCCTTCCTGATTGTGTCAGTAGGCAAACCGTACATGTCCACTTCCACATATGTGCCAACTTTCTTGTCTGACAAGAACTGTCCAGCTATAACCTAAAAAAATAATTGTCTTAATGTTATCAAAATAATGGTATTGTTGTCCTAAAAACATTACAAATGAAGTTATAGCATAGACTGAATATTTCAGTGTCTACTTTTATAAGAGCATTATCTAAATCTATTGGGGCGAAGTTGAAAGAGAAAGTAGTTGCTTAAGCTGATGATATAATTTCACTGACATGGGAGGACCACAAGAGTAGCTTAACTGATTTTTTTCAAAATATCAATTTTTCAGGGACTAATAATTACTCTCACAATCACAATTTATTGTGCATCAAATGAAATTTTTAGAACAGATTATTACCATAATAAACAAATCATATTTAAGGATGGTTGTATAAATAGGAAATTTTTGCCACCTCAATGACATTACTGCAGAACACGACAGTTTGAAAGTGTGATACTACTTATACATGTTAATTCAACAGAATTGAAGAAATGTTAAAACAAGAATCTCTTCTCACTCATTTCAATATTAACAATTCTTTTCAGCTGGCAGTTCATTCCATGTTATGGTTAAGTTGCCACATATTCCAGCACTGAAAGACAGATTATACACCATACAATAAAACAATAGCTTTTGCAAACAGAATACTTATGAAACATTGTGGTAACGCACGGCGCGTGTGTTTAGACAGCGCGCCGCCCGTTACCAGAACTGGCCGCCGTGCGGCGCTGGCTGCACTACCGCGCTGCACCCTGCCGGCCGCGCGGTGTTTGAGAGAGGCACTGGGACAGCCGAAAATCTTGCCTCAGTTACGTACTTAGTGTGCTTACAAACGTGTCTCCGGACATTACTACTGACTAGGACAAGAGTGGGTACTTACGAACATATCTAGTGTGGACTTTGATGGGACGGATCAAACTCCTAGCGACATTGTTGGCTGGTATATTGTGAATAGGTGTGTTATTAGTCATAACACAATTGGCGACGAAGGTGGTGTTTGAATTGGTGTGTGCTCCGTCGTGGAAGATGGTGGACAAAGAAGGACTAGCTCCAGTGGACTTTCAGCTGCCCCCATGGGGTAAATCCTACAGCAATCATTACAGACTGTAGTTGAGTCCTTTCAGCGGTTAACGACGATTGTGTCGGGTCAGGCAGACCGCTTTGACTCCCTGGTGTCGCGGTTGCCGTCGGCTCCTCGGCCGGCGTTCGATTCCAGTTCTGTGTCTCCCACTACTGTGTTTCCGTCTCCGCGTCTCCGTTCTTGGGCTTTGACGATTCTTTAGAAGATTGGGACTCCGGCTGCTTTGTCTTTTGATGAGATGTGTCGTTTGTTGTCGGCCCATTACTGCCCGCACACGCATGTTATTGCGGCGCGGGTTGAATTTTACCGATCACATAAGACACCCACTCAGTCCTACCAGGTGTGGGCCGCAGAGCTGTACGGTCTTAGCCGCCGGTGTATGTTCATTACTCCGAACCACAAGGAGTCATCTGCTGACGATATGGTTCGGGATGCAATTCTCCAGCTCGCTCCAGTTAGGGAAGTGTGCCAACGCGCATTACAGCTGGAGAATCCCACCTTGACAGATGTTTTAAACATTGTTCAGTCTTTTGAAGTTTCACGGGCTGCAGGGGACCAAATTGAGACTTGGGGTGATGTTGCTGCATTTTCGCAGTGGGCTCGGCACCTTTGGATTGCGCGGACGTCGCTTTCGTATGGGAGCGCCCCACTTGCCGCATGCGCGGTCATAAACAGGCCACGGCTTCGCGGCAGGCGCGGGCCGCACCGCACACTCCCACTCGTGCGCAGTGGCCCTTTCCATCCTGTCCTCTTTGTTTTGTACAGGGCTGATAGCCCCAAGCGATGGGTTACATGTCACTCATGCAAGAAAAAAAGCCACATGGCTTCTGTCTGCCGTTCCCGGCCGAATGAGCAAGATGACGAGATGGATGATAATCTTGTCCAGAATGTTCACTCTTCGTCTCCCAAACTTTTTGTTGACGTTTAGATTTTTGACAGGACGGTTACCTTACTTGTTGATTAGGGAGCTTCCATTTCTCTTCTCAATTATATCACATATGTACGACTTGGCTCGCCCCCTCAGGCGGCTGTCACCCGTTCCTTGCGTGGCTACAGCCGCCAGCGCATTCCTCTCTTGGGTCAATTCACGGCTCCCACGGCGTATAAATCTGGCGTCAGGCCGGTCACTTTTCTTGTTGTTGATGACACTGCGGCTACTAACATTTTCGGCCTGGATGCTTTTAATGTTTTTGGTGTTTCTATTGATGATTCAGTCAATCTCCTGTCGGATTCGGTTCCTTTCTCAGAGTTAAATGCTCTTTGTCGGGAATTTTCTTCTTTGTTTTCGGGGGGCCTGGGTTGTGCCGTGGGCTTTACCGCCCATATTACTATGAAACCGACGGCGTGACCCAAGTTTTTCCGCACGCGACAGGTGCCAGTGGCCCTGCGCGATCAACTTAAGGTGGAATTAGATTGCCTACAGGACTTGCAGGTTTTAACTCCCATTTCTTCCAGTGAATGGGCTACGCCACTGGTTATTGTAAAAAAGTCTTTACGTATATGTGGGGATTTTAAAGTCACCATCAATGCACAGTCTGTGATTGACTCATACCCCATGCCTCGTACACACGAACTCCTTGCTTTAATTTCTGGTTCCCACTCTTTTTCTCACATTGATTTAGCAGAAGCCTATCTTCAGCTTCCTTTGGACAATGACACTAAATGTTTGTTGGTCGTCAACACTCCCTTTGGGTTATACCAATATCAGTGACTCCCTTTCGGGATCGCTAGTGCCCTGGCTATTTTTCAGCACTACTTAGAGCAGCTTCTCCGTCCGATTCCGAGCTGTGTTAACTACTTAGACGATATTGTTGTGACTGGGGCCACCCCCCATGAACATTTACGAAACCTGCAGGCACTTTTCTCTGTCCTACAAGCAGCTGGTCTCCGCTGCAACCTGGCAAAGTCCCATTTTTTTCCAACCTTCTATTCCTTATTTGGGGTTTGAGGTGTCTTCAACAGGCGTCCGCCCGTTGCCAGATCGTGTGGCCACGGTACAGTCCCTGCCGCGTCTTGCATCTGTTAAGGATGTACATGTCTTCTTGGGCAACATTGCCTATTACCACCGTTTTTTACCGGGGGCTGCCTCAGTAGCGCATCCTTTACATCGTCTGCTTCACAAGGGTGTTCCCTTTGCCTGGTCGTCTGAGTGTGAGCAGGCATTTTGCACGTTAAAGCGCTTACTAGTTTCTGCACCTTGTTTGATGGCGTATGTTCCCGGACAACATTTGGTTCTGGCCACAGATGCATCCCAACATGGCATTGGAGTGGTTTTGGCCCATAAGTATCCCGATGGGTCGGACCGCTCCATTGCGTACGCATCTAAGACATTGACGCCAACCCAGCAACGGTACTCTCAAATTGAAAAGGAGGCATTAGCCATTGTGTATGCTTTGAAAAAATTTCACATTTACTTATATGGGGTCAAATTTCATCTTATTACTGACCATAAGCCCTTGGTGTCTCTATTTCACCCTACAGCAGCGCTTCCCGTCAAGGCAACTCATAGGTTGCAACGTTGGGCTCTCTTTCTTTCCCGTTATAATTATGAAATCCATGTCTGTCCCACGGCACAGCATGTGGTGTCGCACAAGGACAAAGTGCGCGCCACCTACTATCACCGCGTGCCGCCATGCACGCATGGCACGGCGTTCTTATGACGACAGCCACGAGCACCCTCTGCTGCAACTCCGCTTGTGGCCACCACTGAACGACATCGTTCACTTGGAACTGAGATAGGAACCAATCAACACTTTGTAATCAGATAGGCACCAGTGAAGACTTTGCTATCGGATAGGCACTAGGCAGGCCTCAACTATGTATCAGCATTCTGCCATATTGAACTATCTAAAAGTTAAGTATTGTATAAATTCTGTGGAATATATATCTCGTTCTAATTTACTCTAGTGTTTATAGTTTCTGGCTGCTCCCCTCCGTACCTGCACCAGTGTGCTATCTTTATTCCTGTGTCGGTCTCATTCCACTCGGCCACCGACACCTACGACGGAAACGAGACACAAAAGCGGCGACGAGGCTGGGACACAAAACAGCATGCTAACGCGGGCATATTATTCGGCCTCCTGGCGAGGCCTGATCCTGACTTTGACCGAAAAGAACTTTTATGCTTTTATTTGGATGAGGAAGCTCAGGCTACCGGCGGATCTCCATTCCAAAGTGCTTCAGATGCTTCATGAAGGACACTGGGGAGTATCCTGCACGAAAACATTGGCTCGCCGGCATGTGTTTTGACCCGGCATTGATGGTGACATTAAGAGGTTGGTGGCTAAGTGCTCGTTGTGTGTTTTACAGCAGGCGGCGCCTCGGGCGTCTCTCTCTTCTTGGCCGCAACTACGACAGCCGTGGGAACAGTTGCACATCGATTACGCGGGCCACTTCCTGAATTCTTATTGGTTTTTTTCTTGTAGACGCGTACTCAAACTTTCCATACATTTTTGGTTGCCATACCATGTCCACTGCGGTAACCATTCAGTCACTGTCTAAAGGTTTTGCTTTGGAGGGGGTTTCCACACACACTCGTTTCAGATAATGGGACCCCTTTCACTACTTCTGTTTTTCAAGATTTTTGTGCTCATCTGGGCATTCGCCATATTACAGCCCCTCCGTTTCATCCCCAGTCTAATGGCGAAGTGGAAAGGTTTGTGCGTACGTTTAAAGCTCAAATGCACAAATATGTGACCTCTTGCTCTGTGGATGATGCCATTATCCATTTCCTGATATCGTATTGGTTCACTCTGGCGGGGGAACGCAGCCTGGCGGAACTGCTTCATGGCCGGCAACCTCTCACTCTCTTTCATTTGTTGTTGCCTCAGACACCGAGTGTGCCCCCACGGCCATCAGGTCGGTATAACCCGGGGTCGCTAGTGTGGGCGCATGGGTTTGGCCAGCATCCTTGGCTGCCGGGTAAGGTGAAGTCGTGTCTCGGCCGTCACCTTTGCACTGTGGACACTGCTGTGGGCACTCTTCGGCGACACTGGAATCAGTTGCGCCCGTGACTCCCGGCAGATTAACAGGTTCCACCTCCAATCCCGCCTCCTGCGGAGCCTGTTTCGCCGGCATGCTCTGTGCCAACGTCTTCAGGGGAGCCGGCTTCTGCACTGCGTGCTGTGTCCGCCAGAGCTCAGTCGGCGGTAAGGGCACCTTTCCCGGAACTGGCACCAGTCCCAGCAGCTACATTCCTGAGCGCCGGGTTGCCTCCATCTTCGGATATCCTCACTGAGCATCCGCACTGGACAGCGGGGAGGGAGCCATCGCTTCCGAGGCTATGGACATCCAGACACCGGAAAGGACCATGACTCAACCTGTGAGTAATGAAACTGCTCTTTTTTTATCTCCAATTCTGGGAGCGGACGGTGCGTCCTCATTCCCGGTCATTGAGAGCAACATACACAGAGGTACCAGCCACTCCTGGCACAGACGATCAGGATATTATCAACCCTAAGGGGTAGTACCAGCCCGACGCTGGCAGCCAGAGATGGCCGAGGCATTGCCCATGGACGTAGCCTGGGTGCGGTTGGCACCCCTGGACATTACACCGTGAAGGGGGAGGAATGTGGTAATGCGTGGCGCGTGTGTTTAGAAGGTGCGCCCCCCATTACCAGAACTGGTCGCTGTGCGGCGCTGCACCCTGCCGGCCACGCGGTGTTTGAGAGAGGCATCGGGACAGCCTGAAAACCTTGCCTCAGTTACGTACTTAGTGCGCTTATGAACGTGTCTCCGGACATTACTACCGACTAGGACAAGAGAGGGTGCTTACAAACGTATCTATTGTGGACTGCAATGGGACGGCTCAAGGTCCTAGCGACATTGTTAGCCGGTATATTGTGGATAGGTGTGTTATTAGTCATAACAAGCATTGAAGAAATTACATTATTACAGAAAAGGAAAAACTTTAGTTGCATGGTCTTTCAAAAGAATTATATATTTATTAGGTGGCAATTGCACTGTAATACATATTGACCACAGAGCCTTAATATTTTTATTAAGAAGTAAATTAATACATGACCAGCTAATGAGATAGGCACTTTTCCTTCAACAGTGTACTTCATCATTAAGCAAGTAAAGGAAAAGGGTTATGTCTTTCCTGAGATGTTATCAATGTTACCTGCTGGTCTAAAACCACATCAGGATACTAAAGTAATAGGCAATTTTACAGTTAAAAATAAGAAAGAGAGGAAAACTTTATGCCACAACATACAAAATGAACTATCAGAAGAAGAAGATGGAAGATCTATAATGACAAAGTGAAATGTTTCAACAACTGTTTGTTGTGTGTACCACAGGTTAAACTACTAACTTGGCCCATTCACAATGGGTTTGCAAAGTTTCGAACAAAATAAAAAAAGGAGTGTGATGATTAAAATAATCTTTTATTACTGTAAAAAAATGATTAGGCTGGTCAAGAAATTCTTGTGATCTTACAAAATTTGCCAAAAATCAAGGTGCAAGTAGCTACAAAAGAAAAATGTATCCCATGATTCCAAAATGGAATGTGGGATTTGTTGGGCATGGACATACTAGTAAACAGTCCACTGCCTAAAGTGAAGGGATGTATGAGATACAGTTTTTGTAGTAGTGGAAAGCTGGTCAAAATTTAGATGTGATTTAAATGCTAAAGAGAGCGACTACGAACACAGTAATGTGTAAATTAAGGTATTTTCAGAAAATAGATAGACCAAGAAATTTTCTTTTTAATAATGGAACAAAATTCACTTCAGACTAGATTCGACAGTTTTTTTTTTTTTTTTTTATGTTACTGTGTGGCAGTTCCAGAATGTAGTATGGCAGTTTTGTTAATGTGTGTCAAGTCAGCCATGTTGAAGAGATGTTGAAAACAAAAGAGGAATTAAAAACTTAAGTAAACTAGGGTGCTTACAGGAAAGCACATGCTGTGGATGAACTCCAGAACACCCTCACAACGAGGAATCATCAACCACATTAGTTTTACACATGTCAACAAATGAAGGTTAAAATAAATAAATTAAGAAGTAAACCACTTCACAGAAGTAGAAATAATATTCAATCATAGTAATGTGCAATTGAAAGTAATTTCTAACTGTTCCTCTTCTTAAACTGATATCTAGTAGATATCTGAAAAGTAACTTTTAATTATCTCTTGATGTATTTATCTACATCAGACATCAAAAGTGGGCACATTTTACCTGCACTGCACACTGTGCAGCAATGACACCATCCACCGGGGATTCAGCAAACGGGTCGAAGCTTCGGTCAGCCCTCCTCATGAAGTCCGGCTTGAGCAGGTAGCCACAGTTGCCATTGTACTCGAACTTCCCCTGATTCAGCTGCATGGGCAAGTCTGATGTCTGGAAGTTCAGGGACACCATCTGGCAGCCCGCATTCCAGAACACCTGCAAGGAGAACACAGCAATTTGCTACAATTTAGAAAACCACAATCAAATTACCTAAAAATTAAGAATCTTGAACTCAGTAAATACATGCCAAAAAGTCTAAACATAACATAACACCGAGCACAGAGTATACATTCTAGAAAATGTACAGGTAAGTGGAAAAATGACAAATTCTATATGGGTTGTACTTGACTGCATCATTAATGTAAATTGAAATACTGTATCTGTATTAATTAAAACAACTAATGAGCAAAGCTTGAACCCAACTGGGAAAAAACTGAAATGACAGGCTTCAAAACAATTGTCTGCTAATAATTCAGTTAAAAAATTGGGAATCAGGAGAAAAAGTGGAAAACTGGAAGCGTTCCACCTAAATTGGGAGAATCGGTAGGTACAGAATAAATACTACCAAATATGGGAATCTGCAGTTAGGATATACTCTAGTGCTTTAGCTACAAGAAGTGTTACCATTACAAAACCTGTGCACAAATACCACAACAGCATAATGAGTATGTAAATAAGTGCAGCAAACTTTAGTGATACATCACATATGGCCAATAAAGCAAAACCACGATCACAGCTGATAATTTTAATTATACAAACATCAAGCACAATTTTGCCACTTTAAGTTCGAAACAAAAATGACTATCTATAAGCGCAAAGCAGCTGAAGAAACAGAATGTGAATTGAAAAGTTATCTCTGTAATCCATCATGCCTCTATAATCAGTTACATTTGGATGCAAGACATACATAATGTTTTATTTGAATTAATTGCTATTCAGAAAATGTGAAACTGACTGTTCTTACAGACAAGCTGTACCACTACATTATACTAGCTTAAATTACAGTTTCTATAAACTAACTATCCATACCTGTGGCATGTAGTTTGAGGAATCAGCTCGAGTTCCTTTAGGGTAAATTCTGCTCATCTGCCGCTTGTTGTAGTTGACGAATTCTATCGCCTGTGATTTCAGGTAACCGAGCCCCGCAGTCTCGGCAAACGATGACATGTTGTGGTGGATATTCTTTTCTGGGAACACAAAAGCAGGGCATATAATTACAATAAAATCTAACAGCTGAGAAAAAATTATAAGCAAATTATCTTTACTAGTGAGTGCCACACCCTTCTACATCCCTTAAAACACAGAAGAAGGTGCTTCATGCCTCTCACCGCGTAACTTACTGTGGCTCCTCTTAATTAATTTGTGTACTGAGTAAAGGAAGACCAATTGATTAAATATTACAGTGCAATCTCAATTAGTAAGATTATGTGTAGGCAGTCTCTTAAGTTACATTATATAGGGAATTTTAATACTTTCTAAACACTTGGCGACTACCAACAAACACATCCCAGTTCATAAGTTTAGTAACTCTACAACAATCTCCCAATGATCAAAAGAATAGGCGATCATTCAGCCACCCTTCTTTGAGAATATGTTTAGTCCTAATTTAACCAGAAAGAAAGTACCACAGATATGGTTGTTTGACTCAAGTGTATCAGACACTACGACAGAGATTATGTATTTCACAGTGTGGTCTACTGTCTAAAAGTTAGAAAATATACATCATTCTGAGAAACATAGCTGGTGGACATCTCACAAAGTGAGGTGGTCAGTAAAATCAGTGCACTATGATTTCCAAGAGGAGCTTCCTGGTATATGTAACAACACTTTCTCTTGTGTGATGTGCGACTGGAGAAGTAGATGTGGGAGGTGGAAGAGGATGAAATAAAACTTCTGCCACACACATAAATAAAGCGCGCACACACACACACACACACACACACACACACACACACACACACAAGCTTTCGCAACCATTTGTTGCTTCCTCAGGCAAATGTCTGATTTGGTGTGTTTGCAGGTGTGTGTGTGTGTGCGCGCGCAGTTGTGTGTAAGTGCAGTGTATGCACATATTTATATTTATTTTTATTTATTATTTTTATTTAAATGTATATTTATTTCGTTTATTTTATTTTTATCCTCTCACCCACCTCACCACTCCATTCCTAAGCTGCATCTCATTATTCCCATCTAGGCCGTGCTGTACTCATCCCCACCACCGTGACATAACCTCCCTATTCCCTCCCCTCCCCTCCCCTCCCCTCCCGTCACCGATTTACATGCCACAGAGCGTCATTCTAAGTGAAGCAGCCGGAGGTGTGGTTGTGTTTCTGTGTTATTGCGATATTGTTCTACGTTCTGAAGAAGGCCATGGCTGATAGCTGAAAGTGTTGTATGTGTGTGCCTTTTGTATGTGCCTGTCGCAGCTCGTCACCACGTCTTTGCGGTGAATTGTAAACTGTCCTTATTACTATATTAGAACATGTGGTCATTTTTTACCCATACACAGTTTAACATGATTTGATATCAGCAATACCATTTTTTAGACACACAATTTCTGGTCCTGCTTCGTCATTATTCAAAATGATTTTGAAGTATATTATGACATTTTAGGTCAAACAGAAAGTGCATAACAAAACAATTGGAGGTTGGGTGACACCTAATATCAGTGTGGCTTTCTGTTTACTGTGCACTGGTGACATACAAACCTATGACGCGGTACCAGGAAGCCAAAGAATGAACCACACTTCTTTCAGAGGCACTGCCAACAGTTCTCTGACATGACAGCAAATGTGAGGTACGTCACGCTTATGTAAATATCCTTTCTAGTACTGTTGGTGAAGCTGAGTGACTTGAGGCATGATTTGTCACAGCAACACGAGTATGAGTTTATTTTCACGAGCTTTCATAATTGAAGGTACAATGACAAGACAAAGCAGGCTTATGGGTGTCAATATTCTCTACTATCTACATTTCACCAAGGCAATCAAGTGACGAATCTGGTAGAGAGTTGAGCACAGGAGGAGGAGTCACGAATTCAGAGTGGGGCAACCGTAGATGATGTCTGTCTGTGTGTGTGTGTTTTGTGTGCCTGTGTAATTGCATGAATGTTCTATATTCTGAGGAATAACTTAAGTGTTGTATGTGTGTATATGGTTTTTCTTTATGTGCCTGTCGCAGCTCGTCGTCATGTCTTTGCAGTGAGTTGAGAACTGTCCTTATTATAGTGTTTACTTTGTACTATACATTTTAGGGACCAAATTATATTTTTCTTGCACTTTAACAGTCTGCTTGAAGATAATGGAAACATAGCAAAACCCAAAACGTCACGCATAAAGGTTTTCTACTGTGGGTCAAAAATGACCAACATGGTCCTACTCGGGGAATGGAAAATGCCAGTCCTTTGTATTAAATACCCCCATTTGAATACAAATGAATCAGTAGTTCTAAATATGACATATCTGCCAAAGTAAAGTTTTCAGGAAAAGGAAAAAACTAATTGTATTTCAATAACAATGTGTAAAATGTATTATTTTATATGAAGATTAATATTGCAGGTTGTGATCTTATCACAGGGAATGTGTGTTTCTTAAGAGTAGTTCTCGATTTTCATCTAAAATGGAAATCTGGTGAGGATGGACACAATACCTTATCAAAATGACCGATTCAAATAGATGTCACAACTGCCTGGATCCTGACAGTGCCACTGCAATCAATGTCAACATTGGTAGACAAGAAATGTGCTTATGGCAAAACATTTTTGTGGTTTTTCTATTTCTAAACAGTGCCTTTCAATGTTTTATTTTGTAAATTGCACTAACCATCAATATTTTTGTCTTTTCCTAACTATACAACTATAGCCCAAACTTTCATCACTGCATACTGCTTCTTGGTCTCTTTTAACTTTCCTGTCTTTCACAATACCTAAAGTGAAACAGCTTAGTATTGTGTAGGTTCCAAATTTTCTGTAATAATGCACCTCTAAGAACAGCAGTAAATGCCCAACAGTGAAAATGTGAATTTTGGTACGCAGTGGTTAGTAGAGCCATTGTATCATTTATCTAACAGTGGGGCTTGCCAGTCATCTTGTAAACTGCCTTTCTTACAATATGTTACCAGAACGTAAGTGTTAGGTAGTTACAGTGTAAGTTGACTTTTGTTTTATCTCTGTTGCCACTTGGAAAAATCTGTTCAGCCACTCAAAGATTATGCAAATTGCCGAATTATGACGTATTAACTAGCAAAATTATTGTCTACAAAAATTCAATCAGCTTACAGTATGCTGCCGGGTGATGACGTCGTGATGACGTCGACCACCACCACTATTTTGACAGGAGCACACCCTTTCATTCTTGACGGACTGCAGTTGTGCCTAGAGAATGACAGGGTGTGTTCCTGTCGAAATATTGGTGGTGGTTGATGACATCACACGGAAGCATACCCGTAAGTTGTTTGAAAATTCATTACGCCGGGAAAAGTTAAGGTTTCATCTACAAAGCTGATCATCACCTGTTTGAAACAATAAATGTATATGTGAGAGACATAAACTAACTTTGTTACCTAAGTATTTCTTTACTTTGAATAGACCTATTTGTTAGCTGAAGAAAGGTTATTAAAGACAGACATCCTAAGAACATTACGGCCACCCACCTACTGGAATATAAATCTGTGCAGTAATAGCAGCATCACCTGACAAGGAATGACTATTAACAATTATACACGCCTAAGACGGATATAGTGTCAGTGAGCATGCTGGCTGTGTGTAGAATAGGACATTCTGTCCGACTTGTGCCCAGAGCAGATTGAGACAGTCTGGAGGCTCGGCACAAGAATTTCAGGAACTGCACGACTTAAGTGTTCGAGGAGTGTTGTCGGCAGTGTCTTCAACAAGTGGCGGAATCATGGTGAAAACACAAAAATATCGAGGAGTTGGGAGGAAATTCCTCATTACATTTTAGACTGGACAGAACCATCATTGCTGGATTTGGTGCAGTGGCAGAATATTGCACAGTCTGAAAATCTCAGTAACTACTTACCATGCCGACAGCAGGGTGGGAATCCATCAGCCTCTGTGGGAACAGCTCCTCGACAACTTTGCTGCGCAGGACAGAGAAAAGATGGCGGCAGCTCAATTATTGTACTCTGGAGAAAACTGAAGTGGACATGCATGGGTCCATTGGAGCTCCTTCAAAGCACCATGATGGCAAAGAAGTATTGTACACCAACTGCATACCACATACACCCTTTCATGGCTATCATGTATCCAAACAGCTGTGGAATTTTTCAGTAAGATAATGCACCACATAAAATGCAAAAAGTGTAATGGAATGATCTGAGGAACACTGTGGTGAGTTGCAACTGAGGCTGGCACCCTGCTTGCCAGATCTGAACCCAATCAAACACATCTGGGGCCATTAAAATCTGTTCTCGGTCCAACTCTTAGATCATGGATCTTCCCCATGGTCCCTGATACTATATGTACTAGGAATGTGTCTGACTAACAGTTATTCCTTGACAAGTAATGCTGCTCATGTCTGGTCAGGTTTATCCTTTCACTGCATTGCTTTGCATATGTTCAAAGAAATTTTTCAACTGTCTTTTCATCATTGTCCATGAGGTTTAACACTGGAAACTGCCTTACGGATGAGAAATGTTAGGTTATGAAGGTAACTGAAATTAATATTCCACTAGAATGCACTTATGACCTTGTGACATGACCATGTGTGTTGCTCTTTGTGGCAGTCACAGTTGAACATGATTGTTGGTACCTGCAAGCAGGAATAGTTAAACCTTTCACCATGGAGCTGCTTGCTGCAGCATGCCAGCCACATGCATGGTCCTGAGCATCTCTTCCACTTAACACTGTGTGAAAGAAAAAAATCACTGGGGGCATCCACTCTGTGCTGTTATTCTGTTCTTCACAGTCATTCGTTTCACTTATGAAAAGATAACACATAAACATGAAGGATTTTCTCGCCCCTGAGTAGTTGAAGGGCAAACATCTTCATCAGAAGATGAAGTTAAATTCACGCTCACTGTCATTGTTCATAAGCAAACTTCCTACTTTGGGGTTTGACAACCGTTCTTGCTCAACTGGGTTACATACACATTGACACTGTGATACTGCCAAAACCCACGAAAGGTAAACAAAAGTAGCATCTCCTGCCAACCTTGAGCTGTACTGTGAAGCTATCAGAACAACTAGCAAACACCCTGAGGCGCTATAGTTCAGCTTGTTCATGTACGTTGTGACAAGACATCGAAATGTACATATCCGACATTCGCGCTCATGGTGAATGTTTATTAATTATGTAAATTCCACTTGGTTTTCCAAATGTGCAAATTGTCATGTATAAAGGAATATGGTAAGTTTCCTGTACTCTTGCAGAAATTCAAAGGGTAAAAAAAAAAAAAAAAAAAAAAAAAAAAAAAAAAAAAAAAAAAAAAAAAAATACTTTTTTCCCTAAATAAATGGTGTATAATTTTTTTCTTCTTTTTCCTCCGATATCCTTGTACATATCCAGAAAAAAAAGGGGCCTCTAGAAAAGAGGCATGATGAGATATACCAACAGTAGGAAAATTGTCATAATGTTCCCACCAATTGGTATATGGTGTCTATAAGGCTTTGGGAGACAGTTAGCACAGTTTGTCATTATTGCGACCGAAGCTCGGACTGAGTCAGGAGCGACTCACAAACAACCAACCGACCAAGTGTCGCCACTAATGATCAACATGAGACCACAGAGGCGACAAACAATGACAACAACAAAATGGAAAAGACAGACCAAAGTGTAAGCCAACTGAGACCGAGACGGAGCCAAGAACAATGCCAGATAATAACAGAATGCCCAAATGTATACCGAGTGCAGTCAACACACAACTGAGGAGCGGGCTGCGGCTCCGGGCCCTATATAGTGCGGCTCTCTGCGCAGATGACCAGCGATGTAGGCGCGCCACAGTGTGCAGCACTCTAGTGGCGATGGCAGCGCTCTTAGGTTGTGCGCGCCGCCTAACGGCCGCTGTCACAGTCCGTGTGGTCTGGCGGGGTCTCAAACTCATCGTTTCAGGATACCAGAGTCATCATCATTTCTGTTGCAAATTATTTTTGTGCTTTTGAATTTCTATGGCCTCTTATGTACAGTGTAGCATACTAATGATGAGATCTTTCTAAATTTACAGTGTCATAGTAGCAAATTTGGTTGTATCCTGTACCAGCCTCCTCCTTCTTTAAGCACTCCGATGGTGTCTGCAGCAATGGAAGACAAAACGTTACGCTAAGAATTATGCCATGAACCACAGTCTAATGCCACAGACAGTAAATCATGACTAATTCAATTACTGGCTGCACTCTGCAGTTCTGAGGCATACACATGCAGCAGAACAGGCAATGCAGTTCACTGAATTTCAATCGGCTGTGACATGCTTTGGGGAAGGTTTGAGGTTTAAGTTTTGTAACAAGGTTCTGTGTGTACTTTACTATTATCTTTAGTTTATACTTTTTACAGGTTGATAACTGTATATGTTTACTAGTAATTTTAATATGTCCATTGTTGTTGTTTACTAGTAATTTTGTATTTTATGCTTTTCTAGATTTATAGATCTGACAGTCACGTTTTATAGTCAAAATGGTTAACTTCAATGCAAGTATCACAAGCAATCGAGACATCTGTAAGTGAAAGAGTACTTCACACAGATCATGTGCTCCAGTTTGATAGAATCAAATTTAACCAGTTGTTCCACAGCACAAAATTTGGGCACTTACTCTCGGCGACATCGAATCCTTGGAACTTGATGGGCTGGGCGTAGTTGACCATGGAAGAGAGCCAAGGGTGGACATTTAAGGTGGAGCCCGTGTACTGCACGGGGACTGGCGCGTCTCCCTCAGGGGCCGCCACCTCCTCCGGCACTTCCTGTCAACACAAAAGGACTTAAAATAGTCACAGACTGTCGTAATGGTGGCGTACACTTTCCACAGCTAAATTCCAACCCAATAACTGTGTCCTCTCCCACTTCCTTTCTATTGTAATAGACTCCAACCACTGACATAGTAAGGCACACGTCACTGTAGTAGTCGTGGAACAAACATACAAAGTCAGCATGCATATCTTCTGTCACACGCTCTGCAATTACTAATGCCTGCTTGTTATACTGACTGCCAAGACCAATTTGCGCAGCCCCACATTTTGATTTAAAAACACGCAGATTTGTGTAGATGAGGATATCACGTCTGTTAAATTTCAAAAGACACGTAAATATCAAAACAATTGATGCCACACTGATAGAGAGAGAGAGAGAGAGAGAGAGAGAGAGAGAGAGAGAGAGAGAGAGAGAGAGATTCAGGGTTGTCATATCCCGAATGTACGAATCTCACACCAACCCCCTAAAATTCTCTTATTTTACCTACTAAACATTCTCATACAAATTGAAAAATATTTCATTCATAACATATTACTGTGAAAACGTACTGACAGTCACACACACTGAAATGAACACTTATATAATCTGAACAGTTAATACATAAATGGAGATGAGACTGGTATTACATGGACATATATCTTTGCCAAAGTCTATATGTCATGTATTTACATCAATGATGGTGCCATATGGGGCCTGAAGATGGTGTGATTGTAACACCGAAACTGGTCGCGTAATTGAATAAATAATATTAATACAGCTGTTGGTACTTTCTTCCACCTTCAAATTTATCAGCTCTAGTTCCAACCCAATGATTATGAAGAGAATTAAACTGTTCAACTGGTCTTCCAGGTCCTTTTCTGTCTCTGACAGAATTACTACATTATCAGCAAACCACAAAGTTTTTATTTCTTCTACCTGAACCTTTAATTGCTCCTTGCATCCCTTCACAGCTTGCTCAAGGCTACAACCCTGTCATACTTCCTTCCCAATCACTGCATCCCTTTCATTCCTTTTGACTTTTAAAATTGCTGTATGGTTTTTGCACAAGTTATATATAACTTTTTATTCATCTTATTTTACTCCTGCTACCTTCAGAATTTGAAAGAGTGTATTCCAGTTGACATTATGTAAGGCTTTCTCTAAATCTACAAATGCTAAAAATGTGGGTTGCCTTTCCTTAACCTATATTCTTGGGTAAATTGTTACCTTGCATGTTCCTACGTTTCTCCTACATCCAAATTGATATGCCCTGAGGTCAGATTCTAACAGTATTTTCATTCATCTCTAAACAATTTGAGATATTATTTTGCAACTATGGCTTATTAAATACCACATATTTCTGCAGATAGGACGACCTTCAGATAAGACGAGGTACAAATTTTCATCAAGATTTTATAGTTTAAGCATGTATCTGGCCTGTAACACGACCCCCAAGTTACCATATTTACCCGAATGCATGCTGCACTTTTTTCCGGTTTTCGGGATCTAAAAATACCCCTTCGACATAGATTTGGAAATTAAGCATCAGAAAGTACCAAAAATGCCGTTAGAAGCCGCCAAAAGTAGTTTTCGTGATTGGTACAGCTGGATTTCACCCTTTGTTGCAGTGTTTGCGGTCTGCTTTTGAACTTTCGTGCATATAGTGCTACATTGTATCCAATCGTGAAGAAGCATGTTGTTTTTTACACCACGAAGCTGGAAAAAAAAGAAAAAAGAAAGGAAAAAAATGGAATTTCTTTTCTGAGATGACATGTAATCGTGCCGTTGCACGTGAAATTGCCCAACAACAGAAGATAAAAGATTTCGAAGGAAGCCGCAATTGTTGCGTATAGTTCCATAATATTTAACCCTTTCACTACTCCGCACGTAAATTTACTCTAATAGTTTCAGTGTGCTCTGGATATATTGGGAAATTATTTTTGACAAGCGACATTGTAAAATCAAGCTGCATTGTAAATAATTAATACTATTCCTGCTTTATAGCATACAGGTTACCGTACATACCCTTGTCCACTCAATAAATTAATAAAGCTCGTAAAGCATTTAAAAAAAAAATTGCACAAAACTTTGTTTTCCTAAATCTTTCCTCCACAATGTAAATTTAATCAGGGTAATATCGCAGATGTGCTGCATAGCGCGGCTTCAACCTCTAAACGAAACATATCGAATTGATAAGTTTCGAAACGGTATGTATGAAATAAGTGAATGTTTCAGAACTGGAGATTAGCGCTAAAAAAAAAAAAAATCTTGTTTGGCCTATACCTAAGCTAACTTTCACTTTCAAAAAAGTTATCTGTAGCGTACCCTTAAGAAGGGTAGGTATAGGTTAAACAAAAACTTTTTTTTAGTACTGAAGGTGCGTAGCGTCAGCAGTAGCAGCCTAATGTACGGTTCAGACGCTAAATCGATTTACTGTTGTACGTTCGATATATATCATTTCAGGCCGGGCTACTTAGAGTGTAAGCTTTCTTGTAAATTACCCAGAAAGCTGTACTGTTAGATTCCTAACCACATCCTTTAAAATCACGATATATTCATAAAAGTCATAACATTTGCATGTTCGATATGTACCGTTTTGATACTTAACCGATTTGATATATATCGTTTGGAGGTCCAAGCCGCGCTATGCAACACATCTGCGAAGTTACCAGTTTCAGACTAAATTTCAATCTAATTTTTTTTGTACCGTCGGATAAGACAACCTCGGATTTTGTGGCTCTTTTTTAATGATTCAGCCACCGTCTTATCTACAAAAATATGCAGTAGATAGTTCTGTAATTTTTACACCTGTCTGCATTTGCTTTGTTTGGAATTGGAATTAATATATTTTCCTTCAAGTCTGGTGGTATTTCCCCTGTCTCACACATCTCTCACATGATCAATTATTCAAGTAGGGTAAGGAATTTCCCAGGTGAAATACAGTGGTGGGAGTAAAGGTGACAATCTGCCAGACAGTCAAGGTGTCAAGCCACTCACCGGCTTGGGCTCTCCGGGCGCCGAGGCATCCTCCTTCTCCTCGTCCTCAATGACGAACTGCCCCTGCCGGAACAGCTCCAGCTCCTGCTTCTCCACCTCGGGCTTCAGCCTCTTGTTCTTGATCAGGATCTTGTTCTTCAGCGCGCTCGGCGGAGGCAGCGGCGCACCCGGTTCCAGCTGTTTCACCGACACAGAATCTAATATTAGCTTCACCAATACTAGTACTCTACAGAATTATGAACCAAATGTGCAACCTTAAAAAGCTCTTTATAATATGTAATGTCAAAGTATACCTGTGCAAGTTTGGTATTTTTCAAATGTATCGGCAAACACACAGTGAGTGTGTGTGTGTGTGTGTGTGTGTGTGTGTCCTTAAAACCCGTATCCTTCCATTTCTCTCCTCCTTTCTTCCTCTTTTCCTGAAGAAGCGACCAACGGTTGCGAAAGCTTGTATGTGCGTTTGTGTGTGTGTTTATTTGTAATTGTCGCCGAGCCCGTGCTTTTGGTAAGTTATGCGATTTCTATTTTTTATACATATCTATCCCACCAGGAAAGTTTCCTACTATAATATTCATTTCAACAACTTTAGTATTCCTGTGTCGTAGAAGTCTCTACTGCCTGTGAATAGAATTGTCATACGACATTAATCCGTAGCTGTTTGCTGTCATCAAAACACTGGCTGGAGGACAAGAAAATATGGAAATTTCCAAGAGTGAGATCAGGGCTGTAAACAGTATGGTGAAACAGTTCCCAGCTGAACTTCTGCAAAACAGTTTCTGTGTGCCAAGCTGTATGGGGACGAGCAGTAAGTATCCTATGCCTCTCGTTTCAAATGGCACATCACAGTTTTCATGTTGTTTCGCAATAAGCACTGAAGACGAGTGTCAGACACCATTTCCATTCAAAGCCAGCAGACTTGTACAACACAGTAATACAAAACTCGATTCCGCAGTATGACTAGAGTGTGTATTCTGGTGTTGCTGAAAAATAGCTCCAAAATTGTTGTACTTCTTAGCACTAAAACTGTTGTGTAACGTTTTGCCCTTCTTTTTTCTTTTCTTCTAATAGGGAAATTTACCTTCTGGATATCTGTCATAGAATAGCAGGTGTTGGTAGAAAGGATCTGTATAGCAAGATATGTGAAATATTCACTAAAGTAAAGCACATCATGGTGGGCAGCACATTCAGCAATCAAGTGGACCAGCTCTCTTTGAGCCACCGTTTCGATGGAGGCCATCGGTTTATACAGAAAACTTGTCAGTCTCTACAGCAGTTCACAAGGACCTGCCTTTGACAGGTTAAGAGATACCTGTGACAAAACTAAGTAGGTCATTGTGGGAAAACATATGGGACTGGTTTGACATCTAGGTCTACAGTAACGATATGAGTCATGAGGCAACTGACTGGTAACATGTGTGGAATAGGGACAGACATTGATATCACGTAGGTTATGGGGAGAGCAAAATACCACATTGAGAGAAATGTTCCTAATTTCACGCCATGACAAGATAATCAAAATACAGCCAATGCACAGTGAGTGTGAGTGAGCTACTAGAGATGTTATACTTCTCCTATTGTTGCCACTCATTGCCGGCAAACAGCTGTTATTTGAGGTCGTGTGTAAACTCAATTGATTTTTCATTGTGAGGCAAATGCTAGAGAAACTGAAGCTGTGACCCCAAACTCCTGTACACCCTAATCACTGGTGATGAGTTGCATGTGTGAGGGGGGGGGGGGGGATGACCAGAAAACCATATTCCAGTCATCACAGGAGAAGGATTTCTTGTCGGGAGACTGAAGGTGGTCTGCTTAATGTGTGGTGACATCAAACAGGTGCTCACTGCTTTCTCAGACTCCTACAGTGTGGTAAGCCACAAGAACCCACAACAGGGTCAATCAATCAACAAGAATACTACAGGGAGGCCCTCCATCACTTACATGATGCTGCGTGGCACAAGATATCAGACTTGTGATCAGCGGGTAATTGGCATCTCCATCAAAGCAATGCTCCAGCACATTATTTCCATTGAACCTGGACTTTTTTTGGTGAAAGCTCAGATTCCTGTGCTTCAATGGCTACTGTACTCTTCCAATTTGGCCCCTTTGCAACTTCTGGCTATTCCCCAAACTCAAGAGGCCATTTGAAAGAAAAAGATTTCAGACAAGAGAGGATACAATAGCAGCAACAACAGCCAAGCTAAACTCAATTCCAAAAGAAGCTTTTCCCACAAGCTTCTGACAATGGTAGCACCATTGGGAGAAGTGTGTGGAAGCCCAAGGAGACTGCTGTGAGGGTTACTAGGTGTCCAACACTCCCAGTAAGCCAGGTTTTCCTCCCCAGCCAAATACTTTTCTAACAGGCCTCATATTTGTATTTAATCATTTGTAATAAATATAATAGTAAACATCAATACATATGTGATTTAGTGCTACCATTCTAACAAAATAGTAACACTGAGCCACATATTCACTCTCAGTAATAAGGACACACTTCATCTAATGCTGGTAATACCAACAGTCATGTATTTCTGGCAATCAGCTGGTCCATTTACTCTTTTGTATATTTGTATTAAAAGCTCAGATGATTGGTATTCTTATTTTCTAGTTTTAAATCTGTAGGTGACACCAGCAATAATAGTTGAACAGAAATGTGTTTTTACCGGGTAGTCTGGTAGCGGTTCTTTGAGCAGCAGGTCACCCAGGATGTCATTGCAGTACTTGGCTAGTTTATACTGCTGGGCTTTGCAGCAGTGGTTCTCAAATGACAGAATCACTGGATACTCTGAGGTCACAAACGCAGTGTCTCGCAATGCGTAGATCACATCCTGTTGACAAAAATATAGCAGCTGCCGCAGGTAATGTACATCTCTATTTACTGTGACTAATTCTTATGATACAACATACAGTAAATTACTGTGACTCCTATTTTTAACATTTCACTATCCCACTGCACAATTTAACATAGTTTAATACTACAACAGAAAACAAATGACAGGAATCCACTCACCTTAAATAAAATATCTGTGCACATAGCCTTTCCATGAGTTATTATTGGCTCTTCGTCATCTTTCGTACCGTCCCAACAGTCTAATTCAACACACCTGTCAGATATTAGAATATATTTCATATTAGTTCTCTTTGGCAAATTCAGATTTAATACATTTTTCCAGATGCTAAAAGTGCATTTTATATTTGCTTAAAAAGTTTACTTTCATACAGCAACAGTTACACTAATATAAGCCAATGGACTTCTTTAATCAATTGGCATATTATTATTATTATTATTATTATTATTATTATTATTATTATTATTAAGTATAAAATTCAGGTAAGAAAAGTTATAGTATAGTATTTTATTTAAGTAAATGCAGCTCAGAACTTTCTTCCTACTTAGACTATTCTTTCAAACTTGTTATTTATGATTTCATATTAATCATTTATATACCTTTACTGACTTTGTAAACTATCTGACATGTAATGGATGTGCACAAATTCAACAAAGATAAATAATGAAAACTACTGAAGGAAACACAAAAACTGGTTTACAAGATTCTTTTTTCACTTAAAAGCTCTTTTTTTTTTTTTTTTTTTTTTTTTTTTTTTTTTGTGGTTTTAGGGCGCACAACTTCTATGGTCATTAGCGCCCAGTCAAAAACATAGATTCGCTATGGTCTCAAAAAAATGGGGACTGTCAGAACATCCAGAAGAGGCTGAAAACGAAAGATAAAAGACAATTAAAAGGGTTAAATATCCTTGGATAAGTTGGCCAAGTTGATAAAACGCAAAACTCTAGCAGCTGCTCGTGTGTCATCAGCTAAAATTTCCTCCAGAGTAGACGGAAAGTGAAGGGCTACACGGAGATGATTAAAAAGTACGCAAGACAGTAAAACATGTCGCACGGTCAGCAGTTCACCGCAGGAGCACAGCGGTGCAGGGTCGGCGGACAGCAAGTGACGGTGGCTGAAACGGCAGTGACCGATCCGCAACCGGGCCAGGATGACCTCCTCCCGCCGAGAGGGGCGTGAGGAGGACCTCCAAGCGGTCGGGATCGGTTTTACAGTTCGCAGTTTGTTGTTGGACATTGAAAGCCACGCACTGTGCCATTGCGACACGATACTCCGGCGGAGAGCCCGTTGAACATCGTCAGATGGGACACAAAAGGTAGCCACGCGAGGTAAAAGAGCTGCGGCCTTGGCCGCTATGTCGGCGGTCTCATTCCCGGGCACACCTACGTGGCCAGGGACCCACAGGAAAGAAACGTGACAGCTGTCATCTGCTAGCAACTGGAGGGAGCGTTGGATCCGATACACGAGAGGATGATGCGACAAAGGGTCCTTAAGACTCTGCAGGGCACTAAGGGAGTCCGAACAGATGGCATAGAAAGGTTGACGGTGGCGGCAGGTGTACAAAACGGCCTGGTGGAGGGCAAAAAGCTCAGCCGTGAAGTTAGAGCACTGGTCAGGGAGCTTGTATTGGAAACGGTTGTCCCCGACGACGAAGGCAGATCCGACACCGGCAGTGCTCTTGGAACCATCAGTGTAAATAAATATGGCGTTATCGAACCGCGCCGGCCGCGGTGGCCGAGGTGACTGAGGCGCTCCAGTCACGGTCAGCACGGCCACTACGGTCGGGGGTTCGAATCCCCCCTCGGGCATGGATATTTGTGCCGTCCTAGTTTGTAAGTAGTTCATAAGTAGTTTGTAAGTTTAGGGACTGATGACCCCGTAGTTAAGTCCCATAAGCTTAACAAACATTTTTTTATCGAACCGCAAACAGAGTTCGACAAGTCTCGAGCGGTATACCAAATCCGGAGTGCTCTCCTTGGGGAGCGAACTAAGTTCGAGGTGAGTGTGAACCGGGGCCTTATGCCACGGTGGCAATGGGCTTCCGGTCAACCGAAAGGTGGAAGGAAGGGTAAAATCGAGCCGCTGTAGTAGGCGGCGAAACCGAACTCCAGGTGGAAGCAAGGCAATCGCAGACAACTGATATTGGCGATCGAGTGAGTGGTCAAAAAATAATCGGTAAGATGGATGGTTGGGCATCGACCGCAGGCGGCATGCATACCGAGACAAAAGTATGTCACGCCGAGTGGTCAAGGGTAATACAGCAGCCTCGGCATACAGACTTTCAAGAGGGCTGGTATAAAATGCACCGGTCGCCAGACGTAATCCCCGATGGTGGATAGAGTTGAGACGGCGGAGAATCGACGGCCGTGCAGAAGAGTATACAAGGCTTCCATAGTCGAGCTTCGACTGAACAATCGCCTGGTAAAGGTGAAGCAAGACGGTACAGTCCGCTCCCCATGACGTGCCACTGAGGACACGAAGGACGTTAAGGGATCGGGCACAACGGGCAGCCAGGTAGGACACGTGCGTGGACCAGCAAAGTTTACGATCCAACACGAGTCCCAAGAATTTCGTAGTCTCCACAAAAGGGAGAGCAACAGGGCTGAGATGTAGAGAGGGTGGAAGAAATTCCTTGTATCTCCAGAAGTTTATACACACAGTTTTCTCAGTGGAGAATCGGAAGCCGTTTGCGATGCTCCAGGAATATAGACGGTCAAGACAGCGTTGAAGAGAACGCTCCAAGAGGCACGTCCACTGGGCGCTACAATAGATTGCGAAATCGTCAACAAAAAGAGATCCGGAAACGTCGGCTGAAAGGCAATCCACGATCAGATTGATTGCAATGGCAAAGAGCGCCACACTCAAGACGGAGCCCTGTGGTACCCCATTCTCCTGGCAATAGGTATCTGACAAAACAGAACCCACCCGTACCCGGAACTTGCGATCCGCCAAAAACTCTTGAATGAAAAGAGGAAGGCGGCCCCGAAGGCCCCATCTGTGCAATGTGCGGAGAATGCCCGCTCTCCAACAGGTATCGTATGCCTTCTCCAAGTCAAAGAACACTGCTACTGTTTGACGCTTCCTTAGAAAGTTGTTCATAATGAAGGTCGACAACGTAACGAGGTGATCAGCAGCAGAGCGGTGTCGACGAAAACCGCATTGGATATTAGTCAGGAAGCGGCGAGATTCGAGGAGCCAGACCAACCGAGCGTTAACCATGCGTTCCCTCACCTTACAGACACAGCTCGTCAGAGAAATAGGACGATAGCTGGAAGGAAGATGTTTGTCCTTCCCTGGTTTGGGGATGGGGACAACAGTGGCTTCACGCCAACTTGTGGGAACATGACCTTCAGTCCATATGTGATTATAGGTACTGAGAAGAAAGCACTTGCCCGCAGGAGAGAGGTTCTTCAGCATTTCAATGTGAATGGAATCAGGCCCGGGAGCAGAAGATCGGGACAGGGCGAGAGCACGGTCTAGCTCCTGCATGGTGAAGGCGACGTTATAATTTTCACGATTAGAAGAGTGGAAAGAAGGCGGCCGGGCCTCCTCTACCTGTTTGCAACGGAGAAAGGCAGGGTGGTAATGGGCAGAGCTCGAAACCTCCGCAAAGAAACGGCCCAATGCGTTGGAAACGTCATAGGGGTCCACGAGGACTGCATTCTCCACGTTCAGGCCAGGAATCGGGAAGTGGACCTTAATGCCGGATAGACGGCGTAGGCCACGCCAAACAAACGTGGAGGGAGTAAAACGGTTAAAAGAACTAGTAAAAGCAGTCCAGCAAGCTTTCTTGCTGTCGTTCATGATACGACGACATTGCGCTCTCATACGTTTATAATGTATGCAATTCTCCAAAGTCGGGTGGCAGCGGAAGGTGCGTAAAGCACGGCGCCGGGCTCTAAGCGCGTCGCGGCATGCTGCAGTCCACCAAGGGACCTGGACACGACGTGGAGAAGAGGAAGTACGAGGTATGGAACGTTCGGCAGCTGTGAGAATAACCTCTGTGAGGTAGTCGACCTGACTGTCACAGGTGGGAAAATCCCGATCGTGAAAAACAGCCATGGTAGAATAAAGCCCCCAGTCGGCTTTAGAAATGTTCCAACTGGTGGGACGAGGAGATGGGGAATGATGCAGAATGTGGATGATATAGGGGAAATGGTCACTCGAGTACGTGTCAGAAAGTGCATACCACTCAAACCGACCGGCAAGCTGAGGAGTGCATATTGCGAGGTCTATATGGGAGTAAGAGTGTGTTGTGTCAGAAAGGAAGGTTGGTGCACCGGTGTTGATGCAGACAAGATCGAGGTGTTGGAGAAGGTCCACCAAAAGGGAGCCTCTCGGACAAGGTGCCGGAGAGCCCCATAAGGGGTGGTGGGCATTAAAGTCGCCTATCAACACGAAGGGTGAAGGGAGCTGATCAACAAGGTGTAGTACATCTGCCCTAGTAAGGGCAGATGACGATGGAGAATAAATATTACAGAGGGAGAAGGTAAATGTGGATAGGGTGATGCGGACGGCAACTGCCTGTAGGTGAGTATGCAATGAAATGGGATGGAAATAGACATCGTCTCGAAGGAGCATCAGAACCCCTCCATGGGCCGGGACACCTTCCACGGGTGGCAGGTCGAACCGCACAGAGGTGTAGTGTGGAAAGACTGCACGATCACGTGGACGCAACTTAGTTTCCTGGAGGCAGACTAGAAGCGGGCAGTGCAATCGAAGGAGTAGTTTTAACTCCTCCCGATTAGAACGAATGCCGCGAATATTCCATTGAAGGAGCGCCATGATAAAAATGAGAGAAGAAATAAGGATAAAAACCAACTAGCGAGCGGGGTCACCTCGACGGCCGCTGAGGACCCGATTTCGAGGGAGCACTGCTATCGCTATCTAGGGGCAAAGTGTCGTGGTCCATAGGTTCGACCGATGCGCCTGCCACCTCCCTGAGTTGATCAGGAGGGACAGTTTCCGCCGCCGGTAGAGGACCGGGTGCCCGGCAGACGGAGCGACCCGGTGAAACAGAAGACAGCCGAGGCCGGCAACTGTTGGACGGCGCGACAGATGGGTCACGCCTCGGCGGGGAAGGAGAGGAACTCTTTTTCTTGTCAGTTCTTCTGGAAGAGTGACGGCGGGAAGAGGCAGTTGACGGTTGGGAAGCCTGAGAACGCAGAAAATCCTCACGGACGGGTTCCTTTTTCAAGGTCCGGGCATCTTGTTTAGGTGCTCGCAGTTTACTAGAGTTTGACGAAGACTGTACCCTAGAAGCAGCAGGAGGAAGCGGGGACGTGGAATGGGCAATCTTCGGGCTGGCGGATCGCACAACTGTGTCAGCGAAAGTCAAGTCACATGTCTGGGTACTGGAATCCTTGGTAGGTCGAGTGGAGGTGAGTACCTTACTGTATGTACCTGCTGGGAGGACAGTGGGCTTTCGACTCGCCAACAACTTTCGAGCGGCAGATGTTGATACCTTCTCCGTAACCCGAATTTGCTGGATTACCTTCTCATCCTTGTATACAGGGCAGTCGCGAGAGGAAGCCGCATGGTCACCGTTGCAGTTTAGGCAGTGAGGGGACGGAGGTGGGCAATCCCCCTCATGGGCGTCCCTACCACAAGTGACACACTTTGCTGCATTTGGGCAATGTTCACGGGTATGGTTGTACCTGTGGCACTGAAAACAGCGCGTTGGGTTAGGCACATAAGGTCGGACGGAGATGACTTCATACCCTGCTTTGACCTTCGACGTGAGGTCAACTCTGTCGAACGTCAAAAACACAGTACGAGTCGGTGTCAATTGGTTATCGACCTTTTTCATCACCCTGTGGACGGCTGTCACACCCTGATCGGACATATACGATTGGATGTCTTCATCAGACAACCCGTCAAGGGATCTCGTAAAAACTACCCCCCGTGACGAGTTGAGTGTGCGGTGCGCTTCTACCTTAACTGGAAACGTGTGCAACAACGTAGTACGTATCAGTTTTTGGGCTTGGAAGGCACTTTCCACTTCCAGCAACAATGTGCCATTGCACTGACGTGAACAGGTTTTAACAGGGCCAGCAATTGCATCTACACCTTTCTGTATAACAAAAGGATTGACAGAATTGAAATCCTTTCCGTCGGTGCGAGAGACAACCAGAAATTTAGGTACATTAGGCAGAGTCTTTTTAGGCTGAGGCGAGTCTAACTTACGTTTGTGGGTCAACGTCACGAAAGAAGATAAGGAAGTCATCGCGGAAGTGTCCCCCGTGATTACTGATGTCTCCGATGGCGCGCTCCTTCCTAGTGGGGGCCCTCTCCGAGGGCTTACCCGCCTTAGGTGATTGTTCACACCTCAGGTCACACCTCCCGAGAACTGACGGAGGGACCAATCGGCACGTTCGGAAGGTACCAGCTCGGGTAATCACCCCTCCCTGGGCCTGGCCTTTACCAGGGGGTACGTACGTGCCCTACTTGTCTACCCGGGGCGGGGAATTACGCGTTACCCCGTCACCTGCTACGCACGATAATGCGTGGGTCGGCCTTCAGACACGCACAGGGAGGAAAAGAAGAAGAGGATAGGAAATGAAGAGAAAGAAGGAAGAAGGAAGAAGTGTCTCAAACGCCGAAGCGGAGACTAATGAGGAGAAGAAGGCTAGGAGAGTACAAGGAGAGAAAGACAGAAAACAAAGGGTAAGAAAGGAAGGAACAAAGGAAGAAAAACCACAACAAGAACCACCATAGCTCATGAAATATGCCCGTCTCCGGGCGAAGGCATAAACCGGGAGGGACAGTGAAGCAGCCTGGGGCAGAAGAAAGGCTGCTCCGGCTCGGGGCCCCGTGCGCGCCACACACGTACCCACAAAAGAACTGTGGGCCCCCTGGGGGGATCACTTAAAAGCTAACTACCACAACTGGACACAAGGAATTTCAATTGCAGAATGAGTCTGTCTGTGGAACTGCATGAAATAATAACTTGTGGTGGAGTCTTTGAACAAGGTGCATATTTGCGAGTCACAGTATTACGTAGCAAGAAAACTTGTTTCAAGGAATGCTTGGTGGTAGACGGATCAAAAACATGGTCAGGGATGAAACAGTGACAGTTTGCCTGGTACTTGTGGCACTCAAGACTACACTGCCCTGGTAAAGAATGCACTAGCACTTAAAAATCCATGTATTGATACAGCATTTGACATCAGATTTCCAGAGCTGACACAGAAGAATGGTTTGCAGTAATGTAGCTCAAGTATATATCAAGAGACATGTGGTACTACTGTATTTACTCAAATCTAAGCTACACTAGTTTCATTGTTTTCGGGATCCAAAAAAACCACCTGCAGCTTAGAATCGAGTGCCACTAACATCATACATAAGCAGTGCAAGGCACACTTTGCAGACTGAAATATAAATAGGCCTACTGGCAGCAAAATGTCAGCATTAATAAAAATACAAGTAAAACAAATACAGTAGAAGATGAGGGAAAGAGAAAGTTAGTGTTGCCCATCTTCAAATGTAACAGCATTTAAAATATTCCATTTCTTTACATCAATACCAACAATGCATAAAGCTTTCAGATTTCTGGAGGAATTGGTAGCTGCCAATATGTCATTTTTGAATGTATGGTTATGTAAGAACCTAGTGGTGAAACTTTAAAATACAGCTTTGGAACTCAAAAATATTTGCTTGTGTTCCTACCATTTCACATAATCACTGAGGAGGAAGGAAAGATAAGAGTGCATTTATAGACAAAATTGAAGCAATTGTTTGGCTTTGTGTTTTTATCATTGTAAATTTGCAATTGTTGAAATTCCTTGTGATTATGGCAACAATACAAACTGATCCACTGAGACTCTACCTGGCTCCATTATTTAATGACAAAACACTGATAATTTAAATCATCAATAATTAGACTAGATTGCTAAGTGGATTGTTGTGCCAAAGTTTATTCTTGCATAATCACAATCTCTTATTTAATAGCATTTTCTTCATAATGTAAGATCTGTCCCCTGCCTCATTTCATGCAGAAGACAACCGACATATTCACACACACATCTAACTTGTCTGTAACAGTACACCATTGGCCAAGCAGGCTTCCCACAATTCATTGTGCCATTACCAATGACAACCCTCGACACCAAAGAAGTATTTTTCATCAAAATAATCTTGCTTAAGCTTGACTGCTAAGCTTATGACTTGAACCCAACTACTGTAGCTGTATCTTCAACCATTACACCTAATTTGTGTCTCACGTTAGAATGAATGAACTTTGTTTCGATTTTAAAACGCACCTATAACTTCTGTCCCCTTGAAATTTGAGTATAATTTTTTGGGTGTGGCTTATATTCAGATACAGTATAACCCCAATTTTGTGTGACCTCGATTTAGCATAAATCCCATTTAATGGAAAAATTTTCAAGTCCCAAAAATTATTCCATAAGTGCGATGCAATTTTTTATTCGATTTAACATAATTCGTATTATGGCTAAAGCCGCATTCAGCGTTAGGAAATGTTAAAATTCTCAAATATTTATTTCTATTTGTTATGGTTTGCAACAACAAAAACCTATGAAAAAGATGTCATAAGTTTGTGAAGGACTATTTAAGGCCTATAATTGAGGTTTTCCTCCTCACATTATAAGTCGCAAATTTGATGACATATACTGTACACGTTTCCTGTGGGTGGAAAACAGGTATGTGTGCTCATAAACAAAAATCTGATGTATGTAATACTCAGAGTACAAAATCGCTGAAATGCTGTGTGTCTAGCATGTGTCAAGTCTAGATCAGCAACATGGTCGCACTGTACTTACATGATATGTTGGCAGTTGTCGGCAATCACTTGTTTGTTAATGTGCGTGAAGTGATATACCCGGGTTACACCAAAACGTGTGACATTAATTTTCTATCACACTATAATTTCTGTTGCAAATTATCAATGTTTTAAATGATTAGTCTCTTCCAATTAAATCATGGGGCTCAGTAGATGGATGTATGAATGTAAATGGTTCAGTTTGTATTGTGAAAAGTAAAGGCGCATACTTTACAAAACTTGCAAATCATCATTGTTTAAATTATTAAAAGGTAAAGCAGTCCACAATCTGAAGATTGGTTTTAACATCACAGTGCTTTACTAGGCATGGTCCTGTTTGGAGGTGGTATGCCGTTGCCTTCCTCCGACCTTCAAACTGACTTACGCAGCCAGTTATAGGGGGACCTACAGTTTAATGTGGGTTCCAAACCACAGTGCTACTCGCTATTTTTCACATGAGCAATACTGCCAGAGGTGAAAGAAGTGGAAAATGACAGATAAAAATCCTAGGACCTGGCAGGGTTCGAACCCGCGAGCTTTGGATTTGTAGTCTGGCACTCTACCACTGTGCAACCGAGGCGCACTGTTTAAATTATTAGTGTCTTGAAATAATATCATGTGGTTGTAATATATTTAGCCAGGAGGGTTCCGTTTGTTTAAATAACTGAAGTATTCAATACCATAATTGGTCATAGTATTTTATCCTAATATTTCATGTTTATATTACATAAGCATTTTATAGTGCTTCTGTCAAGTTACTTTAATCATTATAATTTGCATTACTAGGGTCTTCTAACAAATTAAATTAATTAAGTATTGAAAGTCGTATTAACACTGCACTAACTGTTGTTTACTTATGATCTTTTCTACTGTTTATTTTGATGTACAAAACTTATTATTACATCTGTCGTACTTTTATGTATCTTTGTGTAAAGCAGGAGTCATTAATTTTTATTGAACAAATTGTTAAATGTTTAAATGTTGTACTTCTGTGTTCTAGAAGGTTCTATAAATGTGATTGTGTATTTATACACGCGAATTCAGGCAGTCTCAGTTGTGAGTCTGCACTACTAGTCTGGAGTCTTATGGCAATCTTAGTGAAGTAACATTTTATTTAGTATGGAAGTGTGTTGTGAAATCGCTTTATCAGAAATGGATGAATAAACATACTTAAAAATTAAATGAAAGTGTCACAAATGTAGTTTCCTGAAAACCCACGAACCCGACCTCATAACATAATTTTGTAATGTGTTAACGGCAGGCGAGCTACAAGATCTTCGAGACCACTGAACATCTGCAACAGGTGATGTATCAAAATGTGGCGTTAATTTATGTCCAGTAAAAAAAAAAAAAAAAAAAACGCGCCACATGGTTCAGTAGGTGGATTCATGATTGGTAATGGATCACACGGTACTGTAAATAGTAGTGACACATTTGTAACAAAACAAATTCCCACGCACAAACACCATTCAATAACATCACGGTGGAGTATGTATTCAGTAAACTTCATCTATTTAATGGCATATCCTGTCATAATCACTCTCAACAATACCTCACGAACACAACAAACCAGACTGTAGCTTTATATATGGCGCTATAAACACATTTAAGTATTTCTCGCTTCTCATTGGCCCCATCAAAGTGGCACACCCTTGGCGACATGAAACGTAGTAGATACGTTGCCATCCTAAGCATGCTACAGAAGCACCGCGATGCTCTCCTTGTCACTGGTAAAGATCACCAGATCTCCCGATACACTGAACAAATCCCAGTAGTTCCGCGAAACATGTGTTTAGCTTTGTGTTTTAAGCATAGACAGCCTGCCACCTGGCAGCAGAACGACAAACTATGATTTTAGCAGACAGTTTATTCGCCACCGATTAATAGAAGCCATTCTGTAATTAAACTTTCACGAAATTTGGCCTATTTCTGAGATTTATTTTTTTACTATAAAAAGTGTCGAAAGTTTAGGTGCACCTTATATTCGCACAATACATATTCATGTCAATACAGGCAAACAGTTCTGAAAAAGGTTTTCTTTCTATCAAAACCTCAATTTAAGGTTAAAAAATTCTGGTCCCTAGAAAAATGTTAAATAGGGGTTCCACTGTACTTTTGTTTTCCTTGAAATTCAAGTCTCATTTTTCAGGTACAACTTAGATTCGAGTAAATATGTTACCTCCCTCACTCGCTGGATTGCAAGGGAAGCTCCAAAAAGAATATGAGCAATAAAACCTGATGCCAAAGCAAAATCAGATGAGGTATGGCAGTCAGTGATACTAGTCATGTGGCACAGTGAGGGATAAGGTGCCTGGAGTGCAACCGGAAGATGTCACCTCTTGGAAGGAGGAGGAAGGGGGGGGGGGGAGGTGGAGGGGAAGAGCCAGATCCTGCAACAGTCCAGCACGATCACCAGGGACAACATTTGACAGTCAGAGCTCTGCCAATTGCTGGTTTTTCCTGGTGCAGCACTTTCATTGCAACTGTAAGTGAAGGCTAACGAAGTTGCCAAAGCCGATTAAATAAAGTCAGCTGAAGGTAAAGCAGGTGGCCAAATTTTAGTTTGTTTGTAGGAAACTTAAAAATGTAGACAAGCTCCAAGGAACCAGCTTTAAGGCCTTACACACAGCTGACACAGAGGCTGAAAACACAAGATGAAACTACTTACAACATGCAGAATGCCTCTCCTTACTAACCATTCACAAACTAAGGGGAAAGAAACCCTGACATTTTGTACCTTTCCCGTGCACCTCAAGATGGTTTTTTAGAGTACACATGTAGATGTGATGTGAGAATCGGACCAGAGAGAACTTTTAGATTATTACAGAACAGTTGCAACACTCACCTGCAGCCCGCCAGCAGCACTTGGCGGTACATTTCGACGGAGGACTTGCCGCCGAACTGTCGGCCCGTCAGGTACGTGTTGTGTGAGCTGTTGATGTAGTAGTGGGCCAGTGGCTGGTCCATGTCCATGTAGAAGTCCAGCCGGTCCAGGAACACGGGGGCATTCTCGTCAGACATCAGGTACCGGATCAGCCCATCCTTGGTCAGCTTCTCTGTGACAAAGCAAACCAGATCCAGTCGTTACAATGGAGGTGTATCCATACTTTGGTGGGCAGGAATATTACAACTTTTAGTGTGTTGACAATGTAAGATTTTTTCAACAAATTTAATAATAATAATAATAATAATAATTTATTATTATTATTATTATTATTATTATTATTTATACTGTTCTTTGGGACCACAAGATCTGAAGTTATTCACTTGTGGAAAATGTCACTGCTTAGTTTGGAGAACAATGAACAGAAAACTTATCAACAATTAATAAACTATCAGAATAAAATTGTGAAAGACAGAAAATGGACTACAGAGAAAAGTTTGCAACTACCACAAGTAATTCTTCTTGTCCTGAACAGAAGAAGACTGCTGGAAGGAAACCTTTCAACATGCATTTTAATGATTGTGGTTCATCACTCAAGATTTTCTGTTCTGCTGGAAGCATAGTGAAAATGATAGATGTAGTATAGGGAATTCCTTCCTATAAAATCATCTAGTACATGTAAACTGTTTCCTGTCTAGTGTTCCCCAAATGATTTCTGCAGTTTGTTCTGAAAGTCAACAAAAGCAAATCCATGGCATTACACTACTTGGATAGCAGAATCACAATAAAAATACACCTGAACACAGAGATGGCAAAAATATAACACTATATGATACAATAGGTTGAAAGTAAGCTAACATTTTCTGCAAAAGATCTCAAAATATTTAATCAATGTATAAATTCTCAAATCACTGAATGTCTGAAGTAACCCACTAAAGAATTTTACTAAGTTTTTCTCATACTTATGCATTAAAAAATCTAATAAACTTCAAGTACCAGCAATGTAATTGCCCACGATTCAGCTGTCTCAGTAACTTTTCATATCTTCTATCTCACCTTCAAAAAGGAAACAAATAGAAAATACACTTCCCAAGAGCAAAATTAATTTAAAAGGTTAAATTTACTTTACTGTTGTGTAGAATATGACAGTTCTCAACCGTTTGAGAATTTCAAATGTCAAATGTCAGAACACAGTAAAATAAACACAAAGCTATACAATGACAGGCCCCTTTTACAGAGAACACAAAGAGAAGACTTTATTTAGCAATAGGAAGATACCAGAGTACATTAACAAACAAGTTCTGGGTAGTCAAATGAATATTATACAGATTAATATGGAAATTCTCCATAGAGATGATAAATTATTATTCAAAAGAGATAGAGTGGTTGGCCAGTACTTACCTTTCTGCTGTACCACTGATAGTTACACTCAGAAAAAAGGAGGAAGATAACAAGCTTTCGGAATTGTGTTCCTTTTTCATGTGGAGAGATGGGAGAAAAAGAAAAAAGGAAGGGAAAGGTAATTCACGACCTAGGTCATGAGGATGGTGTTAGAGTATTATGGAGGTCAGAGATACTGTGTGACCTAGGTCGTGAATTACCTTTCCCTTCCTTTCCCATTACTTTTTTCTTCTTTTTCTCCCTTCTTTCCACCTGAAGAAGGAACACAGTTCTGAAAGCTCGATGTTATTTTCCTCCTTTTTTTCTGAGTGTAACTATCGGCGGGGTACAGCAAAAAACGGTAAGTACTGGTCAGCCAATCTCTCTCTTTTGAATAATAATTTAGACATATATATAATAGATTATAGAAGGAGACTTTCTTGGTGGGAAAAATAAAGATTGTTTGACTTACCCAAAGCACAGGTTTGCCGGTAAACAAAAAACACAAACATTCAAGCTTTTGCAACCGTTGGTCACTTCTTCACGAAAAGAGGAAGGAAGGAGACTAGAAAGGAAAGGATACAGATTTTAAGGAAGTGGAAAAGGAGTCATGGAAAAGGCAAGTCCTTCCACTCCCGGGATTGCAATGACTCCTTTTCCACTTCCTTAAAACTCATATCCTTCCCTTTCTCCTTTCCCTCCTTCCTCTTTTCCTGAAGAAGCGACCAGTGGTTGCGAAAGCTTGAATGTTTGTGTGTGTGGGTGGGTTTTTTTTTTTTTTTTTTTTTTCTATCAGCGAACCTGTGCTTTGGGTAAGTCAAACAATCTTTATTTTTATCCATAAAAAATAGATTAAGTTTACTTACCAGGTGAAGGCGCACCGGTAGTGAAAGTAAACATAAATAAAGCAAACACAAACACACACAAAAGCAATCTTTTACAACCTAGTTGCTTCTTCAGGCAAAGTAGGGAAGGAGAGGGAAAAGGTAATAATGAGGGTTTTAAGGGAATAGGTAAGGAGTCATTCCAATTCCGGGAGAGGAAAGACTTACCTTGGGGGAAAAAAAGGAAAGTAAACAAATACACACATATACACATGCAAACACACCGAGGCAGACATCCTTTCCTTTCCTTTCCTTTCCTTTCCTTTCCTTTTCCCTCTACTTCCCTACTCTGCCTGAAGAAACAACTAGGTTGCGAAAGCTTGCTTTTGGTGTGTTTGTCTTTGCTTTATTTATGTTTGCTGTCACTATCAGTGCTCATTCGCCTGGTAAGTAAACTTAATCTATTTTTTATATATATTTTTCCTGCTAGGAACTTTTCCTCTGTAATCTTCCTATCATATATTTAGACTATTATATAGACAATGACGAAATGGGCAACAAAACAAAAAACCACCTTAAAACATGTATATTTATCAATCAAGGATTACACAAGTTAAATTAACAAAGTATTTTGAATAATTTCTCAATGAAGCCTTGAGATAAGCTTCAAATAGCAGAAGTTTAGCTTCTACTACATAATAGGTCTTTTATGCGTCTCCAAAAGGCTCTGTTCATCCATCTTAAAAGTAAGGGTGTTCTTCTAACATCCACACAGAAATCACATTCTGCTGCTTTCGCTGAAAAGGAATCAACAGATCAGCTGAACCTTCACAATGGAATTTCTGTTTTAGTACATCTCAATTATCAAACTTCCTGGGAGATTAAAATTGTGTGCTGGAACTGGGACTCGAACCTGGGACCTTTAGTTTTTACGGGCAAGCGCTCTACTGACTGAGCTATCCCGACACGACTCACAATGCTGCCCCACAACTTTACTTCCACCAGTACCTCGCCTCCTACTTTCCAAACTTCACAGAAGCTCTCCTGCGAACCTTGCAAGACTATCACTCCTGGAAGAAAGGATATGGTGGAGACATGGCTTAGCCACAGCCTAAGGGATGTTTCCAGAATGAAATTTTCACTCTGCAGCGGAGTATGCGCTGATATGAAACTTCCTGGCAGATTAAAATTGTGTGCCGGAACCGGAACTAAAACCTGGGACCTTTGCTTTTTGCGGGCAAGTTGTGGGGCGGCATCATGATTCGTGTCGGGATAGCTCAGTTGGTAGAGCGCTTGCCCGCGAAAGGCAAAGGTCCCTGGTTCAAGTCCCGGTTCCAGCACACAATTTTAATCTGCCAGGAAGTTTCATATCAGCGCACACTCTGCTGCAGAGTGAAAGTTTCATTCTGATCTCAATTATCCATCAACACACCATTAATATTAATCCTTTGAATATACATTTTTGTTTCTGACATTGTCAATTGTATCCACTGAGGAAGGATATTGTAAATGCCTAACTACAGTGCAGCAGAATCTGACCCTACATATCCATTCACTGCCTCCCTCCCCTCCACCACTCTACTGTCTGCCCCTTCCTCCCCCTCCCCCATATGCTCCTTCCCCCTCCACCCATCTCTTCCCTTCCCATCCTTTCACCCCCCTCATTCCATCTGCCACCTCCCCCCCCCCCCCAAAGAAAAATCTGTTTCTTCCTCCATCTATCTCTCCATTCTGATTATCTAGCCAACCATGCCCAACCACACACACACACACACACACACACACACACACACACACACACACACAGCCTCTGCAAAACACATCAAAAAAGCAAGCCAATCAATAAACACTGTAATTTAAAATAAAATATAGATTCTACACTTGCGTGAACCAATTATACAGCCTGTCAAATTGCTCACTGTTATAGTATATGACAAAAGCTTTATAATCTGAATCCAATATAATACCTTTAATCACATACAGAGTGAACAATGTGTTTTGCATGATGACTCACTTTCATTCTTGGCCTCCTCATCTTGTTCATATGTTGATATTATTTCTGCAGCCCTTTTTTCATCATATAGTGGATACAGAATTTCATTGAGACGAGGATCACGCTGCTTCTCATTCAGGAATGTGATGAACTGATCGAGGTTAATTCGGTCAGCTTTTCCTTGTGTTCTGCAAAAGGTAAATATAAATTACAATATTAGCATTAATTACAGGTATATCGAGGGGGAAAATAGATATTCATCTGATATATCACATGTGCACACACCTACGATACTATATTATAAAGCAAAGAATTATTAACACAAAAATATGAAAAGGTAACTAACAATATAGCAAATATTAAACATGCTGATAGGTAACACTCTTTGAGCTCACGCACTGTGTAACACTTCTAATTGTTAACACAATTTAAAATAACCAAAATTTACCATTTCATGTTTCAACTTTCTGATAAGGCTGATGATTTTCAACATGAAGATTGAAAAATATTGTATGTTGTAAATTAGATTTTAAGCATTGATAAGGGTCAGACAATTTACAAAATCTAGATCTGTTGCTGTTAATCACCCATATACAACGAGTGTTCAAATGAAAACATACAAAATGACTCTGTGGGTATAATTTAAGTCTTTATTCAAAAATAATCACCACAGGCCCAAACACAACTATACCACTGTTTAACAAGCTGAAAGATTCCCTGTTCCCTTAATTCTTGTGGCTATGATAAGAGACAATTCTCTACTGTGCCCTTCAGTTCATTGTCCGAGTTCAAGGACTTCCCTTTGAGATTTATTTATTTATATTATTATTATTATTATTATTATATTATTATTATTATTATTATTATTATTATTATTATTCCCCTAGCAAACCAAACAGATGGAAGTCACTGGGTACCACGTCTGGGCTGTTGGGTGAATGCTCAAGCTGCTCCCACTTGAATTTGGCCAGTACACTTTACACGATTCTGGAGACTGGAATTACCATGGATCAGAATCTCTGCCTCCATAAGTGATCCAGGGTGTTTACTACTGATGGATTTGGGTAGGCTATGGAGTGTCTCACAGTACATATCACTTAATGGTTTTACTGCACTCAAGAAATTCAATGAGTATCGGACCTCACACGTTTTAAAAGACGGTGAGCATCACCTTGCCTGCTGAGGACACAGCCTTGAAACACAGACTGTCTTAAAGCACGTCTCCCTCCACACCACGTACTTTAATTCTGCCTCATGTTCCCTTTAAAATGTGTATCAAATTGCCAGGGCTCTCCTATATTGGAAAAGCACCCCAGCAAAGAACGCTGGATTGTTCCATTCACGTTCTTTGCTGGGGTGCTATTCCAATATAGGAGAGCCCTGGCAATTATGCATTTCACAGGGAACATGAGGCAGATTTAAAGTATGTGGTGTGGAGGGGAAAGTGCTTGAAGACAGTCCGTGTAGTTGCTTTGGCTACAACGCTGTGTTAGCTGAGTGGTCTAAAGCACCTACCTAGTAAGTAGGACATCCTGGGTTCGAACCCGGCCACAGCATAAATTTTAATTCAATGCCTCTCCTTAGTTTCATAGAAGACAGTCAAACAGAATGGGCAATATCTTGAAAAGAAGGTGCGGTGATCATTGACAGAAGAAATTTAATGAAAGTGGATATAGTCAAATCAGATGATACAGATAGGATTCAATTAGGAATTGAGATACTAAAATAGTCTATGAATTTATTATATTTATATTTTTATTTTTTTCCATTCTTACATATCTGGGCAGGGGAGGACTCGAACCTCCGACGGCGAGCAATCGCGCTCCGCAGCGAGGCACCTTAAACCGTTCAGCTACTCCACCGCGGCTGTTGACATCTAATAAATATAGGAACTACAAGGTGTTTTCTGAAGTACAGAGTTTGACTTGTTTGGAGATGCAAAGTGATTGATTAACAGTTTCAATGAGAACCATTGAAGCTTTTGAAATACCATGCTAGAGAAGAATTCTGAAGATTAGATGAGTGAATGAAGTTAGCCAATGAAGAGGTGCTGAAATTAACTGGTGTGTAACATTTATGACAGAACTTCAACTAAAACAACGGATCTGTTGACAGGACACACCTTTAAGTATTAACGAGTAATCAACTCCAAAATGGATGGACATGGTGGATGTAAAACTTGTCCACAGAGAGACGCATTCGACAGCTGACAGCCTGCAGCAATTGTGCAGGCTAACACAGTATGCACAGTGGCATCTAACCTGTCTTCATATGAAGACTTCAACAATGACACACTACAGCTGTTTAACACAGTGGATCCACCACCAGAGTCATAAATTCAAATATTTACACTAAACTCATAGTATTAACATTACAAAAAAAAAAAGAAACGGGGGAAAATGTGTGAAATTACTAGCAAGAACAGCAATTAGAAGGACTGTATTTGTCAAGAGGTCTCTGTGAAAATACAAATCTCTGTTAAAACTGACACTATTTCAACTCCACCTGACTGATTCCAAACTCACAACCTACTCCCTCAACACTGCTAGTAACAAAGTCCTTATCCAAAATTTCTTCTCTTTTGGCGGTATCATCTACCCAAAAATCTGTTGAACATCAATTGCCACCATCCTATGCCAATCATCAGGAGAAAGAAAGAAGATGAAAGCTCTTTGGGCAAAAACTGAACTGCTGAAAAGCCTCTAAATTGTGACTGTGAGCAATTCATCATGACATCTGTTTGGCGAGTTGACTACAAATAACAGAAGAAGTAATGGCAAGTAAATGAGATCAAAATCCTAGCCAAGTTTCAGAACATTCCTCTGCCAAGGAGCATTTCTACTTACATTGACTGGAAGAGTTCTTCGATGTCATTCCTCGGGCATATCTTATGGTACAAAGCGTAGAATTTGTCAAATGTAAAATCTGCAGGCTCAATGACATCATTCTGGAAAAGAAAACAAAAAAATCTCTTAATCCTACAGTGAACATGTGACATACAAGTTAACAACAGAGTATCAAAACCAAAATACAGTTGATTGCATTTCTCATCTGGCAGAGATTTTTAGCTAGGGACAGCAGGGGGAGGAAGAGTGTCAATGTGGAAGAAGGACCAGGTGTGTTGGCAGTAGGAAGAAAGCTGCTGGTGGTCAAATGTTTGGGCTAACCACATGGCTTAGTTACCATAACACCACTTACAGCACTCATTATTAAATTAATGAGGAGTCGTAAGATTTCCACACTATGATAAACCTTTTTCTAATTACAGTTTGTTTTGTTTCTTGAGTTTCTCCCGGTGTATTTGATAATCAAAATATCCACGAGTGTACTGCCAGTCTATAGTTTCCAATGAGCACAATATTTTGGCGATCATACATGTCGCCATCATCAGGTGAACTGACGGACTGTGCTCCTGGTAAAGTGCTAGCACGGAGATCCGCACGTTACGGCTGCTCGAAGGGAACTGGGTTCTAGCACGGTAGCGGGTGATTTCAATACCCTCAGCCCGCAGAGCGACCCCTCCGCGGTCCGCGCCCCGCCCGCAGTCGTGCAGTGGAACTGATTGCGATGGCGTCTGAGATGACGTCGATGTGAGGGCTCTGTCTGCCGTGGTCGTCACTACTACCTCAGATGCTGTCGCAATTGGTTCTACTGCGAGACCGCGGCGCAGGGCGCAAACCACAGAGGGGTCACACCGCGGGCCGCGGCTATTTAAATCGCCCACTACCGGGCTAGAACCCAGTTCCCTTCGAGCTGCCGTAGCGTGCGGATCTCCATCCCAGCGCGTTTCCAAGAGCTCAGTCCGTCAGTTCACCTGATGATGGCGACATGTACAATTGCCAAAATATTGTGCCAGTTGGACACTATAGACCGGCAGTACACCTGTGGATATTTTGATTACAGTTTGTTTGATTACCAAACACTGGTGACCCTTATGAAAGCTCCATTATCTTTCTGTGCTGTGGGTGCTACTGACACAGCATTCTTTAACTATCAGCTGCAAACTGCTGCTGTGCCACACTACATCTACAGTGGAATTGTAAATGTACAGAACAGCCATGACTGTTTTAGTGTAACAACTCAATAGTCGTTACCTACGTAATAGTTATCCAACAGAAGATAATTGCAAATAACATTTTATTAAAGAAAAAGAAAACTGTGCGCCTGTAATGTTGTTTACAGGGCACAAGAGACTTTGGGGCTGGTGCATCTGAGCGGGAAATTTGGCCTGCAGTGGAGCAAAGTGGCAAAGAGTCCACAGACTAGTTATAAATATTCATAATATAAACTTTTAGTGTTGTGCTTTTGTTTGGATTGTGTTAAGAGAGATTATGACAATTGTGTTTCTTAAGAGAGAGAGGCTTGAACTCTTATCTGAAATGTATATTCAGTATGTAACTTGTGATTTAAGAAGTTTCAATACACCCTTTAAAATAGTCGTCTCTTTATATGTTTATATTCTGTGGAAATTTCCCCGGCAATTGAGACTGACGTCTGATGCCGAGGACTGGATTGAGGAAATCGACTAGCGGGTTCCTCAAAACTCATTGTTATAAGCAAATTCTAGGCAACCGTCTGTACAATACTGCATTAAATTTAAGAAGATACAAAATAATGCAGTCTTTTATTGTGTGGCATTTGTGAAAGATCTGAAAGCTGCAGCCTGGCTGGCTTAATACAGAACAGACATTCACAGAACTAATAATTCCGCTATACCACATTATTTGTCTAACTTGTGAAAAGACACGGAAATGGAAAATGTAAAAGAGATTTTGGATGCAGTCAGTCACTAAGTGAAACCAATACAAAGCACAATTCATTCTTTCAAGAGTCATTCCTTTTCAGCATTGTAGACATACTTTAGAAGTTTTTTGAATCAAATATTCAAATGTTTGTAAATCTATGGGACTTAACTGCTTGGTTATTAGTCCCTAGCTTACAAACTACTTAAACTAAGTCAAACTAACCTAAGGACAACACATACACCCATGCCTGATGGAGGACTCTAACCTATGAGGGGAAACGGTCACGCGCACCGCAGCACGGCACCTCAGTGCACACGGCTATTCCACTGTAGCCAAAAGTTTTTAAACAAAACAGCACGCCAAAATCATAATCTGAATTTCATGAATAGTAAGTGTTCATGTCATAGGTATGATATACAAGAAGCATGCAACTGGCCACTGTGTTGTGATTTGTAGCAAACATAATAAGTAGAAGGTACTGTAGTTAATATTAGCTAAAAAAAACTAATTCAGTATAACATTTAAAAATTATGTTCCTCTGCCTAACAATTTTACATTATTTAACACAGAATGTAAGACAAACCTCTGTAACTGATGAGCATTTGCCAAAGCTACTTTATGGAGAATAAACATATTAATGTGCCCACAAAAACCCGATACTGTTATTCACAAAGAGCGGGAGACTCTGCTTTCTGGATCTTGTATTTATTCTGGAACATGTATTTATTCAGCTGCTCGACTGACTGCAGGTCGGGTCTTCAGTACTCCAGCTCTTATCTCACATCTCACACCGCCTTCTCCACCGACCCTGTCCGGATGCGGTAAGGGAAGGCTGAAGGGTGGCCTCCTTTCGGTCATTAGGCAACACCTCGCAGCCGAGGTGCCAAGTATGGCCGGAATCGATGGGAAGAGAAGGCAGAAGAAGAAGCAGTAGAATACTGTGCAGTGCTTTCAGTGCCAGAAACTTGGCCATCTGGCCGAAGGCTGCATAAACGCAGTTGCGTGCCTGAAGTGTGCTGAGGAACGTGACAAATACAACTGCAAGAAGGTGCGGGAAGCCGCGAAGAAGAGCATCAACTGTGGTGGCCCTCACGCCACCAAATTTCTCAGTTGTAGCTACATTAGTAGCTGAGACTGGGAGAGGAAGAAGAGGTGCAATGACAAGGTCTCCACTGAGGGGACAGAGACATAAGAACCAGCGGCCGCCCCGTCCCCCCAACAAAGAGTCAAAACTGGGTCGGGTCGTAGAGCAACAACCACACCCGCCGATGTGTGTCGGTTCGAGAAGTGAACATCTGCAGATGATGCGGTGCATGCCCTCGAGACCGCCACGACGAAGGAGAGAGCATTGCTCCATGCCGAACTCGACACAGCATGTCGCCAGGTCGAGGATCTGGTGTGCGAACTCCACGCCTTGAAAGAAGAGGTGGCCGCACTTGCTGCCTCCCCACAAGCAGGGCCAAACTAGGGGTGGACGCTGCAACGCAGACAGCGGAAGAAGTAACATCAGCTGGCACTCCCTTGGTGACTGTAACAGCGCAGGTGGCCAACACGATGCACATGGAGGTGGAAAGGCCGCAACCGTGGCACAAGTGGAAGCAGGGACGATGGCCACACAGGTCATGGCTCCGGAGGAAGAGGGTCTTGGCGCCAAAGAGGTCCTGCAAATGCATGTACAATGTCAAGGCGATCCTCTACAATCTTATCCGCTCCATCCGAGACCGGACATATCCCCATTTCAACAATCCCTATCCCTTCCTTCGTTCCTATCAGAAACCCAAACTGCCCCACAAACCTTACAGGAACCCCAGGATTTGCGAGAGGCATTAATCCCAGTCATTCCTTCAAAGGACTACAAGCTCCTTAATTACAACCCCATCTTCTCCCCTTACCACTGGGAAACGGACACCTGCCTACAGTCGACCATGAAAGATGGGCGATGAGACATTCCTAAAGAAGAAAATTCCACTAGCAGGCAGCTAGCAGCAAGGACACATTTCTTTTATCTGTTGCAGGAATCAACATGAATAAGACAATCCACTATGCCAGGCAACCAGAACATCAACTAGCCAGTACGAGGAGGAACAGCAACCAACTGCTTAGACTCCACTTCGACGGGCCACGGTTGAGGCCCGCCAATAAACGTGAAGTGTCCCATGTATTTACAGACAGTCAAAAATGTTCTCACTAACAACTGCATCAGCAAACAATTATATTCAAATACAAAGTAACACTAATATCTGTAGAAATTACAGGTTTCATCATGCACCAGGTGTGTGGAGTTCCTGAGGAATTTCAAATCACATTCAAGAAAATTAACAACTTCAGTAATAGCAGTAAGGTACAGTAATTTTATACAACTTGTAAAATTAATATGCCAACAAGATGAATTAAGAATTTTAAAACTGTATGATGACCAAATGTAAGTGCTAGGCCTGTGGTAATGTCCTTCATATGTTACACAAAATGTTGCTGAGTGACATGAAAATATGCTGTTTGAAACTTTTTCCTACGTGTGCAAGTAAGTTTCTTTTTTCCATGCCCCATTCATAAACTCTCATCTGCAATTCAATTAAACTTAATGAATGACAATGAAAAAATTGCAACAGCTTAACATACATGATGTCAGTCCTCAACAGAAGTAGTAAATGGAAAGAAGGTGTTGAGATGATTGAGTATTGTGGCTAGATAGTTCTTGGTTTCTGCCCTAACCAGGAGGATGTCAATGACTGTAGAATAAGGGATGCAGGATTCTGGATGACACCAGGAGGGCAACTTGTATGCCGATTACACATCAAATGATGATGATGACCATACACGACACCAGTCCCCTGACGAAAATTGAACCCCACCCACCTGCACAGTAGACAGCGACTCTGTCAATACAGGTAAAGTTGCAGTCTGATCTCTATCTATTCACATTCTATCAGTCCATTTCCTCACTGATATAACTCAGGCCTAACCACCTTGCATTAACTCTTCTCCATATGTACAATCTTCCTCCTCTACAGACAAATTTCTATCTTTCTTTTCCCTTGACCTCCACCAATTGCAGCAGCATATGCAATGCCAACTTTAAAAACTGTCTGAACTGTTCATTCCATACTCATACCTTGCACCAGAACTATCAACTACCTCCCCCACATTCCATCATTGTTCACAGACTTACTACAACTACCATACACTCACTCCCAGAGCCTAAACAAACCTGCAACCCTATAATGAACCTTTTCACCATAAGCCTCAGTCCCATAGACATACCAATCATTTCTAAATACTTTGTATTTTACCCCTTTCACAAATTGTGTCCAATTGCCACACAACCTAAAATAAATATCGAGCCCAGCTTACTGAATTTACTTCTCCACCCAACGATGACAGACAATCCCCTCCTCCCAAAACTGACCCCTTTTATTTGAAACATTAGGTTACAAGTAATATGTGTGATTTTTTATTTGTGCATAAGGAGGGAGATTCTCTTAAAAGGAATCCAGGCAGAACAACGGCTGGGGAGAGGTTCTGAAATGGTCCTAGAGAATGGAGGATATTCACCAACAAAGTCTTTCACACATTATCAACAAGAATGCATGCCACCCAATGCAGATGTCCACAGCTGAAAAGCAGTGGCGCCACACACAAATGTTAGCTAACTTAGTTGTTGAGCATTTTAATTGCTATGCTTGTCATGTTCCAACAAATAACACCTTACAGTTAAAGTTAAAATAGCCCACATGTATTTGGCAAACAAGCAGAGCAGCCACAATGAGGAGTACCTACCTTCTCACTCGGTAATCCCAACTCCGACAGACACTGGTACACCATCTTCTCCGTCCTGCCAGATGCAAAAGTTTTGGCGACTACCTTGACGGGAACTTTGCCCTTGGGGTTCACCAACATCCCGAGGCGCATCCAGCTGAAGCACAACAGACACGTGTTATGTAGGAGATGCAGTGAGGAAGAGGAACTTTGCTGCAGTCAGTCGATGACTACATCTTTTGAGGTGTGTCCATTCTGAATAGCACCTAAGAGTCCTCATAACTAGTACTTATGTCCTCACTTCCCTAAGATTAAGTTTTAACTAAGAGCAGTACAGATGTGAAGAAAATGTTCTACTTTTAAGGTAGCAGTTTCTAAGCTGCAGTTTAAATTAAACAGTCAGGTTTGGTATCGAAACATAAGTTCTGAATCTTTCATGACATTTAACAGCTATGAAATATTCAATTTCATTTCCAGAAGTACAATGAACCATGAGACTTTACAATGTATTGACAGTAACTGGAATGTTTCCTTTATTTTGCAGTGAAATACTTGGTGTCTGTCACTTTTAAATGTTCTGGCAGGTTAAATAACTCGTGTCTGGATAGGTCAGTCAGCAAAAGTGTAACTTAGCGAAGGTTACAGGTTCTAATCTGATTGCAGAGCTCAGTTTTAAGCTGTTGGAAGGCTTTATCAGCATGGCCAGATGAAAGACAATCTGTTAACCATTAAGTAATGAAGTTAACTTTTTGATAACTACTAACTTAAAAAAAAAAAACACCTTAATGGACTCTTTACTTCACATCACTTTAATTGAGTTCATAAATCATCAGAGAGATGCCCACCCAACAAAATCATGTTCTGACGAGTTCGCATCACACAGTTCAGTAAGTGTTTGGCTATGCTGGGATGCACTATTTACCAGTATGTGAACAATTGAGTGCGAGCTAGATGCTACGTTTTTTTATTGTTGTTTAATTACCAAGTTAAGCTTAAAAACTACTTTTTGTTAGTGTATTGGCTGTTGAAACTAAATTGTGGAATCAGATTCTAGCACTATAACGTAAAAGTCTGTGGCCACATACATATAATTACATTAACTCCGTTTATTTCCCTAATTATCAAATTTGATAACTCTACAAGCTGGAGTGCTGCAGTCCAATGACACTCTTCTGTGGGCAAAAACATTTTGTCTCTCAAATAAGGCTCGTTTTCTGAGGACACCTTCAACTTTGGGGTCAGGTACTAACCGATTCTCCTATACTTTAATTCATCTGTGATTTAATGTTGATAACTAAATAAGTTGTTGTTGTTGTGGTCTTCAGTTCGGAGACTGGTTTGATACACCTCTCCACAATACCCTATCCTGAGCAAGCCTCTTCAACTCCACATAAGAACGGCAACCTATATCTGTCTGAATCTGCTTACTGTATCCATCTCTTGGTCTTCCTCTGTGGTTTTTACCCCAAACACTTTCCTCCAATGGTAAATTCACAATTCATTGATGTCTAAGAATGTGTCCATGCCAGAAATTCCTTTTCTCCCCCAATTCTGTTCACTACCACCTCATTAGTTACGCGATCCACCCATAAAAAAATTATCAAAATTTACTTTGTCTGTATTTGATGTCCTACCTAAAATGTTGCAACAACACATTTTTAGTTAATCAACAGTACTAGTTTATTAAGTTGCCCAACTCACTACATGTCAATATAAATTTTACTGTTATTAACTGTAACTTCCAATAAATCATCTGCAATGTATGTGTACTGAAGTTAACTTTCTTAGTAATGAATTTGATTAATGATGAAAATTCTCCTCAGAGATAATAAATATTGTTGAAATGAGATAGAATGGCTGGCCAGTACTTACCATTGTGCTGTACCGCCAATAGTAACACAAAATGAAAAAACAGAAAAAAAGGGGACAAAGGGACAAGCTTTCGGAACAGAGTTCCTTCGTCAGGTGGGAGAGAAGGGAAGAATAAAGGATGGGAACAGAAGGGAAAGGTGGTTCACGACCTAGGTCATGAAGGTGGTGTTCATGACCTAGGTCGTGAACCACCTTTCCCTTCTGTTCCCATCATTTATTCTTCCCTTCTCTCCGACCTGACGAAGGAACTCTGTTCCGAAAGCTTGTCCCTTTGTCCCCTTTTTTTCTGTTTTTTCATTTTGGGTTACTATCGGCGGTACAGCACAATGGTAAGTACTGGCCAGCCATTCTATCTCATTTCAACAATATTTAGTAATGAATTTGATTATCAAAGTTAAATTTTTGTTTAAAGTTGTCCAGCTGTGTGTATCAGTGGCAAGTGAAGATCATACAAGTTGAGCATGAGCTGGTAAATGATGCCATGGATTGGCATGTTCTGTAAAGTTTTGCCTATAGGTACAGAAACATTTTACTGTGATGTAGGTAAAAGGAAACTTACACAACATAAATCTGATTTTAACATAACACATATACTGACTCGGAATAAAGGCGAGCAAGACAGCACGAACCAATCTGGATGATGATGATAAACTTTTATATTGAGGTCAAACGATTCTCTCTCCATCTAGCCCTTCAGGCTTTCACTTATCTGAACAATTTAGGGAGAGTGTTGTAAGTGTTGCTTCTCAGATTGTGCTGTATGAACTGGCACCAGTTGAATCATGGCCCTGTTTTTTCAAGAGTGAATAGTCATTGTGGTGATACAACTATGTGAAAACTCTTTCAAACTCTAATTGTCAAACCATTAAGTCTTGTTGCTGTCCTAGCTGATTACAATAAAAATTATGGCATTTTTCATAGCCCTTACTTTTTTTGTGACATTCAATCATATCCATCAGGAATCTAATCTCTATGAATATCTCATTTGCTATTAGTCCTAGAATTTAAATGTTTTCATTATTATCTCTGTGAGAAAGTCAGATCAAAAATTGAAAGAGTTAGGTGTTCTTTTATTTCCCTGTGCCCTATTTGAGACTGGAACAGTAGAGAAACATTATGAAATCAGTTTGATAAACACTCTGCCAGGCACTTGAATGTTATTTGCAGAGGAAATATGTACAAGAGTTTCTAATAAACCTCAAAGTAGTGAAATGTCAAAAAATACAAAAGTAAAATTTTAAAAATGGTACATTTCTCTTTATGCTGTTAACCTTTCAGCCATGTGTTATCTTATCTGATAAAATATGCTGGCTACCCAATCTGAGTTCCTGTATTTTAGTCTTCAAAGACATAAGTTTCAAACTGTTTCTCTTAACACATTTCAATGAATTTTATCACATCCATTCAAAGACTTTTACAAAAATGTTTTTTTTTATTTTTTTTTATTTGCCATATTCTACCTCTTCCACATTATCAATTGCTCAAATCTATCAGCTTCCTTTCAATAAATGTCATTACCTGTGAAAGGTTTTTTTTATTATTTTTATTTATTTATTTTTATTTTTATTTTATTTTATTTATTTATTTATTTTTTACTTGAACCTGTAACCTTTATATGCTTGTCCCCCCCACCAATTTGTTGTTAAGATAAGTATATTCTTAAACAGCAGATGTGTTGAAAATAATTGCAGCCACAGAGTGGGAGGGGGGGAATCACAAAAACAAGCTGGCTTTATTAGTAGATGTACAGCAAAGTGTAAAATTTAACTACAGCCACTTGACACACATGAGGAAACAAACTACACCAGTTTGTTGAAGTATTAGTTCAATTAACCTGACGAAAATTCTCCACAGAGATGTGAAAAATTTATTATACACCTTAGCTCAATACCACTGATAGTAACTGCAAAAAGACAAAAACAAGCTTTTGAAAAAACAAATTTCTTTCATCGGGTTGGAGAGAGGTCTGAGTATGAAGGGGATAGAAGGGAAAGTGGTTTTTGGTTACTCACTTTCTAGGCTGTGAGGTAAAGGTGAGTGAAGACGAAGATATAAGTGTGGTAAGTGAGCCCATGCCACAAGCAAACCAAAGAGAACAGATTAACAAATAAAGAGTAGGGAACTGATAACACTGACAAGGGAAGTACCAAGTATGGTACCAACAGAATTTTATGGGTCATAGGTATGTTGTGAGGGAATTCCTCCAGAAAATCAAGCTAAAAGGATTTATTCCAATGGGCCTAGGTTTCTAAGAAAATCGAGATCAAATTCGCAGCAAATTACCATGCGTAATGTGTCTACTTACACATGGCGGTTACTGCTCAGCGAGACAGCGTGGTGTAATAGGCAAGATGCGAGGGTCCCATGCAGGAGACCTGGGTTCAAGTCTGATATGGGTCAATTACTTTTCACACCTGTCTGATGATTGCGCATAATTATGTATTTTTATAACCATTCTTATGTAAACATTTGCAGTAAATGGTCAGGATGAAAACATGTAACATTCGCTCAATATGTTATGTATTGCGGGACGATTATTTTATTAATTTTGTTTTTTCAAAACACACTTTTAAGGCGATTGAAGCATATTTCGAAATCAGTAAACAGTCTTTTGTTAATGCCTATAATATTTGGGCAACATTTAATACCTATGTTTACAGTTTCTGACCGTGCTGTTTTTATCACCTCCTATGACGTGTGTACCCACGTAACGCGTCCCAGGGAACTATTATGTTACAGCCAGTCAGTTAGTCATTCGTAGCATGTCGTTCATGCATGTGACAAGTAGTGCAAAGTGGAGACAAATGCGCTATGATAGAAGCAGACCCATCACACGAATTATGCACAATAAAAGAAGAGAAATGAAGAAAAGTGAAAAATAAATTACCCAAAGGGGAAGATTTTTTATTTTCTTGGTTATTTGTTTAATTGTTTGACGTTTCATTATTTCTGTTTTTCTTTCTTTATATCTTTTTCTTTGCTTAATTATTTTTTAATTTTTTTAAATATAACATATAGAGATAAAAAGTAGCAATTACAATTTTTAAAAATTGTTCTGCAGGTAGGTATCAAACTCTGGTCTCCTGCATGGGAGCCTAGCACCTTGCCGATTACACCACGCTTTCTCGCTGAGCGATATCCGCCATGTATAAGTAGACACATCACATGTGGTAATTTGCTGCGAATTTGATCTCGATTTTCTTAGAAATCAAGGCCCATTGGAATAAACCCTTTTAGGTTGATGGTCTGGAGGAATTCCCTCACAACATACCTGCGACCCATCAAAATCCGTTGATACCATACTTGGTGTTTCCCTTGTGAGTGGGGCGCAAGGGAGGATAATATTCATAAAGGGGGGGAGGGGAGGGGGAGAGAGAGAGAGAGAGAGAGAGAGAGAGAGAGAGAGAGAGAGAGAGAGAGAGAGAGAGAGATATGCACGCTTGTACACAGACACAAATATAACGACATGAAGGAAGAAGAGGGATGAGAAATGAATAAATGAGTTGAAGATGGTGAAGGGGGAGAGGCTAACGTAAGTTGAGGTCAGGGGGATGACAGCAAGAGAGATTGTGCTGGAGGGCAAGTTATCACCTCCACAGCTCTGAAGGACTGTGCTAGATGGGAATGCCCAGATAGCAAGCATAGTCTCATCTCTTGAATTATGTTGAACAGCACACAATGCCACAGAATCTCTATTGTCCCACAGGCAAACAGTTCATCTTTTAACATTCATTCATTCATTCATTCATTCATTCATTCATTCATTCATTCAACCAACTTGTTGGTGGTCCTATTAACATTAAAGGGTGTACAATGAAGAGATGTCAGTTGGTAAATGGGGGTTGTTTCACATGCGGAGCTGCCTTGAATGGTGTAGGTTTTTTCTGTGGTGGGGCTGGTGTAGATGGTTGTGGGAGGATGCACGATACAGATTTCCAGGGGGGGGGGGGGTCGTCAGTTACAGGGGTACAAACTGTTAGGGCCCCTTCACACGCTAAATGTCTGTGCAGACTAGTTTTGCAATGACTGACTGCACATTAAAACGTTGCATTTACACGTTCCGACCGTTGGTACATCTTTGCTCAGTCTTGAGTTGTTCTGTGCATGGTATAAAGGCTATGGGCAAACTAAGTAAATTTGCTAATAAAACAATACTGCTGCCCACAGCAATTATATTGGAAGACAAGAAAAGAAAGAGGCCACAATGTCAAAAGTGGGTCAAAGACTGGCTATTAAAATGTTATCACTTTCACACAGTAATCTTTTAAAAGAACTACAATTCGAAAAAGATTATTTATGAATGGATGAGGAAACATCTTTTGTGCTTTTAGAACATATCACACCACACAAAGAGACATGACAATGTGATGAGAAAGTCAATAAATGCTTATGAGAGATTTTTAGTGAAATTGCAGTTTCTAACTACAGGCAGAAGTTATGTTGACCTTAAATTTTCTGCTGTGGTGTTATCATCATTACTATCTTACTCATTCCACAAACATGTCGTGCTATAAGGCAGCAATATTTTAAGGTGAGAACAGAAGTTAGTCATAACTCCTTATGCATTTATTTATTTTTACAACCATTTCTCTATTTGCGTTTGACTCAACTTCTTTCAGTTTTGCTATTAATGCTTGATATGCTACATGTATTTTTTATTTCTGTCAGAATAGACCCTGCTTTTAATCTTCCATATGGCTGGAAATGATTTGTAAAGCTCAATGAATTCCGTTAAAAACTCTCTTGAGTACATTCGAGAATCTTGACTCTCTCCTGAAACATCATTCATATTGTTATGTTAGCCTCCTCACTGTCACAAAAACAACAAAAATACTAAATTGTACACTGGCTACAGCAACAACTGACTGTGCAATTCGTCTGAGATATCGTTTACATGCTCTGACTTGTCTGAGTGCCATCTGTGTGATTTCAAACTGTGCCAGACTTTGCGCGGACCGGACACCGATCAGTAGCTCAGACGAAAACATCTGTCGATGAGTAATTTACATGCTCCAACGTGTCTGTGCAAACAAGGTCTGTACAGACAAGTCTGCATACATGTCAGAGCATGTAAAGAGGCCCTTAGGTACAGAGGGTGCTTTTTGGATGTTGTAAGGTTTGATGAAGTTGCGGAGGTTGGGAGGAAGGCGAAAATTTACTCTGGATGGCGCTGGGAGTATATTTTCGAGGGATGATCTCATTTCAGGATACAATTTGAGAGAGTCAAAGTCGAGACTTCCACTGTCATCCCCCACCACCCCAGTCTGATCTCTGCAATATCCTTGTCCAACATAAGAAAATCCTTGCTACTCCAGTAACCGATCCCACTACAAAACCTGTCTCAGGCATCAACCCATAACCACATACTCCAGCACCACAGGAAAAACCTAGAAAGCTCATTTCCACATTTATTTGGAGTCTTTTTGGTGCAGCTATCGGCAGTACAGAGCTGAGGTAAATACTGGCAAGCCACTCTATACCTCTTTTGGATCTAATAATGTCTTCCTTACAGAGAAAAGGTCACTCAGATCCAGCTGTATTATAGTCTTGGCCCGACCTTTGTAACCTATGCTCTCTCCTGCCTAAGGAAGCTACTAATGTGTTACTGGCAGTAGGTTGTCATCAGATATCCTGTCTCTTAATTTACTTAAAAAGTTTAAGCATACTACAGAAAAATTTCCGTCCTCCCCCTCCTCAATTATCACATTTCCAGAAAGAATATAAGTTGTGGCCAATCACTGACTAATTTTTACTGTTCCCTATTGCTGAAGCTTACATTAGGTCCTATGAGAGAACAAATACATTAAAAATATTGTGATGGAAAATCAGTGCTACAGTTGTGAGAAGTACTCAAGTGTACAGTAGATTTTGTGCTTCAGAATAAGAAGTAATATAGCATGCATCAAAAGTGGGAGTTTACTTGTAACAATAGATATATTTGACTACACAGTTTGCAAAAGATGTACAGAAGCTGCATGCACTTATAGATTGTAGTTATGCAAAGTGTAACTGCCAGCATGCACATACAAAGGTAAATAGTTTACAGTTTTAGTGTATTCGTGAAAGCAATTTCAAAGGAGTCAGCTACATTAAAAGTGTGCAAACAGTTTTAATATAACACACAGAATATATAGACATTGCATACTCTTAATTCTAATATCTCACCAAGTCTTTGGAGGGAAAGAAATGGTAAAAAAAGACACAGTATCTGCCTTTAGACATTTGAAACAAGATAAGCAGTTACAGTAAATTTCTCTGAAAATGTTAATAGAAAGATCATGAAATATTATAAAAGAAACAAAATATGTTACAGAAACAACAGCTGGCACCAACAAAATGTACTGCTTGCAGTTTTTAAAGAAAACTGCATTTCTTTTATGACTGTAAAACACAACTTTCAGAGTATACACATATGTATATATAACATGTTATGATGTTACATTATAAGAAACTCCTAGATGTAAATAACTTAAGGTATTAAGGTACATAAACACATTAACTTTTACAGAGCAATAACTCAATACACAAATGAGTAAAAGACACTAGCTACCCGTGAGCACTCAGAGTGATGAGATGGGAGAGTTGAACATTTGTGCTGGATTGGGATGCTTACTAAGGGAGTTGCATTTTCCACTATGCCACCTGGACACACTGCTCATCACATCTGCATCAATTATCCAAGCGTAGCTCCCACCATAATTTTGAATTAGCCACACGCTACAGGCATAGCGCTGCAGCCCATTACTCCCATTCCTCTGCCATTTCACCATTTACTTTAAGAGTTTTACTGTCATGTACATCTGCACTAAAGTGGTCAATGAAATTGCATTGCCTTACATGTGTATGTCCAAAAGAAAAGAAACCACGTAAGCATAATTAAGGTGATTACGGCTAGCGATACCCTCACTGCAAATGAACGCTGTGGTCTACCTATTACAGTAATGAAGACAATGGCCAGATGCACCATATCAGTAGAAGATATGGTGACTACTGTGTCCAGGTGGCTAGTGGCCAGCACAAGGACTTCTTAAGCGGGAGACCGAAATCCTGCACAAATTTCCAACTTTTCCATTTGATGTATTTTTCATGTCCACTGGCAGCTAATCTTTAATTCCTTTGTGTACTGATGCATAGTAGCTGTAGCATCAATAAATTATTTGTTCTTCCAGACATGGACATGTCCGAAAGAAAACACACACACACACACACACACACACACACACACACACACACACACACAGGCAAAACTATTTCTGAACAGCAGCTTCATCTTATAAAGGTAAGCACCATGGTAGGTTTCACTGGAGAATAAGGATAAAAACAGAACAACAGCTTCTTTATCATAATCTCTGAAATAACATATCATCTTCATTTAGGACTAATTATGGACCAATTAAATTTTCAGACTGCCAAAAATATACAAGCATTACTGGTGACCATTTCCAAATATACTGAGCAGGAGTAATGCAAGTTTACCTGTCACCTTCCGCAATCCAATACACATCTATAGCAGTCTGGAAATTAAAAGCTGCAGATTTAGAGAGAGAGACTGCCGCCATTCAGAAAGAGTCATCATCAGCATTGCGGTGGAGAAAGAGGAGCCTTGAACCACACCTGTTTCCCAGCTCCCAGAAAGCACACAAGCAAAGTGCCAGCAGCCGCAGTATCACACTCTGCAACTGATAAAGTTTATTCATTAAAATTCGGCACAACACAAACCGAGAGAAATTCTCGAGCCCTGTTGGCACCACATTTCATGACCTCATCCATTTCTCCTACCCAGTTGTGCCTCATCTCATCCTAGCAGACAACCCTCCTAACCCCCACAGCTTCCTTGCAACAAGTTATAGGAAGGCTTTGTCACAAGTAAGACTCTGGACTATCATGGGGCAACATCAGGCAGGCCGAGATCACCGCACATACTCGGGCCTGATCTCAGCGCAGCGGCAGCTGGTGTATCGGTCTAAGCCAAACCCGAGTTTGGAGTGTCCCCAGGAAAAGCCATTGCTCCATTTATCAGCAGAGATTGCTGAGTCACCAGTGTTCAACCACACACAGAGTAGAACAGTACAACACTGACTCACCAGTCCGGGTGCACTACCCTTTGACACCAGTACCAAAGTGAATCCTGAAATGCTCTTTTTCCTCTGCAATGTCTGAAAGAATTTTAAGATTGCAGAGCAGCTGACAATGGAGTTTTGAAAATCCTCATCCATTACATTGCGAACTGCTACACACTGTCAATATAAAGATTTTACTCAACAATTTGTGCGGCAGGAATTACTGGACCGATTATGCACCACACTGTGTCTGAACCATACGTGAACAGCATATGGTATTAGTATAACATTTCATCCATTCCATTCTTGTGGTTGATGCAACAACCAGTATAAAATTTGAGATAAAAATACAGTCTTAGGTATGAAAGTTTTTATTTTCTTCAAATTTCGATTACATGTTTCACCTGTCTTAAGCATCTAAGATAATCTCCAATGGAAAAAAATATGGTTTGGTATTAGGAAAACTCTTGGCCCCACCCACACACACACACACACACACACACACACACACACACACACACACACACACACTGTAAAAACAAAAACAGAATGCAGCAAATGGAGCAGTAAACTGCTCTTAAATTGTCAAAAAGTTAGACCCTCCCTCCCCCCAACAATCTGTTGAATGGGTTTGTAAGACAAACCAAAAAAGATTAAAGGCTGCAGTCACAAAAATTTAATGGTTGATACAGTACCTCAGTTAAATATGAAAAGTGAATCTGATAGACCATGTAAATAATTGCCGATAAAACATTTTTTTTTTTTTTTATTTGCCCATTTCCATACTTAAAACGGTACTTCGCAATCAATAACCTATAGACTAGCCAATGCCATCAGCCTTTTAACACCGCAGTACTTGCACTTGAAGCCCAAATACCACATGTGGCAATCTGCTTGCCGGCATGTTTGCTTACACATATTTTGCTACCATTAAAATTATACGAAGCTCTACGGTGCATATGTTCTTAAGCAAGAAAGTTGTTTTTCACACCTAAATTTTTTTAATAACACAATCTTTAACCTTTTCAGATCTTCTTAGGAACCCAAACTATAAAAATGATGGATTTATAACTTAGCACAATTTAAGCACAGCTGACCCATACAATTTCTAAAGTTATTTTTACAGCAGGAATGTGCTACGATCATTTCCTGTGGGGGTCACAAAGAAATTTTTCATGTACAGTATTGTGCGGGTACAAGGTTTCCCAACAGTTGGAGACCGTAACATATTCAGAAATGTGTCATTTTGTTGACCCTGCGTGAAACCTCATATTAATCTTTAATACAACTGGAGAAGCTATACTGAGAAAAGATTTTGTAATGAGGAAAATTTGTTAAAAACCTAAGTTTATTTGTTACTTGTACATATTAAAAAGGTTATTCTGGAACAAATAGCTATTTGTACGTTTTAGTCTAACAAGGGAAAATCCAGATTGATTTGTTATGTTTTATTATGCTGGCCAAGGTTATTATGTAATGCCTCCATGCCGAGAAGTCTTCAGTGCACACTGTGGTAGTCAAGGAATAGCAAAATAGAAGATTATATGTAAAAAATAGATGAAGTCTACTTACCAGGCGAAGGAGCACAGGCAGTGATAGTAACAAATAAACGCACACACACACACACACACACACACACGCGCACGCTTCGTCAGGCAGAAGGGAAGAAGAAGGAGAAGGAAAAGGAAATGATGAGGGTTTTAAGGGAGTGGGTAAGGAGTCATTCCAATCCCGGGACAGGAAAGACTTACCTTGGGGGGGGGGGGGGAAAGGAGGGTAAACAAATACACCCCCCCCCCCACACACATTTACACAGACGCAAGTACACTTAGGCAGACATACTGTAGAAAGCAAAGAAGTTAAGAAGTTAGACAGAGATGCCTCTTGAGGCAGAGGCTCTGTCCAGAAAACCGAGGCAAAGATGTTAAGATTGTGGGTGGGAATTAGAATTTAGCGGAGGTTGAGACCAGGTGGGCAACGGGAACAGAGAATATGCTGAAGGGCTAGTTCCCATCTCCGGAGTTCTGAAGGACTGGTGTCGGTGGGAAGTATCCAGATAACCTGGACGGTGTAACACTATGCCAAGATGTGCTGGTCGTGCCCCAAGAGATGTCTGGCCACAGGGTGATCCTCATTACCAACAAACACTGTCTGCCTGTGACCATTCATGTGAATGGACAGTTTGTTGTTGGTCATTCCCACATAGAACGCTTCACAGTGCAGGCATGTCAGTTGGTAGAGCACGTGGGTACTATCGCAAGTGGCTCTGCCCTTGATTGTCAACACCCTCCGGGTTAAGGGACTGGAGTAAGTGGTGGTGGAAGGGTGCATAGGGCAGGTTTTACAATGGGGGTGGTTACAAGGGTAGGAGTCAGAAGGTAGGGAAGGTGGTTTGGGGATTTCATAGGGATGGAGTAGGAGGTTACGGAGGTTAGGTGGGCGGTGGAAAGACACTCTCGGAGGAGTGGGGAGGATGTCATGAAGGATGGATCTCATTTCGAGGCAGGATTTAACAAGATGTTGTATCCTTGCTGGAGAGCCACATTCAGAGTCCGCTCCAGTCCCGGAAAGTATCCGGTGACAAGAGGGGCACTTCTGGGGTTCTGTTGAAGGTTCTGAATTTGGGGGGATGAGGAAGTGGCTCTGGCAATTTGCTTCTGTACCAGATCAGGAGGATAGCTGCGAGATGTGAAAGCTGTTATCAGGTTATTGGTGTATTGGTTCAGGGATTCAGGACTGGACCAGACTCGTTTGCCATGAAGACCTAAGCTGTAGGGAAGGGAACGTTTGATGTGGAATGGATGGCAGCTGTCATAATGCAGTTACTGATGTTTATTGGTTGGTTTGATGTGGACGGATGTGTGTAGTTGGCCGTTGGATAGATGGAGGTCGACATCGAGGAAAATGGCATGGGATATGGAATAGGACCAGGTGAATTTGATGGGACCAAAGGAGTTGAGGTTGAAGAGGAAATTCTGGAGTTCTTCTTCACTGTGAGTCCAGATCATGAAGATGTCATCAATGAATATATACCAAACTTTGGGTTGACAGGCTTGGGTGTCCAGAAAGGCTTCCTCTAAGCGTCCCATAAATAAGTTTGCGTACGAGAGGGCCATCCTGGTCCCCATGGCTCTTCCCTTTAGTTGTTGGTATGTCTGGCCCTCAAAAGTGAAGAAGTTGTGGGTTAGGATGAAGCTAGCTAGGGTATTAAGGAAAGAGTTTTTAGGTAGGGAAGTGGGTGGTCGGCATGAAAGGAAATATTCCATCCCAGCGAGGCCCTGGGCATGTGGGATATTTGTGTATAAGGAAGTGGCATCGATGGTTACAAGGATGGTTTCAGGAGGTAAAAGGCTGGGTAAGGATTTCAGGCGATCGAGGAAGTGGTTGGTGTCTTTGATGAAGAATGGGAGACTGCACCTGATTGGTTGAAGGTGTTGGTCTATGTAGGCAGAGATTCGTTCTGTTGGGGCTTGGGTTTGTGAATCTTCGGAAGTAGGTAGAAGGTGGGGGTGCGGGGTGTCGGTGGAGTCGTGAGGTTGATGGAGTCAGGTGAAAGGTTTTGTAGGGGGCCTAAGGTTTTGAGGATTCCTTGGAGCTCTGCCTGGACATCAGGAATGGGATTGCCTTGAAAAACTTTATATGTGGTGTTATCTGAAAGCTGACGCACTCCCTCTGCCACATACTCCCGCCGATCAAGTACCACTGTCATGGAGCCCTTGTTGGCAGGGAGAATGACGATGGAATGGTCAGCCTTCAGATCACGGATAGCTCGGGATTCAGCTGCGGTAATGTTGGGAGTAGGATTAAGGTTTCTCAGGAAAGACTGGGAGACAAGGTTGGAAGTAAGGAATTCCTGGAAGGTTTGAAGAGGGTGATTTTGAGGAAGAGCAGGTGGGTCTTGCTGTGACGGAGGACGGAACTGTTCCAGGCAGGGTTCTATTTGAATGATGTCTTAACATTTTTGCCTCGGTTTTCTGGACAGAGCCTCTGCCTCAAGTGGCATCTCTGTCTAACTTCTTAACTTCTTAGCTATCTACAGTATGTCCGCCTAAGTGTACTTGCGTCTGTGTAAATGTGTGGGGTTGTGTGTATTTGTTTACCCTCCTTTTTTTCCCCCAAGGCAAGTCTTTCCTGTCCCGGGATTGGAATGACTCCTTACCCACTCCCTTAAAACCCTCATCATTTCCTTTTCCTTTTCCTTCTCCTTCTCCTTCCCCTTCCCTTCTGCTTGACGAAGCAGCTAGGCTGCGAAAGCTAGCATTTGTTGGTATGTGTGTGTGTGTGTGTGTGTGTGTGTGTGTGTGTGTGTGTGTGTGTGTGTGTGTGGTGTTTATTTGTTACTATCACTGCCTGTGCTCCTTCGCCTGGTAAGTAGACTTCATCTATTTTTTTACATATATTTTTCCTAGTAGGAATTTTTTCCTCTATAATATTCATATCATAAAATAGAAGATTAATAAGATAATAGGTATATGATGTAAGAACCCCACACTTTTGTCTCTTCAAATTTCTGACAGCTGGGTTTAAGGGCATCCCCAAGTTTGTTTTTAAAAAACTTAATAGTAATAAGTAAGCAGCGTATAATCTCTAAACTGTCTGTAGTTTATTAACTTCACCAATGGAAAATGAAGTATAAATGAAGTGAGTCAGCTATTATAAGACTTTTCTACATTGAAGATTGACAAGAAGGTCATCAATAAAATATAGGCACCCTACGTGAGATCACAATTCATTATCATAATTATTCTGTATTTTGTTTGTTTGTGTGTGTGTGTGTGTGTGTGTGTGTGTGTGTGTGTGTGTGTGTTGTAGATAATCAAAAGATGCAAAATGTGTCATTTATACTTGAAGAAAATAACCTTTGCAGCCAAGGCTGTATTTTTATCTCACATTTTACTCTCGATTTTCTTTCTTTGGGGTACAAACAACTGACAAAACAGGCTATAATTATTTTCCACAAGGCATGCTGCCAATGTGTTTAGTACAGATCCAGACTAACCACACAGTTGTAATCTTCCAAAAAATTTCAGCATTATTTCAGTAGGTCAGCCAATGTTCTACACTCCTCTATAAAGTCGCAGTCTAAAAGCATAAAGAACATTATGGTTTAACTGCCTGTCAATCTCGTCGTCATTATCGACAGGTCTCAGTCTAGGTGTGTGAGCAGATGACGTCAACGCACCACTCTCGAGTCATAAATGTCACAACAATATTGTCAAGCCACCCTCCTGCAGACACTCCTAAATCGTCATACTGAGTATAATCGATAAGCTTTCTGTTGCCACAGAGTGCAGATACACGGGAACTCATGCTACAGCCGTATCACTTCCTGCACCAAGCATTACACTTGGCATCCTGCAATACGAATGTCATATTGTAGATACCACTGAACTTTCGAAAAGCCCGGGTGCTCAAGATATACAAATTCTGAGTGGTGGTCAATAAGATATGCCAATCATCACAAAGAAATGCTCGCATGTGCTCAAGAAGAGCTTGGGACACCCACTAGGTCTCAATTACTTTTCCTACACAATGCATAGTGGATGATATTTGACACTATGAGCTGTGGCAGCCAACAGATGCACATTATTTCACTCTTGAGAAAACAACATATGATTGAGAGCAATATTGTATCAGGATATGTAATCTAATCTGGAAACTCAAACTGTCCTTCAGATCCCACCCAACTTCTCCATTCTGAGACCCAATGGAAACAGCATGTAACTGGCCTGTCAGTCATGTCCCTCAAGCCTGCTTCAAAGTGGATGAGAGAAACTCTGGACTCCGCCCTTTTCCCTAGACGTCTTTTTGAGACCTTTCTACTGCATTCGTGAATCTGTTAGTAGAGCTGTACTGACTGGATTCATTCTGTTATATAAGAATGATTGGTAAAACGTTTGTGGCTTTGCTGTAAGGTGCATAGTAAGTGATCTCCAAATATTTGAACAAAATGTGACAAGAGAGGGAAGTTACTGACACTCCATAGTGACCTCATCTTGCTTAGGCAGTCCACCCAGTAACCAGATTGGACATGTGCATTTGTTTTTTCTTTGGGTCCTAATGATGAAGGGTGCTTTTGTTGCCATTACAATAAACCTAGAGTTACCCACTCATTTCCTTTCCACATTTGTACTCTGATTTCTTCACAATAAATATTTACACTACAGGCCATTAAAATTGCTACACCAAGAAGAAATTCAGATGATAAAAGGATATTCATTGGACAAATATATTATACTAGAACTGATTACATTTGCACAGAATTTGGGTGCATAGATCCTGAGGAATCAGTACCCAGAACAACCACCTCTGGCTGTAATAACAGCCTTGATACGCCTGGGCATTGAGTCTAACAGAACTTTGATGGCATGTACAGGTACAGATGCCTATGTAGCTCCAATACAACACCACAGTTCATCAAGAGTAGTGACTGGCGTATGTGACAAGCCAGTTGCTCGGCCATCATTGACCAGACGTTTTTATTTGGTGAGAGATCCGGAGAATGTGCTGGTCAGGGCAGCAATCTAACATTTTCCATATCCAGAAAGGACCGTACAGGATCTGCAACATGCGGTCGTGCATTATCCTGCCGATATGTAGGGTTTCGCAGGGATCAAATGAAGGGTACAGCCACAGGGCATAACACATCTGAAATGCAATGGCCACTGTTCAAAGTGCCGTGGATGAGAACAAGAGGTGACCAAGACATGTAACCAATGGCACCCCATACCATCATTCTGGGTGATACGCCAGTATGGCGAATATATGCTTCCAATGTGCGTTGACCGCAATGTTGCCAAACACGGATGCAATCATCATGATGCTGTAAACAGAACCTGGATTCATCCGAAAAAATGACGTTTCGCTATTTGTGCACCAAGGTCATTGTTGCATACACCATCGCAGGTGCTCCTGTCTGTGATGCAGTGTCAAGAGTAACCGCAGCCATGGTCTCCGAGCTGATAGTCCATGCTGCTGAAACGTCGTTGAATTGTTCGTGCAGTTGGTTGTTCTCTTGCAAACGTCCCCATCTGTTGACTCAGAGGCTGCACGATGTGTTACTGCCATGTGGATAAGATGCCTGTCATCTTGACTGCTAGTGATACGATGATGTTGGGATCCAGCATGGAATTCCATATTGCCCCCAGGACCCACTGATTCCATATTCTGCTAAGTCGTTGATTGCGACCAACACGAGCAGCAATGTCACAATACGATAAACCGCAATCGTCAGAGGCTACAATCCGACCTTTATCAAAGTTGGAAATGTGATAGTACACATTTCTCCTCCTTACACGAGGCATCACAACAATGTTTCACCAGGCAACACCAGTTAACTGCTATTTGTGAATGAGAAATCGGAAACTTTCCTAATGTCAGCATGTTGTAGGTGTCACAACCTATGCCAACCATGTGTGAATGCTTTGAAAAGCTAATCATTTGCATATCACAGCATCTTCTTCCTGTTAGTTAAATTTCGCATCTGTAGCACATCATCTTTGTTGTGTAGGAATTTAAATGGCCAGGAGTGTAATATCTTTAAAAATGAATTTTTTATTGGAGTTGCTAGGAAAATGTAGCAATATTGTGCAAAGTGCTGTTTCAAGGAAGACGACAACCCTAGAAGTCCGGAAAAAAAGGAATAACTTGGCACTGTCTTCAAAAAATAAAACAGGAATAACGAAAGGCTGATGATGATGTACCACATTGCGAAAATACTTAAGAAAATTCAAGAGGACAGAATGAGGGATAAGACTGAGAACTAAATGAAAGAATAACTTCACAGCTGGTCAATGACAGACATAACAAAATAGTAAGGAAGATCTAGGACTTAATGTCCCATCAACATTGTGGTCATCAGTGACTGAGCACATAAGCTGATAGTTTTTGATGGAGATGGGGAAAGGAAGTCAGCTGTGCCTTTTGGAACGAATCCCTCTGGCGTTTTCCTTGAGGGTTGTAGGGAAGTGACAGAAAACCTAAACTGGGATGGCCAGAAGCATATTTGAACTGTTGGTATCTGAAATGCAAATACAGTGTGTTACCACTGTGCCATCTTGCTTAGTGCTAATTGTTGCACTGAGGATTGATCACCCTGTACTAAATGACCAGACACAATTTCCATTTTTGCCACTTCTGTCTGCAGAATCAAACCAGGCCAGCTAACCTATCCACTCCACCTCAGTTGACTCATGTCTCTACTACAGATCCATAACCTAATTACTTTGTATGCATACATGAGTTTAGCTGCTTGTCTGATATCAATTTTAATTTATTATTTTGTTAGTAATATTGAACATTTAAGCCAGTAACTTATTTAATTTAACTATTTAAAATGTTAACATATATTCTCAGATGTTTCACTCAGTTCATTCTCACCTTTCTATAAGATAATTTGTTCAGCCCATTTATAATGTTCAATTTAGTTTCTTACAACAAATGTTGCACTTTATATCTTGTGTCATATTTTATCAATGTTCAATAATTGTTACACTGATCTCCTTTGAAAATGCAACTTAAGATCTTTGAATGTAAAAACTTCCAAGCTGCACTATTATATCCCTGCAGTGTTTACTTGATGATGGCGTAACAGCCAAAAAGTGATTTCTAAAAACAATGAATATGCAGAAAATTAAAAATTCATCTTGTGTGTTTCATTCAAAACAAATAACATTCTGTCAAACACAGACAGAACAGGCAATGACTCCACTGTAAAGAGCCTAACTGAACTGCTGACAGACAGGAAAATAGATAATCACACACACACACACACACACACACACACACACACACACACACACACACATTAAATTTTTGGCCATGGCCTATATCAGAAAAAGAAACACAGTGTCACTGGAGTGGCCACACAGGATAGTTGTGTATGTATAGTTGTCGGAGTGATTGTGTGAATGTATGTGTTTCTTTTTCTGATGTAGGCCATGGCCAAAGATTTAAGTTGTGTATGTGATTATCTATTTTTGTGTCCGTCAGCAACTCTGCGAGTCTCTTTACGGTGAGTTGTTACCTATCCTCCATTATTGATATTCCTATCAGATTTTCCTTTGTTACAACAATGAATCTGATTACATTTTTGCTCTTCCAACAATCCCTGGCCTCATAGACCCACATTTGCACCACTTCAGCAGACTAACAGAAAACACATAATGGACAATAAGATTGAGTGATCCACAGACACACCACAAGACGAAATAAGTTTGGCTGATGAAAACTGGAACATCACATATGATGTGAAGGCAATTTCTGTTGCAGCTCAGAAATCAACGGTCACTCACTTAAGTTGAGAATGAATTACCGGAGTTAAGAGCAATCTTAAAACAAAATCTGTCATCTCACTGACCAGTCCTCTCTGACTGCTCACAGATTGGTGTAAGACCTCAGACTGCTAGAAGTTAAACAGCAGTAGCAGCACACCGACTTGCCAGTTCTAAAACTGTTATCTGATGTCAGTATCGTAGCACTGTAGTTATAGTGTATACTGTCAAAAATGCACAGGTGGCAAGTGTATTGTCCAGAAACTTACCTGCCACAAATTACTGCTTCACTCAGAAATATGTGTCAAAAAATCCATGGTACACTAAGAGTACACCACATTTCTGTTTCCACATCATGCAGCTATTTTTACAGCATGTAACTGACTTTTACAGTGTGTAACTGGTGAGGATTTTCACAATGCCAATGTTGATTTTTCTGATTGTTCACATAAATTTTATAAATTAAGTAGAGCATAAGAATGAAAAGAGCATTTCACATTTCCGCTATACTGATATGTCAACAGACAGTTGCAGCCTCAATTGGAGCAACAGCAACGGCGGCCTACAGCTCAATCGGTCGATCGAACCACTGCCGTTACTCGGAAACCTTTCAGCCAAACAGACTGTGGATGGTACTGAAGCAACAGTGTTAAATGCAAAATGTTGAGATAATTTCTTGAGACTTCCTTTAGAGCTTCCTTTTTATGCAGTGACTTATTTAGTCTTAACATTATCGACGAAAGTGGCTATAGGTTGAGACATTTCATTAACATTTGTACCGAGACTGGTTTTCAAACTCAGGTATCCTCTTCACTACAATCCAATTAAAATTACTTTGTTATTGACCTTGTAGAGAGTTGATTCACGGGAGCAGGGGATCAGCCAATCGCAATTGTTTCTTGAGCTGCATGTGTTCCCTGTGTAGCCTATTCTGCTTGCACGGACAGTGGAGCCTTACCAGCTGATGCAGCCAGCAGTGTTTGAGTGGGGGGCAGCTTGCTAGGCAGCAAGGGTGCAAAGGAGGGGAGGGAAGTACTCCACTGCAGTACCAACAGAAGAGCTGATGCTGCCGCCCCACCACTGCTATGTATACTACCAAAAATATATTGGCAAAAGTTTTTTTTAATTTTTTATTCTTTTTTATTTATTTATTTATTTTTCTGCACACATGCTGCCATCAGTCATATGTGCACATGCCAGGTTCTCTACAAGCTGGTAACAGTGCTCCCCACTACTGCAATTCCTCAATCACAAAGTAATTTTTATCGGAGTATAGGAAGACGCATTAGCCACTGCAAAGTCAGCCTGCCCCATCTGCCAAGTCAGTAAGAGAGCCCACCTTTAGAATCAATTTTAATTCAAAGCTTCAGTCTATACTCATTATTGTCTACTTTGGCCAAACTAAATAATTCATCTGGCCATAAATGAGAACCGAGAAATGACGTAATGGTCAAATCCCACACCCTATGTACTGGTCCTAATGCAACACCAGATGTGATGGTACGCTATATGAGATTACTTTGCACATACTGCAGTAGAAATTAGATTTCATTCTTTATGGTGGGTCTGGAGTTAACAGCTCAAGAACTCTTCCTCCATTATTGTGCATGGAATTTTGCAATATACTCAATTTTAACACAAATTGATTTCACACAACTCTCTTCAAACCTTACATTTCAAGATATCGTAAATTGTGCTCAGAGAGAGGGATTGGATTTGAAATGTGTCAAGTAATATTATTTTTCAGAAATAATTTTATAAACAGTGTGTGTTGCATACATTTGCTGCTTGTGAAACAATAGTGCAATCCACAGGAAAATGTCAGTGTCCATTAGTACAGAATTCTTGGTTAACTAAAGGGCACTACAAGCAAACCAGAATATACAAAGTGTGTGTGTTACAAGGTTAAATTCCAGAATTAACCACGAACTTCTCTCGCCAAGCAATGGCAAACAAAGATTTACTAAGCCCGCAAGCCAAAAGTAAATGAAAAATAGGTTCTGAAGTACAATTTAAGAGTGTTAAGGTTAGGAGGAAAAGACCAATGCATTATGTACGAAGAGAGTCAGTATGCGACACACACATATCCTTCCCTCTGTTGTCTCTCACCCAGTTAAACTAGTTTGCAATTGAGAACAATTCAGGTGCAGATTTGTCTACCAGACTACCATTTAAGTACTGTCTGCCACCATCCTACATTACATTTCACTGAAACACAACAAATTTCCCATGGGAGTGTACACAGCAGCACAACTGGAGTTTTGAAGGAAAAAAATATACAAAAAATAAATTACAGAGCTGACAAACAATGATGTGGTACAAAGGCTAGACTCAATCTCTTCATGCCACCATAGGAGGATCCAGGCAAAAAACATTATGTCTATACAGATGAGAGGTTTTGGAAACAAATGTATCAGCTCAGAAACAAGTGTTTTCTACTCACCAACTGTCAAAAAAAAAACCTAATATTCTGTCAATATTATTTATTTTTAAAATATTATAACAATAACAAGGTGAATTTTAGATACTCAGAATTTCATTCTACAAATTTTTTGACTTTTTACTGTGATAAATGTAATGTAGTAGTCTTTAATGGTAAGCACTTAGCTCATACCAATACAGCAATATTTGTCAAGAGTCTCAGAAGTGGAATCAGCAGTACAAATACTATGAAGGACAAATAGTTTTAATATTTTATTGACAATGCACTTACTATTGGACATACAACTGATGTAATAGCTCATTTACAGCAGAATCAAGATAGGAGGCATAAGTGCTCTTTTAAAGGAAAAAATCCACATTTCCCTTTAGCCATTCATGGAAACTAGGGGAAAAATAAATTTTCAGAGGATCAGAATACACTGTTTATTACTCTTCAATAGGAGGCAACAATGGTGCAAGAACATTCACTGGGTATATTAACAAAAGTACCAGTTAAACTGCGTCCAATTTGTGCACCATTCAATGAAACCACAGCCTCAAGTACTTTACTCCTTAACTCGATGGTGACGTTCCGATTCATTCGAGAAACATTCTCTCTATTGTAAGCCTTGTGGCTCAAGAGTTCATGGGGTAACTCTCATACTGAACATATAAATGCCAGTTTGACATCTGATTACAACAAGACTTTTCTCCTGTCACTTCTTTCTTTCACATTTGGCAGTACTTTGTTAATGTCAAATACTCCAAGTTGTATTGTGGACCAGAATGTACATTCAATTGTAGTCTTTCTAGTAAGTCAGTGAAAGACAACAGGGCACAACTCTGCAAAGCAGAGGAGTGGCTGTTCATCTGTATGCTGCCTCCAGTGTTCACCACCAGTAAACAAGTTCTGCAAAAAGGAATAGTCGACGGGTTGACCTCGTTTACTTTTGCCTCAGCAACTCGGGCACAAATGTCGCCATTGGGTTGTCCTCATCCCCACAGAGTTCTCCAGATGTGTATTTTATTTGAGTGTCACCTACTCGAGTCATATCATTAAAGGAAATGACAGACACTTCACTATCTCAAACAACAGCTTTACATTATCTCTTTTCAATGCATGACAATTTGTCAACTGTCTTTGTTGCAGTATCAGTATAAGTCAAAAAAGAGCATGAAACAACTAGAAATGTATAAAATTCAGCCATAAAAATTCTGGAATGCTACAAAGTGTAAATATATTTTATTCTGTTTTATGTCTAAATTCAATGTTTCTATGCAACATTTGAACAACAGTTTTTAGCACTGAATGTGTGAAGAAACCTTATTTATAGTTTTGTTTTGCTCTTAATAACATAGATCTATGATTGGATACTTTTATATATGTATACACTTCCTGCAGATAAGTTGTATGATTTCATACTGGTCATACCCCATTGTGTTCATGAATACCTGATGGAACATTTAGTAGTTCAGATGTGACTCGTTATATGGACTGCAATTTTAATACACACTACAACATGTGATTAATCTTCTGCACAAGCTACTTATGACCAATTGATCTTTATAGTTTTGTGTTGTTTCATGCTGAGTTTCGACGTAAACAGATAATGTGACACTAGTGTTAACTGTACCTGGTAGCTAGAGTAATAAACACTTAGCCTAGTGTGTGTGTGTCAGGCATTAAAGAATAAAAACGGAAATTTTATGAAGAGAATGAGAGTGTATCTACCCACTGAAATGGGATGGATGAATAAAATTAGCTGGCATTTTTGGCTGACAAAACACAAAATGGTAGATGGCCTGGGTGCAGCATATCAGGAGTTATAGAATTGTTAATAGTAAGAGAATCAAGAATTTCAGCGCTCACAGAAAGGAAAGGGAAGGAATACAGCCATAAGACGAGGTCAGCACCCAAGTGAACAAGTATAAACCATTCAAACAGCAGGCAACTTAACAGGACAAGAACAAGGCAAACAGCAAAGCAATAAGTACCAAAATTCCAGTTGTTAAGCAAGTGTTTGACATATAGAAGGAACTACTACAAAGCAAAGCTGGTCAGATGTGAGGAATATAGTGATTAAATGTCTTCTCCGAAGCATTGTTATCTACAGTGCCAAAATGTGAGCAATAAGGAAGGAAGATAAAAAATATCAGAGGCTTTGGATATGCAGATACTGGTGAGGAATAAACAGATAAGCTGGGGAGAAGGAATCAAGTATGCTTACGTACAAAGAAGAGTTTGGAAGTAAATAAATATAAAAATAATTACAAATACAAGAGAGGATTGTTAACACACAATAACATTTTTGTCCCCTGGTATTCCTGCTGGAATGTAGAAATTACACAGCATTGCTGTTTGATGTTTATGCTACATACAATATTTTGTTTTCACATGCAGTCTACTGAGAGAAACCCGAACTATGAAACAAAAATGATGTGCACATTACTGTCATCTACCTCTGAAGAGCACTGAAGGGTAGTTCGATACTTGTGGGACAAAGAACATGAATAGAATTAAAGTCACTGAGACATGAATGGCATTTACGAGGAAGACTTTACAGACAGTACCAACATCTCGAGTGGTGTGTGTACTCTTTCAAAAGGGCCACAGGAACATTAGTGACTCATCATTACTGAAACCCCACAAAATGTCGCTAGCTATTTTGAATGTACTGTGTGAGCAGCTGTGAACCTTATTGCAGCAGTTATACTCTTCCTAAGGTGCACTGTACGATACTGTTCATGACAAGTCAAAATTTTGTCACCTTAGTGCACACCAGGTGCCTACGGAATGAACAAACAACCACAACAATGGCCAGCAAACAATGAATAGTTCAGTTAAATTAACATGTTGTGCCACAGGACAGAATGACTTTCTGAAAGGAACTAACACAGGGGACAAGTCGTCAATTTACCACTACATGCGCAAAATGAAGAAGTCTTTTGCAGATTGGAAATATGTGGACTACCTACTACGAAAAAGATATCCAACCAGCCGATACTTTGTTGTAACAATCGGTAAGTGAAGTCATTATTCTCTGACCAAAAGGACTTCAATGAACAGGGCACATTGAAACTGGTACCACACTGCAAAAGATTTGTTGAAAATCTTGGTGACTAAGCAGAAAAGTAAATAAAAGATTTAAGTTCATTTCTTATTTCTTTGTCTTCTTATGTATTAAACCTTTATGTAATAAAATTATTGTGGGTTACTTTTGAATGTCAGTCCTGGTGGTCTTACAGTAAAGCACTTGACTGGAAACCTTAGGGTCGCAGTTTCGAAACCTGGTCAGATCTCGGATTTTTGCAGTCTGCATTTTAACCCACCCTCACCTCTCAATGATGTGAGGAGACACCAGAAGTAACATGTAGTTCAAATTCTGTGTTAAAATGTAGGTCCCTTTTTTCCAGTTGGATAACAAGGTTAGGCTGGCAACCCGCAAGTCATTAAGTGGCGTCCAATTGAAAGACTTACACCAGGCCAATGAGTCACACAAAATTATTACTACTTTGCAAGTTTCCCTCATATTATAGGAGCAGAAAATAAAATATAAAAGAGCACTGCCTTGAAGACACCCTTATTGACAAATGCTTTAGAAGCAACAGTGAAAGAGGACAGAGGAAAGGATATCAGCATACAGATAAAGTCAGGTAACAATGAAAGGAGTGGCAAAAGACAGGAAATTCTGGTGAGTACATAAAGAACTGCCTAGCTGGCAGAACATCACAATAAAAGTTCAGTTGATTTGTTAATGTTGTCTCTCAGGTATTAGCTATGAGGACAGTGAACCCATCCTTGGTGGTACAAGTATGTCCAAACTGAAGATAAGTGTACTGTGCCGTTTGTATGGTCTAATGATCTACATACCTCAGGAAATGCTCTCACCATTGCTCCCAACTATCCTTTATTCAACTGACACAGAGAACATGCCAGAGAGATCCAATTTAACACTTCTGCTAGAATTTATCAGAATATGACAAGTGTTCCAAGTAAATGTGAGCTGTTTTTCTCCTGATGTATGAATACTTAAAATAATCTTGCTGGTTTTGCTCATAATATACAAAAATATAAAGGAATCTAGAAATAATAATTTCAGTTCTGTACAGTCGACACCAGCTAACAGAATACTGTAGACTTCACAATCAATATCTGCAAATCAGTATCACATTGATTCTTCAAACTGCTGCTCATCATAATTAGGGAGACTGAAGACCGAGTTACAGTTCCCACAGAGTGCTGATGTAAAAACTTGCCATCTACAGAAACAGCAGTTTGAAAATAAGCGTTATATAATCCCATTATGTAACAAATAAAAATGAACATTTATCATTAGCCTATATATTTCTCTTAAAATGTGATGAATATTACATCATTTTATATGACAACCTACATCAAAGGACATCTTACAAACCAATTTTTAAAACATAGAATTTACACAGGTTTTAGTTACATAGATTTCACTCTTATAGCCAATATATAATTAAAACTGATATTGTTATGAACAGTATTGACAGTAATGATACACAACATACAGCTGTTAATTTGTCATGGCCTTCTCCCCCATAGACTTCTTTTAGTAACCAGTCACCTTCTCAATTTTTTTTTTTTATTTTCATAAACTTATTTTTAAGTGTTTTTGGGCTCTTCTTCAGCTATTTATTTTTGCAGCACAATGCTGGGTACTGCTCCTCAGACAAAACATTTCATGTACACTACCAAGCTCTGTCAAAAAATGAATACATAATGAACTTCTGTATTTACAGTGGCATTAACAACAGTATTGTAGTCTACTTCCTCTCAACAACTCAAACTGCCACTGCCTGTTGGACATAGAATTAAGGGATAGACAGTGGAAATATTGGGTTCAGTTCTGCCCATAGAGTCGCAGTGAGTAAAAGAATTGTTTTTCGACACAATTTCCAATGTAACAGCTTGATCTCTTTGTGATACATTAAAATATTTGCTCCGTTCTTGTCCGAGGACCAGCACCCACAATTGTGGTACAAAATATATCTGTAACTTCTGCACAGTCAACCAAAAGATGATACCAAACATGCTTGAAAACTAGTTTATGGAAATAAATATTTCAAAGACTATGTGGTTGCAGTAATCAGTATTTGTACCCAAATAACTTATTCCACGGCTCTAACAGATCTCTTTCATAGAGGGATTTACACCAAGTAAGGTGGCACAATGGGAACACACTGGACTCACATTTGGATGGACAGCCATCCCAATTTGGGTTTCCTGTGATACCCCTAATTTGTTCCAGTCAAATGCAAGGATGGTTCCTTTCAAAGGTTATAGCTGATTTCCTTCCCTATCCCTGACAAAAACTACCGGAGTGTGTGATTCTCCTCTAGTGACTACGATGTGGAAGGGACATTAAATCCTAATATTCATTCCTTCAGGAGGATTTATGGTAAAGAATAGGTTAACAAATAAAGAGAGACGAGATCCTTGGCAAGAATGATGTATTCACTTGTTCTGCACTTGATCTACTGATTTTCTCCATGACTTTCCATTCTGTGACAGTGAAGTAATCACATGGGAAAATTATAAATTTTTTTCACACACTTAGAATAGCCATTTAATTTTATAATCAATCACATAAGAAATGGATAAAGTTCACAACATCAAAGCAGATTAAGTGTAAAATATAAACACCACCACACATTTCCGATATCTAGCATAATACAAATAGTTTACTCAACAAGGAACTGCACTACAAGGGAAGTCAAATCCTGTCCGCACTGGTTTTCCTGTAAATAGTTTATCAGTGAACTGAGAGAATATTTACAGGGTTCCAGAGCAACACAAACTACAAAGAGGCATGTACGCGGCACGAATGTCACCGAGCTGATACATGTGGGAGGGAGGGGGGTAGCTATGCCTGGATCCTCCCTGCTGGCAAGGCAGGTGCGGCCCAGTATCCGTGTGCTCGCCACACTGTCTACACTTACTGCTTCATGAGGTTGGTGCGCGGGCACACGTTGTTGATCTTGTTGTTGTGTGTGATCTTTCGCAAGCCGTCCCTCCACGTCTACACGGTAGACGGCGCGCCGAGAGGAAAGGGGGCGAAAAGAAAGGCAGAAAAACAGCTGTATTTACTAGTGCAGCACGGAAACAAAACAAAAGACACATTACTGTAATAATAATTTACGGTCTTTAATGACTAAAATAACACACAGGTTAAACTACCAGCGCAGAAACTCTGTCTTCAAAGTTGGAGTTTAATCCTGTATTAGCACAGAAACTGTTCACTTTAATGACATTATAACAACAGTGAGGTCACATAGCAAATAGCCGAGAAACCCTGAAAAGAAAAAGCTAGTCAAGGATACAAAGGTACACAGGATGTCTGAAAATAAGTTGCACAAAATGTCTGAACCAAATAGTAGTAACAACTAGAGCAACAGATGTAAAGGTTAGTATGCCACATCCGGGATTTGGATGGGTCCACATGCCCAGACTGAATCCACCTACAGATTTATGGTGAGGACCCATGTACCGGCCAACACAAATGTGGATTTTAAATGGTTACCCACATTACACAAAGTGAATAATGGACCAGTACACAAGTACTGCCCAGTCACAAGATTCGGTTACAGTTGAAGGCACATTCACACATTTTCTCACAGATAATGATATGTGGAGAGTGTTGGGTACAGGAACAACGTGCCTACAGGGGGGCATCTTGTCACCCTTTAATAGCCCTAATCCAATTTTGACTACAGTGACCCTGATTGATGGGAAAGTAAGAGAAAGGAAAATGAAGAAGAATGCATATGACAACATATCATTGACCAGTCCCTAAACATTTCAGTTAACAACTCTGATAATGTGTATTTATGGCCAAGAAAAATAATATTTCCCAGATTTCCCATTTAAAAATACATTTTTCTAGGTATAAATAAACTTTTTCCCAGGTAAAAATACCTTTTTAATACTTTTTTTTCCTTCTTAAGTAACAGTATACTTCTCCTTGGACCTGTAAAACTTAACAATCCTTCTAAACAGGAATATTTTCTACACTAAAACAGCACCTTCTGGGATTACACTGCATTTATTGCATCACTGGTGGTTTTTTCGTTTCCTGTTTATGTTTTTTATAATTTGAATGTCATTTAACATTTTTTTGTTAAACACATAACTTTTGTACAAATTTAGAGTATTTCATTAGGCAGTAACCTACAGAAAAGCTTTAATTACTTTGATTGAAACAGCCACATTTACACAGTTGCTGGTCAAAACTATTTTCCTGTTTTGTACAAAGGGGTCATGATTTGTTAATATAGAGTTAGGCTGAAAAAGTGCAACCACAAGGCAGAATTATCTACACAAGCCACGTTGAAACCCTGAAGCATATGTTACCCTTTAACAAACTCAAATGAGCCAGTAAAATTAATTACAGCCTAAATTGTTGGTCACCTGGGCCCAAAATGTCCAGTTCTCAAAGTCTTAACTTTTGAATGAGAGTGAAAATGGGACATAACTGAAACCACCATTCACAAAGTTTTCCTACAACCTGCTAAAAATATAAAAATTTGTTGTTAGGAAGTATTGCATAGTCTTAAGATAAAGCATCCAACACATTTTACTTATATCAGATGCTTGTATGTAAACTGCCCCTCCCCCCTTGTAACTAATTTTTTTATTTAAATTTCAATGCTGTGTATTATCCTGCATTTATGTGCTGAAGTAAAACACTTCATTAGAGTTTTGCTCAGATTTCCATGATTGTCATGGGATGTCAAAATCGTCTGTCAGAAGAAAGATGTTCAGCAGCAATTACACATGTGTGCAGAGGTAGTCAAGTTTATACAATATGAAATGTGATGTGAGAAACAGTTTGCAAATTAGGTCAGCCAGAGGCAATAGGCTACCCCAAGATTTGGGATGGCAATAGAACATGGAGAGAGTGAAGATCTTTGAGTATTTTAGTAACATAGTGATAAAAAGTCTGATTACGTTATTGGGGGACAAAGTAGTAGCAGCAATTCTGGGATAAATGTCAATGTGGAATTAAGGTTTCCCAGAGGGAACTGTGGCAATATATTATACCTACTGTTTGTCTATCTTTAACTACACTACTGGAACACACAGAAAGCAAGATGCAAGTGTGTGGAAGAAACTTTCATAGAACCATGGTGAGGATAGTTGTATGGATAAAATAAGAAAAAGAGATTCTGAATTGTTATAGGAACTAGGACAGAATCGGCAAAATGTAAATACAATGGTATATGACAGAACACCGAGATGCTAGTCCCCTCTAAACAACAACAACAACAACAACAACACTGAGATGTATGAACGGAGATACTAAACCCAACAATGAAAGCACTGACTGAAAGGGGTGGAGGAGAGAATTTGGAAAGATGAGCAAGTGCAAAATAGCGGTAGGAGAAATGGAGAAAACCGGAGAGGCTTTGGTGCAAAGCACACTCTGCCATAGGTGCCACACTATCCCCCACGACAATGTGTCAGCTAACAGAAAAGTTATCCACTCTCAGATGCCAGGAGCTCCAGCATGTGCACAATTGCAAATCTCTGAAAACTTTGGGGAGCTTTATTATAAAAACCATTTCCTCAGGATGATGGTGAAGATGGAGTTTGGCAACCAACATGACATGCGGTGTCAAGCACCACGCAATGTTACAGCTCTGCAAATATCGCATGTGTCACTCAGTAACTGTCTTACATTTCTGACTTGTAAGGTATAAATGGTACTATTAACCCATTTCAGTTCTTGTCGGAATTTTTTTACCTTATTTTCAGACACCCTGTAAAAAGGTACCTGTAGCAAACAAAATATAAAATTATTTAGTGGTACAATAAATGAGTGTTCAATACATTTTATAACTTTCTGCGCCTTAATTTTTTTTTAATAAATAAAATATGATTCATACTACACCTGCACACTACCAACCAGCACAAAATAATTTGAAGGGCATCAGATGAGAACATACAGGGTGTCTCACGAAAGACACCTGCCAGGCATCCGCAGATCGTGTGGTATGGCCCCGAGTCACTGTCACCCCATTCACCAGCCATGGCAGTGCCCGATTCTCTGACTCTATTGTGCCACAGGCGCATACACTGAGTTATAGTCTAAGAAACATTGCCATCTAAGTTACCTAAGCTTACCTTTATTTACAGTAGATGTTCAAAATGATGTCCCTCTATGGAGTGAGCGGCCCGACATCTCCTCAACACATTTGTGAACACTCGACGAATTTCGGCTGCCGAAATCTGGGAAATGACTAATCGAATCATTTTTCACGAAACAATAAATTCTGACAGGTATGTGAACAATATCCTGCATCCATTTTTTAAAGAACTTTCACCCAATGAAAAGCTGTACAGTTATTTCATGCAAGACAATGCAAGACCACACATTGCCAATGCTTCTATGGCAGCAATGGGATAGTTGACTTGCCTCCTCGTTCTCCAGATCTAAATCCCTGTGACTTTTATCTTTGGGAAATGTTAAAAGACAAGGTGTATGCAAGCAATCCTCATACACTCTAAGAGTTGGAAGACAGGATTCAACTAGTCATTTCCCAGATTTCGGCAGCCAAAATTCGTTGAGTGTTCGCAAATGTGTTCAAGAGATGTCAGGCCACTCTTTCCATAGAGGGACATCATTTTGAACATCTACTATATATAAAGGTAAGCTTAGGTTACTCAGATTGCAATGTTTTTAGACTTTAACTCAGTGTATGCGCCCGCAGAAAAATAAGAGTCTGAGAATCGGGGCTGCCGTGGTTGGTGGATGCGGTGGCAGCGGCCGGGAGCCATACCACTCGATCCGCTGACACCTGGCAGGCATCTTTTGTGAAACATCCTGTATAATCCACTGAATTACAGGTCCATTTTTTGGAATAGATACGTGTTCAAATATTATGAATAACCATGAAGAAATCAATATGCTGACACATAGTCAGCACGGATTAACAAAATACCATCCTTGTGCAACACAACAAGCACACTTTTCTCATGGAGTTATCAGTGTTGCCAATTGGAGTGTTCAAACAAATGTTCAAAGAAATTTCTATATTCTCAAGAGTCTTTTGATACCATTCCTGAAAAGCAGCTTCTAGTCAAATTGCGTGTCTATGGGGTATTGTCACAGTTTTAAGACTGAAATCATGATTTCCAGTTAGGAAAATTACAGTTTGTAGTAACTGAGAAATTCACCAAGTAAAAGTGATACAGGACATAGCCAAAGGAAGTTTCATAGACGCTGCTGTTACTAATCTACTACGGTTGTTCAAGAAGTAGCTCAGCTCGCAAACTAAGAGGTGAAGGCAGCAGTATTCATGTGTAAGAACTTTAAGTTTCAACAATGCAGAGAAAATTTCTCACTGTTACAAGTAACTGTCACACTAGCTCATTGTTGGACAATGAACTCAACAGAAGCATTGTATGTCAGAATGAAAGACGGATAGAATTGGAATACTTTGTGTTATGCAATTCTCTTTTATGGAAGGTCAAACTGTAAAAGAAATCTATAAAAAGACAGTTCCTACACTTATTAAATCATGACCATCGTATGAGTGTGAGACTTTCAATCACAATTTTAAACAAGGAAGGACGAGTATCAAAGACGCACCATGAATTAGGACTCAAAAAATGGCTGTGACACCAAAGATGCAAACAGAATCCATGACATTGTTTTGTCAGACAGGTGAATGAAAAATCATGAGTTATCATAGGTAATAGGTAGGCCTGCTCATTTAAATGACAAGGGGAGGCTATGTTTGGAACGCGGATTTACTACAAACTTTCTACGCTCATAGTACTCCATGAGAACAACAAAATGTGTAAGCAGTAGTGCTTACTTCTCAAGCGTTATAGAGAAAATAGCAAGATAATTTCGGTCAGTCATCAAATATGTACCACATATACCTGTGCGTGGCCGTTTCTGTCATGAAGCAGTGGTGGCAGCTAAGTGGTTAGCGTCCAAGCCCCATACTCGTTGGTCGATGGATGGAGTCCCGTTCGTCACCCCCCCCCCCCCTTTTTTCTTTCTTTCTGCCAACACAGTCATATTCGTTACTATTTATATTACAATTGATATAACTGGGAAAATCTGTGTAATCAGATGTACTTTAATTTACAATGTTACTTGGCAGTCTACAAAGTTTTATTATCACAAATAGTATAATATTCATAACTACCGACTAGTAAACGACGAAACGTATAAAGTGATACAGACGTGAAAATTTTTGCTTGTCCATGATTTGAGAAATCCCTTATTCCTGGGAGGAGCCCGAAACTACTCGTTACCTGCAAGTTTTAACCACTACAGACGGCTTTCGAAAGAAGTACAACTAATCAATGGGACTCGATCCAGCGACCGAGTACAGGGCTCATACGCTAAACACTCGGCTGCCGCCGCTTCATGTCAAAACGGCCCCGCACAGGTACAGGTACATATTTAACAACCAACTGATATTATCTTGCAATTTTCTCAATAACGCTTGAGAAGTACGCACTACTGCTTACACATTTCGTTGTCCTCATGGAGTACTACGAGTGTATGAAGTTTGCAGTAAATCTGTGTTCCAAACGTTGTGGCCTCCCTTTGTGAGTGCATTTTATTTTCCACCATAAATTCAGCATGGAGATGCTTTGCACAAGATAGGAGCCACAATTGCTGACTGCAGAGATTAAAGAAAACCTCATGCAAATATCTGCTGAGTGCTTGTAGCTACTCAAGAAAAATCCTTTTTTGTGATTTTGTTGTCATGGACACAACTTTAATTTACCATTATACTCTGGAAACAATAAAAAGTCACAACAGGTGGGAACCAGCTCCAATAAGGGTGAAATGTAGTCCATCAGCAGAGGAGGTAATGGCATCATCTTTCGGGATGCTTAAGGTATTTTCTTATGTACTACCTTGAAAAGAGAAAAACCATCATTGGAGAATATTGTATTAGACACGCATTCTGGACAAATTCAAGGCTGCCATAAAATATGAAAGTCCTGCAGCAGCAAGACAAAAGTGTTGTTCCATCAAGAAAACACACCAGTACTTTCAAGGTGTTTTGTTCACCAAAAATTGACAGACCTATGTTTTCAAACGGTTCCACATATGCCATTCTGATTTTGCCCCATCAGAATTTCATTTTTATCCCTGAATTAAAAATTTTCCTGGCTGGATAAGAAATTCTAAATAATGAAACAGCCATCAAGATGACTATTTCTGGGGTCTTGAAGAAAGATTCTTTTTTTAAGTATCTTGAACCTGGAGAGATGTTGAACCAAGTGTATTGATCTTTGACAGGATTATGTTGAAAAATTAAGGTTAGTTAGAAAACTCTGGTTCTAGTCTTTTTATACTGAACCACATTACTTATTGAAGGATCTGATATTTAACTGACTCAGGAGACAATCTAAGCAGCTCTCTTACTCTGTTTGCAGATGATGCTGTCATTTACACAAAAGAAAAGTCATCATAACATCAATAGCCATTGTAAAATGATTTTTTAAAATATTTCTTTATGGAGCAAAGATCAGTCCTGTACTGGGGGACAGGGGGCAAACCAGGAAGTCTTTCCGAGGTGACACTCACAGGGGGTTGGGATTGAGGTGAAGAGCCACTAACAAAAGGGTGTCGAAAGAAACACTACCAAGTTTGCATCCCAGTTGGGGAATGTTGTAGATCCAACAATGGCAGTGTTCACTTTAAATGGAGACAAATGTGAGGTCATCCACATAGCTGTTTTGAGGAATCCATTAATTTCCAATTATGAGATCAATATGAAAGATAGAGAACAACTGACCGTAAAGAGGCTTGCTGAGCTGCTGACAAACACGAAAATAGATAATCACATTCACACCAACACTCAGATAACCCCCCCCCCCCCGCGCGCGCCACACACACACACACACACACACACACACACACACACACACACACACACACAAAATCCTCTATTATTGACATTCCTATTGGATTTTCCGTTGTTACAATTATGAGATCAATTACACAAAAGTAAATGTTTCAATTCAACTAAATACCTAGGAATCGAAGTCAAGAACAGCTTTAACAGGAACACTCACACAGATAAATTTACAGACAAGATGAACTGAAGATTTTTCTGTTGGTAGAAGAGGCACAAAATTAACTAAGAAGAGGACTGCCTATAAACTATACCACCTCTGTAAGCAAAAGATGTGAGTGTATCTAAAATACCAAAGACCCCCTTGTTTAAAACAGGGAAATACTTTTTAAATTATTTTTCAAAAGAGATAGATTATCTGGCCAGTGCTTACCTTTTGTGCTGTATCACTGATAGTCACACATAGAAAAACGTACAGCACTTAGGTAAGTTCTGGCCGGTCAGTCTATCTCTCTTGAAAAATAATGTATCATCTCTGTGGAGGATTTCCATCATTAATCAGATAATACTTTTTAGATATTTACAAGAAAAGCTTGATTGCAACAGGTAAAGCAGTGATTCAACTATTTTTCAACACTGCCACAAAAAAACTGAGACACTTGTCATATTGTGGTTACAACATTTGTCTTTGTGTAGTTGAAATCTGCTACCTATGAATGGAACCAGCATCTAAAAATACAGGGGTGACCCTTTTACACAATCTTTCAAGAAGACTCACAGCATAAGCAGTGCAAATATCCAGTCTTCTCTGTGAACCAGACCTTCAGCATCGAAAAAGCTGAATGGTGTTGCCTTCAATTTCAATTTTCTGATCTTTACTTCTCCTCCTGTTTCAGAAATGCTGGGTACGTGATTTAAGACACTGATGCCTCATCTCAAGGTCATACTGAAATACCTACATTTGGTTATATTTTCACACAAACCTCGAGATCACTTACAACTGACAGTTGGCTTCCTGCTCATCCATCAACAGTATTGGGACCAGCTTAGCTCAAAATACTTCCGTTAACAGTAAGCTGCACAACAGTTTTTGCAATATTTAGAGTGTCAGTTAAAAGCTTAACACTAAGGGCCGGTTCATCCATCTCTCATTAATCTTCTCATTAGTAAATGAGAAGATGCCTTTAATGTCCAGTTAAATGTGCTCGTTAAGTGCATTGTGTTTGTCATTGCCATATACACTTCTCGTTTCCTAACCTGGAGAAAACGAGAAGTTAAGATATAGTTCAACTATGTTGGCAATAGTAACAAATGAAAGTACTGTCTGAATTAACAGCTGTTCGTCATATTTGACTATCAGGGAAGAGGTGAGCAGATGGTTGTTATTTGGGGCTATGGCAAACATGTGAAAGAAGCTCAAATTTTCCAAGAAGTTAGAGCAAGAGTCTTGTGTCCTTAATAGAGAAATATGACACATTGAAATGTAAAAAACCGACGCTAGGACATGGAAGGAAAAGGAAGTGACATTGTGGCAAATGAATTAAATGCTGTCCATGGAATCTCATTTTAGGCCTTACAGTAGGCGACACAAGCATATGTAAATAATGAATTATATATAGAAAAAATAAATGAAGATTACTCACCAGGTGAAGGAGCACAGGTGGTGATAGCAGCACACACACACACACACACACACACACACACACACACACACACACACACACACACTCAAATGCAAGCATTCACAACCCAGCTGCTTCTTCAGGCAGAAGGGAAGGAGAGGGAAAAGGAAATGAAGAGGGTTTTAAGGGAGGGGGTAAGGAGCCATTCCAATCTCAAGAGAGGAAAGACTTACCTTAGGGGAAGAAAAGGAAGGTAAACAAATACACACACACCCACACATTTACACAGACACAAACACACCTAGGTAGACATACTGTAGAAAGCAAAGAAGTTAAGGAGTTGACAGAGATGCCACTTGAGGCAGAGGCTCTGTCCAGAGAAACGAGGCAAAGATGTTAAAGATGGTGGGAGGGACAGAGCCTCTGCCTCAAGTGGCATCTCTGTCTAACTCCTTAACTTCTTTGCTTTCTACAGTATGTCTGCCTAGGTGTGTTTGTGTCTGTGTAAATGTGTGGGTGTGTGTGTATTTGTTTACCTTCCTTTTCTTCCCCCAAGGTAAGTCTTTCCTCTCCCGGGATTGGAATGGCTCCTTACCCCCTCCCTTAAAACTCTCATCATTTCCTTTCCCTATCCTTCCCTTCTGCCTGAAGAAGCAACTGGGTTGCGAAAACTTGTGTGTGTGTGTGTGTGTGTGTGTGTGTTTTATTTGTGCTACTATCAGCACCTGTGCTCTTTCGCCTATATATATTTCCTGCTAGGAATTTTTTGTCTACAATATTTGTATCATAAATACTGAATTAATAAGTTTGTAGACATAAATGATGTATTCTGTTTTCTATTGCGACAGATAACTTACAAAATACATACATATCTGTTGGACTCTTCAGATGGCCGTGGAGTTTTTCATGCAGCGTTTCTAAAGTGGCTTTTTGAAGACTTTTATAGTTGACTTAGTGATGAGTGCATTCTAAGCTTTATGTGATGTCACTGATAAATGATTATACGTCTCACTAAAAGCCACTGTGACTGACACCTGAAAATGGCTGAAATGTACTTCCAGGAGGTTGATGTTATCTGGCTACAATTCCAAAACTTTATTGAGTACTACTAACACCAGGAAAACTTCAAGAATCACATCATACTTGTTTTTAGGATACAGGTCAGAGACAACACAAATGCCTAAAGGAAAACAATGAGATTTGTTGGAAATTACAAATTACATAACCAGTCAACGATCTCGCAGTCATGAGGACACAAGAAACACAGCAAACTCATTAGGTGGATGTATTGGGCATGAATGGAGTGAAAAGGCATGGACTTTTTAAGTCTTTTTTTTTTTCTTTTACAATATTAAAGTAAATAGATATCTATCACATTGAATAAATAAAAATTTGCCCGGGTTAAGAAAGTGCCATCATAAGATATTACTGAGCCATCCTTTTGCTGACCTTATTCACACAAAAGGAAATTGAGACAAGTGTACATAGCTTGTGGGCTAAGATTGTGCATTGTCTCTTGGCAACATCATTTTGCAATAGCGAAAAATTCCTTAGCGCAGGAGATATGCGCTAATGTTTAAGAAGAGTTGGCCTATACTACACTTGTTATCATAAATCAGGTGGTAATATAGACACTGACATTGAAGTGAACATGGAACTATGACAGTTCAAAACTAGTGAGAGGTGTTATATGTGCACACATACAAGATAAGGACTGGGGAAATTAAGAAATATCATGGAAGAAATAAATGTACTATAGGTGCTTTGTGGGGTTTGCAAAAGGGAATGTCACGCTGTATCATAAAAGTAATTGTGACAACAGTGTGTGCATTAACACATCTGAATACATCCTGATGAGACAACAATGTGAATATTTAGTGTCGCAAACACTGAGTCAACATTTGAAAATTGGATACGGCTGTCTAATAATTTGAAGGTGATGGTACGTAACAGATAATCAAAGTACTGGTTATATTCCTTACACAGTCATGATTCCAAAGAAATCTGTGTAAAAGATACTGACCTAAATACACATATATCACACACATGTAAATTGTTTCCTGCTGAGGAAATAAACCATTTTTGAAACTATTTTTATGCACAACCTATGAGTAAATAATTGACGTTCATACACTACCTAATGAGAAAGTCACCCAAACATATTTTACCAGAGAATAAACAAAACAGGTCACGAATAAAACACTAATATAGTTGAAGCTGACAACACTACAGCTGTGCTTTATAGGTCTTTTCTGTCTGTTATCTTCTTCTAAATCTGTCACCATGCACATTTTCAGAATGTAAATACTGTAAAGTATGCACAAAAGAGAGTCAATTAATTAAGTACATAAAGATTTAAGACACAGTAAACATTAGTAAAACATTGCATTTTAACTTGACAGTGGAAACACACATCATGCTCTAATGGCCATTTGGTACCATGCATGTTAGCACACACTGCACAAGTTATAAGCTTTCTTACAGGTTACTGATTTAGGGGTGGATTATGTGTTCCAAAAGAGAGATTTACAATGTCAGAAACTGTTCCTGCTGCATTACCAGTGAAATCTGAAGACTGCAACTCAGCATATTTCATGTAAACACAAACTCAGTTTTAATATTCTCTTCTTTTGGAATACATATTCTTACTAATGAAAACCTTGCTCAGTGTTGAGCAGGATGAATCTTATCTGTTAATAGTGTAATATGAGCTAAGGGAAGAAATCATGCCTTACAACACATAAATACAGATAATCAGTACTCTAGTGAGAAACACGACACACATGCTGACTGGAACAGTAGTCCCACAATGAAGTAATCTGTTCCAGGACATAAAAAGTTAGCACACAGATATCTGGAAGCACAACTTACTGTTTCTTTAAACACGTCATGGGGCAAACATTATTCGCTTTCACGTTGTGCGTGATTTTCCTGATCCCATCTAACCAGGCCTGTAGGAAGTGAAAAGTATTAAAGTGAGAAAGAAACATAAGGAACACTTCTTACAAACCCTTACAGCCGCAGCCGACACCCGCAGGCGCGCCGGCTGCTGCAGCCCATGTTAGACTAATAAACAGCTACATTATCATTTCAGCTCTCAATTTACTGGAAAAATACTCTTTTTTTAGCAGACACATAAGACATTAAGCACAGAAATCATACAGAAAGACACTGTTAATAACTGGACAAGTTTGTCAGATCACAAATGCTAATACGAAGCCTCAGAGAAGGGTTAACACCCAAAGTAGTGTCTACATACGTGCAGTTATAACTACTCATTTGTAGCTTCCAAGAATCAATTCGAATTGTTAATCATTAATTATCCAAAACTTGATCACATGATGATCTTGTCACTTTTAAGCAACACCTCTGACCTCAAACACACTGAACTGCATCAAAAAACACTTGATCATAAGGTAAAAAAAAAAAAAAAAAAAACTTAAAAACTTTAAAAGTAGTTAGTGGTCTTTCCTTGTAAAACGTTGCATTCTATCACAAGTGACATTTTAATAGAGAGAAATTGTGAAAGATTACAGAGCTAAAGCTTCCCTCAATAGGTCCTCTGGCAGAAGAATACAATGTTTCCAAAGATCAAGGCAAATGGAAGGAAGAAGATGACAGAAGAACTGTTGATGATAGATATGTTCTAACCCTTTTACAGAAAGGGAAATTAAAAAATGCTAAATCTGTAATAATAAAAATGTTGTTGTTGTGGTCTTCAGTCCAGACACCAGTTTGATGCAGCTCACCACCCTACTCTATCCTTGACAAGCCTCTTCATCGCCTCATAAGATCGGCAACATACTACATCCATTTGAATTTGCTTACTATATTCATCTCTTTGAGTACCTCTGCAATTTTTACCCCACACACTTCCCTCCAAAACTAAATTCAAGTTCCTTGATGTCTAAGACTGTGTCCTACCAATTGATCCCTTCTTTTAGTCAAAGCATGTCAGAAATTCCTTTTCTCCCCAATTCTGTTCAGTACCTCCTCATTAGTTATGCAATCCACTCACCTAATCTTCAGCATTCTTCTGTAACACCACATTTCAAGAGCTTCTATCCTCTTACTGTCTGCACCGTTTATCGTCCATGTTTCACTACCATACAAGGCAACACTCAACACAAATGCCTTCAGAACGGACGTTCTTATGCTTAAATTAATATTCGATGTTAACAAATTTCTCTTTTTCAAAACCGCTTTTCTTCCCATTGCCATTCTGCATTTTATATCCTCTGTACTTCGACCATCATATGTAATTTTACTGCCCAAGTAACAAAACTCATTTAACCCCTTTATTGATTCGTTACCTAATCTAATTCCTTCAGCATCACCTGATCTTCTAAGACTGCATTCCATTACCCTTGTTTTGCTCTTGTTAATGTTTATCTTATATGCTCCTTTCAACATACCGTCCATTCCGTTCAATTGCTCTTCCAGGTCCTTTGCTGTCTCTGACAGAATTTCTATGTCACCAGCAAAATGCAATGTTTTTATTTCTTCACCCTGAACTTTAATTCCTTCTCCATATTTCTCCTTGCTTTCCTTTATAGCTTGCCCAATGTACAAATTGAATAACATTGCGGAAAAGCTACAACCCTTACACCCTTCCCAACCTCTGCATCCATTTCATGCTCTTCAAGTCTGATAACTGCTGTCTGATTTTTGTACAAGTTGCAAATAATCTTCCATTCCCTACATTTTACTCCTGCTGATTTCGGAATTTGAAAGAGTGTATTCCAATCAACATTCTCAAAAGATTTCCCCGAATCTACAAAAGCTAGAAATGTAGGTTTCCCTCTCCTTAATCTGTCTTCTAAGATAAGCCGTAAAGTGAGGATTGCCTCATGTGTTCCTACATTTCTCCTGCAACCAAACTGGTCTTCCCCAAGGTCGGCTTCTACCAGGTTTTCCATCCTTCTGTAAATAATTCATGTTAAAATTTTGCAACCATGACTTATTAAACTGATGGTTCTGTAATTTTCACACCTGTTTGCACCAGCTTTCTTTGGACTGGGGATTATTACATTTTTCTTAAAGTGTGAGTGTATTTCCTCTGTCTTACATCTTACACACCAGGTGAGACAGTGAAGGCTGGCACTCCCAGATGCTTCAGTAGTTCTGAGAGAATGTCTTTCACTCCAGGGGCCTTGTTTCGGCTTAGGTCTTTCAGTGATCTGCCAAATTCTTCTCTCAGTATAGTATCTCTTATTTCATCATCATCATCTACATCCTCTTCCTTTCCTACAATATTGTCTCTAAGTTTATTTCTTTTGTACAGTCCCTGTATATACTCTTTTCACCTTTCAACTTTCCCATCTTTGCTGAGAACTGGTTTTCCATCTGAGTCCTTTCTACTCATACTGCTGCTTTTCTTGTCTCCAAATGTTTCTCTTATTTTCATGCAGATGGTACCTATTTTTCCCCTAATTTATACATTCTTCTACAGATTGCATTTGCCCTCTAGCCAATCCTGCTTAGCGATTTTACACTTCCTGTCAATCTCATTTCTTAGTCATCTGTACTTCATTTTGCCCGTTTCATTTATTGCGTTTTTATATTTTCTCCTTTTGCCAATTAAATTTAATATTTCCTGTGATACCCACGGATTTTTGGTAGGTCTTGCCTTTCTACCTATTTTGTCCTCTGCTGCCTTCACTATTTCATTTCTCAGTGCTACCCACTCTTCTTCTACTGTTTTATTCCCTCACCCCCCCCCCCCTCCCGTTTCTGTCAATTGTTGCCTAAAGCTAAGAAAAACTTTGACATATTTGGAATGCGTGAAGTAAGATGGGGTGGTAGTAGAGACATAGAGGGCAATAACTTTCAAATGTACTATGCAGGCAAAGATTAGAGATGTATAGAGTTGACATACTGATTGCAAAACAACTAACTTGGTTATGAAGGTCAACTACGTCAATGGAAGGACTGTGATAAGATTGTCAGTGTTGCCTGCTGCATGATGGTCTAAGGACGATCTTATAAAAAATTGAAAAAGGTCTCTGAGTAATAAATAAATCAAGACCCTCATTAAATTTTAATTATTTAGCAATAGATCACTGTTCTTCAAAAAATCTTTTTAAAGAGAAAAAGAAAGACTTGGTGATAATCTGCAAGTTACTATAATCATCCTGATGAAGAGGTAAAATAATAATATGAGAAGACAGAACAGCTCGCCAAGAGGGATGCAAAGAATACATCTATTAGTGTAAAGGGCAAGTGGAATGCAGTAGTCAGTGTAGAACTAGAAAACTCAGAATGCGATCCATAAATGAGTAACAACAAACTCTGTTAGAATTCTACAATGAAAATTGCACGTTGTCGGAAAATACTTTGTTCCATTAACACAAAAGACAACAGTATACTTCGATATCTCAATTTGATGAGAAAAACTACCAAATTGATTATACACAGCTTAATGATGTTTATTTCTGTGTGATCCCCTTTATACTTCCCAATTATTTAAATATATCACAATGTTATTATGTGTTGCAGACAGGTACACTTAAAAATTTCTCATGCCTGAAAGAGTCGCCCCCCCCCCCCCAAAGCTGCATCTTTCTGAGTCTCAATACCAGGGACCTATAGTCGGGCCAAAACACTATGATCTATGGCTCCACCTACTGGGCTGGAAGACTGCAGAAACGGAACGCAACCATGTTGCCAAGTAGTTAGTTCGCTGCCTGACAATATATCTAATGCTCGCTGTTGGTGCCGGAACTGGCAAAAGTGCACAGTGCGGCCAGCCGTGCATGCACAGAGCTTAAGTTCACCTCCGACTTACTGCATTGGTTTGGTGCTGTGCCAGCGCTCAAAGACGATTGGCACAAGCGCCAGGGATCATCGTATTTCGGCTCGACTGTAAAGCTGTATAATGTTGATGTGGTTTCAAAAAGCTGACCCCATTGTTAGACTCCCTTCAATTACCAGTTAACCAAAGGGGAAGGAAGTTTCAAGCAAATTTGCATCTTTCTGTCAGGAGTTTCCGATGATCTATTTCTTTGTGAAGCTGGAACTTGCTCCCATGTACATCCCTGGTGAAGAAGAGGATAGAGCAACACACTATTCTTCCCTTCCTGCTTGCAACATTCAGTGACATTGTTAATTAGTATTTAGCTCCACTCCGTAAAGGACTACTACTTGCTCTTCTTCAAAAAGTGGACAGTCTCTGGTACAGGTTGTAATGGGACATGAGCCTCTGTGACATTTGATAACAGCTGCAACAATTTAGGACATGACAGAACACAGCATGACAATAAGTTTGCAGGAGCTAAATATGTGAGGGTCTGCATTATACCAAACCATGACCAGGAAGCACTCGCTGTATAGTTGACTTTAACCTATAAAATGAAACCAGCTCACCAAGAAAACAGCACACTGTGACGACAGCTCAAAAATTAGTGTTAATTTCTGTAAAGAGATGCTCATGAAATTAGAGTAACAGGTTCAAAACCAAAAAACAATAGTAGAGCAAAATTTAATAATTTCGTAATTCATTATTTGCTTATGATCAATCTGTTACACTCGTAAAACTACAGTGTAATGAGTTAAAAGTATAATATCATATTATATTGCTTATGAACGATGTAACCATCTTCGTAGCTTAGTGGTAGTTCTGCAAAACAGCTTGTTTTCTGCAGTACACATGTTTTTAATGAAGTAGTGTATTGTATATTCGTCCAGCTGCATTTTCTTCACATGTTTTCAATTGTGCCAATACATGCAATCCTGTGCGATGAATGTTTACAGTATCTGAATATGTGGATGCAATACTTTACTGAATTTTCTTCCTTCAAGTGGCTTCATTTTGCAGCTGTATCACAAACTTCTGTTAAAGCTTCTATAAAATATTTATTTGACAAAAATATTGAATTTGATGATAAGTGGTTTGATCAATTTTCAAATTTTAAAAAGTCATAGCCACATAATCAGAACTGAGCCGGATGAAAGGTGCAAATACATTGAGTCATGTAGCAATGAAGAGCAGTACAGTGAACTGCTTGAAATTACACAGTTATTTTTTGCAGTGCCATCTTGCAATGCTTGTGTAGAGACATTGTTGTCTTTACTACAGTCACAATGGACAAAGGCAGGAAATAGGCTGACAATTGACTCTGTAAAGGGATTTTAATTTCAAAATTTAATTTCACACATTTTAACTACAGGAAATTTTTCAAATATTTATGTGAAGAAAAGGAACTTTTGAAATAGATTTGGTCAAATGAGAAATACACATAGGGCACAGCCCTGAAAAGATGTAGATGTGTGTGCTGTGTGTAAAAATTGATTTTTTTTTTTTTTTTTTTTTTTTTTTTTTTTTGTATCTTTGCGTAATAAACTTAAAATACAGAAAGTGTCTTTTTCATCCTGAAATATACAAAGTATCCTCATTTTTCACCCTAAAATATAGAAAATGTCCTCATTTTTGCATTTAGAATGTGGTAACCCTATAGCCAGCAATGTCAGTAATACTCAATACTGATATGATCATCTTCCTCACTTTACACAGGGCTGCATTTTCCATATCTGTTGTCTACCCATCAACAGCTTGCAAGTTCGTGAAGCACTTGGAAAAAATATCTTGTATTTCATTGGTTATAATGGACATTTGTAAACCAAAGGTTTCAGAAATACATAATTTCGTTAATGGTGGGTGAATTTTAATATAAATGAACAAACTTTAATAGCAAATCATTTGTGGATGACTGATACAGAAAAATTGTTTGGAACCTACAAGTTTATTATCTGAGAGGAATTGTTAATGAGCAAGTCCTATTTTACATGTTTTATTATTCTTTCCAAAGTATTCCATGAGGGGTCAATGACATAAAAAAAAAAAAAAAACATAAAAACTATCCTTGGAGTTGATACTTTAATGTAGTTGAAGGTGGCAGTGTGTCTTTTGCACTAAATGTTGTGGGCATGGAATACCAATGACCAGATGATACACTATAATAATGTGTGTACTAATGTACAAACTTTTCTGTAAGTTTTGAGAGTTAGGTAAAAGAAAGATCTAATTTGTATCAATTGAACTATAATTGCAGTTTATCATTAGAGGCTCAATAAAAAACCTCACTATAAATCTTAGATGAATCCTTGGTTTAGTAGAAGTTGAGCTCTTTTACAAAGAAGAATTGTTACTATCAAGTCACAACCCGAAGCCCAGCAATAGCGCAATTTATAAATCCCTCAACACTTGAAACAAGTTGGGACCAAAGCTTCAATAGGTCGACAATAGTGAATGCAGAATAGTACAGCACAGAAATTTGTTAGGCATGTGTCACAAAGGAAAACAAGAAACACAATTTTAACTATTGTATCATTCACCATTGTGACAATGCCTCACCAGCTTAGAGCATGGTGGAGATAGAGTATTATTGTTAGTATTGTCAAACACTTAGATTTGATGCCTTATTAATTTGTAGACTTGACTGCTTGCAAGGCAATCTACTTTTACTGCATCAGGAGGCTGCTCAGGTCTTACAAAACAACATTTCTGAGACAATCCACCGACAGAAGAAAGCACCAAAATTCTCCAGAACTTGTTGGAAAAGGAGTTAAATAGTATAAATATCAAAGGTGAATATTCTGAGTAACACAGAAATCATTTGAAACAAGATATTTTTCCTTGTAACACTTAAAAGACAACCCTCATACAGCACGGCAGGCCGCAGCACGCACCATACAGCGAACTTTTTTTGTTTAAGTTTAAACTGTTCTCGGACACGCTTAACTGGAAAGTCTCTTATGGCAGAAATAGTTCTTTAACTGCACTAGCCAAATTCAGGCCCCACTAAAGCACCAACACAGAGCATAATCAATTCTCGAGGATCTATTGTTGTCCAAAAACCTAATTCTCTACCTCGACTCACCTTTTAGCCATACTGCACCAGTGACACTGAAGAAAAGAAAATATTTTTATGCTGGCTTTCTGAATTAAGCAACGGTGCCAAGGCTGCTGTTGATATTTTTATTTTGTAGGTGCATCTGTAATCGGTGCTTCGGGAACATAATGAAAGCTGCAAGTAAAACGATTTAAGCTGGTGCTTGTTAAGCAAGTGACATACTCTCAGTAGCTTCCATTCAGGAGTTCTCTGCTCAAATTGACGTTTGTTGCCTTTAAACAAATGTCAAGGATTACAATAAGGAAAATGAAATGACACAGCAAGCAAATGTTTTCGAATTGGAGGTCAAACTGTTTCTCTGTGTGTCAGCGACCTCCACACTGAAAGAAACTGTGAAAAGTGACAGACGCACCTTGGCGGTGTCAGCGTCGGGGCAGACGACATGCTGGTAGTTGATGTTGATGTAGTCGGTGCCACTGCAGATGGTCAATGACTTGTCCTCCAGGTTCTCACCATGTTTCCCCACCAGCTGTGACAGCAGTTTCTGGTCCTGCCGGCACAAATCACCAATAAATCTATATCTATAAATGTGAATGTCTGTTCGATGTACGTTTATCACGTATGAACCACAAGACATGAAGAGCTAAACATTTGTCCAGTTACTAATGCCTACCCAGGGAAGGCTTTAGGCACGGTTTTATGGCGATCAGATAGCTGATCGGTGTACGCTTATCACGTCCAAACGACAAGACGCAGAGACTTAAATATTTGTACAGTTACTAATTTTTGCCTGAGGAAGGTTTTAGGCATGTTTTATAGCGATCTGATAGATATTTAGTAATTTGAAGAATATAAAATGCGGAACAATAATTACTCTTTGAAAATTATATTTACTCTTTGAAAATGGTTTTATTGGTTGCATTGTTGCTCGAGGGTTGATAATGATAAAAAGGTGAAGTATATTGGGATGGAAAGTTATTTGTGTATATAAAATTCTACGTGTGTGTGTGTGTGTGTGTGTGTGTGTGTGTGTGTGTGTGTGTGTGTGTGAGCGCGCGCGCGTTAACATTCCGCTCTGCAGCGGAAACTACAGAACGCAAACGAATAGTCTGTGTGTAATTGTTGTCTGAAGTCTCGCGTTGAAGATATGGTGGTTGAAAGTCGTCAAATGATAAAAAAAAAAAAAAAAAAAATTCTGACTGAAGGCCAGCTATGACGTTTGCGAGTCTACACCAAGAAACCATTGGTATAACAGTTGTAAATTGTCGTAGCTGTATGGGGAAACTTCCAGAGCTCCAAGCGCTGATAGAAAGTTCTGAGGCACAAATCGTTATAGGTTCTGAAAGCTGGCTGACGCCTGAGATAAGTTCGGCCGAAATTTTTTCAAAGGGCCAAATCGTCTTCAGAAAGGATAGAATAAATAAAAAAAGGGTGGAGTGTTTATTGCTGTTACTAACGGTTTATCCTGCAGCGAAATTGAGACAGAATACTTCCTGTGAGTTGGTATGGGTAGAGGTTATACCTGACAACCGGAATAAATTAATAATTGGATCTTCTTATCGGCCCCCTGACTCAGACGATGCGGTTGCCGAAATGTTCAAAGAAACCTTGAAACACATTTCAAATAGGTATCCAAAGCATACTGTTATAATCGGAGGCGACTTTAATTTACCCTCGATATGTTGGCATAATTACGTATTCAAAACTGGCGGCAAATATAAAACATCGTACGAACTAGTTCTGAATGCTTTTTTCTGAAAACTACTTCGAACAGTTAGTTCATGAACCCACTAGAATAGTAAGTGGTTGCGAAAATACCCTTGATCTCCTAGCAACAAATAATCCGGAGATAGTAAAGAGCATCAAAACAGATACAGGTATTAGCGAACATCGAGTTGTAGTAGCAAGACTGAATGTCGAAATGCCCAAATGCACCAAAAATAAACGAAAAATATATCTATTCAATAAAGCAGATAAAAATTCGCTTCACGCTTTCCTGAGTGATAGTCTCCAGTCTTTCAAAACTAAAAATGCGAGTGTAGATCAGTAGTGGCTTACTTTCAAAGACATAATATCAATAGCAATCGAGAGATTTATACCAAATAAATTAATAAAAGAGGGGGCTGACCCCCCGTGGTACACAAAACAGGTCAGATCACTGTTGCAGAAACAAAGAAAAACGCATGCAAACTTTAAAAAGACACAGAATCCACAAGATTGGCAATCTTTTACTGAAACTCGCAACCTAGCGCGGACTTCAATGCGAGAAGCCTATAGTAGTTACCACAACGAAATCCTGACTCGTAGTCTTGCAGAAAATCCAAAGAAATTCTGGTCATTTGTGAAGTACACTAGCGGCAAAACACAAACAATACCTTCACTACGTGATAGCAATGGTAATACTACCGATGAAAGTACTGCTAAGGCAGAATTACTGAACACAGCTTTCCGAAATTCGTTCTCCAAAGAAGACGAAGTGAACACTCCAGTATTCAATCCAAGAACAGCTGCCAGCATGCGAAACTTAGAAGTAGATGTTCCTGGAGTAGTAAAACAACTTAAGTCACTAAACAAAAATAAATCTTCCGGGCCAGATTGCATACCAACTAGATTCCTCTCAGAATATGCTGATGCAATAGCTCCGTACTTAGCTATAATTTACAACCGATCACTCAGCGAAAGATCCGTACTCAACGTTTGGAAAGTTGCCCAAGTTACTCCAATATTCAAGTAAGGCAATAGGAGTGATCCCCAAAATTACAGGCCTATCTCATTGACGTCGATTTGCAGTAGGATTTTGAACATATACTTTGTTCGAATATTATGAACTACCTCGAAGAGAACGACCTATTAACCAATAGTCAGCACGGATTCAGAAAGTATCACTCTTGCGAAACAACTTTCACTTTATTCACATGAAGTGATAAGTGCCATCGACAAGGGATCTCAAATCGATTCCATATATCTGGATTTCAGGAAGGCTTTTGACACTGTACCCCACAAGCGGCTTCTTGTGAGATTGCGTGTTTATGGAATATCTCCCCAATTGTGCGGTTGGATTCACGATTTCCTATCAGAAAGAACACAGTTCGTTGTAATTGACGGTAAGTCATCGAGTAAAACAGAAGTGATATCTGGCGTTCCACAGGGAAAGCGTTATAGGTCCCCTACTCTTCCTCGTGTTTATAAACGATTTAGGAGAAAATCTGAATAGCTCCCTTAGATTGTTCCCGGATGATGCTGTCGTTTATCGGTTAGTGAAGTCAACAGAGGATCAAAAGCAACTGCAAAGTGATTTAGACAAGGTTTCTGCTTGGTGCGAAAATTGGCAATTGACACTAAATAAGAAGTGCGAAGTAATACACACGACCACCAAAAGAAATGCACGGAACTTCAATAACGCGATAAATCAAACCTCAAGGTCGTAAATTCTACCAAATACCTAGGAGTTACAATTACGAACAACTTTGACTGGAGAGAACACATAGAAAATATTGTGGCGAATCAAAGGTTACGTTTCATTGGCTGAACGCTTCGAAGATGCACCAGCTCCACCAAAGAGACTGGCTACATCACACTTGTGCGTCCTCTCCTGGAGTACTGTTGCCCCTTGTGGGACTCTCACCAGGTGGGACTGACGGAAGATATTGAGAAGGTTCAGAGAAGGGCAGCTCGTTTTGTTTTATCACGTTACGGGGGGGGGGGGGGGGGGGGGAAGCGTCACGGAAATGTTGCACGAATTGGGGTGGAAATCATTAAAAGAAAGACGTTATTCTTTGCGGCGTGATCTGTTTGCGAAGTTTCAATCACTGACTTCTAGTTCTGAATGTGGAAATATTTTGCTAGCACCCACCTACTTAGGGAGACATGACCATCCCAATAAAATAACAGAAATCAGATCGAAAACGGAACGATTTAGGTGTTCTTTCTTCCTGCGCGCTGTTAGAGAATGGAACGGTAGAGAAAAGTTATGAAAGTGGTTAATGAACCCTCTGCCAGGCACTTTAATGTGATTTGCAGAGTATCGATGTAGATGTAGGACGTTACATGCAGTGAAATGTGATGCCTGTCTACAGCTCTTTCTCTGTAAGGATAAGCATATGAATAAGGAAATAAGAATAAATAAATAAAGCAGTAAAAAAGAAATGTCTTTTATACATCTCTTTAAAAAATCAATTTGACGTTTCGCGCATTACATCAAGTTATCGATCTGTGATATTATTACAGTCATTATTGTTGACTTTCGTGATTTGATCTACACTACTTACTTCACATAATTATTTTTATTTTATTTGAAAGTTGATTAAATGTTTGTTTCTAAAGCAGGTATTGTATTTCATTTCATCGTTCAAAACCAGTCTCATAGCACACTACTGAAAGGTAGCTTATCTATCATGATCAACCAACACGCGAGAGGAGCCGTGAGTTTAAGCTAGTTCTAAATAAATATGAACGCTGAGCCGCCCCAAGACAATTATTCAAGTGTATTTCTTCATAATCTAGTATAGAATTTAAATTACTAGTTCTCAAATATTTCCCACACCAAGTATGACAGCCAATGTTTTAGAAATGGGATAGCTAGCCTCAAGAACAGCACTTTAAGAATTTTTAACTCCATGCAAAGTATGCAGATTTTGTAAAAACTTTGATTCTACAAAGTAGTCCTAGAGGTTTTTAGGCCTCAAAAAAGCTCTGTTGGTGTCCTACCAACTTACACATTCCAATGCTTACATCGAAAGGGGGGGGGGGGGGTTGGCGGGAATTTCACAATTGGACACCTAACTGGATATACTTCTATCAAACTTTGTGTCGTTAACTGCAGTTTAACATTAATATTTTGTTTGATGCCTGTCAGTGGCAATTTCATATCCACAAAAGTTATACATTTGTAAACATCTGTGTAGAGAGCTCTGTAATAAAGTTATGTTTAAGCCCTGAAAAAAGTAAGTACCATGGCTGGATAAAGTTTACATCAGTCTGCTTCAGCACACTGCTCTGGTTCCAGTATGTGAATGTTGGCAAATGGATTGTATTAAAGAGGTATTGTACTTATGTTCCTCCATACACCTACCTAACTCCATGACATGAAAAAAAAAAAAGCTGGAAAGTATTATTTGGCCAGTACTTACCTTTGTGCTGTACCCCTAACAGTTACACAAATGAAGAAAAAGAAAAAAAAAGGGGGGGATGAAAAAGGACAAGTTTTCGGAACACAGTTCCTTCCTCAGGTCATGAATTACCTTTCCCTTCCGTTCCCATCCTTTATCCTTTTTTCTTCCCTTCTCTCCCACCTGAGAAAGGAACTGCGTTCCGAAAGCTTGTCCTTATCGTCCCGCCCCTTTTTGTTTTATTTTTCTTCATTTGTGTAATTATCGGCGGTACAGCACAAAGGTAAGTACTGGCCAGCCAATCTCTCTCTCTTTTGAAAAATAATTTATCATCATCTTTTTGTCTCTGGGACTTAACTACGGGGTCATCACTCCCTAAACTTACAAACTACTTATGAACTAGCTAATCCTAAGGACGGCACAAATATCCATGCCCGAGGGGGGATTCGAACCCCCGACCGTAGAGGCCGTGCAGACCGTGACTGGAGCGCCTTAGTCCCCTCGGCCAATTTATCATCTCTGAGAATTTCCATCATTTATTTTTAACGGGGGTTCCGAACCACGGTGCTACTCAGTACTTTTCACATCAGCAACACTGCCAGATGTGAAAGAAGTGGAAAGTGACAGATAAAAATCCACCTAGTCGAAGTTTCACGAATTAATAGGGGGAATCTGTCCGCCAGAAATCATCATTTACCACTACGAGCACGTTTCAAATTCAAATGATTGTAAACCTATCGGACGAAACTGCTATGGTCATCAATCCCTAGACTTATAGCAAATTAATAATGAACCAACCAGTTGCAATTACCGTTTCGACGAATATAAACCCATCTTCAGAAATACATGTGACACCTAAAGAAAATGTGACATCAGAAATTACAAATTCATAATAATCATGTCCGATATGCGTCATACCATGCTTATTGTCTAAAACATCGCGAAATACAGTTATAAGAATAAAACAAAGTTCTATAGTTGAAGATCACAGTAGCTGAAAGATCTCTACAATCACGGGAATGTAAGTCAAATAAATGACTTCAAGAAATGTCAGCGCATGTGGAAGTACTAGTATTGCCTGTGGTCGAAAATCGACCAATTTTGTTTACAATGGTCACTGGGAGTAAAATTTTACGCATCATATCGGCGGCCTCGCGTGATTATGTTGGTAACATCAACAGCGCGGTAGAAAATCTTTGCCCATTTGTTCGAACCACATAGAATGACTCGATTAGTGTATCGTACACTTCATGAAGTAAACAAATAATACTGCTTTATGGTTGACAGGTTTTTGTATGTACCCTCGTCCGCTCAGTAAAAATAATTGCCCTCGTAAAGCGAAAATTCCATGAGAAAACATCAGCTTTGTCAAGCGATTAGCTAAAATGAAGACTCACAGGATTCTCACTATTTATCATCTGTTGCCAACATTCTCATAGGAGGCCGCTGGGATATTTGGTAAATTTTAACCGGCACTGGGAGGTATGAAACGGTATCTTTTACGCGTTAAAGAAAATGCCTGACAAAATAACAACAAATAAAAACGGAAGTATATACTTCTCATGCCATTTTCGAATTATATAACTTTCATTAGCCTAATATTTGAAATGGAACTTCAATTTCGGTGTTCGTATATTTATACAACGCCAAGAAATGTTATTTCGATACTGCGATATTCAGAATCCAGAGTTGACAACCTGTCGACTTCGTAGTTCCACCCAAGCACCGCTGGATGCGTCTCCCGGTGCATTCATATGAGAACATCCATTGCCTTTAACCACTCTTAATCACTGCGAAATTGAAGCATTTGAACGGCACAAGAAAGTGAGTTGGGAGCACTCCATATTTCTATATTCACTTATTTTAATACGTTCTTTTAATACTGCAGATGCGCTGCATTACAGCGTCTTTGGTCGAGGCGAATAGCCAATCAGTGAGCTGATTGTTGGAGAATGTAGAACTTGATCCAAGCTGTAGATAGGAAAATTTCTACTTCCTTTTACCAAATTTAATGGCTAAATGCACACATAATATTTATATTCGTGAAATCTACGACAAACAATCTTTCGAATTATGTAACTTTCATCGACATTCTTGTACGAATAAATTAGTAATCTGTACCTCAATTTTCGTGTTAGCATATAAAGTATGGAAACAAATACTACAGTGCTCAATTGTAAAAACACGCTAACGAACAGGAACCGTTCAAATGCAAATGCGTAAACGAACAATAACAACATGAGCGCGTTATCTCTCATATGAACACAAATTGGTTTAGTACATTGCTCATAGCATTGTGACATAAGTGTGATAAAATGAACCGATAAGTGCCATGTCGGTAATTTCCAAGAATGCTTGCAATCGAAGTAGCTCAGCCTGAAACGATATATATCGTACATGCAAATGTAATCGATTATGCTACTATTAACGCGCGGTTCATGTAGTGTGTTTTGTTCATAGTGACATGAGCGTCGCTAGGAAAGATTTTCAGAGATATGACAGTTTTCCTTTATGTAACTTCGATTGCAAAGTACTTTAAATGTTAAGAAATCAATATTATTCACGAATGAATTACATTCAGTTTCTGTTAATTAAAAAAACTTTCAAACCCAAGAAGTGACGATTCTTGATGTACTGTTCTGAATATGTCCTACTCGGTAACGCTTATCCGAAATTACATTACAATGTACATCAGCAGAAACATTCAACAGTTTCCTACGAAAATACAACGACTTCCGAATATGTTGTCACGTAGATACGTACTACCACAGCTTCAATTTACGTCGTGACAGTTGGAGCAATGAAGTTCCTACGGATATATCAAGATTCTGCTATTCAAAATATTCATACCAACTTAGAGTTACAGTAACACTCGTTAAATTATTTGTACGTAATTATACGTTCCTTAACATTCATATTTTGACATGTCGCACGTCAATGATTTAGAGTTGTACTTTCGATATATATCGTTTCAGGCCGATCTACTTCGATTTCAAGCATTCTTGGAAATTACCGCCATGTCAAAATGGAGAACTACAAATGAAAGTAGATTTTTAGATTTTTCAGGAAATCAACAACTCGCAAAATCTACCGGCAGTTGTACGATGATTTTGTGAGCAGTATAGGTCTGAAACTATCAAAATATTGTCTACAAGCAAGATTTACTTGGTCATTTAGTACATTGCCATACCTGAGATCTAGATGTTTATAAATCTCAAATTCTTCCGAAAGATCAAGCTTTTGCCAATTCTCTGTGTAAATTAATTGTGTCTTCTAAGTTTTTCTGAGTGTGACTGTAAACTGACTGAGTCTGTAAACATAATGTATATCACGGAGCTCAAATTGCCAGTAGTTTTTTGCACATTGTGTATGGTTCTATGATAAAAATTATCTATTTTGCCCCATGCATCATTCCTGAAAAATTGTATAATGAATAAGTTAAACAAACGTCACAAGGTGTTTTCAGTAACTCTGAAATAGGGCTAGATAGTAAAAAGCAATTGTGGCAGTAAATATAAAAATTCAAAGTGGAGGCCATTATACCATCTACGTATTTCTATACGTATTATTTCCCCGTCTCAGTGAGTTACCGAAAATCACAAGTACATGCCTACTGCTCCCTCATGTAAATGATCTGTCCACTCTTAAACACTTATTCAATAATGCACAAATAAATGAAGATATTTTGAAGATACACACCTTTGGAACACCGCCGGCTCTTATGTCGCTGACTTGACATAATTCTATGACGTCACCATCCTGTAATAGAGAACACATGATTAAGCACGGAAAAGAACAAGAATATTCAAAGGAAAAAAAAAAAATTTAAAAAATGCAGGAAAGCTCGTCGAGAACTGCGATGAATGTTGATATGTCGTCAGCCTTAATAGAGACATATCAAAAACCATTCTGCGTCACTCAATAAACAACATTTGTATGGTATTCTATTGTGAATTGGTATTTACAAAGTAATATATGTTCCGATATTTTTTTATACATAAAAAAATAAAAACAATAATTCACTTCCTACACAGAACACACATCAGACAAGACCACTGTGTAATAATTTTGATTAAACACAGTAAATATTGTTTCATACGATAAATGATATTACACCTTCAATATAGCCTGTGAACAGACGTCTGTAGCTAAGGCAGAATATTCAAAGTTTTTAGGCGTGGAATTGAAGAGAAATTGAATTGTAAGCAACATATTGATGATCTACTGAAACGTTTGAGTTTCGAAACTTATGCTGTGAGGGTTATGGCAAATGTTGGTGACAAACATCTCAGAAAATTAGGTCGTATGCCTACTTTCATTCACTGTTTTCATATGGCATCATGTTTTGGGGGTAATTCACCATCGAGAAAAAAAGGATTCATTGGACAAAAGCATTGAATAATTTTTTAAACATGCTGCACTTATTTAAGAATCTAGAGATCTTCACAGTAGCTTCACAATATTTGTTGTTAATAAACCTACCCATTCAAAAGCAATATCAGTGTGCACAGATACAACATGAGATATACAATTATATATTTTTGACGACTTTAGAGCTTTCAATGAATGAAATAAATCGCAATTTGCGATCAGTTATAGCTTCACTGCACTAGGTTTAGATGGAATACCAAAGTGCAGCGAATGAAAATTTGGACCCGGCCGGGATTCTAACCCAGGATCTCCTGCTTACCAGGCAGACGCGTTGACCACTCCGCCACCGAGGACACAGTGGCCAGCCCGACTGCAGAGGACTCTTCCCTGAACGTCTCCCGCCACACACAAATCTCCATTCCTGTTGGGTCTCGATACCTCATGGTCTGTTCACTCTGATGGGGGAATACAGTATTGTGGCTGCGAGCATTACAGAACAAATAGACTGTGGTATAGGAAAGAGAGAGCGTGGCGAATGGAGATTTGGGTGTGGCAGGGAAGAGTCCTCTGCAGTCGGGCTGGTCACTGTGTCCTCAGTGGCGGATTGGTCAACGCGTCTGCCCAGTAAGCAGGAGATCCCGGGTTCGGGTCCCGGCCGGGTACACATTTTCATTCGCCGCACTTTGGTATTCCATCTGAACCTAGTACAGTGAAGCTATAACTGATCGCAAATTGCGATTTATTTCATACATATTATGAGAAATGATTTACACCACTGTTTTGCAACCTGGGGGGGGGGTCGTAAAATCTTCCTGAGGGTAGCAGTCGCAGGAGGAAATACTTGCACCACAAAATAACTAGGGGTTCATTTATGCATACGTTTTTGTATTACTGAAAATTATTTAATGTTAAAATTACGGAGTTCCTTGTGTAATGTTAATTATGAAGTGAATTTTTTATAATACAGTGTATTAACGAAAAATAACCACAAAGCCCAAAAAATGTTCTCTGGAACCAATCGATAGCTAAAAGTACACGATACGATAAGAAATACTGAAAAATTCACAAAATCTACTCCTTTACAAATTATCTATACAGTGGACCGCTCTTATTGCGCACAATTCGCCTATGAGTCTTGCCTGAAATGCGAATCACTCGTTAAGTAAAATATATTTTTATCTCCGAAATCATGTAAAAATTGGATAATGTGTACCACTCTGAAAAAAATACACAATAAAAACTTCGTCCAACTATTTAAAAGAATCCTGTAGCAAAAGAAGAGAGATTGTGTTTCCTTTTAGATAACACAAGTTTTGTTACGGTTCGTAAGGTGGGGGGAAGGTGGGTCAGTCGGTCGCCACAATATTTTTACTTGCAAGGGGGTCCCATATTCGAAAAAGGTTGAAAAACACTAGTCTACACTATTCACCACGTTAAATATAACTGTGGCACAGAAGGGGGTGGCCGAGGAGACTAAGGCGCTTCAGTCACGGTCTTCACGGCCACTACGGTCGGGGGTTCGAATCCCCCCTCGGGCATGGATATTTGTGCCGTCCTAGTTCGTAAGTAGTTCATAAGTAGTTTGTAAGTTTAGGGACTGATGACCCCGTAGTTAAGTCCCATAGACTATACAACCATTTGAACATTTTGAACAGAAGGGGGTGAACTATGCTGCCACAAAAGTCTTTGGTCACTTAACAAACACATAAAATGTCTGACAGCCAATCAGCATTTAAAATCAAATTGAAAGAATTACTGAATGACAAGTCTCTCTAATCAGTAGATGACTTTTGTATAGAAATTAGTGATTTTACAAAAAAGAAAATGTGTTATGTATATTATACTTTACTAAACAGACACGTTCCACGTCTTTACAAAATCTCATATTCACGACGTATGGAACAATTATTCTAAAATGTTCAAATGTTTGTACATCTATGGGCCTTAGCTACTATGGCTGTCAGTCCCTAGGCTTAGAAAACTAACTACACTAAAGACACACACACACACACACACACACACACAGAGAGAGAGAGAGAGAGAGAGAGAGAGAGAGAGAGAGAGAGAGAGAGAGAGAGAGAGAGAGAGAGAGAGAGGGGGGGGGGAGATTTGATCCTCCGACGGGAAGCAGCCGCGCGCTTCGCAGCAAGGTGCCTTAGAGCGCTCGGCCATTGCACCGCGGCGATGAAGTATAATCCAAACTCATAAGTAAGGAATGGGTACAGAAGCGTTCTTGAAAAAGAGAAATTTGTTTGCATGGAATATTGATTTAAGCCTAAGGAAGTCCTTTCTGAAGGCTTTTGTGTGGAGTGTTGCCTTGTATGGGAGTGAAACATGGACGATAAACAGTGCGGACAGGAAGAGGATAGAGGCTTTTGAAATGTGGTGCTACAGAAGAATGCTGAAGATTAGGTGGGTGGATCGCGTAACTAATGAGGAGGTACTGAACAGAATTGGGGAGAAAAGGAATTTCTGGCATACCTTGACTAAAAGAAGGGATCGACTGGTAGGACACATTCTTAGACATCAAGGAATTGTGAATTTAGCGTTGGAGGGGAGTGTGTGGGGTAAAACCCGCATTGGAAAACCAAGAGATGAATACAGTAAGCATATTCAAATGGATGTAGGTTGCCATTCTTATGAATAGTTTGAGGTACTTGCTCAGGATAGAGTTGGCTGGAGAGCTGCATCAAACAAGTCTCCGGACTGAAGACCACAACAACACTAAGTGATGAATACAAGCCTTCACCCTGCGTGCACGCTGGCAACGAATTGATCTACCCACTGCTGGTCTTAATTTGTCGCACTCCTCAGTAGCCAGCAGATTTCGCGCTAGTTCAGGATGTCTCACACAACTATCTTTAATTTATTCCAATCACGTTTAGTTGGATTCTTATCGCTCGGTACCGGCACGAGTCGCTCAAAAGAGAAAAGGCCGCAGGACCAGATGGGATACCAGTTCGATTTTACACAGAGTACGCGAAGGAACTTGCCCCCTTTCTTGCAGCGGTGTACCGTAGGTCTCCAGAAGAGCGTAGCGTTCCAAAAGATTGGAAAATGGCGCAGGTCATCCCAGTTTTCAAGAAGGGACATCGAACAGATGTGTAGAACTATAGTCCCATATCTCTAACGTCGGTAGTTGTAGAATTTTTGAACAAGTATTATGTTCGTGTATAATGACTTTTCTGGAGACTAGTAATCTGCTCTGTAGGAATCAGCATGGGTTTCGAAAAAGGCGATCGTGTGACACCCAGCTGGCGCTATTCGTCCACGAGACTCAGAGGCCCATAGACACGGGTTCTCAGGTAGATGCTGTGTTTCTCGACAACTGCAAGGTGTTTGATACAGTTCCCCACAAACGTTTAATGGACAAAGTAAGAACATATGGTCTATCAGACCAATTGTGTGATTGGATTGAGGAGTTCTTAGATAACACAATGCAGCATGTCATTCTCAATGGAGAGAAGTCTGGAGAGTCAGGTGTGCCACAGGGGAGTGTCGTGGGTCCGTTGCTGTACACTATATATAAATGACCTTGCGGATAACATCGGAAGTTCACTGAGGCTTTTTGTGGATGATGCTGTAGTATATAGAGAGGTTGTAACAATGGAAAATTGTATTGAAATGCAGGAGGATCTGCAGCGAATTGACGCACAGTGCAGGGAATGGCAATTGAATCTCAATGTAGACAAGTGTAATGTGCTATAAATACTTAAAAAGAAAGATCCATTAGCATTTAGCTAACCATAGCAGGTGCAGGTCAGCAACTGGAAGCAGTTAATTCCATAAATTATCTAGGAGTAGGCATTAAGAATAATTTCAAATCGAAGGACCATTTATAATATTAATCGTCGTTAAAGCAGATGCCAGATTGCGATTCACTGGAAGAATCCAAAGGAAATGGAGTCCGAAAACAAAGGAAGTAGGTTACAGCACACTTGTTCGCCCACACCTTGAATACTGCTCACCGGTGTGGGATCCGTACCAGGTGGGGTTGATAGAGGAGGTAGAGAAGATCCAACGGAGAGCAGCGCGCTTCGTTACAGGATCATTTGGTAATCGTGAAAGAGTTACGGAGATTATCTATAAACTCCATTGGAGGACTCTGAAGTGAGACGCTCTGTAGCTCGGTACGGGCTTTTGTCGAAGTTTCGAGAACATACCTTTACCGAGGAATCTACATCTACATAGATACTCTGAAAATCACATTTAAGTGCCTGGCATAGGGTTCATTTACCACTTCCATTCTCTAATAGCGCGCGGGAAGAAACAACACCTAAATCGTTCCGTTTTCGATCTCTCTTATTTTATTGGAATGGTCGGTCCGCCTCCGTAGTCCAGTGGTCAGTCTGGCCACTGCGGCCGCGCGGTGAGGCTACAGACGGATCCGAAGACCAACTGTCAGAACAAAAAGATAATTCGGAACAAACCGAACGAATGGAAGTCGACCCAAGAGTAGTACCAACTCAAGCCTTACTTTCGGGAAGCACTGAAAGATTGGATACACCAGAACACTCTGACTCGGAGAAGCATGTTCGAAAACAAAAATCGCCTCGCAAACACAAGAAACGCCGACGCACACCGTCTGACGAATGTCTTGAGAAGACAGATACAGTCGATCATTCCGATCAGGATTGTGACGTGACACACATCACAACAGAGGCGCCGAATGTTACTCGTCCCACTCTCAACACTGACAAGATAAAAATTTCTATACATAACATTCCACGTGGATGGAAAGTGCGATGGATCACCGTCCCAGCTTCCAGAAAATACGGAAGGGGAGCCCTCAGCAACCGATGTCACGAACCCACAGCCTCTTTCCAATGGCCCGTGGCATGAAGAAGTGGAATAACAAGACATGACGGACACTTTACTTACAACAGAAGGGGATCCCACGCCCCTACACCCACTTCAGACGGAATGACTCTAAGAGAGGGTGGCATCGAGGCGATATCACTCGTCTCTACCACCCAAACTGTTGCACGGCATGGATTTACAGAGTGAGAAGCAGTCATACCGATTCGCGACTATCAACATCAACACAATTAGGTCGCCAGTGAAGCTGTCATTGTTACGTGACGCACTTTATGCGGCTGATATAGACGTGCCCCTACTACAAGAAGTGTACGTGCTTGGTTTCTCGGACTTATTTGGCTATTCCACATACATATCACATGCGTCCGATACAGGTAGCGGAGTTGCAGTACTTCTCAAAGAAGGTTTAATAGCCACTGATGTACGCTATCTACCTAATGGCAGGGGCATGGCTCTCACTGTGCAAGGGATAAACCTAGTAAATGTGTACGCACCGTCGGGTACAAGCAAGAGGCGTGAACGTTCGGTCTTTTTCTCTGAGGACTTGACAACTATGTCAGGGCAGGATCGATGATATGGTTATCGGGGGAGATTTTAACTGTACACTAACCCCGAAAGACCAAATTCCCCATCACTCACCATGTCCAGCACTCTGCGCTATCATTCGCAATCTCGATTTGGTTGACACTTGGGAAATCATGCACGCTAATAGACCTGGCTTCACGCATTTTACGGAACATTCGTCCAGCAGAATCGACAGGATATATATCTCCCGCTCAGTGATTCATGCGGTCACTGCAGAAGAATTGTGGCCGGCAGCTTTTACCAACCACACAGCATATATCAGTAACATCACGCTTGGAAGACAACGAGTGTGGAAAAGTCGTAGCCCTTGGAAACTGAACATTGCTCATCTGTCCTCGCCGGAATGTCGATCGGCGGTGTGCGAAGCGTGGAGCTGGTGCTTACGACGACGTGAAGCGTACACGTCAGTCTTTCAGTGGTGTCTGGAATGTGCCAAATCGAGACTTCGTCGCACATTGATGACCTTTAGTAGGGAAGCTGCTTCATGGAGACGCAGCACCACAGAGTTTTACTATGCCATACTGAGGGAGTGTTTCGTTATTCCTCCATCTCCAGAACATCAGATGATTGCCAACAGTGCGAAAGCAAAGATTGTAGCTTTGACACGTCGACACTTGGAAGGTGCGATCGTTCGTACACGCCAAACAATTGGAATCAATAATGAACTACCCTCTATGTACCACATAGCAGCGGAACGAAAACGCAGGCAGAAGTCCTTAATCCGCGAGGTGACGACAGAAGATGGCGTACGTCACGACACGCAACGAGCTATCAACGACGTATTCTTCAAACACTATTCTTGACTGTATACAGAGGAGAGATCCGATCCACAACTCATTGATGCTGTCGCTGGGTTAATACAGGACACGATCCCTCAAGAGCTCCAACAAGAATTGTTAGAATCGATCTCTGAAGACGAAGTTGTGGATGCCATTGGAAAAGGAGCACCCAACAAGACACCAGGACTGGATGGCTTACCGCTGGAATTTTATAGGACGTTTCAGGGACTTCTGGTACCTACTATGACGATTATCTGCCAAGAGCTTATGACGCCTACGATAAAACTTCCGGCTGGTTTCACGGAAGGTGTCATTATCCCGATTCATAAACCACGTGGAGGATCGCGCATCACAGACTACAGACCACTAACTCTGCTGAACTGTGATATGAAAATATTCACACGTTTATTGGCGGCTCGTATGCGGCGCACAGTATGTCATGTTCTATCGGCGGATCAGACATCGATGGGCGGGACCCATAATATACGCGCCGCCCTGTGTCGCTACAGAGACCTCATTGCCCTTGCCGAGTTGCATCGCATACCGGGAGCCTTGGCGGCGATAGACTTTAATCAAGCATTTGATCGAGTCAATCACACGTACTTAACTACTGTTCTGCGGAAAATGCAGTATCCGGATACCTTCATTGAGGTGATACTGCGTCTTCTTCGTAGTGCATCATCAAAAGTACTTGTCAACGGTAGACTGTCAAACCCCTTACCAATCTAACGCTCTGTTAGACAGGGATGCCCACTATCAACGATACTATATGCGCTGGCCTTGGAACCTTTGTTGTTTGGACTGAGGAATCGCCTAACAGGACTGACTCTTGGAGACTATGTTTTTAGCTGCACCGCGTACGCAGATGATCTAGTGCTAACTCTTCGAGACGCACAAGATGTACACAGAGCTATGGAATGGCTTACCACATATGGTGAAGCATCGGGGAGCCGCGTAAACGCACAAAAATCGGCCGCGCTGAATATTGGCACGGGGATGACACCAGAAAGCGTCGCTCCATTCAAACTGTGCGACACAATTCGCTGTCTCGGTATCGAATTCACAAATGACATCTCACGCACGGCGGTGCTTAATTACCGGAAACTATTACAAAATATCCGTGCCGGACTTATGGATCACCGTCTCCGGGCTTTGGACATACATCAACGAACTGAATTTATAAATGTATATCAAGCATCCCGACTGCCGCATGTGGCGCAGACATTGCCTATGCCAAAACACATAGCAAGTAGCCTAATGGCGGCATTCGGATCATTCGTTAGTTACGGAATGATATTTAAAATAAAATACGAATCCCTCACCCTACCAAAGGAACGTGGAGGACTAGGACTTGTTAATGTTCATGACCGAGCGATATCCCTCTACGTAGGTATGCACCTCAAGTTGTGGAAGCGTAGCCCGACCAGTCTCACGGGCCTACTGATAGAGGCTTTGGCACCGACTTCCCTCGACCCACCGGTGGAGCTTACTAACATACCGACAGTATTTTCCTATTTTGGGAGTTTTTATCTAGAATACAGCTACATTAAGAGCGTCCTACCTGTTACTCGCTTACCAATGGCCAGAGACATCTACCGCGCCATCCTGCAGCGCCGGGAACCTAATATTATGGAAATGAAACATCCCAGTGTGCCCTGGAGAGTGGTTTGGCGCACAGTGAATGCACCAATGCTGGACTCCGACGTGCGGTCGACTTGGTACGTGACGGTGAACAATAAACAGGTGAATAGATAGAGACTCCATAGGATTCATCTAACTGATTCGCCAATGTGCGTGAAATGCGACGTAGCAGACACTGAAGAGCACCGACTACTTTGCGAGCCGGCGGAAGAGATCTGGTATTTTGTGCGCCAAATTCTGGCTCTCTTTTTACGGGTGTCACCAGCTGCTGTCGATTCACGCATATTATTCTATCCGGACAATACCTACTACCCAAGGACAAAATACAATGCTGTCACGTGGATAAGAGGCCACGCAATCCATTACTTGTTTGGAAGTGGTGTCATAGGAGTGGTGGATTTCTGGAACTACCTCAACGAACGTTAGTATGCAGTTTTGAAAAATCCGAAGTACGGTCAATATTTTTCGAACTTCTTAAAGAGCATCTTTCACGCGCCCCGCAGCTGGATCATTCATGGCAAGAGATGACAATGAAACGGAAAAAAAATGAGAACAGATTAACGGTAACTCCAAAATATTTCGAGAAGACATGCTATGAATATTTGGCAGCGGAAATCGTGGAGTGAAACGTAGAATATGCGGGCTTCAAGGATGTTGATTTCTTTTTCATCCTTATTTTCTCCTATTTCTTTTCTTTTCACAACAGAAGTCCGCCATAAACAGATGGTTTTATTTTGTTAGTATTACAAACCCAAAATAAAAGTTAATAAGTATTTAATTTAAAAAAAGAGAAAATGTAAAAAAAAAAAAAAGAAAAGAAAAGAAAAAAAGTGGACAGCGTGGTTGGTCGCCACGCAGGGGGGCCGGGTTCGATTCCCGGTCGGGTAGGAGATTTTCTCCTCTCGGGGACTGTGTGTTGTGTCGTCCTCATCATCATTCCATCATCATTGACATGCAAGTCGCCGAAGTGGCGTCAGATAAAGAGACTTGCACCAGGCAGGCTGAACACGAACCCAGTTGGGGTCTAACGGCCATAAATGCAACACGATCATCATCATCATTGGAATGGTCGTCTCTCCATATGTAGGTGGGTGCTAGCAAAATATTTTCACATTCAGACGTAAAACTAGACATCTCGCTGCAATGAATAACGTCTTTCTTTTCATGATTTCCACCGCAGTTCGTGCAACATTTCCGTGACGCTTCCGCCCCCTCCCCATAACGTGATAAAACAAAACGAGCTGCCCTTCTCTGAACCTTCTCAATGTCTTCCGTCAGTCCCACCTGGTGAGGGTCCCACAATGGGCAACAGTACTCCAGCAGAGGACGCACAAGTGTGATGTAGGCAGTCTCTTTGGTGTAGCTGGTGCATCTTCGAAGCGTTCTGCCAATGAAACGTAATCTTTGGTTCGCCTTCCCCACAATATTTTCTGTGTGTTCTCTTCAGTCTAATTTGTTCGTAATTTTAAGTCCTAGGTATTTAGTAGATTTTACGACCTTAAGGTTTGACTGATTTATCGCGTAATTAAAGTTCAGCGGATTTCTTTAAGTGGCCATGTGTATTACTTCACACTTTTCTTTATTTAGTGTCAACTGCCCATTTTCGCACCGTGTAGAAATTTTGTCTAAATCGCTTTGCAGTTGCTTTTGATCCTGTGTTGACTTCACTAACCGATAAACGACAGCATCATCCGCGAACAATCTAAGGGAGCTATTCAGATTGTCTCCTAAATCGTTTATAAACACAAGGAAGAGTAGAGGACCTATAACGCTTCCCCAGGGAAACGCCAGATATCACTTCTGTTTTACTCGATGACTTACCGTCAATTACAACGAACGGTGTCCCTTCTGATAGGAAATCGTGAATCCAATCGCACAATTGGGGAAATATTTCATAAGCACGCAATTTCATTAGAAGCCGATTGTGGGGTACAGTGTCTAGCAGTATATTGCTCCCTCCTACGTATATCTCGCGAAGAGACCGTTTGGATAAAATCAGAGAGATTAGAGCCCACACAGAGACATACCGACAATCTTTCTTTCCGCCAACAATACGAGGCTGGAATAGGATGGAGAACTGATAGCGGTACTCAAGGCACCCTCCGCAACACACCGTCAGGTGGCTTGCACAGTATGGATGTAGATATAGATGAAATCGTCGACTACGCCTGCTCGATGGACTGGGCGGTAGACGTTCATAAACTTCAATTCGTCGGAATATCGCCCAGAACCTCGCCCTGCAGTAATCGGTTGACGGCATGTCTCTAGGTTTTCAGCATCACCACGTTCCCTCCGCACACGTTCTAGACGGTCATCCGGTTTTTGACGTACGAGGGGCGTTTGAAACGTCCGCGCAAAAATAAAAACTACTAACTTGTTTGGGGAAAACAATTTTTTTATTTTTCGACAGTCTTCTTTTATACGTATACACTTCATCCAACGCAGTTTGTTGATCCTTTCCGAATAATAGGATTTGTCCAAGTCTGCAAAATAGCTATTAGTTTCTGCAATCAACTCCTCGTTTGAATGAAATCTTCGTACCGCCATCCATTTCTTCAAATTGGGGAACAAATAGTAGTCTGAGGGAGCCAAGTCTGGAGATCAGGGAGGATGTGAAACGAGCTGGAATCCTATTTCCAATAATCTTACGACCATAACTGCTGAGACGTGTGCTGGTGTATTGTCGTGATGGAAAAGGATTATTTGAGAGCCAATCGCCGGCGTTTTTCTTGCAGCTTGTTTTTCAAACGCGCTGCGGTCGGGGGTTCGAATCCCCCCTCGGGCATGGATGTTTGTGTCGTCTTTAATATTAGTTCATAAGTAGTTTATAAGTTTAGGGACTGACGACCCCATAGTTAAGTCCCATAAGCTTTATAAACATTTGAACATTTGTTTTCAAACGGTTGAATAAAGATGAATAATATGCACCTGTAATAGTTTTGCCCTGTTCCATACAGTCGATTATCCCTTGCGAATCCCAAAAGACCGTCGCCATAACCTTTGCTGCCACAGGATCGGTCTTCGCCTTTTTGGGGGGAGGTTCTCTCTTGATATCCCATTGTTTACATTGTTCTTTGGCCTCAGGAGTATAGTGTTTCATCCACAGCGACGAAAGGCGCTGAAAGTATTAAACATTCTTCCTGAACTGCCACGAACCTTCTTTGCAACACTTCACACGATTCAGTCTTTGGTCCAGCGTGAGGAATCGCGGCACCCGTCTTGCGGATAGCTTTCTCATGTCCAAATGTTTAAGCAAAATATTATGTACCCGTTCATTAGAGATGCTCACAGCACTAGCAATTTCATGCACGTTAACTCTTCCGTCATCCGTCACCATATCATGGATTTTATCAATGAGTTCTACAGTCGTATCCTTCACAGAGCGTGCAGAACGTTCAGCGTCACTTGTGACCGTATGGCCAATCCTAAAATTTAAAACCACTTTGTTCTAATCGAAAGTACAGAGTCAGCATAATATTTATAAAGCTTATCTTTAGTCTCCTACGGCGTTTTGCATTTCATAAAGTAATTTTTAACACCAAAAATTCTTTTTCGTCCATTCTTTGATAATTACTCGACTTCCTTGATCACACGAATACCTAACACAAAGAAATAGACCAATATGGTTGAAATTGGTGTGTGTTGTTTCTAAAGATGTTACTAACTAAACATGACCTCGATACGCGTCGGTGTTGTCTTTTCCCGGACATTGCACGGACTTTTCAAACGTCCCTCGTATGCAGTGCACATCTAAATCTACATACATACTCCGCAATTCACCGTAAGGTGCGTGGCGGAGGGTACACTGTACCACTACTAGGCATTTCCTTTCCTATTCCACTCCCAAGTTGAACGAGGAAAAAAATAATGCCTATATGCCTCCGTACGAGCCCTAATTTCTCTTATCTTGTCTTTGTGATCTTTACGCGAAATGTAAGTAGGCGGCAGCAAGATCGTACTACACTCAGCTTCAAATTCCGGCCCTCTAAATTTACTTAACAGAAATTCACGAAAAGAACGTCGTCTTTCTTCCAGCGATCCCCAATTGAGTTGCCGGAGCATTTCCGTGACACTCGCGCATTGGTCGAACCTACCAGTAACAAATCTAGGTGCTCGCCTCTGAACCGCCTCTATGTCTTCCTTCAAACCGATCTGCTGCGGGTCCCAAACACTTGAGCAATACTCAAGACGTGGTCGTACAAGCGTTTTATACGCGGTCTCCTTTACAGGTGAAGTACATCTTACCAAAATTCTCCCAATAAACCGAAGTCGGCTGTCTGCCTTACTCACAACTGTCCTTACATGCTCGTTCCATTTCATATCGCTCTGCAATGTTACGCCTAGATATTTGAACGACGCGACAGCATCAAGAAGCTCACTACTCATGCTGTATTCGAACATTATAGGATTGTTTTTTCTACTCATGCGCATCACCTTACATTTTTCTACATTGAGAGCTAGCTGCCATTCTTCGCACCAACTAGAAATTTTGTGTAAGTCATCCTGTATGCTATTATAGTCAGTTAAAGACGACACCCTCCCATAAACCACAGCATCATCAGCAAACAGCCGCAAATTACAAATTACTCTCTCCATCAGATCATTTATATAGATAGAAAATAATAGCGGTCCTATCACACTCCCCTGGAGCACGCCTGACGATACACTCGTCTCTGATGAACACTCGCCGTCGAGAACAACGTACTGCGTTCTATTACTTAGGAAGTCTTCCAGCCAGTCACAAATCTGTGAACCTATTCCATAAGCTCGTATCTTAATTAGCAATCTGCAGTGTGGCACCGCGTCGAACGCCTTTTTGAAGTCGAGAAAAACACAATCCGCCTGTTGCCCTTCGTCCATGGCTCGTAAGATGTCATGTGAGAAAAGGGCAAGCTGAGTTTCACATGAACGATGTTTCCTAAACCCGTGCCGATTCATGGAAAGAAGCTTTTCCGTTTCAAGGAAATTTACTATATTCGAACTGAGAATATGCTCCAAAATTCTACATGAAACTGATGTCAACGATATTGGCCTGTAATTGTGTGGGTCAGTTCTCTTTCCTTTCTTATAAACGGGAGTCACCTGCGATTTTTTCCAATCACTAGGAACTTTGCGCTTAATTAAAGATTCGCGATAAATGCAAGCTAACTTTGCGCAATTTTTCTATAGTCCATCTTTTATTTTGGTTTCCGGTGTACCTCGCAACTTTGTGTCTGGGTTCAAGGGCCGCGCCCCTCTATGGTCGTCTAGAACGCAGATATCTTGTAAGGTCTCCCTGAGCGACTCTTCATAACATTTCTATAACTTTTATGCCACTTTTAGTGCCCCTGTTGTTGTTGTTATGTTCTTCAGTCCGGAGACTGGTTTGATGCAGCTCTCCACCCTACTCTACCCTCACCAAGCCTTTTCATCTCCTCATAAGAACGGCAACCCACATCCACTTGAATCTGCTTACTATACGCGTCTCTTGGTCTCCCTCTGCGATTTTTACCCCACACACTTCCCTCCAACGCTAAATTTACAATTCCTTGATGTCTAAGAATATGTCCTACCAAGCGATCCCTTCTTTTAGTCAGGGTACGCCAAAAATTCCTTTTCTCACCAATTCTGTTCAGTACCTCTTCATTAGTTATGCGATCTACCCACCTAATCTTCAGCATTCTTCTGTAGCACCACATTTCGAAAGCCTCTATTCTCTTCCTGTCCCGACTGCTTATCGTCCACGTTTCACTCCCGTACAAGGCAACACTCCACACAAATGCCTTCAGAAAAGACTTCCTTACACTTAAATTAATATTCGATGTTAGCAAATTTCTCTTTTTCGAAAATTCTTTTCTTCCCATTGCCATTCTGCATTTTATATCCTCTGTACTGCAACCATCGCATGTTATTTTACTACACAAGTAACAAAACCCATCTACCACCTTCATAATCTAATTCCTTCAGCGTCGCCTGATTTTCTAAGACCGCATATTCCATTATTTTTGTTTTGCTCTTGTTAACGTTCATTTTATACGCTCTCTTTAACACACTCTCCATTCCGTTCAACTGCTCTTCCAGGTCCTTTGCTGTCTCTGATAGAATTACAATGTCATCAGCAAAACGCAATGTTTTTATTTCTTCCCCCTGAACTTTAATCCCTATTCCAAATTTTTCCCTTGCTTTCCTTCACCGCCTGCTCGATGTACAAATTGAATAACACCGGAGAAAGGCTACAACCCTGTCTTACTCCCTTCCCAACTGATGCTTCCCTTTCATGCCCTTCGAGTCTAATAACTGCGGTCTGGCTTTTGTACAAGTTGTAGATAACTCTCCTTTCCCTGTATTGTACCCCTGCTGACTTCAGAATTTGAAAGAGTGTAGTCCAGTCAACATTGTCAAACGCTTTCTCCAAATCTACAAAGGCTAAAAATGTAGATTTGCCTTTCCTTAATCTATCTTCTAAGATAAGACGTAAAGTGAGTATTGCCTCCCGTGTTCCTACATTTCTCCTGAACCCAAACTGAACTTCCCCGAGGTCGGCTTCTACCAGCTATTCCATTCTCCTGTCGATAATTCGTGTTAAAATTTTGCAATCATGACTTATCAAGCTGATGGTTCTGTAATTTTCACACCTGTCTGCACCTGCTTTCTTTGGAATGAGGATTATTGCATTATTCTTAAAGTCTCAGGGTATTTCCCCTGACTCATACATCTTACACACCAGGTGAAATAGTTATGTCATATACATATTTCTTCGTTTTTTGCCTCGTTTTCCGCAGTTGCAGTAATACAATTTGTATAGGTTATGGGCTGGCTATCCCAGAGGCTTCAATAGTTCCGAGAGAATGTCGTCCACTCCAGGGGCCTTGTTTCGATCTACGTCATTCAGTGCTCTGTCAAAATTTTCTCTCAGTATAGTATCTCCTATTTTACCTTCATCTACATCCTCTTCCCTTCCTACAATATCGTCTCCAAGTTCATTTCCTTTGTAGAGCCCCTCTATATACTTTCCACCTTCCAGCTTTCCCTTCTTTGCTGAGAACTTATTTTCCATCTGAGTTCTTTATATTCATACAGCTGCTTTTCTTGTCTCCTAATGTCTTTTATCTTCCTGTGGGCGGTATTTATTTTTCCCCTATTTATACATTTTTCTCCTGACTTGCATTTGCCTTCCAGCCACTCTATCTTAGCTATTTTGCACTTCCTGTCAATTTCATTTCTTAGTCGTCTGTACTACTTTTTGCCTGTTACATTTACTGCATTTTTATATTTTCTCCTTTCATCAATTAAATTTAGTATTTCCTGTGATATACAAGGATTTTTTGTAGGTCTTGCCTTTTCACCTATTTTGTCTTCTGCTGCCTTCTCTATTTCATTTCTCAATGCTACCCATTCTTCTATTGTATTATATCCCCCCGTTTCTGTCAATTGTTGCCTAAAGCGTCCTCTGAAATTCCCAAGAACTTCAAGTTCTTATCTCAGAAGACAGATTAAGGAAAGGCAAACTTACATTTCTAGCTTTGGTAGATTTGAAGAAAGCTTTCGACAATGTTGATTGGAATACAGTCTTTCAGATCTTAAAATCAGCAGGAGTAAAATATAGGGAACGGAAGGTCATTTACAACTTGTACAAAAACCAGACAGCGGTTGTCAGACTTGAAGAGCATGAAATGGATGCAGAGGTTGGGAAGGGTGTAAGGGTTGTAGGTTTTCCCCAATGTTATTCAATTTGTACATTGAGCAAGCTGTAAAGGAAAGCGAGGAGAAATTTGGAGAAGGAAATAAACTTCAGGGTGAAGAAATAAAAACATTGCGTTTTGGTGATGACATTGTAATTCTGTCAGAGACAGCAAAGGACCTGGAGGAGCAGTTGAACGGAATGGACTGTGTGTTGAAGAGAGCGTACAAAATTAACATTAATAAGAGCAAAAGAAAGATAATGGAATGCAGACTTAGAAAATCAGGCGATGCTGAAGGAATTAGATTAGGTAACGAAACAATGAAGGTGGTAGATGAGTTTTGTTTCAAAATGTTCAAATGTTTGTTAAGCTTAAGGGACTTAATTACGGGATCATTAGTCCCTAAACTTACAAACTACTTATGAACTACCTACAACTAAGGGGCACAAATATCCATGCCCGAGGGGGGATTCGAATGCCCGACCGTAGTGGTCGTGCAGACCATGACTGAAGCGCCTCGGTCCCCTCGGCCACCGCGGCCGGCGAGTTTTGTTTCTTGGGCAGTAAAATAACATATGATGGTCGCAGTACAGAGGATATAAAATGCAGAATGGCAATGGGAAGAAAAGCGTTTTTGAAAAAGAGAAATTTGTTAACATCGAATATTAATTCAAGCATGAGAAAGTCCTTTCTGAAGGCATTTTGTGGAGTGTTGCCTTGTATGGGAGTGAAACATGGACGATAAATAGTACGGATAGGAAGAGGATAGAGACATTTGAAATTGGGTTTACAGAAGAATGCTGATGATTAAGTGGGTGGAACGCGTAACTAATGAGGAGGTACTGAACCGAATTGAGGAGAAAAGGAATTTCTGAAAAACCTTGACCAAGTTCAGTATCCAAACAAACAAAGAAAGAAATCAAAATACAAATGATATGTAACATTCACACATTCATTTAGTTAACAACTTTAAACACTACCTATTGAGGTGACGCAGATGTAAAACACACTAAACTCCCATTCGGGAGGACGGCGGTTCAGACCAGCCTCCAGCCATCCGGATTCATGTTTCCCATGTTGTCGCTAAATCTCTCCACGCAAATCCCGGGGTGATTCCTTGCAAAGGGCACGGCCGAGTTCCTTCCCCATCGTTATCCAAATAATCCGAAACAAAGCTCCGCTCCTAATGACCAGTGTCGACGGGGTGTTAAACGCTGATCATCCTTCCTCCCTGACTATAAACAATATTTCTTGTGACTTGTCCAGGATATAATATGAATATTTTCTGTGATTAGTCCATCCCTGAGCAAGCGACATAATCTGTCCGTCTGAGAAACATGGAGATTTCAAATACACTCCACAGTACAGATTCTCTTGTGATTTATTATTTATTGATCATAATAGAAAATGTATGAGATTAGATTAGTACCTGTTCCATAGATCATGAATACGACACTTCGTAATGATGTGGAACGTGTCAGACTAATGGAAGGTGTCTTTACAGTTTATTCCTTTGTACTGAATGTTACATGACACAATTTTTTCCAGATTTAATAATTTATATCTAAAAATTCATCTATAGTGTAAAAGGAGTTGCCATTCAGAAATTCTTTTAATTTATTTTTAAATGCTAGTTGGCTGTCAGGCGTTTGATGCTATTTGGTAGGTGACCAAAGACTTTTGTGGCAGCATAATTCACCCCCTTCTGTGCCAAACCTTGAATAGTGAACATCATTCGTTCTCCTAGTGTTGGAGTTATGTACACTGCGATTGCTTTTGAATTCGGTGGGATTCGTAATAACAAATTTCATAAGTGAATTGTAAGTACTGTGAAGCTGCTGCGAAGATCCCTAGCTCTTTAAATAAGTGTCTCCATGATGATCTTGGATGGGCTCCATCAATTATTCTAATTACACGCTTTTGTGCAATGAATACTTTTTTACTCAATGATGAATTACCCCAGAAAATTATGCCATACGAAAACAGAGAATGAAGATAGGCGTAGTAAGCTAATTTACTGAGATGTATATCACCAAAATTTGCAATTATCCTAATAGCATAAGTAGCTGATAAAAAAAGCCGCATTGAAGATCTGCTGAAACGTTTTTCAATTTAACCCCTCATCAATACATACACCTAAAAATTTTGAATATTCTACCTTTGCTGCAGATTACTGATCAAACTCTATATTTATTAATGGTGTCCTTCCATTTGTTGTACGGAACTGTATGTACTGTGTTTTATCAAAATTTAATAATGGTCCATTTGCTGAGAACCACCTAATGATTTTCTGAAAGACGTCGTTTACAATTTCATCAGTTAGTTCTTGTCTGTCAGGTGTGATAACTATACTTGTATCATCGGCGAAAAGAACCAGCTATGCATCTTCATCGATGAAGAATGGCAAGTCATTAATATATATTAAGAACAGAAAAGGGCCCAAGACCGAACCTTGTGGCACCCCATTTTTTATTGTTCCCCAGTTTGAGGAATCAGCTGTTTGTTGCATATTATGTGAATTACTTATGTCAACTTCTTGCACTCTTCCTGTCAGGTATGATTTAAACCATTTGTACACTTCCCCATAGAAGAATTCCATGATTTAGACAATCAAAAACCTTGGAGGAATCACAAAAAAACCGAACGGGTAAGTCTCACTGCAAACTGCAGTCTCTTAAACTTAGAAGCCAGATGCGTCAGAAATAATGAGTATTCGACGGATGTACACTGTTCCATTCTCTTCCTTCCTTCGTAGCTCTATAGAAGTCCACTCCTCCTTCCTACAGCGGTATGCGCTTCACAGTTCAAAGTTGCTTCAAAATTCTCAACAGCATAGTCATCTTTCAGCAATTTCCTTAAGCACACTGCAATACGGGAGTGTCTTAGCAGTAAAGAAGGTAATAAAATGTGGAGCCTGATGTGAAAAGATTTTACCGATCGCAGTATTTTATTGAGTTATAAGTTGTACAAATGAATTTATACCTCAAAAAATATACCACTGTATAATTGCTGTATGTCGGTGAAATCCGTTGCGAATACAGATCTTAGTAAGGAAGTAATAAATTGAAACCTGATGCATGACGTGGCAGAGTTTTGCATGAACGTTACTGTTTATGTCCTCGTATCTCATTATCTAAGTATCGTACTGTTATACAATTTCGAAGGTACATTCAAGTGTATGTGCGTATACTGTCTGTAAAATTTCCCACGAGTACAATTTGTAGTGTACAAATTATAATTTGTAACTTAGTACCAAATGCTGTAGTTTTACTACATAAACAGCGGAAAAGTAGTAAGGGAGAAACTTTTTTCCTTTCATCTTTTTACTATGGTTGTCAGCGAGAAAACTTTCGTAAAGGTTTTAAAATATGTTTAAAATTTGTTGCAAGTCGCTAAGTGCTCTCCTTCTCCAATAGTGGTCTGATAAAGTCACACTATCACATATTGCAAGACAAGGACGTTTTCTTTATTTATGACGTCATATCTCCTGAACTATCGGCCCCATCGCAAAATCCTTTCTTAGCTGACGCCTTATACCTTCAAACCATATTCCTAACAAATTTCAGCTTCATATGTGGAGTAGTTTTTGAGATTTCGTGTTTAGTCAGTCAGTGAGTAAGTAAATATAGATAGAGATTTACGAGACAATCTTAGATCTATTGATGGATGATGAAAAGCTAATGTAAAACGATTTAGAAGAGTTGTCTGCAAGGTTCAAATTTCTGCAACTGACAAATAATAAAATGACTGACCTCTATATCCATTAAACTTCATTCACACGATAAATCAGTCAAATCTACAGAGTTCAAATTCAAATAAATACCTTGAAATTACAATTAAGAACAACTTTTATTGCAAAGAAAATATCGTGGGGAAGGTGAGCCAAAGGCCATATGGGCACAATACTTAGAAGACTCAACAGTTCTAAGCAAACTGCCTACACTACACTTGCCGATCATTTTTTCATATTTTGGAGTATTGTTGCACATTCTGAGGTCCTCATCAGGTAGGACTGATGGTAATCTTGTGGTGGTTTGATTCAGCTCTCCCTGCTACCCTGTCCTGCACAAGCCTCTTCATCTGAGAATACGCACGGCAACGGACATCCTTTTGAATCTGCTTACTGCATTCGTCCTTCGGTCTCCCTTTACGATTCTTACCCCATACACTTCCTTCTAATGCTAAGTTGACAATTCCTTGATGTCTCAGAATGTGTCCCACCAATCTATCCCTTCTCTTAGGATATAATCATGATTTGTCTGTAGCACCACATTTCGAAAACTTCTTTTATCTTTTTGTCTGAACTCCTTGCCGTCCACGTTTCACTCACATACAATTCTACACTCCAGTTGGGCCCAGTGGTCTTTGGATAAAGCGTTCGACTGGAAAGCGTAAGGTTGCGGGTTCGAAACCCAATGGGTCGGATTTTTTCTGCCTGCGTTTTAACCCATCCTTCACCTCTCAACGATGTGACGAGTCGCCAGAAACGACACTTGGTTCGGATTCCACGTCAAGGTCCCCTTTCCCCGGTTGGATGACTGGGGTAGGCTAGGGCACGTAAGTTGCCGAAGTGGCGTCCAATAGAAATACTTGCACCAGGTCAATGAGCCACACGAAATAATAATAATAATTATTATAATTATAATTATAAATTATAAATTATAAATTATAAATTATAATTATAATTATAATTATAATTATAAATTATAAATTATAAATTATAAATTATAAATTATAAATTATAAATTATAAATTATAAATTATAAATTATAAATTATAAATTATAAATTATAAATTATAAATTATAATTATAATTATAATTATAATTATAATTATTATAATTATAATTATAATTATAATTATAATTATAATTATAATTATAATTATAATTATTATTATTATTATGCTACTCTCCAGACAATTGCTGTCAGAAAGGCCTACCTAACATTTAAACTAGTGTTTGATGTTAACAAATTTCGCTTCTTCAGAAACTATTTTCTTGCCATAGACAAACTGCATTTTATATCTTCATTACTTCGGCCATCTTGCTACCCAAATAACTAAACTCATCTACTACCTTGTTCCATTACTTAATCTAATTCCTTCAGCATCGCCTGATTTTCTGACAGTACATTCCATTACCCTCGTTTTACTCTTGTTGATGTTCAACTTATACCTTCCTTTCAAGACACTGTCCATTCCGGTCAACTACTCTTCCAGCTCCTTTGCTGTCTCTGTCAGAATCACTACGTCGTCAGAAAACCGCAAGGGTTTTATTCCCTCTCCCTGGAATTAATTCCCTCTCCAAATTTCTCCTTGCATTCCTTCACAGCTTGCACAATGTAGAGATTGAACAACATTGGGAAAACTGTCTTATTCCCTTTCCAACCACTGAGGCCCTTTCATGCTTTTAGACTCTAATAATTGCTGTCTGGTTTTTGTACAAGTTGAATTTAACTCTTAACTCCCTTGAGGAAGGACATAGAAAAAGATTAGAGAAGGGCAGTACGCTTTTATTAACGCGGTACAGGGGAGAGCGAGTCACGGAAGTGATGCACGAGCTGTGGTGGGAACCATCAAATAAAAGGCTTTATTCGTCGTGGCGAAATCTGCCAAATTTCTTTCACCAACGAACATCTTAATAAATTAAGAGAAATGAGATCGAAAGCGGAATGATTTAGGTGTTCCGTCTTCTGTGTGCTATTAGAGAATGGAACGGCAGAGAAATTTCGTGAAAGCTGCCACGCACTAGTGCAGATCTTTCGAAACTGGGTGTTGCGACACCCTGGGGTGTCGCGTAATAGTATCAAGGGTGTCGCGATACTAACAAATTTAGACTCTAAACAGAAAAACTTGTCATAAAACAACACAAAATATCCTTCTCTTCATACTACCCTGAAGACTCGCCTGCAGCTAATCATCCTTCTCTTCATTCAGCGCACCACAGATCACGGATTAAAGGAATGATCGGTGCACATTAATTGCGTGCTCAGCCGCTAGGCGGCAGCTCTGCTTCATCAGCAGTAGATACTCAGGGTTCGTTCAAGCAGCTGCCATTTGCCAGACTCCAGCAAACTGCGCATGCGCAGAGCTGCTGCTGATACTCGATAACAGCTCTTCCCATGTGCAGTTTGCTGGAACTGGCAGCTGCTTGAACGAACCTTCACTGTAGTCTGCTTTCCTTCTCAAAAAGCTGCACCTGAGCGTTTTTAATGGATTTATCACAGCCACGTCACCCTCGTTAGCGTTTCTTACAATTAAATGTCAATCAATGACACAGTGGCTGTAAAAGCTGTCACAGATTGTAAAAGAAGTCACAGTTGTCCACTGACTAAAGCTATTCAGTAGCGATGTTTAGTATGGAGTATGGCCTGGTGATTAACGGAGATTAGTATTTTAAATGCAGTGATCATTGGTTCGAACCCTGGTATGCGTTAATATATTTTATTCCCGTCAGTTTCCTGAATATAAAAGATTCTGAGACCAGAAGTGATATTCATATTCTTACTTGTCACAAATATTTATCCATTTTGTCCGAATACGTCGGGACTTGCGAGGTCGTGGTGAAGCAAGGACCTAACAATAGAACTTAAATAATAATTCATCACTTGTCATAAATACCCCCTCTTTATTTCCGAAAATAATGTGATAATATTGAACTGAAATGGAACAGCCACTGTGCTGTCTAAATCAGAAATCCGAGCAGCTATTTCCAGATGCAGTTTTCAATCGATCCAGCAAAACCGTATCTGGCCCTGACATGTACACATGACAGCGAAAAACGGTTTCCGAAATTCAGTTTTCGTATTTCGGAAGTTGGGTCGCATGTTGACGAAGCAAGTATTACTGTGTGAGTTAGGTATTGTTGTCTGTGGTGTTACTCTGTTGTACATCTCCGTAGTTCCTAATGTTTCCTTTTCTTGCGATGAGTGCACGTAATTCTACATCTACAGTTAGGATCAACATTAAACATGTCAATGCGTACGAGGATTTCAGTTTCTTTTACAAACTACATTTAAGCGATACTTTATTTCTGACACCCCTGCCCCAACCGCTAGAACCACCTAAATTCTACCATATGTTATATAAGGAACCCCCTGACTATTATAAATCTTATACTATAAAATGAAGTTCTTTATAGACTGACTCATGTAAAACTTATTATATAACATGAATACATTTTATACAGTAACTGCCCATGTTCAACATACCATTTATTACTATATCTTTATGTATCAGCCCTTGAACAACCTAGGCTATGTACAGTCATGATACGGACTTGCACAGTAACATGCGGAGTGCCACGTACGTGTTATGTACAAGGCAATTTTTAAGAATTATAATGCAACTTTGCAACTTTTTATATATACTTTAACATATATAATAGAAGACCTTTGTACATAGCTCTCTGACTACTACAAATTTTATAATATTAACATGGATGCATTCTCACACATTGATTATCTATATTCAACCCACTTTCATACTAATATACCTGTACGCACCAGGCCTTATGCATTCATAACACGAACTTAAAATAATATATCTGTTGACATGTACAATTTCTGTATAAGATAATTTAGTAAGTGTAATATTCTTTCTTTCAACCATCTATAAGTATTTTAGATATATGACTTATATGTATATAAATATTTATATATATGTATAAAAAATTTGTAACATTTCTGTACATCACAATAGGTAACTGACATAGCGCCTTACAATCTATGGTGCTTAATATAGTAATTTATACAAACTGTATATATATATATATATATATATATATATATATATATATATATATATATATATATGACATTGGATGTAATTTGAGAAAACGTACTACATGTAATCTATTATATGTCAATGTGTATATATATAAAATAAAAAAAGACGACCACAAAGGGCAGAGACCATTGTATAAATGTGCATGTAGCATCTTTGTATATAGTTTTCCCGCCTAACCGTTAGTGTTATACTGTACTTCAATTAATATTGAACTTAGACTTTGAAGTGCCTCGCTTCAGAATCATTGGAAGATGGATGTATATATTTTATTTGTGACTAGAAATTTTATGTTTGGTGACGCCTCAACCTGGATGTACTCTTTTAGTATGTAAAAAATGTTGTGAAGTTATGTAAAATACGACAGGTATGTAACCATCAGCGCCGGCGCAAGGCACGTGCGAAACGTGCGGCCGCACGGGGCGGCACTTTCCGTGGGGCGGCAAATCTGCCGCCCCCTTTTTTCTGTAGTAAAAACTCAACATTCATGCCCAAGAGGGGATTCGAAACCAAACCTCGGAGGCAGCGGCTTCGGGAACTGTGGCATGGCGTCTCGACTACATGCCCTGTTGAACAAGGGGAGGGAGGGCCAATTTCTTGCTCGCCACTACATGCCCTGTTGAACAAGGGGAGGGAGGGCCAATTTCTTGCTCGCCACTACATGCCCTGTTGAACAAGGGGAGGGAGGGCCAATTTCTTGCTCGCCACTACATGTTTCTTGCTCGCCACTACATGCCCTGTTGAACAAGGGGAGGGAGGGCCAATTTCTTGCTCTCCACTACATGCCCTGTTGAACAAGGGGAGGGAGGGCCAATTTCTTGCTCGCCACTACATGCCCTGTTGAACAAGGGGAGGGAGGGCCAATTTCTTGCTCGCCACTACATGCCCTGTTGAACAAGGGGAGGGAGGGCCAATTTCTTGCTCGCCACTACATGCCCTGTTGAACAAGGGGAGGGAGGGCCAATTTCTTGCTCGCCACTACATGCCCTGTTGAACAAGGGGAGGGAGGGCCAATTTCTTGCTCGCCACTACATGCCCTGTTGAACAAGGGGAGGGAGGGCCAATTTCTTGCTCGCCACTACATGCCCTGTTGAACAAGGGGAGGGAGGGCCAATTTCTTGCTCGCCACTACATGCCCTGTTGAACAAGGGGAGGGAGGGCCAATTTCTTGCTCGCCACTACATGCCCTGTTGAACAAGGGGAGGGAGGGCCAATTTCTTGCTCGCCACTACATGCCCTGTTGAACAAGGGGAGGGAGGGCCAATTTCTTGCTCGCCACTACATGCCCTGTTGAACAAGGGGAGGGAGGGCCAATTTCTTGCTCGCCACTACATGCCCTGTTGAACAAGGGGAGGGAGGGCCAATTTCTTGCTCGCCACTACATGCCCTGTTGAACAAGGGGAGGGAGGGCCAATTTCTTGCTCGCCACTACATGCCCTGTTGAACAAGGGGAGGGAGGGCCAATTTCTTGCTCGCCACTACATGCCCTGTTGAACAAGGGGAGGGAGGGCCAATTTCTTGCTCGCCACTACATGCCCTGTTGAACAAGGGGAGGAAGGGCCAATTTCTTGCTCGCCACTACATGCCCTGTTGAACAAGGGGAGGGAGGGCCAATTTCTTGCTCGCCACTACATGCCCTGTTGAACAAGGGGAGGGAGGGCCAATTTCTTGCTCGCCACTACATGCCCTGTTGAACAAGGGGAGGGAGGGCCAATTTCTTGCTCGCCACTACATGCCCTGTTGAACAAGGGGAGGGAGGGCCAATTTCTTGCTCGCCACTACATGCCCTGTTGAACAAGGGGAGGGAGGGCCAATTTCTTGCTCGCCACTACATGCCCTGTTGAACAAGGGGAGGGAGGGCCAATTTCTTGCTCGCCACTACATGCCCTGTTGAACAAGGGGAGGGAGGGCCAATTTCTTGCTCGCCACTACATGCCCTGTTGAACAAGGGGAGGGAGGGCCAATTTCTTGCTCGCCACTACATGCCCTGTTGAACAAGGGGAGGGAGGGCCAATTTCTTGCTCGCCACTACATGCCCTGTTGAACAAGGGGAGGGAGGGCCAATTTCTTGCTCGCCACTACATGCCCTGTTGAACAAGGGGAGGGAGGGCCAATTTCTTGCTCGCCACTACATGCCCTGTTGAACAAGGGGAGGGAGGGCCAATTTCTTGCTCGCCACTACATGCCCTGTTGAACAAGGGGAGGGAGGGCCAATTTCTTGCTCGCCACTACATGCCCTGTTGAACAAGGGGAGGGAGGGCCAATTTCTTGCTCTCCACTACATGCCCTGTTGAACAAGGGGAGGGAGGGCCAATTTCTTGCTCGCCACTACATGCCCTGTTGAACAAGGGGAGGGAGGGCCAATTTCTTGCTCGCCACTACATGCCCTGTTGAACAAGGGGAGGGAGGGCCAATTTCTTGCTCGCCACTACATGCCCTGTTGAACAAGGGGAGGGAGGGCCAATTTCTTGCTCGCCACTACATGCCCTGTTGAACAAGGGGAGGGAGGGCCAATTTCTTGCTCGCCACTACATGCCCTGTTGAACAAGGGGAGGGAGGGCCAATTTCTTGCTCGCCACTACATGCCCTGTTGAACAAGGGGAGGGAGGGCCAATTTCTTGCTCGCCACTACATGCCCTGTTGAACAAGGGGAGGGAGGGCCAATTTCTTGCTCGCCACTACATGCCCTGTTGAACAAGGGGAGGGAGGGCCAATTTCTTGCTCGCCACTACATGCCCTGTTGAACAAGGGGAGGGAGGGCCAATTTCTTGCTCGCCACTACATGCCCTGTTGAACAAGGGGAGGGAGGGCCAATTTCTTGCTCGCCACTACATGCCCTGTTGAACAAGGGGAGGGAGGGCCAATTTCTTGCTCGCCACTACATGCCCTGTTGAACAAGGGGAGGGAGGGCCAATTTCTTGCTCGCCACTGTGACAGCACCGTCGTGTTTACGCCGGTGGAACAGAGAGGGGGAAGCAGGCTGGCAAGTGGCATACACGCCGACGCCAGTATTCTTATGAGTGGAGCGCTGCCAGCGTGTTATGCGCCTTGCGTTTACTCACAACTGATTTTGCAGGAGACGAAATCTAATTTGGAAATTCGAATGCAATGTTCGATGCTGCGGTTACATGTTAAGCCTGAAGAAATTTTGCTAACCCCTTCAATGGCAGTTGCGTGTTTTATTCTACACGCACTATGGAAAAAAAAATGTTGAAAATTACTACAGTCAAACATGTTCAATACCTACAATGGCTATAAGTATTCCGAAGGGTAAATACGCTGTGAGTAATTACAAGGGATAAAGACATTGATAAATGTTTGCTATCCGTTTCTGAGTGATTAGTCGGACGTTTTGGTCTCCGCCTGCATGAACACAAACTCTGACCAGCACTTTTGTGTGACAATACTACTCACACACTATCACTTTTCCAACATTTATTTACTGTATAATGCGTGTGAATCCATATTTCGTCTAAGTAAACTACTGGTCACTTTGATTCTAATGAAAACCTGGGAAAGTATGGTCTTTTAGTAACAATGCCTTCTCGTCCGCGCAAAACAAAACGTTAATTTTGACACCTTGTAAAACGAAAATCCATAGACAGAACATTGCTTCTAACTAAGGGTTTCCTTGCTAGCTTTGAAGCTCATTTCTGTTTGACAAACGTTGTGCAGTTTTCTCAAAGTTCGTATTTCTTTCTATTGTTCGTAATGCTATAAAAATTGCTGCCTAATAATACATTTATCCATATCATCGGTCACATACTTCTTGGTTCTTCTTCTTGGGAGCTAGTTTAACCGTAGGCTCGCTGTACCGCATCACGTGATCTAGTTCCTGGTGGCAATGCCGCGCTTTGCCTTTCCAGACAATAGGTATTGTTGCGTTCTCTACAATGAAAACTATAGAAATCGTTTTGATAGTTGGTCGAGAGAGCCCAGATTGGTTAGAAGCACTTTCATTGCTTTTCGTAAGAACAGAAGAATTGGTGCGTCCGAATTTCTTGCAACTTGGGATGTAACAGATAAGTGCTTTTCATATAACCTACAGTTATTGCGCATGTACGTTACTCACGAGTTAAAATTTTTCTGCATCAAGAATGCAGAATAGGAAAATCTGTTTTTCTTAAGATCTGTTTCTTAAAAAAAAAATGGCAAATAAGCACGAGTCACCCCAGTAGCTAGAATGAAAATAAAGCGCAGAAAAGTGACGTGATACGGTGATGACTAATTTGTTACCCCTTATTCCATTATCAGACACGACAGAACTGACACATGCAAATTACGACAGATGGCGAGTGTCAGTTCTTTGGAAAGAATAACCGCAGTGCAGTAAGTTAATATATTTCGACTAGCATCAGTACCCGTCGATTTCCGAGTATGTATTTATTGCATTATTATGTTACTCCATCTGCTTATTCTTCCTCTCTCCATTGTCTTCCGCCCCACTCTTTGGCCGTTTCAACTGTTTTTATTTTCCATATCTTCATAGATTTCTGGCACAGAGTGGCTATTCTCAATGCTTTGAGCTATGTTTACATCTATACCGTCGTGCTGAACGTAACTGTCAACATGACGGTTTAGATGTAAGCACATGTTAAAAGCTTTGAAACTGGCCACTTAGTGGCCAAACCTAGGTAGGTCTGAAAAGTAAAACCAAAAATTGCGATTCATTGTTGACTTTTCCTACAGATTTATAGATTTGTTTAAATAAAATTTCACAAACGTTTTGTAAAATAAGGAAAAAAAAAAGAAAAGAAAAAAAAGGTGGAGGGGGGGCGGCAATTTAGCAGCTCGCACGGGGCGGCACTTGGGCTTGCGCCGGCCCTGGTAACCATGTAGTTGTAATTTATAGGTAGTGTCTTGGCAATCATGTATACAGATCACTTGTTGAACTTTGTATAATAGGTCTGAAGATGGCGTCGAGCACGCCGAAACTGGTAACACAATAAACGAAAAATGCTATCTTGGCTGCAAAATCATGATTAAAGTATTTATATTAAGGGTGTACGCAACGCCCAATGCTTACAATGTTAAATTGAGCTAAAATTAGGAACATTTTCTCATTTGTTATTTGGACGATACTCTTCAATTTTTCACAGAAAGCAGAGATATGTTCTGCTTTTATGATGAAATATTAATTTTGAAAAGTAATGTATAGTTTTTCATATATTTTATTTTTTGTAAATGTTAAAAAAGTTATACATTTTAACATGTATTTTAAAATTTACATCCATTAATACAAAATAATTCCACATATCTTTTAATTCAGATATATTAGGTCTTAAGAAACAACTACAGAAAATTTCATCTTTCTACTATAAATAGGCCCTGAGAAAATGTATCTTATACACAAAAAAACTAAAGTTACAGGAAATTAGCTTCAAAGTTTTTACTTCAGTACAAGCCTGCTCCATAGCTTTTATCATCAGAATCGTCCAACAGCTTCCTCTTGATGGCTTTCCTATGCTGTCTAGCCATCTTTGAATATACTTTTGTGGCATTATCTGAAGGCCTCAGCCGCTCCTTGTCCAAACAAAGCATAGCTGCAGCAGTTCGTGGTCCTACACAGAGCCCTAACTTCTGAAGAACTTTGCACTTTGTTATATTGCCCTGATTGAATGAGGAAACAGCATCATAAACGCCAAAGTGAAGTGTGTTTATACTCACAAACACAGTTTTAGGTAGTTTATTCCATATCACATGGTTCACACACTCATTTGGATTTTGAGTCCGGCCATGAAGAAATTTCTTTAGTAGACTAATATCTGCGAGGTCTCAGAATATTGGTTTTATTTCATCCATTATCGCAGGTGACAGGTGATGAGGGTGATTGTATTGTTTCTTAGTTACCTTGCCTGTGTTGTACTTGAACCAACTATCTTCTCCTTTTGGACACAGTCCATGTTGGGGATTCTCATTGTGGCAGCAGTATCATTCAATGTATCACTACCAGTGTTGAGGTTAGTCGCTACTGGGACATCAGATACTGATAAAGATGAATCAGACGAAATCTTAGTACAATTTACTTTCTTGCACCAATGTACACGCTTTTTAAATACCTTCAGACTAGGTCTTGGCATGTTTAAGGAAGGAAAACTCAGTGACTTCTCCACATATGACTTTCACAACAATGACATGGAAGCACTCACAAAGTAAACAATACAAATGGTGCAGAATCTATTGCCAACTGTCTAGCAGTGTAGCCAACAGAAAAGCTAACTCCCTTGTACTCAATTATATCTCTGGCAAGGCTGGCTGTATCAGGTATATTTCGCGTCTCATGTACAGGGTGCGGAACATCATGTGTCGAAATTATTTTAAAAAATTATTTAAAATAGTTCTATTCACGTCATCCAAATATTTTATACATGGTATTAAACGAGAGAGTCTAAATGTTTCGAAAATGCATGTACACAATTTTTTTTTCTACCAAAAATTCATTCCGTATACCCTTAATGAAAGGGTGTCGTGCAAAACTGTAAGCCATAAAAGGGTGTCGCCATGAGGGAAAGTCTGGAAAGCACTGCACTAGTGAAGTGTGGTGTAGCTACGTGGCTGGCTGGAGACAGAACGGTACGGTTGATGGCGAGTACTCACGTTGCCCTCGCTCTTCCAGAAGATGAAGAAGCCGTGCTCGTCGACCTTGAAGAGGCAGCGCGGCTCGAAGCTGGAGGAGTCCTTCTCCTCGTTCCAGCGGTCGAACACGCAGCCCTGCAGCAGCGGCTCGGGCACCTCGATGTGCCAGTTGAACTCGAACTTCTTCGTCATGGCGCCGACCTGCCAACACACGCCACACAGCCCGTGTTATAAACCTTCTCTACCACGGACCCACGTACGACTTCGAGCCTGGACCCAGAATCAGAAACGGGCCCTCCCCTCTGCCTTTTTTCTAATGTTGTGTGCAGTAGTTTGTAATTGTTAAGTTTCTATCTTAATCATGCTCTTTTTAGAATGTGCTTTAACTTGGTATAACAAGGTGTAAATCTGATACGGTAAGTTTCATTTATAAAATTATTTTACTAAAAATTGAGACTTTACTTACTATGGCCACAGCAGGCCCGTAGTCGGAAATTGGTTTCGGAAGGGGGGTGGGAGGGTCAGCCAATTATGACATATATTCTAACTTATGAAGCTTTACGACATAAATTGAACTAAAGGCGCAGATGTATTTCAATAGAAAAAATATTCAATTTTATTCGAAACAACTTCAGCACACTTTTGAATTACTTTGTTAGGAATTAGGTTCTTGTATGGAAGTGAAACATGGACGATAAACAGTGCGGACAGGAAGAGGATTGAGTCTTTTGAAATATGGTGCTACAGAAGAATGCTGAAGATTAGGTGGGTGGATCGCGTAACTAATGAGGTGGTACTGAACAGAATTGGGGAGAAAAGAAATTTCTGGCATACCTTGACTAAAAGAAGGGATAGATTGGTAGGACATATTCTTAGACATCAAGGAAATGTGAATTTAGCGTTGGAGGGAAGTGTGTGGGGTAAAAACCGCACAGGAAGACCAAGGTATGGATACAGTAAGCAGATTCAGACAGCTGTAGGTTGCCGTTCTTATGTGGAGATAAAGAGGCTTGTTCAGGATAGGATATTGTGGAGAGCTGCATCAAACCAGTCTCCGGACTGAAGACCACAACAACAACAACAACAGGAATTAGGTGCATAGTGAGGCTTTTCGAGGGGGGGGTGTTGATTCCTTTCATCCCACCCTCTGGCTACGGCTACGGCCCTGGGCCACAGTTAGCCCTGGTTCAGTTTAACAAGACACTTCTTCGTACTTCTGGCAGACGCTGCGCCAGGTAAGGCGGAATTACTGTACACACAAGAAAATTTCATCTTCGCAGGAAGTTGGCGTGAAGGAAAATAAATCTATCATTACACAACACCGAAAGCTGATCCATCACTTCCTTTTCAAGCCACGCCAGAAGAAACGCCAAACTGCTGCGCCAACGGCATCACTTAAGAACGAATCCCTTAGCGGTATGAATACCAGATTAAATGGGCAAAGGAACTAATTATATCGCGTTTTTATAGATGCTATCTAGTGTAATTGGCATTTAATACTAGTAGGTTCGCATGCAAGCTACTACGTAACTTATGGGGCCAAATTGGCCCCAAGCAGTTTTATTGATTACGCCGCCAGATTGTAAAAGATAATTCATGGTAACCATCATATGTAGTTTTATTGATTTTTAACAATGAAAGATCCAAATTGTAATGCTTATAATATGAGGATAGCTAGCAACTCACCATAAACATGATCGCTGAGCTACCACCAAACCCATATTCACATTAATACAACTTGTAAATTTTCGACCACGACCTTCGTCAGAAAAGATCACACTCACTCACACAATCAATCACTCAGGCATAACACATCCATACATGACCACCATCCCGGCCGGCCGCGGTGGCCGAGGGCACTGAGGCGCTCCAGTCACGGTCTGCACGGCCACTACGGTCGGGGGTTCGAATCCTCACTCGGGCATGGATATTTGTGCCGTCCTTAGTCTTAGCTAGTTCATAAGTAGTTTGTAAGTCTAGGGACTGATGATCCCGTAGTTAAGTCCCATAAGCTCTACACACACACACCACCATCCCCAGTTGCCCCACCGCAATCAGTGCTGGAATGTATGGCAGTGTTGTCGCATATTGAAACATCAAGGAGACAACAGCAGCATTTATTTCATTCACAGTATTACAAGGAAACATACAGAGAAACGTTATGAGGCGCCAAATTGGCCTTCTAGGTAATCATCGTAATATTTAGGAATCTATTTGAAGAAGAAAACTCTAAAATAGGGTGCACAATATTTTGGTCACCTTGGTTAATACACACATACAATACCAAACAATGTCAACAAGTAAGAGCGTCAATCGAAGTAATCGTTTAAGATAAGAGGTTTATCATAAATATGTTCTAAATTTTCCTGTAGAATCTTATAAATTTCGTTGTTGAAAAATATTGAACATGTTTTTTCTAGATTGTTTTTAATTTCAGTAACCAACTGGGCCTTGGAACCATGGGTCCACCCAGCCCCACCCTTGTGGGGGCCATGTTCTCTACGTCTGCACATGCATTACAGGGCGCTGAGGGGGTCCACTCCATTGTCACTCAATGATACGTGAGGGGACAAGGTGGGTCTCATCAAATACCGCACAATTATTTTCCGCAAGAAAGAGAGTAAAATTACAAGAAAAATGAATTTAATTATATAAAATATCCAGAATGAAACTTTCACTCTGCAACGGAGTGAGCACTGATATGAAACTTCCTGGCAGATTAAAATTGTCAATTTTAATCTGCCAGGAAGTTTCATATCAGCGCACACTCCGCTGCAGAGTGAAAGTTTCATTCTGGAAACATCCCCTAGGCTGTGGCTAAGCCATGTCTCCACCATATCCTTTCTTCCAGGAGTGCTAGTCTTGCAAGTTTCGCAGGAGAACTTCTGTGAAGTTTGGAAAGTAGGAGGCGAGGTACTGGCGGAAGTAAAGTTGTGAGGCGGCATCGTGAGTCGTGTCGGGGTAGCTCAGTGGTAGAGCGCTTGCCCGCGAAAGGCAAAGGTCCCAGGTTCGAGTCCCGGTTCCGGCACACAATTTTAATCTGCCAGGAAGTTTCATATCAGTGCACACTCCGCTGCAGAGTGAAAGTTTCATTCTGGAGTAAATTCGTTTCTGCGCGTGGGAGGCCAATTTCGACAGTCGGAGGTTTATCTGCAAGCTTCCTTACGTGACGACATTAACCCATTTTATCCCACTGTCTCATTTTTGGAACTAAGTTTCTTGTGTATACGGATTTTAGCTTTTGGTAAGTTTATCAGACTGCTGGCTCTCTACACGTTCCTTGCTTTTACACAAAACTGCCAGTTGTGCTGCGAGCACCTGCACAGCAACATTGTTGGTGTTGTAGTAATTGCCGTTTTTGGAAAAATGACTAGAAGGAAAGGGTAAGAAAGTGCTAATATATTTGACAATTGATAACGACATTAAAGTTCCTAAATATGACGTATACATACAAGAATGATAGTGTGAGTTACTTGTTCATATCTGATCTCAACAATGGGTTATAATGCATTATAGCTGATTGTTCCACTTTTGGAACAGTGGGATTGAATTAGGGTTACCAGATGTCAGCGCTCATAAAAGAGGACATTTCCAGAGTTATGCAAAAATGAGCATAAGGAATATGATTTGAAACTATTAGAAGCTGAGTTATCTTCTATTTTTGTTATGTAATTCCTTTATCTGGTCGCGTCGCAACTTTTATTGCATGCTAATTACAACCCTAATTATTTCAAATTATCTGAAATTGGAAGTTGGCTTGACGGACGGGCGACATCAAAAGATGATACGGTAATCTAGAAAAAAATATATAGTGTTGGAAGACAAGTTAAATTCTGTTGAGTTTGCTTTTATGAGATTTCAAAACATTGTATTTTTTCACTTTCAAATTGAAGCAGTTGTACAACTTAAAAAAAGAAATTTCGTCATTTTGCTAAAAATCCGGCCGGGCCATTTAGGATAAAAAAAGGACATGTATGGGTAAAAGAGGTCTTAAACCCTAGATTGAAAGGGTGCACTAGCAATTTAGGTTGACTGTCAATGCAATTAGACCATTATTGGAAGAAGGTGTTGATTTTTCTAATGCTGGTTTGTACACAAGTCCCTCTGATGACCCATGGTGATCAGATGAAGATTCAGGTGACGAGAGTGAAACTGATATAAATCATCTAAACATAAAATACTATTCTTGTTACCGGCAGAAGAAAGAGGGCTGATAGGAGGTGAACTCAGAAGGATGTAAAAGAAGTGCAGCTGAAAACATGGGCACTTCCAGAATTTTTGACAGAAGAAATGTTGCCAGTACAGCTATATGAACTGTTTTATAATGACATTATTGTGAACTTGCTAGCCAATTACGCAAATATTTACGCTCATCAGCAGGGAGATACAACATTCAATGTGTCAAGTGCAAAACTAAGAGTATTCTTCGTCATATTTCTTCTGATAAGTTACAACCCTGTTATAACGGCAAACTTATGCAATGAGTCGCATGTCAACACAAGCACTGAAGTAAACATTACCTTCCTTCAATTGGGCCAACTGGCGGTGAATCTAGGAAGTACAGTACATACTAACGAAACAACTGGGTATTTTGAAAATTGTCTGCACGAATTATTTCAATTTACATTTTAAGAGAAGTAATAAAATGAGCTCTAACATGGAAATTAAGCGTTTCCGGACACATGTCCACATAACATTTTCATTCTTTGTGTGTGAGGGATTTTTCCTGAAAGTTTGGTCGTACCTTTTTGTAACACCCGGTATATTCACATTTTGTATAATCTGTAAATGAACTGTATGAAATATTTAGTGAGAAAAATAAAAGTAAACATAAAAAATTTACATTTGTCACAGTATCACATGCACGTTACCTGTACCCTCTTGTTCCCAGTGATTAATTTTTGGAACGTTAGTTTTTTTTTGTTTTTTTGTTTTTTTTTTTTTTTTACTCAATACATTGTTACGAACATTGAAGTGGTATTTATGATTTATCCACACTGCAAACCTAAGATTTAAACAGTGATTAGTAAAAGATTTGGATGACAGACTTTCTGCGAACAAACGGGTTAAGCCTTTAGTGACCAGTGGGAACTATAGTTCCCACTTATTTCTTTTCGCTATAAGTTCAGTGGAAATCCTTGTTCCCACCTAACTTTTGCTACCATCTCTGTTAGAGTGTGCTAAGTACATAAAGAGTGTTGTATTTCTACACTGTTAGTCAATGCAGAAGCGCATTCTCCACGAGAAAAGAAGCCCCTTTTTCGATCGTAATAGCGGTGGGGTTTTTCTTTTTTTTTTTTTTTTTTTCTTTTTTTCTTTTGTTCTTTCCTTTTGCATGTGAAGTGACTTGTGTTGTATTTTGACACTTGCGAGGGAGATAGTATTCATGTATATTTGCTGGATATCAATGAAAGTTACATAAATATTACAAGGAAAGTTAGTGGGAAGTGCAGTGTTTATAGCTGTGCATATGGCATAGTTATTGTTTGTTTCTTATTGTTTAGAATTCCTGGACTCTCACTAGAAGAGGTATTGAGAATTTTGTACGCTTTACCAAAAGATGTAGAAGATTCAGATGTCAATGCTGACTCTGATGAACATTTTGAGTCACGAAATACTTCACAGATTAACTATTTCAGTTTGCTAATAGACGGCAGTGAATTTGGGAACATATCTCCTTGTCAGGCAAGTGTATCTGATTCGACTCCAGAAATAGCTACTCCAACGTTTTCCTCTAGTGATAAAACATGGAATGAGAAAATTTCTTACTTTGAAAATCTTCCACTGAAATTAGAAGAAAGTGCTGAAAATTTTGCAAATTTCTAAAAGTCTGATAATGAAATTAAATATTTCGAGTCTATCTTTACAGAAGATGTGATACTTCATATTTGCAATCAAGTCGGAAAAGGTGTGTAGTGAAGTTAGGTGAGAAAAAACTTAAAGTAATATCCAACTGGCAGGATATTACTGTTGCTGAGCTAAAAGCTTTTTTGCGAATGCTTATTTTGTTGGGTGTTCATCAGCTTTCCCAACTGGGAAATTACTGGAGCAGTGATCCTATTCTTTGAGTAACTGCTATCTCATCAGGCATGACAAAGCATCGATACAAAATAATTGTTGAGAATATGCATTACAATGACAACAGTACTATTGTCAAAAAACGAAAATGCCTACATTATGTAGAAGTTAGAAGCAGACCAGCTAACATCTAGATTGCATTTGGCAAGACAGATGATATCCGGCTTCTCAAGTCTTAAGCGAAGAGGAAGGTCCGTTCATTTTCAGACACCATAAAGTGGCGTGTCTGGAGTTCCAGATGAAGTTCGTCTGGCGAAAGTTGGAACTCATTTGCCAACAAAAGGTACTACAAAGAGAAGATGCTGCTAATGTAGGGAAAGGGGACAAAAATAACGGGTAGTAACTGTTGTGTACCTTCTCTAAAGGCTAGTCTACACGACGACACTAGGTTGCGAATCTCGTTGCATGAAATGAATTGCGCGCAACTAGTTTCGTGATGTCTGTAGACACGGCGCCAATACCATGCGCTTCAGTTTCGTTGTTTTGTGAGTGCCGTAGTCGCCGTAGAATGACAGTTTAGGTAGCTGTACCAGTTGTGGCGAATCTATTGCTTAACTGTGTGAAGTCGCTGCATAAGACTAAACATAAAAAGAATAAGAAACGTGTTTGGGTTCGTGAATGGATTAAGAAAAGACGTCATGTCTGTTGCTCAGCGACTTTTTTGAAAGAAATTGTGATTGTAGAACCTAGAAGCTATTTTAATCAACTTACAATGTCACCAGAGCAGTTACAGTAAAGTTCCTTTTCAACAGAGTTAGTAATGCAATAAAAACAAGATACTGTTATTCGTGAAGTATTGTTACCAGAACTGAAATTACAAATTGCATTACGTTTCTTGTCAAGTAGATATTCGTCTCTGCAGTACTTGTGCCGTGTTCCGAAATCCACAATTGCCATACTTCGTTTGTATAGGTATTTCGAATTGGATGTATTTTAGTCTGCAATTCACTAAGCGTCAACCCATCAATATTTAATTTCACAAATAATTGCCAGAAGAGCACTAACACGCCGTTAAAATCGCATAAACACCTACACAACGCATATATGTTCAAAAACCGAATTATTTCTCCCGTTCCCCCCTTTATGTTGTATTTTGTTCTGTATTGGTCATAACCTAACCTAAAAACACGCGCAATCAGTTTCGCCAAAGTTGGAACGTGCCGAAACTATTTAGTTTCGTCAACGAGTTGCGCGAACGCCTGCCGCGCATGCGCATTGGCCAGTAGCGCAGTTTCATGAAACGTAGTGTCGTCGTGTAAACTAGCCTTAAGTTCCACAGTATGTCACCTTAGTGAACTCAATAGACAATATGAACTAATACGAAAGTAAATCAAATGTTTGGGACTGATGACCTAGCTGTTTAGTCCCCTTAAAACAACAACAACAACAATCAAATGTTTAATATGCTTTTTGTAATAAAAATAAAGGATATACAATTTTTTTTTAATTATCAAGTCCAGTTACTCCAAAGTTCAGTGGGAACAATAGTTCCCACTAGTTTTTTATACGCTTAGTCTAAGCTCTCGCTTTCAAAATTTAAACTATGATTTTATGTCTGGCTTCTTAGCCCAATAAAGTATTCATAAAAAGTCTACTACTTCTGGAAATGATTTGGTCACTAAAGGGTTAAGAGAGTGACGAGCGCTTGCAGCGTGCGTCACCGCCTCCCTGAGGGATTAGCGTGCCCTTGCGCGCGCGACGCAGTGGCGCGTCGACTGCGATGCATCGATAGGTATCGCATCGGAGGCGGCGGGCGGGCGCTCGATTTATCCGGCGGTCGATAGCGGCCGCGACCGGCGGCGCGGAAGCGGCGAGGCGGCGGGCAGGGAGCCGGAAAATAAAACGGCGTGGAAAGAGCGTCTGATGTGGCAGAACACACGCCTATTATTAGGCGCTTTGTTTTGTCGCACGTCTTCACTCACGCTTCTCCGCGTTCACATCACGCAGTGGCCGCGCGCGCTATCGTTGCAGTTTCCACAATTCACACAGTATTCACTATTACTGTGTGTCCTCTTTTCTTGTGTATTATTCGTTTTCGAAGCCTAACTTGCAGAGCTTGCTCGGGGCCGTGTACAAAACTTGCGCACGAGACATTTTCGTCACGGTCAAAAAATTTCTAGATTTCGACGTTGACATACTACCAATTAGAGATGGGAAAACAAACATCTGACGGTTTCGAAACGAATGAAACCGTACCATCTGTGGTTTAGAAACACTGTTTCGAAACCATAAAACCGTGAAGCAATGTACGTTTTGTCATGAAATCTTCGTTCTAGGAGGGCAATATTTTTCACTATGTGGACAAAAAAAAAAATGTTCAAATGTTTGTAAGGCTTATGGGACTTAACTGCGGGTTCATCAGTCCCTAAACTTACAAACTACCTATGAACTAGCTACAAATAAGGACGGCACAAATATCCATGCCCGAGGGGGAATTCGAACCCCCGACCGTAGTGGCCGTGCAGACCGTGACTGGAGCGCCTCAGTCCCCTCGGCCACTGCGGCCGGCACTATTGTGGACAAGTGTACATACAAGAACCCGTCAACCATAGAGAATATATTTACTTCTTGGTCTGTACGGAACATGTTGATAAAGATTTTCTCCCGTGTTGTTGATGTTGCCAACATAGTCACACGAGGCCGCCGGTATGGTAGGTAAAAGTTTACCCCGTTAGGAACTCTCAAACTGCAATACGGTACGCATATTACAGTGATGGGCTACTTTCTATACATATTAAATAAATTACAGGGAATAAAGGACATACTAAATAATCACAAGTAATGCTATGGATTTACAAAAATAATAAAGTAAGAGGCAAGTTCACCACTTGTACGTCTTGACCGTTACACCACTGCCGCAATTCTTTTAACATGAGTGTCGAAAAATTGTAACGACAGTAGGTAACTTCGTTTTCGCTCATAAGAAACCAACTCTTTAACACGAGATTAAATATGCGATCTACCCTTGTTAGTATAAAAAATGTCATTTCAGGCTTCATGTTGTATCTTATTTTAAAGAATGTAGTTTGACTCTTGTGTTTTTAATATGGTAGATAAAACTAGAATTTAATTGGATATTTCAATGCAAATAGCGAACGTTGTTTTATTGTTCTTTTAAATTTATAAAGCAGACATTATGTCATTTCGGAATACAGCAGTCTCTTGCAAACGAATCTTGATATCAGTAATCATAAGCTGCAGACTCAAGAGTGTGAACTACTATTTGACACTCTCTAAATGGTTTATATACTAGTAAGTTGTATGTGTATCTGTGTGGAGCTTCAGTAAAATGAAACACCACATTTCGATACCATTAGTCTGTTCCGCCTTTCTGCATTAGTGGTATGAAACACCGGTGTTGTGAAACCGAAATGAAACCGTGAAACCGACACGAAACCGTGAAACCGACACGAAACCGTGAAACCGACAGGAAAAAACGGTTTCAGTGTATCGACAATCGACCGCGAATGTGATCCGAAACAGAACGGAATGAAACCACATGGTTTCGAAACCGTGAAAGATGCCGGTTTTGAAACACTGAAACTGTTGTGTGTATCGAAATCTGGTTTCGAAACCATGAAACCGTAGCCAACTCTACTACCAATACATCAGAAGACTTACTACAGCGCACTTATTATGATAGGACAATAATTAATCGCAGAAGAAATCTTAATAAGTATAAATATAAGGAGAGGCAGTGAACTAAAATTTATGCTGTGGCCGGCCGCGGTGGCCGAGGTGACTGAGGCTCTCCAGTCATTGTCAGCACGGTCACTACGGTCGGGGGTTCGAATCCCCCCTCGGGCATGGATATTTGTGCCGTCCTAGTTCGTAAGTAGTTCATAAGTAGTTTGTAAGTTTAGGGACTGGTGACCCCGTAGTTAGGTCCCATAAGCTAATTTGAACATTTGATTTCTTATGCTGTGGTCGGGATATGAACCCAGAACCTCCTGTTTACTACGCAGGCGCTTTAGACCGCTCAGGTAACATAGCGTTACGGACAAAGCGACTTCACAGACCTTAAGTCTCCCTGCACACCATATACTTTAATTCTGCCTCAGTGTTCCCTGTGGAATGCGTATCAAATTGCCAGGGCTCTCCTATATTGGAAGAGCAACCCATCAAAGAATGGGAACAATCCCATTATTACGCCTGAGGAACAAGGCTTTGTCTGTAACGCTGTGTTAGGACAGTTCCAGTTTCCCGGGTGTGGCTAACAAGCGCTCTCCATCTCATCCGGTCTTGATATAACATTTGCTCTTGGACATCATCCAAGTTAAAACCGTTCTTCTCTACGTCTGACTGTACTGCCTCTAACCATCGTCTCCTTGGCCTTCCTCTTGGTCTTCTTCCTTCCACTTCCTTTTTGAACTATTTTTTAGCTGTTCTCGTGCTGCCCATTCTCATTACATGGCCATACCACTGCAGTCTTCGTTTCCCCAAGATGTTCGCAATCAGAACCCTGATACCAGCTGTTTCTCTGTGTACCTCATTTCTGATCTTGTCTCTCCTGGAACTTTGATTCATAGTCCTGATAAACGAGCTGAACACCTTGTCATTATTTTTGAGAACATTATTGATAACAGCGATCGTACAACTAATTATTAATTCATGTAATAAGTCTAACTCGCAATTTCTTTTACTTCCTGGTAACCGGTTTCGGTCACTTACATGACCACCGTCAGATCACAATTGTAATGATATATAATATTACAGGGCTAAGTTATTTCGAAAGTGAGTAATTAAATTATAAGATTAAAACATACCCGTAATGCTGGCCACCTTGTCGTCGCCTTAAAGGTTGAGTAGCTTAGCTGCTTGGAAAGCCGTTAGTAGCTATGAAAATGACTTTCCAAAAACAGCGTCCTAGCTCTTCGCAAACTGAACAATCAGAAACTGCCGATGTCAACTAATAATGAAGTCAATACTGTGAAAAGTATAACTAATTATGTTTTTTTTATTTTGAAACCATCATTAACAACCTTAATATAAAATACACGAAATTACCAATAAACAGAAAGAGGTGCATTTTTCGTAAAAATTACCATTAGATATTTAAATTGTATAAGTATTCGAACACGACGAAAAAATAACGTTCAAATTGGATTTTCTTGAGAATTTTTGAGAGTTGCGTCTATTGGCTTTGGTTGAATGTTACTTGTGTTCTAAACTTCGCGTACCATAAATATCAAAGAACTCTAAAACCCGATACTCATGTGGTCTTGTTAGCCACAGCCTAAGGGAGTGTGCGCTGCTATGAAGCTTCCTGGCAGATTAAAATTGTGTGGCGGAACCGGGATTCGAACCTGGGACCTTTGCCTTACGCTGTGGCAAAGCCATCTCTCCACCATATCCTTTTTTCCAGGAGTGCTGGTCTTGCAAGGTTCGCAGGAAAACTTCTGTGAAGTTTGGAAAGTAGGAGGCGAGGTACTGGCGGAAGTAAAGTTGTGAGGCGGTATCGTGAGTCGTGTCGTGATAGCACAGTCGGTAGTGCGCTTGCCCGCTAAAAGCAAAGGTCCCAGGTTCGAGTCCCGGTTCCGGCACACAATTTTAATCTGCCAGGAAGTTTCAAAAAATAACTTAGCTATCAGAATCCTTCCAATTTTATGAAATTCAAAATTGAAAAACGTTCACACTTAAATGTATTCACCACTTCACATGCTCCGCATTTATAAGAAATAAAATTAGTTATCTCTATACTTATAAGCCGCATTTGTTGTCTGTCTGTCTCTCTGTTCTTTTTTAACTCAAGAACGAGACAACCAAATACGTAAAATTTCGTACACATACACAAAATTACATAGGAAGGTTCTTAAACCGGTTTCGTTCAATTTTTTTTTTTTTTTTTTTTTTTTTTTTAAGGAACCGGAAAATTTGATAAAAAGTGAAAGTAGGTTTTCAATGGTTCCTTGTAAATCTATATCTTCGCAATGATCTTGATGAAATTTTGCACAACTGACCTTGAAAACAAGGTGAAGGATACTGTCTACATAAAATTTCGTTTGGTGCATGGAGGAGAGTACTTTACTTACAGACTTCGATTGTAATCTCTATACATATAAGACGCATTTGTTGTCTGTTTGTTCGCTTATAACGCAAGAGTCAGACAACCAAATAATGTGAAATTTGGTCCACGTGCACAAAATTACAACAGAAAACCTTATTTTAAACCCGGGCAAAGCCGGGTACTTGCAGCTAGTAGTTAATAAACACTAAGGGTCTCTGCTTTACATACTTGATACAAAACATCTTTTCCATAATATTATATTGAAGACTTATCTGTCTGTGCAACTGATTTAATAAAATATGCTATTGCCATATGCATTTCGCCTTTATTTTGGAAGGCATCATCAGTGGCCTGTAACATATACATGATTATTTTTTACAAAATTTTATATTTACATTTCTCAGTATTTTGTAAAAAATAATCATGTATATATTACAGGCCACTGATGATGCCTTCCAAAATAAAGGCGAATGCATATGGCAATAGCATATTTTATTAAATCAGTTGCACAGACAGATAAGTGAAACACCTTCAATATAATATTATAATATAGCAACTGTGGTAAAAAACAGGACAAAAGGAACTAAAAATGCATCTTTTCTATGTTTTTTGACGAGAAAATTCATCACAAATACCTTCAAAACTCTATTTTGAAACCACGCCGTGTTCCACTGACAAGGCATGAGAAAAATGGCGCTGTTGGGAGTTGCTTCTGAAATAATTCTTGATAAGTTTTAAACGAGAAAAGCTCCTTTCAGCGGAGGCGAAAGTCACTTTCAAGGCTAGCAAAATTCTGTACGTAATAGAAATGTTGGGAAATGAATTTCCAATGTTATCCAAGTATTTCAATATTGACCTACACGTTTTCATATACTCCGGCATCATTTCTCCTAACACTAATATCCGGCGAAAGGTGTCATAAAACAATGTCATTCGAACAGTCCCATGTATGTTCACATCTAGCAGTTTCAGTGCCTCGCAGTCCCATCTGACTGTTTAGAGGGACCGCCGCGCAGCTCAATTGAGGCTGCAACAGCCCCTCTTGTGAGAAACTGCACTATCAAATTATTGAACCAAGAACTGGACGAAAAGGAGAATGAAATTTTGGTCCTGTTCTTTGACAAGGATATTGGATGAAACGCTAAAGGGTGGTATTACACTATCATCCAATATTTTGTCAAATTTGCTGCAAAATGGCGTAGCTATGTTCAGCTGTTCCTTGTAAAACAGTTGCGTTCTGTGTGCATTTATAAAGTAAGGGGGGAAAAAAGAAAAGGAAACGAATTTGGCTGAAACCGTGGGTGTCAGGGCGAGATAAATAAAATTTGTTATGCGAACAGGAGGATATTCGTTTTTATACCGTCGGTAGTACAGTCGGGCAGTGAAGTCGAATCAGGAACAGCTGCCAGCATGTGTAACTTAGAAGTAGATACCCCTGGAGTATTAAAGCAACTTAAATCACTCAATACAAGTAAGTCTCTCGGTCCCGACTATAGACAACAACACCTAGAAGACAAGGCCTCACAACTGGCCGTGCCTACGTCACACTTGCCAGCTCACTGGCTGGCCGCTGAGGGGTTGGAACACATGCGGGGGGTGACACTTGCGGGGCCCTTGGGGCGGCTAATGGCTTTTCCTGGGTACAGGCACACCACGAAGTCTAGCACTGTCGACATAACACGAAACTTGTTCTAACTATATATTAATTCGTTGAGTGTTCCTCCTGAAAACAAAACGGTGATAATGTTTGGAGAGTTATTAAGACATTCTCTGCTACTACAAGACGATGACTTTCAACAGTCATACCTCCTAAAAGCATATTATTCAGAACACTGAGCATATCAAGACACCTGTGCAAGCAATAAATACATTAGGCATGCTGCACAGATACTTTGATGTAATTGACCGCTAGGTAGTTAACCCCACTATCACGCAACTTCCATCTCTTTAAAAATAGCTACCATGCTTTTTAATAGGAGATGCAACTTTAAACCTCCAATTAAAAAACGTTAATAATAAGTCAATGAGTATTTTACATACTTGATGCGTTTATTCGAGACCCCACAACGATTTTGCTGTATTCGAATTACAAATGCATCTAATAAATGTATGAAATACTGAATGTGTAAGGGAATGTCACAGACCGAAAAATGCTAAAGATAAATTCTATTTTCTATCATCGTCATATAGAACCATTTTTACTCCGAACTTGCCATAAATCAACAGGGAGAAACAAGTTGCAAGACTTCCAGGAAAAAATGAAGCGAAATTGACAGCCAATAGTTGGTTATAAATTACATTGCCTGTTAACTGTATAAATATAAATTACGGAATACGCGGAACTCCTGTTCAGTACAGTCAGAAAGGTCTAAGGTAATAGGCAGTGGTTTACAATCAGATATCCGTACCACTCTCCTCCTCAATAAGTCTGTGTGAAGATTTATATTCAGAACATTCAAGAAAAAGGCTACTGTGACGTTAAAACTACAAGAAGCAGCTCATTTACTCAGGAAGGTAAAACGTTATGGTGTCCGTAAATTTGAATGGCTGTATCTCTTGTAGTAACATTCATTTTTTGATAACATGTTAAAATCCAATATACCAGAATTTTGTTTTTCTAAACTCAGTGCCAACTTTTTTTGTCGAAATTTTTGCAGGAAGTAGTCTTGACGTGATTTCATGCTTTTATGCATTAATATTATCAAACATGTAATTTGTGTCACAAATTGCGCGGCCGGTCCGGTGGGCCTTTCCCTGAATACGGCACAGGTAGCGGCTGGAGGGCGTGTAGTAGGGGTGGTGTATCCCTGCTTCTCGAACACCCTGTCCACTGCCTGCAGCGTCCGGGAGTCTACACATTCCCTTTCACCGCAAGTGTCACTAACTCGGCCGCTGGGGCACGCCCACCGCCGCGTCAGATGTCTTGTAGCTGATGTTGCTAAAGACCAGTTATGTTCCTTTCAGAATAAGCTAATACAATGACCCCATAGCTAACTATCATATACAACGGCACGCTCAGCGAACGTTCTGCACCCAAAGAGTAGAAAGTTGCACAGGTATGTTCAATATTCAAGACGATCGAGCTACTGCTCACCTCGCCTTGCGCATTCGCAAATCCCCCATGAAGACAACATCCGCGGTTCATATTTGTTTTTGGCGCATTGAAGTTTCATCAAAAACATGTCATATATAGTAAAATATGTTATAACTATAAATTGCAGAAAACACAAATTTTGGACATACTGGTGAGTGAACTAGATTATCGTTTAGATATTAAATTAATATACAGTTTCTTTTTCATGTGTTAAATGTAACATTACAGGAAACGAAGAATTGAAATAAGACATTCAAATGTAATTGTTGTTGTAAAGGCACCTTTATTTTTTTAATTTTTTTAGTGGTTATGCCCTTGCATTTTTCGTAGTTCGTGTAAAATAAATACATAACACGCAAGAAAATACTCATCAAAGACGTATACATAATCTCAATTCTTTTCTTAATTTACACTATGCTCCGATAACGACATGTTCGCGGTCTATTCGAATATTTGTCTACGGTACAGGACAATCTGAATTTTTAGGTGAAGTCTTTAGATCTGGAGCCACAAACGAAACAGTTTTCTTAAAATCAAACGATAAGTATTTCGGAGAACAGCCAGGTCCGCATGGACAGAACTACGCGAAGTCCGTGCATCTGTCCGTCGGATATAACACCCTGTATCTCGAGAATGAAAAGAGTTATCGTTCTGCTCTCATCGTTATATAAAATTTTGATATCTTACCTACATTTCGTCCTCAGCATTGTATGTGCTAAAATCAACCATACGCAAAGTCTACGCAATGCGATTTTTCCTCTGCAAACTCTTCAAAATTTTGCCCAGTAATTTACTTAATTTGATGTAGCACGGAAACTACAAGTAATAATGAACAGAAAATCCGATCATTATGGAGCGAATATATCACACTATAACGTGCGAAAAAATTTAAATTTTTTCATTGAATAGTTTTATCAAAATCGGCTGAGAAGTACTGCTAAGCGCCGGTAACGTTGTAGCGGTCGGTGCGTAAGCAGCAGCGGAATATAACAGGCCCAGCATGGCTGCCGCTGGCAGGCTGGCCATACTTTCCCTATACTGATAGGAGCAAAGCAGAGCCACCTAGGTGTCAATGTAGTAAGCCTCTACGACGCTCTGGTCAACCAACGCGTAATAGTCGGCGCACACTCTAAACAGCGATAGGCGAAATATCCTTTTGAATAAGCGCAAACTGTCAAGAAACTCGACTGCGTAAAGTTTATGAACTCTACTTGAAGGCCCTGCCATAGATATTTGTACATCAACATGAATTGCTGTTCGTTTGTCTCGCTAAAACACGAGAACGACTGAGCCGATTTGGCTAATTTTAGTCTTGAAATATTCGTGTAAGTCCAGGGAACGTTTAAATGGTGATGAAATTTGGAAAAGTTGTCCGGGAAAGAGGAAAAAATGGAAAATCTAAAAAGGCTTTTTCCAGTGAGCTAGGAAAATGTAAATAGGCTTTTTCCAGTGAGCTATCAACACCATTCGTCCAACAGCGATAAAATTTTGTACATTTCATCTTGAAAGCAAGAGGAAGGTTCGCATCAAATAAAAATTTGGAAAAGTCTCCTGGAAAGTAGGAAAATTTAGGAAAAACTGAAAGCTATTTTTTCTAGGAATAAAAATCAATTGCCATATGGTTATAAGAGCATCACTTGAGTACAGCTTGACAGGTCAAGGTTCGTATGAAACAAATTTTTTGGAAAATCTACCGGAAAATTGGGAAATTTGAGAAAAATTGAAAGTGCGTTTTACAATGTGTCTTTTATTGAATTCAGCACTAAAGCTGACTATTCGCATGACGTGGAGGGGTAATGATTTTTTTGTTTTTCATTATGGTCTTGTAAAAGTTTTCAGTAGAAAAAATAGGGACAGTTAAAAAGGAAAGTCGCAAAATTCGAACCAAGTTCATTTCTCAATGTATTTCTAAATGTATTCAATACTATAAGTTGAGAACCGTTCATCCGCTGGCGATAAAATTTTGATCGTTTGACGTTCAACGAAAGATGAAGATTGTTATGAACTGAAAATTTCGGAAAGTTACCCGGAAATTTGGAAAATTTCGAAAAAATAGAGATTTTTCTATGAAATATCAATACCATTCATGTGATTGCTCTAAAATTTTGCACAGTCGACGTTCAAAGCGAGAGGAAGCTTTGAGTGAAGTAAAAGTTTCCAATAGTTGCCCAGAAAATAGGAAATGTTGTACAAAACTGAAAAAGCTCTTTTCTTTGGGATATCAATATCATTCATATGATTGCGATAAAATTGTGCACATTTGACGTTCAAAGCAAATGCCTTTATAAAGCTACTGGGTCTAACACACATATGATTTAAATTAATATGGTTTATAGTAAGAGGTAAGTGATACGAACTTCACCGGGTCATCTAGTTTATTATAATTATGTTGTAATTCTACATCTACATAGATACTCTGCAAATCACATTAAAGTGCCTGGCAGAGGGTTCATTAACCACTTTCATAACTTTTCTCTACCGTTCCATTCTCAAATAGCGCGCGGGCAGAAAAAGAACGCCTAAATCGTTCCGTTTTCGATCTGATTTCTCTTATTTTATTGGGATGGGCATGTCTCCCTAAGTAGGTGGGTGCTAGCAAAATATTTTCACATTCAGAAGTAAAAGTCGGTGAATGAAACTTCGCAAACAGATCACGTCGAAATGAATAACGTCTTTCTTTTAATGATTTCCACACCAATTCTTGCAAAATTTCCGTGACACTTTCCCCCTCGTAACGTGATAAAACGAGCTGCCCTTCTCTGAACCTTCTCAATATCTTCCGTCAGTCCCACCTGGTGAGGGTCCCACAAGGGGCAACAGTACTCCAGGAGAGGACGCACAAGTGTGATGTAGCCAGTCTCTTTGGTGGAGCTGGAGCATCTTCGAAGCGTTCTGCCGATGAAACGTAACCTCACGTTTCATTTTCCATGTGTTCTCTCCAGTCTAAGTTGTTCGCAATTGTAACTCCTAGGTATTAGGCAGAATTTACTACCTTAAGGTTTGACTGATTCATCGCGTAACTGAAGTTCGGCGGATATCTTTTAGTGGTCATGTGTATTACTTCACACTTTTCTTTATTTAGTGTCGATTGCCAATTTTCGCACCATGCAGGAATTTTGTCTGAGTCGCTTTGCAGTTGCTTTTGATCCTAAATTGACTTCACTAACCGATAAACGACAGCATCATCCGCGAACAGTCTAAGGGAGCTATTCGGATTGTCTCCTAAATCGTTTATAATGTTCAAATGTTTGTTAAGCTTATGGGACTTAACTACGGGGTCATCAGTCCCTAAACTTACAAACTACTTATGAACTAATAACGAACTAGGACGGCACAAATATCCATGCCCGAGGGGCACTGGCCGTGGAGACCGTGACTGAAGCGCCTCAATCCCCTCGGCCACCGCGGCCGGCGAAATCGTTTACAAACACGAGGAAGACTAGTGGACCTATAACGCTTCCCTGTGGAACGCCAGATATCACTTCTGTTTTACTCGATGACTTACCGTCAATTACAACGAACTGTGTCCTTTCTGATAGGAAATCGTGAATCCAATCGCACAATTGGGGAGATATTCCATAAGCACGGAATTTCATAAGAAGCCGCTTGTGAGGTACAGTGATTAGGAGTGATTTTTTTTTTTTTTTTTTCTCAAAAATGAAGTCGTGCGTGTTATACGCCGGCAAATAGGGTAATGTAAAGGGGGTGTTTGGACGGCGAGCGGCGGCGGCACTATCAAGATCTGGCGCTGGAGGAAGAGAAGAAGTGAAGCCCCTGTCATCTGGAGTAGCTGGTCCGCTCGGCTAGAGCGTTGTGGGAGCGTTCGCAACACGGCGAGTCGCGGCACGCAGGATGTGTGCGTCTCTTCTCTCGCAGAGACAAAGCCGGCCGCCGTACAAAAGAGACGACCGGCGCTGCCAGCCGCCTGTTTTCCCACACCACGCACGCACGTCTCTTAAAACAGATACACACGAGCCACTACTGCAACTACCTGCCTTTAAATCAGCCGACAACCACACAAAGATCCATACACTGCAATTTTGTGTCAGGTTGGGGCTTTACAGATGTCGAAATTTCGAAAAGTAAATAAATAAATAAACCCCATCCTTTAAGTGTTAGCAGAATTTCGACTAAATAAAAAGATAGCAAACATCCAAGCAACACTCGCGGAAACCAAATCCAAGGTAAATTTATGGGAGAATCGAGCACAGAATTTGAAACTGATACAGCATTGCGACAAGGAGGTGGACTGTCCCCATTTGTCTTCAACTGTAAGCTTGAAAAAGTTGTTCGATAATGGAGAAAAGCAGGAGCACCAACACACAGACTGGGACCAAAACGTAAAGGCATAGAACCAGACTCTTTAGCTTCTGCTGACGATATGGCACTGACTGCCCAAGATATCTCCGATGCACAAAACCAACTGGAATTATTACAAGAAGAGGCAACATTATATATATTATACAAACTGAAACCCACCGTTACCCGGGGTATTTATTTATTTATTCCTGCCATTACTAAGGTATATATTCATTTGTAGAAGGGCTGTATGTAAAATATCTTAGGAATACATTTAACAGTAAAGAAGTAATAGATTAAAACTTTGTGTGAGATGAGGCGGTTTTCCATTAACGTTTACTGTTTATGTGCTTATGCCTCATGAACTATGGGTCATACTGTGGTACAGTTGAGTATACCTTCTAAACTATATGCGTGTACACTGTCTGCAAAATGTCCTGCGGTTACAATTTGTAGTGTACAAATTATAAATTTTAACGTCATACTGAACGCCGTAGTTTTACTCCATAAACAGCGGAAAAGTAGTAAGCGATAAACTTTTTCCTTTCATCATTTTGGTATGGTTGTCAGCGAGAAAAAGTTTAATAAAGGCTTGAAATTATGTTTAAAGTTTGTTGCAAGCGCTAAGTACTCTCATTCTCATACAGTGTATTTCTTTTGACTTTTTTGCGGTTGTCTATTCTTTGTGACGTCATATCTTCTGAACCACGTATCGTATGTGATTCTTAACTCTGCAGCAATTGTTACCTCACATTTGGTTGAAATTGGTCCAGTGGTTTAGGAGAAAATGAGCAGCACTGTCATTTAACGCAGCAGTTTTCCGCACATCTCTGTTTATGACGTCATATCTCGTGAACTATGTGTGATACATAATTCTTACTCTTACGGCGACCATCCTCATGGATTGAAGCTTACGCGTGCAAAATTTCATATATACTGGAACAAAACTGTAGATCTGTATGCAACATGTGCACAAAAAGAAACATACAGACGCTCTGCTTTATAAATAAAGATATACAGGGTGTCTCACGAAAGCCGCCTGCCAGGCGTCCTTGGATCGCTCTGTTCTGTTCGGCTCCCGGCCGCCGCCACCGCATCCGCCGGCCACAGCAGCGCCCGATTCTCGGACTCTATTGTGCCGCGGGCGCATACACTGAGTTAAAGTCTACAAAACATTGCCTTCTGAGTAACCTAAGCTTACCTTTACTTACAATAGACGTTCAAAATGGTGTCCCTCTGTGGAAAGAGGATCTGTTTAAAAAGGGGGCGTATCATTGGCGTAACTCAATTAGGAACAAATACTACGTTTGCGCTGTTGTCGTATTGTCGCGAGTACGATATTAGCCTTTTTTTTTTTTAAACCGATTTAGACTGTAACTTTTGAGAATATATACTTTCTTCGCGAAATACACTGTCATTTTTTTCCAGTCGTTTAGTTATTTTACTTACAAGATCACATGGGTATTGGATTTTAGAATTTTTTTATGTTTATGGTAAGTGAAGTTCAGAACACAAATAACAATCACCCAACGCCTTTCCACGCAACTCGCAAAAATTCTCTAGAAAATCGACTTTTAAGTTTTGCAAGTACACGTAAATACAGGAATTAAATAAACTGCAGAGTCTGCCGGTGTAGCTCACGTGGTAGCGGTCTGGCATTGCAACCATAGGGTTGGTAGTTTGAATCCTGCCGTGACAGATTATTTTTTTTCCATTGTGTTCGAATACTAACACAATTTTAATATCTAATGGTAAATTTTACGAAAAATGCGTGTATTTTTGTTTATATTTTATTAAAGGTTGTTAACAATAAAGGTTTACATTTTAAAAAAGTGGATATTTTACAGTAGTGTCTTCAGTTAGTTGATGACGTTAGTCTGATTTTTCGGTTTGTCAAGAGCTACGAAACCTACTGAACCACCGTTTAAGGTGACAAGGTGTTCAGCTCTCCTACATATGCATAAACAAAACAAAAAAATAACACAACACGTGGCATTACAAGTCCGAAAATGTTTTGTATAACTTAATTCAGAAACACCGAAAAAACTACATGTCAGTGCGGGATTAGAACCACCGATTCTATGGTTGTGAGGGCAGAACGCTACCACCTGAGGTACACAGACAGATGCTACAACTGTTGTAATTACTGGTACTTACAAAACTTGAACACGATTTTATCGAGAATTTTTGAGAGTTGTGTCGAATGGCTTTGGCTGATTGTTACTTAAGTTCTGAACTTCACGAACCATAAATGTGAGGAATTTCTGAAATCCGATACACACATGGCTCCTTGTTAGATATTTACAGTTTTCTGGCGACCCACCTGACAAGATACTGCGTCTCACAATTTGGAAACCGGGAAGTAACGATGAATTTGAATATTGCGTTATTTTCTCCTACGACTGTTGGCGGCCGTGGAGCAGAAGACAATTGAGCAACGTATCCAAGTGTTAAAAACTCATTACAGGAACAGTGGAAGCCCCACGGGAACCAAAACAATGTTCAAATGTTTGTGAAGCTTATGGGACAGAACTGCGGGGTCATCAGTCCGTAAACTTACAAACTACTTATCAACTACCTTATACTAAAGACGGCACAAACATAACCGAGGGGGCATTCGAACATCCGACGGGGAACGACCTCGTGCATCGTAGCATAGGGCCTCAATGAGCTAACCCCCCCCCCCCCCCCCCGGTGATCGTTTGTGAATTGCGTGCGTAATGCCACCCCAGCCGAATCATGAGTTCGGAAGTTGTTCTAGAAGTCTGAGACAACGGTTTCTATTTCAAGTCTAAAGAAAACAGAACGACAGCTTCCGTTCCAACGCAATGGAAAATTGCTGTCGTGCGGGACAATGTTACCGTAAGTCCCAAAAATCAACAATTGAATTTATCACCAACTTCAATCCATGACATTCTTTCAAAAGATCTGAATTCGCCTGCGAACTAAATTAAACTACATAAGAGTTGAAGCCTGTTGATATGGAAAGAGAGAGTTTTGCTCAATCGGTCTTGGCTCGAATAGCGTAGAAAAAAAATCTGAGAAGAGGCACGGTTCCTCTGTGGGTACTTCAAATAGCAGAACTGCAGAATTTAGGGTACTCAAAATTCGCGAGTGACTGGAAGATGTGATACGTCCACAACGCGCGACTGTGTCATAGGCTAGTACTATTCTGAAAATGATTGACGGAGCTGCCATTACGATTTTGATTTTCGCTCTCATCGATGAAAATGGCAATTTTTGGTTTCAGCAAGGTGGTGCGAGATGTCAAATACCGTTAAACGATTGCTCTGCTGAATAAAAGTTCTATAAAAATAAAGTAAAAAAAATACTTCTTTGCGTGGCCATTAGGAATAGTTGAAGTATGATCTGTCTGTTTCGTCCTTTACCTCCTAATCAAACGAAGCACCAAGGAATGGCTTGGCAGATCATGTGATCTTACACTATGTGAGGTTTTCTGTGGGAATTTTTGAAGCCGGCCGCGGTGGCCGCGGGGACTGAGGCGCTCTAGTCACGGTCTGCACGGCCACTACGGTCGGGGGTACTGTGCTAAGTACAGACAGACCTCATGTCAGTCTGCACAGGTAACAAACTCAGGAAACAGAAACTGAATTTCAACCCTTCCCATTGGACTAAAGCACTGGAAAGAAATACTGAAGCAAAATTAGATCACAGGCTAAAAAAGCCCTTTTTCAAAAAGGAAGTGTAAGGAATAGTAGAATGGAATTAACCAAAACAACTGCAGGAGGCAAAAACTTAAAAAACAAGGCAAGATGGTGATCACACATGCGTGAGAAATGAAATCCGTGAACTATCTTATGAGTGTTAAAACTGTGCTGATCCTTTGGAGCTGGACACTGATTAAAGTTGACTGGTTTGTATTAAGACACTATAAATCCTAATAAGTTTAACCTGTCCTGTTGGTATAGTCCTCAATGGTAAGCATTTAACTCAATATTCAACTTGATATTATGTACATTAAAGTAAGTTTCTTGATAATTATTAGTTTTAGTTTGATTTCCTAAAGTTATACTAGATTATCTTAGCGAAAGACTACAAGGGTCAACGTGCCCCAGCCTCTGGGCCAACTTACCCCGAGGTAGGGGCAAATTGGCCCACTTGACATAAGTACAGTAATTAATTTCTCCTGATACTTTAACTGATATTTTCGAGCCTAACAACTGCCATCAAGATTAACCCTGCCGGCCACACCATAGGTCTCTGAGGCCCAGACTTGCATGTAAGCCTCCTCTATTTAGTTGTCTCTGAGGTAGTGTACAGTGCACAACACTTCCGCCTCTGTAGGCCCGTTCATGTAAACAACTAGGCCTCCGAGACCTCCATAACTTTACAAAAACCAAGGGAAAGGGAGTCACACCGGTCAAACAAAACCATTCTGCCGATTTGGGTTCATTGTGACGCTTTCTGAACACCTTGGATGAAGGTTAGGCTTGACACACCAACTCCCCGTGACAGCATTTACAGATGCCTGAACAGGACCACCTGCAGAGGCAGCTAGGGAACAAACTGAGCAAGGACCTGTTGCTGTAAGTTTTGTGACTACAAAAAAAGGAAATAAAAATGCAGTGTGATTTCTGTAAGTAGCCAGTGTGCTGGCCACAAAAACATTTGTCCAAATTGTACCGGTAAAAAATGAGAAACTTCCGCTGAATTTTGTGATACCGATTTTAGTTTTAAACATTATTAATTGCACGTGGTTTTCGAATATGATGGATTTTTTGCGTTATGTGAAGTTTAGAATACTATTGTTTAATTTATGAGAGTTTAGTTATTTTGTTTTGTGGTTTCTTGAGGAAATATGTATTTCATGTTATTCAAGGATATTTAATGTATTATACCCTCATCCTTATCATGACATTCAATTTCTTATAGCGTTTTCCATTATTAGATATCGTGTGGGCCTCTGAGGCCTATGGCGTGGCCCTGACGTAGGAGCCTGGTTGTATGGCCCACAGGGTTAAGCAAAGACGTATCTAAAATTTAACAATAATTTCGTAATTTAAAAATGTCAACCAAATCAATACTAAGGAAAATAAAAAAAATATGGCCAACGTGCCCCGATCTCCGCTACATGAACAAACCACAAACAATACACAGATTCCGTAATGAAATTAAATGGGTGATCAACGCTTCGCACCAGTTGTTTGTGAACGCGTCTTCCAGAACTTCAACGAGTAAGTTGGTTGTTGTCGCGCAGCCTTGGGTGGAAATATGAGGGGCCGGGGGTGGGGGTGGTTTGAGGATATAATTTTTCATAGAATAATGCGAGAAGTTTGTTAATGTGTTTGTAATAAAGTTATATTTTCAATAAATTTTGAATGTTCTACATAACTTTAATATTCGTCCCTACTTCTCCGACAGCATCATTATATAAATACGCTAACACGATAATAGTGGTACAGATTACTAATTTATTCGTACAAGAACGCCAATGAAAGTTACGTAATTCGAAAGATAGATTGTCGTAGATTTCACGAATATAAATATTATGTGTGCATTTAGCCATTAAAAGTGATAAAAGGAAGTAGAAATTTTGCTATCTACAGCTTGGAACAAGTTCTACATTGTCCAACAATCAGCTCAATGATTGTTTATTCGCCTCGACTAAAGACGCTGTAATGCAGCGCATCTGCAGTATTAAAATAAGTCAATATAGAAACATGGGGTGCTCCCAACTCACTTTCTTGTGCCCTTCAAATGCTTCATTTTCGCAGTGGTTAAAGGAAATGGATGTTTCCATGACTGCCGATATAAAGGATGATGCGCGGGGAGAGGCATGTAGCGGTGCACGAGTGGAACTACGAAGTCGACCTAGGTAAACTAACCTATGGACAAACACACAAACCCATGCCCCAGGGAAGACTCGAACCTCCACAGCGAGCAACCGCGCGCTCCGCAGCGAGGCGCTTTAGTCCGCTCTGCTACTCCACCGCGTATCGTGTTGTTGATGTTGCCAACATAATCACGCGAGGCCGCCGATATGATACGTAAAATTTTACCCCCAGTGACCATTGTAAACGCAATTGGTCGATTTTCGACCGCAGGCACTACTAGTATACGTAATCACTCTGCAGTATATGTTTCAGTACCCACTAGAGAGCCCACAGCACTGTCTTCACACTACTAACTTCCGTTGGACACTAATAGCTAACTGGAAAATTGTAATCTTAACAGAGGAGACGAAGAACACGTAGAGGAGAGCAGCACAATTCGCTACAGGATCGTTTACTTATCACGAAAAGCAATGTCCAGTGGCAGACGTTTCAAAAGAAACGTTGTACATCACGGTATGAGCTTCAAAGTTCGAATAGTATACGTTTCTCGAAGAGGCAGACAATATATTGCTTCCTCCTACTTACATCACAGAAAGACAATGAGGACAAATCTAGAGAGATTACAGGATATCCTCTTCAGGCCCAAGCACATATTGGAAATGTAAATGTACTACTTTTGTGCTATTTGTTTTATTTCAATGCTAATTAACAATAAATTACAGTCCAAAAAATTTTGCAAGCATACAGATTTCTTTGTAATTGGTATCATATGACACTTCGGACTTGAGCAGGACAGTTATACACACAACTATGTAGTTTGATGTCGCTTTATTACAAAAATAAATCGTCACAAACATTGCACTTATAGTTCTTATTTGCTGTAGCATTTAGTATTTGAAAATACAAACTTTTCATAATGGTAAGTAAACAATTCAAAATTTTCAAACAAAATTACCATTACAAAATTTCAATTTGTTTTCGCCCTTTTGATTTTACCTCATGCATCAGAAAAAAAAAATAATTTTATGTTTTGAGAAATTTGTTGAAACAATTCCTATCAGTAGTGAAGCAATGGAAGACCTTACACTTCTCACACCGTACAAATGTGAGGCCTTTGCAGCCTTCTGACCTGCGTTTTGACCTGTTCTAGTGAACATCGTTCACCATTTCAGGCAAATGATGCACACTTACTTGCCGTATCTCCGTGGGTGGTAGTGGAACAGGACATCTTGGCCTCTTTCTTTCTTGGGAACAATCTTCATCGGAGTCTATTTCTTGCTCCACAGATTCCATCTGCAAACTTGACCTTTTGTGGGTATATATTAAGTTTTCAGCATTGTAGTATAGCATTGTATGTTTCTTTTCAATGCCATTTTGCATTGCACTCTCCCTTTATTGCAACCCTGCAGCAGCAATTGCAAAATCCATGAAGTGATCAATCACTCTGATAGTCCATGCTCCCATGGCATATTTCCCAAACATCCCAACAAGTATACAACTCCCATGTTAGTGTTGTATGCCTTTACCACACATGGGCGAATAACTTGGATATGAACTTTCTTCAGTTTCATTTCATTGCATTAAAACATCATCTTCATCATCAGATTCATCAATTTGTATGTCAGAATCATCTGGATTAATTCTGTTCACGAACTCAAAGATCTCATGATCAGTCAATCCTGGGAATTAAGCGAAAAAAATATATATAACCTCATTTCCACCGACGTAAACAATGTCGGCATTGAATACCGAGGTATCGTATATGATACCCGAAAGTTAATGGTTTATAATCTGTTATTACGTCGATTTACAGTTAGATATTAACTGAGGGATGTCGGTACACTTTCGAAAACATATTTATGCATGTAAAAACACAATTAAGAAGAACCACCTCTTTATCTTTATTTCGTAGAGACATGTTGTGGAACTGAGGAATCCGACGTTTTCAGACGTTGTTGACAACTATTAGCTTTCAAGATAAGGACGAACAAATGAGCTGTAGCAAACGCGAAGTCTACAGTACATTGCACTACAGACCAGAAAACGTTTAGCTGAGTGGGAACCCAAGAAAAAAAATAAAACCTGGAGGTATCATATATGATACCTGGGGACTGAAGAAGATATCGGTAGTGGTTTTGCCCGCGAACCTTACGCGTCTGAAACAGGAAAACGATGGAGTGTTATACACAAGGCACCGTCCCGTGCAGTAGACCGGTTCCACCAGTTGATGAAAACATACTCTACTGGCAGAAGGTCACTCAGGTAGTCGAAACGTCTATTCATTTCTATTGTACGCTGCGGCACCAGACAGTTACACCACGTGAAGACAATGGATAAAAATATGACGAACTTCCCTTTTAACTGCCTCCTGAGAAACGTTTCTCAAATGGGAGAAATGTATCGAAAAATGAAAGGCAAGCAGGAAAAATGGGCAGTCGTTACAGTTGTTGATAATACGCCGTTGTATGGAACTGGAAAAGACGTTCCAGCCAGGAGCGCAAGGAGGCGATGCAGACAATGCAAGAGACAGGCCCAGGACTATTTTCATACGTAGCGACTGCAAAATACCACTATGTATCGACGCATGTTCTGAAAATTGTTTAACGGTAGATGAATGATACATATTTTCCAATTGTTACAAATCCCAATGCCTAGTAAAAATAATGCGTTTCTTAAATAAGAGGGGGAGTTGGAAAATAATTTTCCTCTGTCGACAGTGATCCTAGTTCCGCATATATATGGTGTTTCACTAAGTTTGTTTGCTTCTGTAACTTATAAAATAATAGGTGACGGAAAATTTTAATGCGGTAGGTCAACACAAGAAATATTACACTTTCTGCGGAGCTATGAACATAGTTTATTGCATCATTTTCCAAAGAGTTACAGCACAAAGATATAATTTTTAATGTAACAATAGTTTTTTCTATCGTGCATTGGATTCGTTTAAACCAGCTGCGTCCAAATCAATTTAAACTACATTCCTATCACTGTTAGTTTGGGAGCTACAACCCTTCAAAGTTTAGGGGGCGGAGGCTGCGATAGCGTAGCTCACTGGCTGGTGGTCATGAGACAGTGGGCCGTGCCTCAGGGGATAACCACTCGGCCAGTTAGCTACACTATCGCAGCCTCCGCCCCCGGAACTTTGAAGGGTTGTAGCTATCAAACTAACAGTGATAGGAATGTAGTTTAAACTGATTTGGACGCAGCTGGTTTAAACGAATCCAATGCACGATAGAAAAAACTATTGTTACATTAAAAATTATATCTTTGTGCTGTAACTCTTTGGAAAATGATGCAATAAACTATGTTCATAGCTCCGCAGAAAGTGTAACATTTCTTGTGTTGACGTACCGCATTAAAATTTCCCGTCACCTATTATTTTATAAGTTACAGAGGCAAACACACTTAGTGAAACATCCTGTATATATACATATATAATTAAAAACATAGAATGTGACTTTAATTTTTCCACATTATTTCCAAGAATGTGGCGATGTACCTCAAGAGCTGCAACATCTCAAGAATATGTTCACATGAAGTGGCTATACAGACGGGCTTTTGTGTTCGGACCACCACGTGAACCAGCTGAAAACACTTCCAGTTTTGTTGCTTTCCTTCCTTGTGCTGGTAATGTGTCTGCCAAAACAGGAAGCCTTTTAAAGAAACACAAAATAAAGTGTATTTTTCCAGAGATTCCAACTGTTGAATATGGCAAATAGTAATGCGACGTAATATGTATGAGCGTGGAGGGAGGCGGGGGGGGGGGTGTTTGAAGGGTTACAAGGAGAATAAGTGAATTCAAAATAATCAAAATTGTGAACCTAGTTTTGTAAAATTGCAGATGATACATGGCCAGCATATTACTACATCGTTCTGATGTGTACAGCAGGGATATGTGTGGGTGGGGAGAGGTGAAGCAAAACTAATTGTTTTCTTCCTCAGAATCGAACATATTAGATTTGGTGATTCCAGATATATATATGTATAGAAGAATCATTAAAACTTGCACACAACCACAAGATAACGTTAAATCATAACTTACAGAAACAAAGCAGGTTAAGATATTATTTCGGTGAGTGCGCAGGCTATGAAAGGCACAAGTCAAGTGACATGCTGCATTTCCATTGACTGCTGCTAGATTCCAAAATGGCGCGCCTTTGTGGATTCCTCCCGTATGCCATATTAAGCAGTTTTCGAGTTCGTAGAAGTTATTGTCAATGCCGGCGATTTCCACAAGAACATGCTCGAAAATGCTGCTCATAACCACTTTATTTTTGTCGATGACATCACACGATCGCAATCAAAGGGAAACGAGTTTTGCCAACGGAAAACAAATGACCGATTTGTTATTTAAACGTGAAAATCGGAATCCGAACCATTCGAATCGTAAACTCGTAATTTTAAACAATTTTCGGAAGAATTACGATTAAATCGTAATGGTTGGAACCTCTGTTTTTCGTCCGCCAGCTAAGACTAGAGCACTTCTTGGCTCTGTTAAAGATGATTTAGGCCTAAGAAAGCCTGGCGTTTATAAAATACCTCCTTGTGAGTGCGGCAAAACATACATTGACCAGACTGTTCGCACCGTCAGTGACAGACGTGTTGAACATCACCGCCATACGCGACTGATGCAGCCTGGAAAATCCGCGGTGGCTGAACACTATCAAAGGGACACAGGATGCTATACGATGAGACACGAGTTGTTGCAAACACCTCACGTTACTGGGATCGTGTTTTTAAAGAATCAATTGAAATCAGAATAACAGATAACACAATTAATCGTGACAGTGGTTATTTTCTGAGTAAACTGTGGAATCCTGTGTTATCAGACCTGAAGAAACATCAGCATCTGCATCAAATAGCAACGAATGACAATCCATGACGATCTATCTTTTCGACAATACCCATCACTGGAGGCGCTACAACTTCTCTCGCGCCAGGGGTCAGCAGCTACGAGTAAACTCACGCCCTGTGTACTTAGCGCATGCGCCTTCGTACTTTGGTTGCGTGTGTAGAGCCAGCCGTTCCACAGTTTCAGTCAGTCACGGCGAGAGTGGCTTAGCTTCCTCACCTGATGATGGCGGCCATTTGGCAAACCGCTTTATAAGCTTCAACACGCCGCCCAGGCGAGATTAGGACTGTACGGCGGATGGTATAGGCGCTCCCAACCAAGAGTTGCAATACGGTTTTGCGTTGCCGTCGCCGAGTGTGGTCTCGCATTGTCATCCATGAGCAGAACGCCAGATCTGAGGAGGCCAGGCCACCTTTTCCGAATCACCTCTTCCAGTAGTGTATCGGTGTCTTGCACGTGCGCGTTCACCTGCTGTGTCGACTTTCTTCCATAGGTGTTCAACGCTTCTTCCGTATGCAACGCTCTGACTTTTTCCTGGGTGAGTTTTTGGGGGTTATAAAGCGGTATGACAAATGTCTAAATGTACTTTGAAACTATGTAGAAAAATAAAGATATGTCTTATCTTTAATGTCGCATTCTATTTTTCCCCCTTTTATACTGTTCGCGTTCAGTCTGAACAAACGAAAGCATTGGAAATCATGAGGGGAGTCAGACAGGGGTGCGTTCTTTCAGCACTCGTCTTCAACGTCTACTCAGAGGAAATCTTCATCAACGCCCGCGAAAATGATGCTGGTCGAATACGAGTCAACAGCGTACGACTCAACAATATGTTATGCGGACGATACAGTACTTCTAGCTGAAAATATGTTGAATAATGTCATCACAGCTAGTCAAGAATATGGTCTGACACTCAATGTTAAGACGACCAAATACATGATTGTCACCAAAACTGAAGTTCCAAATGAACATCGTTATGTGGAAGGCGAAAGGCTGGCAAGGTACGAGTGTCAACTGCTCCATTAATTACTGTTCAGAAATGAAGATTAGATTCGCAATGAGAAGGCTTGTGCGTCCTTTATGAAGGGCACGAAGGTGCTCTGTAGTCGCGATTTGAGCCTGGACCTAAGAACTCGGATGCTCAAATGTTATGCGTTCCCAGTCCTATTGTATGTAGCAGAATCTTGGACCCTGGGCAGATATTGAGAATGGAAAATAGAAGCCTTCAAGATGTGGTCCTAACCTAGGATGGATGGATGGTTTGAGTTTTAAAGGGACTTAACGACTATGGTTATCAGTCCCTGGTTCCATAGAGGGTAGAATAAAAAAGCACTACAACGCAATAGAAAACGATTTGTTAAAACTCACCATGCAAAGGGTGTTACGTCAAAAATAAAAGAACCAAAGTAAAAACTAATAAAAAAGAGAAAGGTGGAAAGACGATGCCAGTATCCTGGCCAGGTAACCACAGACTAGGAAGTAGGGCATCTGACCGCTTTTGCACATTTAAAATGACCTGCCTAAAACGGTAGGGCAACGAAGAACAAACACATAATGAACACAGTATTAAAAATCAAAGGGAGCGGTACAACCCACTCACACGAATAAAATTTAAAACTGCGGCAGCCATAGAGGCATTGTCAGCTAAAACAACTTTCAAATCGTCAGGGAGATTAAAATTCCTTCTCTGCGCTGCTAGGTCCGGGCATTCCAAGACGATGTGGGCGACTGTCAGACGCGCACCACATCGACACTCGGGAGGATCCTCGCGACGGAGAAGGTGGCCGTGCGTAAGCCAAGTATGGCCGATACGCAGCCGGCAGAGAACGACAGAGTCTCTGCGAGGGGCCCGCAGAGAGGTCCTCCACACGTTCGTAGTGTCCTTTATACGCCTCAGTTTGTTGGGCACCTGTAGGGTGCGACATTCACTACCCCACAAACCGAGCACTTTACGGCGTAGTGCAGAACGGAGATCAGAGCATGAAATGCCTATATTGAGGACAGGCTTGTGGGTGGCCTCTTTGGCCAGCCTTTTTTTTTTTTTTGTGGTTTTAGGGCGCACAACTTCTATGGTCATTAGCGCCCAGTCAAAAACATAGATTCGCTATGGCCGCAAAAAAATAGGGACTGTCAGAACGTCCAGAAGAGGCTAAAAACGAAAGATAAAAGACAATTAAAAGGGTTAAATATCCTTGGATAAGTTGGCCAAGTTGATAAAACGCAAAACTCTAGCAACTGCTCGTGTGTCATCAGCTAAAATTTCCTCCAGAGTAGACGGAAAGTGAAGGGCTACACGGAGATGATTAAAAAGTACGCAAGACAGTAAAACATGTCGCACGGTCAGCAGTTCACCGCAGGGGCACAGCGGTGCAGGGTCGGCGGACAGCAAGTGACGGTGGCTGAAACGGCAGTGACCGATCCGCAACCGGGCCAGGATGACCTCCTCCCGCCGAGAGGGGCGTGAGGAGGTCCTCCAAGCGATCGGGATCGGTTTTACAGTTCGGAATTTGTTGTTGGACATTGAAAACCACGCACTGTGCCATTGCGACACGATACTCCGGCGGAGAGCCCGTTGAACATCGTCAGATGGGACGCAAAAGGTAGCCATGCGAGGTAAAAGAGCTGCGGCCTTGGCCGCTATGTCGGCGGTCTCATTCCCGGGCACACCTACGTGGCCAGGGACCCACAGGAAAGAAACGTGACAGCTGTCATCTGCTAGCAACTGGAGGGAGCGTTGGATCCGATACACGATAGGATGGTGCGACAAAGGGTCCTTAAGACTCTGCAGGGCACTAAGGGAGTCGGAACAGATGGCATAGAAAGGTTGGCGGTGGCGGCAGGTGTACAAAACGGCCTGGTGGAGGGCAAAAAGCTCAGCCGTGAAATTCGAGCACCGGTCAGGGAGCTTGTATTGGAAACGGTTGTCCTCGACGACGAAGGCAGATCCGACACCGGCAGTGCTCTTGGAACCATCAGTGTAAATAAATATGGCGCTATCGAACCGCGAACGGAGTTCGACAAGCCTCGAGCGGTATACCAAATCCGGAGTGCTCTCCTTGGGGAGCGAACTAAGTTCGAGGTGAGTGTGAACCGGGGCCTTATGCCACGGTGGCAAAGGGCTTTCGCTCAACCGAAAGGTGGAAGGAAGGGTAAAATCAAGCCGCTGTAGTAGGCGGCGAAACCGAACTCCAGGTGGAAGCAAGGCAATCGCAGACAACTGATATTAGCGATCGAGTGAGTCGTCAAAAAATAATCGGTAAGATGGATGGTTGGGCATCGACCGCAGGCGGCATGCGTACCGGCACAAGAGTATGTCACGTCGAGTGGTCAAGGGTAATACAGCAGCCTCGGCATACAGACTTTCAAGAGGGCTGGTATAAAATGCACCTGTCGCCAGACGTAATCCCCGATGGTGGATAGAGTTGAGACGGCGGAGAATCGACGGCCGTGCAGAAGAGTATACAAGGCTTCCGTAGTCGAGCTTCGACTGAACAATGGCCTGGTAAAGGTGAAGCAGGACGGTACGGTCCGCTCCCCATGACGTGCCACTGAGGACACGAAGGACGTTAAGGGATCGGGCACAACGGGCAGCCAGGTAGGACACGTGCGTGGACCAGCAAAGTTTCCGATCCAACATGAGTCCCAAGAATTTCGTAGTCTCCACGAAAGGGAGAGCAACAGGGCCGAGATGTAGAGAGGGTGGAAGAAATTCCTTGTATCTCCAGAAGTTTATGCACACAGTTTTCTCAGTGGAGAATCGGAAGCCGTTTGCGATGCTCCAGGAATATAGACGGTCAAGACAGCGTTGAAGAGAACGCTCCAAGAGGCACGTCCGCTGGGCGCTACAATAAATTGCGAAATCGTCAACAAAAAGAGATTCGGAGACGTCGGCTGAAAGGCAATCCACGATCGGATTGATTGCAATGGCAAAGAGCACCACACTCAAGACGGAGCCCTGTGGTACCCCATTCTCCTGGCGAAAGGTATCTGACAATACAGAACCCACCTGTACCCGGAACTTGCGATCCGCCAAAAACTCTTGAATGAAAAGAGGAAGGCGGCCCCGAAGGCCCCATCTGTGCAATGTGCGGAGAATGCCCGCTCTCCAACAGGTATCGTATGCCTTCTCCAAGTCGAAGAACACTGCTACTGTTTGGCGCTTCCTTAGAAAGTTGTTCATAATGAAGGTCGACAACGTAACGAGGTGATCAGCAGCAGAGCGGTGTCGACGAAAACCGCATTGGATATTAGTCAGGAGGCGGCGAGATTCGAGGAGCCAGACCAACCGAGCGTTAACCATGCGTTCCATCACCTTACAGACACAGCTCGTCAGAGAAATAGGACGATAGCTGGAAGGAAGATGTTTGTCCTTCCCTGGTTTGGGGATGGGGACAACAGTGGCTTCACGCCAACTTGTGGGAACATGACCTTCAGTCCATATGCGATTGTAGGTACTGAGAAGAAAGCACTTGCCCGCAGGAGAGAGGTTCTTCAGCATTTCAACATGAATGGAATCGGGCCCGGGAGCAGAAGATCGGGACAGGGCGAGAGCACGGTCTAGCTCCTGCATGGTGAAGGCGACGTTATAATTTTCACGATTAGAAGAGTGGAAAGAAGACGGCCGGGCCTCCTCTACCTGTTTGCGAGGGAGAAAGGCAGGGTGGTAATGGGCAGAGCTCGAAACTTCCGCAAAGAAACGGCCCAATGCGTTGGAAACGTCAGAGGGGTCCACGAGGACTGCGTTCTCCACGGTCAGGCCAGGAATCGGGGAGTGGACCTTGATGCCGGATAGACGGCGTAAGCCACGCCAAACAAACGTGGAGGGAGTAAAACGGTTAAAAGAACTAGTAAAAACAGTCCAGCAAGCTTTCTTGCTGTCGTTCATGATACGACGACATTGCGCTCTCATACGTTTATAATGTATGCAATTCTCCAAAGTCGGGTGGCGGCGGAAGGTGCGTAAAGCACGGCGCCGGGCTCTGAGCACGTCGCGGCAGGCTGCAGTCCACCAAGGGACCTGGACACGACGTGGAGAAGAGGAAGTACGAGGTATGGAACGTTCAGCAGCAGTGAGAATAACCTCTGTGAGGTAGTCGACCTGACTGTCACAGGTGGGAAAATGCTGATTGTGAAAAACAGCCATGGAAGAATAAAGCCCCCAGTCTGCTTTAGAAATGTTCCAACTGGTGGGACGTGGGGATGGGGAATGATGCAGAATGTGGATGATACAGGGGAAATGGTCACTCGAGTACGTGTCAGAAAGTGCATACCACTCAAACCGACTGGTAAGCTGAGGAGTGCATATTGCGAGGTCTATATGGGAGTAAGTGTGTGTTGTGTCAGAAAGGAAGGTCGGTGCACCGGTGTTGAGGCAGACAAGATCGAGGTGTTGGAGAAGGTCCACCAAAAGGGAGCCTCTCGGACAAGGTGCCGGAGAGCCCCATAAGGGGTGGTGGGCATTAAAGTCGCCTATCAACACGAAGGGTGAAGGGAGCTGATCAACAAGGTGTAGCACATCTGCCCTAGTATGGGCAGATGACGATGGCGAATAAATATTACAGAGGGAAAAGGTAAATGTGGATAGGGTGATGCGGACGGCAACTGCCTGTAGGTGAGTATGCAATGAAATGGGATGGTAATAGACATCGTCTCGAAGGAGAATCAGAACCCCTCCATGGGCTGGGATACCTTCCATGGGTGGCAAGTCGAACCGCACAGAAGTGTAGTGTGGAAAGTCTGCACGATCACGCGGACGCAACTTAGTTTCCTGGAGGCAGACTAGAAGCGGGCAGTGCAATCGAAGGAGTAGTTTTAACTCCTCCCGATTAGAACGAATGCCGCGAATATTCCATTGAAGGAGCGCCATGATAAAAATGAGAGAAGAAATAAGGATAAAAACCAACTAGCGAGCGGGGTCACCTCGACGGCTGCTGAGGACCCGATTTCGAGGGAGCACTGCTATCGCTGTCCAGGGGCAAAGGGTCGTGGTCCATAGGTTCGACCGACGCGCCTGCCACCTCCCTGAGTTGATCAGGAGGGGCAGTTTCCACCGCCGGTAGGGGGCCGGGTGCCCGGCAGACGGAGCGACCCGGTGAAACAGAAGACGGCCGAGGCCGGCAACTGTTGGACGGCGTGACGGATGGGTCACGCCTCGGCGGGGAAGGAGAGGAACTCTTTTTCTTGTCAGCTCTTCTGGAAGAGTGACGGCGGGAAGAGGCAGTTGACGGTTGGGAAGCCTGAGAACGCAGAAAATCCTCACGGACGGGTTCCTTTTTCAAGGTCCGGGCATCTTGTTTAGGTGCTCGCGGTTTACTAGAGTTTGACGAAGACTGTACCCTAGAAGCAGCAGGAGGAAGCGGGGACGTGGAACGGGCAATCTTCGGGCTGGCGGATCGCACAACTGTGTCAGCGAAAGTGAAGTCACAAGTCTGGGTACTGGAATCCTTGGTAGGTCGAGTTGAGGTGAGTACCTTACTGTATGTACCCGCTGGGAGGACAGTGGGCTTTCGACTCGCCAACAACTTACGAGCGGCAGATGTCGATACCTTCTCCGTAACCCGAATTTGCTGGATTACCTTCTCATCCTTGTATACAGGGCAGTCGCGAGAGGAAGCCGCATGGTCACCGTTGCAGTTTAGGCAGTGAGGGGACGGAGGTGGGCAATCCCCCTCATGGGCGTCCCTACCACAAGTGACACACTTTGCTGCATTTGGGCAATGTTCACGGGTATGGTTGTACCTGTGGCACTGAAAACAGCGCGTTGGGTTAGGTACATAAGGGCGGACGGAGATGACTTCATACCCTGCTTTGACCTTCGACGGGAGGTCAACTTTGTCGAACGTCAAAAACACAGTACGAGTCGGTGTCAGCTGGTTATCGACCTTTCTCATCACCCTGTGGACGGCTGTCACACCCTGATCGGACATATACGACTGGATGTCGTCATCAGACAACCCGTCAAGGGATCTCGTAAAAACTACCCCCCCGTGACGAGTTGAGTGTGCGGTGTGCTTCTACCTTAACTGGAAACGTGTGCAACAACGTAGTACGTATCAGTTTTTGGGCTTGGAAGGCACTTTCCACTTCCAGCAACAATGTGTCATTGCGCTGACGTGAACAGGTTTTAACAGGGCCAGCAATTGCATCTACACCTTTCTGTATAACGAAAGGATTGACAGAATTGAAATCCTTTCCGTCGGTGCGAGAGACAACCAGAAATTTAGGTACATTAGGCAGAGTCTTTTTAGGCTGAGGCGAGTCTAACTTACGTTTCTGGCTCAACGTTACGAAAGAAGATAAGGAAGTCATCGCGGAAGTGTCCCCCATGATTACCGGCGTCTCCGATGGCGCGCTCCTTCCTAGTGGGGGCCCTCTCCGAGGGCTTACCCGCCTTAGGTGATTGTTCACACCTCAGGTCACACCTCCCGGGAACTGACGGAGGGACCAATCGGCACGTTCGGAAGGTACCAGCTCGGGTAATCACCCCTCCCTGGGCCTGGCCTTTACCAGGGGGTACGTACGTGCCTTACTTGTCTACCCGGGGCGGGGAATTACGCGTTACCCCGTCACCTGCTACGCACGAAAATGCGTGGGTCGGCCTTCAGACACGCACAGGGAGGAAAGAAGAAGAGGATAGGAAATGAAGAGAAAGAAGGAAAGAAGTGTCTCAAACGCCGAGGCGGAGACTAATGAGGAGAAGAAGGCTAAGAGAATACAAGGAGAGAAAGACAGAAAACGAAGGGTAAGAAAGGAAGGAACGAAGGAAGAAAAACCACAACAAGAACCACCGTATCTCACGAAATATGCCCGTCTCCGGGCGAAGGCTTAAACCGGGAGGGAAAGTGAAGCAGCCTGGGGCAGAAGAAAGGCTGCTCCGGCTCGGGGCCCCGTGCGCGCCAGCTCTGCAGTGGAAACACTGCAGCCGTCTGGTAGGGAGCGCAACTCATTGTGACCTGCAAGCGTGTAGGCAAAACCAGCATGACCATCTACCATCGAGCCGTCTGTGTACACCACCGTAGAGCCTCGGAAACCATCAATAAGTGATATGAAGTGGCGACGAAGGGTCTCAGGGTGGACTGAAGTTTTAGCGTACCGTGACAGTTCCAGCCGAAGGTGAGGCCGTCGTATACACCATGGCGGTGTACGCGACTGGTATCTGAATAAAGAGGGGACAGGAACAGACTCCAATTGGCTCAGCAGAGACCTAACGCGAACACCAACTGTCAACCCTGATCTTGGTCGCCTCTGCGGACTAACCTAGGATGTTGCGAATATGGACAGAACATGTTACCAACGTCGGGGTTCTGAGAAGAATGGGGAAGAATGAGGAAGAACCTACAGGAAGTGAAAAACAGAAAACTACAATATCTCGACATATGAGACTATGCAATTCATAATACAAATGAAGATAGAAGGAAAGAGATCTGTTGGAAGGAGAAGAATGTCTTGGTCTGGGAACCTGCAAAAATGGTTTAATGTCTCGACATCTGACCTATTTAAGGCCGCAGCTACCAAAACTAAAGTAGCCTATGATGATCCGAAATGGAGAAGTACATGAAGACGAAGATACGCAACTCTGAGCACAGTCGACAGGGGAAAATTATTTTCCAACTCCCCTTCCTATGAAATAAATCGCAATTTGCGATTAGTTATGGCTTCACTGTACTAGGTTTAGATGGAACACCAAACTGTGGCGAATGAAAATTTGTGCCCGGCCGGGATTCGAACCCGGGATCTCCTGCTTACTAGGCAGACGCGTTGACCACTCCGCCACTGAGGACACAGTGACCAACCCGACTGCAGAGGACTCTTCCCTGCACGTCTCCCGCCACACCCAAATCTCCTTTTGCCACACAGTCTCTTCCTATACCACAGCTTTATTTGATCTGTAATGTAGATTTGGGTGTGGCGGGAGACGTGTAGGGAAGAGTCCTCTGCAATCGGGCTGGTCACTGTGTCCTCAGTGGCGGAGTGGTCAACGCGTCTGTCTAGTAATCAGGAGATCCAGGGTTCGAAACCCGGTTGGGCACAAATTTTCATTCGCCACAGTTTGGTATTCCATCTAAACCTAGTACAGTGAAGCCGTAAGTGATCGCAAATTGCGATTTTTTTTTATTCATTGAACGCTGGAGCTCGTCAAAAATATATAATTATCCTTCCTACAGGGTGTCCAGAAAAGAGCTCCCTGATTTCAAAATTAAATATCTCGAAAACAAAGATCGACAGACGATTGTAGTAAACGGTATGTTTATTGTGACAGCTATAATAAGTTTATACAGCAGTTTGAAATAATAGTTACAAAAGCTGCTGACAGATGGCGCTTTACGCTGTACACCTCATATCAGCATACATGAGTGAAATAATCGTATGAAAACACTCTTTGCAAACCATCACATCACAATGTTTTCAAAATGTTCACCATTGGCACTACTGAGGTGGCGCAAACGAAGAATGAAATTCGCCATCACATTTCGTAGTATCTCAACCGAAATGGATTCACACGCCAGAGAGATCGCCGATTCAAGCTCGTCCAACGTGGCGGCATGCTTCGGGTAGACCATGTCTTTCACTGTGCCCCACAAAAAAAAAGTCACAGGGAGGCCAATGTCGAGGCCAGTCCATGCCTGTACCAGTAAATTTGGGAATTCCAAAGCAATGACTCGATTACCGAAGTATTCCTCAAGAAAACGGAACACTTGTTCGGTCCGATGTGGTCGGGCTCCATCTTGCATAAACCAATCAGTACCTGGTCGATTCTCTAACGCTTGCTGTGTGGCGACAAATTGTTCCAAAATTGCAACGTAACGTGCACCAGTGACCGTTCTCGAATGAAAAAAGGGCTAATAATACCTCTGCTGCATACTGCAGCCCACACAGTAACTTTAGGAGAATACAGGGGTTTCACTTCACACCAATATGGCTTTTCGGAACCCCAAAATCGCAAGTTCTGCTTATTCACGTATCCATTCAGGTGGAAGTGTGGTTCATCTGTAAACCAGATGCAGCCAACATCAATCCTTCACTATCAATGATTGTGAGCATCTGATTAGCAAAGGCAACCCTTTGTTGCACAGCTAGTACTGGTATGGCCTGGAGCGTTTGAATTTTGAATGTAAACATGTGTAAGCTCTTTCTCAGTATTTTCAGCGTGCTGGAACGCTTCAAATCAGTCTCAGATGCAATTCTACGGACGTATGACATTGGATTTCGCTGAATAATTCCAGAAACTGTGGCGTTATTTTCAGGCGTAACTGCGGTTTGCTTGCGGCCAACATGCCCCACTAGATCATCAGTTACGCTGCCTGTTTGTTGAAATTTTGCGAAGAGCGTACGAATGGTTTTCGCATCGGGTCCTTTTGGAACATTAAATCGTGCTTGAAAACTTGGCCTTGTTGCCGTAGGACTCTCTTCTAACCTGTGGTACTCTAGCACCAGAAAAACGCGTTGTTTAATGGAGTACATGGTTTTAATCTCTTCCTTCGGTACGCTAACCTCCTTTCACGTTTCAATAGTGGAACTTGTGGTGTCGCACAAGTCCAAAGTGCGCGCCACCTACTTTCGCCGCGCGCCGCCATGCATGCACGGCGCGGCGTTCTTACGTCGTCAGCCACGAGCGCCCTCTGCTACAACTCCGCTCGTGGCCACCACTGAACGACATCGTTAGGATAGGAACCAGCTAACACTTCGGAATCTGATAGGCACCAGTGAAGACTTGGCAATCGGATAGGCACTAGAAATCATTACTAGGCCGGCCTCTATCTCAACTATGTATCAGCATTCTGCAGTACTGAGCTATGTAAAAGTTAAGTATTACTAAGTATCTAAGAAATATATATCTCGTTCTAATTTACTCTAGTGTTTCTAGTTTCTGCTGTCCCACTGGCTGGTCACCTCCTACCTGCACAAGCGTGCCTCCTTTATTCCTGTGTCGGTCTTTCTACTCGGACACCAACACCTTCGACGGAAACGAGACACAAAAGCAGCGACGAGGCTGAGATACAAAAGCGGCGACAAGGCTGAGACACAAAAGAACTGATCGCTCTCGGCTTCAGATCACTATTTATACTAGGCATTAAGTGTGGCTTGGTTGCACAGTGGTAGAGTGCCAGACTATAAATCCGCCAGGTCCTAGGATTTTTATCTGTCACTTTCCACTTCTTTCACCTCTGACAGTACTGCTCATGTGAAAAATAGAGAAGCACCGTGGTTCGGAACCCACGTTAAACTGTAGGTCCCCCTATAACTGGCTGGGTAAGTCAGTTTGAAGGTCGGAGGAAGGCAACGACATACCACCTCCAAAACAGGACCATGCCTAGTAAAGCACTGTGGTGTTCAATTATTAATATTATTATTATTATTATTATTATTATTTTTTTTTTTTTTTTTTTTTTTTTTTACGTGTGGCGATTACAGCGCCGTCTGTTAGCAGCTTTTGTAACTATTATTTCAAACTGCTGTATAAACTTGTTACAGTTTTGACAATAAACATACCGTTTACTGCATTCCTCTATCGGTCTTTGTTTTCAAGATATTTAATTTTGAAATCAGGGAGTCCTTTTCTGGACACTGTGTATTTTGCAACACCCCTAGTATGCTGGTCCTAGATTGCAGCGGGAGATATAGTCCCGCTTCAGAGAGTAATGAAACAATGTGAATGTAGAGACACGAGCTGACTGGGTGTGTCGTAGCGAGGCGGCCGGCGGCAGCTCCACCGTGAGTCTCCCACGGCCCGCTGACCCGCTCCCACTTGTCGCTGACCTGACCTGCGGCTACGTCGCACTGGCCACACTGCGACACCGCCGCCATGTCCACGACGTCTGCACTCTGCTGCCACTGCTACAGTCCTACCACGCGGTGTTTGCAAGTAACTCAAACAGATGTCTCCTCTACATGGGATACTCTGCAAATCACATTCAAGTGCCTGGCAGAGCGTTCATAGAACCACCATTATACCATTTATCTCCCATTCCATTCTCGAATAGCGCGCGGGAAGAACGAACACCTGAATCTCTCCGATCGAGCTCTGATTTCTCGTATTTTATTCTGATGGTCATTTCTGCCTATGTAGGTGGGAGTCAACAATATATTTTCGCATTCGGAGGAGAATGTTGGCGATTGGAGTTTCGTAAGTAGCCCACGTCGCAGAGATAAGCGCCGTTGTTGTAATGATTCCCATCCCAGGTCCTGTATCATTTCCGTGACGCTGTCTCTCATGTATCGTGGCAAAACAAAACGAGCTGCCCTTCTTTTGACTCTTTCGATGGCTTCCGTCTAACCCACGTTATAAAGATCGCACACTGGGCAGCAATACTCCAAATGAGAACGGACAAGCGTAGTGCACCCACTATTTTAGTAGTTCTGTTGCATCTTTTAAGGGTTCCGCCAATAAAACGCAGTCTCTGGTTCGCCTTTCCCACGACATTACCTACGTGTTCTTTCCAGTTTAAATCTGATGTAATAGTAATTTCTAGGCATTTTGATTTATGTTGTAAACAAAGTTTAACGGATTTCTTTTCGTACTCATGTGGACGACTTCACAGTGCTCATTATTTAGAGTCAATTGCCAATTTTACACCATATTGATATCTTATTCAGATCGTTCTGCAGTTGGTTTTGATCTTCAGATGATTTTACTACACGGTAAATGACGGCGTCATCTGCAAACAACCTAAGAGAGCTACTTAGATTTTCCCCTAAATCTTTTATGTAAATAAGGAACAGCAGAGGACCAATAACACTACCCTGTGGATCGCCCGATATCACCTCTGGTTTAGTCGATGACTTACCATCGATTACTACGAACTGTCTCCTCTCTGACAAAAAATCTCCTATCCAATCGCAAATTTTGGGCGATATACCATAACCACGCAATTTGATTAAAAGCCGTTTGTGAGGTACGGTGTCAAAAGCTTTCTGAAAAATCAAGAAATACGGAATCGATTTGCGAACCCTTGTCGATAGCACCCATCACTTCCTGTGAATAAAGAGCTAGCTGTGTTTCGCATGACCGATATTTTCTAAATCCGTGTTGACTTTGGATCAATAGATCGTTCTATTCGAGATAATTCATAATATATGAATACAGGATATGTTCCAAAACCCTCAGTACAGCTATTCCCCACCCCAGTCAAAATAAAAGACCTGCAGACATGCCAACTTTTCAAAGTGAAGAAGCAGTATAATTTTAGCAGTGCACCACGGCGAATTAAGACACACCCCTGCGGACTTAAGATGCATTAATTCATTACATGTAACAACTCAATTACATATTTTTCATTATTTACATGTATATACTAAACAATGGACATTCTTGAGCTTTCAGAATGTAAGAATTATCATTCAACATGCTGAACAAAATGAATGATGATCTCTGTAGATTTCTTTGGATTGACACACATTAAAGTGAAGCACTATCGGGAGAACTAATGTTCCGAATTATCGTACAACAAACATATTAAAATCTATTGTATTTCTGTTTCGACAATAGCACATGTTTTGTACGAGTAAATCACTGTATAATTTAGAAGATAGATTAAGGAAAGGCAAACCTATATTTCTAACTTTTGTGGACGTGGAGAAAGCTTTTGAAAAATGTTGATTGGAACACACTGTTTGTTATTCTGAACTCAGCAGGGGTAAAATATATGGAACGGAAAGTTATTTACAACTTCTAGAAAACCCAACCTGACAGCAGTTACAATAGTCGAAGGGAATCAAAGGGAAGTATTGGTAGAGAAGAGAGTAAAACAGGGTTGTAGCCTTTCTCCAATGTTATTCAATTTGTACATAGAGAACGCTGTGAAGGAAAGCAAGGAGAAATATGGAGCTGGACTTAAAGTTCAGAGTGAAGAAATAAAAGCATGCCGATTTGTTAAGACCGGAAGAACAATTGAACGGAATGGACATTGCATTAAAGGAGCACATAAGATGAATTATATAAAGAGCTAAACAAGGGTAATGATATGCAGTCTTAGACAAATCAGTCCATACCGAAGGAATTGGATTAGGTAACCAAACATCAAAGGTGGTAGATGAGTTTTGGTACTTCGGCAGTAAAATAACATGCGATGGTCGCAGTACAGAGTATATAAAATACAGAACGGCAATGTGAAGAAAAGCGTTTTTGAAAAAGAGATATTTGTTAACATCGAATATTGATGTAAGCCTAATGAAGTCCTTTCTGAAGGCATTTGTGTGTAGTGTTGCCTTGTATGGGAGTGGAACATGGACAATAAACAGTGCGGATAGGAAGAGGATAGAGGCTTTCGAAATTTGGTGACACAAAAGAATGCTGAAGATTAGGTGGGAGGATCGCGTAACTAATGAGGGATCGATTGGTAGGACACATTCTTAGACATCAAGGAATTATTAATTTAGCCTCGAAGTTAAGTGTGTGGGGTAAAAATAGCAGAGGGAAATCAAGAGACAAATACAGTAAGCAGATTCAGATTAATGAGGGTAGCCATTCTTGCCAGTCTTGCTTAGGATAGAGTAGGGTGGAGAGCTGCATTAAAAAAGTTCAAAATGTTCAAATGTTTGTGTAGCTTATGGGACTTAACTACGGGGTCAGTCCCTAAACTTACAAACTACTTATGAACTAGCTAAGACTAAGGACGGCACAAATATCCATGCCCGAGGGGGGATTCGAACCCCCGACCGTAGTGGCCGTGCAGACCGTAACTGGCGCGCCGCAGTCCCCTCGGCCACTGCGGCCGGCGTTAAAAAAAGTCTTCAGATGGAAGAACACAACAACCCTATTAGGTGTCGTACTCGACAGGAATTGTGAAGTAAATTTTTCACGAAGAATCATACCGTCTTAAACATAATTGGTGTTCTGACCCAACGCTTACAAATTACTTCAATGAACTTTAACCCAACGACAAACACACACACACACACACACACACACACACACACACACACACACACACACACACACACAGAGACCGAAGGAGGAATCGAACCTCCGGAGGGAACGATCGCCAAGCTTGTAGCATGACGCCTTTGGCTGCGTTCACACTGCCGGCCGGGTCGAGTCGAAAAAAAGGGGGGAAAATTCACTTTTCCGATTTTCGCGTTGTAAAAAAATTTGACGGTATATAAGATCACTCCACATAGTTTTATCAATTTATTCTTTCCTTACAAGCTGTGGTTTGCCTGTAAAAAAGGAAATTGTCAATTTTGCACTCCGCGTAAGTTTTTAGTTTCTACATCTACAACCATACTCCGCAAGCCATCCGACGATGTGTGGCGGAGGGGTACCTTGAGAATCACTATCGATTTTCCTTCGTATTTCAGTCATGTATTGGTCGCGGAAAGAAGGTTTGTCGGTATGCCTCTGTGTGGGCTCTAATCTCTCTGATTTTATCCTCACGATCTCTTCGCGAGACATACCTAGGAGGGAGAAATATACTGCTAGACTCCTCAGTGAAGGTAAGTTCTCCAAACTTCGACAAAAGCCCGTACTGAGCGACAGAACGTCTCTCCTGCAGAGTCCTCCACTGGAGTTTAGCGATCATCTCCGTAACGCTTTCACGATTACCAAATGATCCTGTAACGAAGCGCGCTGGCCTCCGTTGGATCTTCTCCACTTCCTCTATCAACCCCACCTGGTACGGATCCCACACCGGAGTGCAGTATTCAAGCTGTGGGCGAACAAGTGTACTGTAACCTACTTCCTTTGTTTCCGGACTGCATTTCCTTAGAATTCTCCCAATGAATCTAAGTCTGGCATCTGCTTTACAGACGATTGATTTTATATGGTCGTTCTATTTTAAATCCCTCCCAATAACTACTCCCAGATAATTTATGGAATTAACTGCTTCCAGTTGCTGACCAGCTATAGTGTAGCTAAATGATAAAGGATCTTTCTTTCTGTGTATTCGCAGCACATTACACTTGTCTACATTGAGGTTTAATTGCCATTCCCTACACCATGCGTCAATTCAATGCAGATCCTCCTGCATCTCAATACAATTTTCCATTGTTACAACCTCTCTATGTACTACCGCATCATCCGCAAAAAGCCTCAGTGAACTTCCGATGTTATCCGCAAGGTCATTTATATATATCGTGAACAGCAACGGAGCCACGACACTTCCCTGTGGCACACCTGACATAACTCCTACTTCGGAAGACTTCTCTCCACTGAGAATGACCTGCTGCTTTCTGTTATCTAGGAATTCCTCAATCGAATCACACAATTAGTCTGATAGACCATATGCTCTTACTTTGTTCATTAAACGTTTGTGGGGAACAGTATCAAACGCCTTGCGGAAGTCGAGAAACACAGCATCTACCTGAGAACCCGTGTCTATGGCCCTCTGAGTCTCGTGGACGAATAGCGCGAGCTGGGTTTCGTAGCGCTTCTCATTCGATTTTGATAAAAGTATGCGGTAAAAAAAAAAAAAAAAAAAAAAAAAAAAAAATAATTTTGACACGCGGTAGTAAAACGTCTCAGCTTTCTAATAAATCATTCACCTTTTCATACTTCATAGCAGTCGTGTTCAAATGACGCTATTTGTCAAGTGCATGCGCTTCATTTACAAATCGTGTATTGAAAAAGTTGGATGGCGGGCAGCTTACAGTCCCATGCATTTTAGACCGCACATTACAGGGAGTGAAATGGAGCTAGAAGTACAGAAAAATTTTTGAAATGGTAGTCACACTGATATCTACCTCCTTTCACAAGTAATTGTGAGTTACCAGAGCGCCCTCATGCCGCGACCACAAGTCTACGAACTCAGCGTAGCGTGAATCACTGGCATCGCAGAAAAAAATGAATTGCTGGCCACGTGTGTCACTCCCTCGTGATGTGTTAACGATCCATAACCAGAAAACAAGTATACACTAGTTTTTCTTGGGTGGCGACCGATTACAATTGACAATGATCTGCTATTGTTTACATAAGGTCATACATATAAAAAGCTTACAACTGGTTTGTTGTACACATTATACAATTAATGGAATGTATATTTCGTGTTTGGTGCTGATGGACTGAAATAAAATTTTCTGACATTACGCTTATTGATTTTCTAGTTGGAAATCAAGGAAAGAAAAGGCCCAAAATTATTCTGAAATTTATAGTCATTTTCTTATTTTCGCTTTTTTAGCTCTCTGAAAATGTCGTACCACTAGGTAAAAATAATTGTATGCAGCTTGTCCCACATAAAAGCAATATAACTCACGACCCTAAAGTCAGAACGAATTAAGTAAAAAAGAACAAATAAAAGTAACATTAAAAACATGTAGTTACGTCGTTATAAGGGATGTTGCAAGTGGTGGCATATGTGAGGTTTGCGGTTTTATGTGGGACACTCTGTACTATATTTTAACCCATCTCCACTTTTACAGAACTCTACACACGTCTCAGAACCTTGTTATTTATTTTGTTAAGAAGCTTTCTGAGGGGAACTACGTTTCTACTAACATTTTGCCCAATCATCTATTGACAACTTTCTTTGCCTCTATGGAACTTTCACTTCTATTTTATTTTTTATTTTTATTTTTTCAATTTATCTGAAAGAAAAATGTGCTGATTTAGTTTGCACTTAGAAACTACAGGACAGGTCAGTGAAGAATGAGAAGCGTGTGCCACTTTCTCTCTTGTGTTTTGTCTTTTGCTTCTTGGTGGGCTTTGTTTCTTACCACCACCCACTGTCAGCTGAAGATAGAAGGAAACACGGTGGACACCAAAACTAACTCACTGCCGTCTACTTAGAGCCAGCTAACAGTTCATTCATTTTGTTATTTTATTTCTATTGATCACACACTATAGTTACTCATCGAAGTTTAAGCACATAAGAAAAGGGTTGTAATTGACTCATCCCGTGAATTTTGACTAACATTTAGGAAAGTTTTTCGTTACGAGAACCGCTAAAATACATTTCTGAATTTTTTATTAGTTTTACACAATTAATAGTAATACAAGAAAAAATAAACAGAACATATTTTATAAGTGCTATTTTGAAAAAGGGATCATGCAGACAGAGTTGTATTGACGTGAGATACTTGTGCAAAACAAAAATAATGTAATGCGGTCTTATAAAATCAGGCGATGCTGAAGGAATTAGATTAGGTAACGAAACAATGAAGGTGGTAGATGAGTTTTGTTACTTGGGTAGTAAAATAACATACGATGGTCGCAGTACAGAGAATATATAATGCAGAATGGCAATGGGAAGAAAAGCATTTTTGAAAAAGAGAAATTTTCTAACATCGAAATTTAAGTGTAAGGAAGTCTTTTCTGAAGGCATTTGTGTGGAGTGTTGCCTAGTATAGGAGTGAAACATGGATGATAAACAGTGCGGACAGGAAGAGGATAGAGGCTTTTGGAATATGGTGTTACAGAATAATGCAGAAGATTAGGTGGGTGGATCGCGTAACTAATGAGGAGGTACTGAACAGAATTGGGGAGAAAAGGAATTTCTGGCATACCTCGACCAAAAGAAGGGATCGATTGATAAGACACATTCTTAGACTTCAAGGAAGTGTGAATTTAGCATTGGAGGGAAGTATGTGGAGTAAAAATCGCAGAGAGAGACCAAGAGATGAAAATAGTTCGTAAATTCAAACAGATGTAGGTTGCCGTTCTTATGAGGAGCTGAAACGGCTTGCTCAGGATAGAGTAGGGTGGAGAGCTGCATCAAACCAGTCTCCGGACTGAAGACCATAACAACAACACTTGTGCTGCAAAAGCAATACCACAGCCCAATGGGCTCGCGCCGGAAATATTAAACATTATTAACTATATTAAGCGGTCGCGCTACCACTCGTATACGAGCTGTCTCCACGACGTAAAGCGTTTCTCATGCGATGAAAATAAACTATTATTATTATTATTATTATTATTTATTTATTTCACGGCGAGCTTTTTTCCGGGGGCTCACTGCACCAGTTCGTTCGTGTCAGGTGATGTAGATGCCGATATTAACCTTCCGCTCGTACACCCTCTTACGGTACACAAAGCGTACACTCGGTTTTATAGGCCGGGGAGCCGTTTCATTCAGTTTTGTTCGGCATTTTTACCACCTAATTGTCTTAAAATTCATTTAGTGCACAATTCGTTCTCACTCTTACCCATCACACATTCCCCACAGTTTTCTCACATAATTGATATGTTCATTTTTCCCAATTTTACAGACTTGCAGTTGACTGTGATACGAAAAACACACAAATTGAGGGATCACGTGGTACATCGGACCGGGGAAAATAAAGACATTCAGCGTACTCGTCGGTCTTTTTTGAGAGCGAGCGTTATTTACCGAACTTCAAACAGACGCACAAAGAAGAAAAGACTTGCTTCGACTTCCTGTTTAACGGCCTTGAGGGCACAGCGCAGATACGCTCTCAGAGTGAAGGCGGGCGCCCCGGTCCAAAAGACCGGTGTACGGGCTCAAGGTTAAAATAATAATCCACTGCTTTAGCAGCTTCGTCATTAAGATTACATAGGTCTTGTCGAGTGCATGATGGTGCAAGACAGCATTTCAATCGATGGCCATCTGAATGTTTATCACCACGGTCACGGTAAGGGTCACCGATCTGCCCCGGAGTTGTGCAGTTTCTTTTGTGCGGCCACATTCTGCCCCGAGGCGGTTCGAGGTCCTCCATTTACCATATGGCAGCTCTCCTCCTGTTGGCAGTCGTTCGTGAATTTCTGAGTCAGTGACAGCGTCTGATTTCTCGCGCCACAGCTGGAACCATTCCTACACTGCAGAAGAGCCCAGAACCTGTGTCTCTGTCAAGAAACTACGTCGGGACTTCTGTCGGCGAATGGCAGGAGTACGGTCATAGGATGCCTATTATCAGTAGCTTGTCGACTTCGCTCACTCCTGCCAGATATCTCTCTTCGGATCAAAGGGGGCGGCTATACCACTGAGTTAGTAGAGGTAGTGAGTCTTGGTTGGCTTCAGACAGCCTGTCACAATTCTACAACTTTCATTGAGGGCTACATCAACCTAACAAAATGTCAGTTTGGTTTTCAAAATAGCTTTTCAACTGAAAATGCTATACATACTTTCACTGATGAAATATTAAATGCTTTGAATAACCGGACATCACCAGTTCGGATTTTTTGTGATCTGTCAAAAGTTTTTGATTGTGTAAATCATGGGATTCTTCTACATAAGCTTAATTGTTGTGATATGAGTGGGACAGTGCACAAATAGTTTAAATCATACTTAACTGGAAGAGTGCAGAAAGTTTAAATAAGCAGTTCACATGATATAGATGAATTAATTCCTCTAACAGGGGAGTTATGAAAAATGGGGTCCCACAAGGTTCTGTATTAGGTCCTTTGCTCTTCTTAATATATATTAATGACTTGCCATTCTACATTCACGAAGATTCTAAGCTAGTACTTTTTGCTGGTGATACAAGTATATCTATCACACCTGACAGACATGAATTAACTGATGAAATTGTAAATGATAAAGTTATTAAATGGTTCTCTACAAATGGACTCTCATGAAACTTTGATAAAACCCAGTATATACAGTTTCATACAGTAAATGGCATGACACCATTAATAAATCTAGACTTTGAACATAAATCTGTAGCGAAGGTAGAATATTAAAAATTTTTAGGTGTTTGCATTGACGAGGGACTGAATTGTTCAGCTACTTATGCTATGAGTCATAGCAAATTTTGGTGATATACATCTCAGTAAATTAGCTTACTACGCCTATTTTCATTCATTGCTTTCGTATGGGATCATATTCTGGGGCAATTGAACATGGATTAAAAACGTATTCATTGCACAAAAACGTGTAATCAGAATAATAGCTGGAGCCCACCCAAGAGCATCCTGCAGACGTTTATTTAGGGATCTAGGTATCTTCACTGTAGCTTCACAATATATATATTCACTCATGAAATTTGTTATTAAAAATGCTACCCAATTCAAAAGTAATAGCAGTGTGCATAGCTACAACACTAGGAGAAAGGATGATATTCACTATTCAAGGTTAAATCTAACTTTGGCTCAGAAAGGGGTGAATTATGCTGCCACAAAAGTCTTTGGTCACTTACCAAGTAGCATCAAAAGACTGACAGATAGCCAACTAGTATGTAAAAAGAAATTAAAGGAATTTCTGGATGGCAGCTCCTTCTACAATGTAGATGAATTTTAGATAAAACTTTTTAAAAAATTATATTAAAAAATTAAAAATGTAATAAAAAACCCTTAAAATATTGATTGTCAAATATAGATAACATTTACTAATCTGACACGTTCCGCATCATTACGACATGTCGTATATATGATCTATGGAACAAGCATTAATGTCATCTAATCTTCACATGGACTGAGCGGCTCCAAACGGGGCAGGCATATCCTGCCGCTGAAAAGCAGAGCCGAGGCTTTAGTTAGCGCCCCAAACAGAACTATCAAACTTGCGCAGGAGTGCATTTCTAGAGTTGACTTTCTTCTTTGTGCTTTCACAGTGAGTTTTAAATGTAAGGCTTTATCCTATTGTACTGCAAGATAGGTTGGGTTTGCCACATGCGTTAGTACAAAATTCTCAGCTGTCTTTGAGCTCATAGTTTTTGAGGTGGGAGGCATTGACTATAAAGTTTTTGGTGTATTTATCGTCAGGAGATTAGGTTTATAATATCTAGCTCCGGAATGACACTATTCAGCTTGTCTTCAACTTCTTGAAAGTTATTTCCTTTAGCTACTACTGTCAGTTGATCAGCATATACAGGATGTTTCAAATGTCTGTATAGCTTATGGGACTTAACTACGGGGTCATCAAACTTACAAACTACTTATGAACTAACTAATAGTAAGGACGGCACAAATATCCATGCCTGAGGGAGGATACGAACCCCCGACCGTAGTGGCCTTTCAGACCGTGACTGGAGCGCCTCAGTCGCCTCGGCCAACGCGGCCGGCTATACAGGGTGTCCCACTCAACTGTTTCATCCCAAAGAACTCTGAAGCTATGAGAGAGATTGAAAAAGCACTTTCACGGTCATGAACGTACGGCAGGGGCTTATGAAAGTAGCTACTACGATACACTCTAAAACATGAAGAAATATTATTTTCAACACAATCTTATGTTTCTTTTAATTGATAACTGATTATTTCTTAAGCAACTGATAGGATGAAAAATCACAAAAAGAATAGCGTCGGTTGCATCGCGATGTGTCAATTACATCCGGAGACACTGCGAAGCGAATTTGACGTTTGAAACACATGAGGCGCGCTGCTAGCGCGTGTTCCACGCTCAGGCGAGACTCAAGGTTGAGTCTCGGGAGGCGTTAGCAGCGCGCCTCGTGTGTTTCAAACGTCAAATTCGCTTCGCAGTGTCTCCGGATGTAATTGACACATCGCGATGCAACCGACGCTATTCTTTTTGTGATTTTTCATCCTATCAGTTGCTTAAGAAATAATCAGTTATCAATTAAAAGAAACATAAGATTGTGTTGAAAATAATATTTCTTCATGTTTTAGAGTGTATCGTAGTAGCTACTTTCATAAGCCCCTGCCGTACGTTCATGACCGTGAAAGTGCTTTTTCAAGTTTGAGATATCTTTGGGATGAAACAGTTGAGTGGGACACCATGTATAAAGTGGTTTGTATTGTCTCCAATGGGTGGTCGTTAATAAACATGTTAAAAAGGACTGGTGCTAGAACACTTTCTTGTTAGAGTCCATTATTTTGTTTATACCACTTCCTCCACTCCCATGAACCACAGACATTGCCGAGGTGGGGTGGCTTGCGTGCCTCATTGATACAGATAGCCGTACCGTAGGTGCAACCACAGCGGAGGGGTATCTGTGGAGAGGCCAGACAAACGTGTGGTTCCTGAAGAGGGGCAGCAGCCTTTTCAGTAGTTGCAGGGGCAACAGTCTGGATGATTGACTGAACTGGCCTTGTAACATCAGCTAATGTGGCTTTGCCACACAGCTACTGCGAACGGCTGAAAGCAAAGGGAAACTACAGCCGTTACCTTTCCCGAGGACATGCAGCTCTACTGTATGAACATATGATGATGGCATCCTCTCGGGTAAAATATTCCGAGGTAAAATAGTCCCCCATTCGGATCTCCGGGCGGGGACTACTCAGGAGGATGTGATCATCAGGAAAGACAATACTGGCATTCTACGGGTCGGAGCGTGGAATGTTAGATCCTTTAATAGAGTAGGAAAATTAGAAAATTTAAAAAGGGAAATGGATAGGTTGAAGTTACATATAGTGGGGATTAGTGAAGTTCGGTGGCAGGATGAACAGGATTTCTGGTCAGGTGAGTACAGGATTATAAATACAAAATCAATTGCGGGTATAACAGGAGTAGGATTGATAATGAATAAGAAAATAGGAATGCGGGTAAACTACTATGACCAGCACAGTGATCGAATTATCATTGTCAAGATCGATACGAAGCCAACACCGACAACAATAGTACAGGTTTATATGCCAACTAGCTCTGCCGATGATGAGGAAATCGAAGAAATATATGAGGAGCTAAAGGAAATTATTCAGACAATTAAGGGAGAGGAAAACTTAATTGTTATGGGAGACTGGAATTCGGTAGTAGGACAAGGAAGGGAAGGGAAGATAGTAGGTGAATATGGTCTGGGCAAAAGGAATGAAAGAGGAAGCCGCCTGGTAGAATTTTGCACGGAACATAATTTAGTTATAACAAACACCTGGTTCAAGAATCACAAAAGAAGGTTGTATACGTGGAAGAGACCAGGAGACACCGGGAGATAACAGATAGATTTTATAATGGTAAGACATAGATTTCTGAACCAGGTTTTACAATGTAAGACATACCCAGGGGCAGATATAGACTCTGACCATAACTTGTTGGTTATGAACTGTAGGCTGAAACTGAAGAAACTACAAAAAGGTAGGAAAATAAAGAGGTGGGACCTGGATAAATTGAAGGAACCTGAGGTTCTTAAGAATTTCAGAGGGAGCTTTAGGCAACAATTGACAGAAACAAGGGAAAATAAAACAGTAGAGGAGGAATGGGTAAAATTAAGAGATGAAATAGTGAAGGTAGCAGAAGACAAAATAGGTAGGAAGGCAAGACCTACAAAAAATCCTTGGATATCTCAGGAGATTCTAAATTTAATGGATGAAAGGAGAAAATATAAAAATGCAGTAAATGAAACAGGCAAAATAGAGTACAGACGACTAAGAAATGAGATTGACAGGAAGTGCAAAATGGCTAAGCAGGAGTGGCTAGAAGGCAAATGCAAGGATGTAGAAGAATGTATAAATAGGGGAAAAATAGATACAGCCTACAGGAGAAACATTTGGAGATAAGAAAAACAGCTCTATGAATATCAAGGACACTGATGGAAAACCAGTTCTCAGCAAAGAAGGGAAAGCTGAAAGGTGGAAAGAGTATATAGAGGGGCTCTACAAAGGAAATGAACTTCGAGACAATATTGTAGGAAGGGAAGAGGATGTAGATGAAGATGAAATAGGAGATACTGTACTGAGAGAAGAATTTGACAGAGCCCTGAAAGACCTAAGTCGAAACAAGGCCCCTGGAGTAGATGATATTCCCTCGGAGCTACTGAAGTCTCTGGGAGAACCAGCTATGACAAAATTGTTTCACCTGGTGTGTAAGATGTATGAGACAGGTGAAGTACCCTCAGACTTTAAGAAAATGTTATAATCCCCATTCCAAAGAAAGCAGGTGCAGACAGGTGTGAAAACTACATAACCATCAGTTTAATAAGTCATGGTTGCAAAATATTAACGCGAATTATATACAGAAGGATGGAAAAGTTGGTAGAAGCCGACCTCGCGGAAGATCAGTTTTGGTTCAGGAGAAATGTAGGAACACGGGAGGCAATACTCACTTTACGGCTTATCCTAGAAGATAGATTAAGAAAAGGGAAACCTACATTTCTAGCTTTTGTAGATTTGGAGAAGGCTTTTGACAATGTTGATTGGAATAAACTCTTTGATGTTCTGAAGCAAGCAGGAGTAAAATATAGGGAGCGTAAGGTTATTTACAACTTGTACAAAAACCAGACAGTTGTTGTCAGAGTTGAAGGGCATGAAAGGGATGCAGTGGTTGGGAAGGGAGTGAGACAGGGTTGTAGCCTTTCTCCAATGTTATTCAATTTGTACATCGAGCAAGCTATAAAGGAAAGCAAGGAGAAATTTGGAGAAGGAATTAAAGTTCAGGGTGAAGAATTAAAAACATTGCGTTTTGCCGACGACATAGTAATTCTATCAGATACAGCAAAGGACCTGGAAGAGCAATTGAACGGAATGGACAGTGTGCTGAAATGTGCATATAAGATGAACATTAACAAGAGTAAAACTAGGGTAATGGAGTGCAGTGTAAGAAAATCTGGTGATGCTGAAGGAATTAGATTGGGAAACGAAGCAATAAAGGAGGTAGATGAGTTTTGTTACTTGGGAAGTAAAATAACAAATGATGGTCGCAGTACAGAGGATATAAAATGCAGAATGGCAATGGGTAGAAAAGCGTTTTTGAAAAAGAGACATTTGTTAACATCGAATATTGATTTAAGCCTAAGGAAGTCCTTTCTGAGGGCAATTGTATGGAGTGTTGCCTTGTATGGGAGTGAGACATGGACGATAAACAGTGCAGACAGGAAGAGGATTGAGGCTTTTGAAATATGGTGTTACAGAAGAATGCTGAAGATTAGGTAGGTGGATCGCGTAACTAATGAGGAGGTACTGAACAGAATTGGGGAGAAAAGAAATTTCTGGCATACCTTGACTAAAAGAAGGGATAGATTGGTGGGACACATTCTTAGACATCAAGGAATTGTGAATTTAGCATTAGAGGGAAGTGTGTGGGGTAAAAATCGCAGAGGAAGACCAAGAGATGGATACAGTAAGCAGATTCAGACAGATGTAGGTTGCCGTTCTTATGAGGAGATGAAGAGGCTTGCTCAGGATAGGGTATTGTGGAGAGCTGCATCAAACCAGTCTCCGGACTGAAGACCACAACAACAACAACCACTTCCTACATTTGTTCTGTAGATGGACCTGGAAGCATGAGACAGGGGACCTTTATCAAGCTGTGATCATATGTGGCTTCATGCAGCGTGGACAGGAGCTGCTGCAGACGAATCAACTAGGACCAAACTGAAGAATCTGCTGTAATAAGTTACTCGTTTATTCCTGCAATACAGTTTATTAGAATACATCGAAAAATAGACAGTTCTCCTCTGACTGTATGCTAATGTTACAACAGAATAAAATACACAAAATTAAAGGTTCAATGGTTTGCAGTTTCAATACTTCAACATAGTACAGTTTATCAATCCCGGATGTCAGGGTGGCGACCTGCAGTTCGTGCGTCCCCACAGTCGGCACGGTGCTGCGGAACGCGACGGCGTGCTTGGCTGAGCAGCGGCGGCGGCGGAGGGCGGAGGTGACGAAGTCCCTTGGCTGCCGCCCGACTGCCGTGGCTTTTTTTTTTTTTTTTTTTTTTTTTTTTTTTTTGTGGAACAAGGTTGAACGGGGTACTATCACTTTCCAGTAATCGCCAACCCCAGATGGAGCAGTATAGGAATAAGGCAGGCTAACTATTTCCTTATTTTGCCATAAACTTGCGGGATTGACTTGTAAGGGCCTGCAGTAGTTAAGCCCTCGACCCGTAAGGCACCTCTGATAGATGGAGTGGGAGACCGCTCTATTTGCGAGAGCGCCGAAGGTCCAAGTATTCCTGGCCTGTTCGGACTATCTGTTTAACTGCTCTTCCGTGAAAACGCAATAATTATTTAAGTCGTTAAAACCTTGACGGCCCACCGACCACCAAATAGGACGCTGAATTTCTTCAGCTAATTTAACTGCGTGGGGTGGGGGTGGTTGTATTTTCGATTCTGGTAGGAACGGGTAATGGAGGTCTTCGTCGTCGCAGTCCTTGTTGCGGATCTTCGTCAATACTCGTAGCAGGACTCGTTTGACGTCATCTCCAAGTAGGTCGCGTCGTCTTCCGACACGCCCTCTCTCGGGCAGCGGCGGAAGTTGGCGGCGTGGGGGCCGCCACAGTTGACGGCGCCCCGCGGCTGCGTGCAGTGGCGCCCGCGCAGCGCAGACACGCAAACGTCGCCGTGCAGTCACGGCCACGTGGCCGATCTTTTGGCAGCGGAAGCACTGCACAAATTTCCGTGCCCTCCGTCGGCGCTGCCTTCTACCAGCGCCTGCCGAGCCCGTCACCTCGGCAGCGAGGTGGACTAACTCCGCTAGAACGCCACTTCGATACTTTGTCGCAGCTTGATTTGTCATCTAAGGCGAGAGTTACTCGCTGTTTACGCGTCTAAGTGCAGCAGCGGCGCGACGCTCCTCTCCTCACGCACTTCCGCGGCTAGGCGGTGCTCGTCTTTAAATATGCACGCGGAAACAAATCTGCTTGCCCTAACTCCTTGATCACGTGCACGGCGGACGGGATTAGTTCCCCTTTTACTGCGTCCTCTGCGCGCGCTGCCTGCGCACTCGCCAAGGCCCGTGGATTGTTAGCCTAGCTGCCCGGCAACCCGTGACGCCTTCGTGTTGTGCGTATAGCCACTGTAGTAGGCGGACAGGACAGAAACCACTGATTTTACTCTCCTGGAATCCATCTTCTACATACATAGATTTAAAACTTCGCCTGTACGTGATTTGCCTTGACGGAACCCAGCTAATTGTGGTATTATTTTGCTATCCAGCAGGGGACTTATTCTATTCAGAATACCTCTCTCAAAACGTTTGTAGATATTGGATAGCAATGAGAGTGAGCGGTAGGATTTATTTACAGACGTATCTCCGCCTCCTCCGTTTTTGTACTGAGATTCATGTGAGTATAGTCAAGGTTTTCATTGAAATAAATGAGGTTTTATATGTGGCGTCTGTTCCGAAAGAACAGATCTAAGTTAGGGATGGGAAAAACCGACCGGTTAACACCGATACCGGTATTTTAATTTTGAATAACCGGTTTTTTTTCGGTATTTATTTCGTGTCGGTTGTAGCCGGTTTTTTTTTTTTTTTAGTTATTGCCAAGAACCGGGGAAAAAACCGGTATGACTACTTCCTGTAGTAATGGTTCAAAATGTGTTTTTTGTAAATAATTTTAAAAAATTAAAACTAGTAGACCCTAATATTTAGGGCTATTCCTAAAATTTGCACTGCTGTGAAATATTAGGTCATCGCAGTAACTAAGAAAAGCGATCAGTGACAATTTAAGAACAATCCCGGCAGTCAGAAACGCGCAACAAACGCGTGGCATAAGAACTTAAGGACTGGTGCAGCTACTGAGGCGTCGATGCACCTGTTTCCGTGTGGCGTGGCCTATTAGACGACGCGCGTGCACCGGCAGTGTACGAGACTTGCCTCCATCTGGTCATGCGGCAGTTCCTTGCTGTCGTCGCCAGACATCGGTTGTGTCTTTAATGGCACCATCCCGAGTGTGAAAGTACTTCACGAATTACGGTAGCAGTGAGGTACAATGCTCCATGGTACGGACTGTGCGGCTGCTCCAGTCGGAGGTTCGAGTCCTCCCTCCTCCCTCGGTCATGGGTGTGTATGTTGTTCTTAGTGTAAGTTAGATTAAGTAGTTTTTAAGTCTAGGGACCGATGACTTAAGCATTTAGGTCTCAGAAGAACTCACGCCCATTTGAACATTCTTTGATCATTCGGTACAGAGCTTTCCTAGTTCAATTAGCGTAAATTTACACTGACAGGAATCATACTGTTAGTCGGAACTGTGACTTTATTTTTCGAATTACTTCTGCAGCACTGATTAAAGTTTATTTACTGACTGTAACTTATGTGTATTGTGTTTATAATGAGATATTCGTATGCGCTGGCTCACAAGTCCAACTTATGGAGTGGTTGGTTCAAGCTACGGACTGATGATCACGCAGTTTGGTCCGATAGATTTACAAACATTTGAACATTTTTTTTTTAAAGTGGCAACAGCGTCTTTATTTTATTAATTTTTGTCTACAGTGTCACACTTCCTCTTTGCTTTCCTTGTGTGAGAGAATGTGGCGTGTTTGTGGTGGGCTATATAATTTGAGTAGGTTGGTATCGGGAGCAGAGATGGTACAGTAGTGGGTGTAGCTTACTTCGAACATTTAGGATGGCTCAAAGACGGCCCGTAGTTGGAGTAGCATCTCAAGGTAGGAAGCTGAAGGAATAGCCAGAGGAGTAGCCGGCGAAAGTTATACGAGGGTGGCGGATTCGCGAAGTATAGAGGGAGGAGGCCACCGTCAGCCAATCAGGTGAGAGCGTTTGAAAGCCAGCCTTTAGAGTCAGTCAGGAAGCCACGGTTCGGCTCTGCTCGCTGGACGCGAATCAAGGAGCTGCTATTTGGTAAATTAACTTGCAATGCTGCGCGCTTTTGCCGAGTTTTTGCACCACGATTAGTTCGTGGGGTGTTCAGAGGCTTTTGTTAAGCGATGCTAAATATTCTGTAATATAGAAAATATTAAGATCTTCATCCATGGGCTAAATCTGTGGCAGTTAATAATTTTCCATGTACTTACCAAGTGAGCATATGCTTCGCGCCACTTCGCTTTTATGCACATTAAATCAATTATGAAATCGCTTCCCCTTTCTTTGCATGCTTTTAATTTTCATTTAGTAATAAGTCGTATTTTTATACGGAGCAATGATATTATTTTGGGTGTTTTTGTGCCATTTTCACGTAACGGTCATTGTGTTGTGGCCACGTATGCGCCAGTGCACAGTAGTCAGTACTAGAATTGCGCATAATAGTTTGCGATCGGGAGCGCTCACTTTAGTTCGCGGCAGTTCGTCCGCTCCCAGTGACGGCTGAGCGGCGTGGTCTGCGCATGCAGGTGGAGGGGGAAGTTCCCCCACCTAGCTGCTTCATGCGCTTGCTGCTTGAGCCGCTAACGATATCACGCGAACCAAAAGAAACAGTTTGTGGATAATTTCTCGCGTTTAAGTTCAGAGTTATCTCTATATCTTGGTATTATGAAATTTATTAGTCAGATATTGCAGAGTGTAGAATACTTCAAAGCAGAAATTTTGTAGCACTGAACTATGTAATCTAGCAGGCAGTCGCTAACCTCGAAATGGCTCTCATCAGCAGAAGGCAAACACGTGATTTTTAATTCTGTTCGCGCATATTTTACTTCGCAACCTATCGCGCATCTTTTAGTTCGCAGCTCGGCCGCGAAATAGGCCGCTCTTTTTAGTTCGTCCGCTCGTTTTGGCTTTTGCTACCGCTACTAAAACTACAGCTGAGCTGCATCTCAGCTCGAAATGACGGCAACTGGCAGAAGGGAATCACGCGATTCTCTGGGAGCGCTCTTCCGAACTAGTTCGTTCGCGAACTACACAACACCAGTCAGTACCAATGATGCGTGTGGCTTGCTGGTTTGTTTCATGATCAGCTCCAGCAGAGCAATGTTTAACGAATTATCTGAATCGTAAACTTTCTGTAGTTTTCAAGAATTTTCTGCTCTCGTGTCACGAGCGACTGCACAGTGGCTTGTTCCTCCAGCTATATATTATTTGTCAACTGATACGCGTATGGCAGCGTACCGTATAATTATTTGATGTCTATTTTCTTGCATGATTCTGGCTTGACTGACGAAAGGTTAGAAAGAATCTAAAATAGTGTGACCACTGATAAGTAAGAGACCCGTGACGACCCTTTGTTTTTGCTTTACTTTATTTAAGGCTTGTGAACGATAATAATAAAAGAAATTACTGCGCATAACGGTCGAGTTAGTGTTTGTGACCGGTAGCCATCCTCCATGCAACCCAGTTATTACAATGTTCAAATATTTGTAAAGCTTATGGAACTCAACTGCTGAGTCATCAGTCCCTAAACGTAAAAACCACTTATGAACTAACTTGTAATAAAGACAGGACAAACATCCATCCATGCCCGAAGGAGGATTCGAACCCCCGACGGGGAACGACCTCGCTCATCGCAGCATAGCGCTTCAATGTGCTCGGATCAGCTATGATAAATGGTGTAGAACCCAGCCCAATGGGAGAATATTTTTCAATCCACAGATATGAAAACAGAAGTTGGTTACCACAAAGTTGTTTAGTGCGTTGGCTTCGTGTGTGGTATGCTTTCCGTTGCGTAATTTAACATTTTATTCAGGTAGCAGTGATTCGTGCCTGGACTCTGTGTGGTCTACAGTTAATTAGAACAAATTTACATGCACTTAGCTACCCTTGCTCAGTGCTGAGGCTAACTTCATCCGAGACTAAGCCAACTGCATGGATATGCCATTTCGTGATGTATATCTAATACAGCTTCAAACAAGCGCACAGAGGATTGAAGAAACACAAATTTTTCAATAGGTAACCGCGCAAAATCTATCCCTTTTGATTGTGCAAAAATGTTTAGAACCTGCAATCGCGTTTCCTTTCTGTAATGTTTCGAAAACCGAAGCCAGATAATTAACATTTTCATTATTTTCAGCCCTTAACAAAAATTTAACTCACGGTCAACTACATGGAAATCTATCGCGTAATTGGTCCAAATCCATCACATGACGGCCATTTACCTATACAAATATTTTTATTTCAGGATAATCGTCCAAATGAGTTGCTGTTAATAACGAAAAACTGCTTGTGACGTCAACTCCGTCTCTTTTTTATGGTGCTAACTGCGACCAATACCTGTTAAATAATTTTCAAATGCTTTAAAATATAAAATTTTTTTCACCGTTTATTCCTCCATTCTGTCCAGTGGAATTAAGTTTTTTTACTAGATTTTGGCTAATTTGATCACAAACCAGACTTAGAAAGTTTTTCACGTAATCAAGTCAGAATAAAAATATTATTATTATTATTATTATTATTATTATTATTATTATTATTATTATTATTACAGGATCAATCAATACAAAGATTAATTAATAACATCTTGTCGTATTCCTGTTATCATCCGCCAAGTCTCTTTATCCAGCACTTCTTTCTTGTCAATGCCGCGATGCTCCATTACTCCATTTATCTGGTCTGTCTAAGAACGTCGTGGTCTTCAGCGCTTACGTCTGCCGGTTTGGCCACCGATGATCTGGCATTCTCATCATAAGTCCGTACCATTTCAGTGATTTTCTTTCAATTCTGCCTATCACTGTATCATTTGCATTCATTCTAGCTCTTACTTCATCACTGGTTTTCCTTTCGATTCTTGATATTCTGGCGCTCCTACGCAAATAGTCCATTTCCACAGCTATTAGACTTCTTTCGATATCCTAATTTAATATCCATATTTGTGATCCATAGAATAGCACTGATTCAACCATTATCTTACCTACTCTTTTCTTATTATTGTTGGAAATATTCTTATCCCACCAAAAATAATTCATACAGCCTAACACTTTTCTGCTTTGGTTTATTCTGTATTTTAATTGTGTGTGCCCCAGCCCATTTTTATCAATATGTGCCCCGAGATATTTAAATTTCTCTACCTGTCTCATAACTGATTCGTCATTGACGTTTACTTCAAATTTAGCACCACTATTCACCACCAGATACTCCGTTTTTGTTAGACTCATTTGTAGCCCCCACTTGTTGTATTCTTGAGGTAATCGTCGTATCATGAACTCAAGGTCATAACCATCTTGTGCTATAATGGCTTGATCGTCGGCAAAACTCAATGATAATATCTGTACATTGTTTACTGTGATTCCCATTCCTCTGCAGCTGTGTTTCCAATTTCGGAGAGCCACTTCTACATATAAATATTGAATAAGATGGGTGACATACTGCAACCTTGTCGCAAACCTTTAGTGACATTGACAGGTTCTGATAACTTTTAAACCTCGTTTAATCTGTACCACATTATTTCTGTACATTTCAATAATAATTTGTAAAAGGTGGTCATCCATACTTATATCTTTCATAGATTCCGACAGCTTAGACCTAGGGACTGTATCGTAAGCTAAATCTACAAAGCGACGCTGCCTCGTCGAAGGTACCTTCAGTACCGGGCGGGAGTGTTTGCGTGTTCCAGTGAAGTTGAGGGCTATGCCGGCGGTAGCGTAGCTACTGGCAGGCTCACCCAAGCCGGACAGGCCTCAACAGAGGAGCCAGACGAAATGTGTCCCACTTAGGGAACGGGGGTCTCTATAGGTGAAGCCAACCCTCCTAGGGGAGAAAACCCTGATATCAAATCCTGGTCCTCCAAGTTGGGGGTTGGATCATTGAGCCAGCACCCCATTATTCACAAAAAAACTTCTACAAGCTCGAGAATCTGTATAAAAATTATGGAAGCTTTATTAACTCCAATCCATACGGCAGTAGCATTACAGGGTCTCCCTGATAATGACGCCATACGAATGTTTCATTTCATACCTCCTATGATGTCTTCCGTAGCCGAAGACGAAATGTGAGCGAAAAGTTTTACTCCTCGACCACGGCCTGTCAGACTGGAAATTTCTAGTGGATTTATCGCTAGCTGTGAAAGCTTAGCAATTTTAGCACAAGAGAGCTATATAGTATTGGCGAATGTAAGCAGATGAGTAGATGCATCAATATACAACACTATAGTGACCGCTTTAATGTTCATCCCACCTTTCACTCGCTGCCCCTGCAGCACGCGCCCGCTCGCTTTTACGTAACGTGGATCGAACTCTGCCGTGCACGGCTGCCTGGGTGCTACTACATAGGCGCCGTCACGTTACGTGGGCCTGCTAGACTCTTAGTCCACTGCCAGCGAGCAAATAGGCCAGTCGTCGTAGACAAAAAAATGGCCTTAGGTCCAAAAAAATTGCAGGAAGCTGAACTCTTGGTATGTTGTTAGGACATATTAGAGTAGTACTAAACCACGTTTGCAGCCTCGAAATCCTTTAGCTTAACTTTTAAGAACCGAAAAACCTCGATATTTTCGGACTCTTCTCATTGTGGTTTATAACTCGTAAAGGGTGGTTTTTTGACGAAAAGTCACTCGCACCTCTATTAATATAGATAAAATATTCTAAAATTTAAGCCCAAGCGCAGCTCTGTAAGTCCAGTAATTTCCGAGATATTGGACTTCAAAAATTGACTTATTTCTCCAAATAGTTCAAATTTTCGAATTAGTTATTTTTCGGCTAGAATATTGGCTCTAATGATCATTCCACGGGGAAACTCATTTAAAAAAAGGTTATAGAGCAGTTATTTAGCTTTAATCTAAGTACTGAACGAAGTCCATTGGCTCCCTATAGATTTCTAGATATCATTAAAAAACGAAAAGTTGGAAAAATCAGAGTAATTTTTGTTTTTTATTTTTTATTATCATTTTCCGAGTTACCTACATTCAATAAATTGACCCAGACGAATTGCAGTCCTCTTATGCTATATATGTCAAAGAAAAAGGAGGAATTAGTCATTAACGACACTTATTAACACATGGTATATAAATAGGTGTAATTTATGTGTTAGTGCATACCAATATATTTGTGAAAGTAGATATTGCTGTAAAATCAACGAAAGCCTCTCTGTTTGTGGATATTGGTCAGCCATTAAGGGACTGGGACTTTTGTTTGTAGCGAGGCCTTTTGTTGTGTGAAGGCATCCCCTGGACTTACAGAGCTGCGCTTGGGCTTAAATTTTAGAATATTTGATCTAAATTAATAGAGGTGTGAGTGACTTTTCGTCAAAAAACCACCCTCCACGAGTTATAAGCCAAAACCAGAAAAAAGTCCGAAAATTTCGAGGTTTTTTGGCTCTTAAAAGTTAAGCTAAAGGATTTCGAAGCTGCAAACTTGGTTTAATACTACTCTAATATGTCCTAACAACATACCAAAAATTCAGCTTCCAACAATTTTTTGGACCTAAACATTCCTGGCGACTGGCCTACAAAGAACAAAATTTCTGAATAAGTTGACAGTGTCGTCGTATCAATAACTTATTCAGAAAATGTATAAAAATAAACTGCTTTTGTAATTTTGTAAGTACTTCTACCATGGATGAAGATCTTTATATTTTCTATTTGTGTCAGATTGAAGTTAACTAATTTTGTACTATTACAGAAATGATTGGAAGATAGTACACTTCCGAAACCTGTAGCACAAATTAAATTTTACATGACAGCAAATTGTACAATGCATTTCCTGAAATATATCGCTGTCGACGATCGCCATAAATGTATAAAAGGGTTTAGCCTGTTTTGTGTCGAAAAAGCGCGAATACGTTCGCATAGCAAAATCCTTTGTGGGGAAGACAGAATGACGGCTGTGCACCTGCTTCCGCACTTTTCTGCCAGTCCTTCAAAGAGGAAGATACCAGATGATCAAAAAGTCAGTATAAATTTGAAAACTTAATAAATCACGGAATAATGTAAATAGAGAGGTAAAAATTGACACACATGCTTGGAATGGCATGGGGTTTTATTAGAACAAAAAAAGGTATTACTAGACGGGTGAAAAATCTCTTGCGCGCGTAGTTTGGTGATGATCGTGTGCTCAGCCGCCACTTTCGTCATGCTTGGCCTCCCAGGTCCCCAGACCTCAGTCCGTGCGATTATTGGCTTTGGGGTTACCTGAAGTCGCAAGTGTATCGAGATCGACCGACATCTCTAGGAATGCCGAAAGACAACATCCGACGCCAATGCCTCACCATAACTCCGGACATGCTTTACAGTGCTGTTCACAACATTATTCCTCGACTACAGCTATTGTTGAGATATTGAGCATTTTCTGTAAAGAACATCATCTTTGCTTTGTCTTAATTTGTTATGCTAATCATTGCTTTTCTGGTTTTCAAATTTATACTGACTTTTTGATCATCCGGTACTTTCCTGTAGTGTGTTCACACAGGAACAATTTTCAGCTGTAGCAGATACCCGACATCTTTGTGTCCCACTGACTCTCGTCGTCCATCTTACGGCAAAGCACAAGAGAGAAAGCAATCACGCCGCGTGCAGACGTGGATTTAACGAGGTCTGGAAATTGTGCAGGCCTACTACAGGGTGTCCAGCTCTACTTTTTTACTGAAAATATCTCTGGATTTGCAACAGAGGTGGGAGGAAGGCAACGGCATACAACCTCCAAACAGGACCATGCCTAGAAATCACTGTTGTGTTCAAACCAATCTTCGGATTGTGGACTGATTTACCATTTTTATTGAAAAACGACTTTGACGGTCGTGAAACTACGGCAGGGGCTTATGAAATGACCGCGCTGGAGTGGCCGAGCGCTCTAAGGCGTCTTGCTGCGGAGCGCGCGGTTTCTTGCCGTCGGAGGTTCGAGTCATCCCTACATCTACATCTATATCTATATGGGATACTCTGCAAATCACATTTCAGTGCCTGGCAGAGGGTCCATCGAACCACCATTATACTATTTATCTCCCATTCCATTCTCGAATAGCGCGCGGGAAGAAAGAACACCTGAATCTCTCTGTTCGAGCTCTGATTTCTCGTATTTTATTCTGATGATCTTTTCTACCCATGTAAGTGGGAGTCAACAATATATTTTCGCATTCGGAGGAGAATGTTGGCGATTGTAGTTTCGTAAGTAGCCCACGCCGCAGCGATAAGCGCCGTTGTTGTAATGATTGCCATCCCAGTTCCTGTATCATTACCGTAACGCTGTCTCCCCTGTATCGTGACAATGCGAAACGAGCTGACCTTCTTTGGACGCTTTCGATGTCCTCCGTCAAACCCACCTGATAAGGATCCCACACTGCGCTGCAATACTCCAAAAATGGACGGACATGCGTAGTGTATGCAGTTTCTTTTGTAGTTCTGTTGCTTGGTTCTGTGTTTGTAAGCCTATGGACTAAAAACCATAGCAGTCAAGTCCCTTAGATTTACAAACATTTGGATAGTTGAATCTCTATCCATATAAAAGCGAAAGGTCACTCACTCACTCACTGACTACACACGAAATCTCGAAAACTACTTCACCTGTGAAGCTGAAATTTGGCAGGAATGTAGTTTATAGGTAGAAAACGTCACTTAAGAAAAATTTTTATGAAAGGTGCATGGCGGAGGATACTTCTCCTACAGACTCTAAAAATCTGCACTTTCATTCCGATCTTCACGAAACATTGCACGCCTGACCTTCTAAACAAGAGGAAGGTCACCGTGTACCCTAAGTTTCTTACGGTGCATGGGGGAGGGTATCTTGCAACACAAAAATGGATCCCTAGGTACCTTGTTCGCGCCATAACTTGAGAACTTCTCGACCGATTTCACAGATCCGTCATTTTATTTTATTTTTTTATTGTTATTCTCAGAACAAGGGCTGTGTTAAATAAAACAGGAAAATTTGAGATCAACAAAGTGCGTTTTTCAATGTGACCCTGCCCCTTTTGTTCCGATACTGATGAAATTTTGCATACTTTGCCTTAAAAACAAGAGGAAAGTCACTGTCTGAATAAAATTTCGTTCGGTGCTTGGTAGAGGGTCCTTAACTTACGGACTTTGACAAAATGCATAGTTTTCCTCCGATCTTGATGAACGTGTGTACACATGACCTTTAAATCAGGAGGATGATCACTGGGTACATAACTGTTTGTATGGTACATGACAGAGAGTACCTTGTAAAAAATTTTGCCGCAAGAAGGAAAGGTGGAAACGAACAGTAATGGGAAAGAGAGATGGATGCAGAGAGAGGAGGGAAGGGGAGTGTAGAATAAATAAATGCGCGGGCAACGCCGGGTTTACAGCTAGTTTCCTTATGAAAGGAAATATAATGAGACAGTCTAACACGTAAGCAAATATTACTTTCATCACAAACTTACGTTTCTAAATTGATACCCATATTATTTAAGCCATCAATAGAATGAAAAATCACAGAAAGAATGGCGTTGGTTGCATCGCAATACGTCAATTATATCCGTAGAAACTGCGAAGCGACGTTGACGTTTGAAATACATGGGAAAAGTACCAATAGCAGAAACAGTGGGATGGAGTTGCTCTGTATAAAAATTTTGCTAAGATAAGAGACTGGGTAAAAGGATTTAGCCTCACGGCCAGGGTTGTGATACCCAACGCGCGCGAGTCTCGTACCGATATCGTAGAATTTTCGTATTTTCCTAAAAATTATCATACGTTTTGAAAATATAGTGTATTGTGTTTGTTGCGTATTATAGACTAAACGTGTTTGCGACTGATGTGAGAACACTGAGTACTTTCTGTTCAGGTGGCTGCTTTATTTCAGAAATTAAACCATCGCAATACCAACGTATTGTTCGTAACACGAACTGCGACTACCATGGAGGATGGGAGGAGGATACCATAATCCCAACCTGAAACAACATTTCGATTATGTGTATTACCGAGAAAGTAGAGCCTTACCAACCATTTTAAAAATATATTTTTGTCAGTGTTTGTGACTTTTTAGTTTCAATATACCTATTGAAGAGAGAATGATGTGAAAATACGATCCTGTATCTAAAAACGTCCCGACACTCACTTAGCGTGATTTAGGGAAATCTTGGAAAATCTAAATCTGGATGGCCGGAGGTGGATTTGAACCCCCATCCTCCAAATTTGTTACCCGTTTTACAGAGTATAACAGCACTTGCTGTCATACGCTCCTGCCGTCCTTACATGCCCGTGAATGTCGTTTTTCAATTTTTATATTAGTTCCAGACATATTTTCTCCTGAAGAAGTTGAATGGAAGGTACCTATCTTTCCATTTGTGCCCTTGTATTTTGAAGTTGTACATTTAGTTAGTGGACACCCAAGATTTTCTATACAAAACGTGGTAGGGGTAGGTCAGGTAAGTTGACGAGGACTTGAATATGAATAATTTTCAATTTCTCCGATAACTCTACAGATTGTGCAACGTGCACCATAGTATTACTTCCTTAGCCCGCTCTGCAGACATGTGTGCTGAAATAGAACCGCTTCGTCATTATGTTTTGTTGACAACAGAGGCTCAGCAGTTGATACTGTTTTTGTAATAATTTTTCCTGCGGTTTAAATAAGCTTCATGCAAGTAATACTTCTGCATTAATGAATATGAATTGATTCCTCTTAAACCTTGTGCATTTACTGATGATTAAATAACGGTGTAATGAGAATGAAACTTCACTCTGCAGCGGAGTGTGCGCTGATATGAAACTTCCTGGCAGATTAAAATTGTGTGCCGGAACCGGGACTCGGACCTGGGACCTTTGCCTTTCGCGGGCAAGCGCACTACCGACTGTGCTATCCCGACACGACTCACGATGCCGCCTCACAACTGCACTTCCGCCAGTACCTCGCCTCCTACTTTCCATACTTCACAGAAGCTCTCCTGTGAACCATGCAAGACTAGCACTTCTGGAAGAAAGGATATGGTGGAGACATGGCTTAGCCACAGCCTAAGGGATGTTTCCAGAATGAAACTTTCACTCTGCAGCGGAGTGTGCGCTGATATGAAGCTTCCTGGCAGATTAAAATTGTGTGCCGGAACCGGGACTCGAACCTGGGACCTTTGCCTTTCGCGGGCAAGCGCACTACCGACTGTGCTATCCCGACACGACTCAAGATGCCGCCTCACAACTTTACTTCCGCCAGTACCTCGCCTCCTACTTTCCAAACTTCACAGAAGCTCTCCTGTGAACCATGCAAGACTAGCACTTCTGGAAGAAAGGATATGGTGGAGACATGGCTTAGCCACAGCCTAAGGGATGTTTCCAGAATGAAACTTTCACTCTGCAGCGGAGTGTGCGCTGATATGAAGCTTCCTGGCAGATTAAAATTGTGTGCCGGAACCGGGACTCGAACCTGGACCTTTGCCTTTCGCGGGCAAGCGCACTACCGACTGTGCTATCCCGACACGACTCAAGATGCCGCCTCACAACTTTACTTCCGCCAGTACCTCGCCTCCTACTTTCCAAACTTCACAGAAGCTCTCCTGTGAACCATGCAAGACTAGCACTTCTGGAAGAAAGGATATGGTGGAGACATGGCTTAGCCACAGCCTAAGGGATGTTTCCAGAATGAAACTTTCACTCTGCAGCGGAGTGTGCGCTGATATGAAGCTTCCTGGCAGATTAAAATTGTGTGCCGGAACCGGGACTCGAACCTGGACCTTTGCCTTTCGCGGGCAAGCGCACTACCGACTGTGCTATCCCGACACGACTCAAGATGCCGCCTCACAACTTTACTTCCGCCAGTACCTCGCCTCCTACTTTCCAAACTTCACAGAAGCTCTCCTGCGAACCATGCAAGACTAGCACTCCTGGAAGAAAGGATATGGCGGAGACGTGGCTTAGCCACAGCGTAAGGGATGTTTCCAGAATGAAAGGTCCCAGGTTCGAGTCCCGGTTCCGGCACACAATTTTAATCTGCCAGGAAGTTTCAACGGTGTAATGAATTTATTGTGTAAGACAGTTCATGTATAAGTCGAAATACAAAATGTCGACTGCGGTTAAGATGGCGAATAATGCAGTTCATAAGGAAGGCAGGGTGACAGAAATGGAGCAAGGAATCATTGAAAGAGGCAATGCAGCGAGTAAGAAATGGTAAGCCTGTTAAAGGCGCCGCTAGGAAGTTCAACTTTCCTGAAGATACTTTAGGTCACTTACGTAAAAAAAATAAATGTTGATGAAGTAGCATCTGCTCACTGTACGGGCTTAAATTACAGGGAAGCAAAGGAGAAATGATGTTTGTCTCTCTTTTGATTAGTAGATAAGCATGAACAAAAGTCTTTGTTTTGTAAATTAAATGTTCATTTCGTCATCTTACCCTACCTGTAGAGCAAGTTGACTAACGTTTATGAGCTTTATTACAAACCAGATGACTCAGTGAACTTCGTATTACATGCTTCTTAATATAAAGCATATTAATTTATATCACATGTATTTTAGACGCTGTAGCTTTATAAAGGCATCATCAGATAGTCTAAGTATCGGTGAAAGTCGAATGTGCACAATTCTATCGCAATCATATGAATGATATTGATATTCCAAAAAAAATACTTTCAGTTTTCCACAAATTTTCCTATTTTCTGGCCAACTATTTCAAACTTTTACTTCACTCAAACCTTCCTCTCGCTTTGAAAGTCGAACGAGCAATATTATATCGCAATCAGATGAATGGTATTTTCATAGGAGATCTCTTTCTATTTTTTCTGAATTTTCAACTTTCCGAGAAACTTATCAAAATTTTTATTTCATAAGAACGTTACTCTTGCTTCGAACGTCAAATATGCAAAATTTTATCGCAATCAGACGCGTGATATTGATTTCCCATTGAAAAAAGCCCTGTCAGTTTCTTGCGAATTTTCAAAATTTCCGGCTAACTTTTCCAAATTTTTAGTTCATAAGAACGTTCTTCTTTCGCTGAATGTAAGATGATCGAAATTTTATAACAATCGCATGAGCGGGTCTCAACTTATAGTGTTGAGTACATTTAGAAACACATTGAAAAAGAAACTTGGTTCGAATTTTGCGACTTTCCTTTTTAACTGTCCTTTTTTTCCCAAAGCTTTCCCAAGACCATAATGAACAAAACAAAAAAAAGGACTACCCCTCTCCGTCGTGCGAATAGTCAGTTATAGTGCTGAAATCAATCAAAAACACATTGAATAACGCACTTTCAGTTTTTCTCAAATTTTCCCGATGATTTTCCAAAAACTTTATTTCATACAAACCTTGTTCTGTCAAGCCGTAATCAAGTGATACTTCTACAACCATGTGGCAATTTATTTTTATTCATAGGAAAAAATCGCTTTCGGTTTTTCATAAATTTTACTACTTTCCGGGCGACTTTTCCAAATATTTGTTTGATCCGAAACCTTTCGCTATCTTTTTAAACATAAAATGTACAAAATTTTACCGCAGTTTGACGAACGGTATTGGTAGCTCACTGGAAAAAGCTGTTTTAGTTTTTCCCGATTTTTCTATTTTCCAGAGTACCTTTCCATATTTTATCACCGTTTAAACCTTCCCTTTACTTACACCAATATTTCAAGACTAAAATTAGCCAAATCGGTTCAGCCGTTCTCGAGTTTTAGCGAGAATAACGAACAGCAATTCATTTATATATATATGATACATTAACCCTAGCACCGCTAACGGGGATCAAAAACTGCCCGCGGTATTTGTTTTATTTGTTTAATATATCTAGTTGTTGGAGTAAAGAAGCAAGAATTTAGGTAGTTGTAGAAAAATATCTAGAGTATATGTCGTTACGGTTTCACAATTTTTGTGAATTGTTTCAATCTGCCTATTACATTTAAGTGCAAGCAGTTTCTCCCCCCCCCCCCTTTAGACATCCGTGAGACAACATTTCTCATTAATATATTTGTCAGTAGGACAGAAAGAAATGCAGTTTCTGACTGTTGGTACCGCTGTATTACGTTCCCATTGTTTCGAAATAAATCTCCATTGCTGTTAGAGCAGTTCCACATTACTCGCAGTTCTAATAAAATGTCTCGTCAGTATCAGAATTACTTCAACTGTTCAAGCTGTTGACTTTTATTCAAGAGGAAGATGTCACATCTGTTTGAAGACTAAAAACTCTAAAAGGGAAAAGGACAAGATGACAACAGTGTCTATTGTCTGTTGCAGGTGTTCCAAGTATGTGTGTTCCACTCATTCTACAAAAACAATCATATGCACAAATTGTGAAATTGAAAGTCAAAGTGAGTAGGAAGAAAAACCTCAATTGTAATTTTTAGTTTGATTTTCTGTTTTCGTATTTGTGGTTTGGTATTGTACGTTCTTTGTGATTTTTAATACTAGTCTGATGTATATCTAAGTGTTAGTTTCCATGATACAAATATAATAACATTTCTGATATTCATTACTTTATTTGTGGTGTTTGCGTCTGTTATAATGTTCCTGATAACTATGGAAAGGGTGTTGCGACCTAATAAAGAAATTCCTAGTTCATTAAATAACAAAAAATAAATAATAATAATCATAATCATCATCATCATCATCATCATCATCATCAGAGACTGATTATGCCTTTCAGCGTTCAGTCTGGAGCAAAGTACGTGTAATAAAATTCCTCCATGATCCCCTATTCAATGCTAACATTGATGCCTCGTCTGATGTTATGCCTTGTACTTCAAAATCATTCTTCACCGAATCTAAGTATTTTCTTCTTGGTCTACCTCGACTCCTCTTACCCTTCGCTGGCGAGCTCATGAGTCTCTTAGGTACCCTTGCTTCTCCCATGCGTGTAACATGACCCCACCATCTCAGCCTGTTCGCTCTAACTGCTTCATCTATGGTGTTCATTCCCAGTTTTTCTTTGATTTCCTCATTATGGACACCCTCCTGCCATTGTTCCCATCTATTAGTACCCTCAATCATTGTCGCTAGTTTCATATCTGTAACTTCTACCTTGTGAATAAGGTAACCTGTATCCCGTACCACAAAGTTGGTCGAAAAATAGAGCTATTCACTGCTAACTTAGTCTTGGTACTTACTTCTTTCTTGCAGAAGAGATTAGATCTTAGCTGAGCACTCACTGCATTAGCTTTGCTGCACCTCGATTCCAGTTCTTTCGCTATGTTGCCATCCTGTGAGAAAATACATCCCAGGTACTTTAAACTGTCTACATGTTCTAACTTTGTTCCTCCTATTTGCCACTCAATCTGTTTAAATGTCTTTCCCATAGACATTATTTTCTTTTTGGAGATGCTGATCTTCATATCATAATCCTTGCACCTCTGATCGAGCTCTGAAATATTAGTTTGCAACCTTTCAATTGAATCTGCCATTACAACTAAGTCATCTGCATATGCGAGACTGCTTATTTTGTTTTGACCTATTTTAATCCCGCCCTGCCAGTCTATTGTTTTCAGCATATGACCCATGAATTGCATGAACAACTGTGGTGACAGGTTACAGCCTTGTCTTACCCCTGAAACTACCCTGAATCATGAGCTTAATTTGCCATCTACTCTTAACTGCTGCCTGACAGTCTACGTGAAGAGCTCAATACCTACTAAATAATTTTCAAATGCTTTAAAATATAAAAATTTATTCATCATTTATTACTCCATTCTGTTGAGTGGGATTTTTTTTTTTACTAGATTTGGCTAATTTGATCACAAACCAGACTTAGAAAGTTTTTCATGTTTAAATGTTTGTATAGCTTATGGGACTTAACTACGGGGTCATCAGTCCCTAAACTTACAAACTACTTATGAACTAGCTAATCCTAAGGACGGCACAAATATCAATGCCCAAGGGGGGATTCGAACCCCCGACCGTAGTGGCCGTGCAGACCGTGACTGTCGCGCCGCAGTCCCTTCGGCCACCGCGGCCGGCAAAGATTTTCATGTAATCAAGTCAGAATAAAAATTATGAAAGCTTTATTAACAAGAGTGAAAAGAACATGAGGGCAATTTTTGCCCCTCCCCCCCCCCCCCCCACTCTTAGACATCGAAGTGACAGAGCCGAGCTTAGTGGTGCTAGGGTTAAGTAACTGTTTTTTCATGAATTAAGTATCTGATTTCAACGTAGCGGCCAGAAAAATTATAATATACGTTACCCGACTTTCCCCTACACATGTCTAAAAGAATGGTAAGTCCGTGGTTAGGTGGGACTGTCGTGAGGTGGGACTGCCTCACCTGTGGCCCTCTGTGTAGCCGCGGGTAGCCAGGCGCTGCTCGCCGTGTGGTCCCGCGACGCCGGCAGCGCCGCTACTGCTGTCGCGGCGGCCGGCGGAAGGCAGGTGGGCGGTGTTGGGGGTAGAGGGCAGGTGGGAGGGGAGGGGGAAGCCCCGGCCTGGCCACGTGACCGCCGCGCCGCGCCACGCGCTCACCGGCTTACCGGCCGCGCGTGACGCAACTGCCCCCAACACGGTAAGCCCATTTCTGCTGTCGTGTCCGCCATCGATTGTGTCTACCTGATCCCATACCGATTCTTTAAAGCGAATGTCATCGAAACACAGTACCGGACACAAACCTCCGAGTTCAGACAGAATACATCAGTGGCGTACATAGGAAGGGAGAGGGGGGGGGGGGGTGCCCAGAGGCCAAGCCCCCCGCAAAATGATGAATATTTTTGCAAACATTTCGGCCAAAAATAATAAAAAATATAGTGATATGATTATGACTCTACTATTGTGATAATATCTATGCACCCAACATGTAACCCTTTTAGGAGAAAGGAGAAAAACAAAATTTGGTAGTGGCGGGCCCCGATCCACGGACGCCAGTGGCGTAACTAGGGCTTGGCTTTGGGGGGGGGGGGGGGGGGGAAATAGATCTACTTGACGAGCAAAATTTTAGTCAGTTCCCAGAGAGATTACCATCTACCACTGCTGTTGAAGAAACTAATTCACTCCCATCCAAAGAAAGCTCATGGTAAAACATCCCAAGTTCCCGATCTTTACCTTTACCATATTGCTGTTATACGATTTCTCCTTTATTTTATTTTCTCTCTCTTTTTTCCCCCCCTTCATCTTTCGTGTTCTGTGGGGCGGGGGTTCTATCCCCCTCTTCCCCCCTCCCTCACAGTTACGCCACTGCAACACGCTGCCTACTACACTACGGCGAACAATTACGAAATTCGCCCTTAATTTTCGTACTATTGATGGCAGTTGTTAACTGTTCCTAATGAGGCACTTTTAGACGCTACATTATCAGTTTTCGTACGAAGAATAACGTGTATTTCTCAATTCTTCAGTGCGCCGTTGCTTTCAAATAACGTTTAAATTATAATAATAAAATCATCAAATACGCAACGCAAGATGGCGTATGCCAGAGAGAGTTCTGGGCGTGCAATGTCACGTGACATCTCAGAACGGCTGGTTTTCGTTAATTCAATGGAGGGTGTCATATCTCCTTTATTTTTTGCTAATATCTCTGGAACGATGCGAGATATGAAAAAAACGTAATAGAGCGAAGTTGTAGAGAATTGTCTCCTCTTCCAATTAGGTTATTCAATTTTCGTGTCAGATGAACGGGTCGTTTGAAAGTACAATTATATAACAAACGGCTTTTCTTGATATTACTGCCGTATTTTTTATCCGAGCAATTTCAAAAATGGAGGTTCTGGTCTCTGGCGGCCTACAATTATGCCTGTAAAATTTGGTGCTGATCGGTTGAACGGTTCGTCTTAAAAACAGGGAACACGTTACGGACAGACAGACATACATCCCGAAATTGCCGTTATTTTTTGCAAATATCTCTGAAACGATACGCGATATGAAAAAACCATAAAAGAGCAAAGTTGTAGAGAATATTCTCCTCTACAAATTCGTTTATTCAATTTTCGTGTCAGATGAATGGTTAAGCCGTTATTTTCATTCAAATTTCGAGCTGTCAAAAAACGATCGCAAAGGCCCACTTTTACTGTTACTACCATAACCTAAAGTGGGCCAAAATTAGTACGGTATGTTTCTTTTTTTAATATCAGGTCAATAATTTTATGCCTCTTCTGAAAACGCAATTACCAAGAATGGATTGAAACATCCTACAACTTTTTCTTTTTAGGCATCAGTTTCAATTTTTCTCTCTTGCCGCCCTTCACCCAGAAACTATATGCTTTATTCGCCACCGTAGTGGATAGCAGGGGCGCCGACTCCGTGGGTGCTCCGGGGTCGTGCAACTCCGAAGAATTTTTTGGGGTGCTGAGCACCCACATGACATTGACGTGGAAAATAAAAGTGTATAGATTTAAAAAATCGGGAAAAATCAAAACCTACCTTATGAATGAAGAGGCAATGCAAAACGTGACCATAGCGAGACACGATATTTGATACGTGAAAGAAATGACACTTTTGTACGCGGGTCCCCAAGCGAGTAGTAATGAGTGTCCGTGTTTTAGCCACTTTGCTAGCTTTATTCATCTTGAAGCACGTCGGTCCTTCTGACCTTTCCGGTGTACGTATTTATGAACATTCACTTGTGTTCTTTAAGGAATTTAGCTTGAAGAATCTGATGCTGATGCTAAAGTTAATCGTTTTTCATTTATCTTTGTCACTTCCCTTGTTATTAGAATTGTAGATTCAGTTGAAATTTGTAATGCTTTTCTCTCTGGCTTAAAAAAAAAACCTTGGACTATATTAGCACTGTCAGAGATGCCATGAATTTATCTCGAAGTGATGAAAGTTTCGATGAAGTATACAGCTCTTGCTTGGTATTGACCAAAAAAATTTGATGTCGGACTTCAAAATCTCAAAATATTTCAAAGATTACTTTAAACCTTGGGGACGGTGTTCTGCCAAACGCTTTTGTCAGAAACAATAACTTCGCACAAAAAGTATTAGATTAGTGAACAGTGAAAAATTACTTCACTGGTCGTGTAGAAGTTTTGGGGGTGTTACTTATATCGAAATATCCCCTTCGGCCAATTAGATCGCCTTATTGTAGTATCTTAATGCAGCCATGGTTTCCTTTTCTTCCTCCTCCTTCTTCCTTCTATGTTTAAAAGGCCAGACAACTGCCTATTTACTTTCATCAACTATTGCTCATTCAAAAATGCATGAATATGATTTTCAGGAGGGTTGGTTTCGAACATTTGTGAACCGTGATATAGAGCACCCACAATGATTGTCAAAAGTCGGCGTCTCTGGTGGATACACACAAAAAACCACTATCACCAGCCAGTGGCGGACTAGACGAGAGGGGGGGGGGGGCGTCTCGTCCCGGGCCTCTCGTCTTGGGGGGCCTCCAAATACCCGAAAGAATTTTTTGTTTTTTAGATGGCCTTCGCCTCTCATTCTGGGACTTCCGAATCTCTAAAGCTATATTTTGTAGAAAGGCCCGTTCCTCTCGTCCTGGACGGGCCTCCAAAACGCAAAAGTTATTGTTTTATAGTAATACAATTATTTACAAGTGGACGGGGGCCTTATTTTGTTTTTACGCCGCCCCGGGCCTCCGACAGTTTTAATTGTATCTGACTCTCAAAGTGTCCTTCAAACACCTCAACACCGGAGATGGAACAAAAAAAAACAATGTGATTTCGGCATATATGCGCTGTACAAATACGGGACGGACAGTTAATTTACTGTGGATGCTTTCTCACGCTGGTATCTGCTATAATGAGGAATTTGATGCATTGGCTAAACATGCGGCATCCTTAGGCACTGTCCTGGACCTGCAACTACCATACACAGACTTCTTATCTGCCGTCAAGGAATACGCAAAACAACAATGTCAACAGATGTGGAACGTTTCCCAACAAATGAAAGGCGTTTCTTACGCTGTGCTGCAACCTCGGATTTCCACGCAGCCGTGGTTTATGAGGACTCATCTGGACCGATCCGCGGTTTCGTCTTCGCTTCAATCACGCCTCTTATCCAAAACATCTACATCGGATCAACGTCTACGATTCGGTGGCATGTGAGTGTGATCCTGAAACCGGAAACTGAAGTCAACCTCATCCTGTTCAGGTGCCCCAAATTTGAACGTGAACGTTTGAACGTCCTGCAGTCATTGTTGAAGATGGGATATCCCCTTCCCCAGTCAGCTTCTTCCCTTTTGTTTACAGAAGACATTCGTGTCTATAAAATCATAATTAATGCTTATAAATTGTGTCCGGTGGTCTTAATAAACTTAAGTGTGTTGGTAATATAAGGTTTTGCTTGTGAATATGTGAAAATGTTCCAAAACTATTTAAATTCTAATGTAATTGCAGTTTTCGCTTTGTTTCCACTTTCCCATATTGACAAAATGTACTTCTGTTTTTCTGTTTATTTAAATATATGTACATTTCCACTGTGTGTTATAGATGGCCACATTGAGTTAACATTCAGAAGGCCAAATAAAGGCGAAGATAAAAAAAAATAAAAAAATTAAAAAGTTAATCCGCCACTGTCACCACGATTCGTAAAGCCGTCGGCACACGGAGCATGTATCTGAACGAATGTGGCAAACGTGGCGAATTTCTGACCTCACAACGTGCGAACCGTCGAACCCAACGTATCGAGCATGCCAGATATTCTCAACGAGCGTCTGAACGATCACCAGTAAGGTGGGAGAACGCCACGGACGTCACACCACGTGGCTGTCCGGGGAGGGGGCAGCTCTTTTCCGTTGACAGATGAAGAAGCCACATTGGTCGTCAATAGAAACTCTTATTTCATGGGTTCTATATATGTAACTTACGTCTAATGAATGTATGACATTTCAAAGCAAATAACAGTAACTGACTAAATTCAGAATCTTTCTAATACCGGTCATTAGAGGTACTATTTGTTGGAATAAATGACTGGAAACGTCTTACATTTGGTTAAAAAGTTTCCGTATTACAGTAATCTACCGTTTCAAGCAAGGCTGACTGAAGTTGTATCAACACGAATTGTTCTTTACATCATTTGTTGTAATTATATGTCAGTAACTGACATATGTTCCAGTAGTGTGTACAACACGTCTAACACCTTTGTCGATGATATCCAGATACATTAGTGGCTGTAGCGTAGGCAGCAAAGTCGTGGATTGTGAAATGGTAGATGTTACATAGTGCTGGTTCAAGGCTCCTCGGAAACAAATATTTTTTCTTCATTTATTCTGGTTTCTGATAAACGCAAAGACTTTCCTATTAAGTTCATAGAAGTATACTGCATAATATTCGATGCTTTGTAAACATAAGTGCGCATTCTCTGTGGAGTTTGTTGGATTCGGTTTAAGAACAGGACAGTTTGTACCTTACTTAGACTAAAATACGCACTTTGTTTCACGTATTGGATTTTACACGTTCTTTATCATTCTCCTACTAAATAGTAACAATGACCGTGGAAGAATGACCTTTAAGTTTTACTAAAATGCAACACTGCTGCAATAATGTTTGCCTCATGTAAAGGCCTTTTCTAATTTTACATCGCACAGTTTGTCATGAAAATTTTATAATTCGCTGTACTTACTGGAATAACATGCAACTTGTATAACAGTCACGTTTATCGATATATCGTTGTTACTTATGTAAGCCTTTATCACAGAACATGACGAACATATGCAGCCGCGGTGGAGTAGCCGAGCGGTGTCAAGCGTCTCGCTGCGGAGCGCGCGGTTGCTCGCCGTAGAGGTTCGAGTCCTCCCTGGGGCATGGGTGTGAGTGTTTGTCCGTAGGTTAGTTTACCTAGGTTTAAGTAAGTTGTAAGCTACGGACTGATGACAACGCAGTTTGGTCCGATAGATTTACAAACATTTGGACTTTTTGAACATATGCACAAGCGCGGAATTAAGCGATTTAATAGCGGTAACGCAGGAATTCCACTCTTGGTTTCACAGTGTTATTCCAGAACCTGATGCCGCCGACAACTGTCGCTGGAGCGCGTTGCGGTCGCGTGTAGCTCATTGAGGCTCACTTGTCGTAGGCAGAAGTCGCATCGTCTCCGAGCGTTCAGCCGCACGTTGAACTCAGCAAATTAAATGTTCAAACTACTTATGGACTACCTTATACTAAAGAAGACACAAACATCCAAGCCCGAGGGGGGGGGGGGTTCGAACCACGGAAAGGGAACGGCCTCGCGCATCGTTGCATAGCGCCTCAATGCGCTCGGCCGTTCCGCCGCGGCGTGGCTTTTTCACGAGTTCATTCATTCAGTGATATTTATCTTTGTGCTAAAAACGCATACAGCCAAAAGTAAAAAATTATCACATTTTAACTACTCAAATTATTTTCAAATAAGTTTTGCAAAATAAACAGGTTTTCAAAAAATAAAATAAACATGAAAAATTCAATATCTGATTTTTATAAGTTTGACAATTAATCATATAGTATTTAATTATATATATTTTCTTACAATGAGACCAATATTTGTTACTACTATTGAAAGTTTATTATCTTTTATAATGATGTATTTGCATCTAACTTTTCTCCATTAATATCTTACCTATCTGTGACGGATAAGGATAGAATGCGAATTATTCGCACGGGTGAACTAGCCATCTTTTATTCATTCAAATACTATACGAAAACTATGTAGACAAATTGAAGTATTTCGTTGTGCAGTACAGATTCATGTCAAATCGTTAGATGTCACAGAATTATAGGATAGGACGTAACTCTAATACAGCATAGTGGGTTAACATTTTATTTGATAATGAATTCCTCACTGTGGGCATTATATTTTCCATTTTTCGACACGAATGTTCTCAGTTAAGTGAACTTTACTCGTTTGAGTGTAGAGGTTCTTCTGCAAATTGAACTCGGAGCTGCATACCTCAAAGATTTGTAACGTTTAGTGCGAATCCACTCATGTTCACCAAAAGACAGCAACAATGAAATAATAGAAAACACCAAAACGAAGTATTTATTTAAGTGTGTCTGAGCTACGTCTGTAATTAATTAATAGGCTACATATTCTAGATCTAATATATAAAGCAGAGTGTCCGTATGTTTGTAAGTGTTGCATACAAATCTACAGTTTTGTTCCAATCTTTATGAAATTTTGTACACATAAGCTTCAATCCATGAGGACTGTCGCCTAAGTGTAAGAATCACATGCGATATATAGTTCACGAGATATGACGTCATAAACAATGAGATGCGCGAAAAACTGCTGCCATCAGCTACAATGCTGCTCATTTTCTCCTAAACCATTGGACCGATTTGAACCAAATTTGGTACACACATTCCTTACCGTGAGGTAACAATTGCTACATGGTTAAGAATCACATAGGGCACATGGTTCAAAAGATATTACGTCATAACAATAGAAATCGCAACAAATGCCATATGCGGCGAGACTTTCGAAATACACTGTATGAGAATGACAGTACTTGGCGACTTGCAACAAACTTTAAACAGAATTTCAAACCTCTATTAAACTTTTTCTCGCTGGCAAGCATAGTAAAATGATGAAAGGAAAAAAGTTTCTCGCTTACTACTTTTCCGCTGTTTATGGAGTATAAATACGGCTCTTGGTTACAATTTATAATTTGAACAATACAAATTGCAGCGACAGGAAATTTTACAGACAGTACACACACGTATAGTTGAGTTTACCTTCTAAATTGTATCACATTCCGGCAGGTAGTTCATGAGATGTGAGCACATAAACAGTAACGTTCATGGAAAAGCGCCCCATCACTTCTTTACTACTAATTGTATTCCCAAGAGATTTTACAGACATACAGGCCTTACACTAAAAAATATATACCTGGAAAATGGCAGGAATAAGTAAATAAACACCCGGGCAACGCCGGGTTTTCAGCTAATTACAAATAAAACTAATTATACATTCATGTATATACAGTCATGATTTTCATACATCATTCGTCGTCATTGTCCACAGCACACTCATGTCTCTCCAGTGTTGGGCACACTTCACTGCAGCGTCGTAGGCCAGCCACAGGCCTTGGAAAGTGCATGGCGCCGGCAAGGATGGGCAGCTCAGCAGGTGTGTCAGTGTTTGTTGTTCTCCACATTGGCAGAGGTCGTCTCCTGCGTATCCCCACTTGAACGGGTTATCCTTTGATCTTCCCATTAGACACCTAAGTCTATTTAGGCTCTTCCAGACTCTCCATTCCAGTTGAGACCCAGCCGGAAGTTTTTGTTTAATGTTCCAACATAGCAATCTCTCTCTCTCTCTCTCTCTCTCTCTCTCTCTCTCTCTCTCTCTCTCTCTCTCTCTCTCTCTTTCCAATTTCTGTGTCCACATTGGTTCGCTGGTTGTAGATTGACTTTTATTTAGTGGATGTTCAAATTGAATGAAATCTTTCCTCGATTTTAATCTTGCCACCACTCGCTGATGTCCGAACAGGGGATGTCTTCTATCCTCGCACTGTCTGCTTCTTTCAGCCATCGCCAAAGTTTGCCGTCTGATCTGTGGGGGGAGCTATTCCAGAACACACAACGAAGTAAAGAAGCAGCAACGGAGTTGAACGGAGCGCTCAGTGTGGGAGAATGGAATATGAAAACATCTTGAAACAAGTTGACAGGTCCGCGAGACAGACGCTGCCCGTTTCCACTTGCAGCCGCGAAGTTCGCCTGGGCAGCTGGCTAGCCCGCACAGCAAAACACGGCGCGGCATCACAACAAGCGGCAGCGAACATAAACAAACGTGTCGGACATGCGTGCCGAGGCTAAACAGCGCGAGGGCTGCCGACGACAGGACGCAGTCGGCTGCACTCACCGAGACTGGAATCCAGGCTAACGTCGAAACTCTGCCTACCCGCACTGCATACGTCTAACTTATAATAAGGTATGAAATAATAATAATTACTAACTTAACCCTTAAGAGGAATTGTTATTGTGACGAATATTACTGGAATCGCGGGTCCATATGGAACCTAGAATAAAAATATCCACAAAATTGCAATAACAGGGCTAATGCACAACGAGTGTATTGAAACAAGTTTTATTTGAAATTCAAATCAACTTGTTTTGAGCAAAAAATTTACACTGTGCTATTTCTTTAATTTTTAATTCGTACGTCTCACATTCAAGGAAAATTTGTAATAGCTTACTTTGGAATGCTATGTGATACAAAAATAGCTTGGATTTAAAAAACCTAGATACATTATGAGGTTTCTCATAACTTCCCCTTAACATAAATAAGGACTCTTTATGGCACCAACCAGAAACAAAAATAATGACAATGATACATGAAAGTGTCCAAATGTTATCTGTATATCAGTACCTGAACTAAGAATGACACTTGTTACACAAAATTTTTATTCTGCGTGTCGTTTTCAAATGTACTGAAAGCAACTGTCACATTTTTGTGATTGTTTGATGTCAGTTTTAGGACGACATAAATAACGTCTTCATCTTTTCCATGATCCACTTAGATTAGAAGGTGAATTTTCTTGTCGTGGGTTGAAAATCGCTCAAAGATTCTGTGTCAGAGAGATTTTCGTCTAATAATAGTTCAAAGATTTCTTTTTCAGTAAGACCCCGCTGCATTGTGGCGATAAAGTGCCTGAAACATCACAAAATAAGTCAGTATACACTGACAGAAAATCCCGTATCTGCAAACGCGGGTCAGATTGGACCCAGCGATGGCACTTACATCAACTTCCAGTAACTTTGAAGCGTCGAGCTCCTGGTCCCTGGTGCACCTCACAATGTACTGAGATTAGACCGATACAGGAAACAAACTCGGCACGTATTGATTGTTAGACGGTTTTGTTGTTGTCAGCGGGTCCAAATTGACCCACGATTTCGGTTAAGGGTTAATTCAAAAATGTTCAAATGTTTGTTAAGCTTAAGGGACTTAACTACGGGGTCATCAGACCCTAAACTTACAAACTACTTATGATCTACCTTATACTAAAGACGGCACAAATATCCATGCCCGAGGAGGGATTCGAACCCCCGACCGTAGTGGCCGTGCAGACCATGACTGAAGCGCCTCAGTTTCCTCGGCCACCGCGGCCGGCACTACAACAACACAGAGAGATCGTTCGTCTCCATTGTTTAGTTTTTGCTGAAGAGCAAAATATTGACACAGACAAGTAGAATTTTATATAAGTCGGTAACTTTCAACTCCCATATCTTCCACCCCCTTATCGTGATCAACCCTCTACCACGCTAGTGCACAATGGGAGACATACGTACTGCCACATACAAACACTATTCGTTTGCGATGTGTAGTTTTATGTTCATTCAGAAATCCTCAGTAATAATACTAGCTGCTCCTCGCGGTGCATAAAATCACGAATCCTGTCGTGCGACTGTGGCGATATTACACAAGCACGCAATTTGATTAGGTACAGTGGCCGCCATGAAATGTCCGAGTGCTCTAAGGCGCCTTGCTGCGGAGCCCACGGTTGCTTCCCTCGGAAGTTCGAGTCTTCCCTTGCTCACGCGCGCGCGCGCGTGCGTGCGTGCGTGCGTGTGTGTGTGTGTGTGTGTGTGTGTGTGTGTGTGTGTGTGTGTGTGTGTGTGTGTGTGTGTGTGTGTGTTGTCCTCAGCTTAGTTCGGTTTAAGTAGTTTGTATGCCTAGGGACTGATAACTGCTGTAGTTAAGTCCCATAGATATACTGTGCAAACCTTTGAGCAGGTACAATGAGAAAAGCCATTCGTAAATCTACAAAATAGGGAACCGATTTAAGATAGATTGACGATAGCATGCATCACTTCATGTCAGTAAATAGCTAGCTGTGCTTCGCGAGAAAGATACTTTCTGAATCCACGTGAACAGATCGTTCTCTTCGAGGTAGTTCATAATGATTCGGGAAATTGTATGTTCTAAAACCCTGCTGCAAACCGACGTCATTGACATAGGCCTCTGTAATTTTGGGGATCACTCCTATTGCCTTTCTTGATTACTGGAGTGACCTGTGCAACTTTCCAGTCTTTGGGTACGGATATTTCGCAGAGCGAGAAATTGTATACAATAGCTAGGTACGGGGCTATTGCATCAGCATACTCTTAAAGGAATCTAACTGGTGACCAGAAGACTTGTCTTTGTTACGGGATGTAAGTTTGCTGTGCTACTCCAAGGATATCTAAATAGCGTTGGTCGCGATTGCTCGCAGTCTGGCTTCGCTACTGCGGAAGTCCTGCAGGACAACACTTCGGGAATTGTTGGCGAGTATCTGGACAGCAGGGCTGGCTACTGTTGCAGGACACAATCAACGACTTGAGTCACGGGACGGCCAGTTTCTGCACTTGGTCGTGCTATAGGAGACGTGACCAGCAGCTATCGCATGACTTGTCACCGTAAGCCGTCGGCACACGGAGCGTGTATCTGAACGAGTGTGGCCAACGTGGCGAGTTTCTGAAGTCACAACGGGCAAACCGCGCGTTGGCGAGGCTCTTCCAACGTGTGGAGCAGTATCGAGCGTGCCAGATATTCTCAACGAGCGTCTGAACGATCACCAAGAAGGTGGGAGAACGCCACCGACGTCACACCACGTGGCTGTCCGGGGAGGGGGCAGCTCTTTTCGGTAGAGAGACGAAGACGCCATGTTGGCCGTCGTATTTAGTGGATTTTATGTATATAACTTAGGTCTTATCAATGTATTACATTTCAAAGCAAGTGAAAGTAACTGAGTAAATTGAGAATCTGTCGGAAACCCGCCGTTAAGGTACTATTTGTTGGAATAAATGACTGGAAACGTCTTATATGTGTATTACAGTATTACAGTAATCTGCCATTTCAAGGCAAGGCGAACAGAAGATCTATCAATACGAATAGTTCTTTGTATCATTTGTTGTAATTACATGTCAACAACCGAGATATCGCCCAGTAGCATATACGACACGTCTAATACTGTAGGCGAGGATGCATTGGTAACGTAACTGGCCGTAGCGTAGGGGGTACGTCGTGGATTGCGAAGTTTACTGAGGTAATGGTGTTGGGTCACATAAGCAAATATTTTTTCTTCTTTTATTCAGTTTTCTGGTGGACTCAAAAGACTATAAATTTCTTTTAAGTATACAACTTAATATACGATGCTATGTAAACGTAAGTGCACACTTTCTGAGGAGTGAGTTTGTTGGATTCGTTTTATGAACAAGAAAGTTTAGACCTCACTTAGAGTAAAATACGCACTTATTGTTTCACGTATTGCATTTTACACGTTCTTAACATTCTACTACTAATAGTAACACTGACCGTGGAAGCATCATCTTTTAAGATTTACTAAAAAGCGAGACTCTCGCAATAATCTTTGTGTTCTGAAGGCCTATTCTAATTTTATATCGCACAGTTCGTCGCGAAACTTTTATTATTCGCTGCACTTATTAACATAAAATGCAACTTTTATAAGAGTCCTATGGTCATGGGTATTTTGTTGTTACTTATTTAGGCCTATCACACAACATCGCATAAGCACAAGCGCGGAAATAAGCGGTCCAATAGAGGTAAAGCAGGAACTGCACTCTTTTGATTTGGTAACCAGTGTGATTCCAGCAACTGATACCGCAGACAACTGTGGCTGGAGCGCGCTGCGGTCGCGGGTAGCTGGTTGAGGCTCACGCCTCGCCTCGCCTCGTATGCTCAAGTCGCGCCGTCTCCCAGCGCTCAGCCGCACGCTGGACTCGACACGTTGACCACACACGTTCACATACACGCTGCGTGTGACGGCGGCTTTAGTCTATACCAGAAGCTGGAACGATTTCACGCATAGCAACAAATCGACAAGAGTTAGAGTGGGAGACAGAATTAAAAATTGAGGTCGCTGCGAAAACGGAATGAATGGTCGGCACGTGTGGGACGAAGCACGCGCGAGAACCCAGCGCCGTGCGGGTTGCCTGCGCACACGGCGTTGAGCCGCTCACGCACTCCAGACAGAGAGGCGGTGGCCCACTCTTAGTGACCGGGCCAAATATCTCACGAAATAAGAATCAAACGAAAAAACTGCACACAACAAAACTTTTCTAGCTTCAAGGGGGGAAACATATGGCGCTATGGTTGGCCCGCTAGATGCACAATACGACCCGAACCAATGCTGCGTTTTATAGTGTGTGGACGGGCTGTTTTGTGACTAAGATATTCAAAACGTTTCTTGTAGCAAAATTGTTTCTCAAAAGTATACAGAACGCAAAAAGTTTTGCGCTCTAAAGCACCAGGAGAAATACTCTGTATTAGTCAATATTGCTCTTGGAATAAACGCCTTGTTTGCTTCTAGTCACTATGGTGTAATTGTTTTCAAATATAAATTTTATTAAAAAGAAACGTAGACAAGGTTGACCGACGAAAACCTTAAGTTTTGTATTTGACTAACAAGAAAAGTACTTCGGCTCGAACGAACACCTATATATCAAAATCGTATGAGACAATGTAAAGATCCCTGATTGCACTAGTGATACTTCCGCATCTCCAAAACTCTGCAGTCGTCCGTTAGAGGCCTCTGCGTGTGCCATGCCGCATTGCACTTTGACCTGTCGGTTCGCCAGTAGGGACGGTCCAGTGTGCCTCCGAACTTGCGTTTTGTGGCGTTATTTGCGTGGTGAAGCGTCTGATGGGGCGGCGATTGCTAATCAATCCTGTTAATGTATTGCGATTAGTTGAGATGAAATTACGAAGAAGCATTCTTCGTGAAGATGGTATCAGTGTAGAAGATGAATCATTTGCATGCTTTCTCGAATCTGTTATGGTACAGAAAGATGAGCGTAAGTTAGATACTGTTGTTACAAACTCATAATAATGATAATAATGACGAACAACTCATTGCAAGCGGTAGTGCTACGGTAAGTGCGGGAAGAGGCGATGGAAGCAGTGGCAGTGAATACCAACAGTCTTTCGGGAAGAAGGTTAAAGTTGTAACTATCATAACGGCTTTTGATGACAATTCGCTAGAGAACATGTACGATGACTATTACATAAGTTACAGTTAAGATATCTGCATTACGTATGGCGTCTACAATTACATCTACAGTGCTATCTAGAGCATGCTTCAGAACTTTGCAGAAAAACGACACCCACCAGCACATTGAGGTGTACGTAGAGATCCTGTAAGCAAACGTTCATACAGATATAATTGTTCTAGTCCATGTACTTTCCTTGTAAGATATCCAAAACATTTCTTGTAACAAAATTATTTGTTTCTCAAAAGTATACAGAACGCAAAAAAAATTTTTGGGCTCTAAAGCAGCAGGAGAAATACCCTGTATTAGTTAATGTTGCCCTTAGAATAAACGCCTTCTATGTTTCTAGTCACTGTGGTGTAATTGTTTTCAAATATGAATTTTATTAAAAATAAACATAGACAAGGTTGATTGGCGAAAACCTTAAGTTTTGTATTTGACTAACAAGGAAAGTACTTTGGCTCGAACAAATATATCTGTATGAACGTTTGGTTACAGGATCTCTACGTACACCTCAATGTGCTGGTGGAAGTCGTTTTTATGCAAAGCTCTAGATAGCACTGTAGATGTAATTGTAGACGCCATACGTAATGCAGATATCTTAACTATAACTAATGTAATAATCATCGTACATGTTCTCTAGCGTATTGTCATCAAAAGCCGTGATAATAGTTGCAACTTTAACCTTCCTCTCGGAAGTCTGTTGGTTTTCACTGCCACTGTTTCCATTGGCTCTTCCCGCACTTACCGTAGCACTCCCACTTGCAATGAGTTGTTCGTCATTATCATCCTTACTATCAATATTATGAGTTTTTAACAACAGTGTCTAACTTATGCTCATATTTCTGTACCATACCAGATACGAGAAAGCATGAAAATGATTCATCTTCTACACTAATACCATCTTCACGAAGAGTGGTTCATCTCAACTAATCTTAATACATTAGCAGGACTGATTAGCAATCGGCGCCCCATCTGACGCTTCACCACAAAAATAACATCACAAAACGCAACTTCAGAGGCACACTGCACCGTCCCTACTGGCGAACCGACAGGTCAAAGTGCAATGCGGCATGGCACACGCAGAGGCCTCTAACGGAAGATTGCAGAGTTTTGCAGATGCGGGAGTATCACTAGTGCAATAAGGGATCTTTACATTATCTCTCATACGATTTTGGTGTATATGTGTTTATTCGAGCCCAAGTACTTTCCTTGTAAGTGTGACACGTTATACACACAATATCAAGAGCATTAAATCTACTTAAGTTTCAGGTTAAATGTAAAATAATATTTGTGCAATATTATGGAATATTTTTTTTTATTTACGTTTTGAAGAAATAGTGATGATGTACAAGTTTGTTGTTAAACATAGTTGTTTCGCAGTACTTAAATTAAAAACTGAGGAATTACTGTATTATTAAAAGGAGTAGATCATTCTGGTGCACCGTTATGAAATAGTAGATTGGCACGGCGTTGAGGTTGCCTACCCCTGCTCCAGACTGAACGCTGGAAGGCATAATCAGTGTCTGATGATGATCAGTAAACCGTGCGGTTCGATTTTCGAGTTCCACCCCGTGGAATTGCGATTATCGTTGCCATTTCCGCCGATATCTCTGTTTTCCCCCAGGGGGAAGGCGTGTTTCGCCGTTGGAGACGTAGCACGCACCAGAGGGCAGTAGCTACCATGGGCCGGGCGAGTCGGCATGCTCGCACAGTGTGTCAGCAGACGGTGGAGTGCGGCGACGGTTACACCTGTTGGCGGTTCTGTGCCCCGTGGTTCTCTAGCAAGGGAATGTGGAAGTCGAGTTTGGTATCGGAGTGTGACACTTACCAGCGGATGTTTGAGTGCTGTACTGTAATACATCTGTCTGTTTCAGAAGTGTTGTGTATTATTTAAGTCGCCAAGTGTCTCGCAAATAATTTGTACGTCGTGGATGGAGATTAGGGTCATTTGGTGATAATAGCACTCTAGAACATTTAATTTGTGTCTGCGACACTATTTTATATTTTATGTGCACCGATTTTGTAAGCGCTTATATTTGATAGTTATTCATTGCTGTCACTCTGCGCTACCTTCCGTGGTCCTTAAGTGTAGCGGACTGTTTAACGCGGGGTGCAAATGCCTATGTTGGCGCATTTTCTCCCACATTTGGATTAACGATAATCTATTGTCCCGTAATATTTCAAAAATTTAGTGCAGTGTATTTGATTACTTTTATTTAAGTTGTTGTTGATTCATGAACATTTTAGTAATTGTTTCCTTTATATTTGTATGTTCCAGTTATGCATTGAGGTTAAAGATTTGTAGCCGCGGTGGAGCAGCCGAGCGGTCTAAAGCGTCTCGCTGCGGAGCGCGCGGTTGCTCGCCGTGGAGGTTCGAGTCCTCCCTGGGGCATGGGTGTGTGTGTTTGTCCGTAGGTTAGTTTAACTAGGTTTAAGTAGTTTGTAAGTTACGGACTGATGACCACGCAGTTTGGTCCGATAGAATTACAGATATTTGAACATTTAAGATTTGTAGTCTGGCGGCCGGACCCAGCGGACAGCGCCCGGTTATGTTTCCATTCCATGGTGTGCTGGTTCCTGCACTTACTGTTGAAACCTAGTATCTGTAATTGGTTTCACGATAGCTTTGTCCTTACGGGCTCTTGCCCACTGCGGTTCGTCCTGTAAATACTGGTTTTCTTAAGTTCCATTTGTAAGTTCATTTCCTTGTTTTTAATGGGTACTCGCGAGCATTTTCCTTGTTTTTAAGTGTCAATCATGACTTTGTTTTAAATTGTTCGTATTGTTCCAGTGCAGTTTCCTTAATTAAGTTTTGCTAATGTTCCGGTTGATCCGTCTGTTAGCAAAATCTATGTTGTCTTGGGGTTGTTAATCGTATTTATCCCATCTGTTTATTTTGCTTGATTGTCTATTGTCGAGATTTGTTTATAGAATAAGGAGCTATTTAGGTGTCCTTTAAATAAATTGTTCTTTAAACTGGCAAATGTTGTTACTTGGTGCTTGGGCCTTCCGTCGAACCCAATACTTTTTCAATCAGTTTTCAGGAAATTGGATGATGAGTATTTTAGAGAGTAAGACGGAAGGCCGCCTTTGGGCAGAGAGGCAGGGACAGGGTTAGTAGCTAGCTCTGTATAAGACTCACCGCTGCAGCCTACGAGTGGCCCGACGTCGAGAGGCGGCCTAGCTGTCTCAGCGAGCCGCCGCGTCCATGCTGCTCCCTGTCAACACAGCGACAGTCGGTCAGGTATTGAGCACAACCATTAAAAAATGTTCAAATCTTTGTAAATCTATCAGTCCGTAGCTTACAAACTACTTAAACTAAGGTACATCTACATACATACTCCGCAATCCACCGTAAGGTGCGTGGCGGAAGGTACACTGTACCACTACTAGGCATTTCCTTTTCTATTCCACTCCCAAGTTGAACGAGGAAAAAAAGAATGCCTATATGCCTCCGTACGAGCCCTAATTTCTCTTATCTTGTCTTTCTGATCTTTACGCGAAATGTAAGTAGGCGGCAGCAAGATCGTACTACACTCAGCTTCAAATTCCGGCCCTCTAAATTTACTTAACAGAAATTCACGAAAAGAACGTCGTCTTTCTTCCAGCGATCCCCAATTGAGTTCCCGGAGCATTTCCGTGACACTCGCGCATTGGTCGAACCTACCAGTAACAAACCTAGCTGCTCGCCTCTGAACCGCCTCTATGTCTTCCTTTAAACTGATCTGCTGCGGGTCCCAAACACTTGAGCAATACTCAAGACTTGGTCTCCTTTACAGATGAAGTACATCTTCCCAAAATTCTCCCAATAAACCGAAGTCGGCTGTCCGCCTTACTCACAACTGTCGTTATATGTTCGTTCCATTTTATATCGCTCTGCAATGTTACGCCTAGGTATTTGAACGACGCTACAGTATCAAGAAACTCACTACTAATGCTGTATTCGAACATTATAGGATTGTTTTTTCTACTCATGCGCATCACCTTACATTTATCTACATTGAGACCTAGCTGCCATTCCTCGCACCAACTATAAATTTTGTCTAAGTCATCCTGTATGCTATTACAGTCAGTTAAAGACGGCACCCTCCCATACACCACAGCATCATCAGCAAACAGCCGCAAATTACAACTTACTCTGTCCATCAGATCATTTATGTAGATAGAAAATAATAGCGGTCCTATCACACTCCCCTGGGGCACGCCTGACGATACTCTCGTCTCTGATGAACACTCGCCGTCGAGGAGAACGTAGTGCGTTCTATTACTTAGGAAGTCTTCCAGCCAGTCACAAATCTGTGGACCTATTCCATAAGCTCGTACCTTCGTTAGCAGTCTGCAGTGTGGCACCGTGTCGAACGCCTTTTTGAAGTAGAGAAAAACACAATCCGCCTGTTGCCCTAACCTAAGGACAACACACACACACACACACACACACACACACACACACACACACACACACACACACACACACCATGTCCCAGGGAGGACTCGGACCTCCGACGGCGAGCTCCGCAGCGAAGCGCCTTAGACCGCTCGGCTACTCCACCGCGGAGCACAACGATTACATTGCCCACCATCAGCAAAACAAGTAAAAGAGTTTAGCTTGACAACAGTTCAGCACTCGGGATTGCAGTTTCAAAAAATCTTACTGCCGTGTTGTACAACACACTTTAGTTGTAGTTTTATGATTTTTACAAAGAGGTCGGACAAAAATATAATAAAAACATATATTATATGCGAGTAAATACATACAAATAATAATACGGAACATGTAATAAAATAATAGAATATACGAGGGTAAGTGACTTATTATCCGCAAAGTAGTTATAAAATTTTATTGTAATAAAATACGAAACTTACAAGAACATCATTTTTGACATAGTCTCCTTGCTTTCAATGCACTTCGGCCATCACTATACAAGCTTCCTTATGCCCTCATAAAAGAAGCTTTTCGGTTGAGCTGCGAGCCAGGAATGCACCCGCTTCCTTCACAGCTTCGTCTGAGTCAAATCGACGGCCCCTTAATGCCTGTTTGAGTGGACCAAACAAGTGATAGTCAGAAGGGGCAAGATCGGGGCTATATGGAGGATAATCCAGTAATTCGAATTTGAGTTTCTGGAGCGTTTCACCAGTGTGGACAGCAGTATGCGGACGGGCATTGTCGTGCAACAACACAACACCTTCTGACAGCAATCCTCGGCGTTTGCTTCGAATTTCAGCCTTTAGCCTGTCAGTAAGCATCTCACTGTAACGTACACTGTTTATTGTTGTGCCCCTTTCACGATAATGTTCCAGTACAGGACCTCGTGCATCCCAAAAAACCGTAAGCATCAGTTTTCCTGCGGACGGTTGGGTCTTGAACTTTTTCTTGGCGTTTAAACTCGTAATAATGGATCCATTTTTCGTTACCAGTTATGATTCTGTCTAAGAAGTTGTCCCCTTCGTTACCATAGCGATCCAAATGTTTTTTGCAGATGTCGAGGCGCGTTTGCTTATGCAACTGTGTGATTTGTTTTGGACCCATCTTGCACAAACTTTACGAAACCCAAGTCTGTTGTGAATAATTTCGTAGGCAGAACCATGACTAATTTGAAGACGATGAGCCACTTCATCAATAGTTAATCGTCTAAGAGAATCATTTCACGTGATCGCTCAATGGTTTCTTCATTTGTGGCGGTAAACGGTCGTCCGGCTCCTTCATCGTGTTTAACACTCGTGCGACCATTTGGAATTTTTCAATCCACTCGTACACACTTCTTTGTGGCAAAACACTGCTCCCGTACTGTACTGAAAGTCTTCTGTGAATTTCGACCCCTGATACAGCTTCCGCCCACAAAAAACGTATCACTGAACGCTGCTCTTCTTTGGTGCAAATAGACAGCGGAACAGCCATGATTAACAGCACGGCAGCGACCACGAAACTAACGTAGCAGCTTGAAAATTGCAAAGATATAACAACGAATAAAGCATGCGTCACCAACGTAAAGCGACAGTACTACCAACACAAACAAGAATATATCTAAATGGCGGAAAAATAATTGACTTACCCTTGAATATATATATTCAAAAATCGTGAAAACTACTCGGCCAAGCAGTTCGAACCGACCGATTTTCGTCATGTATGTCTTAAACAAAAGGTATTCATGCACATACTTCATTGTCATCAAGTATCAGAATTCACTTGACTCTCGCCTTTCGTTCAAGATGTTCAAATGTTTATGAATGTACTGGACCAAAGTGCTATAGTCATCAGTCCCTAGACTTACAAACTACTTAAACTACAGGTATTAAATATAAGGAGACGCACTGAATTAAAATTTCTGCTGTGGCCAGAATTCGAACTCGGGACCTCCTAACAAGGCAGGGGACTTTAGACCACTCAGCTAACACAGCATTACGCACAAAGCGACTACGCGGACTGTCTTCAAGCACGTCTCCCTCCACACCACATACTTTAATTCTGCCTCAATGTTCCCCGTGAAATGTTCCTAGTAAGCAGGAGGTCCCGGGTTCGAATCCCGGCCATTCCACAAATTTTAATTCAATGCCTCTCCTTATATTTAATACCTTTGGTATAACGAGACAATGTTTGCCTCAAGGAACTGAATTATTGTTGATATTTTCTTTAACTTACAGCAAGGACAACACACACACACACACACACACACACACACACACACACACAAACCGGTTTTGGACGGCCGCAAGTATTGCGGAAACGGAAAGTGCAATTGATGTACGGTTTTCGCAGAATGGATTGGTAGTCAAGGACTCGTATTGTTAGCCAATAAACAGACTGTAAAAATACCATTTTTCAAATGAAACAATAGTTGTTTCTATCATGCACAGCAATGTTTGACACTAGCTGTGTACAAAGAATTTTGAATCACATTTTTATCACGTTTAGTTTTGCAGCTACAACCATTCTAAGTTTCGGGGGCGGAGGCTACGGCAGTGTAGCTCACTGGCTGGTGGTCACGAGACAGTGGGCCGTGCCCCAGGGGATAGCCACTCGGCCAGTCAGCTACGCTATCGCAGCCTCCGCCCCAGGAACTTTGAACTGTTGTAGCTGCAAAACTAAACGTGATGAAATGTCATTCAAAATTCTTTGTACACAGCTGCTGTCAAACATTCCACTGAACGACAGAAACAAATATTGTTCCATTTAAAAACTGTAAGTTTGATTAAAAAAATACACTTTGTAAATAATATTACAATCTGTTTGTTGGCTACCAATCCATTCTGTGAAAACCGCACATCAATCGCACTTTCCGTTTCCGCAATATTTGCGGTGCAAGTGTCAGGTGAATTATCCTGTATACATGTGGCGTCTGTTCCAAAAGAACAGACGTCACTTCTGATCCTACAGTCATTCTTTCATGTTCACAGAACATATAACAACTGCAAATGGGCATAGCTGAAAATGTGTACGCAGTAGGGACTCGAATCCGGGTCTCTTGCTATCTAGGCAGTTGCGCTGACCCCTACACCACTGGGGACACAGTGATCACCGCACCTGCAAGGACTACCTAAGCACGCCTCCCGTCAGACACAAATTCCCAGCTTTACGCTGCCCACAGTACTCAAACTCGTAGTTTTGAAACTACTTCCCGTAAGAGTAAGGACCACAAACTTGCGCACCCCTCCCCACTAACTAAAGGATCATTGCCCGTCACCGGCATATTATACATATACATGTGGCGTCTAACTAGGAGAGTACTGTGGGCAGGGCAAAGCTGGGAATTTGTATCTAACGGAAGGCGTGCCTAGGTAGTCCTTGCAGGTGCGGTGATCAATGTGTCCCCAGTGGTGTAGGGGTCAGCGCAACTGCCTAGATAGCAAGAGACCCGGATTCGACTCTGGTCATGCGCAGTTGATGCCATATATTCTGTGAATATGAAAGATAATCTAAGTAGTTATGTCCCGAAGATTTACAAAAATTTGAACATTTTTAATTAAACTGAGATGTAGAAAACTGGTCTTCTGCTGCAGTTCAGTCACTGATCCTTTAAAATTAGCTGACGGCAGAGCTTTTCGCATTGCCGCCAGTATTTCTTGGCGGCCTCTTAACCCTTTCAACCCTGATTTTTTGTTTTTCATACAAAAAATCTGAAACCTAGTATTGTTCATTATAATGAATTTACGTACAATGAAATGTACAAAAAAATTCTTTTCCACATTTAGTTGGAAATTATGGTTCGTGTTATAAATAGCAAACCAGGTGTAAATGTAGTAAATCGTTACACCTAAGCACTTTTTCTGTATTGTCACACTTTAATTTGTATTTATGAACAAAAATACTGCCAATGAGAAGTACATATACGTCGGTATACGATAGGAACAATATGCTTGTCAGGGGCAGCTACATGTCTGACCATCTTGACTTCTACCAGAGTAGTGTGTAGCTACTACACACTAAATGGTGCGGCTGTTACTCTCAGAATATCAAGTGGAAATGGTGTTATATTTAAAACACTAGAACTCTAGTGTTTCACACTTTTTCATGAAGAAATAAGGATGTGTCAAAGTGCTGTACTTTATTTAGTACGCCAGGGCTAAAAGGGTTGACTGCATGACTTGTGAAGTGACCCGCCGCGTTAGTGCTTCGCCTACAGAGGAGAGGTAGTTTGCTGCCTATGTGGCGAAACTGCAGCGCCAATTAGCGAGTCGTTTTTTTTTACGGACTATGGTTTGAGGTCTGCGCCGATAAGAAAAGTGTTATCCGCACCACATCCGCGAGGACCATATACGCAACCGCATCCGCGCGTTCGTTATCCGCATCCGCAGATATTAAAGTTCTGAATGGGTAATAGTAATAAATAGTAGTATTTAAAACCATGGTATGTAATTATATAATTATGGGAGAGTGTCATTTCTACGACAACTTATCTACTTTTCACTTCTGAAATCACGGTAACTGTTCTATACCTACTCCAAAACAGGCTAGTTCAAAACGGGAAAACATTGTCGCTCCGGACACACACAGTAGCGCTTCGGAGCCCGTGTGGTAGGAGCACTACGTCAGCTGTTTAATACGGGCATCTGCTTAAATTTCAGTGGATAAATTGATTGGAATAGAGGAGATATTACTGTGTTTACATTCAAAAAAAAAGAAACTTTTCTTTCGGAGTTTTTCACACTGGACACTTTATTTTCCCCATATTAACACTCAAGAGGTTATGTGACACATAGGCAGAGCATGTCATTTCAAGTGTTAAAACTGCCGTCTACTTCTGATTGGTAACTGTGACAATGTCGGCTGCAGCTACGGCCAGCCTATACAATCCAACATTGTGTACCTTCCTAAATACGTTACTTTCACTGTACACCGTATCTGATTATGAAAGTTGCTAAAATAGGCTATTGTCAATCGTTATTACTTCCGTCACCATTTATCGAATACATAAACATGACTATTTGTTTGTAATATTTGTTCGTATTTTATGTGCAGCTGACTCGTTCATTCTGTTGCGATGAAAATTTGCCAGCATACTGCTTGCAGTTTCGCGACGGGTTATTGACATAATTAAATGACTGTAAGACACACAGTTCAGGAGATGTGACGTCATAAACAATGAAAAGCGCGGTAAATTACTGCATCACGCGACAATGTTGCACATCTCCTGCTAAACCACTGAACCGATTTTAACCAAATTCGGTGCACGAATTCCTTTCTTGAGGTAACAATCTAAGTAGGGGTAAAAAGCGCAACAGATTTCTCAGGAGATATGACGCCATAAACAACTGATGTGTTCATTTTAAGAAAGAACTGTCATTGTCTTCATTGCGATATACGTTGAAACTGTCACTACAAAGCGCAAACCGAAGGCAGCGGGCCGCGGTGGAGTACCCGAGCGATCTAAAGCGTCTCGCTGCGGAGCGCGCGGTTGCTCGCCGTGGAGGTTCGAGTCCTCCCTGGGGCATGAGTGTGTATGTTGTCCTTAGGTTAGTTTACCTAGGTTTAAGTAGTTTGTAAGCTACGGACTGATGACCACGCAGTTTCGTCCGATACATTTACAAACATTTGGACATTTTTTTAAGGCAGCGGAAATTTGGGCACGGCACCTCTAGTGGGTAGTGGGCCGGTTTGCCACCCAGAAAGCACTTGGCAGACCGCAGGTAAGACACGGATTAGGTGCAGGTCCCTTGGATACTGCTACGTCCACTGTGGCCAGTGGATTAGTCTTGTGTTGCTCGCGAACGAACTAGTTCGGAACAGCGCTTCCCAGGCGAACTACGCGAACTAGTTCCCGGACCCCTCGCCTCTAAAATGATACTTCAATGAGCTAATAAATAAATCCATTTTAAAAATAAAATACTAAGACTACTCTGTATCTAAAGTGGTTGAATACCACTATATCACCCATTTGTGTAAATAACTTGTTTGCCTATTTGATGTCAAATACGGGTAATAGTTGACGATTGGGGAACACATCATAAAAAAGCTACCATAACAAAAGAAAGAGCACTTACAGCAGCGGTAGCAAAAGCCAAACAGAGCTAATGAGTAACGATATCTCTCGGGAATGAACTAAAAAGAGCTACCGGTCGCAAACTAAAATGAGAGCTACAAGTCGCAAACTAAAATGAGAGCTACCAGTCGCAAACTAAAATGAGAGCTACCAGTCGCAAACTAAAATGAGAGCTACCAGTCGCAAACTAAAATGAGAGCTACCAGTCGCAAACTAAAATGAGAGCTACCGGTCGCAAACTAAAATATGCGCTACCGGTCGCAAACTATTATGCGAAACGTATCCTCCTCCTTAATTCGTTGGATCCTTTTCCGAAGACCGACGGGCAATAACGAGAGGGCACACACCGGACTTATTAATTACGTGATTGTCTTCTGCCGATTTAGAGGTGAGGATCTGTCAGCTACAGTTACATAGTTCATGGTTACAATACGTCTGCTTTGAAGTATTCTGCACTCTGAGATATATGACTTATGAATTCCATAATGCCAAGATATAAAGATAACGCGAGAAATTATCCGCAAACTGTTTCTTTTGGTCTGCGTGATATCGTTAGCGGCTCAAGCAGCAAGCGCATTAAGCAGCTAGGTGGGGGAACTTCTCCCTCCACCTGCATGCCCAGACCACGCCGCTCATCCGTCACTGGGAGCGGACGAACTAAAAGAGCGAACTAAAGTGAGCGCTCCCGATCGCGAACTATTATGCGCAAGTCTAGTTTAAAGGAGGACATACAGGCAATTCATAGGCGGGCAGCTTGGTAACTGGCAGATTCGATCAGTGAGCGAGTGTTACCGAAATTCTTCGGGAACTCAACTGGGAGTCGCTGGAGAGAAGCACTGTGGAAGAAATTTAGAGGGTCGGTATTTGATGCGGACTGCAGAACGATTCTACTGCCGCCAACCTACATTTCGCGTAAAGACAACAAAGATAAGAAAAGAGATTAGGGCTAGTACGAATGGATACGAGCAATCATTTTTCCCTCGCTATTTATGGGAGTGGAATAGGAAAGCAAGTAAACAGTAGTAGTATTAGCACCCTCCGCACGCATCTTTGGGTGGATGGCGGAGTATGTATGTATTTTTGTATGTAGATGTAGAACATCAGACGTGGCATCAGCTAACATTTCGACAGACGTACTAGGCAGATACCCCGCTCTTTAACGGATATCCGCGTCGCTCACAATTTTATCCGCAAAGTAAGAAATAGTGCGGATATCCGCAACAGCGCAGCCCTGTATGGTAGTGCGCGGAGCGCAGCCCAGCAGTCGAGCCGCCGAAAGAACGACTCTGGCAGCTAGCGGCTATGTTGCCAATACTGCTACGCGGCTGTGGCTGATTGTTGTTACGCCGTGTCGGTCGCCGGCATACGAATATCACGCCCGAAAATTTTGGGACCGTTGCTATGTACTAGTAAAGCGTGAACGAACGATAACAACCACAAAGTAATGAAAACACTCTTTTTGCAGTTAAAAAGAAAAGGTTTAGAATTATATGTTAGTAAAGCTTCATATGTTCCAGTATTCCATTAAATATAATGTATCATTTAGTCTTTAGCCAAAGTTTGCTAGTTGAAGAATTTTGTTTATATATTTCATCTTCTATAACTATTTTCCACAGACTTGCTCGCTGTTATTACTGGGACACTGTATTGTCACAGTCGGCCGAGAGGTTAAACCAATAAGGACTACCATTTTACAAGTAGTAAAACCGTCTCTTCCATTGAAATGATTTGTCTTCTTTGTGTCATTCGTTTATGGTCGCTGTTAACTGCCATAGTATAGTGTCTGAGTAATATTATCAGATCAGTTTCGACAGCTAGCCTATTGGTCACAGAAGTAGAAATGAAATAACGTAATTTTTCAGTAAATGATCTTTAGTTTCGAAACAAACTATACATTAAAAATCAGTCGCGGCCAGCATCATGTACAATGCACCGCTGCTACTGCTATTATCGTCCCCTAATCTTATTATTAATTCTTCTGCCCGTTCTTCTAGTGTACCTTCTCGTTCCCATGCCTCTTCTAAGATGTGCCACGTATGTGTAACAACATTGTTCTGTTTTGTGGAAGTAATGCTGACCAATGCTTCACGAACTAAGAATTCTACTTTTGTTAATGGAAAACTTTTATTTCTTTCTGCAACGTACGATTTCACCAGAGCCCACACGAGTTCTATTGCATTGAAATGGCAATGATATGGTGGAAGGCGCAACACACTATGACCACTTTCCTCAGCAATTGTGTCAATTTCGTAAATTATTTTTCGGCTGTTGTTTTTGTAACACAACGAGACAAACGATGAAAACGCGACAGATGCTTTGCAGCGACTGAAGCACGCCATCCTGTGCGACCTTGCGTGGCAGGGTGGCAACGCGGCACCGTTACCCCGGCAACGTTTACGAAATCCAGAGCTCAGGTTGGTAATTGAGTGTCCCCCCACCCTCTGCGGCCCACGTGCGCGAACTGTCAGGGTCGTTCTTTCGGCGGCCCGACTATAGTTTGTGTGTGCCGGCGTCCGCAGTAGCAGAAGACACGCGGAGCAAAGAGGGCGGGGGGGGGGGGAGGGGAGGGGAGTAGGAGAGGTGCTCAGCTGGAGCAGCGCTCTCCAGGAGCACTCTCTGCGGTCCTGAGTGAGAGGGGGGGGGGCGGGCACAGCGAGACAACCAGCTGCTAGAGCTGCCGTCTCATCTGCTACCAGGGGCTGGGGGACACCCAAATACAGCCCGCCAAGGGACTCCTTGGGACAGGCTGCTTACGCCGGTATTACACTAGCAAACTATTGGGCAAATACTGGACGTAGTGTAAAGGGATGAAGAAGGAAAAAGGGAATACAAACACCTGAAAAATGAGTGACAGGAAGTGTAGACTGGCTAAGCAGGACTGGCTAGAGGACAAATGCAGAACCGTAGAAGAATAGATAACTAGGGGACAGATAGATACTGCCTACAGGAAAATAAAAGACATATTTGGAAACAAGAAAAGCAGCTACATGAATATCAAGAACTCAGACGGAAAAACAGTACTAAGCAAAGACGGGAAAGCTGAACTGCAAAAGGAATATGTAGAGGTCCTATACAAAGCAAATAAACTTGAAGGCAGTATTCTAGAAATGGAAGACAAAGTGGAGGTAGATGACATAGCAGATATGATACTGCGAGAAGAATTTGACAGAGCACTGAAGGATTTGAGTCGAAACAAGGCCCCTGAACTAGATGATATTCCGTCTCAACTGCTGATATCGTTAGGAGAGCCAGTCATGAAAAAATTGTTCAACCTGGTATGCGAGATGTATGAGACAGGGGAAAAACCCTCCGACTTCAAGAAGAATATCGTAATTCCAATCCAAAGAAAGCAAGTGCAGACAAGTGTGAAAATTACAGAACTATCAGTTTAATAAGGCATGGTTGCAAAATACTAACACTAATTATTTGTAGACGCATGGAAAAACTCGTGGAATCATACCTCGGTGAGGCTGAGTTCGGATTTAGGAGAAATGTAGGAACACGGGAGGCAATACTCACATTACGACTTATCTTAGAAGATAGGCTAAGGAAGGGCAAACCTACATTTTTGGCGTTTGTAGATTTGGAGAAAGCTTTTGACAATGGTGACTGGAATACACTTTTCCAAATTCTGAAGTTAGCAGGGGTAAAATATATGGAGCGAAGAGTTATATTCAACCTGTACAAAAAATAGCAGTTATTAGAGTCGAAGGGCAAGAAAGGGACGCAGAGGTTCGGAAGGGAGTAAGACATGGTTGTAGCCTTTCCCCAATGTTGTTCAATCTGTACACTGAGCAGGCAGTGAAGGAATGGAAGGAGAAATTTGGAGAGGGCATTAAAGTGCAGGGAGAAGAAATAAAAACCTTGCGGTTTGCCGATGACATAGTAATTCTGTCAGAGCGCAAAAGATATGGAAGAGCAAATGAATGGAATGGACAGTGTCTTGAAAGGAAGACATAATATGAACATTAACAGGAGTAAAACGAAGGTAATGGAATGTAATGTCAGAAAATCAGGCGATGCCGAAGGAATTAGTTTAGGTAATGAGACAATAAAAGCAGTAGATGAATTTTGTTATTTGGGTAGCAAGATAACTTCTGATGGCCGAAGTAAAGAAGATATAAAATGTAGAATGGCTATGGGAAGAAAAGCGTTTCTAAATACGCGAAACATGTTGACATCCAATATTAATTTAAATCTTAGGAAGTCCTTTCTGAAAGCATTTGTCTGGAGTGTAGCATTGTATGGGACTGAATCGTGGACGATAAGGAGTTCAGATAGAAAGAGGATAGAAGATTTTGAAATGTGGTGCTACAGACGAATGATGAAAATTAGATGGGTAGATCACGTCACTAATGAGGAGGTGCTTAACCGAATCGGGGAGAAAAGGAGTTTCTGGCATATACTAAGAGAAGGGTAGATTGATTGGACATATTCTGAGACATCAAGGAATTGTCCACTTAGCATTAGAAGGAAGCGTGTGGGATATAAAAGGTAGAGGGAGACCGAGGGACGAATATAGTAAGGAGATTCAAAAGTATGTAGGTTGCCGAACGTATTGTCAGATGAAGAGATATGCACAGGACAGGGTAGCATGGAGAGCTGCATCAAACCAGTCTGCGAACTGAAGACCAGTATATACTGTTTGGTACAGTATATTGTCATCAGGAACAATCTTTATTTAGGTATTTATTTTCATAATTAATTGTTTCATCAACTACAGAATTGATGCAAATTTACGATGCAGATAAACAATTTTTAACCAGCGGCATCTGGAGTACAAAAAATGCAACAATCGAGAACTACAAAAAACATTTATTTATATACGAGTATATTGTGCCCTCATCCACGCCTGCTTGTAAGAATGGAACCTCGGTAAATCCCGAGGCAGATGTGAACGCCTATGTCAAGACGTGTAACATATCCCAGCTACCCAATCAGCACACAGTTTATTTCTTGCATCGTACTCCAGTTGTAAATTACTGAGCGCCTCATTTGCTTCGTACATTTCTTATGTAGCCCAAAAACTTAGCAGCCAGCAGCCATGTCTTTCACTACAGAATACAGACGGCTGCAAGTACAGTGATGCTGACGCTCCCAGCGATTACATTTCTCACTGCAGGAAACAGACGAGGAACGCTTTCTTTGATCAAATCTAAGGTCGGGTGCTAGATTTGATCAAAGAAATTGGACGAAAGGCGAGACTGGACAAAAGTGTCCTATTACACTACATCCAATACTACTAATCATCTTTGTCCAATAAACTGGATATTGTAATACCGGCCCAACGCCTTGTCTTAGATTTCATCAAAGAAATCGCTCGTCTTCTGTTTCCTGCAGCGAGAGCGCTAGTAGTGTTACAGCCTCCTTGCCACTACAGCTGTTTTACTTGGAGGTTGATGTTTGACGTAGCGTCCGTATTCGTAAACATGGCTACTAGTGCCAAGTTTTTGTAGTGTTTTCCTGCAGCAACAAAATTGATAGGAATGTATAAATCAGATGGGGTGTTGTATAACACGCGACAAGGCCAACTCACACTGTCCGTCACGTCAATTCAGTCAGCCCAATCAATGCCGCCTATATACAATGCCTGTGCGCTGCCTGCCATGAGTAGTCATAATACAAGCAAACTATCTGTCTTATGTAGCATCGTGATGAGTTCGGGAATACGTACACATTGCACACTGTGTTTCAAAATGTTTTTTGTGTTATCTATGTGACTCTTCGTGTACATTTTTGCTGGTATGAGACAAAATGCTTTATATGAATCGTCCGATTCCAATATCGATAAGATATTTTATTAATAGTTGATAAATATCTTATAAAAAGGTAAAGCAGTCAACAACCCGAAGATTGGTTTGAACACCGCAGTGCTTTACTAGGCATGGTCCTGTTCGGAGGTGGTATGCCGTATATATCGATAAGATATTTTATTAATAGTTGATAAATATCTTATAAAAAGGTAAAGCAGTCAACAACCCGAAGATTGGTTTGAACACCGCAGTGCTTTACTAGGCATGGTCCTGTTCGGAGGTGGTATGCCGTATATATCGATAAGATATTTTATTGATAGTTGATAAATATCTTATAAAAAGGTAAAGCAGTCAACAACCCGAAGATTGGTTTGAACACCGCAGTGCTTTACTAGGCATGGTCCTGTTCGGAGGTGGTATGCCGTATATATCGATAAGATATTTTATTAATAGTTGATTAATATCTTATAAAAAGGTAAAGCAGTCAACAACCCGAAGATTGGTTTGAACACCGCAGTGCTTTACTAGGTATGGTCCTGTTAGGAGGTGGTATGCCGTTGCCTTCCTCCGACCTTCGAACTGACTTACCCAGCCAGTTATAGGGGGACCTACAGTTTAACGTGGGTTCCGAACCAAGGTGCTACTCGGTATTTTTCACATGAGCATTACTGTCAAGACGTGAAAGAAGTGGAAAGTGACAGATAAAAATCCTAGGACCTGGCGGATATCGAACCCGCGACCTTTGGATTTGTAGTCTGACACTCTACCACTGTGCAACTGAGGTGCAAAATATCTTATACCAACACAAATTTGTCTGTGAATCACATGATAAATATTAAGAACATTCTGAAACAGTGTGCACCTTGTCGTATTCAGAAACTCAGCACAACGCTACGTAAGACAAATAGTTTGCTTGTGTTATGAATACTCTTGGCAGACAGCGCACAGGCCCTGTCGGCCTCAGTGGCCGAGCGGGCTGCGGCGCGCGAGTCACAGTCTGCACGGCCACTACGGTCGGGGCTTCGAATCCCCCCTCGGGCATGGATATTTGTGCCGTCCTTAGTGTTAGCTAGTTCATAAGTAGTTTGTAAGTTTAGGGACTGATGAACCCGCAGCTAAGTACCTTAAGCTTAGCAAACATTTGAACAGGCCTTGTATCTAGGTGGCGTTGGCCCAATACACTGCGGTGAAAGTGAGGTTGCGTTACAATCCGTGATGTAAAAAGTCATAATATACTTTGGGAATTGAAGAGGTAACACGCCTAAACCTTACTTACAGCCAAAGCAGACGTTACAATGTATGATTTGGTCAACTTGGTGTGCTAAGTGCTGGAAAGTGAAACATTCCAAACATTTGTTTGCAAGCGAAAATACTGTGTATACACATATAAACACGCCAGACAATTTTTGTAAGCAAATAAATAGAGACTATTTACTTCCCTCCCCCCTTACATTGTTAATAACGTCATAAACAACTAGAGATTTTTCTGTTTGTCAGTGCTGTCAGTTCCATTTAAAACGTTATTTAATAAAACTTGCTTTATCAACGTCTTATCTTATTCATATACACTGTTTGCGACAGACTTTTCTGTGAATACTGCAAATTGTGAAGAATGGAGAGCTACAAAATAATGAGCAGCTGTACTGCCGGCTACATAAAAAAGAAAATTTTCCCGAATCCTCCCGTTCCCGTAACACATTTTATTGAAGACAAGCGGCTTCTAATGAAATTGCGTGCTTATGGAATATCTCCCCAATTGTGCGGCTGGATTCACGATTTCCTATCAGAAAGGACACAGCTCGTTGTAATTGACGGTAAGTCATCGAGTAAAACAAAAGTGATATTTGGCGTTCCACAGGGAAGCGTCATACGTCCCCTACTCTTCCTTGTGTTTATAAACGATTTAGGAGACAATCTGAATAGCTCCCTTAGACTGTTCGCGGATGATGCTGTCGTTTATCGGTTAGTGAAGTCAACAGAGGATCAAAAGCAACTGCAAAGCGATTTAGACAAAATTTCTACATGGTGCGAAAATTGGCCATTGACATTAATTAAATAAAGAAAACTGTGAAGTAATACACATGGCCACTAAAAGAAATCCGCTGAACTTCAATTACGCTATAAATCAGTCAAACCTTAAGATCGTAAATTCTACCAAATACTTAGGAGTTACAATTACGAACAACTTTGACTGGAGAGAACACACAAAAAATATTGTGGGGAAGGCGAATCAAAGGTTACATTTCATTGGCAGAACGCTTCGAAGATGCACCAGCTCCACCAAAGAGACTGCCTACATCACACTTGTGCGTCCTCTCCTGGTGTACTGTTGCCCCTCACCAGGTGGGACTGACGGAAGATATTGAGAAGGTTCAGAGAAGGGCAGCTCGTTTTGTTTTATCACGTTACAGGGAGGAAAGCGTCACGGAAATGTTGCACGAATTGAGGTGGAAATCATTAAAAGAAAGACGTTATTCATTGCGGCGTGATCTGTTTTCGAAGTTTGTCACCGACTTCTGAATGTGAAAATATTTTGCTAGCACCCACCTACTTAGGGAGTCATGACCATTCCAATAAAATAAGATAAATCAGATCGAAAACGGAATGATTTAGGTGTTCTTTCTTCCCACGCGCTATTAGAGAATGGAACGGTAGAGAAAAGTTATGAAAGTGGTTAATGAACCCTCTGCCAAGCACTTAAATGTGATTTGCAGAGTATCTATGTAGATTTAGATCTCGCGATGACCCCCACGGTTTCATTCAAGTACGTTTCCTTTTCTTTTTTCTCCCCTCTTCTAAATGGACATGCAATGCAACTGTAGTACAAGCAACAGCTGAGCATAACTCCACCATTTTGAAGCAACTTTGACAAAATATTGGATGTTACCTAATACCTCCATTAGCGTTGCACCCAACATCTTTGTCGAAGAATAGGACCAATATTTCACCCCTTTTTTTTAGTCCAATTCTTTGTCCACTAATTTGATACTGTAATACCGGCCTTAGGAGAATTTCAGCACTGGACGCACGTCAAAATGGCCTCTCCCCGCTAGGAGTGCCATGTCGACTGTGTTATGTTGCATTCATCTTGTATGATTTACTGGAGGCTTTTGAAATTTCAAGATTTCTGTGTTTGGAATATGTGCACCTTCTTTATTCAGAGTACTCGTGTAGTATGTCGGTTAGAGCTAAAAAGAGAACAGTTGGTGGTGAAAGTTGTATATACATCAAACATGGCTTGGGGGCGTGAAATGCATTGTTATAGAGCAGCGGTCGCCAACTGGCGGAAGGTGAAAAACTGGACCGCCAAAAATATTTTGACAGTGAAAGTTACATACTCAGATTATTAAAGAAACTTTTTTTTTCTGTAGATAACACCGAGCTACAAGGTAATGGGAAATTAAAATGTGATTTGCTTCAAAAATGTATCATCATTACATTACGTCGCAAGCAGGTTCTTTGAAGGTGACATTTTAGGCAAGTATTTCTTCATTTCGCAACAATTTTTGAATATAAAAATAATTCTTAAATAGACATTTCCAATTTATCAAATTTCTTGGCAGATCTTAAGAAGGAATTTGCAGTAATGCTCAAAGACTTTTCGAAATAGACAAGTTATCACGATTCTTAAAATCACCTTTTGAGGTTTCTCCTGTAGCAGAATGGACGTCTGTGGCTGCGAAGTTGGTCCCCCTTTCAAAGCCTTTACTCCAAATGGAGATAACAGAATTGCACGAAGACATTTCCTTGCAAACGTATAAAACTGTCTACTGAAGAATTTTGGCGTCAACATGTCCCAGAAAAATATGAAAATTGCAAAAAATTTGCGATCTACCGGGCTGCTATGATTAGCTCCAAATATATTTGTGAAATTTCATTTTCAAAAATGAATTTCTTGGAGAATACTTTTCGCTCAAGACTAACAATCGCCCATTTTGAAGACAACTCGCAAAAGCTGCTCCGCACGTGAACTTAACTTTAAGAACTACCTCAAGACCGCAAATGTCATTTTCCCAAGGAGTTTTTTTTCACAGGTATACGCACAATTTATTGCATTTTATACTTTATTAGTTAAAATTAAAATAGGTTCTACAATGCATTGCCTGTTTCTGGACTCTTCAATAAAAGATTGTCTATCCCTTTTTTTCTTACTTTTTGCGAGTGAAACTAAAAATAAATAGCAAATAATATAAGTTTTTTCTGGAGTATTTTATACGTTATTATTTTACATCTGTTGTATTTCATATTATTTTGACACTGAAAATTAAAATTAAAATCATCAAAGAATGACTTTTTCAGGATTTTTGAAAACAAATTTGCCTGTCTTTTGTATTTCATATTATTTTGCGAGTGAAAATTAAAATAAAAAATGAATAAGTTATATGCGATTTTACATCTGGAGCCCGATAAATATTTTCAAAAATATCCTGATCCCATCCATGATTACCTGCCTACCTCTGTTATAGAGAAAGACAACAAAACAACGCGTATATCCTGTAATGCAGATTTTGTGCGCAGAACGAGCTACGTCCTACAGCTGCACACTTGTTCCCTGACGATAACGAGCAATGCGAAACGGTTTCTTTTTTCTGAAAATACAGTGGCAAGTCGATATGAAGACACTGCTTCTGATTTAACAAATCACTTACAGGAAAAGGCATCTACGTTAGCTTTGTATTGGCTAGCGCTGGACCAAACATCGTGGGATACTGCACAAATTCTGTGATAGTAAGACGTTTCAGTACGAACATCGAAGTTACTGGAGAGCTTCAGATCCTATTTCCTTCCTCAATACCACAACATGTTTAAAGAGGTACAGTTCACTTCAGTTAAAAAGTGGAGTCACTGCCAAGCGAGCTCTCAAATCGCATGGAAATAAGGTGGTTAACCTGTGGTAAAATTTTCTAAGGGTAGGAAAATACTTGTGATTTTAAATAGATATTAAGACTTTCAGGAAGAAAGTATTACTTTTTAAAAACATTTTCAGACAAAAAATTTTCGCATTTCGACGATTACTATTAAATATAGGTTGCATTGGGACCAAGTCTTCCACTTTTGAAAGGTAACTTCTTGGTATTCTAAAGAAAGAGGGTTTTTTTCCTTTCTCAGATTTACATGCAGACTCCAAATAAAATGACATTTTTCAAAACCCGTTTTAGACCCGTAGGATTAAACCTAAAAAATTAGACAAATCGGAAATAATTGCTACAAAAAGTTTTATTGTGTTAATGGCTTCATTTGCGGCCCATTATGACTATCCTAGGTTTTCCCAAAAATGTTCAAATGTCTGTTAAACTCAAGGGAATTAACTGCGAGGTCATCAGATCCTAAACTTACAAACTGCTTATGAACTACCTAATACTAAGGACGACACAAACATCCATGCTCGAGGGGGGATTCGAACCCCCGACCGTAGCGGCCGTGCCAACTGTGACTGGCACGCCGCAGACCGCTCGACCACCGCGGCCGGCAGGTTTCCCCCTCGGCAGAGTTGTGCATAAGCGGTAAGGGGGGGGGGGTAAAGCACCCGAAAAAGGAGGTAGTTTTCGGTTTTGTTGTTATATCTCAAGAAATGAATCACAATATGGAAAACATAGTGGCATTAAAAGTTGTAGGGCATGAAAATCTGCATTGAATGAGACCATCCGCGTATTTATTTGAACCACCCGTTTCCATACTAGGTGCTCTTCATAATTTGACCAATTTTACATCATGAAAAATGTTCGTTTTCACCTCAGTTTTTTTATAATATCGTTGAAACTAACCCCGCAGTTAAGTTTTACAAACATTTGAACATCAGAATAGCAACTATCACCGAAAGTCAACTGAAATGCGATTTGAATGCAGAGGGCGGGAACAAGCTAGGGATGGGAAAAACCGACCGGTTAAAACCGATACCAGTATTTTAATTTTGAATAACCGGTTTTTTTCGGTATTTATTTGGTGTCGGTTGTAACCGGTTTTTTAGTTATTGCCGAAGAACCGGGTAAAAACCGGCACGACTACTTCCTGTAGTAGTGGTTCAAAATGTGTTTTTTTTTTTTTTTTTTTTTTTTGTAAATAATTAAAAAAATTAAAACTAGTAGACCCTAATATTTAGGGCTATTCCTAATATTTCCACTACTGTGAAATATTAGGACATCACAGTAATTAATAAGAGAGATCAGTGATAATTTAAGAACAATCCCGGCATTCAGAAACGCGCAACAAACCCGTGTCATAAGAACTTGAGAACTGGTGCAGCTATTGAGGCATCGATGCACCTGTTGCCGTGTGGCGTGGCGTATTAGACGACGCGCGTGCACCGGCAGTGTACGAGACTTGCCTCCGTCTGGTCATGCGGCAGTTCCTTGCTGTCGTCGCCAGACATCGGTTGTGTCTTGAATGGCACCATCCCGAGTGTGGAAGTACTTCACTAAGTACGGGAGCAGTGAGGTATATTGCTCCATTTGCTTTAAAAAGCTGAAAACGGATGGAGGTACTACAAACATGCTGTGTCATTTAAGGAGAAAGCATCCAAAATGTTCCTTGGAAGAGAAGGTAAATTCGATTCATATACCTATTATGTAAGTGATGTACTCTAAGCTTGGAATAATAACTTTTAATGTATTATCATATTGTTATGCTAACAAGTTTTATTAATGTGATTCCTTGAAAGCGAGGGGCTTTTTTAATACCCAATATGGGTTTCGGTAACATTGATCATGTGGTGCCTCGCGAGGTAGCCGTGCGGTCTGAGGATTCATGTCACGGAATATGCGGCTGCTCCAGTCGGAGGTTCGAGTCCTCCCTCTTCCCTCGGTCATGGGTGTGTATGTTGTCCTTAGCGTAAGTTAGTTTAAGTTAGATTAAGTAGTTTGTAAGTCTAGGGACCAATGATCTAAGGATTTAGGTCTCATAAGAACTCACGCCCATTTGAACATTCTTTGATCATGTGGTTTCCTAGTTCAATTTGCGTAAATTTACACTGACAACGATCATACTGTTAGTCGGAACAGTGATTTTATTTTTCAAACTACTTCTGCAGCACTGATTTATTTACTGACTGTAACTTATATATATATATATATATATATATATATATATATATATATATATATATATATATATATATTTGTGTATATAACGAGATATTCGTGTGCGCTGGCTCACAAGTCCAACTTACGGAGTGGTTGGCTCAATATTCACAACTGCCGGGTGGAAATACTAGGCCAGTAAATCTGTATGCTTCGTATATCGTCTTCTGCGGACTCCTGACTAGGCTTACACACACTCAATAAGGCGTAGTATTGCGAGGGGATCTTGCAAAATATGGAGACTAGTGATTTGTCGTATAACGTAAATTTACCTAATTTTAACTAAATTTCGTAAGTTTCGGTTTCGGCCTAAACTAGAAGAATCGACGATTACGGTTTCTGTTTCGGCCGCATAATATGTTTCGGTCGAACTCTACTGGAAATAATAGCAATAAAAAACCGAAAACCGGTTATTTAAAAAACCGGTTATGTTGAGCAGTTTTTACGGTGCGGTTAACTGGATATGAAAAGAACAGGTATAACCGAAAACCGGTTGTTTCAGCAATAACCGCCATCCCTCGAACAAGCCCGGGAGTTGTAAATCCAGAAAAGAAGTCTTCAAATGTTTGTAGAACTTATGGGTCTTAACTATGGGGTCATCAGTCCCTAAGCTTACAAACTAGTTACGATCTAGCTTATGCTAAAGACGGCACAAATATCCATGCCCGAGGGGGGATTCGAACCCCGAACCGTAGTGGCCGTGCAGACCGTGACTGGAGCGCCTCAGTCCCCTCGGCCACCGCGGCCGGCAAGAAGTCTGCAATATGCTATTTAAACACAGTTTGTATGGTGTGGGCAGTATCCCCTTCCAGTATCTGCGCTCCTGGTCAGTATGCCATCAACACGCTCCGCGGTCTTAGCTGCATGTTTCCCGACCTGATAATTACGGTTTTACGAGCGGCGCGGCATGACGCAGCTAGCTGTAAATACCAGAGCCTGCGAGCACTTAGTTGCGGCTGCGGCCAACAGGTGGCAGCAGGATCCGCCGATCCGCGAGATGGGGTTGCCATAGCTTCGATCAATACCGCCGTTCGTAGGCGACTTGTCGATCTCTTCACTTGACGTTAGCGACAGCTCGGCGCGAATCAGGAATAGCGAACAACATTTCAGTGTAACGACAGCCAATACGATTTCATACTGTCACTATTCTGAGCCAATGCGGCGCTTGACAAAATTTGCGCTTTCTTTCGAATGTATTCTGATAAGAAGAAGACGCCTATTCGTCATCGCCCAATTCGTCCAAATTTGTGGTACGTGCAGGGCGTGATGAGACGGAAGTGCCTCAAATGTGAACTCCAGATGGCCAAGCAGCAGAAAATAAAAACAATTTTGATACCGATCTATCACCATGTGAACTTTACCATTTGCCTCTGACACTGAGCTTAGAAAGTGGTGTTTGACTAAGCGGTAAGAAAGGCACAGAACATTTGGGACAACCAGACCCGAAGAAATTGTGTCTAATAAAGAATAGGTAAAGGGACTCCTTGCACTGTTCAAGGGCATTGGTTGGCTTTACTAGATAAACAGGAAGCGATACCGCACAATAAACATAGTTTCGGTGCGGGCAGTGGCGGATTGGACCAAGACTGCTTTGGCTTCCCTGAAAAAATCAAATCAAATCAAGCGGTAAGATATCGGTTTCGTATTGAAATGGTCACGGGTTCAACTCCGCCCGGCGGCAAATATTTTTGTGCTCCTTGGCAATGCATACACTACTGACGTCACAATTAACCGCAAAGCCATGTAGATTATTTTATTAGTTTATATACGCAGAAAATGTACAGGCTAAGGATGAAATTCGGGACTGCAAACGTTTAAAAATGGGTCGTAGTTAACGCGTGCACAGAAACACCGTATATGTAAATCGATACTTCAACTCTTTGGCAGCTGATCAGTTACATATACCGGGGTGATATTCATCGAAGAAACAGGGGAAGCAATAATTTTGACTGCATCTTGCGCACGTTATAAACGCCGCCTTTTGAAGTCGCATAGTGTTATTCATGTTACCATAAAAAAATTCTTTGATCGCACAGTCCAGAAGCGAACCACGCGTAACGCAGCATGTCGCCGAATACTTGAGACGACAGCTATTGTTGTGTAATGGAATGTATCTTGATGCAAGTTCCCGAAGTCATTTCTTCTTCTTTCTCTGTAAGTGCAGTTGTGAAATTTTTTATTACACTTTTTACCTCACTATAAAAATATGCATTGCAGGGTTGCAGGTTGACAACTCCAAGCCGGCCGCGGTGGCCGAGGGGACTGACGCGCTCCAGTCACGGTCTGCACGGCCACTACGGTCGGGGGTTCGAATACCCCCTCGGGCATGGATATTTGTGCCGTCCTAGTTCGTAAGTAGTTCATAAGTAGTTTGTAAGTTTAGGGACTGATGACCCCGTAGTTAAGTCCCATAGATTATACAAACATTTGAACATTTGACAAATCCAAGATAATGCGCTTGTTCCAACTAAATGTTTGTATAGTCTATGGGACTTAACTACGGGGTCATCAGTCCCTAAACTTATGAACTACTTACGAACTAGGACGGCACAAATATCCATGCCCGAGGGGGGATTCGAACCCCCGACCGTAGTGGCCATGCAGACCGTGACTGGAGCGCCTCAGTCCCCTCGGCCATCGCGGCCGGCAATGTTGTCAGAGTTGAAGGTCATGAAAGGGATGCAGTGGTTGGGAAGGGAGTAAGACAGGGTTGTAGTCTTTCTCCATTGTTGTTCAATTTGTACATTGAGCAAGCTATAAAGGAAAGCAAGGAGAAGGAATTAAAGTTCAGGGTGAAGAATTAAAAACATTGCGTTTTATCGACGACATAGTAATTCTGTCAGATACAGCAAAGGACCTGGAAGAGCAATTGAACGGAATGGACAGTGCTGAATGGTGCATATAAGATGAACATCAACAAGAGCAAAACTAGGGTAATGGAGTGCAGTGTAAGAAAATCAGGTGATGCTGAAGGAATTAGATTAGGTAACGAAGCAATAAAGGAGGTAGATGAGTTTTGTTACTTGGGCAGTAAAATAACAAATGATGGTCGCAGTACGGAGGATATAAAATGAAGAATGGCAACGGGTAGAAAAGCGTTCTTAAAGAGAAATTTGTTAACATCGAATATTGATTTAAGCCTAAGGAAGTCCTTTCTGAAGGCATTTGTATGGAGTGTTGCCTTGTATGGGAGTGAAACATGGACGATAAACAGTGCGGACAGGAAGAGAACAGAGGCTTTTGAAATGCGGTGCTACAGAAGAATGCTGGAGATTAGGTGGGTGGATCGCGTAACTAATGAGGAGGTACTGAACAGAATTGGGGAGAAAAGGAATTTCTGGCATATCTTGACTAAAAGAAGGGATCGATTGGTAGGACACATTCTTTGACATCAAGGACTCGTGAGGGAAGTGTGTGGGGTAAAACCGCAGAGGAAGACCAGGAGATGGATACAGTAAGCAGATTCAGACAGATGTAGATTGCCGTTCTTATGTGGAGATGAAGAGGCTTGTTCAGGATATGGAATTGTGGAGAGCTGCATCAAACCAGTCTTCGGACTGAAGACCACAACAACAACATGCTAATGTTGTATACATATAGATACAAAATAACCTATATGATGTTGCGGTTAACTGTGACGTCAGTAGCTTACGTATTGCCAAAGATCACAAACCAATTTGCCGCCGGGCGTGGTCGAACCCGTGACACTTTCAATGCAAATCCCATCTCTCATCTGCGCAACGCTTCCTAAAAACAGGCACAATTTGCAAGGTGCATTTGCTGATAGGTCAGTATCAGAAGTCCTTTTATACCCTAAACGCTTGCCATCAGGAGTTCCCATTCGGGGTACTTTCCTCTCCCACCACGCCCTACATGTGCCATTTAAATGTGGACGAATTCGGCGATGACGGGTAGGCGTCCTCTCCTTGTAAGATCATTCTGGAATACTGTGTTATTTTTGATTTCATATTATTGAAGAACGAAAGACGAAATAAGAAGACCTCTATCAACACAAATATTTCGCTGTTTGTTTTCCGATTTGTGGTGATTTGCGCGTGTATGGCTGGTCAGCAACATGACAGCATAGAGTATCAACACCTTTGGCAGTGACCCCTTTATCTGAATAAAAAAATAAAACGGAGACGCCCTTATGATGCAAAAGTGAAGCGTGCCTCCGCCATATTGCTAAGTTTTGCAGACGTGTTCCTATTGTAGAACTAATGTTTTATGTCACTTACAACATGAAACTAATGTGGAGGTGCTTAACCGAATCGGGGACAAAAGAAGTTTCTGGCATATCCTGACTAAGAGAAGGGATAGATTGGTTGGACACATTCTGAGACATCAAGGAATTGTCAACTTAGCATTAGAAGGAAGCGTGCGGGGTAAAAATCGTAGGGGGAGATCGAGGGACGAATATAGTAAGCAGATTCAAAAGGATGTGTGTTACCGAACGTACTCTCAGACGAAGAGACTTGCACAGGACAGGGTAGCGTGGAGAGCTGCATCAAACCAGTCTGCAGACTGAAGACCACAACAACAACAACAACAACAAAACAGGAATATAACGTCCGACTGTTTTGCCGTGAAACAGTATTATTTTCTTTGAGATAAATAACATGAAATACCTCTCTTTCTATTAATCAACTGCCAAGTGTCGAATTTAAGAAATCATCGTAAAAAATGGTATTAATATTCAAGAGTCAGAGAAAGTTTAACGAGACCTATTTCCTTGCAAATTTATTAGGCCTGTATAAACATGGATGAATGGCATTTCTTTAACAACGTACTGTTTAGTAAACTAGTAGATGTGCTTTGGAACTGATACCTTATTTCAAGTTGCTGCTATTCTGCCTAGGTTGCTATGTAAGAACACGTATTTTGTGTCAGTTATGTTATAGTGTCTTATAGATAATCGTCAATATTGGGATTTAGTAATACGAAATTGCACACTCCAAGTTACGGGACTAAAACTTCGAAATACCACAGATAGCTTTCAACGGCAGTTGCCTGTATCAGCACAGTACGCTGCAACAGCCATAACTAAATTTTTTCCACAGTACATTTATATATTCCGTTTTACTGTTTGTAATACTTTCTCGTAATAGCGTAATAGAAGTATCTTCAACAATTTGTGCAACTTCAGTACAAGTCTTTTTAATGGGTTGTATTTCTCAATATACTATATAAGACACATTTATTGTGCTCTAAAAACAGTATGTTCTCGGATGATTTGCTTCAATATGATATTTTGCGGCTGCTAATTTCCTGCAGGCAGCTTCTCTGTTAAGAGGTAGTACTTTCAAAAGAGCTAAACAAAACCGTAAGCTCAAATATCACAAACGATGTTCACTATAAAATATTGCTTCAAGTCACAATAGTAACTACCTACTTACAATACATAACTGTGGGCTTGGTTCGGGTTCCCAGTTTTTGCACCAAAATTTAATGATCCATTTTTTCTTCTCTTCTCTAAACGTTCTGTAGCCACCTCTGTAGCAGTTTATGGCAATACAACCACCCGTAATGTCGTGCTGAAGTGCCGTGACGCAAACCTATAGCACCGCAGTGTGTTTAACTTACAAGCCACGAGAATGAAACTGGCGGATGCGTCAGCTCGTACTTATAGGAGCCTTAGCCGATCCGGCCACAGACCTTGTAAAAGGAAGTAAACTTCCTGACGGCGCTGCTGTCGCGGGATAATTTGAACCTTCGGCCGGCCGCCATGGTAGTGGCAAACGTCACAGAAATACCAGTGTTCTTAGCAGGTAAATCGTGTATTAAATACCTACTGCGGGATGTATACATAGTTGGTAGTCACGTCTGTACTGTTGTCTATTGCAGTGTACATGAAGCACGATGGTGAAGAGCTGCTCAGCGTTTAAATGCATAAATCAATTTGAGAAAGGAATAAAAGTTCAAATGTTTGTATAGCTTTAGGGACTTAAATACGGGGTCATCAGTCCCTATACTTCCCTATACTTACAAACTACTTATCAACTAGCTTATCCTAAGGACGGCACAAATATCCATGCCCGAGGGGGGATTCGAACCCCCGACCGTAGTGGCCGCGCAGACCGTGACTGAAGCGCCTCAGTCAACTCGGCCACCACGGCCGGCAAGAAAGGAATAAAAAGATCGAATACGGTCTTCCCATTTATATTTCTCAGTAATACAAGTAGTCCTACTACTTGTGTTCAGAGATAGTTACTCGCGCTTAACAGACTGTTAGTCAAGACAATATAGGATTGAATGAAATAAATAACAGGCTTTTATAATATCGGTAGCTCTTAAAAAGGAGCTACTTTAGATAGTACTGGTGGACAGGAATTTCAAAACGTTTGATTTTATGATTGTGTAAAATAACTATTGGGGTCACGAAATTAGCTGCCTCACTGCAGTTCGAATTTTTGTTTGTGAAATTAATATTAGCAACTTGTAACGCAGAATTTAAAGGTAATCTGCTCTACAGCAGAAAGGTTTTTGCAGAACTGTGTATAGTTCCATATATGAACGGCACATAGCTACAGTGGATGCACATTGTTAACTTCAACCCTGTGACGATAGTTGCTGACTTTTGAGCAGTTCACTCTGCTCTAAGGTATTTAGCTTACAGCATTAAAAATGCTAATATTCGTACTAGATACCCTAATTCTAATGTTAGATGCATTAGTTAAGAAAAAGTTGTGGCATACTTCGTGTTCTTAAAAGAATTTGGTAGTGGCTGATTGCTGTATTCACAACGTAAGAAACTATTTTTCAGTTATGTATCTGATGGCATATTTCACTTTCACAATCGATTTTTAACATTAGCTGTTTCAGTCAGCCCTATTTGATTTTTTTGATGCTATGAAAAATCTAAATATACGAGAATACAGATTAAAGCAAAGACGTAAAGTGTGAAACTCTTCCGAAACTAATGTTTGTACAAAAGTTTCACCATCGTAGAATATACTAAGAAAGTGCAAAAATATCGTATCTGACTATAAATTCCGTTCATATACTGCACTTAAAACGCAAAAGAAAAGAACTACATTTTATTATTCGGTTTCGTTAGAAAGAGGAAACGCTGTTGGCCAATTTCTACCCCGTATGTGTAATAAATTTACACACAACCGATAGTTGCTGTATATTCAAGGAGTCTGAAGGTGTTTTGTGGTTATGTATTTGAATTAGACATAGTTTTCGCTACTTAACTCGAATACTCTCTCTAATCAAAAGAATCTTAAGCCCCGTTTAAACGGAAGCGAACGAGCAGCAACGAACCAGAATTCGCCCTGGTGTAAACGCGATGCGCGCGCTGTTCGGTCACGCTCGGCTCGCATTCGCAGGTGCTCGCTTGTGAACCACTGGCTGTCGTTTTCAGGGCGAACCAACAAAGGAAGTTCGCGTCCTCTCCGCTTCAGCGCTGGCGTATGCGACAAACTGCGTATGTTCGCCTTGCGGCAGTGTGCTGTTTTCCGTTCGCTCCGGTGTAAACGCTTATTCGCAAGTACAAGTCAATGCGCGCGCGCACAGGCGAATTCCTGGCGAATGCGCATTCGCCTGTGTTCGCTTCGGTGTAAACGGGGCTTTACGCACATTTAAAGTTGTCGCGGAAGTTTGCCACCACCATGGTCGCCGAGGCGCTCTTCAATTTGTCCGCTATTCGCGGTCGGCCGCTTACGGGATTGTGGGGGCTTGGATTAGGGATGGGAAAAACCGACCGGTTAAAACCGATACCGGTATTTTAGTTTTGAATAACCGGTGTTTTTCGGTATTTATTTGGTGTCGGTTGTAACCGGTTTTGTTTTGCTATTGCCAAGAACCGGGTAAAAAAACCGGTACGACAACTTCCTGTAGTAGTGGTTCAAAATGTGTTTTTTGTAAATAATTTTAAAAAATTAAAACTAATAGACCCTAATATTTAGGGCTATTCCTAAAATTTCCACTGCTGTGAAATATTAGGTCATCGCAGAAACTAAGAAAAGCGATCATTGATAATTAAAGAAAATTCCGGCAGTCAGAAACGCGCAACAGACGCGTGGCATAAGTACTTAAAGAACTGGTGCAGCTATTGAGGCATGGATGCACCTGTTGCCGTGTGGCGTGGCCTATTAGACGACGCGCGTGCACCGGCAGTGTACAAGACTTGCCTCCGTCTGGTCATGCGGCAGTTCCTTGCTGTCGTCGCCGGACATCGGTTGTGTCTTAAATGGTACCATCCCCAGTGTGGAAGTACTTCACGAAGTACAATGCTCCATTTGCTTTAAAAAGCTGAAAACGGATGGAGGTACTACAAACATGCTGTGTCATTTAAGGAGAAAGCATCCAAAATGTTCCTTGGAAGAGAAGGTAAATTCGATTCATATACCTATTATGTAAGTGATGTACTCTAAGCTTGAAATAATAACTTTTAATGTATTATCATATAGTTATGCTAATAAGTTTAATTAAAGTGATTCCTTGAAAGCGAGGGACTTCTTTAATAACCAATATAGGTTTCGGTAACATTGATCATGTGGTGCCTCGCGAGGTAGCTGTGCGGTCTGCGGCTTCATGTGACGGACTGCGCGGCTGCTCCAGTCGGAGGTTCGACTCCTCCCTCGGTCATGGGTGTGTATGTTATTCTTAGCGTAAATTAGTTTAAGTTAGATTAAATAGTTTGTGAGTCTAGGGACCAATGATCTAAGCAGTTAGGTGTCATAAGAACTCACATCCATTTGAACATTCTTGTCTAGTTCAATTTGCGTAAATTTACACTGACAGCAATCATACTTTTAGTCGGAAATGTGACTTTATCTTTCGAAATACTTCTGCAGCACTGACTGAAGTTCATTTACTAACTGTAACGAGATATTCGTATGCGCTGGCTCACAAGTCCAACTTACGGAGTGGTTGGCTCAATGTTCGCAACTGCCGGGTGGAAATACGAGGCCTGTAAATCTGTATGCTTCGTATATCGTCTTCTACGGCCTCCTGGATAGGCTTACACACACTCGAGAAGGCGTAGTATTGGGAGGGGATCATGCAAAATACGGAAAGACTAGTGATTTGTCGTATAATCTACATTTACTTAAATTTTAACTAAATTTCGTAAGTTTCGGTTTCGGCCGAAACTTTAAGAACCGTAACTTCGATTACGGTTTCTGTTTCGACCACAAATTATATTTCGGTCGAACTCTACTGGAAATAATAGCAATAAAAAACCGAAAACCGGTTATTTAAAATACCGGTTATCTTGAGCAGTTTTTACGGTGTGGTTAAACTGGAGATGAGGAGAACTGGTTGTTTCAGCGATAACCGCCATCCCTAGCTTGGATGCGGCTGCTTCCCTTGCACGCACGCGCACCGCAGCCGTGTGCGACACGCGACGACAGCTCACGGCCGAGAAGCGGCTGTCTAGGTGTAGCGTGAGGAGGGCAGCGCGCGTGGGCCTGGCGAGTAGATTGGCCGGCCGCCCACGGGCCTTCGACTGCAATGGACGGCCGCTTCCTGCGAGGAAGCCGTCTATGCGGCGTGACTCACGCCTCCTCTCGCGCGGCCGCCGGCTCTCTTCGCGCTGGAGGAAGGAAGCGCAGCAGTTAACTTCTCGTCCACATCGCCATCATTAAGCCCTTTTTAAACCATGAACGAAAGTGGACAAGATAGATAACAGTCTACTGAAGCGCTCCTAGCGTACTAGCCCTGAACTACAAACTCGTGCAAGATCTTGTGGCAGCGTGTTTAGACGATAAACGTAACCGAAGAGTAATACCCGATGTTGAAAGTCAGATTATCACTCGCGACCTGTTATGTAGGAAGTCGTAGTTTAATACTGCAATTGAGGAAACAACGCTAAATGTTATTGACGGCCAAAGAAAACTTTGCAATTTATCTTTTTGGTCAACTTAGTGTGGTAAAATGCTGGCAAGTGAAACAACGTTTCAAAACATCAACATCTATTTTCAAGCGAAAAAATAAACATATGAACACATCAAACAATATTTATAGACGTTGTTTACTTTATCTACTACGATTTGCCCGCTACCATTGTTAATAGCCGGCCGAGCTGGCCGAGGGGACTCAGGCGCTCCAGTCACGGTCTGCACGGCCACTACGGTCGGGGGTTCGAATCCCCTCTCGGGCATGGATATTTGTGCCGTCCTTAGTGTTAGCTAGTTCCTAAGTAGTTTGTAACTTTCGGGACTGATGACTCCGTAGTTAAGTCCCATAAGCTATACAAACATTTGAACATTGTTAATAACTTCCTGCACAATTGAATTTTTGTCCTTCATTTGGCCTGACTTTTTCAGTTAAAATGCAATTTAATGAAAATTGCGTCATCAAATTACAATCTTATTCAAATAAACAACTGGCTTCAGTCTTTTCTATTACAATATTGCGAAACATAAACCATTTTTCGGTTTCAGATATACGACCTCGCTTTTACGTGGAGACTCAATTGAGATAAATATTTAAGTCGCCATGAAACATTTGCAATTTACCGCTAAACCAAAGTATAATAATAAACTGAAGATTAATAAGACAAATACGCGTGCAAACCGTGTAATCGTCGACTACAATATGAAAATCGCGTGACGAAAATGGTTAACTTCCTATGTCAGCAGACGACCGTTCCATCAAAACAATCTTCTCGAGAAAGCTCAACGTGAGGTTGACGTTAGGTGACGGTTCAGCGACTGACAGTGTCAATGCCGCCATTAGAAACACATTGCGGAATACATTCTGATCCTAAACCTCGACAAAACGCAAAATATACGTAAATACGAAGGAAAATGGCGGACTAACTGGAGCGGTGACTGCAGCTGACAGCTACTAGCTTGCGCCTACGCAGTGAAACCACTAGTACCGAATTTAGAACTGGCCCTGTTTCGTTATCGCGTCGATACTAGCGCGATCATACTAGCGCAGCCGTTCAAACGACAGACGGCCGCCATTAAAGTAACTTGTTATCAATCTATTACAAGTTCGTTCATAGTTTAAAACAGGCTTTACAGACCAACAGGACGCCAAGCTCTTCTTCTTCTTCTTCTTCTTCTTCTTCTCCTCCTCCTTCACCGTTCGTCCCGCGCCACTGCGGGATCCGCTACATGGGTCCATTGTCTCCATTTCACTCTATCTATGGCTGCATCTGGATGCATGTCCGCACCCTTCAGGTCTTTATCCAGCGTATCAGCTAGTCTTCGCGAACGAACTAGTTCCGAAGGGCGCTCCCACAGGCGAACTACGCGAACTAGTTCGCAGATACCAAGCCTCTTAGTTCGTCGTGATCTAACCTAGCGATACCTGCAGTCCACCTCAGCATCTTCGTTTCCATTACACTTCTGTGGCGTTCTGCATTGCATCCACACTCCGCAAGCCACCCGACGGTATGTGGCGGAGGGTATCTCGAGTACCACTAACGGTTCTCCCTACTATTCCAGTCACGTACTATTCCGTTTTTATTTGTTCTTATTGTGTCAGGCATATTCCTTAACACATAAAAGATACCGTTGCATATCTCCCAATGCCGGTCAGATTTTACCAAATATCCCAGCGGCCTCCTATAATAATGTTGGCAACAGATGCTGAACAGTGAGAATCCTGTGAGTCTTCATTGTAGCCAATCGCTTGACAACGTTGATGTTTTCTCGTGGAATCTTCGCTTTACGAGGGCAATTATTTTTACTGAGCGGACGAGGGTACATACAATAACCTATCAACCATAAAGCAGGAACAGCATTATTTGTTTACTTCATGGTCTGTACGGTACAATAATCGAGGCATTCCATGTGCTTCGAACAAATGGGCAAAGATTTTCTATCGTGTTGTTGATGTTGCCAACATAATCACACGAGGCTGCCGACATTATACGTAAAATTTTACCCCTAGTGACCATTGTAAACAATTGGTCGATTTTCGACCACAGGCAATACTAGTATATATATAAAAATGTTGTGTTGGTTTACGTGTGTTTGAAAATCTCAAAATGTTCTTCACCGATTGAGCTCCAAATTTGTCACAACGTTGTACTGTAACACATGAAGGTTTTTAGATACCTCTTTATTTCATGTATTACACACAACCTGTATATATGACACTTTTGCGATTTTTGGCAACAACTTTTACACATTGTAAAATTTATGCAATTCGTATATATATATTAAAATAGGCAGGTAGAAACATGTGCGTAATCAGTGTTACGTTGTATCAAATTTCAAAGCATTCGATCAAGAACTTGGGGAGATATAAGATTTAGAACATAAGACTAAAGATGGTTCTAAGTTAGATTTCTAAGACGAGATACAGGAAGGGTAGGCAAAGACGAAGAGGGGGAGGGGGGGATATATTCAACCCATACAAAAACCAGACAGCGGTTCTTAGAGTTGAAGAGCAAGAAAGGGACGCAGAGGTTGGGAAGGGAGTAAGACAGGGTTGTAGCCTTTCCCCAATATTGTTCAATCTGAACATTGAGCAGGCAGTGAAGGAATGGAAGGAGAAATTTGGAAAGGGCATTAAAGTGCAGGGAAAAGAAATAAAAACATTGCGGTTTGCCGATGACATAGAAATTGTCAGAGACCGCAAAAGATATGGAAGAGCAATTGAATGGTATGGACAGTGTCTTGAAAGGAAGATATAAGATGAACATCAACAAGAGTAAAACAAGGATAATGGAATGTAGCGTCAGAAAATCAGGCAATGCTGAAGGAATTATATTATGTACTGAGACAATAAAAGTATTAGATGAATTTTGTTATTTGGGTAGCAAGATAACTTCTAATGGCCGGAGTAAAGAAGATATAAATTGCAGAATGGCTATGGGAAGAAAATCGTTTCTAAAGAAGCGAAACTTGTTAACATCCAATATTTATTTGAATGTTAGGAAGTCCTTCCTGAAAGCATTTGTCTGGAGTTTAGCATTGTATGGGAGTGAAACGTGGACGATAAGGAGTTCAGATAAAAAGATGATATAAGCTTTTGTAATGTGGTGCTACAGACGAATGATGAAAATTAGATGGGTAGATCACGTAACTAATGAGGAGGTGCTTACCCGAATTGGGGAGAAAAGGAGTTTCTTCCATATACTGACTAAGAGAAGCGATAGATTGGTTGGACACATTCTGAGACATCAAGGAATTGTCAACTTAGCATTAGAAGGAAGCGTGTGGGATAAAAATCGTAGAGGGAGACCGAGGGAGGAATATAGCAAGCAGATTCAAAAGGATGTAGGTTGCCGAACGTATTCTCAGATGAAGAGACTTGCACAGGGCACGGTAGCGTGGAGAGCTGCAACAAACCAGTCTGCGGACTGAAGACCATCACAACAACAACAACAACAACAACAACAACCTGATTTCTGTAATGCTCTGTTTCTCTGTTTTTGGTGTGTGGCGATTTTATGATGGATCTGCGAACAGAATAGCGCGTGTGTATAAAATTCTGTGCGAATCTGGAGAAATGTGTTACGGAGACCCTTGCAATGATTCAACAAGTGTTCGGGGGACAGAGCATAAGCGTACATGTGTGTTTGAGTGACATGCTCGGTTTAGGGCCGGCAGTTCAGACGTCGAAGGTGATGCTGACACTGGAAGGCCCGTTAGCCGCATAACGCCAGACGTTGTTGCCAAACTTCAACAATTGCTTCGTGCGGATCGACGTCGAACCATTCAAGAGCTTGCGGTCATGCGGATGAAGTGGATACTGGTTATGGGACACGCCAACGAATGTTGACTGATGAATTGGGCATGCATCTTGTCGCCGCAAAATATATGCCAAGGATCTTGACTGTCCATCAGATGGCGCGGACCTTCGTCAGACCGCATCTGATGATCCAACCTTCTTGTCACGGGTTATCAAGGGGACGAGAGCTGGATTTACGGTTATGACCCAGACACAAAGCAACAAGCGTCCCAATGGAAGAGTCTGGACTCTCCAAGACCCGAAAAAACCAAACAGATGAAGAGCAAAGTGAAGATCATGATCATCGTTTTCTCCGATACCAAGGGAATTGTGCACAAAGAATTCTTTCCACCCAACCAAACAGTGAATTCCTCATACTACTGTGACGTTTTGCGACGGCTCCGTGAAAACGTACGCCGACGACAGCCTGAAATTTGGCGTCAAGGGAAATGGCTGCTCCATCACGACAAAGCGCCCTTTGTCACGTCCATGCTCACCAGCACCTTTCTGGCAAAAAACAACATGGTGATTGTACCCCAACCACCGTACTTGCCAGGTTTGGCACCTTGAGACTTCGCGCTATTCCAAAACGGAAACAAGTTTGCACAGTCACAGTTTGCAAGGCCGCTACGGTCGGAGGTTCGAATCCCCCTCGGGCATGGATCTTTGTGTCGTCTTTAGTATAAGGTAGTTCATAAGTTTAGGGACTGATGACCCCACAGTTAAGTACCTTAAGCTTAATAAACATTTGAACATCTTGAAAGGCCGTAGGTTCGACACCCTAGAGAGGATTCAAGGAGCATTGCTGACGGTACTAAACTCGACTTCCAGAAAACCTTTGAACAGTGCCAGAAGCGCTAGGACTGGTGTGTACGTGCGGATGGGAACTATTTTGAGGGTGATAGTGACCATTAGTCCAAAGGTAAGATTTTCAAAAGATGGCAGCACCACTCCCAAAAATTTTGGCTAGCACCTCATAAAATTAATGCAGCAATCTTACTTAAAATTCATCATGTCTGAAAGAAGTATGGACCTCTGAACGAGCTAAGGTTTAGATGTCCTACAATCTCGATGAAAAACATTCAAACCAACCACACCCACATTTACAAGACTGTGCGAAACCCCTGTCTTGTTCCTTGTTGCCAAAGACGAAAAAGAGCTTCCATCGGATGCAGAGCAACTGTATGGTATGCAGTTTTTAACTGAACATAACAAGAGAAAACTATTACAGAAACATTCGATACCTTGTTTAAAAGCTGTCATAAAAATTGTCCATAAACGAATGTTTAGAAAATGAACACGATTACACCATCTATCAAATCTATTATGAAAATCTTTCAGCACGTTAGCACAGTTTTTAAAATCTGCTAACTAATGGAAAGTAAGTGTTTATGGTGTTTACCGCATACTTTAGAACTGCCAATACTGACATTAAATTATTAAGGAACTTGGATCAAATATTGCATGACATTGTATTAACACACTTTTAAGTCACATCAAAGATCTTTGTCAAAGAAATAGGACCAATATTTCATCCAATTTCTTTGTCCCACAAATTTTTATAGTGATAAATCGACCTTAGAAGATGGCCGTTGCTGGTAGGAATAAAAAGGGTAAGCCGATCACTCTGCTCCACAAAATATCCAACCTAAACGCCTAAGTCCAGAGAAATAACAATTGTTCAACTGTGATCACAGTCGTCCCGTCATGGCATAACACAAAGGGCAGAGCAGCACAAACATTCGCCGCTGCCCTTTCAGCACGGTATAAAATACACTCGGTTAAATTGTGGCGTACAGTGGTTTGCACGCCACCGACATCACAAAACGGGGGATTCTCTCCACGGGGCAAAAAGCTTCGTGTGAAAGGTCAGTGTCCTATTGAGAGGCGTGTGAAGGCCACTTCATGCTGCCTGAATGACTAGCGGAAAGTTCGCCACGGTCGGACGGTTGGTTTAACCAACCGCAGTTTATTTACCTGACAATACGAGCCACGTCTCCTCCCACAACTGAAGCGACATAGGCCGAAACACAGAGGTGAAGTGCTGAAGGGTGTAAGGGGTCAGCCCCTCTTATGGATATATTCTTGGCCTAGTTGGATTACACAGGTCGAATTAGATATATCTATAGTTGGCGTAGTGAGCCAACACCACCTAGAAGACAAGGCCTTACAACAGGCCGTGCCTACGTCACACTTAGAGGCACCGGCCGCCACCTCACTGGCTGATGTCAGAATTACTCACACTTTGTAATATTATCGGACTGTAAGAGTGTACTACAAGCAACGTCTAATATAAAAATTTCGAAATCCACGAATGAATACCTGCTACAAATCCGCCTATGGTATCATCAAAGTTTGAGAAGACAGAAAAAGATCATATTCATGTGGGTGAAGGCACATTGTGGTATACCAGGCAACGAGAAAGTGGATCAGCTGGCAAAGCAGGCAACAAGTAATGGGACAAAACTAGAGCTAAAACTTCCTTACACTGAATATGGTCATATTATTCGCAAAAGGGCATTTGATTCTTGGCAAGAAGAATGGACACATAGCTCACGCTACAAAGGACGCAACTATGCTCATATACAAGTTAGAATACCTAAAAGACCATGACTTGATATAGTCAATGGACCCCGACAAGCAACGAGTACATTAAGTAGAATAAGATTTAACTATGGCTCATTCCCTGAACACTTATACCGATTGAATATAAATCAAACACCGGCTTGTGATTGTGATGGCATCTCGCGAGGAGATACGAACCATTTATTTTTTCAATACCCAAAATATCAAGAAGCGAGGAAAGGTTTTTTATCATCTATCATCAAAAATAAAGTGCCACAACCAATGACAATGAAATCCTTACTATACGAATCCAACACAAAAGTCTACGAAGCAATAATCGAGTTTATATGTAACGGAAAGATTAAAATATAATGGTCATAACTAAAGTAATTTGGGCATTAAAGGACTATATAAAATAAAGGAAGGAAATAATAGTATTATATGGCATTGACTCTAAGAAAGAAATGACTGAATGGTTTGAAACCGAAGTCAAAGAAACAAAGAAACAACAACACTGGCTGTTGGCTGGGGCACGCCCACCGCCGCGCAGCGCCCGGCCAGTCAGATGGCGGCCGGGGCCTCAAAGTGTGACGTAGGCACGGCCTGTTTTTTTTTTTTTTTGTGTGGTTTTAGGGCGCACAACTGCTGTGGTCATTAGCGCCCAACACTGCCCATAGTAAAATAGAACTGGGGTTAGAACTTAAATGGCTTTCGCCATATTTGCACGATGTATAAAAAGTAAAACTCTTAACAGAATGCGGGTTATCAGCTAAAATATCAGACAATTCTAATGGTAAACATAGATCATGACGGAGACGGTTAAAAAATGGACATTGCACTAAAAGATGGTTCACAGTAAAAGGTTCAGCACAGTGCTCACATAAGGGAGCAGGACCACCACGTAATAAATACTGGTGGCTATAACGGCAGTGGCCGCACGGCCTGTTGTAAGGCCTTGTCTTCTAGGTGGTGCTGAGTGAGCGCAGTGAGTCGATTGTTGGGAGTCTGGCAGTGTACGGCTCAAGTGAGGAATGTCGGCGAGTGTGTAAGCCGAGTTAAGTGAGAAATAAGAGTGATGGCCAAAGTCCGTTCATTGTGCATATTTTCGTAACTGTATAAGAAGATTTCCGCGCCGCGAATCGTGTTAATCGTAACTGCTACAAAACACATGGAATGCAGTGAGTGATTGTTGTGCAATAGTGAGAGAAAAGTTATAAATGGCGTCTGAAGACTAATATTGGCGACCTGTGTAAATTACCGTTATTAGAATGTGAGGTGAAGGCCATGATTGTCTCGGATATTTGTGACTAGCTGGAAACCCGGCGTTGCCCGGGTATTTATTTCTTTATTCCTGACATTTTTCACGTATATATTCATTTGTATAGGGGCTGTATGTCTGTAAAATCTCTTGGACATACAATTAGAAGTAAAGAAGAAATAGATTAAAACGTGCGTGATGGAGCGGTTTTCCATGAATGCTATTGTTTATGTGCTCATATAGAGTGGACTACGTGTCTTACTGTGATACAATTTAGAAGGTACACTCAACTATATGTGTCTATACTGTCTGAAAAATTTCCTGAGGCTACAATTTGTAATGTAGATATAATAAATTTTAACGTCATACCGAATTGCGGAGTTTTAGTCCATGAACAGCGGAAAAGTAGTAAGCGAGAAACTTTTTTCCTTTCGGTTTTTTGATGTGGTTGTCTGCGAGAAAAAGTTTAATAAAGGTTTGAAATTATGTTCAAAGTTTGTTGCAAGTCGCTAAGTACTCTCATTCTCATACAGCGTATTTATAAGGTCTCACCGCATTATGTGCCAGTTTTTTGCGATTCCTATTGTATATGACGTCATATCTTTTGAACCATGTGCCGTATGTGATTATTAACCATGCAGCAATTGTTACCTCACGGCAACGAATGTGTGTACCAAATTTGGTTGAAATCGGTCCAATAGTTTAGGAGAAAATGAGCAGCATTGTCGCAAAATGCAGTAGTTTTTCGCGCATCTCATTGGTTATGACGTCATATCTCGTGAACTATATATCGTATGTGATTCTTACACTTACGGCGACCGTCCTCATGGATTGAAGCTTGCGTGTACTAAATTTCATAAAGATTGGAACAAAACTGTAGATTTGTCTGCAACAGGTACACACATACGGGCACACTGCTTTATGTATTAGATTATTCAGAAACGTAGAAAATTACAGTTCGAATTGTGTCTATTGCCATTATTGACAAATTATGAACCCTTAAGAGAACTGTTTATCAGCAGCAAATTAATTACTGGTGAAAGCTATTCCCAAAACAGGCTTAACATTAGCCCTTATCCTGTGCACACGGTCATAATTGTCTTTATTTGGATTATTATTCGACGTCAGACTGACTTCGAAATATGCATTGTGCCACACCATGCTCTCCATAGGCATCCTTCATAGCCCTAGCTAGTCCCTTTCCCCAAATGATTATATGGCCAGGCACCCAGCAGAATGGGACCTACTTCCCACGCCGTTGGAGGAAGTACAACTGTGTCAACTGCTCGGCTGGTTACAGATTCTGTCAAGCACTTGAGAAGTCGGAACAGATAAGAAACCGGTTGGCGAGACACGCCATATTCGCTGCCAGTAACTTCAGGATGGCGTCAAGTTATGACTGACGGGCAGGTCTGCGATAAACTGTTTTAACGAGGAAATTTTAAGTGCAACATGGCTGCGTCTCGGCTTTTTCCGAACACAGCAGATTGGACTCAAGGTTAGCATCTTTGATGGAAAACATCTGTAAACTTAGTGCTGTAACACTACATCGCAATCACAGCACAAACTAGCCATTTTCATCCTGATTTAATTCTAATAATTTGGAAGAGGAATAATTTTTTTACGTATTTGTTAAAATTTCAGTAACAGTCAATATATCTTTGAAGTATCGAAACAATACAGTCTCAGAGTAACCGCGTTTCATCACCGTAAATCAGAGTAATCTTTTGTCGCAATAGTAGTATAAATAGTTCCGCAGTATAGGTACTCGCTCTCTCAGTCTTTGTTTCTCCCAACGTTAACAGCTCTCACTATTTGTTTCTCGTAACGATAAGATCTCACTAAGTCTTTGTGGTTGTATCTGGAATAGATAGTCAGGTGCAAAAAATATTCCGAACTTTTGGTTTACTATGATAGATTTAATTAAGCCTTTCAAATAAATTCAAACTTATACGCGAGTGCGTAAATAATATCTGTGGACTTTAATTCGGGATAGGCTACGGACTTAGAAAAATTCTGCCTCCAGATAGGAACGTAATAGTCTAGAAAATATTAATCATTGATAAAAATGTTTTCTTCATTGACAAACATTAAATCAAATATCTTTAACTTGATTCAAAAAAGGAATAATTTTTAAATATTGACTTTGCCAAGAATATTAAACTGCGATTTTGTGAAATGAACTATAGAGAACTGCTCATTTAAAATATATCGTGTGACTTCGACCGTTTTGTAAATCTGTGCTTAAGGTGAAATATAGGAGAAATATTAATTTAAAATTTTGTGTCGACCATATCAATCGTAGTTAGCGCCTGACCTTCCCATTGATAATTGAAGAACTTATAAAAATAACATCTTCGAATTATCTGTGAATCAGAGTGACTAAAAATAATTAAAATGTTATGACTTTTATAGGTAAAGACTAGTGAATGTATATGTGACGTGCTTCATTAAATGGAACTACCGGGAAAGAAAAGATTATATTACAAAAAGAATTTATAAATTTTAAAACAAGCCCCTGAGATCAGCAGAGTCCATGTTCATCAGTTAAAATATAATCCATAAACTGTGTTAGGCTACGGAAAGTTAAACCAGAGGCATCCGTAACTGAATATATAAAATATTATCAAGTGTATCAACTTAAATAACCAACGTATGCCTCAAATAAAAATTTTACGTGCCTACTGAATCTTGATGTGAAGACGACGAAAGCTTGCACTACCGCTGATGTCACTTCTATCATACCGAAGCACTACAATGAAACAAACTTCCACCACCAACCAAAATATCAAATAGAAGGACGTCACAGTACATGCCATTTACGCTGGAAAAAGTAAAACCGCATGTTGCTTTAGCAGGAAGGGTCGCGTGAAGTATGAACAATTACTATTTGTATACATGTGGCGTCTGTTCGAAGAGAACGGACGTCACTTCTGATCCTGCAGTTGTTATTATTTAATATTCATAGAATATATGACACCAACTGCGATTGGGCAAAGCTGAAAATGTGTACCCAGCAGGGATTCGAACCCGGGTCTCCTGCTTTCTAGGCATTTGAGCTGACCCCTACCAGGGTTCGAATCCCGGCTGGGTACACATTTTCAGCTTTGCCCAATCGCAGTTGATGTCATATATTCTATGAATATTAAATTACTATTTGAATAAATGAAAAAATAAATATATAAAGTATTTAATTGCAGCATTTAGTGGTAGTAAATTGAATGATAACTAATTAAAATTCCTACAATATTCATTCAAGATTTTTTTCTCTATAAGTTAATTAATGGAGAAATTGTTTCTTTGTAGTTAGGAAATCAGTCATTATTGTTCATAGCTCCGGCTTGCTCCTTTAACAGATTATATAGAGTGTCATTAATAAAGTGTCAATACTTTTAACGAAATCATTTATACATTTTCTACCGACATTGTACTGTTGATGCTGTAGTAGACGTAGAAAATCCCAGGCATAAGTCAATATTTAAGGCCAACATTCCAAAATACGTAGGTTAGTTCTTCTTGATTAAGAAAATAAATTGGCACAATTCCGTTTAGAACTTCAGATATATTTTTAAGAAAGAAAAATATACATTTTTATACATTTGCACTTGACTACGAAAAAACATACTACTCTTGGCGAGTGTAAAAAACAGGCTGTCTCTACTTAAGCTTTCTTCGCTTCTTATATTCATTAACATCTGAAAGTGATTCTTACACTGTTTCATTTATAAATGAAACCTCTTCGAAGAAAATACATTAACATTCGTTTTTTATCGTGAAATAATTAATATATACATGAATATACAGAAAATAAAAAATGTACACTCGTTACATCAATTGTGAAGAAAAAAATATTGTAAGAAGATTAATTTAAAAAAATGTTCAAATGTTTGTATAGCTTATGGGACTTAACTAAGGGGTCATCAATCCCTACACTTGCAAACTATTTATGAACTAGCTAAGACTAAGGACGGCACAAATATCCATGCCCGAGGAGGGGATTCGAACCCCCAACCGTAGTGGCCGTGTAGACCGTGACTGGAGCGCCTCAGACCCCTCGGCCACCGCGGCCGGCCATTAATTTTTCTACCGCTCTTAATTTATACTTTTGGGCCACTTTAGGTTACGGTAGTAACACTAAAAGCGGACCTTTGCGATCGTCTTTTGACAGCTCGAAATTTAAATGAAAATAACGGCTTAACCATGCATCTGACACGAAAATTGAATAATCGAATTTGTAGAGGAGAAAATTCTCTACAACTTCACTCTATTATGATTTTTTCATATCTTGCATCGTTGCAGAGATATTTGCAAAAATAACGGCGATTTGACGATGTCTGTCTGGCTGTAACGTGTCACCACTTTTTAGGTCGAACCGTTCAACCGATTGGCACCAAATTTTACAGATATAATTGTTGGCTACCAGAGACCAGAACCTCGCTTTTTGAAATATTTCGGACAAGATATACGTTAGTAATACCAAAAAAGCCGTTTGTAATGTAATTTTAAATGCAAATAAACCGTTCATATGACGCGAAAACTGAATAAACGAATTTGTAGAGGAGAAAATTCTCTGCAACTTTGTTCCCATGGTTTTTTTCCCATATCTCGTATCGTTTAAGAGATATTTGAAAAAATAACGGAGTTTTGAAACCTTTCGTTGAATTAACGAAAACCAGCCGTTCGCAGATGTCACGCGACATCCCTCGCCCAGAACTCTCTCTAGCATACGCCATCTTGCGTTGCGTATTTGATGATTTTCTTATTGTAACTTACACGTTGTCATTTCAAAGCAATGGTGTACTGAAGAATGAACAAAAACACGTCGTCCTTCGTACGATAAATGATAATCTAGTGTCTACAAATGCCATATTGGCATCAGTTAACAACTACTATTAATAGTATAAGATTAGAGAACACAACTCTTAACTGTCAGCTGTAGAGTATTGGGTAATGCGTTGCACTGTGACTCTGGAGGTCAGTGTTCGAAAGCCGCTGCTCCCTAAAAGGGTTTCAGACACTCTTAGTAATTAATTTTTTATTATTTAGATTATTATTTTGGTCCAAAATGATTGCGAAAACTTGTAAAACTACAAATCTAAAGTGGGCCGTAAAACACGTCAGTGCGATTTTTTTTTCCTCCTACGGCTATGGTAACGCTACAAGTAGAGCAGACATATCAAAGCGATAATGATCTTCAAGCCCCTGTCCAATTGTATCAAACTAAACACCACCAACAACACAAAAAACTAGACACTAGTAGTAGTGCCTTCGGATTTTTCATCGATTAACTTACAAGGCAGCTTTAGACCAAGTAAGCACCTGCTAGTAACTTCTCGCATTAAGAATGCAGAAGCCAGGTTGAAATGTCAACGTAGAAGATAGACAGCAACCCCGATAACACGTTGGTGACGGCTGACGCCACCACAGACTTAGTAAATAAAAACTAGACCGGTCGCTGGCGCTAGTGTGGCATCCCCACATTGAACGTGACAGAAGCCGCCATTTCCAGGGAAACTTAGTTCATTCCTGTTCTGCTTTTAATTGTAACAATAAGAATGGAGGCAAAGACGAGGACGGAAACAATGTTACCTTTCACAGATCAGTCATTACTTGTATCCACAAAGTATTTTCATGGAGAAATAATAAATCATGAACGTTTGTTTTTGTTTTGTCTTCCTCTTAAAAATGATTTTCTAAAACTGAGAAAAGGACTTTGTTGCATGTCAAGTATTTACATTTTATTTGCATGTTGTTGTTATGGTCTTCAGTCCGGAGACTGGTTTGATGCAGCTCTCCACCCTCCTCTATCCTGAGCAAGCCTTTTCATCTCCTCATAAGAAGAGCAACCCACATCCACTTGAATCTGCTTACTATACGCGTCTCTTGGTCTCCCTCTGCGATTTTTACCCCACACACTTCCCTCCAATGCTAAATTTACGATTCCCCGATGTCTAAGAATGTGTCCTACCAAGCGATCCCTTCTTTTAGTCAGGGTATGCCAAAAATTCCTTCGCTCACCAATTCTGTTCAGTACCTCTTCATTAGTTACGTGATCTACCCACCTAATCTTCAGCATTCTTCTGTAGCACCACATTTCAAAAGCCTCTATTCTCTTCGTGTCCGCACTGTTTATAGTCCATGTCTCACTCCCATACAAGGCAACACTCCACACAAATGCCTTCAGAAAAAACTTCCTTACCCTTAAATTAATATTCGATGTTAGCAAATTTCTCTTTTTCAAAAATGCTTTTCTTCCCATTGCCATTCTGCATTTTATATCCTCTGTACTGCGACCATCGCATGTTATTTTACTACCCAAGTAACAAAACTCATCTACCACCTTCATTGTTTCGTTACCTAATCTAATTTCCTTCAGCATCGCCTGATTTTCTAAGACCGCATTCCATTATTTTTGTTTTGCTCTTGTTAATGTTCATTTTATATGCTCTCTTCAACACACTGTCCAGTCCATTCAACTGCTCTTCCAGGTCCTTTGCTGTCTCTGACAGAATTACAATGTCATCAGCAAAACGCAATGTTTTTATTTCTTCCCCCTGAACTTTAATCCCTATTCCAAATTTTTCCTTGCTTTCCTTCACCGCATGCTCGATGTACAAATTGAATAACATCGGAGAAAGGCTACAACCCTATCTTACTCCCTTCCCAACTGATGCTTCCCTTTCATGCCCTTAGAGTCTAATAACTGCGGTCTGGCTTTTGTACAAGTTGTAAATAACTCTCCTTTCCCTGTATTTTACCCCTGCTGACTTCAGAATTTGAAAGAGTGTATTCCAGTCAACATTGTCAAAAGCTTTCTCCAAATCTACAAAAGCTAAAAATGTTGGTTTGCCTTTCCTTAATCTGTCTTCTAAGATTAGACGTAAAGTGAGTATTGCCTCCCGGGTTCCTACGTTCCTCCTGAATCCAAACTGATCTTCCCCGAGGTCAGCTTCTACCAGCTTTTCCATTCTCCTGTAGACAATTAGTGTTAAAATTTTGCAACCATGACTTATCAAACTGATGGTTCTGTAATTTTCACACCTGTCTGCGCCTGATTTCTTTGGAATGGGGATTATTACATTTTTCTTAATGTCTGAGGGCATTTCGCCTGTCTCATACATCCTACACACCAGTTCAAATAGTCTTGTCATGGCTGGCTCTCCCAGAGACTTTAGTAGCTCTGAGGGTATGTCATCTACTCCTGGGGCCTTGTTCCGACCTAGGTCTTTCAAGGCTCTGTCAAATTCATCTCTCAGTATAGTATCTCCTATTTCATCTTGATCGACTTCCTCTTCCCTTCCTACAACATCGTCTCTAAGTTCATTTCCTTTGTAGAGCCCCTCTATATACTCTTTCCACCTTTCAGCTTTCCCTTCTTTGCTGAGAACTGGTTTCCCATCTGAGTTCTTGATATTCGTAGAGTTGCTTTTCTTATTTTCCTGTAGGCAGTATCTACTTTTCCCCTTGCTATACATTCTTCTACAGATTTACATTTGGCTTCTAGCCACTCTTGCTTAGCCAATTTGCACTTCCTGTCAATCTCATTTTTTAGACGTCTGTACTCCATTTTGCCTATTTCGTTTACTGCATTTTTATATTTTCTCCTTTCATCAATTAAATTTAGTATTTCCTGTGATATCCAAGGATTTTTGTAGGTCTTGCCTTTCTACCTATTTTGTCCTCCGCTGCCTTCACTATTTCATCTCTCAATGCTACCCATTCCTCTCCTACTGTTTTATTTCCCCCTGTTTCTGCCAATTGTTGCCTAAATCTCCCTCTGAAATTCTCCAGAACTTCAGTTTCCTTCAATCTATCTAAGTCCCATCTCCTTATTTTCCTACCTTTCTGCAGTTTTTTCAGCTTCAGCCTACAGTTCATGACTAACAAGTTATGGTCAGAGTCTATATCTGCCCCTGGGTATGTCCTGCAGTTTGTAACCTGGTTGCGGTACCTATGTCTTACCATTATAAAATCTATCTGATATCTTCCGGTGTCTCCTAGTCTCTTCCATGTATACAACCTTCTTTTGTGATTCTTAAACCACGTGCTTGTTACGATTAAATCATGTTCCGTGCAAAATTCTACCAGGCGACTTCCTCTTTCATTCCTCCTGCCCAGTCCATATTCACCTATTATTTTTCCTTCTCTTCCTTTTCCAACTACCGAATTCCAGTCTCCCATCACAATTAAGTTTTCCTCTCCCTTAACTGTCTGAATAATTTCCTTTAGCTCCTCTTCGATCTCCTCATCATCGACAGAACTAGTTGGCATATAAACCTGTACTACTGTTGTCGGTGTTGGCTTCGTATCTATCTTGACAATGATAATGCGATCACTGTGCTGCTCATAGTAGTTTACCCGCATTCCTATTTTCTTATTCATTATCAATCCTACTCCTGTTATACCCGCAATTGATTTTGTATTTATAATCCTGTACTCACCTGACCAGAAATCCTGTTTATCCTGCCACCGAACTTCACTAATCTCCACTATATCAAACTTCAACCTATCCATTTCCCTTTTTAAATTTTCTAATTTTCCTACCCGATTAAGGGATCTAACATTCCACGCTCCGATCCGTAGAATGCCAGTATTTTCTTTCCTGATGACAACATCCTCCTGAGTAGTCCCCGCCCAGAGATCCGAATGGGAGACTATTTTACCTCCGGAATATTTTACCCGAGAGGATGCCAACATCATACGTTCATACAGTAGAGCTGCATGTCCTCGGGAAAGGTAACGGCTGTAGTTTCCCCTTGCTTTCAGCCGTTCACAGTAGCTGTGTGGCAAAGCCACATTAGCTGATGTTACAAGGCCAGCTCAGTCAATCATCCAGACTGTTGCCCCTGTAACTACTGAAAAGGCTGCTGCCCCTCTTCAGGAACCACACGTTTGTCTGGCCTCTCCACAGATACCCCTCCGCTGTGGTTGCACCTACGGTACGGCTAGCTGCATCGTTGAGGCACGCAAGCCACCCCACCTCGGCAATCTCTGTGGTTCATGGGGGTGGTTTATTTGCATATAAATTACTAAAAATACTAAGTTGAGCTGAATGAAGAACTAGGCGTATAAGAGTTATTTAGATTTTTAATCATACATATATATAAGTATGAAGCAGAAGTAGGTCGAATAATTGCTTTTACACACTTAATTTGTGGTGACTGCACTTCGTCAATTGTCATTATTTGATCGAATGTTGCGTACTCAACCGCTTTGAGAAGTACTACCTCAGTTAAAAGTAATATGCGAATGTAATGCCTATTTAAAGTTGCATGGGTTGTTAGAATTATTCATAACCAAATTCGACGAACTTTAAATAAAAATTCTATGTAATATGGAAAGGAATGTAGCCAAAAATGTGCTATACAAAAATAAGCGTGCAAAACGTGTTGAGTAGTCGGAAAAAAGCAAACAGAACCTGACAGAAAATTACGCGAAATAAATAATAATCACACTCTCTGCTACTTCCCAAGTTTCATGCAATCATCTTATGTAAATATCTCGAAAAAAATCGCTCCACCTTCTCAGAAAAGATACTTACATTCTTAAATTCCATGTCTCTATGCAGACGTTATTTCGAAAATTAGGAAACTTCATTCATTTAAGAATACTTTTTAAACAGACAGCAATACTCAGTAATTGTTTGGAACAAACATGCGTTTATTTTGTGCTTTATTTTGCTCTTATTGCGTCTCATACACTTCAGATCACAAACACAGTACTAGGATCCTTCCCTGCAAATGTCGGCGATCAGCCGCTTCATTTCGGGGACAGTTGCCTCGCTTCTCCGCTACAGCGTGGTAGGGGCTTGGACCTTGGACACCACTGGGGCACACGCCTAGCGTCACCGAACGAAGTGGATGGGTTGTTGTCAGGTTGTCTTAACATGTTGACGAAAACGAACTTCCAATATTGGACAAACCGGGATAAATTTCGAAGTTCTTTCTAGTGAACATGTTAGACAAACTGACAACACCCATCCAGTTTCTTTCACCATCTAAAAACTGAACACACAGTAGACGATCTTCAAAGAGCTGTCGAAGTGAAACTTCCTGGCAGATTAAAATTGTGTGCCGGAAACGGGACTGGAACCTGGGACCTTTGCCTTTCGCGGGCAAGAGCTCTACCGAATGAGCTATCCCGACACGACTCACGATCCCGCCTCACAACTTTGCTTCCGCCAGTACCTCGCTTCCTACTCGTAGAGCGCTTGCCCGCGAAAGGCAAAGGTCCCAGGTTCGAGCCCCGGTTCCGGCACATAATTTTAATCTGCCAGGAAGTTTCATATCAGCGCACACTTCGCTGCAGAGTGAAAGTTTCATTCGCTATCGAAGTGTTACACATGACACCCACAGGACCAACACTGAACATCTTGGAAAAATTGGAGATACTTTTACAACTAGAAAAAAAAAACATATTCTTGTAATAAATGAACAAACAGATCTGAAATATAAAAGTTACCTCGAAAATTTTATTGCTATATTCGAAGCGGAACCAGGTTTATAGCAACACACCCAGTGATAAAATTCTAATGCATTTTACACCAAAGAGCATCTTCTACATTATTTTCGTATATCATTGGCAAAGACGTTAGAATAAAGGCAGATGGGTTACCTAGTCTCAGAACAGACACTGGTTGAAGCCAAAGGGGCCATGCTTTTGTGCCAAAACAAAGATTTCTCGGTTAAAACCCTGTGTGAATATTACCTTCTTTACGTAAAGCAACAAAATTGACAGACACATAGGAGTATTAACTTACAAAAGACGTACATTTCAACGACTACATCTCACACACACACACACACACACACACACACACACTATTCCCAATGTTTGGGCACAAACAAAACCCGAAGTGGCCAGATTGCTGGCTTTACTTTTTCAGTGTTAGGGCATCTCCAGACATTCTAACCTCCTTGATCATTGGTAAAGAAACCGTTGGAGGCATGCAATATCGTTGCCTACAAGGGGGTTAGAATACAAGGAGACGCCCTTACGCTGAAAAAGTGTAGCCTGCTCCGCCATATTGCTAAGTTTTGGAGAATTGTTCGTATTGTAGAGCTAATGTTTTATGTCAGTTAAAAGAGGGATAAAACTTCCGACGATTTTCCCGTGATGTACAACGTGTTGAAGGAGTGAAAATTAGCCGTTAAAAAGTACGTTTTCAAATATATTATGTTGTGTATGTATTACTATTTATTGAAGAAAGTATATTGTTTGAAACTACATACTTCCCAGTGACTGTCAGTTCAATGCATTAACAGTAAGAGGGTAGACTCAACGCATAATTTTAAAGCAGAAATATCATTCCAAAACTGACCAACATGGCGGACAGGTTTCGAACTGACTTATTTGCTCGGCATATATAATGCCATCTCCCTTTATTCTAAACTCCATGCTTTCAACTGATTTATATATCGTTAGTATAAATATAAACAAGTTATTGTAACCATAAAATATCGTTTACATACACCAGCAGATAAAATCTATAGCAATTTCTTATAGTGCATTATAACTGTATCATATTGGTGGCATGACAACGATCTTCTATGGAAAACCACATTGCAAGAAGTATGTAAAATCAAACTTTTATGTAAATATCGTATCCTGTGACTGTATTATCTCACGCCGCGGTGGAGTAGCCGAGCGGTATAAGGCGTCTCGCCGCGGAGCGCGCGGTTGCTCGCCGTCTGAGGTTCGAGTCCTCCCTGGGGCGCGTGCGCGCGCTCGCTTTGTGTGTGTGTGTGTGTGTGTGTGTGTGTGTGTGTGTGTGCTGTCCTTAGGTTAGTTTACCTTAGTTTAAGTAGTTTGTAAGCTACGGAGTTTGGTGCGATAGATTTACAAACATTAAAACTTTTTTTTTTTTTATCTCACGAAATTTGTATTACACAATTGCAGCTATCCTGAAGACGGCTTTGTAGCCGAAGTGGCCATCGTTAAATATATAAAAATATTACGCAGCAATTTGGAATGAATACAAGTTATATTAAAATAAAGTAGTGTATCATGTAATTGATAATATTTTCAATCATTTTATTTTAAAATTGTGATAATTTTTAAAACACACAATACAAATAAATGGTTCCCGTGGGTGAGCTGAGTCTTGATCGTCCGCATGACATACAGGCACGCAACTACCCGAGCTATTTCGCCAACTTCTGTACGGAACACATTGACTAGTAAATAAGGTATATATGAGTTGCGCTTCATCTTTTGTGCCCTTTTTCTCGGAATTTCCTGGATATTGCGTTTTAAAAATCTTGACGTACACTAGTAACTTGCGGAGTCTCATCAGAGACCTGAAGGTCTGCTTGTAAGAGAAAGTTTTGAAACTGTGTTTGAAGATAGTTTAAAGCAATTAGGTGAAGTGCTGACATTATGAACCACTTGAATAGAATGAGGTAATTTGTGCTCCTAGTTTTCACTCATCCCAATGATTAAGACGTCATGTCTCCTGCACTATGAGTCGTACAATGATATAATTGTGTAGGTAAACTCAATGATCCTACAAAATATAAAGACGTGATAAATCAAAACGTCGCTACTTATGCTCCAGTTTCACTGAACGCCACTTTAAGATGAAAGCAATTTTTGATGCGTCTAAGTTTCTGTCGCGTTGTATGTCCTGAAATATGTGCAGTACAGTAATATAATTTTGCAAGTGCACTCAGTGACCCTCGGAGATACTGTCTGCGAAGTGTGTTGCCAACAGATATCTTGTACTTCAAAACTAAGACACTTAAACGTCATGGCAGGAGTTGAAGTTTGATAGTAGGAACAGCGAAAATATACCAAGCGAAAAAATATTTTTCATTTTTTGGGTGGTGTCAGCGAAAAAAAATCGCACTGACTTGATTTACGGCCCACTTTAGATCTGTAGTTTAATAAGTTTTTGCAAACATTTTGGACCAAAATAATAATATAAATAATAAAAAATTAATGAGAGTGTCTGAAAACCTTTTAGGAAAAAAATTAGGTTGTGGCGGGTTCCGAACCACTTACCTTCAGCGTCACAGTCCAACGCATTGCCCACTACGCTACAGCTGACAATTAGAAGTTGCGTTCTTTAATCTCATACTATTGTTAACTGATGCTAATATTGCATCTGTAGACACTAGATTATCATTTATCGTACGAAGAACGACGTGTTTCTGTTAATTATTCAGTGCGCCATTGCTTTGAAATGACAACGTGTAAGTTACAATAAGAAAATCATCAAATACGCAACGCAAGATGTGCCAGAGAGTTCTGGGCGAGGAATTTCACGTGACATCTCCGAACGGCTGGTTTTCGTTAATTCAATGGAGGGTGTCAAATCTACGTTATTTTTGTAAATATCTCTCAAACGATACGAGATATCAAAAAACATAAGGAAACAAAGTTGTAGAGAATTTCCTCGTCTACAAATTCAGTTTTTCAATTTTCGCATCAGTTGAACGGTTTATTTGCAATTAAAATTACATTACAAACGGCTTTTTTTTTTTAATTACTAACGTATTTCTTGTCCGAAATATTTTAAAAAGCGAGGTTCTGGTCTCTGGTAGCCAACAATTAAGACAGACAGACATAACAAAATCGCCGTTATTTTTTCAAATATCTCTGAAACGCTACGGGATATCAAGAAAACATTGAGAGAGCAAAGGTTTAGAGAATTTTCTCCTCTACAAATTCGGTTGTTCAATTTTCGTTTCAGATGAATAGTTAAGCCGTTATTTTCATTTAAATTTCGAGCTGTCAAAAGACGATCGCAAAGGCGCACTTTTAGTATTAATAGCGTAACCTAAGTGGGCCATAATTTGTGTAAGGGTTTGATGGAAGAAGCCAAGTGTTATTTGCGAGTAAGGACGAGGAGTTGGCATTTCAGCGCTGCTACCTTGAAGACAAACACATAGGTAGCTACTTTACAAACCACTATACGTCGTAATAAGTAGAATATGACGGCATTTGATATTTTAAAATCAGCCAACAAGTACGCGAATTATTGAAAATCAAATTCTTAGTAGCCCATGACGCCGTTTGGGAAGATGGCGTACAACAGATGAGACAAAGCGTTGCGTGCTAGTCTTTTGGTGGTATTCCTGTGCTGGTTCACACTTTCTTCTGACCACATTATCCCACCAGCAGTGCGACTTCTTTCGTTGTGCTGGAAAGTAGGGATTTCACAGCCGCAATGGTCGGCAGCTTGCGACTCCCATTTGCGTTACAACACGCCACTAATGATACCCGTTGTTTCCCTTGTTTGTAGCCATGATTGGCCTTCTCATTCCTGACAGCTAATGTTTTTAAATGAGACGCCTTGTTAGAGAAGCCGATTTCACAGCACTGTACAAGGTATCGGCTGCAGTTAAATGTTTCTCTTGTAGCAATTTTTCAGGAATCTGTCGTAAACATATTTATTTATTGCAGATATAGATTTCGACTACTGTGTGGTCATTGTTGTTGTTATGGTCTTCAGTCCGGAGACTGGTTTGATGCAGTTCTCCACCCTACTCTATCCTGAGCAAGCCTTTTCATCTCCTCATAAGAACGACAACCCACATCTATTTGAATCTGCTTACTATACGCGTCTCTTGGCCTCCCTCTGCGATTTTTACCCCACACACTTCCCTCCAATGCTAAATTTACGATTCCTCGATGTCTAAGAATGTGTCCTACCAAGCGATCCCTTCTTTTAGTCAGGGTATGCCAAAAACTCCTTTTCTCGCCAATTCTGTTCAGTACCTCTTCATTAGTTATGTGATCTACCCACCTAATCTTCAGCATTCTTCTGTAGCACCACATTTCAAAAGCCTCTATTCTCTTCCTGTCCGCACTGCTTATCGTCCATGTTTCACTCCCGTACAAGGCAACACTCCACACAAATGCCTTCAGAAAAGACTTCCTTACACTTAAATTAATATTCGATGTTAGCAAATTTCTCTTTTTCAAAAATGCTTTTCTTCCCATTGCCATTCTGCATTTTATATCCTCTGTACTGCGACCATCGCTTGTTATTTTACTACCCAAGTAACAAAACTCATCTACCACCTTCATTGTTTCGTTACCTAATCTAATTCCTTCACCATTGCCTGATTTTCTAAGACCGCATTCCATTATTTTTGTTTTGCTCTTGTTAATGTTCATTTTGTACGCTCTCTTCAACACACTGTCCATTCCATTCAACTGCTCTTCCAGGTCGTTCGCTGTCTCTGACAGAATTACAATGTCATCAGCAAAACGCAATGTTTTTATTTCTTCACCCTGAACTTTAATCCCTATTCCAAATTTTTCCTTGCTTTCCTTCATCGCCTGCTCAATGTACAAATTGAACAACATCGGAGAAAGGCTACAACCCTGTCTTACTCCCTTCCCAACTGATGCTTCCCTTTCATGCCCTTCGAGTCTAATAACTGCGGTCTGGCTTTTGTACAAGTTGTAGATAACTCTCCTTTCCCTGTATTTTACCCCTGCTGACTTCAGAATTTGAAAGAGTGTAGTCCAGTCAACATTGTCAAACGCTTTTTCCAAATCTACAAAGGCTAAAAATGTAGATTTGCCTTTCCTTAATCTATCTTCTAAGATAAGCCGTAAAGTGAGTATTGCCTCCCGTGTTCCTACGTTCCTCCTGAATCCAAACTGATCTTCCCCTAGGTCAGCTTCTACCAGCTTTTCCATCCTCCTGTAGATAACCCGTGTTAAAATTTTGCAACCATGACTTATCAAACTGATGGTTCTGTAATTTTCACACCTGTCTGCACCTGATTTCTTTGGAATGGGGATTATTACATTTTTCTTAAAGTCTGAGGGTATTTCGCCTGTCTCGTACATCCTACACACCAGTTCAAATAGTTTTGTCATGGCTGGCTCTCCCAGAGACTTTAGTAGCTCTGAGGGTATGTCATCTACTCCTGGGGCCTTGTTCCGACCTAGGTCTTTCAGGGCTCTGTCAAATTCATCTCTCAGTATAATATCTCCTATTTCATCTTGATCTACTTCCTCTTCCCTTCCTACAACATCGTCTCTAAGTTCATTTCCTTTGTAGAGCTGCTCTATGTACTCTTTCCACCTTTCAGCCTTCCCTTCTTTGCTGAGAACTGGTTTCCCATCTGAGTTCTTGATATTTGTAGAATTGCTTTTCTTGTCCCCAAATGTCTCTCTGATTTTCCTGTAGGCGGTATCTACTTTTCCCCTTCTTATACATTCTTCTACAGATTTGCATTTGGCTTCTAGCCACTCCTGCTTAGCCATTTTGCACTTCCTATCAATCTCATTTCTTAGTCGTCTGTACTCCATTTTGCCTGTTTCATTTACTGCATTTTTATATTTTCTCCTTTCATCAATTAAATTTAGTATTTCCTGTGTTATCCAAGGATTTTTTGCAGGTCTTGCCTTTCTACCTATTTTGTCCTCTGCTGCCTTCACTATTTCATCTCTCAATGCTACCCATTCCTCTTCTACTGTTTTATTTCCCCCTGTTTCTGTCAATTGTTGCCTAAATCTCCCTCTGAAATTCTCCAGAACTTCACTTTCCTTCAATTTATCTAGGTCCCATCTCCTTATTTTCCTACCTTTCTGCAGTTTTTTCAGTTTCAGCCTACAGTTCATGACTAACAAGTTATGGTCAGAGTCTATATCTGCCCCTGGGTATGTCTTGCAGTTAATAACCTGATTCCGGAATCTATGTTTTACCATTATAAAATCTATCTGATACCTTCCAGTGTCTCCTGGTCTCTTCCACGTATACAACCTTCTTTTGTGATTCTTAAACCACGTGTTTGTTATGATTAAATTATGTTCCGTGCAAAATTCTACCAGGCGACTTCCTCTTTCATTCCTTCTGCCCAGTCCATATTCACCTACTATTTTTCCTTCTCTTCCTTTTCCTACTACCGAATTCCAGTCTCCCATCACAATTAAGTTTTCTTCTCCCTTAACTGTCTGAATAATTTCCTTTAGCTCCTCATATATTTCTTCGATTTCCTCATCATCGGCAGAGCTAGTTGGCATATAAACCTGTACTACTGTTGTCGGTGTTGGCTTCGTATCTATCTTGACAATGATAATGCGATCACTGCGCTGCTCATAGTAGTTTACCCGCATTCCTATTTTCTTATTCATTATCAGTCCTACTCCTGTGATACCCCCAACTGATTTTGTATTTATAATCCTGTACTCACCTGACCAGAAATCCTGTTCATCCTGCCACCGAACTTCACTAATCCCCACTATATCTAACTTCAACCTATCCATTTCCCTTTTTAAATTTTCTAATTTTCCTACCCGATTAAGGGATCTAACATTCCACGCTCCGATCCGTAGAATGCCAGTATTGTCTTTCCTGATGATAACATCCTCCTGAGTAGTCCCCGCCCGGAGATCCGAATGGGGGACTATTTTACCTCCGGAATATTTTACCCGAGAGGATGCCATCATCATATTTTCATACAGTAGAGCTGCATGTCCTCGGGAAAAGTAACGGCTGTAGTTTCCCCTTGCTTTCAGCCGTTCGCAGTAACCGTGTGGCAAAGCCACATTAGCTGATGTTACAAGGCCAGCTCAGTCAATCATCCAGACTGTTGCGCCTGTAACTACTGAAAAGGCTGCTGCCCCTCTTCAGGAACCACACGTTTGTCTGGCCTCTCCACAGATACCCCTCCGCTGTGGTTGCACCTACGGTACGGCTATCTGTATCGTTGAGGCACGCAAGCCACCCCACCTCGGCAATGTCTGTGGTTCATGGGGGTGGGTGTGGTCATTATCAGTGCTAAAATAAATACAAAAGAACCAGTTAGAATAAAATACGTGTCACGTTCTAAGTCAATTGTACAAGTTTCAGTTAAAGTCAATGATAAAAAACATACCTTAAAATACTTAAAACTTCTCGATCTCCATGTTGGAGGTTGTGTTCGTACTGGCGCAGCTGTTACAATTCTTACATAGTTGAGGTCAGCATGAGTCATTTGAGACTAAAGCGCCCTCTTTGCAGTTTCATTAAATATATATATTTATATGTGTGGTATGTTTATGGTAGAAATAATTACGTTTTATTATAATTTTAATAGGCACTTAAACTGTTCTGTATTAATGAGTCACGTTTACTGTTTATATAAAATTGGTGATAAAATGTATACTATATAATTTATTTGAGTAACTGTTTTAAAATAATTTTTTTTTAAATTGCTCAGCTGTTAATAATTTTGTTCACAGTCAAAATCATAAAATCAAATGTTGTCAATTTTAAAGGTAGCAGTAGTAATAAGTACAGTCGTCAGATGGTGCTAACCAACGTGTATCCCAAAACTGGCTTAGAGCGTTAATAATATAAAGCATAATTGTCTCTTAGAGTTTGCATTAAAACATGTTACAGATGTTGTAGTCTAGTGCTAAAAGTAATGTGCATCCATATCATATGCATAAAAATACATGATATGTACAGTATTTGTCACTGTATCAAAGTTACTCGTATGTGACAGGTGAGAAGTTCAGATGTAAATATAAGTCGTCCACTGCATGTGTTGGTTTCAGCTACAAGTAGCGGGACTCTACTGACTTTTTAATAGCTCCCAGAAATGGGAACTTTTTGCTATCGTTTGCTAATTGAGCAGTGTCATTTTAGTACAGTTTAAAAGTGCCTGTTAAAATTATAATAAAACGTACCTATTTCTACCATAAACATACCACATATAAATTTGTTTATATAATTGCAAAGAGGGCGCCTTAGTCGCAAATGACGCATGCTGACGTCAGCTGTGTAAGAACTGTAACAGCAGCGTCAGTAAGAACGCAACCTCCAACATGGAGGTCGAGATGTTTTAAGTATTTTAATTGTTTTTAAGGTATGTTTTTTATCATTGACTTCAACTGAAACTTTTACAATTGGCTTAGAAAAAGACATTTATTTTATTCTAACTGGTTCTTTTGTATTTATTTTCGCACTGATAATGACCACACAGTGGTCGAAATCTAGATCTGCAAATAAATATTTTTACGACGATTGCTGAAAATTTTCCACAAGTAAAATACAGTCGTGGAGCATAAATTCCACCATGGAGTCAAGCCTGATAAAATGTTTCTCTGTTATTCTTTGCGAAAGTTTCAGCCTTTTTTCCTTCAGCTGAGCTACTTTCCTTAGTGGCTGTCAGATGCCGCGCACCACTTCGTTTCTGTGGTTTGATTGCTGCAGAAAAGATGTTTCTTAACAGTCCAGTAGAATTAGCATTCAAATCGTAAATAATTCCTACAAAACTTTTTTTTTAAATGGCTTCGTTTGTGTCGTAGTATAACTATTCTAGGTTTTCCCTCTTGGCAGAGCTGTCCCCTAGTGGTGGTAGAGGGGGGAGGCAAAAATGTACCCGAAAAAAGGGGTATTTTTCGGTTTTGTGATTATATCTCGTAAATGACTCCCAATTCCGAAAACATAATGCAATTAAAAGTTGTAGGCCATGAAATTCTGCACTGAATGAGACCTTCTGCATAATTTTTGGACCACCCGTTTCCATACCATTGCTCTTCAAAATTGGAGCAGTTTCACATGTTCATGACAAATTTTCGTTTTAACCTCTGTTGTTTGGTAATATCGTTGAAACTAATCCACCAATAATGTGGTTCCTACAAAAGATATAGACAGATAAATTCTGCATTCGATGGAAGCAAAAGTGAATTTATTGGACCACCCATTTGTGTAGAGCTCCTCATCAAAGTTGGACCATTTCTCTTCAATGAAGACTATTTCAAATGTAGTTGTTCAGTAATTCTTATAGACACTCTCAAATACAAAACTACAGCAACCAACTGTCTTGTACTTATTTAATATAGTAATAGAATAACATATTAAAGTTTTTGAATATTTGAAAAATATTAATCAAGTTTGCATATATAATATAGTGATATGAAGGAGGCAGGAAGAGAGACACACTTCTTGAAATTAAGTAGTGGTTATTATATTTCGTAATACCAAAATTTCACATAAAGGTATGAGATGAAAAGGGTAAAAGTAGGTATGTACACAAATTTCGGCGTAGACTTACGAACGATCATACAGTATATACGGCAGATTGTTCAAAAACTTAACTTTTCTTTACTTTGGCGATAGCAACAAAATTCTGAAATCGTGTGTACTATGTAAATATGTAGTAATACCCGAGTTTTAAATCTGTAACTTCAAGGGTTTTAGAGTTCTGACGTCTTCCGACGTCTTCTCAGACGCCGTCGCAATCGGTTCCACTGCGCGGCCGCGGCGCGGGGCGCGGACGGCGGAGGGGTCGCTCCGCGGGCCGAGGGTATTTAAATGGCCCGCTACCGGGCTAGAACCCAGGTCCCTTCGAGCAGCCGTAGCGTGCGGATCTCCGTGCCGGCGCGTTTCCAGGAGCTCAGTCCATCAGTTACCTGATGACGGCGACATGTATGATCGCCGAAATATTGTGCCCGTTGGACACTATAGACCGGCAGTACACCCGTGGATATTTTGATCAATATTCTAGTAAACCAACTTTTGGTACTTCCAAATTACAGATTTTAACCAATCTGAATGAAATTTCTGCAGGGAGTAGTCTTGATGTGTTTGCATACTACTTTGCATTAAGATCATCGAACATGTACGTAAATTGTTTATTTTATGTTCAAATTTAACAAGTAGAGGAGGCCTACTCGTCATCACCCAATTCGTCCAAATTTGTGGTACATGTAGGACGTGGTGAGACACTAAAGTGGGATCTGCAGATGGCCATCCGTTTAGGAAATAAAAGGAAGTTTGATACGGATCTATCACCTTATCAACTGTCCCTGTGACAGCGTGTTTAGGAAGCGGTGTTTGGCTCAGCAGTAAAAGATAGGATTCGTATTGAGAAGGTCGCGGATTCAACTCCACCCGACAGCAAATTTTTATCTGCCCCCTTGGCAATGCGTACAGCTACATATTGTTCCCGTAGGGATCGTGATGACAAGATTACAGAACGCACAGAGGCATTTAAACAATCATTCTTCCTACGTTCAATAAGTGAAAGGAACGGAAAGAAACCCTAATAACTGGTACAGTGGGACGTACCCTCTGCCATGCACTTCACAGCGGTTTGCACGAGTATTGATTAAGATGTAGATGTAGACTGACGTCACAGTTAACCGCAACATCATATAGGTTATTTTATTAATTTATATAAGCAAAAAATGAAGGGCATTGTATGAAATTCTGGACTACAAACATTTAAGAAGGGACTGTAGTTAACGCGTACTTGGAGACGACGTGTCTGTAAATCGACACTTCCATTCTTTTGCAATTGATCAATTACGTGTACCGGGGTGATATTCATCGAAGAAACACGGGAAGCAATAATTTTGACTGCATCTTGCGCACGTTATGAACGCCGTCCTTTTGCAGTAACTTTTTATTTTTTTGAAATGTCTCCATATAAAAACAAACTTGATTGACATTCTGAAAACAGCTTCTTTCATCGCACAGACTAGCAGGTCAAATTAAACTCACGATCGTTCGTGTTTGTACCTTATGGACCATTCACAACCCAAAGTTTGCAAGATAATATGCTTGTTTTAAATAATGTCGTCCGATGTTGAAGTTGTGCACATATAAATACAAAATAACATACATGATGTAGTCGTTAATTGTGAAGTCAGTAGTGTAAGTATTGCCAAGGAGCAAAAAAAAATATTTGCCGCCGAGCGGAATCGGACCCGCGAACCTTTCAATAAAAATACCTTTTACCGCTTTCTAAACAGATTCTCACATGGACAGTTGATAAGGTGCATGTGGTGATAGATCCGTATCAAAATTTCGTTTTATTTCCTAAACGCTTGGCCATCTGGAGTTCCCACTTGGGACACTTTCATATCTCACCATGAACCATAAATTTGGACGAATTCGGTGATGACGAGTAGGCGTCCTCTCCTTGTAAGAGGAAACACTATGTAACACAGTATATTTTTCCCGCCTTAATTGAAGCTTTAGGGTGGAGTCGTCCGGTAAAATCAAGGGTAGCTGTTTTTAATGTGAAGAAAGTAGCTTGATAATTAGATTAGAAACGTCACCATATCTGTACAGAATGCCTAATATGTGAATTCTGCGTTTAGTATTCTAATTAAAATTTTGTGAGATATTACGAAAGTCATTATAAACGTTTCATAAATTTCCAAAGATTTTCACTGCGACAATACATTTTTGTTTACACGAGGAACGCTCAACGAATTAATATGTACTTACAAGAAGACCACATGGGCATTGGATTTTAAAATTTCCTTATGGTACGTGAAGTTTAGAACTCAAAATAATAATCAGCCAAAGCCATTCGACGAAACTCTCAAAAATTATCGAGAAAACCACTTTGAAGTTTTGCAAGTACACGTAAGTACCAATGTGTCAGTGTAGCATCTGTCAGTGTAGCTCAGGTGTCAGCGCTCTGGCCTCATAACCATACAGTTGATGGTTCGAATCCCGCTTTACAGAATTATTATTTATTTATTTATTTTCGTTTCCGAATTCAGTTATATAAAATATTTTGGTATCTCTAATTCCTTGTGTTGTGTCTGTTTCTGTTTATGTATTTGTAAAAGAGCTGAACATCATGCCACCTATAACGACAATTGAGTAGTTAGCTGCTTGCAAGTCATTAGTAGCTATGGAGATGTCTTTCGAAAAACAGCATCATAGCTCTTCGCCAAGTGAAGAATCGAAGACTACTTTCGTCAACTAATAGTGAATCCAATACTGTAAAAACTGCGACGTATGTTTTTTTGATTGAAACTATCATTATTAACAACCTTTCATAAAATATAGAAAATTACGAAGATACAAAAACGTGAATTTTCGTAAAAATTATCATTAGGTATTAAATTTGGATAAGTATTCGAACACAACAGTTACGACAGGATTCGAAACACCTACGTTATGGTTGTAATGCCAAATCGCTACCGTCTGAGCTACACCGACAGATGCTGCAAGTGATTTAATTATTCGTACTTCGGTGTAATTGCAAAACTTCAAAATCAATTTTCTCGATAAGTCTTGAACGTTGCGTCGAATGGTTTTGGTTGATTGTTATCAGAGTCCTGAACGTCACGTACCATAAGTATCAAAAATTCTAAAATTCGATACCCATATGGTCTCCTTGTTAGATCAAGTTACTCTTCAGGTAGCAAAAGGCTGTGCAAGTTTACTGTTTTTCGATTTATGTTGATAATATGGAAATTTATCTACATCTAGAACTTATACACCTACAGCGTAAACTGTGTGTGTTTAGTTTCATAGAAAAATTAGTCTCGTAGACTTCGGTTTTCTCAAATTAAATCTGCAACCACCATTATGTAGATCTTTAGACTTGTATCAACACGCTGCCTTTTTACACAAAAAAGAGAACGAAATGCACCCACAGAAGCTCACTGGCAGATTTCAACTTATGAGCTTGTCTTCGAATTAGTATTACTGGCAAAGTGGTTGTAACAGTCGTAAGAACTACCACGTTTCGCACGTGAGCGCCGGTCACCTTGGGGGAGCGACTGTGCTGAACAGTTGGATTTGTCAGTGCGCCTAAACCTGCTAATAGCCAGTTAGTCCGCCAAGGGCCCCAGTCTCCGTACAAATGTTCCAATGCCTCGGTACAATAAGGGGAAGTTGGCAGCACCTTGCGATTAATTAGAGTTAAGAGAAGGGCAGCTTATTTCGTATATCACGATATGGGGGGGGGGGGGGGAAGACTGTCACGAAAATGACAGAGTTGGGGTGGAAATAATAATAACAATAATAATAATAAAAATCGCTATTTGTTGCGATGAGATCTATTTACGAAATTTCTTTCACCAAAATTTGTCTTCCCAATGCAAACATATTTTGTTAGCCCCTACTTACATAGAGACATAATCACCATAATGAAATAAGAGAAATCAGATCGAAAACTGAAAGATTTACGTGTTCCTTTTTACCGCGCGCTACAAGAGCAAGGAACGATAGAGAAATATTATGAAAGTGGTTCGATAAACCTTCTAACATTGCAGAGAAATTATGTAAATGAGTGAATGAAAATGAATTATGCAGACGGTGTCATGTCTCTTGTTTTGAACCTCAAGTGTGTGAAATTTTATAGCAGTTGGATGAACGGTCAAGTTGTAGCGTGATGGTTAGTGCAGTAGAATATCAAATAAGAGGTACTACGTTCGTATCTCCTCGCTAGATAATATGTTGACTGGAATACACTCTTTCAAATTCTGAAGCTAGCAGTGGATAAAATATCTGGAGCGAAGAGAGATGATATACTTGTACGAAAACCAGACAGCAGTTAATACAGTCTAAGGTTTCAAAGGGTCGTAGTGGTTGGGAAAGGAATAAGACACGATTGCAGCCTTTCTACAATGTTGTTCAATCTCTACACTGAACGAGCTGTGAAGGGATGCAAGGAGAAATTTGGAAAAGAAATTGAAATTCAGGGAGAAGAAATAAAACTTTGTTGTTTGCTGATGACAAAGTAAATATGTCAGAGACAGAAAAGGATCTGGAAGAGTAATCAAACGGAATGGACAGTGTCTTGAAAGGGAGGTATAAGAAGAACATTAACAAGAGTAAAGCGAGGGTAGTGGAACGTAGTGCCAGTAAATCAGGCGATGCTGAAAGAATTAGATTAGGTAATGAGACAAAACTTGTAGATGAGTTTTCTTATTTGGGTAGCAAGATAACTTCTGATGGCCGCAGTAGAGAACATATAAAATGCCGAATGGCTATGGTTAGAAAAGCGTTTCTGAAGACGCGAAATTTGTAGACATCCAATATTAAATGTTAGGAAGTCCTTTCTGAAAGCATTTGTCTGGAGTGTAGCATCGTATGGGAGTGAAACGTGGACGATAAGCAGTTCATGAAAAGTTATGAGAGAAACTTTTGAAATGTAGTAACTAATGAGGAGGTGCTCGACAGAATTGGGAAAAAAGGCGTTTCTGGCATATCCTGACTAAGAGAAGGGACAGATTGGTGGGACACATTCTGAGACATCAAGGAATTGTCAACTTAGCATTAGAAGGAAGTGTGTGGGGTAAAAATCGTAGAGGGAGACCGAGGGACGAATACAGTAAGTAGATTCAAAACGATGTAGGTTGCCGTTCTTATTCTCAGATGAAGAGACTTGCAAAAGACAGGGTAGCGTGGAGAGCTGCATCACATCAGTCTGCGGACTGAAAACAACAACAACGTTACGGCAGCGCATAAAATACAAATCTAGTCCGAAATGGCGATACCCACCCCTTACGAAGTTACCAATGTCGAGTTTGCAGCTGTTCCTTTTTTTCCCTAAACCACAACTCTATTAAAGGAAACAAAACAAATCAAAATATTAATGAAATAGGTGCCTCCATTTCTGACTTACAATGAGATTAACGCACAGCAACTGATTTTATATCACATAGCAAAGTTCAGTCAAAAGAAATAGGTACATGAAAAATTTATAAAGCACGTTTATGCCTCATGGAAAAAATATGAAACGAGAAATAAATTGTAGGATCGAGGAAAAGTTTTAAATCGAATCTAATACTTTCGTGTGCCTCAGTAAGCTGGTGCAACTCTGTAGATTGGACGTCACGTCATTGCCTTGCATGGCCTTAACCTACCCGCAGTTTCCAAACTGGGAAAGGGGATGTACAGTTTGACGTGTATTTCTGGCGACTCCGCACAGCGTTGAGAGGTGAAGGCTAGGTTACAACTCAAAGCGAAACAACCTGTGATCCCAGTGAGTTTCCAACTCGTGCTGCTTCTCTGGCACGTTTGCTTGTTTCGCCCTCTGCCTGTCAGACACTGTAACTTTCCAGACTCGTCGCGGCTCTCGGACATCACGACGCGTGGGCTGGAGTTTTAATTAATTCGAAGGACACCACTTCCCGCTTACGGCTGCAGAGTTCTTGCTCTGTATCAGAGACTGCCCCAGCCCATCCGTCGCCGGGGTGTGAGCATTATCTTTGCGCCTCTATCCCACCCTCCAACAGATGCTGAAGTTAGACCAGCGTGGCTGCTGAATCACTTCTACGGTTTCCATCTACATTAGACTTGATGCCGCTGCTCAATTTATTTCTTAAACTTGAACAAAGCTGCGTGCTTTCTTCTGAATCCAACTCTTTTCAATTAAGAAGTTTTGATTTTCTATCCTCGTCCCCAGAAATGAGACACATCCTGCCCAAGATCCTTCCCATCCCTCCTAAAGTGGTGCTCCGTCGCCCTCCCAACCTCCACAACATCCTAGTTCATCCTTACGCCCCCCCCGAAACCCAGCTCACTGCCACAGGGATCATATCCTTGTGGAAGACCCCGCTGCAAGACCTCTCCAATCCACCCACCCAGCACTTCCAGTCCTGTCAAAGGCTTATCCTACCCTATCAGAGGCCGGGAAACCTGTGAAAGCAGCCACGTAATTTACCAACTGTGCTGCAAACACTGTACAGCTTTCTATATTAGCATCCATTAGGATGAACGGCCACCGCCAAACTGTGGCCAAAAACAAGGTGGACCACCCTGTGGCACAGCATGCAGTGGAGCACATGCTTGATTTCAATGGCTGCTTCACAACCCGGGCCATCTGGATCCTCCCATCCACCACCAGCTTTTCTGAAGTGCACAGATGGTAGTTATCCTTACAATATATTCTCCGATCCAGAAATCAACCAGGCCTCAACCTACGATAACTTCCCTATTTTCCCCCCATACCTTACAGTTCCTACCTATCTATCCCAAACCTCTCCTATTTTGAGTAGTGCGTGAATGTGGATCGTGTGCGTGTGTGCGTGTGTGTGTGAGCGCGCGCGCGCGGTCTTGTGTACTTGCATGGTGCACGCATTTTGTATATATATTTACTTTATTTTATTTTGTTTATTTTATTTTATTTTCTCCCCTCTCCCACCTCCCCACTCCATTCCTAAGCTGCATCTGGTTATTCCCATCTAACCCATCCCCACCACCGTGACGTAACATTCCTATCCCCTCTCCCCTTCCCTCCAAACTGGACTTTCCATTATTCTACAATTAAGAAGCTCTGTTGATAGGAGATCCCTATCGTTTTCGTTTAAATTTCGGAACGCTCGTCAAATTTTGTTACAGCGGTATCAAGCAAGTAGTACTAACAATGTATTTTGAAATTCGTTTCCGGTTCTATTAGGGACTCAATAATTTTTTTCCTGGGACGGGTACGGGTCGACGCGCGAAATTTTGTCTGGGCATCTGGGTCTTCCCTTCTCATGCGTTACTGATCATTTTTGTAAACGCGTATTCAGTTCGAAGTGCGAATAATTAGTTTTTAGCTTGAGATATCATTTGACCCTCTTCAGAAAGAGTAACGGTTGAGTTCTGTAAAGCTTTGACGACAGTAATGGAACGTATGCTCTACCAGGTAACTATGAAGCAGACAGTGGCGGCGCGTCCTATGTGTTGACTGGTTCAGCGAACCCCTGGAAAAAAAGCTCGTCGTGAAAAAAAGTAAATAAGAAGTGTTTTTAAACTATCATTCATCGTTTCGTTGTTCTATCAGATCATTTTACATGCACATTCGAAGTACACTACTGGCCATTAAGATTGCTACACCAAGAAGAAATAGATGATAAACGGGTATTCATTGGACAAATATATTATACTAGAACTGACATGTGTTAACACTTTCACGCAATTTGGGTGCATACATCCTGAGAAATCAGTACCCAGGACAACCACCTCTGGCCGTAATAACGGCATTGATACCCCTGGGCATTGGAGTCAAACAGAGCGTGGATGGCGTGTACAGGTACAGATGCCCATGCAGCTTCAACACGATACCACAGTTCATCAAGAGTAGTGACTGGCGTATTATGACGAGCCAGTTGCTCGGCCACCACTGACCAGACGTTTTCAATTGGTGAGGGATCTGGAGAATATCCTGACCAGGGCAGCAGTCCAACATTTTCCGTATCAAGAAAGGCCCATACAGGACCTGCAACATGCAGTCGTGCATTATCCTGCTGAAATGTAGGGTTTCGCTGAGATCGAATGAAGGGTAGAGCCAGGGGTCGTAACACATATGAAATGTAACGGCCGCTGTTCAAAGTGCCGTCGATGCGAACAAGAGGTGACCGAGACGTGTAACCAATGGCACCCCATACCATCACGCCGGGTGATACGCCAGTATGGTGATGACGAAAACACGCTTCCAATGTGCGTTCACCGCGATGTCGCCAAACACGGATGCGACCAGCATGATACTGTAAACACAACCTGGATTCACCCGGGAAAAAAAAAGAGACTTTTGCCATTCGTGCACCCAGGTTCGTCGTTGCGTACACCATCGCAGGCGCTCCTGTCTGTAACCGCAGCCATGGTCCCGAGCTGATAGTCCATGCTGCTGCAAACGTCGCCGAACTGTTCGTGCAGTCTGTTGACTCAGAGATCGAGATGTGGTTGCAGGATCAGTTACAGCCATGCGGATAAGATGCCTGTCATGTCGACTGCTAGTGATAGTCCGTTGGGATCTAGCACGGCGTTCCGTATTGCCCTCCTGAACCCACCGATTCCATATTCTGTTAACAATCATTAGATCGCGACCAACGCGAGCAGTAATGTCGCGATACGATAAACCGCAATGGCGATGGGTTACAGTAAAACCTTTATCAAAGTCGGAAACGTGATGGTACGCATTTCTCCTCCTCACACGAGGCATCACAACAACGTTTCACCAGGGAACGGCCGTCAACAGCTGTTTGTGTATGAGAAATCGGTCGGAAACTTTCCTCATGTCAGCACGTTGTAGGTGTCACCACCGGCGCCAACCTTGTGTAAATGCTCTGTAAAGCTAATCATCTGCATATCACAGCATCTTCTTCCTGACGGTTAAATGTCGCGTCTGTAGCACGTCATCTTCGTGGTGTAGCAATTTTAATGGCTAGGAGTGTGTTTTTATCGCGTGAGAAACGTTTTAGGTCGCGAAGACGGCACGTACACGAGTCGTACCGCGGCCGTCTGATGTAAAAGCCTACAGAAGATCCGATCATGAATAACAATGAAGTCACTATTCTCCACCTAGCAACAACAGCCGTGTTGTTAGCGGCATAGCGCTGCGGTGTCGAATGTAGTGGATTCGTGACAGACTGCAAGCATTTTTTTTTTTTCTTTTTTCAACCCAATCATATATACTCTTCGTTGTAGGTTAGCTTTACGCGATCAGGCCCAGTGGACCGCGCGATGATATAATGAAGGCTCTCCATTCATTGCGATTTTTTGCTGTCTGTTTCCTGTTCTTCCAGGCCTCAAGTTTTTGAAGCTCTCCTCTTATCCCGTCCATCCACCTCTTCCTTGGTCGTCCCAGTGGTCTTCTGCCTGTTGGTATCATCTCCATGGCCACCTAGGCCATCGCTCCTCATACGTACCACATGCCCTGCCCATTCTAATCTTCTACTCTTCATCAAGCCCACAATGTTCGGTTCACTATAGAGTTGTTCTAATTCTCCTCCATTCTCCTGTTATGTTGTCTTTAATCGGTCCAAATATTTTCCTCGAGCATCTCCTTTCAAAAACTGCGAGCTTGTTTAATTCCTGTTTTCTAGTGCTCCAGCATTGACACCCATATAGAATGACAGGAAGAATTAATGTTTTATACAACCTTAGTTTGAGGGCTCGTGATATGCTCTGGAAAGTCAAAATGTGTATTGAGTGCAAGCATCTACTACCCGCTTGAATTCTTGCCTTTATTTCCATTCCAGACGATGAATTTTCTGAAATTATGCTTCCAAGATATTTAAAATTCTTTACTCTTTTGTAGGTGTTATTACCCACAGTTAATTCCTCGATTTCTAGGTGTGGGGTTCTTCCAACTATCATGTATTTGGTTTTTGAGGGGTTCACTTTCAGTCCACATTTGTTTGCTATGCTTTCCATGGTCATTATTAGCATCTTCAAATTTTTCATTAAGACTATATCATCTGCGTATGCTAGATGGGTGATGTTCCTATTTGCTACCTGGATACCCTGATGGTTGGAACTATCCATTTCTCTAAAGATCTTCTCAAGCACTAGGTTGAATAATATTGGGGAGAGACTATCCCTTTACCTTAGTCAAGTGGTTACCCGACAACTATCCGTGGTTCTATTACGCAGTTTAATCTTTGCTTTTGTGTCTTACCAGTTTCGTTGTAACACATATTTAACTGTTTGAAAAGAGGTGGGGCAAAGCAGCCTTTGCGGCTGCGTAAGGTTAGAGGGGTGTCGCTTACAGTGTCACGTGACCCGTAGGTAGCTTGTCTCTTCATCGTAACAGATTCTTGAAGCCTGGTAGGCTGACGCCTCACCTCGCGTTGAAGCAAGCGCAAACAAGCTGAGATAAGACATTCTGCAGATCTTTTAACGAAAATATATCTAAATGGGGTGGGGGGGGGGGAGAGCAAATCGTGGCACTTTTCCCGGCGCCACTCGCAGAGGTGCGCCAAATTGTCTCCGGCGCGCCGAGCCCCCTGGGGATGGGGATATCAAGATCCGGCACTGAAGGAAGTGAAACCCATTTCATCCGAAGCACCAGCCACCACTGGGAGCACATTAATTTATGCGACATTAAGTTTACAACTGAAGAATTGGCCATGTGTCTTTGTACTCTTATGGCAAACACAAACCTGTATTATTTTGATGCGGGGACAAATGTGTTACGAATTTTATGCTTCTGACATGGAGTCGATTCCAAATGTTTTTATTGCTTTTATTATCATGACCAGGGCATAAGAAAACATGTCTGACAACTTTTATCACTTAAACATAAAATTCTTACATATTCAAAGAATATATAGCATCCACTGCGATTGGGCAAAGCTGAAAATGTGTACCCAGCCGGGATTCGACCCCGGGTCTCCCGCTTTAGAAAGGCAGTTGCGCTGACCCCTACACCACTGGGGACACAGTGATCACCGCACCTGCAAGGACTACCTAAGCACGCCTTCCGTCAAACACAAATTCCCAGTTTAACCTTGCCCATAGTACTCAAACTCGTGGGTATGAAACTAATTCCCGTAAGAGTAAGGGTCACAAACTTGTCCACCCCTCTCCACTAACGACAGGATCATTGCCTGTCACCGGCATATGTGTGTGTGTGTGTGTGTGTGTGTGTGTGTGTGTGTGTGTGTGTGTGTGTGTGTGTGTGTGTGGCGTCTGTTCCAAAGAATATGAAAGAATAACAACGTCTATTCTTTGTAGCAGACGCCACACATAAATGGCGGTCAGTTCTTTTAAAAAATATTTTAAGTTGACCGCTTCGATTCTGCTCCTCATCGGCAGTGGAAAAATGCTTTTAAGTATGTACTTCGATGATGAATATTTCCCCACGTGCCGTGGAAGCAGCGAAAAACGTATATATTTCTAATTTCTTGCACTATAGAAAAAGGTGTTATTCGTAGTGAACTTCCAGCAGCGTCATTAATTGCTAAAATGGAACTGCTTGCCCCCACAAGAGTTGTAAAATATACTCAATTTAAGGACTAGTAATATTTCCTGAATACCTTTATTTTTTTACGTCTTATATTCACTCCACTGTTGTAACTTTGGCCGCGCATAACTTACAAATTATGAGTCGAGTGCGGTGTCCGGAGAGGACAGTTGCGAGTCTGTGAAGTGTGCCTACTATGTGACTGCTCTTTCTTGTGACTTAACCCGTAGGCACACGGAGCGTGTATCTGAACGAGTGTGGCCAACGTGGCGAGTTTCTGACGTCACAACAGGCAAACCGCGCGTTGGCGAGGCTTTCCCAACGTGTGGGGCAGTATCGAGCGTGCCAGATATTCTCAACGAGCGTCTGAACCATCGCCAATAAGGTGGGAGAACGCCACAGACGTCACACCACGTGGCCATCCGGGGATGGGGCAGCTCTTTCCGGTAGAGAGACGAAGACGCCATGTTGGCCGTCCTATTTCGTGGGTTTTATGTATATAACTTAGATCTTATGAATGTATGACACTGCAAAGCAAGTAAAAATAACTGAGTAAATTGAGAATCTGTCGGAAACCGGCCATTAAGGTACTATTTGTTGGAGTAAATGACTGGAAACGTCTCATGCGTGGTTAAAAATTCCCGTATTATAGTAATCTGCCGTTTCAAGGCAAGGCGGACTGAAGATCTATCAACACGAATTGTTCTTTACATAATTTGTTTTAATTACATGTCAACAACCGACATATCACCCAGTAGCATATACGACACGTCTAATACTGTAGGTGAGAATGTATTGTTTTTGTAACTGGCCGTAGCGTAGGGGTTAAGTAGTGGACTGCGAAGTTGACAGAGGTTGCTGTGTTGGTTCAAGGTTCCTCATAAGCAAATATTTTTTCTTCTTTTATTCGGTTTTCTGATAGACTCGAGGACTTTCCTATAAATTCTTAGAAGTATACTGCATAATATTCGATGCTATGTAAAAATAAGTGCACACCCACTGAGGGATGCGTTTCTTGGATTCGTTTTATGAACAAGACAGTTTGCACCTCGCTTACAGTAAAATACGCACTTTTTTCATATATTGCATTTTACAAATCCTTAACATTCTTCTATTGAATAGTAACATTGACCATGGAATTATGATCTTTTAAGATTTACTCTTGCAATAATCTGTGTTGCGAAGGCCTAGTCTAATTTTATAACGCACAGTTTGTCATGAAACTTTTATTATTCAAATTCAAATGTTCAAATGTCTGTAGAGTCTATGGGACTTAACTACGGGGTCATCAGTCCCTAAACTTACAAACTACTTATGAACTACCTTATACTAAAGACGGCACAAATATCCATGCCCGAGGGGGGATTCGAACCCCCGACCGTTGGCCGTGCAGACCGTGACTGGAGCGCCTCAGTCTCCTCGGCCACCGCGGCCGGCTTTTTATTATTCGCTGCGCTTATTGATATAAAATGCAACTCTTATAAGAGTCTTATGTTCATAGGTAATTTGTTGTTACTTATTTAGGCCTGTCACAGAACATAACGAACATAAGCACAAGCGCGGAAATAAGCGGTCCAATAGAGGTAAAGCAGAAACTGCACTCTTTTGATTTGGTAACCAGTGTGATTCCAGCAACTGATACCGCAGACAACTGTGGCTGGAGCGCGCTGCGGTCGCGGGTAGCTGGTTGAGGCTCACGCCTCGCCTCGCCTCGTATGCTCAAGTGGCGCCGTCTCCGAGCGTTCAGCCGCACGCTGGACTCGACACGTTGACCGCACACGTTCACACACACGCTCCGTGTGACGGCGGCTTAACACTAATGGCCGATAGCCGAAGTGTTGTATGTGCAAGTGTATTTTTTTTATGTGATTGTCGCAGCCAGTCCTACGTCTTTGCTATAATAATAATATTCGTATGTTCGCTACCAGTCACTTTTTAGTGTTTAACATAGCACAACGGGTTTCGAGCATGTTTTGCTATCATCAGGTGCTTTTTTATACATACAGACATGATTATGTTACTTATAGTTTACTAATGTATACTCCATTTTTTATTATTGGTGGTTGAGGGTCGTTGGGGATGGGGGGAGGAGATAGTGGATGGCCATAAACTAAGAGGTAGTACTGTCTTCTTCTGGTCTTCCTGTACGGTGAGATTTGCAGCACGATTCTGGTGTTCCAAGATTTTGCCTTCATCTCTGGTGCACTACTGGAGCTGCTGCATATTGATCTACTTATACACTGCTTCTTTAACACTGATTGTTTTTATAACACACTCGCACATATAAGCTGTTCGCAAGCATGTCAATACACGATCCTCATTATATTACTGAAATCAATACTGTACGTTGTCATGAAAAGTAACTGAAATGTAGCTAATTCCTGACGAGTAATACCTGCGGTTGCGGAAAATCCCCCAAAACTATTCTTTTCCTCCGCTTTCCTTTTATAGGAATTAAGAAAAACGAATTTAACCACTATAGTAATATGACGTTCTCTTCTAAAATTGGGTGTACTAACCAAAATAATATAAATAAATTTTGATCGTTTTAAATTACAAATAATAATGGTTTTAGTTCTTTCTTCAGGATTTTATGACCAGCACTCCTTGCACCGCCAGGTAGGGCCGCCTTCTGTCTGCTATTGCTGCTTCAACCTTAACAACATCATGAGATGTCCACAAACATTCAATGCATTCCCATAGTTATAAGTAACGCTACCGCTGCAGGATTGCGTCACTCTTTACTGCTATGGAGGCAACACTTGCGAGTTCTCACGCGAGTTAACACGCAGCCTAAACTAGTGCTATTCTAATGCCGGATGTGGATGCTACGACCTGCTCAGAGCGTAACAACATTTCAACTCAAGTATAATACTACCAGATGAAAAATGCCCGGTTCGAATCCGCCCAGCGGATTAACGAATGGGGTCGGAGTGCCGGCCAGCCTGGATGCGGTTTTCCACATCCCCCTAGGTGAATACCGGGCTGGTCCCCAAGTCCCGCCTCAGTTACAAGATTCGCAAACATTTCTTGCACAGACATTTAACACTATACGCAGACATTTGGGGTACACATTTCCTCCTGGGGGGTAGGGGGTGGCGGCAGGACGGGCATCCGGCCACCCCGTCATTATTAACATGCCAAATCCCCATAAACAAACCCGATCCTGCATGTGTGGGGAAAAGGGCTAGAGAGAGAGAAATGCCTTTTGCAATCGTTTAACTAAGGCATCCACGACTTCGCTGTATTCTATACCCGCATATGAAGGTAACTATAGAAGATTATTAATATGACCTTTATTAAAGAGTGATTAAATTCAATTTAGAGAACACTTCTTCACCGAGCTCGCTTTATTTTGATTTGAGTTTTGATGGCCGGTTTCGGGAAACAATGTTGCCATCATCAGATCTCGTTCATATTACGCAACAATAGGTTTGTATCTGAAATAGTAGTTCGTTGCATGTCGAAGGGTGTTTAGCAATTATCACTGATAAAAATGGGAAATAAACTTGTCTCAGTTAGGATCTCAAACGTCCCGTGTCACACATTATACGTATTACTGACTTTAAACGTTCGCCTCTGTGCTTCCTTCTGTTTTTATTTGGTTTGTGAAAAACCCATGCTATTCACTGTTCATACAACTATTACGGATAGTAGGATAATATCTACATCTACACAGATACACTGCAAATCACATTTAAGTGCCTGGCAGAGGGTTCATTAACCGCTTTCATAACTTTTCTCTACCGTTCCATTCTCTAATAGCGCGCGGGAAGAAAGAACACCTAAATCGTTCCGTTTTCGATCTGATTTCTCTAATTTTATTGAGATGGTCATGTCTCCCTAAGTAGGTGGGTGCTACCAAAATATTTTCACATTCAGAAGTAAAAGTCGGTGATTGAAACTTCGCAAACAGATCACGTCGCAATGAATAACGTCTTTCTTTTAATGATTTCCACCCCAATTCGTGCAACATTTCCGTGACGCTTTCCCCCCGCAACGTGATAAAACAAAACGAGCTGCCCTTCTCTGAACCTTCTCAATGTCTTCCGTCAGTCCCACCTGGTGAGGGTCCCACAATGGGCAACAGTACTCCAGCAGAGGACGCACAAGTGTGATGTAGGCAGTCTCTTTGGTGGAGCTGGTGCTTCTTCGAAGCGTTCTGCCAATGAAACGTAATCTTTGGTTCGCCTTCCACAAAATATTTTCTGTGTGTTTACTCCAGTCTAAGTTGTTCGTAATTGTAACTCCTAGGTATTTGCTAGAATTTACAACCTTAAGGTTTGACTGATTTATCGCGTAATTGAAGTTCAGCGGATTTCTTTTAGTGGTCATGTGTATTACTTCACACTTTTCTTTATTTAGTGACAGTTGCCAATTTTCGCACCATACAGAAATTTTGTCTAAATCGCTTTGCAGTTGCTTTTGATTCAGTGTTGACTTCACTAACCGATAAACGACAGCATCATCCGCGAACAGTCTAAGGGAGCTATTCAGATTGTCTCCTAAATCGTTTATAAACACAAGGAAGAGTAGGGGACCTATAACGCTTCCCTGGGGAACGCCAGATATCTCTTCTGTTTTACTCGATGACTTACCGTCAGTTACAACGAACTGTATCCTTTCTGATAGGAAATCGTGAATCCAATCTCACAATTGGGGACATATTCCATAAGCAAGCAATTTCATTAGAAGCCGCTTATGGGGTACAGTGTCAAAAGCCTTTCGGAAATCCAGAAATATGGAATCTATTTGAGATCCCTTGTCGATGGCACTTATCAATTCCTGTGAATAAAGGGCAAGCTGTGTTTCGTAAGAGCGATACTTTCTGAATCCGTGTTCACTATTGGGTCGTTCTCTTCGAGGTAGTTCATAATGTTCGAACAATGTATATGTTCCAAAATCCTACTGCAAATCGACGTCAATGAGACTGGCCTGTAATTTTGGGGATCACTCCTATTGCCTTTCTTGAATATTGGAGTAACTTGGGCAACTTTCCAGTCTTTGGGTACGGATCTTTCGCTGAGTGATCGGTTGTAAATTATAGCTAAGTACGGAGCTATTGCATCAGCATACTCTGAGAGGAATCTAGTTGGTATACAATCTGGCCCGGAAGATTTATTTTTGTTTAGCTACTTAAGTTATTTTACTACTCCAGGAACATCTACTTCTAAGTTTCGCATGCTGGCATCTGCTCTTGGACTGAATTCTGGAGTGTTCACTTCGTCTTCTTTAGTGAAATAATTCCGGTAGCTGTCTTGGGTAGTATGCAAATCTTTCGGATTTGATACTTAGGACAAATTTAAGCAAATCCAGTACCTTCGTCTTCCAAACTTTGTATCCACCCGCAAGTAATAATTGTGGTGTGCCTAATGTAGTAAATGTACCTCTGCAGCAATGTGATATAGAATTCAGCCACAATCGAGGCCTGATGATTCTCACTTGAGATTGAATTCAGAACTTTGTCACCTACCTTTAAGTATTAAGTGGTACAGGAAATGTAACGACCCCGATTTTTCCGGACAGATCTTGAGCCCATTAGTAGACATCATTTTATCTGAGTAATTGTTAAGAGCAAATTCGATTTGAGCCGGCTCTGGAACTGTAAAATTTTGGAAGGCAGATAAATTGAGTTTTTCTAAATCTTGAGCAGACGATTCAAGACGCTACGTCTTAATTTTTTTCAGTATTTGACGTATAACGAGCTTTGAAGCGTCATTATAGTTTGCTCTAAGTTGGCGTAACAGATTTTAAGCAGTGGAGCTCAAAGTCTTTTATAAAAACTACTAAAAACCCCTGGAGGAAGATATATCACACGTCGGCTTTGACCCCTCACATCGTCGTGTTGTGTTGTATGACTCGAAACGTTGATAATCTTTCTTTTGTTACGAATGTGTCACTACTTTTTACAATACAAATTGTAAATTTACGTTCGCCCATCCACCTCCCGAGCTCCATAATTTAATAAAAAAAAAAAACACTGATTACTTGAAACTTAGATCGTTCGTAATGGGAACTGCTTGGCTGAGCACTTTGGCGAAGGAAAGTGTTCTGTGTTTTGCTTTGTGTTTTGAAATGTTGTTTTCATCTTTTTCCAAGGTCCCCGACCATGACGTTATAAGTCAAAGCAGACGGGTGAGTAGTGGGGTGGTGCCGGTTACACCCCACTGAGATTCGCGCGTCTTTTGTTTTTTTGGCGGGAAATTTGAATTACGCCCCACCCCTCCTCCCTCGGCCAATTGCCGGACCGCAGATCAAAGGATGCCGCCAAACTCGAACAATAGTGCACTTAAGGATGATTGATAGTTTACATTTAGGTCCTTTTGATTCGCTACTCGTCCGACTGCTTATCAAATGACGCCGCCATAACGCAGTTAAGGATGATTGACAGGTTGCAACACCTCCCTCGCCACACACGACGCCCCGCCTCCCCGCCCCCCCCCCTCCACCCATCGGTGCCGCCACCAGACAAGCGGCACCTCCGACAGGTCCAGACCTGTAGACCCCTCGACATGTCTGTACTCGCACCCGCGACCCCTACTCGCTCTGCCGATTGCCGGACCGCCGCCTCCGCCGCCTACAGATGCTACCCCCTCCCTCCTCCACGCTAGCGACCGGTTCTCAAAGGACGCCGCCACCCGCCCTACCCGCGAGAACAAACAATACCGCGCGATTGTCTTGACCGCACCGACACCGCCCCCACAGGCCGACCCCTGCTCTCTTTTTACGGCGACCGCGCCCCGACAGGTCAGCAGCCAATTAAATTGCATATTTATTATTAAGCGCGCCGCAGCGATCCGTACGCCAGATCTCGATTTATGTAACAACAACAATTTCCGCCGTTTATTATTATTCTTGGAAAAAAATAAAGCTACCATAGTGTTCTTCGTATGCTAAAAAACAATTTAGAACAGAAATGCTTAGTTGGTCTCGTATACTACAGCATGTAGTAGTAAAATATTAAAACTCGTATGCAAAATTTGCAAGTAAGAATTTCCACTCCCATCTCTCTCCATGCTCTTCGCATAGACTACAACCGACAGACGTGTTTAATAATAATAATAGCGCAGGTTACGGTAACGAACGCCACAAACTTACGTATCCATCTTAACATATACTCTTTCGATATACAGAAACAATTCTAACGAAAAGAAAAGAAATGGTCCGTTTCGGAACACGACCGCAACCTTATATCTATAAATGTATATCTTCGTTTAGGCGATGCAAGCAACAGCCGTCGAACGGAATGTAACTTCTATGCCAACCACTCTTTCGACAACGTAACAGCAGCAGCAGAAGACGGTATATTGTTTATACAAAAATTCCAAATAACGAAAATCGGCAATGACATCTAGCACAACGTCTCTAAATATACATCTGCAAAGCACCGTTAAACTCGTATGCAAAATTTGCAAGTAAGAATTTACATTCCCATCTCTCTCCAGCCGTGTTTAATAATAATAGCGCAGGTTAGATAATAAACGCCACAAACTTACGTATCCATCTTAACATATACTCTTTCGATATACAAAAACAATTCTAACCAGAGCCAATTAACGAAAAGAAAAGAAATGGTCCGTTTCGGAACTCGACCACAACCTTGCATCTATAAATGTATCTCCTCGTTTAGACGATGCAAGCAATAGCCATCGAACGGGATGTAACTTGTATGCCAACCACTCTTTCGATAAAACAGCAACAACAGCGGCAAGCAGCAGAATACGACATAGTGTTTATACAAAAATTCCAAATAACGAAAATCGGCAATGACATTTAGCACAAAGTCTCTAAATAAACATCTGCAAGCACCGTTAACAATCGTCCAGAACGCAGAGCGCTCTCTCGGCAGACTACATAAAAGAAACATATGCTAAGTGTTTAAACAAAAACACCTAAGTTACATCTCCAAATGATCAAAACCTTCTATGCAGACGCACCATTCTGACAAGGATAGCTCGCAATGCATTTATTTAATGGAGCTGAGCCATGCCGAAAGTTCCGAAATTTAACACTCTCTCTCTCTTTAGCGATCTTGCCCTGTTACGTTTCCTTCTTCTTAGATCGAGGTATGTTGTTGTTATGGTCTTCAGTCCGGAGACTGGTTTGATGCAGCTCTCCACCCTACTCTATCCTGAGCAAGCCTTTTCATCTCCTCATAAGAACGGCAACCCACATCCACTTGAATCTGCTTACTATACGCGTCTCTTGGCCTCCCTCTGCGATTTTTACCCCACACGCTTCCCTCCAATGCTAAATTCACGATTCCTCGATGTCTAAGAATGTGTCCTACCAAGCGATCCCTTCTTTTAGTTAGGGTATGCCAAAAATTCCTTTTCTCGCCAATTCTGTTCAGTACCTCTTCATTAGTTATGTGATCTACCCACCTAATCTTCAGCATTCTTCTGTAGCACCACATTTCAAAAGCCTCTATTCTCTTCCTGTCCGCACTGCTTATCGTCCATGTTTCACTCCCATACAAGGCAACACTCCACACAAATGCCTTCAGAAAAGACTTCCTTACACTTAAATTAATATTCGATGTTAGCAAATTTCTCTTTTTCAAAAATGCTTTTCTTCCCATTGCCATTCTGCATTTTATATCCTCTGTACTGCGACCATCGCATGTTATTTTACTACCTAAGTAACAAAACTCATCTACCACCTTCATTGTTTCGTTACCTAATCTAATTCCTTCAGCATCGCCTGATTTTCTAAGACCGCATTCCATTATTGTTGTTTTGCTCTTGTTAATGTTCATTTTGTACGCTCTCTTCAACACACTGTCCATTCCATTCAACTGCTCTTCCAGGTCGTTCGCTGTCTCTGACAGAATTACAATGTCATCAGCAAAACGCAATGTTTTTATTTCTTCCCCTTGAACTTTAATTCCTATTCCAAAATTTTCCTTGCTTTCCTTCATCGCCTGCTCAATGTACAAATTGAATAACATTGGAGAAAGGCTACAACCCTGTCTTACTCCTTTCCCAACTGATGCTTCCCTTTCATGCCCTTCGAGTCTAATAACTGCGGTCTGGCTTTTGTACAAGTTGTAGATAACTCTCCTTTCCCTGTATTTTACCCCTGCTGACTTCAGAATTTGAAAGAGTGTAGTCCAGTCAACATTGTCAAACGCTTTCTCCAAATCTACAAAGGCTAAAAATGTAGATTTGCCTTTCCTTAATCTATCTTCTAAGATAAGACGTAAGGTAAGTATTGCAGATCGAGGTATAACTGCGCATTTTCGAGAGTTCGGGTATTTTAATTTTACCTCTTATTTCCTTGCTACTGCAGTACACATCCCATCTAAGAAATCTCTATGTCCTGTTACGATGCAAACTACATTTATCTGACACCGATATTCCAGCGCCCCAGATGACATTTAATCCCTATTGTGCAATGGAGAGTCGAAATAAAAGAAAAATACGTGAAATAATTTACCGATTCCGAGCGTCTACACTAAAACTTTTCGAAATTATTGGCCTAACAACACCCTTATTCGACAATACAGCAACCACAGAACCGAAGTTACCTGCCCAATGCAACACAGATTTCCAGCTCGACCCGCCCTTTACCCACAAAATTCCTACTCCGAACTAAGATTTATTATTTTAATTACAAGTAGATGTCCACCGCAAACGAAGACGCTAACCTACACGCCACAACACATGATTCTATATAGGACATGGAGTGTTTACAATTTTTGTTTTGTTTATTACAGTACAACTGAGTACATGCAACGTAATGTTCGCAAACATATCGCAACCAACTCCCGCACACTTCGATCATAACCTGCTCTCTAAGGAATGGATGGGAGTCACACACAGTACAAACACGTTTGTCGTGTGTTCCGCTAATTTCGGCCAGTACAACTATGCGAGACCAATCCCCCCGCCTGTTTACTGTAAAAGCAAATATTTTTCCCCACACTATCTGTTTAAACCGGGCTTGCACATATACAATAGCCTCCTTTTAAAAGCATGTGTCTTCGCCATATAACCCAGTTTTCGTTTACCCTTCTTCTTCTTCTTAGGACTTGTGGAATAACGTAGACGATATCTACGTCTGTGGATAATAAAGTCCTGGAATGCTAAAAAAAATATATAGTTACTTGCTCGACTCTACAAGTAATTTACAGTCGAAACTAAAAAAAGACATAATGTCCGAGAGAGCGGTCAGTTTTCTGGTACTCTTAATACCCAAGTATCAAATCTAAAAGCGTTTGCACAGTACAACGGCGTACTTTGTAAATACCGTATCTTCTCTTTTAGAACACTTAAACAATCTTCTTACACAATCCTCCATCCTGGTAATACCATCTTCTCGACCCGGCGAAAAAATAAAAGTCCTATCAATCAACTGCCTGGACTCTTTATAAAATCGATATCTTTGCTTACACCAGGGCTCGTGATTTTTCGACAAATTTATTTTGGTTCTACAATTCGACGCCAACCACGTTAAGAAGTCGTTTCCTCGCCCGCAACCACTTTGATATTGCTCCTCCCATCCGAAAGTCATGCTCGGATACGAACGCCACTCGGTTAAAGTATTGTCCAAAAATCGAGGAGATAGAAGCCATCTACACGAAGCTGCTGCTGTAGTATAGATGGGAGCGCCTCCATTAAAAAACATCGATTAGCTGCAGTTTATAAGATATATACCCACAGGACGTATATATTTCCCCCCATGTATTCCAGAAATAGTAACTTCGTCTTATCTCCAACGTTTGCAGTATCGAACTTGCGGAATTTACTACACACACACACACACGCGCGCGCGCGCGCGCGCGCGCGCGCGCGCGACTCCATTGGCTACAACTAGCGCACTTTAAGTAACGAAACTATAGGAGTTTTATAAAACACGTTGATTTTCGACGAAAGAATTATGATTTACCGCAGCAGGCATATCCGCTACGTAAACGTGTTGCACACCAGCCGAAAAGTAGCCAACACTAGCATACGATTAAACAGACGATGCTTCGACGAAAGATCAATGCACCACCAAAGTCAGTTTTCTTTACAGCTTTACCGTGACGTATATATTTAGGGTATATCGACACTTTTTACTTACATTTCGTCCCATCTAGCCTAAAGCACTCTCTGTAAGCGCCAAACATTTCCAACACAGTAACAGAACTACACCTTGCAGTCAACACGAACCTACAACAACAGAAGAGTCTAGCCATTCCAACTCATTTTTTGTCCCAACTAGCATGCTGCAATCTATGTATACGTTCGTAACAACCCAGACAGAGCTATCCTTACATCCGTCACTAACCCAGTACCAACTCTAAACAAGTTACCACAAATGGTGTTATAACCGCGATCAGTAACAGACAAGATCTCCCAGACACTCAGCGTTTTAATAAAGTTTCGATCTCGCTCTCTCTCCACCCAATAACTACGTTGGTTGCTTGACCTGTCCCTAACATCCAACCACAACTTTGTTTCCAATGCATAGCCCGGCAGACAATATTTCTGGAACGCTCTCTATCAGCCAATAGACTATATACCTCGAGCATTCGCGCACAAATCACCATCGTATTCCACTCCTAACAAATTATTACTCTCGATAAACATCTGCAACACAGTGTAAAAAAATGAGCGACGTGCACACGCACAGAACAGCTAACAAGAAAAGATCTAGATCCAAGCCAAGTTCTTATAATCCTTACAAGCAGCAACGCAAAATAGTCTACACCATTTCGAACTAATGCAACACCAGATTTTTTTTTAACGATCTCCAAGAGCAATCCTTTAGAGACTAAACATACGATTAAATGCACCTCCAATGTAGGTAACTAATCCTCTAACTCGATGCTTATCGACCAAAGAACATTAATTTACCACTGCAATCATCTCCGATACGCTACCGAGAGACGTCCATTCGTAAACACAGCTAAAAGAAGATATAAATGCCCCACATCCATGCTACGAAGTATCTATATGTATTTCCACAATTGTGGACCACATCTGCGTTGCATCATATCGCACGACTAAACAGTTCAAAATAGGTACTTCGCGCAAGCTAGCATGCATAATCACATTCCATGTTATTTCTGGCTGTAGGCGAGTGCGGACCTGTTGACTCATCGTACACGCCGGTTTGGAGTGTGTGTACGTCCTATACATGTAAACATACCTGTCCACGCTCGCACCTGACCCGGAGAAGTTTTCGGTTTAATTTTTCCTGGCCGCACCAGATTCCGAATACAAGAGAGCTATTTTCGCGAAGATAGATTTCCTCGCAGCTGACACAAGCGATGTTTTTACCGTACGAGCAGTCGTTAAACTTTTATACGCAGATACATATCCAGACAGTAGGATGTGCGCAAATTTGCGATGTAGCTCTTACAGAAACGAAACATAGGTTTTTTTTTGAAATTCGATAAGAAGAAGAAGAACGAAATTTATACAAGATGAACCAATGTGCAATAAGTCAAACCCCAATCCATGCAGCAATATACCGAGCAACATCGATTTAAACGAACGCTTTGCTTAACTGTAGAATAGAACAACACAGAATTACACCTCCCTAACAGATACTTTACCGAGGAGTTACTGCTCTTTGCTAACAAGAAACATGTCTTCTGGTATCTTCTCCTAAACCCTATAAGACCGAAACTTTCTACTCGAGAAACTAGACACAGAATACAAATCGTTCTTTATTATGTTCTCGAACTCCATTACGTATCTTCGTTTCCTCCTGCACCTTAGGGCAATGCTTCTAGACGAGAACAATCGTGTATTTTAACTTTTCCCATTATTTCCTGGTTATAGCACTATGCGTCGCTATGTGTGTACGTTACCAACTCCTGTGGTAATTTCCGTATGGAACACTAGGTTTTACGATTATTGCAAACGATTGCTTGTTATTCCATCCGTTTTTAACTCTGCAAATGACTGTCCCCAGTCCACCACATTTGAATGCAATGTAGTCCCTTCTCCAAACGATAATGCAATACGTTTTTCGTGTCTTCCGCTGTTTTCGGCCAAGTACACCGACGCGTGACCAATCTCCCTGACTGTTTACTGTAAAAAGCAAATATTTTATAAGTCCCAGTCGTAACCAGATTTCTCCACACCCTCCGTTTAAGCCGGGCTTACACATATGCCATAGCTTCGTCTTTCTCCAGCATTAGTTTGTACTCGTCCTTTATGGCAGTTGCTTTAGCCATATATTCTAGCTTCCTTCTCTTGGTCTCGATATCCGCCATTTCCAGTTTTCTTTTCGCGCACATAAGACATTAACTGCACGTAGCGATGTAATTTCTTTAATGGGGGATGGCTTAAGCCTGTGTGATACATTTACTCTTTTCGCTGGGCTTGCAGAATGACATTGTTTGTAGGTACCAGACCTAATTCGGCGATATCTATATCTGGAGGCAGTGTGGAGAACAATGTTCTGGATTGGGAGTAGTATGTTTCCCCTGCATTAATGTAGCTTTTAAGTGTACTACTTATATCGTCTTTGCCGCTGCCAGTATTACGAATCTCCACCTAATTTACAGATAAACAATGGAAACTAAAAGCTGACAGAACGTAACGTACAAGCTTTTATCGATCTGGAAGGTTTAACCTGTACACCGATCAATTTTCGGGTATTTTTATTACCCCAGTACACAAATTGCAGGACACTATTAAACACTACAAAGCATCTGTTGTCCCAGATGTTTGTTATTCGCCCCCCACATGGTGGAGAAACACTTTGCAGATACCGTTTAAAAAACTTGCACAAGATCAAAAACACTCTCCATCCGGTAATCGTATATTGTAATACCCCTGTTCTCGACCCAACGACGAAGTAAGTGCTCAAATGCAGCAAACAGACCTCTATCTCTCTTTTTAGGGTAAATTGGGTCACGGATCACAAAATTCACACCACAACCAGCGGTCTTATCTCCTAGTAAGACTCCAGGACGTTCTCTTATGGAGAAAATATTTCCAGGCGAAGTACTAAATAACCTCCATATAGGCGAGATTCTAGTTGGGTTCTTCGGGACTTGTGGTATAGAGACAAGTGCGTAGAATCGAATCCTGCATATGACAACGCGACGGTGGCAAGTTCCGAAGCGCAGCAGCTGGGAGGACCTCCAGGCTATAGCGAAGACACACATCCTCCGCAACTCCCACAAGGTGTTGTATTGGAATATATAAGGGATAGTTGGAGAAGCCTCCACGTCACATCCTCGAAACGCAAAGCATGCTCCTGGATAGCTAACATGCCTTCTGATGCGCTAAAGGTAGTGGGAATGGGAGCGGAAAGGTAAAGGAATGGTGGCGGGTAGGTAGCGGAAAGGTAGCGGAAAGGTAAAGGAATAGTAGCAGAAAGGTAGCAGAAAGGTAATGGGTAGTGGGAAGGGTAGCGGAAAGGTAGCGAATAGGTATCGGAAAGGTATCGAAAAGATAGCGATCGATACTCTATAACTACAACGTAATATTTGTATCGGTGTTAATAGAATACGAATGCTTAGAGGTTAGGGATTCGCGCATCAGAGAGTATTTTAGCTATCCAGGAGCATGCTTTGCGTTTCGAGGATGTGACGTGGAGGCTTCTCCAACTATCCCTTATATATTCCAATACAACACCTTGTGGGAGTTGCGGAGGATGTGTGTCTTCGCTATAGCCTGGAGGTCCTCCCAGCTGCTGCGCTTCGGAACTTGCCACCGTCGCGTTGTCATATGCAGGATTCGATTCTACGCACTTGTCTCTATACCACAAGTCCCGAAGAACCCAACTAGAATCTCGCCTATATGGAGGTTATTTAGTACTTCGCCTGGAAATATTTTCTCCATAAGAGAACGTCCTGGAGTCTTACTAGGAGATAAGACCGCTGGTTGTGGTGTGAATTTTGTGATCCGTGACCCAATTTACCCTAAAAAGAGAGATAGAGGTCTGTTTGCTGCATTTGAGCACTTACTTCGTCGTTGGGTCGAGAACAGGGGTATTACAATATACGATTACCGGATGGAGAGTGTTTTTGATCTTGTGCAAGTTTTTTAAACGGTATCTGCAAAGTGTTTCTCCACCATGTGGGGGGCGAATAACAAACATCTGGGACAACAGATGCTTTGTAGTGTTTAATAGTGTCCTGCAATTTGTGTACTGGGGTAATAAAAATACCCGAAAATTGATCGGTGTACAGGTTAAACCTTCCAGATCGATAAAAGCTTGTACGTTACGTTCTGTCAGCTTTTAGTTTCCATTGTTTATCTGTAAATTAGGTGGAGATTCGTAATACTGGCAGCGGCAAAGACGATATAAGTAGTACACTTAAAAGCTACATTAATGCAGGGGAAACATACTTCTCCCAATCCAGAACATTGTTCTCCACACTGCCTCCAGATATAGATATCGCCGAATTAGGTCTGGTACCTACAAACAATGTCATTCTGCAAGCCCAGCGAAAAGAGTAAATGTATCACACAGGCTTAAGCCATCCCCCATTAAAGAAATTACATCGCTACGTGCAGTTAATGTCTTATGTGCGCGAAAAGAAAACTGGAAATGGCGGATATCGAGACCAAGAGAAGGAAGCTAGAATATATGGCTAAAGCAACTGCCATAAAGGACGAGTACAAACTAATGCTGGAGAAAGACGAAGCTATGGCATATGTGTAAGCCCGGCTTAAACGGAGGGTGTGGAGAAATCTGGTTACGACTGGGACTTATAAAATATTTGCTTTTTACAGTAAACAGTCAGGGAGATTGGTCACGCGTCGGTGTACTTGGCCGAAAACAGCGGAAGACACGAAAAACGTATTGCATTATCGTTTGGAGAAGGGACTACATTGCATTCAAATGTGGTGGACTGGGGACAGTCATTTGCAGAGTTAAAAACGGATGGAATAACAAGCAATCGTTTGCAATAATCGTAAAACCTAGTGTTCCATACGGAAATTACCACAGGAGTTGGTAACGTACACACATAGCGACGCATAGTGCTATAACCAGGAAATAATGGGAAAAGTTAAAATACACGATTGTTCTCGTCTAGAAGCATTGCCCTAAGGTGCAGGAGGAAACGAAGATACGTAATGGAGTTCGAGAACATAATAAAGAACGATTTGTATTCTGTGTCTAGTTTCTCGAGTAGAAAGTTTCGGTCTTATAGGGTTTAGGAGAAGATACCAGAAGACATGTTTCTTGTTAGCAAAGAGCAGTAACTCCTCGGTAAAGTATCTGTTAGGGAGGTGTAATTCTGTGTTGTTCTATTCTACAGTTAAGCAAAGCGTTCGTTTAAATCGATGTTGCTCGGTATATTGCTGCATGGATTGGGGTTTGACTTATTGCACATTGGTTCATCTTGTATAAATTTCGTTCTTCTTCTTCTTATCGAATTTCAAAAAAAAACCTATGTTTCGTTTCTGTAAGAGCTACATCGCAAATTTGCGCACATCCTACTGTCTGGATATGTATCTGCGTATAAAAGTTTAACGACTGCTCGTACGGTAAAAACATCGCTTGTGTCAGCTGCGAGGAAATCTATCTTCGCGAAAATAGCTCTCTTGTATTCGGAATCTGGTGCGGCCAGGAAAAATTAAACCGAAAACTTCTCCGGGTCAGGTGCGAGCGTGGACAGGTATGTTTACATGTATAGGACGTACACACACTCCAAACCGGCGTGTACGATGAGTCAACAGGTCCGCACTCGCCTACAGCCAGAAATAACATGGAATGTGATTATGCATGCTAGCTTGCGCGAAGTACCTATTTTGAACTGTTTAGTCGTGCGATATGATGCAACGCAGATGTGGTCCACAATTGTGGAAATACATATAGATACTTCGTAGCATGGATGTGGGGCATTTATATCTTCTTTTAGCTGTGTTTACGAATGGACGTCTCTCGGTAGCGTATCGGAGATGATTGCAGTGGTAAATTAATGTTCTTTGGTCGATAAGCATCGAGTTAGAGGATTAGTTACCTACATTGGAGGTGCATTTAATCGTATGTTTAGTCTCTAAAGGATTGCTCTTGGAGATCGTTAAAAAAAAATCTGGTGTTGCATTAGTTCGAAATGGTGTAGACTATTTTGCGTTGCTGCTTGTAAGGATTATAAGAACTTGGCTTGGATCTAGATCTTTTCTTGTTAGCTGTTCTGTGCGTGTGCACGTCGCTCATTTTTTTACACTGTGTTGCAGATGTTTATCGAGAGTAATAATTTGTTAGGAGTGGAATACGATGGTGATTTGTGCGCGAATGCTCGAGGTATATAGTCTATTGGCTGATAGAGAGCGTTCCAGAAATATTGTCTGCCGGGCTATGCATTGGAAACAAAGTTGTGGTTGGATGTTAGGGACAGGTCAAGCAACCAACGTAGTTATTGGGTGGAGAGAGAGCGAGATCGAAACTTTATTAAAACGCTGAGTGTCTGGGAGATCTTGTCTGTTACTGATCGCGGTTATAACACCATTTGTGGTAACTTGTTTAGAGTTGGTACTGGGTTAGTGACGGATGTAAGGATAGCTCTGTCTGGGTTGTTACGAACGTATACATAGATTGCAGCATGCTAGTTGGGACAAAAAATGAGTTGGAATGGCTAGACTCTTCTGTTGTTGTAGGTTCGTGTTGACTGCAAGGTGTAGTTCTGTTACTGTGTTGGAAATGTTTGGCGCTTACAGAGAGTGCTTTAGGCTAGATGGGACGAAATGTAAGTAAAAAGTGTCGATATACCCTAAATATATACGTCACGGTAAAGCTGTAAAGAAAACTGACTTTGGTGGTGCATTGATCTTTCGTCGAAGCATCGTCTGTTTAATCGTATGCTAGTGTTGGCTACTTTTCGGCTGGTGTGCAACACGTTTACGTAGCGGATATGCCTGCTGCGGTAAATCATAATTCTTTCGTCGAAAATCAACGTGTTTTATAAAACTCCTATAGTTTCGTTACTTAAAGTGCGCTAGTTGTAGCCAATGGAGTGCGCGCGCGCGCGCGCGCGCGCGCGCGCGCGCGCGCGCGCGTGTGTGTGTGTGTGTAGTAAATTCCGCAAGTTCGATACTGCAAACGTTGGAGATAAGACGAAGTTACTATTTCTGGAATACATGGGGGGAAATATATACGTCCTGTGGGTATATATCTTATAAACTGCAGCTAATCGATGTTTTTTAATGGAGGCGCTCCCATCTATACTACAGCAGCAGCTTCGTGTAGATGGCTTCTATCTCCTCGATTTTTGGACAATACTTTAACCGAGTGGCGTTCGTATCCGAGCATGACTTTCGGATGGGAGGAGCAATATCAAAGTGGTTGCGGGCGAGGAAACGACTTCTTAACGTGGTTGGCGTCGAATTGTAGAACCAAAATAAATTTGTCGAAAAATCACGAGCCCTGGTGTAAGCAAAGATATCGATTTTATAAAGAGTCCAGGCAGTTGATTGATAGGACTTTTATTTTTTCGCCGGGTCGAGAAGATGGTATTACCAGGATGGAGGATTGTGTAAGAAGATTGTTTAAGTGTTCTAAAAGAGAAGATACGGTATTTACAAAGTACGCCGTTGTACTGTGCAAACGCTTTTAGATTTGATACTTGGGTATTAAGAGTACCAGAAAACTGACCGCTCTCTCGGACATTATGTCTTTTTTTAGTTTCGACTGTAAATTACTTGTAGAGTCGAGCAAGTAACTATATATTTTTTTTAGCATTCCAGGACTTTATTATCCACAGACGTAGATATCGTCTACGTTATTCCACAAGTCCTAAGAAGAAGAAGAAGGGTAAACGAAAACTGGGTTATATGGCGAAGACACATGCTTTTAAAAGGAGGCTATTGTATATGTGCAAGCCCGGTTTAAACAGATAGTGTGGGGAAAAATATTTGCTTTTACAGTAAACAGGCGGGGGGATTGGTCTCGCATAGTTGTACTGGCCGAAATTAGCGGAACACACGACAAACGTGTTTGTACTGTGTGTGACTCCCATCCATTCCTTAGAGAGCAGGTTATGATCGAAGTGTGCGGGAGTTGGTTGCGATATGTTTGCGAACATTACGTTGCATGTACTCAGTTGTACTGTAATAAACAAAACAAAAATTGTAAACACTCCATGTCCTATATAGAATCATGTGTTGTGGCGTGTAGGTTAGCGTCTTCGTTTGCGGTGGACATCTACTTGTAATTAAAATAATAAATCTTAGTTCGGAGTAGGAATTTTGTGGGTAAAGGGCGGGTCGAGCTGGAAATCTGTGTTGCATTGGGCAGGTAACTTCGGTTCTGTGGTTGCTGTATTGTCGAATAAGGGTGTTGTTAGGCCAATAATTTCGAAAAGTTTTAGTGTAGACGCTCGGAATCGGTAAATTATTTCACGTATTTTTCTTTTATTTCGACTCTCCATTGCACAATAGGGATTAAATGTCATCTGGGGCGCTGGAATATCGGTGTCAGATAAATGTAGTTTGCATCGTAACAGGACATAGAGATTTCTTAGATGGGATGTGTACTGCAGTAGCAAGGAAATAAGAGGTAAAATTAAAATACCCGAACTCTCGAAAATGCGCAGTTATACCTCGATCTAAGAAGAAGGAAACGTAACAGGGCAAGATCGCTAAAGAGAGAGAGAGTGTTAAATTTCGGAACTTTCGGCATGGCTCAGCTCCATTAAATAAATGCATTGCGAGCTATCCTTGTCAGAATGGTGCGTCTGCATAGAAGGTTTTGATCATTTGGAGATGTAACTTAGGTGTTTTTGTTTAAACACTTAGCATATGTTTCTTTTATGTAGTCTGCCGAGAGAGCGCTCTGCGTTCTGGACGATTGTTAACGGTGCTTGCAGATGTTTATTTAGAGACTTTGTGCTAAATGTCATTGCCGATTTTCGTTATTTGGAATTTTTGTATAAACACTATGTCGTATTCTGCTGCTTGCCGCTGTTGTTGCTGTTTTATCGAAAGAGTGGTTGGCATACAAGTTACATCCCGTTCGATGGCTATTGCTTGCATCGTCTAAACGAGGAGATACATTTATAGATGCAAGGTTGTGGTCGAGTTCCGAAACGGACCATTTCTTTTCTTTTCGTTAATTGGCTCTGGTTAGAATTGTTTTTGTATATCGAAAGAGTATATGTTAAGATGGATACGTAAGTTTGTGGCGTTTATTATCTAACCTGCGCTATTATTATTAAACACGGCTGGAGAGAGATGGGAATGTAAATTCTTACTTGCAAATTTTGCATACGAGTTTAACGGTGCTTTGCAGATGTATATTTAGAGACGTTGTGCTAGATGTCATTGCCGATTTTCGTTATTTGGAATTTTTGTATAAACAATATACCGTCTTCTGCTGCTGCTGTTACGTTGTCGAAAGAGTGGTTGGCATAGAAGTTACATTCCGTTCGACGGCTGTTGCTTGCATCGCCTAAACGAAGATATACATTTATAGATATAAGGTTGCGGTCGTGTTCCGAAACGGACCATTTCTTTTCTTTTCGTTAGAATTGTTTCTGTATATCGAAAGAGTATATGTTAAGATGGATACGTAAGTTTGTGGCGTTCGTTACCGTAACCTGCGCTATTATTATTATTAAACACGTCTGTCGGTTGTAGTCTATGCGAAGAGCATGGAGAGAGATGGGAGTGGAAATTCTTACTTGCAAATTTTGCATACGAGTTTTAATATTTTACTACTACATGCTGTAGTATACGAGACCAACTAAGCATTTCTGTTCTAAATTGTTTTTTAGCATACGAAGAACACTATGGTAGCTTTATTTTTTTCCAAGAATAATAATAAACGGCGGAAATTGTTGTTGTTACATAAATCGAGATCTGGCGTACGGATCGCTGCGGCGCGCTTAATAATAAATATGCAATTTAATTGGCTGCTGACCTGTCGGGGCGCGGTCGCCGTAAAAAGAGAGCAGGGGTCGGCCTGTGGGGGCGGTGTCGGTGCGGTCAAGACAATCGCGCGGTATTGTTTGTTCTCGCGGGTAGGGCGGGTGGCGGCGTCCTTTGAGAACCGGTCGCTAGCGTGGAGGAGGGAGGGGGTAGCATCTGTAGGCGGCGGAGGCGGCGGTCCGGCAATCGGCCGAGCGAGTAGGGATCGCGGGTGCGAGTACAGACATGTCGAGGGGTCTACAGGTCTGGACCTGTCTGAGGTGCCGCCTGCCTGGTGGCGGTGCCGAGGGGTGGAGGGGGGCGTCGAACCGGCCAGGTGTGTGGTCCAGGGTGCGAGCACCGACATGTCGATGGGTCTACAGGTCTGGACCTGTCGGAGGTGCCGCTTGTCTGGTGGCGGCACCGAGGGGTGGAGGGGGGGGGAGGCGGGGGGGGCGGGGCGTCGTGTGTGGCCGAGGGAGATTTTGCAATCCTTAAGTGCGTTATGGCGGCATCCTTTGATAAGCAGTCTGACAAGTAGCGAATCAAAAGGACCTAAATGTAAACTGTCAATCATCTTTCGTTCTTCCAGGAAGACCTATCGATCATCCTGTGGCGGTATCCTTTGATCTGTGGTTCGGCAATTGGCCGAGGGAGGAGAGGTGGGACGTAATTCAAATTTCCCGCCAAAAAACAAAAGACGCGCGAATCTCAGTGGGGTGTAACCGGCACCACCCCACTACTCGGGTGGTACTGATAAGGAGACCACATGAGTATCGGATTTTAGAATTCCTTTATATTTATGGTACGTCAATTTCAGAACTGAACCCTTTAATGCATGACTTTTTATTTGAAGCTATAAAAGCTACCACGATTAATGCGTATCTACTGAGAACAAATTGAAAAAGAAAGTCCTTAAAATTATTGTGCGCTACTAGCAACGAAAAGTTCATGGCTGGTCAGCTTCCGTGATGTACCCGATGAACAGTAGTACGTGACTTACTACTTTTACATGGCAGAGGAAGAATACTAATTTAAACAAACGCACATGTAAGGATTTCAATGGGAGATTCCTATAATACTTATCACAAAGACACTCTTCTCGAAATTTGGCTGAAAAGCCAACGAGATTTTGGTCATATGTTAAATATACTAGGGGCAAAACTCAAACAATACCCTCACTACGTGATAGTAATGGCGATCCTGCCGATGACAGCGCTACTAAAGGAGAGTTACTAAACATAGCTTTTAGAATGTCATTCACCAAAGAAGACGCAACCAATATTCCAGATTTCGAATTACGAACAGAGGTCGTAATGAGTAACGTAGAAGTAATATCATCTGAGTACTGCACCAACTATAACCACTTAACAAGAACAAGTCTTCTGGTCCGAATTGTATACCATTAGATTTCTATCTGATTATGCTGAAACGATAGCTCCTTACTTAACAGCCATATACAATCGCTCTCTCATGGAAGGATCTGCACCAAAAGACTGGAAAGTTGCACAGGTCACAGCTATCTTCAACAAAGGCATTACAGTAACGCACTAAACTACACGCCTATTTCATTGACGTCAGTCTGCAGCAAGGTTGAGTTATTTCGAACAGAATGATCTATTGACCTTAAGGTCAACACGGATAATATCATTCATGCGTAATGCAACTAGCTCTTTACTCACACGAAGTGATGGGTGCCGTCGAGAAGGGTTCTCAAACTGATACCATATTTCTTGATATCTGAAACAATTTTGACACCGTACCTCACAAACCCACCCCCGTGAACCACAGACATTGCCGAGGTGGGGTGGCTTGCGTGCCTCAACGACGCAGATAGCCGTACCGTAGGTGTAACCACAGCGGAGGGGTATCTGTGGAGAGGCCAGACAAACGTGTGGTTCCTGAAGAGGGGCAGCAGCCTTTTCAGTAGGGCAACAGTCTGGATGATTGACTGATCTGGCCTTGTAACATCAGCTAATGTGGCTTTGCCACACAGTTACTGCGAACGGCTGAAAGCAAGAGGAAACTACAGCCGTTACATTTCCCGAGGACATGCAGCTCTACTGTATTAAAATATGATGACGACATCCTCTCGGTAAAATAGTCCCCCATTCAGATCTCCGGGCGGGGACTACTCAGGAGGATGTTGTCATCAGGAAAGACAATACTGGCATTCTATGGATCGGAGCGTGGAATGTTAGATCCCTTAATCGAGTAGGAAAATTAGAAAATTTAAAAAGGGAAATGGATAGGTTGAAGTTAGATATAGTGGGGATTAGTGAAGTTCGGTGGCAGGATGAACAGGATTTCTGGTCAGGTGAGTACAGGATTATAAATACAAAATCAGTTGGGGGTATCACAGGAGTAGGACTGATAATAAATAAGAAGATAGGAATGCGGGTAAACTACTATGAGCAGCACAGTGATCGAATTATCATTGTCAAGATAGACACGAAGCCAACACCGACAACAGTAGTACACAGGTTTATATGCCAACTAGCTCTGCCGATTATGAGGAGATCGAAGAAATATATGAGGAGCTAAAGGAAATTATTCAGATAGTTAAGGGAGAGGAAAACTTAATTGTGATGGGAGACTGGAATTCGGTAGTAGGAAAAGGAAGAGAAGGAAAAATAGGTGAATATGGACTGGGCAGAAGGAATGAAAGAGGAAGTCGCCTGGTAGAATTTTGCACGGAACATGATTTAATCGTAACAAACACGTGGTTTAAGAATCACAAAATAAGGTTGTATACGTGGAAGAGACCAGGAGACACCGGAAGGTATATGATAGATTTTATAATGGTAAAACATAGATTCCGGAACCAGGTGATAAACTGCAAGACATACCCAGGGGCAGAAATAGACTCTCACCATTACTTGTTAGTCATGAACTGTAGGCTGAAGCTGAAAAAACTGCAGAAAGGTAGGAAAATTTGGAGATGGGACCTAGATAAATTGAAGGATCGTGAAGTTCTGGAGAAATTCAGCGGGAGATTTAGGCATCAATTGATAGAAACAGGGGGAAATAAAACAGTAGAAGAGGAATGGGTAGCATTGAGAGATGGAATAGTGAAGGTAGCAGAGGACAAAATAGGTAGAAAGGCAAGACCTACAGAAAATTCTTGGATATCACAGGAAATACTAAATTTAATTGATGAGAGGAAAAAATATAAAAATGCAGTTAATGAAACAGGCAAAATGGAGTACAGACAACTAAGAAATGAGATTGACAGGAAGTGCAAAATGGCTAAGCAGGAGTGGTTAGAAGCCAAATGCAAATCTGTAGAAGAATGTATAGCAAGGGGAAAAGTAGATACCGCCTACAGGAAAATAAAAGAGCATTTGGGGACAAGAAAAGCAACTCTACGAATATCAAGAACTCAGATGGGAAACAAGTTCTCAGCAAAGAAAGGAAAGCTGAAAGGTGTAAAGAGTACATAGAGCAGCTCTACAAAGGAAATGAACTTAGAGACGATGTTGTAGGAAGGGAAGAGGATGTAGATCAAGATGAAATAGGAGATACTATACTGAGAGATGAATTTGACAGTGCCCTGAAAGACCTAGATCGGAACAAGGTCCCAGGAGTAGATGACATACCATCAGAGCTACTAAAGTCTCTGGGAGGGCCAGGAATGACCAAACTATTTGAACTGGTATGTAGGATATATGAGTCAGGCGAAATACCCTCAGACTTTAAGAAAAATGTAATAATCCCCATTCCAAAGAAATCAGGCGCAGAGAGGTGTGAAAATTACAGAACCATCAGTTTGATAAGTCATGGTTGCAAAATTTTAACACGAATTATCTACAGGAGAATGGGAAAGCTGGTAGAAGCTGACCTCGGGGAAGATCAGTTTGGATTCAGGAGGAACGTATGTCTTAAGATTAAGGAAAGGCAAACCTACATTTTTAGCTTTTGTAGATTTGGAAAAAGCATTTGACAGTGTTGACTTGAATACACTCTTTCAAATTCTGAAGTCAGCAGGGGTAAAATACAGGGAAAGGAGAGTTATTTACAACTTGTACAAAAGCCAGACCGCAGTTATTAGACTCTAAGGGCATGAAAGGGGAGCATCAGTTGGGAAGGGAGTAAGATAGGGTTGTAGCCTTTCTCCGATGTTATTCAATTTGTACATCGAGCATGCGGTGAAGGAAAGCAAGGGAAAATTTGGAATAGGGATTAAAGTTCAGGGGGAAGAAATAAAAACGTTGCGTTTTGCTGATGACATTGTAATTCTGTCAGAGACAGCAAAGGACCTGGAAGAGCAGTTGAATGGACTGGACAGTGTGTTGAAGAGAGCATATAAAATGAACATTAACAAGAGCAAAACAAAAATAATGGAATGCGGTCTTAGAAAATCAGGTGAAAAAATCAAATGTTTGTTAAGCTTATGGGACTTAACTACGGGGTCATCAGTCCCTAAACTTACAAACTACTTATGAACTACTTACAACTAAGGACGGCACAAATATCCATGCCCGAGGGGGGATTCGAACCCCCGACCGTAGTGGCCGTGCTGACCGTGACTGGAGCGCCTCAGTCACCTCGGCCACCGCGGCCGGCAAAATCAGGTGATGCTGAAGGAATTAGATTAGGTAACGAAACAATGAAGGTGGTAGATGAGTTTTGTTACTTGGGTAGTAAAATAACGTGCGATGGTCGCAGTACAGAGGATATAAAATGCAGAATGGCAATGGGAAGAAAAGCATTTTTGAAAAAGAGAAATTTGCTAACATCGAATATTAATTTAAGTGTAAAGACGTCTTTTCTGAAGGCATTTGTGTGGAGTGTTGCCTTGTACGGGAGTGAAACATGGACGATAAGCAATGCGGACAGGAAGAGGATAGAGGCTTTTGAAACGTGGTGCTACAGAAAAATGCTGAAGATTAGGTGGGTAGATCGTATAACTAATGAAGAGGTACTTAACAGAATTGGTGAGAAAAGGAATTTTTCGCATACCTTGACTAAAAGAAGGGATCGCTTGGTAGGACACATTCTTAGACATCGAGGAATCGTAAATTTAGCACTGGAGGGAAGTGTGTGGGGTAAAAATCGCAGAGGGAGACCAAGAGACGCGTATAGTAAGCAGATTCAAGTGGATGTGGGTTGTCGTTCTTATGAGGAGATGAAAAGGCTTGCTCAGGATAGAGTAGGGTGGAGAGCTGCATCAAACCAGTCTCCGGACTGAAGACCATAACACCACCACCACCTCATAAACGGCTTTTAATCAAATTGCTTGTTTATAGCATATCGCCTCAGACTTATGACTGGATAGGAAATTTTTCTGTCAGAGAGAGCACAGTTTCATAAGGCATCGACAAAACAGAGGTGATATCGGGCGTTCCACAGGGTAGTGTTATTGCTCCTCTGCTGTTCCTTATTTACACAAACGATTTAGGAGAAAATCTAAGTAGCTCTCTTAGGTTGTTTGCAGATGACGCCGTCATTTACCGTCTAGTAAAATCACCTGAAGATCAAAACCAACTGCAGAACGATCTGAATAAGATATCAGTATGGTGTAAAAATTGGCAATTGACTCTAAATAATGAGAAGTGTGAAGTCGTCCACATGAGTACGAAAAGAAATCCGTTAAACTTTGTTTACAAGATAAATCAATCAAAAGTGAAGGCCGTAAACTCCACAAAATACCTAGGAATTACTATTACTTCAGACGTAAATTGGAAAGAACACGTAGTAAGGTCGTGGAAAAGGCGAACCAGAGACTGCGTTTTATTGGCAGAACCCTTAAAACATGCAACAGAACTACAAAAGAAACTGCATACACTACGCTTGTCCGTCCGTTTTTGGAGTATTGCTGCCCAGTGTGGGATCCTTATCAGGTGGGTTTGATGGAGGACATCAAAAGAGTCCAGCGAAGGGTAGCTCGTTCCGTATTGTCACAATACAGGGGAGACAGCGTTACAGACATGATACAGGTCTGGGATGGGAATGATTACATAAAAATCAAATGTTTGTATAGTCTATGGGACTTAACTATCAGTCCCTAAACTTACAAACTACTTATGAACTACTTACGAACTAGGACGGCACAAATATCCATGCCCGAGGGGGGCTTCGAACCCCCGACCGTAGTGGTCGTGCAGACCGTGATTGGAGCGCCTTAGTCTCCTCGGCCACCGCGGCCGGCGGAATGATTACAACAACGGCTCTTATCGCTGCGGCGTGGGCTACTTACGAAACTCCAGTTTCCAACATTCTCCTCCGAATGCGAAAATATATTTTTGACCCCCACTTACATAGGCAGAAATGATCATCACAATTAAATACGAGAAATCAAAGCTCGAACGGAGAGATTCGGGTGTTCTTTTTCCCCGCGCGCCATTCGAGAATGGAATGAGAGATAAATAGTATAATGGCGGTTCGATGAACCCTCTGCCAGGCACTTAAATGTGATTTGCAGAGTATCCCATGTAAATAATAATAAATGCGACACGGCAGGTTTCGAACCACCAACCCTAGTGTTATAATGCTACAACGCCACCACCCGATCTAAACCGACAGATAATGCAACTTGTATGATTATTGGTACTTACGAATAGATGCAAAACTTTAATGTTGATTTTCTCGATAATTATTGAGAGTTACGCCGAATGGCTTTGGCTGTGCCACAAATATAAAGAAATGGTAAAATTCGTTACCCATGTGGTCTCCTTGTGAGATCTTCGGCACTGCCAAAACGGTAGCACCCTATGCGACGTCAAATACCTAGGCATCCATCTAGAACAGGGGGCCGAATTTCAGTTCTGAAGCCACTAGCCAGTCAAAAAACTTTGGTCGCCACAACTACTCCATTTGATAACGAAAGAAATACTCTCCCTCTGTCTTCGTGGCGTTAGTTTAACAAACTGTAGAAACAATACATTTATACGTATCGCCATATAAAATTGTTTAATGGAATACTAAGGTTCAATACAAGCATAGAAAACTTAAGCACATATCAGTGCCATAGTCTAACGGTCTACCTCTTCATTTTTGTGTAGTGTTGCCTTAGTGCAGAGAAAAAAAAAAAAAAAACAGTTATCAATGGCAATTCTTGAATCAAACGCAGAGAGAGAAGGCCCATTCTCAGGTATTATTAGCAAATTCTCCTGTTTATGTCGTCAGCCAAGTCCTGTACGCGGTTTTTAGTCTTGTGAGACCTGAAACCTCTCACACATACGCTATTATCACTGGTAGAACAGCACGAAATGAAGCAGATCTGGCAGATTGGAAGTGCCAATTTTTTTCCACCGTTTCTAGTCTTCTAGTCTTATTGCTTGCTGTCACTGCTTCTACAGCAAGCACGTGCACTCTTAAGTTGCCAGGAGCAGGAAAATGCACTACTTGTACACACTTTCAGCTCTGTCAATGCGCGTGAGCCTGTTCACAGCTATTCAAACGATCCTCAAGTATATGGAGGAGGTAAGAAAGCCTGCGCACGACGTCACATGGTGGAGGTGAGAGGTTTTGAGTCCTCTGAAAGATTGTAACATTAGCAGTGCACGCTGTTTATAGTGAATTCTTTCGTTCAGGAGTATATTTATTACGTAAATTGGTGTTGTGTACGTTGTGATCACTACGCTGGACGATTTGTGTGTGTGGGAACAACGTGTGATTTCTTTTTTACTGACAAAATGCCGTTTCGCTGTTCTGTGCCGAAATGTAAATTAAGACTGTGGCCCAAAAGTTACCGCCTGTAAGCGTCCGGAGAAGAAGAAATGGATATCAAGAATTCCCAGGATAACTTGGCTCCTTCAAGATAATAAGTTTTCGTTTTTGTTTAACCTTATAAAAGAGCTTTAAGTCATGACTGTTTACCGTTGGATATTGCGATTCATTTTATTAGCGTAACCATCCCCATTAGCTTATTCTTCTCCGGACGTTTAAAGACGGTAACTTTTGGGCCACAGTCGTAATTTCCTCTACATTTCGGCACAGAACAGCGAAACGGCATTTCGTCGGTAAAAAAGAGATCACATGTTGTTCTCACATACACAAATCGTCCAGCGTAGCGATCACACCGTACACAACACCAATTTACGTAATAAATACACTCCTGAACGAAAGAATTCACTATAAACAGCGTGCACTGCTAATGTTTCCAATCTTTCAGAGGACTCAAAACATCTCACCGCCGCCATGTTGTGACGTCGTGCACAGGCTTTCTTCTATATGGGGTGCTGACAGTAGCCGTGAGTTGAAACAAAAGTAGCGTTCAGTGATATTTGTTATTTGTACAAATATAGAGAACGGACAAAAATAAATTTAAAATATTGATACAAGTCCTTGTTGCCCTTATTCTCCTGTGTAATTACATCTCACCTCTTCACGCTTGTGGGTGTACAATTCTGAACCTTGTTCTAGAGGTTTTAGAAAATAAGGATTATAATTATGTAAGCGCAAGTTGCCAGCTGCCAATTTTCGTACCCTGATCTAGAATCTACATCAATTTTTAAATTTGTCAAAAAACACCTCTGAGACAATCAAACAAGCTGATAAGAGTCCACGTAGTACAACTAATAAAATACGGAACGTATGGTACTGAACACCCAAACATTAAGAATGTTCTAAATCGAAATATTTAAACATTTCGACTGCTTCAGGGCGTTGAAATAAATTTAACGACGAAGTCGAAAATTTCTGCTGGACCGGGATTCGAACCCGGATATCCCGCTTCGGGCCAGCGGTCGCCTTAACCAATTAGGCTAACGAAGATACGAGCTTATGGAATAGATTCACAGATTTGTGACTGGCTGGAAGATTTCCTAATTAATAGAACACAGTACGTTGTTCTCGACGGCGAGTGTTCTTCAGAGACGAGTGTATCGTCAGGCGTGCCCCAGGGGAGTGTGATAGGACCGCTATTATTTTCCATGTATATAAATGATCTGATGGATAGAGTAAGTTGTAATTTGCGGCTGTTTGCTGATGATGCTGTGGTGTATGGGAGGGTGTCGTCTTTAACTGACTGTAATAGCACACAGGATGACGCAGACAAAATTTCTAGTTGGTGCGAAGAATGGCAGCTAGCTCTCAATGTAGAAAAATGCAAGGTGATGCGCATGAGTACGAAAAACAATCCCATAATGTTCGAATACAGCATTAGTAGTGAGCTTCTTGATGCTGTCGCGTCGTTCAAATATCTGGGCGTAACATTGCCGAGTGATATGAAATGCAACGAACATGTAAGGACAGTTGTGAGTAAGGCTGACAGCCGACTTCGGTTTATTGGGAGAATTTTGGGAAGGTGTACTTCATATGTAAAGGAGACCGCGTATAAAACGCTTGTACGACCAAGTCTTGAGTATTGCTCAAGTGTTTGGGACCCGCAGCAGATCAGTTTAAAGGAAGACATAGAAGCAGTTCAGAGGCAAGCAGGTAGGTTTGTTACTGGTAGGCTCGACCAATGCGCGAGTGTCACGGAAATGCTCCGGGAACTCAATTGGGTATCGCTGGAGGAAAGACGACGTTCTTTTCGTTAATTTCTGTTGAGGAAATTTAGAGGGCCGGAGTTTGAAGCTAAGTCTAGTACGATCTTCCTGCCGCCTACTTACATTTCGCGTAGTGATCAGAAAGACAAGATAAGAGAAATTAGGGCTCGTACGGAGGCATATAGGCATTGTTTTTTTTCCTCATTCTATTTGGGAATGGAATAGGAAAGGAATGCCTAGTAGTGGTATAGTGTACCCTCCGCCACGCACCTTACGGTGGATTGCGGAGTATGTATGTAGATGCAGGCACGCTTGCCTTCCATCTTTCTCAACTTCTAGCCCCTGCCCATTAATTCCTCTTGCACGCAGCCTATACTGGATACCCATTCTGTTCTCTTGATATGGTGTCTACACCATATAAATAATTGTAAATATGCCCACAACTGACCATTTCAATGCGGACGGATTCAAACGCTCGATATCTTGCGGGAATCCAGTATAGGCTGCGAGCAAGAGGAATCAATGGGTAAGGGCTAGAAGTTGATAATTTAGGTAGGAAGGGAAGCGTGCGTAATTGGTTAAGGCGACCACTGGCCCAAAGCGGGAAATCCGGGTTCGAATCCCGGTCCAGCACAAATTTTCATCTTAGTCGTTGAATTTATTTCAACGCTCTGAAACGCTCGAAAGGTTTAAATACAGGGTGTCCAGAAAAGGGTTCCCTGATTTCAAAATTAAATATCTCGAAAACAAAGATCGATAGAGGAATGCAGTAAACGGTATGTTTATTGTGAAAGCTGTAAGAAGTTTATACAGCAGTTTGAAATAATAGCTGCTAACAGATAGCGCTGTAATCGCCATACGTAATGCTTAGTATAAATAGTGATCCGAAGGCCAGAGCGATCAGTTCCACCATTAAAACGTGAAAGGTTAGTGTGCCGAAGGAAAAGATTAAAACCATGTACTCTATTGAACAACGCGTTTTTCTGGTGATAGAGTACCACAGGTTAGAAGAGTGTCCTACGGCAACAAGGCGAAGTTTTCAAGCACGATTTAATGTTCCAAAAGGACCCGATGCCAAAACCATTCGTTCGCTCTTCGCAAAATTTCAACGAACAGGCAGCGTAACTGATGATCTGGTGAGGCATGTTGGCCACAAGCAAACCGCAGTTACGCCTGAAAATATCGCCACAGTTTCTGGAATTATTCAGCGAAATCCAATGTCATTCGTCCCTAGAATTGCATCTGAGACTGGTTTGAAGCGTTCCAGCACGCAGAAAATAATGAGAACGAGCCTACACGTGTTTCCATTCAAAATTCAGACGCACCAGGCCATACCCGTACGAGCTGTGCAACAAAGGGTTGCCTTTGCTAATTAGAAGCTCACAATGATTGATAGTGAAGGATTTGATGTTGGCTGCATCTGGTTTACAGATGAAGCACACTTCCACGTGAATGGATACGTGAATAAGCAGAACTGGCGATTTTGGGGTTCCGAAAAGCCATATTGGTGTGAAGCGAAACCCCCGTATTCTCCTAAAGTTACTGTGTGGGCTGCAGTATGCAGCAGAGGCATTATTGACCCTTTTTTCATTCGAGAACGGTGCACGCTACGTTTCAATTTTGGAACAATTTGTCGCCACACAGCAAGCGTTAGAGAATCGACCAGGTACTGAATGGTTTATGCAAGATGGAGCCCGACCATATCGCTTTCTAGAGGAATACTTCGGGAACGAGTCATTGCTTTGGAATATCCCAAATTTACTGGTGCAGGCATGGATTGGCCTCCATATTCGCTGGATTTGATTCCCTGTGACTTTTTTTTGTGGGGCACAGTGAAAGACATGGTCTACTCAAAGCATCCCGTCACGCTGGACGAACTTGAATCGGCGATCTCTGTGTCATGTGAATCCATTTCGGTTGAGACACTACGAAATGTGATGACGAATTTCATTCTTCATTTGCGCCACCTCTGTAGTGCCAATGGTGAACATTTTGAAAACACTGATGTGATTGTTTGCAAAGTGTGTTTTCATACGATTATTTCACTTATGTATACTGATGCGCTTTACAGCGTCATCTGTTAGCAGCTTTTGTAACTATTATTTCAAACTGCTGTATAAACTGCTTACAGCTTTCACAATAAACATACCGTTTACTGCATTCCTCTATCGATCTTTGTTTTCGAGATATTTGATTTTGAAATCAGGGAGACCTTTTCTGGACACCTTGCATTTCTATTTCGTAAATTTACGGCCGTTACAGTTAACTAATTGTGTGTGTTCTTTCGGACATGTCCGAAGAGAACAAACACCATATCAATAATTAGGAATTTTATCCGCTGACCGGATAATAATACGTATAGCTAGCAACTTCTAAACTTATTCGCTACATGCAACAACACCAAAAGTCTAATTGAAAGGATCAAAGGACAAGACGCTAAACTGGGAATCAATAGACAAATCTACGGTGGACTCTCAAAATCTCTCTACAATACAACCCTACAACATTCAACTTTCCTTAGTTTAAATATTCATATCCCAATTACGTAGTTTTATAAGCTACAGCCGAATTACATCACCAGTCATCTATAACGACGAAATCCCAGAAAGTGTCCACAAATCAAAGACACATACGAGGTATTGGGACGATCTAGAAACCACATCAGTAGAGAAGAAGTTGCTGGCGATACGGTCTCCAGCCAGCAAATAAATTTCTTGTGCTGTGGCAGTGTAACAATCTATGAGAGTGAGCCGGGTTCAAGGACGGGATGGACAACGTTTTTGTATTTGAAAAGAGCAAGTGGGTGTTCCATACCACACGTTCCATACTTTATTAGTTGCATTAGGTGAAGTCCACTTTTACCTTGTATGATCTTCTCAGAGGTGATTTTCCACCAATTTAAAAGTTGATCTATATTCTAAATGAAATTCTAGGTATTTTCAACTTAATATCAGCCTACGATGCAAATAGCATTTACATCACACACACACAGGGTGTTACAAAAAGGTACGGCCAAACTTTCAGGAAACATTCCTCACACGCAAAGAAAGAAAATATGTTATGTGGAAATGTGTCCGGAAACGCTTTATTTCCATGCTCAGGCTCATTTCAGTATTACTCTTTAAATGTAGATTGGAATAATTCGTGCAGACAATTGTCAAAATACCCAATTGTTTAGTTAGTATGTACTACTGTACTTCGTCGATTCACCGCCAGTTGGCCCAATTGAAGGTAATGTTGACTTCAGTGCTTGTGTTGACATGCGACTCATTGCTCTACAGTACTAGCATCAATCACATCAGCACGTAGCATCAACTAGTTAGTGTTCATTACGAACGTGGTTTTGCAGTCAGTGCAATGTTTACAAATGCGGAGTTGGCAGATGCCCATTTGATGTATGGTACATTCTGTTGCTGTGTGTTTCCATTTCATGATTAATGTGATTTGAAGAGAAGTAATAAAATGAGCTCTAACATAGAAATTAAGCGTTTCCGGACACACAACATATTTTCGTTCTTTGTGTGTGAGGAATGTTTCCTGAAAGTTTGGCCGTACCTTTTTTTAACACCCTGTGTATACATATTTGTAACACTGCACAAAACTGCATAAGATGTTAGCTACACCATAACACCAGACGACAATCCTAGTTTAAAAAAACTTCTTGGTCGATAAAAAATTTATTTTACCCAGAGTCGTAAGCGAATTCCGCGATTTATAACATCAAGACAAGATCCTATCACCACCCGCAAGATATTCATATAGCACCCCAATTATCTAAAAAATGTCACAAGAGTAAAAACTTCATCTATTACACGAAAAGAGCGTGTGCCATCTTTCATCCTGTCACCTCTCCCAGAGGTGACTAAGTACGCACCAGGAGCTAGTACCGAAATAGTATTCAATACAGATGATTCGTCAAAGTAAGCGAGTGTGAACCAACGCCCACAATGAAAGTTTATGAGCTTGTTTAAATGTCTAACGTTGGTACAATCATCTGGTGTTTTAATTTTGTGTCCATGTGGCATTTTTCCCACTTAGGCCATTTAACGTTCAAAAGTCGGCATTCGTCCTCCAAAATATACTACATACTCAGTACATTGCGTAACTAATGAAGAGATACTGAAGAGAATTGGGGAGAAAAGTAATTTTTGGCATACCTTTAATAAAAGAAGGGATCGATTGGTAGGGCACATTCTTAGACATCAAGGAATCGTACATTTAACATTGGAGGGAAGTGTGTGGGGTAAAAACCGCAGAGGAAGACCAAGAGACGAACAATGTAACCAGTCTCAGATAGATGTGGGTTGCCGTTCTTCTGTGGAGATGAAGAGGCTTGCTTAGGATAGAGTAGGGTGGTGAACTGCATCAAACCAGTCCCCGGACTGAAGACCATAACAACAACTCAATACAACAGGTCTCTCTCCCCCTCCCCCTATCGCAAATGTCACATGGGCATCCTCGGTTCCTGGACACTTAGGGGCCTACATTCATTTATTGTAATGGTTTCTTCCATACAATGTCTTCAATTTTCTGACTTAATATATGTCGACTAGTGTCACAAATATCGCAATGTTTTTATTAAGTGTACAATGTGTTCATCAAATAGTTTTTAACTGTCGGATGAAAAATCGGAGTTTTCGAGTGTTTCCCTTTATCACGTACATTTTCTCAGTTATAAGACATAATTTCATACTATAAAACAATTTACATCAGTAAATAAAATGTGATACAGCTAACTGTAGTCTGTGCCACACTAATCTGAGGGGCTCTTCCATGCACTTCAATGTGGCCTGCAGAGTATTTATATAGATTAATTCAATTCTACTTCAATATTAAATTTTTATTAATGTTACTGTTGATTTCTAAATGTGCTGTATGATGTTCTCTATATTCAGCAAGACTGCGGAAATGATGTTTTTCAGTCAATTAATAAAACCACGGACTGAAAGACTGAAGTGATGATGTGGGCAACGAATTATAAACTATCACTTCCATCGAAGTGACCTGATTTTCTGAAGAAATATAATAGTACCGGTATATGAAGAGAAATCCCAAGCAGTGTAAAAGCGCATTGTAGTTCAATTTGAAGGATTACTTCTCTAGAAAATATACTTGAAAAGGGGGGGGGGGGGGGCCTCAAACCGCATTCCACTTTCGATGAGGAGAAAGACTGTTTCAAAACAAAACTTCAGGTCGTTCGTATTTAGCACTTATCACGTGCCCGTCCCGGAAATGAATAATCTTAACGAATTCCCTTCCGCTGGCTGTTCTCAACTACCATACTACTACAAGTTTGCTTTACAACCTGTATGTTGCATACTAATGTGGCTACATAATGTCTCAAAAACACCGATAAATTTTGAATAAAGTATGAAGAAATTACAACAGTTTGTTTGGTTACGATTCATACTTATGCTCTGAAATGAAAAGACTGCGGCGAACGTGTGTAAATTTACAACAGGATTCTTCGAGTAACAACCTAGTAAGTAATGACTACTTGCTGTTTAACTACCATTGCAGTCAATATTAAACTCCTCTGCTAGTCCACATAATTCTATAGAACCTATGACAATTTAATTTTGCAGTTCACTAACAATTTATGTGCGCCGCTAGTACACAAAAAATATACTAACAACAAAATGTGTACCGGTATAGACATATTTTAACAAATTAAATAATGCTGCACTTGTTCAAAACCATTACATTTTTCACTTCACCTAGTGAAAACAAATGTTTTCAAGGTTTGTTTACTTTACGATTACTATTTTCATTGATACGATATAAACATAAAATCATACCTGTGATTTGAAGATCGTTCAACCATAAGCTGTGGCAGTAAAAAATAGTGACATGTACGTCACACTCGTTTCTTTCGGTAAGTGAATAGTAAAAAGCACAAATTCGTATATTGTACAACTAATTAATACAGCAATTACCGTCTTCAAAAATACTATTTTACTTAGTACTTACCTTGGCGCGTCAATTGATGTGAAGAGTCGCGTGAAAAACATTAAACGCACCGTTTCACTACACCCTCACATTTTAGGACGCACTAACACGCAAACGTTAACACTTATTCTCCGAGTATAACCATCTCTTACCACTGCTTAATGACAACTGCTTCTGCGCCTGCGCCAGCTAGTTGAGCAAAGAGTAGCAGAGAGATGTAACGAAGAAGCGTATAATTAGGTTACGTAATGTGAGGGGGGAACGAGGCGGGAAATACGAACCTTCAAGGAAAACATAGCGTAGTGATTACATTAAGTGAAGTTAAATCTGACACTGTCAAATAATATACAAATAAAAACATAATTTTTCTCGCATACAGAAGACATGTATTAATTTTTTTCTTAGTACCGGTACATTAAAAATACAGAATTTTTCTCTAACACTGTCGATTGTCATCAGAACGACTATGTGCTCTTATGGTTTATGTTGGCCTGTCTGGGGAGCAGCAGTATTGTATTCTGTTTTTATTTCTCCAGGAAATCTCATACGTTCCATTCAGTACAGTACAGTACACACACACACATACATTTGATATTGGACATGTAAATATTTATACCTATACGGTATTCAATTTAACTACGTGTTTGCTAATGAATATCGGGCACATATAAGTGAGTAACTTGTAATATTTACAAGACAAGTATTTTGCGATTGCAATATTGTGTAATAGGAGTGGTTTATATCAGCTTTAAATCGATAATTGTGATTGAATCACTGATTATACATAGACTTAAATTTTAATATTGTTTATTGTACCGTATGTCATTAACTAAATAAAAAAAATGAGTACGGTATATCACAGGTACTACCGGTTAATGAATATTATTTGAATTCTTTAAATACTGCATCACAATTATGGATCAGGAAAATCAGAAGTTTGTTGTACTGACAGTTTACAGGCTATGTCATTATCATCTTTCATAATTTTTAGGCGCAGGATGGGACTGTTTGGAACATAAGCATTTCCGTCTAGTCTTGTTTATCAACTCTGGGCCAGTCTTTGCCACTTTTTTTTCCTCCCAACAATCCTCACACCTTTCATTTAGCTATCTATCCCATGATCTTCCTCTCAATTATTTCCTTTGTTCGTTATCTACATTTCATGTATGTTCTTGAAATTCTCTAGTTTTCCATTCTTTTAAGAACCATTACTGTACCAGCTTGGCATTGATGTTCCTGTCCTGCTCTGTTGAGGTACCTCTTTCATATTTCTTCTTTCCTCCATACAACATGGCTGTAATTTTACTTCTAGGTGTTTCTCTTGTTATACAGTTTTACTACTGTTAAAAGAAATTAAGTAAGCAATCACTGTTATATCAGCACACAAGAACCCTTTATTGTGCATTGCACACACACAAAGGATTTTGAAAAAGTCATGGAACGTACAAAAGTAAAAGACAGAACACTATACATACATGGAAATTGAATGTCATGGAACATAAATAGAGGCATAGATTCTAATTTTCAACACTCCTTCTAGAATCGATGCCCTAAAAAAAAAAAAATCACACTGTCATTCCACGATCATGATGTCTTTCTTGTTCATGTGATTGACTTAACATATCTGCGAGAATTTGCTCCATTGGAATCGGATGTACTGCTATCTGAGTTGTCTCAATTTTTTCTCTAATAAAATGATGTCTGATATCGGTGTGTTTTGTTCTTTCACTATATCAACTTGTTTTGGATAAATCAACTGCACCTTTGTTGTCACAATAAACTTTAATTGGGTGACTGTCAGTGCATGGAGAGATTTCCTTTCTTAACCTCTGTAGCCAGAGTGCCTCTTGACAAGCAGAGGCCAAAGCCATATATTCAGCTTCCGTAGTTGATAAAGCTACTGTGGGCTGCTTCTTGCTGCTCCAGGAAATATCAGGTCCTTGTGATTTAATCAAAAAACCATTGACTGACTTCCTGCCCTCTTTGTCTCCTGCCAAGTCTGCATCACTATATCCTGTTGTTTCTTGATTCTCTTCCCTAGAAAACTGTAGCTTCAAATCCTTGTTCCCTTTCAGATATCTCGTGATTCTCTTCACTGCCTGACAGTGAGGTATGACAGGATCATTACTGAAGCAACTTACAAGATTGGATATGCAAGGTCAGGTCTGGTTCCCAGCTGTGCAAACATTAAACTGCCAATAGCTTCTCTATAGGGAATATTTTTCATGGCTTTTCTCTCTTCCTCTGTCTTAGGGCTCATATCATGTGTAAATACTTGATTGGTGTCCAGAGGTGTTGACAGCATATTGGGCATAACTGTAGACTGGGATGCCACCCGTCTGCTTTGACCCATGACATCATCAAGATGTTGGATAACCAGTATACAGGATATCTGTCTGTCTAGGTGTGTTTACGTTCGGATATGTGTGTGTGTGTGTGTATTTGTTACTTTCCTTTTTTTTTCCCCTAAGGTAAGTCCTTCCAGTCCTGGGATTGGAACGACTCCTTTTCCACTTCCTTAAAACCCATATCCGTCCTTTTCTCCTCTCCTTTCTTCCTCTTTTCCTGACTAAGTAACAAACTGTTGTTAAAGCTTGAATGTTTGTGTGTGTTTATTTGTGTTTTATGTTTCTATCGGTGAGCCTGTACTTTCGGTAAGTCAAACAATCTTTATTTTATACATAATCTGTAGTTATTATAGATAACAGAATGTACCATCAATCACAGGTCTTAGTCCGAAAATTCATGCCTTCAGCTCACATTAAAAAAAACTCCGCGCTGCGATGACATCACGGATCAAAGCTGACGGGCGGTATCTCTGTCTACAGGTGAGCCCCGGATTGCAGTCCATCATATTGTATTTACTGAACACTTCTTCTATGTAATTAGATTGTTTCCTCCGTAATAGCCCTCTCTTGTGATCTCTTATTATTCCAATTCCTAAGCAATTTAATACTTCACCAAGGTCTTTCAATTTAAAGTGTTCTTTAAGTATCTTTTTGAAGTTTTCCTTCTCTTGAGGGTGATTACTGAAAATCATCAACATAAATTGCAACAATCAGTATGTTATTTCCATTATTCTTCTGATAAACACATGGATGAGCTGTACTCCTTGTAAAGTTCAAATTTATGATTGCTTCATTTAGCTTAATATTCCAGTTGTGACTACCTTGCTTTAATCCATAAACCACTTTCTTGAGCCTCAAAATACTTTTGTCCTTAACAGTTTTGGTACTGAAATCAATCTCTGGGACATTTACATAGATTTCCTCTGTCAAATCACCTTGCAGGAATGCTGTAACAACATGTAAGTGATCTGTGTGTAGGTCATGCTTAGTAGCTAAACCAAAAAGATATCTTAGTGAATTATAGTGGATCACTGCAGCAAAAGTCTCTTCATAGTTTACACCTTTGGTTTGTGCACATCCTTTAACTACTAACCGTGCCTTGCATCTAAAAATTTGTCCTTGGAGATTCTTTTTAGTCTTGAAAATCCATTTAGTATCTACTGGCTTTATGCCATGAGGTAAAGTTGCCTTTTCCCATGCCTGATTATCTTCATGTGACTGCAATTCTTTTTTAATTGCTTGAAGCCAATTGTGTGATTCTTTGCTTCGTAAAGTTTCTTCTAATGACAATGGATCTGAATTCTCTGTTTCTGTAGAGAAGTAAGTTACATAATCATTCATTTTTATTGGTTTGGAATTCTAGATGACCTCCTGAGCATTTGTCTTTGCTGTGGCAATGCAGTATTTTCATTTGCTTCTGACAAATCTGAATCTTATGAGTTGCCCTGGTCAGATAAAATAAATCTTTAGTCTTCATTATTCTCATCCGTAGTTGGCTCTGATTCAGCTATTTCTGTTCCATCTTGCTTAATTTCTGGAATGATAACTGGCTCCTGAGACTTTTTAACCACTGTTATATCATCAGTCTTCTGATCAGTATTTTTTTTTAAATATCACATCTCTTGCTTTTATTAATTTTTGCTGACTGGGTTGAAATAGTGTATATGCTTTGCTCTGTTCACAATATCACATGAGTATGCATTCAATGTTCTTCTTATCCCATTTATGTCTGCTTTAGGTACGTGAACAAAGGCCTTGCTACCAAATACTCTTAAATGCCAAAGATTTGGTTTTCTTCCTGTGAATGCTTCTTCTAGTGTCATATCTTTTACAGATTTTGGAGGTGATCTGTTAATGAGGTATGCAAATTATATTGTTCTGCTACTCCATTTCGTTCAGGGGTGTACTGAACTGTTGTTTGATGAATTATTCCTTCATTCTGTAAGAAGTTGGCTAGTTCATTATTCACATATTCCTTCCCATTTTCTGTGCACAAGACACATATTTTGCAACCAGTTTGTTTTTCCACAAGCTTCTTAAATTTTCTACTAATTCCTGGTTCTTTTATTACTTAGTGTGTGTACAAAAATATCTTCCTTGAATAATCATCAATAATTAAAGTGAGGAAATATCTGGCTCCTCCAATGGCTCTAGTTTCCATAGGACCACAAATATCAGAATGTATCAATTCAAGGATACCTTGTGCTCTAAAATCAAAATGTTGGAAGGATAATCGTGTCTGTTTGCCTTCCAAGCGCGTAACACATGGAGAATCAATAGTTCCTTTAAAACAAATTCCATACACAATATCTTTCTGCAAATCTTTCATTTTGTCAAGGGTTAAATGTCCTAATCTCCTGTGTCACAAGTTTGCATCATTTAGCAGTGAGACGTACTTGGCTTTAATGAAAAAATTACTTGGTTGATCTAATTTGAACATACCATTATCAAGTGTTGCTGTTGCAAATAGATTCTTTTGTGCATCGTAAATGCGGCAACCTCGTCTATCGAAGGTGATGGAATGTCCCTTTTCTAGTATCTTACTTACAGGAAGTAAATTTGTGCTTAACTTTGGCACGTAAAGTATACCTGTTACTTTAATTCTAGTCTTCTTCGTACCTATGTGTGCCTCAATATGCATGTCGCCAATTCCTTCAATTCATAAATTCTCCTTATTTGCCACTACTTCTTGTGAAATTAACAATGAACCCCATGAATTCATTTCATACTGGAGTTTTGATGTGTGCTGAAGCACCAGAATCAATATACCACTCATTAGTTCCAATTTTAACTGCTATAGTGAAAAAAGTCTTGTAACTTGAAGTCCCTTCTGATGACTTGCAACTTCCATTGGTTTTGTTGTGACAGTTTCATCTACACATCTACATGGGATACTCTGCAAATCACATTTAAGTGCCTGACAGAGGGTTCATTGAACCACCGTTATGCTATTTTACCTCCCATTCCATTCTTGAATAGTGCATGGGAAGAATGAACACCTGAATCTCTCCGTTCGGGCTCTGATTTCTCGTATTTTATTCTGATGATAATTTTTACCTATGTAAGTGGGAGTCAACAACATATTTTCGCATTCGGAGGGAGAATGTTGGCAATTGTAGTTTCATAAGTAGCCCACTCCGCAGCGATAAGCGCCGTTGTTGTAATGATTCCCATCCCAGATCCTGTATCATTTCCGTAACGCTGTCTCCCCTGTATCATGACAATACGAAACAATCTGCTCTTCTTTGGACTCTTTCGATGTCCTCCACCAAACTCACCATATCTTGCAATATGAACATACTTATTACAATTATAACATTGTGGTCCATTGGAGGAATTGTGCACAAAAATTCTGTTATTTTTTCTTCTTCACTTGAAGAGCTGCATCACTATTTGTAGAGTCCTTCACTTCCTGCAGCAACTTAGTTTTAATTGAGTCTCCAGTTATTGGTATCTTGGAATTCTGTAGACTCATAATCATTGATTTGTAATCATCTGGTAATCCAGCCAACAAAATGCATCCTACCCACTCATCTTTTACTTCAAAATTTATAGCATTTAACTTATTAGAAGTAGAAATTATTTTGGATACATACTCTTCTATTGATGCACAGTTCTCTAGTCAAGTTGTAAGGAGTGTAGTCAGCAAGCCGGCCACAGTGGCTGAGGGGACTGAGGCGCTCCAGTCACGGTCTGCACAGCCACTACGGTCGGGGGTTAGAATCCCCCCTCGGGCATGGATATTTGTGCCGTCCTTAGTAGTAGTTAGTTCATAAGTAGTTTGTAAGTTTAGGGACTGATGACCCAGTAGTTAAGTCCCATAAGCTATACAAACATTTGAACATTTTTTGTAGTCAGCAAACCAATTTTCTGTAAATACCAGAGTCTTCATATACCTATTTTAGTTTCTCCCACACTTCTTTTGCAGTTGTCTTCGGCAGATTCATGTAAATTGATGGATCAACTGACAATATTATTTTTGCCCTAGCATCACATACCTTTACCATTATGGCATTTCCTTTATCTCACCTGTGACACATTACCACAGCTTCTCATGTTGAACATAAGTTTTCATAGCAAACTGCCATGTATTGTAGTTATCTTTCTCTTTCAGTTTTTCTACAAGAGGTAGTGAATTAAATGCCATAATTTTAACTTCAGATAGATTGCTAAAATCGGCTAATTTCTTTTTGTGGATATTTTTAATAAAATAACCTGTGGTTATATAGTTTTTTATTGTTTTTATTTTAATCATTGTATTTTTTCTGGTATGCCAGTGTTTATTAATTTTGTTAATGAGTAATATATAATTTTATAAATTCACTGTTATTTTTGTCTGTAGTTCAGAAAAATAATGGTGTGACAGACAAAACAAAACTTTAACTTCAGGTGCTACATCACATTTATTTCTGTGATTTATATATACTTTTTTCAACAATTCTCACACCTTTCATTTATCTATCCCTTGCTCTTCTTATTAGAGTCAAAGGGCATGAAAGGGTCACAGTGGTTGGGAAGGGAGTAAGTCAGGGTTGTAGACTTTCCCCAATGTTGTTTGTTCTATACATTGAGCAAGCAGTGAAGGAATGCAAGGAGAAATTTGTAGAGGGAATTAAAGTCCAGGGAGGGGGAATAAAAACCTGATGACATAGTAATTCTGTCAGAGATAGCGAATGACCCAGAAGAGCAGTTAAATGGAATGCACAGTGTCTTGAAAGCAAGATACAAGATTAAAATTAACAAGAGTAAAATGGGAGTAATGAAATATAGTGTCAGAAAATCGGGTGATGCTGAGGGTATTAGATTAGGTAATGAGGCAATAAAAGTAGTAGATGAGTTTTGTTATTTGGGTAGCAAGATAACTTCTTATGGTTGGTTTAAAGAAGATATTAAAAGGCAGATGACTATGGGAAGAAAAGCGTTTCTGAAGAAGCGGAATAATATTAGTTTAATTAGTCCATTCTGAAAGCATTTGTCTGGAGTGTATCATTGTACGGAAGTGAAATGTGGATGATAAGGACTTCAGACAAAAATATCATAGAAGCTTTTGAAATGTGCTGCTACAGACAAATGAAGAAGATTAGATGGGTAGATCACGTAACTAATGAGGAGGTGCTCAAAGGAATTGTAGAGGAAAGGAGTTTCTGGAATACCCTGACTAAGAGAAGGGATAGATTGGTAGGGCTCATTCTAAGACATGAAGGAATCGTCAACAGTCTGCGGACTGAAATTCTAAACAACAACATGTAGCCACAGTGGTGTGGCCAAGCACATTGAGGCGCTATGCTCAGAAGCGTGAGGCCATTCCCCGTCGAGGGTTCGAATTCTCCCCTCGGGGATGGATGTTTGTGTCGCCTTTAGTATAAGGTAGTTCATAAGTTTAGGAACTGATGACCCTGCAGTTAAGTCCCTTAAGCTTCACAAACATTTAAACAACATGTATACTTTTGAATCGGAATGTAACTAGTACATGAAATTGAAACTTCAACAATTAGCTATAAATAGCAGATACGTTAATGTATTAGAAAATTTAAGTTTTTGAAACAACAGATTTTATCTGATGGTTGGGACAGGCATTGGGACATGTACGTGTCCAGTGACTGATCATCCAAAATTATAAACAACACCTTAGAAATAGGTAATACTAATAACATGGTGGTAGTACTGGAAATAAAGCATCAGTGCAAGTATAATAAAAAGTGTTATATCTTCTGCGTTGTAAGGCCGTGTTCTTGGAATCTTGCTGCTTCCTGACGTTTTGTCCGATTCTGCATCGGACTTCTTCGGAGGTTGTCCGTCTGTTGAATCTTGCCGACTGACAGGTCGGGGTCTGAGAACTTCTTAAATACTGTCTAAAAGGGGGTGTGGCTAAGATCCATGTGATAAGCAGAGATGATCCTTGTCAAAGATAAAGCTATACTATTGAACCATCTCAAAGATAAAAATAGTCATCAAATCTGCAGAGCCACAGACCATATATCGTTGAGTTTCATAGTCTCTTCTTTTCGATTGAAATTATCATTATGTTTATATATTTCAATTGCTTCTCTATACAACCTTGGATATTAATTTCTGTCTCAGAAAATTTTACTATATGATTTCCCGATTGTAAGCTGTGTGCCATCACAGCTGATTTTTCAGTTTTTCCAAGTCGGCATAGACTTTTGTGCTCCTTTAGACGTGTTTTTACACTTCTCTTAGTGGTTCCGATGTAGACTTTACCACAGAAGCATGGAATTTAAGAAGCTCTCAGACCCCCGACCCGTCAGTCGGCAAGATTCAACAGACGGACAACCTCCGAAGTCGTCCAACACGGCATCGGACGAAACATCAGGAAGCAGTAAGATTCTAAGAACATGGCCTTACAACCCACAAGATATAATACCTACAATGTCAACCAGTCGTGAAAGCCTTCACTCAGTTATCATAAAAAGTGTCAATAATAATTTAAGCATAAGAAAAACTAACTTTGTTTTAAAAGTTATTAAAACAGAAAAAAATCTGTTATATACCAAAGTAGGGGAGAAATATTTTTCAATATTTCGTCTTCATTTGAGTATAGAGCCTATACTACATTACACACTGACTTAGTGCTTGTCTCTATGATAAATGATACTTCAAAATTATTTATAAAAATCACTCCAATCACTTTGGCAGGAAAATATTTCCCTTCGCATTTCACAACAACGCAGTTTCTTGGTGAAATATCTGAAGGAATAAACCCTTGTACAGGTTGATGAATATCACACAACTTTAAATCATCAGTTACACCATCTTGCTAATACACAGAGTAAACTTCATGCATTCGTAGTCTGTTTTTTTAATTCAATGTAATTTAATTTCTGGACATTTTAGATGCAGTTGTTTTTGCAGCTGTAAATTATCAGCGTCATACTATCTGAATAAGTGGCTGGACAATTATGGTTATATCTTAGGGAGAATTTGTTAATTTTCAATTAGGCACTACTTACAAAAACAACTGAGACACCTTCTATTTATAATTTCATACAATCAAGTAATGTCTATTTAAGACTTTATATCTAAAAAGTGGAAGGTATCATTTTGAAGATCTTCCTTTCCTGCTGTCACACACAAATATTATTTCTAAGATCAAGATCACTAATCATCTGCTATGTATCTTCATTGATCCTATGCTTTTCATGTTTCATTTCTGTGGTTCTAAAATTGTAATCATCATCATTTAAGACTGATATACCTTTCAGCATTCAATCTAGATCATAGTTCCCCTGGTAACTTTCCTCCGTAATCACCTATTCACTTATCCTAACATTGGTGCCTCATCTCACATTATGCTTGTTACTCTTAACTGAATCAAAGGTCTTTCTTCTTGGTCTTCCTCCAATTCCTCCTGCTGCTGAACTCATGATCCTCTTAGGTAATCTTGCTTCTTCCCAGTGTGTAACATGGCCCCCACCATCTCTGCTTGTTTGCTCTACTGCTTCATCTATGGTGTTCATTTTCTCATTATGGACACCCTCCTGCCATTGTTCCCATCTATTAATACTTACAATCATCCTTGCTACTTTCATATCTGTTGCATCAACCTTACTAATAAGGTACCCTACCTGTCTTTCACCACCGTACATCAAAGTTGGTTGAAAGATTGAACGGTGCACTGTTAAATTAGTCTTGGTACTGAATTCGTTCTTGCAGAAGAGAGATCATCATAACTGAGCACTTACTACATAAGCTTTGCTACACCTTGATTCCAGTTCTTTTACTATATTGTCACCCTGTGAGAAAATTCATCCTAAGTAACTGAAACTGTCCACCTATTCTAACTTTGTCCCTCCTATTTTGTCTCTCACACATTAGTTTCGTTTGAGATATTGATTTTCGTATGTTAACCCATACACCTCCGAGCTAGCTTTGAAATATTAGATTGCAATCTTTCAGTTGAATCTGCCATCACCACTAAATCGTCCACATATGTGAGACTGCTTATTTTGTTTTCACCCATTTTTATTTCACCCTGTAAGTCTATTGTTTTCGACACACGATACGTAAATAATATGAACAACAGCAGAGACAGTTGTGCCCATGTCTTACCTCTGAAACTATCCTGAACCCAATTACTGTCTATTGTAACTGTTGACTGGCAGTTTATGTAAAGACCTTTAATTGCCTGCAGACGTTTGCCTCCTATTCCATAATATTGTAGACCTTTGACAATAGTTTCCTCCTAGGTTCATGGTGTGGGTTCCTAGTTCATGAACCACAGGCAATGTATGAGTGGCCAAGTGGTACTAACAATTGGTATACCAGTTACTCTGGAAAAAGAGTGGGCGTCTCTGGCATATTCTGAGTCATGGCCACTTTCATGCTCAGATGGAAAAGACTACCAAATCCACCAGTTAGTCCGTCAACCATTAGGGGTAGACTCCAATGGGACCTTGAGCAGGTAAGGCTAGCAACCTGCCTGCTAGGTACTATGATCTGATTGCTGGGAGATGATGGAGTCCCAACTCCGATTGAGAGACCAGGGACTCCTCAGATAGAACTTGGCAAATGATCTAAAAAAGTGTATTTACTAATTCTACATGTGATTTTGGCGTACTTTTATCTGGGTTACTCTTTTGTAGAACTCATTGGCAATCCTAACAGATTTTGAGGACTCACATAGTATCTTAAACTTGTGATGATTGAGGTGCTATTTCCTTTCTGTTTTCTTTTTCAAATCATATTTCTTCTTTTTCAGTCTTACTATCTCCACTTATTTTTCAATGTTATTGTACTTTAACAGACTCTGCTGTCCTCAATTCTTGTTGTTTTCTTTATTTTTTTCTTCTTTTTCAAATATTAACTTTGCTTGACCCAACCCAGTTTCAGAGTATCACTATACTTCATTTTAATAAGGGCAAGGGAAAGAATAACTGAAAATGGTGAAAAAACTACACATGGAATCAAATAGTTCAATTGACCTATAATAGATCACAAACAAAGATAGTGACACCAATTAACTTCCGCCTCCCCAAGCAACAAACAATGAAGAAATAGTATGAAACACTTCAGTCTTTTCAAATGTTTCATTCTAACATAATTTTCTTCACCACAGTCAGTTTTGTATTTTCACATCTGTTGACTTTTCCAACTCACAAACAAACTATTGCCTCCAAACCTAATGTAGACCTCGGGCTAAGCTACAGATCAGTCTGTCACCACAACCATTTTTCTGCTTTTCATATTTGTTAGCTTTGCCAAAAGCAATAATCACACCACACCACCTAAATGCAATATGGTATGTTGCCAACTTACACACAGTATGGAAATGCCAATGAAAATTCCCCTTAAAGTGATCTGAACCCTAGGCAAACATTCTTAACTATGACCAAGACCAATAGAAACACTACAAAAAGTAAACAAATTAAGAAAAGTTACCAAAATACATCCCATCTTACAAAACATTATTCGAAAAAAAGTAACCACACACACATAGGCACATGAGTAGCCTAATATAAAACCTGGACATCTGACCAAATGGTCGAAATTTAGTTAGCTTTCAATCCTACATGAAGCTTTTCCCTTCTTTTCATTGGTGAAGTCAATTTTTTTTTCCAAAAATTTATGTAAATGTGATAAATCACACATTAAAATTAACTGTTCACATCAAAAGTGGACACCTACATAACAGCTTGATATCAAATTCAGACACTTGTTGAATAAAGCAGTGTGCACCAATGGGAACACAGTATACAATCACATGACCTAAAAATCAGACGTGGCGACAGTCTGTGCCAGGTACTAAGACATATTAGCCTGTACTGGAGTTTTTCAGTAATTTTTTATAGTATTACTACTAAAACCATCTTAAAGAGAGTGAAATGGTACATAAAATATCACCAGTGTCAGAAGGAAAAGCTAGGAAGCGGTTGAGACAACCTGAAAAGTGGAAAATAAACACTGAAAAGAAACAAAGGTAAGACTAGCTTGTAAACAACACTGTTCTATTGTAAGGTATGTTCTACAAAATTATCACTTGTTGGAAAGAAGTTCAATGTCAGATAGTTCCACACATTAGAATAACTTCAAAAATACAAAAAGTTTTATTACTACTCAAATTACTGTAAATGTAACATTTAATTGTGTAGTATATGAAATTAAAAAGATTATTATGATTATTGTAGTTCTTCATTTCTCCAATATGTAATAGAGTTCCAAATTTAATATTTTCCACTTTATGTCAATATTCCTATAATTTCCCAGATTATACACCTGTAAAAGATACTCATCAGCAGTAGGCGAATCTCTGCATATCAAAAACGGACAACTGAAAGCATGTTCACATCAAAAGCAGACACTTACATGTTTTGGTTTCAAAGATGGACATCTGTATTTTCAAGCACAATTTGGTGTTTACAAGTGGTGTGAAACAGACCTCTACGCACCAATGTGGTAAAGGGCCAAGATAAAGAGTGCAATGGCTGAACAATAAAACACAACAAACTATAGAGAGGCGAACTAAACTGGAAACATCACACTACTAAAGAGCTGTCCTTTCATTTCCTATTCACACTAAGAAGGCTTATACATCTCCTTCAATCTGCTTCTTTTCTCTTTTTCCATTCCTTTCTCTCTTTCTTTTCCAAAACTGGGTGTACCTCTCACCATTTCTCTTGCAGAATTACAGCCATCTTTTTTCTTAATTTCTTTTCCCCCGTCCTTCTGCTCCATATATATTGCTTTGACCATCCAACACATCAGAATATACTCTGATAGCTTTGGAAGAGGATTAGCAACAAAAATGAAGACGTTGGCAACACCTGAAAATTTCCTAATTGAAGGAATTGTGAAGCCTGGCGCAAGATTCAACCAGATCCTCACCAGCACTACAGACCCCAGAAATCTATCAACAAATGACTTTGCAGTTCTGATAGGTGGCTCAAACGATGTATACCACAATGAAACAGCTGCAGCAACATCAGCCTTGAAGACAACAGTGGGCAAGTTGACAAACACTAATGTTATAGTACTAAAAATACCACAACGATATGATCTAATGGAACTATCATGTGTAAATACCGAAATAAGTAGAGCTAATAAGTCTTTTGAAACAGTTTGCAGGCAGTTTAAGAATGTAACTATTATTGATATTAATGACTGTATTGCTTGCAATCATTCATCTAGAAGTAATTGTAATTGTCAAAGAGCCTGCCACACAAGACATGGACAGCATCTAAGTGGGTTAGGAAAGACTTTGTTGGCCCAAAAAATACTAAATGTTATAAATCATAAAGTAACCTGTTGTAGCCCATCAGAATACACCACTAAGCACACACAAGTAGATCAGGGAAACATACTAGCTTGACCAAGACAGATGTCTTGGTAAAAGACAATACACAAACATCAAAAATAAATAAACAAATTGTGCACACCACACACAGTATACTTAATTGCACCAGAAATGGATTTCTTATGTTACATATAAATGTGCAGTCCTTAAGAAATAAAGTTGCTGAACTCCAGTACTGGCTGGATGAAATTAACTGTAATATTCTCTGTGTAAATGAACACTGGCTGAAAAGTACAGAAATAAACCTATATGTACCATTTGGCTACACACTAGCATCAAGTTACTGTAGGCAAAACATTACACATGGGGGAGTATCCATATACATAAATAAAAGTTTAAATTTGCAATATTCAGCCATAGATCTCACTAGCCTATGCATAGAAGGTGTCTTTGAAGCAACTGCTGTGGTACTGCACACTCAAAAAGTTGTTATTGCAACTGTTTACAGAACACCAGGAACTGATGAAGAAATTTTTGAAAAACAACTCTCTGCTGTAATCTTAAACATTGCTAAATACAAGCACTATAAATTTTTTATAACAGGAGACATTAATATAGATGTAAGAATCAACAGAACACATGTGGTTAGCTTTCTAAATATGTTAAGTTCATTGAATTTTTGCTGCCTCAATGAAAAACCAACCAGGATGGATGCATGCCTTGACAACATAATTAGCAATATTTGTAGAAGTCAAGTTGAATGTGACACCATCAAACTGGGAATATCTGACCATGGTGGCATATGGCTCAGAATTAGTAATCTACCTACTGAAAATACAAGTAAGTTAATTACACACAGACTTCTAAACAAAGAGAATATTGAAAAATGAATTGAAATTAATAGTGGTCCAGCATATTATCTCACGAGGAAGATGTAAATGAATGTTTCTCCACCTTCATCTCCCAATTAAAACTCACACTAGAGACTAACTGCCCCCGTGTCACTAAGAGAAGTAGCAGTCATAAAAGGCACAAACCACAACATACAAAAAACTGGTACACCCCTCACCTTGATAAAATTAGGATACTTCTACTTATGTTGAAGGCTAAAGCTGCTACCAACTGTGAGAACAAGGAAGACTATATACGACTGAGAAAAATCTATAAATCTGAAATCAGAGCAGCAAAAATAAAGGCAAATGAAAAATACATTTCAAATTCTAAAAACAAGTGTAAAGCAGCCTGGACTGTAATAAAAAATGAAATAAATGTAGGAAAGGAAGAATCCACTGTCCCACTTAACTGTAATATTCTTAATGAATATTTTGTAAATTGTGCAAGTTCCCTTGTAACACAAAATGTTAATACTTCAGATGCTGAGACCTTCCTTTTGCAATCAAAGAATAAAACAAATGAAAGATTCACTTGGAAAAAAATTAGTGCTATAGATATTGTTAAGGCAGTAAATAAGTTGAATACCTCCAGAACTGTGGACTACTATGGGTTCAGTAACTATGTACTAAAAGGTATAATTATGGAAATTAAAATGCCTCTGCTCTATCTTGTAAATAAAATTCTTGAAGAGGGCATTTTTCCCGAATGCCTTAAAATCACAGTTACTATTCCAATATTCAAAAAGGGTGACAGACATAAACCAGAAAATTATAGACCAATATCAATTGTCCCTATAATTTCTAAAATAATAGAGAGCTGCATGCATGTACAGATATACAAGTATTTTGAAAATAATAACTTACTGAATGAAAGTCAGTTTGGATTTAGATCAAACCTCTCAACCATAAAAGCTGTCGAAAGTCTGATAACTGCAATTCATGATGGTTATGAAAGGAAGCAGACCATATGTGCTACACTTATAGACCTAAGTAAAGCCTTCGACTCCGTATCACATGAGATTATTGTAAAAAGCTAGAATTCTATGGTGTTGCAGGCCAAACATTAAATTTATTTAAATCTTATCTGAGCTGCAGGCAACAACTAGTATATGTTAACAATGAGAGGTCAAAATTAATGACAATTAAGAGAGGAATCCCACAAGGGTCTGTCCTTGGACCATTCCTTTTTATTGTCAATATTAATGATTTTCCAAATTATATATCTTGTAAAAATGTGCTGTATGCAGATGACATGACAATGATTATATCTGGTGAAAATAAACAGGTAGTGAAAGGCAAACATAAGCAGCTATATGAAAAAAGTAATCAGTGGTGTAAAGCCAATCAGTTATGTATAAATACTACAAAAACTGAGGAAATATATTTTAACTTAAAGGTACGAAAAGAAGACAATCAATGTGTTAAACTGCTGGGCGTTAAAATAGATCAACGACTTTCTTGGGATGATCAAATAAAAAATGTATCTAACAAACTCGCACGTGTGATTTTTCTATTGTATAAATTAAGGCAGTGTGTAAACAAAAAATTACTGATTCTCTGTTACTATGCATTCTTTCAGTCACAGTTGCAGTATGGAGTATTGCTATGGGGAAATGCACCAGACACATCCCTTATTTTCAAATTGCAGAAAAAAGCAATTAGATGTATACAAGGGCTGGGACCTAGAGAATCCTGTAGGAAACACTTCAGTGAGCTCAGTATAATGACACTCCCAAGTCTCTACATGTACTACTGTCTACTTCATATAAAAGAAAATATACATAAATTTACTGTCAGATTGGATGTACATACACACAATACTAGAAACAGTACTATGTTAGATATTCCATATTCAAGACTGTCCCTGATACACAATAGCCACAAACAACTAGGTCTTAAATTATATAATAAGCTACCACAGTCTGTAAAAATCCTTACATTAAGTAATTTTAAAACAGTGTTAGAGGTATGGTTCAAAAACACGCCATATTACTCAGTTGAAGAATACCTCCAAAGTAACTTAGAGAATATGCACAATTAAATTAAATTCATAGATTGATAGTAATTAAGATGTATAATGACAGATAATTATCTATGTAAAAGAAAAACTGTAATAATGTGTAAATTATGTGATCAATTTGTAATCTAAAAAAGATAAAATGTATATGTAAAACCCTATATGACGAAGCCAATTGCGTGGTGAACATGCTGAAAGGCTAATAAATAAACAAATAAACAAACAAACAAACTGATTTCATAGTTCATCCTCAAATGCATCCTTCTATTGAGATGAAAAGCCCACTTGAACAGATGAACTACAACCTTACTTCTTCCCTCTGTCCTTACTCTGATCTGCATTATCCTGTCCTTTGATTTTGTACCTCTTGCTTTTAGACCATCCCTCACAATTTCCTCTCCAGTTTTCTTCCTTTTCAGTCCAATGGAATCTATAATCTTTCCTCAGTTTCTTGCTGCCTTCTTCTTTCCATGGGTGGAAGTTCTACTAATCATGACAGTAAGTGATTCTTTTGGAAATATTTTATTCATAATTTATGATTCTTACAAAACATGTGAGAACGTTTCTTTTTGTTGTGCAACTAGCTTATTCTTCCAAAATTATAGAGATATTTAAAAATCTGGCATTCTCCTTGGTTTAACTCTATTATGGACTGTCCTTGGCAGTGCTCTTCATAGCACAGATTTTGGCAATACCCCTGCTAGTATGGCAGGCAATTGCCATCTGAAAAATATGAAATTTGAATAACTTGTTGTGGTGACAGACTGAACCATAACAAAGCCTGAGATCAAGATTAGTTCGGTTGTAAGTTGCTGAAGCCAACAAATGTGAAACAGGAAACATGGTTGTGGCAACATACGGATATTTAATGTAGCAGAAAACCTTGTCGAGGTAAAGCATGTTATGAGGAAGTCCAATATTTTATACTATACCATTTTTAATAGCTACATGTATCAACTGTTTTGCAGTTGTTGAACTGGCAGTGGAGTGAGGGAATGAATGTCTTCTTGTCATCATGGGCAACATTGCCAGTCAACATGTGGACTTCAACTGCCAGGTACTTCATAATGGCTGGGAGGTATTCTGGCACCCCAGTGTTGACGTGCTCATGTAGTTCCAGTTGTGGAGAAGTCTTCAGATGCTGAAGTTGGACATTGACTTTCCTTTGACTTTGTCTCGCCTTTCTGCATTCAAACAGTGAACAGAGGTGTAAGTGAGCAACAAAAGTGACAGTGTCGAAATGACATGCTGCTAGGCGAGTAGTAGAATGACTCAATTGAACTATCAGACTACATATATACGCTGGATGCACAAATCTGACAGCTACATTCCACTCCTCTAGTGAAGGACCATCGGACTTTATAACCGCCTTCTCTAAAATTATGCTTCAGATCTGTTCAATGAACATCCAAATAAATTATTTCTGTGACATTCAGAGTAAATAGCAGTACTTGTCGTCTAATTATATACATGCATTCTCTTAATGTATGATAATTTCACAAAAGTAGATGTATCACATTGGAACAACCGAAAAAAAAGTTCAACATACCGATGTTCTGAGTTTTAATTTATAAAACCTACCTGTTACCCACTGTTCATCTAAAATTGTGAGCAATATGTTTGTTAATATTACACCACCATATATCACAAAGCGAAAAAAGTATTCCAAATAAAACATTCATATTTATTTACGTACTAAGCGAATAAGTAATAAAAAAATGGGGGGTACCTATTTAAAAAATGCAGTTGATATGCATTTGACCTATGGCAGCACCATCTATTGGGCCAACCATAGCGCCATCTGTTTTCTCCTTCAAGCTAGAAAAGTTTTGTTCTTTGTAGTTTTTTCGTTCGATGCTTATTTAATGAGATATTTGACATGGTCACTATCAATGGACCACCCTGTATACTAAATGAGTGACAAAAAAAAAGACGTTTACAATTATTAATCCTTTGTTAACGCTGCTAGAATACAGTGCACAGGCTAAACTCGTCACAGAAAAATGTCCAGGTTTGTTTGCAATGTAACCATTACCAAAGCAGGGCCAATGCTTTTAGTAGCAAAGAGTAAATTTCCATATTTCCATCTAGGTATCATCATCATCAATTGTGCTATACAAGTGTTCAATGATAAGCTGAGTATTGTAATTGGATCTTTAATCCTATAAACTTTGAAGATGCAGACATGGAACCATTCAATTTTTTCACCAATTGTATTGGAAACATATTCTTTGACTGGACTTAACAAAAAGTACGCCATTTCCTTCAGTTGATGATGGCTTAAAAAAGTCATTGCCTCTTAAATATTTTTCACTTTGCAGAAGATGTTGTTATGAATTTCAAGAATATTGTAATTCATATATAACATCTTATACACAAGCAGAACTTGAAGCACATCATAACATATTACAAAGTGTATACAAAAGACATCAAAGAACAATGACCTTCAGTACATTAGCCTCTACAGGAGGTTATACAACATTTCTCCATACTCTGAAAACCCACAAAGATCTTCTGTGGTAAAATAGATGTGGAATTTGATGCTTCGCTATATGGATGATACTTTGCCTGATGATCCTCTTCGTTACTTGTGAATACCAACAAGTAAATTAAGTGAAGTTTTATCTTTAAAAAGAAAAGCACTAATGGTATATAAAGATTATGACAACAAAAGTAACACTCAAAAATTTTAACTGCTTACTTTATTTGTTGGTATTTTTTCCTGTGTGGAGATTTGTGTATTGTCACTGCAGCCAAAAGAGTTAAAACTTCATAATCAAAATAACAGATTATTTGCCTGCAAATTATTTAACCGTCTCTTAAAATCTTATTTCTGGTATATATGAGCCTTCTACAACTATGTGTAATACCCTGCAAATGAATCTCCCTCTTGTTATCAGTCAAGTGCATTGTCTCTGATTAATTTAGGTGCAAGTGATCACCAACTGTTAACTGCGGATATGAAGAATGTAGGAGTCCCATCAGTTAAGTACAAGAAAATGCCAAAGATTAAGACTTGGCTGTTGAGAGACCCTGAAAAGAAACAAGAGTACCAGAAAAAGATCAAGGATAGAGTACCCAAAACTGAAAAACTTGGGGTAGAAGAGGAATGGAAGCTCTTTAAAGACACTCTTGTTACAGAAGCTGTCCACATCTGTGGGAAAACAAGTGTAGCACAAAGAGAGAAGGAAACACCCTGGTGGAATGACAGAGTAAAGACAGCAATTAAAGAAAGAAATGTGTTAAAGAAGAAATTAAACCAGGAGAAACAAAATAGAGTAGATGTAAGAAATGACACTGAAATTAAATGTTTGTCTCAGGAATATCGAAACAAGAAGTTGGCTGTTAAAAGGCTGATCCAAAACGAGAAGGATAAATGTTGGGATGACTTCACCACCAAATTACAAGAAGACTGTCAAGGCAATAAAAAACCACTGTAGAATGTAGTCAAGAATAAAAGATATGAGCGTACTAACATTGTTGCGTTAGAAACTGAGGAAGGAAAGCTGTTGAGAACAGAATCCAAAATTAGGTGTGAAATGAGGAACCATTTCAACTTGCTGCTGAATGGGAATGTTGACAGCAGTGATGATCGTGACTGTCCAGCTGAAGAAACACCAGAGGTTCTACAACCATTAACTTGGCTGGAAGTTGAATGTGCTCTGAAAAATATGCGAAACGGAAGGTCTCCAGGGTTTGATGAACTAAGCTCAGATATGATGAAGGCAGCCGGAACACCTGGCCTAAAATGGATCTACAGAGTCCTGTCAGTCATCTGGACAAACAACAAAACTCCAGATGACTTGACAAAAGGAATCATCATTCCATTGTTTAAAAAAGGAGATCGAAAGAAGTGTGGAAACTATAGAGGTATCACCCTAATTTCACATACCGTAAAGCTGCTGGAAAAAATTATAGAAACCAGACTTGAGAAGATAGTTGAACCCTTATTAGAAGAAGAACAACTTGGCTTCAGGAAAGGGCGAAGTACTATAGACCTCATCTTTGCAGTAAGGATTTTGGCAGAGAAACACTGGGAACATCGAAAAAACTTAGTGATGGTGTTCTTAAACCTTGAGAAGGCGTATGATAGTGTCCCTCGCAATAAAATATGGAAATGCCTGGAAGATCTAAAAATCCCCAATTACCTGATTGACAGAGTAAAGATGCTGTATCAAACTTATAATAGTAGTGTACAAATAGGAAATGGTCGCTCTGAAAGGTTTTGAGACGAAGAGGGGAGTCCAGCAGGGAAGTGCTCTGTCACCACTCCTGTTTGTTATTGTAATGGATAGAATGCTAAAATCTATTAAGGAAAATGCAAATGAGTTGAGATCACTGGTATTTGCAGATGATGTTGTAATATGGGGAGAAACAGAAGTGCAGAAGAGCCTGACTGTCTGGAACAATAAATTTAAAGAATTTAACCTGAAAATCAGCAAGACCAAGACGGTTGAGATGACCATAAACAGAGGGGAAACAAGTTCAATCATCTATTTGGAGGGAACAAAAATTAAATCAGTTTTCCACTTTCAGTACCTTGGAAGTAGTTTCTCCCAGGACAACACCATCTGGCAAGAAATCCTCAACAGAACACAAAAAGCATCAAATTTCTACATGCAAGTTCGGAGTCTACTCTGGGACAAAAAAGTACCCCACACAGCAAAGTTAACTTTGTATAACACTTAGTTCACTCCAATCATTATATATGGCATGGAAACATGTACATTGTTAAAAAAGGATTACAGCAGAATCCAAGCAACAGAAATGAAGTTTATCAGGACTATGAATCAATGTATTTTAAAATTATTTTTAAATTTTATGTGGAAAAATATTCATATAATTTTATCAATAACTTGAGAAACAGTGTTTCTTTTATATTAGATGCATTGTGAAGCAGAATACATTGTCATACTTGGTTCACTTTGTGCTATTTCTTAACTGTTATTTGTTCTTCTAGTATTCTAAAACTTCTCTAAGAAATTCCTGATAAAAAATGTCATCTTATTTAATAGCTTTGTACACAATGAAAACTGGTTAGGCGAATTTAATTTTTATTGCTAACTAGAAGCCTAAGATATTACTATTGTGTTTACTTTCTTATTTTGTCAGATATTCTTTACATGTACTGACATAAACTTAGTTTTACTCATACGAACATCTAAGATCACTTTCTTGCTTTCTTTTTATTTATAATAAATAATAAAAATGGAATTTCCGGTTGTCACCAGTTGATCCAGTCTTGCATCCGAGACTGTTTGTGAGTTTGCCAGTAATTTTACAATCCCCTGGCTGCGTTAGGAGCGCTGCACGGGTTAAGTATCTTGACTGAATCAACTGGTGACAACCGGAAAATCTTATAGGATGAACTTACAGATCATATGTTTTTGGCCACATGGAATGTTAGGGAGTTGACTAATAAAGAGGATGAGTTAAGTTCTCAAACAAAGGAATGTAGACACTGCAGTAATAACAGAAACCAAGAAAAAACTTAAAGGAACAAAGGACTTGGCAGATTATTGATGGCACCTTCTACTTGCTATCAGTAGTTTAGTGGCAGCACCTGCTGTGGGTGCTCCGTATTGCCCTACTTGTATGCTGATAACTTTTGCCATTACCATTGCTCCTCCAGTATTGGTGTTGCTGAATTCTGACTGAAGGGTCCCACAATAAAGGTGCACTTATGGGCTCTAACCTACAGTTTCAGATTTACAGCTACAAAGACCCACATCAAGTATTTTTGTTGATGTCAGAATGTCCATCCACGGGGCAAATGTTACCTTGATGGCCTTTACTCATTGTGGTGGAAACTTAATGCTTTCTGGGATTGGCGTTCAGTACCTGGTTGATATAGTTCCCACCTTTGCCAGGTTAAGTTAAAGTGTTGGCTACATTTTAACACAATGCATTGCCTGAGTGCCGGGGTGCAGTTCACTCTAGTGGCAGCCCATACTGGGCATAGGAAACACTTGTCCAAATGTGTGTGCATGCAAATCAAACATGTTAGAAGAAATGAGGAAAGATTGCTGTCTATTTTGTAGTGTTTCACCTTTATATTATTAAGACGAAAAATTCCTAGCAGGAAAAATTAAATATAAAAAAATAGACGAAGATTACTCACCAGGCGAAGGAGCACAGGTGTAACAGCATCACAAATAAATAAATGAAAACACACACACACACACACACACACACACACACACACACACACACACAAACGCAAGCTTTCGCAACCCAGTTGCTTCTTCAGGCAGAAGGGGAGGGAAGGAGAGGGAAAAGGAAATGATGACAAACGCAAGCTTTCGCAACCCAGTCTGTGTCTGTGTGAATGTGTGGGTGCATTTGTTTACCCTCCATTTTTTCCCCCAAGGTAAGTCTTTCCTCTGACTGGATTGGAATGGCTCCTTACCCCCTTCCTTAAAACCCTCATCATTTCCTTTTCCCTCTCCTTCCCTCCCCTTCTGCCTGAAGAAGCAACTGGGTTGCGAAAGCTTGCGTTTGTGTGTGTGTGTGTGTGTGTGTGTGTGTGTGTGTGTGTGTGTGTGTGTTTTCATTTATTTATTTGTGATGCTGTTACACCTGTGCTCCTTCGCCTGGTGAGTAATCTTCGTCTATTTTTTTATATTTAATTTTTCCTGCTAGGAATTTTTCGTCTTAATAATATAAAGGTGAAACACTACAAAATAGACAGCAATCTTTCCTCATTTCTTCTAACATGTTTGATTTGCATGCACACACATTTGGACAAGTGTTTCCTATGCCCAGTATGGGCTGCCACTAGAGTGAACTGCACCCCGGCACTCAGGCAATGCATTGTGTTAAAATGTAGCCAACACTTTAACTTAACCTGGCAAAGGTGGGAACTATATCAACCAGGTACTGAACGCCAATCCCAGAAAGCATTAAGTTTCCACCACAATGAGTAAAGGCCATCAAGGTAACATTTGCCCCGTGGATGGACATTCTGACATCAACAAAAATACTTGATGTGGGTCTTTGTAGCTGTAAATCTGAAACTGTAGGTTAGAGCCCATAAGTGCACCTTTATTGTGGGACCCTTCAGTCAGTATATATATATATATATATAAAAAATAAAGATTTTGGACTTACCTAAAGTACAGGCTCGTCGATAGAAACATAAAACACACATAAAAACATACAAACATTCGAGCTTTCACCACCTTCACCACCACTGGCAGCTTCTTCGGGAAAAGAGGGAGGAAGGAAGGAGAGGAGAAAGGGAAGGATACGGGTTTTAAGGAAGTGGAAAAGGAGCCATTCCAATCCCAGGAGTGGAAGGACTTACCTTAGGGGACAAAAAGGAAGGCAAACAAATACACGCACACACTCACACATATCCACATGCAAACACACCTAGGCAGACATTTGTAGAAACCAAAGAAGTTGGACAGAGATACGACTTCAGGCAGAGGCTCTGTCCACAGAACCGAGGCAAAGAAGTTAAAGATGGTGGGCAGGATTTGAATTTAGCTGAGGTTGAGACCAGGTGGGTAACGGGAAGAGAGAATGTGTTGAAGGGCAAGTTCCCATCTCTGGATTGGTGTTGGTGGGAAGTATCCAGATAACCCGGACGGTGTATCACAGTGCCAAGATGTGCTGACCATGCACCAAGGCATGTTTAGCCACAGGGTGATCCTCATTAACAACAAACACTGCCTGCCTGTGACCATTCATGCAAATGGACAGTTTGTTGCTGGTCATTCCCAATTCCCACATAGAACACTTCACAGTGCAGGCATGTCAGTTGGTAAATCACGTGGGTGCTATCGCAAGTGGCTCTGCCCTTGATCGTGTACACCTTCCGGGTTATGGGACTGGAGTAAGTGGTGGTGGAAGGGTGCATAGGGCAGGTTTTACAATGGGGGCGGTTACAAGGGTAGGAGCCAGAGGGTCGGGAAGGTGGTTTGGGGATTTCATAGGGGTGGACTAGGGCCTTGGTGCATGGCCAGCACATTTTGGCACAGTGTTACACCATCCGGGTTATCTGGATACTTCCCACCAACACCAATCTTTCAGAACTCCGGAGATGGGAACTTGCCCTTCAACACATTCTCTCTTCCCGTTGCCCACCTGGTCCAACCTCTGCTAAATTCAAATCCCGCCCACCATCTTTAACTTCTTTGCCTTGGTTCTGTGGACAGAGCCTCTGCCTGAAGTGGTATCTCTGACCAACTTCTTTGGTTTTTGTTTACCTTCCTTTTTTTCCCCTAAGGTAAGCCCTTCTACTCCTGGTATTGGAATGGCTCCTTTTCCACTTCCTTAAAACCCGTATCCTTCCCTTTCTCCTCTCCTTCCTTCCTCTTTTCCCGAAAAAGCTGCCAGTGGTGGTGAAAGCTCGAATGTTTTTGTGTGTGTTTTATGTTTCTACCAATGAGCCTGTACTTTAGGTAAGTCCAAAATCTTTATTTCATACATATTTTACCCACCAGGAAAGTCTCCTTATATAGACGAAAAATTCCTGGCAGGAAAAATTATATATAAAAAATAGACGAAGATTACTCACCAGGCGAAGGAGCACAGGTGGTGAGTAGCACAAATAACACACACACACACACACACACATACACACACACAAACGCTAGCTTTTGCACCCTAGCTGCTTCGTCAGGCAGAAGGAAAGGAGAGGGAAAAGGAAATGATGATGGTTTAAAGGAGTGGGTAAGGAGTCATTCCAATCCTGGGACAGGAAAGACTTACCTTGGGGGGGAAAAAAAAGGAGGGTACACAAATACACACACACACACATTTTCAAAGACGCAAGTACACCTAGGCAGACATACTGTAGAAAGCAAAGAAGTTAATATATATATAACGAAAATTATAGAAGGAAACTTCCCTGGTGGAATAAACAAATATAAAAAATAGAAATTGGATGACATACCAAAAGGACCAGCTCGTCGATAGGCACAAATATTCACACGCAAACACACATACAAGCTTTCGCCACCACTGGCAGCTTCTTCAGGAAAAAGAGGACAAAAGGGGAGGAGAAAGGGAAGGATATGGGTTTTAAGGAAGTGGAAAAGGAGTCATTCCAATCCCAGGAGTGGAAGGACTTACCTTAGGGGAAAAAAAAGAAAGGTAAACAAATATACACACACTCACACATATCGAAACGCAAACACACCTAGACAGACATTTTTTTGTGTGTGTGTGTGTGTGTGTGTGTGTGTGTGTGTGTGTGTGTGTGTGTGTGTGTGTGAGAGAGAACAGACGTCACTTCTGATCCTGCTGGTTGTTTTCATATTCACAGAATATATGAGTTCAACTGTGAATGGGCAAAGCTGAAAATGTGTACCCATCCAGGATTCGAACCCAGGTTTCCTGCTTTCTAGGCAGTTGCACTGACCCCTACACCACTGGAGACACAGTGATCACCGCACCTGCAAAGACTACCTAAGCACACCTCCCGTCAGACACAAATTTCCAGCTGTACCCTGCCCACTGGTCTCAAACCCATAGTCACTAAGTACTAATTCCCATAAGAGTAAGGGCTCCAAACTTGCCCACCCTTCCCCACTAACGAAAGGATCATTGCCTGTCACTCGCATATTATATATGTACATGTGGCATCTATTCCGAAAGAACAGATGTCTGTTCTTTCGGAATAGATGCCACATGTAATAATAATAACAATAATAATAATAATAATAATAATAATAATAATAATAATAATAATGTTTTCTGTTCCATATGATTCAACTGAGGAGTGAGACTCCATGGTCATGTAACAAGTCAATACATGAATTTTTACATAAGAATGGCAATAGAAAATTTTTAAGTAGTCCTATGCATGCTACAATCTTAAGACAAATTGAAAAGAATCAATAAAGGGAAAAAAATGAATTAGCTTAATTGTTTAACTTTTCTAGGAGTTCCTCGACAGAATAAAAGGAGCGAGCTATGAGATTTGAAAGCGTGTGGGTTAGTGCTAAGATTCTTTAGTTCTTGTGGCAGCTTATTGAAAATGGATGCTGCAGAAATACTGTACACCTTTCTGCACAAGTGTCAAGGTGGTGTGATGCAAATGTAGATTCGGCTTCCGTCTAGTATTCACCGAGTGAAAGCTTCTAACTTGGGTGAATAAGCTGATATTATTAACAACGAACGACATTAAAGAAAAAAACGTATTGTGACGCCAGTGTCAAAATTCCCAAACTACTAAACAGGGGCCAACATGACGTTCATGAACTTACACCACATATTGCTCAAACTGCCCGTTTTTGAGCCAGAAATATCCTTTTTGCATCAGGCGAGTACCCCAAAATATAAAGCCGTACGTCATAAGTGAGTGAAAGTAAGCGTAATAGACTAATTTTCATGTTGAAAAATCACTTATTTCAGATATTGTTCTAGTGGTAAATATAGCAGAATTTAGTTTTGGAACAAGATCCTGCACATGGGCTTTCCACGACAGCTTACTGTCTATCTGAATACCTAGAAATTTGAGTTGTTCACTCTCACTTATTATGTGTAATCAAAATGTCAGCTTTCATCAAATTATGTGTTAGAAATAGTAAAAACTGAGATTTACTGTGATTTAACATCAACCTGTTTTCTACAAGCCATGAAAACACTTCTGTTAAATCAAAGAAGATGCCTAATGTCCATAGCCTCTTATTTAACCCATCAAGTGCCTCAAAGAGAAACGAAAATATAGCATTTTCAGTCATTGAACCACTTCTAAAACCAAACTGTATGTTTGACAACAAATTATGTGAACTGAAACGATCAATTAATCTTGAATATACAGCCTTTTCAATAACTTTAGAAAAAACCGATGGCATAGAAATAGGTCTATAGTTGTCTACATTATCCCTTTCTCCTTTTTTTTATAAAATGGTTTCACTACTGAGTACTTTAATTTGTCAGGAAACTGACCATTCTGAAATGGAAAAATTACAAATATGGCTTAGTATGTATATAATATGCCGGTGACAGGCAATGATCCTTTCGTTAGTGGGGAGGGGTGGGCAAGTTTGGAGCCCTTACTCTTATGGGAATTAGTACTTAGTGACTATGGGTTTGAGTACAGTGGGCAGGGTAAAGCTGGAAATGTGTGTCTGACGGCAGGCGTGCTTAGGTAGTCCTTGCAGGTGCGGTGATCACTGTGTCACCAGTGGTGTAGGGGTCAGCGGAACTGCCTAGAAAGTAGGAAACCCGGGTTTGAATCACGGCTGGGTAACATTTTCAGTTTTGCCCATTCACATTTGATGTCGTATATTCTGTGAATATGAGAGAATAAATTCAACCTTGTAAAATTTCTGTTTGTTGCCTTAATTTTGGGGAAAAAGTCAAATGTTTGTAAATCTGTTGGACTTAACTACTGTGATTATCAGTCCCAAGGCTTGTTGTTGTTATGGTCTTCAGTCCGGAGACTGGTTTGATGCAGCTCTCCACCCTACTCTATCCTGAGCAAGCCTTTTCATCTCCTCATAAGAACGACAACCCACATCCACTTGGATCTGCTTACTATACGCGTCTCTTGGTCTCCCTCTGCGATTTTTACCCCACACACTTCCCTCCAATGCTAAATTTATGATTCCCCGATGTCTAAGAATATGTCCTACCAAACGATCCCTTCTTTTAGTCAGGGTATGCCAAAAATTCCTTTTCTCACCAATTCTGTTCAGTACCTATTCATTAGTTATGCTATCTACCCACCACATTTCAAAAGCCTCTATTCTCTTCCTGTTCGCACTGCTTATCATCCATGTTTCACTCCCATACAAGGCAACACTCCACACAAATGCCTTCAGAAAAGACTTCCTTACACTTAAATTAATATTCGATGTTAGCAAATTTCTCTTTTTCAAAAATACTTTTCTTCCCATTGCTATTCTGCATTTTACATCCGCTGTACTGCGACCATCGCATGTTATTTTATTACCCAAGTAACAAAACTCATCTACCACCTTCATTGTTTCGTTACCTAATCTAATTCCTTCAGCATCACCTGATTTTCTAAGACCGCATTCCATTATTTTTGTTTTGCTCTTGTTAATGTTCATTTTATACGCTCTCTTCAACACACTGTCCATTCCATTCAACTGCTCTTCCAGATCCTTTGCAGTCTCTGACAGAATTACAATGTCATCAGCAAAACGCAATGTTTTTATTTCTTCCCCCTGAACTTTAATCCTTATTCCAAATTTTTTCTTGATTTCCTTCACCGCCTGCTCAATATACAAATTGAATAACATCGGAGAAAGGCTACAACCCTGCCTTACTCCCTTCCCAACTGATGTTTCCCTTTCATGCCCTTCGAGTCTAATAACTGCAGTCTGGCTTTTGTACAAGTTGTAAATAACTCTCCTTTCCCTGTATTTTACCCCTGCTGACTTCAGAATTTGAAAGAGTGTATTCCAGTCAACACTGTCAAATGCTTTCTCCAAATCTACAAAAGCTAAAAATGTAGGTTTGCCTTTCCTTAATCTATCTTCTAAGATAAGATGTAAAGTGAGTATTGCCTCCTGGGTTCCTATGTACCTCCTGAATCCAAACTGATCTTCCCCGAGGTCAGCTTCTACCAGCTTTTCCATTCTCCTGTAGATAATTCGTGTTAAAATTTTGCAACCATGACTTATCAAACTGATGGTTCTGTAATTTTCACACCTGTCTGCGCCTGATTTCTTTGGAATGGGGATTATTACATTTCTCTTAAAGTCTGAGGGCATTTCGCCTGTCTCATACATCGTACACACCAGTTCAAATAGTCTTGTCATGGCTGGCTCTCCCAGAGAATTTAGTAGCTCTGAGGGTATGTCATCTACTCCTGGCACCTTGTTCAGACCTAGGTCTTTCAAGGCTCTGTCAAATTCATCTGTCAGTATAGTATCTCCTATTTCATCTTGATCTGCTTCCTCTTCCCTTCCTACAACATCGTCTCTAAGTTCATTTCCTTTGTAGAGCTGCTCTATGTACTCTTTCCACCTTTCAGCTTTCCCTTCTTTGCTGAGAACTGGTTTCCCATCTGAGTTCTTGATATTCGTAGAGTTGCTTTTCTTTGTCCCCAAATGTCTCTTTTATTTTCCTGTAGGTGGTATCTACTTTTCCCTTGTTATACATTCTTCTACAGATTTGCATTTGGCTTCTAGCCACTCCTGCTTAGCCATTTTGTACTTCATGTCAATCTCATTTTTTAGTCGTCTGTACTCCATTTTGCCTATTTCATTTACTACATTTTTATATTTTCTCCTTTCATCAATTAAATTTAGTATTTCCTGTGATATCCAAGGATTTTTTTGTAGGTTTTGCCTTTCTACCTATTTTGTCCTCTGCTGCCTTTACTATTTCATCTCTCATTGCTACCCATTCCTCTTCTGCTGTTTTATTTCCCCATGTTTCTGTCAATTGTTGTCTAAATCTCCCTCTGAAATTCTCCAAAACTTCACTTTCCTTCAATTTATCTAAGTCCCATCTCCTTATTTTCCTACCTTTCTGCAGTTTTTTCAGCTTCAGCCTACAGTTCATGACTAACAAGTTATGGTCAGAGTCTATATCTGCCCCTGGGTATGTCCTGCAGTTTATAACCTGGTTCCGGAATCTATGTCTTACCATTATAAAATCTATCTGATACCTTCTGGTGTCTCCTGGTCTCTTCCACGTATACCACCTTCTTTTGTGATTCTTAAACCACATGTTTGTTATGATTAAATCATGTTCCGTGCAAAATTCAACCAGGCGATTTCCTCTTTCATTCCTCCTGCCCAGTCCATATTCACCTATTATTTTTCCTTCTCTTCCTTTTCCTACTACCGAATTCCAGTCTCCCATCACAATTAAGTTTTCACCTCCCTTAATTGTCTGAATAATTTCCTTTAGCTCCTCGTATATTTCTTCGATCTCCTCATCAGAGCTAGTTGGCATATAAACCTGTACTACTGTTGTCGGTGTTGGCTTTGTATCTATATTGACAATGATAATGCGGTCACTGTGCTGCTCATAGTAGTTTACCCGCATTCCTATTTTATTATTCATTATCAGTCCTACTCCTGTGATACCCCCAACTGATTTTGTATTTATAATCCTGTACTCACCTGACCAGAAATCCTGTTTATCCTGCCACCGAACTTCACTAATCTCCACTATATCTAACTTCAACCTATCCATTTCCCTTTTTAAATTTTCTAATTTTCCTACTCGATTAAGGGATCTAACATTCCACGCTCCGATCCGTAGAATCCCAGTATTGTCTTTCCTGATGACAACATCCTCCTGAGTAGTCCCCGCCCGGAGATCCGAATGGGGGACTATTTTACCTCCGGAATATTTTACCCGAGAGGATGTCATCATCATATTTCCATACAGTAGAGTGCGTGTCCTCAGGAAAAGTAACGGCTGTAGTTTCCCCTTGCTTTCAGCCGTTCGCAGTAATTGCATGGCAAAGCCACATTACCTGATGTTACAAGGCCAGCTCAGTCAATCATCCAGACTTTTGCCCCTGTAACTACTGAAAAGGCTGCTGCCCCTCTTCAGGAACCACACGTTTGTCTGGCCTCTCCACAGATACCCCTCCGCTGTGGTTGCACCTACGGTACGGCTATCTGCATCGTTGAGGCACGCAAGCCACCCCACCTCGGCAATGTCTGTGGTTCATGGGGGTGGTCCCAAGGCTTACAAACTACTTAAACTAACCTAAGAACAACACACACACACACACACACACACACACACACACGCCAGAGGGAGGACTCGAACCCCTTACATGGAGCAACCACGTGCTCTGGTAGCAAAGCGTCTCAGAGTGTTCGGCTGTTCCACTGTGGCTTTTAATTTTGGATGCCAGTGCAATATGTGAAGTAGCCACTGTATCAGGAGCTGCATTGTATGAGGTCTGTTAATAAGTTATGGATAAATATTTGTAAAACAGAAGAGTTGTCGAGAAGATGTGTTCATTATTTCTGTAGTTTGAAAGGATGTTAGAAGCTCTGTTACTGCACTGCCCTGTCAATGATTGAGGAGTTCACGTATAGAAGCTCAGCCATAGTTATACGGCACAGATTAGCTGGCTACTTGAGCATTCATCTTAGGTGCCTGGTAGAAGAGACAATGACTAACCAATGACGTTATGGGAATATGTAAGGTTGTGGCCCCCAATGAACACAATACACAGAGGACTTATAACCTTTATTGTTCTCTCAGCTAGTTACAAGTCCAGACTAAAAATGCATCATAGCAGCAGATCCTGTTGCCAGAAATCAGTCCAAAGAACATGGTCACCAAAGATGAGCATATTGATCACACAAGTTTATTTATGGCGCCACAAAAGTTACACTTTCGATAGTGAACCAATCATGATGAGAAAATATTTTATCATCATCTTGTGTCTTCCTTTCCAAGGCAGAATCTATTTCATTAAAGGTGCAAATAATATTGTCTCCAATTTAATTATGATATCATTAGTAAACTTCAAAGTTTTCATTTCTTCTCTCTGAACTCTTACCCCATATGACTTCCAGTTTTTCTTAACAGCTTGTTCAATGCCAAAAGTCAGTAATATGTGGGAAAGACTACAACCCTGTATTCTCAACTGTCTTCACCTTCACGTCATTCAAATTTGACTTCAGCAGTTTGATTTCAGTCTCACTATAAATAGCTTTGCACTCTGTATTCTACCCTGCCTCCTTCAGAATTTCAGAGTGTAGTTTAAGCCACATTACCCAAAACTTTCTCTAAACCTACGAATCTTATAAACATATGTTTGCTTTTCTTAAACTTCTGTTTCAAGACAAATTATAAATACAGTATTACCTTGCATGTCCATACATTTCTCTGGAACCTTAACTCATCTTTCGTGAGGTTGCACTTATATCTTCACTCAGAAAGCCACCTCACAGTGTGTGGTGGAGGTTACATTGTGTACCACTGTCACTTTGAGTACATCAAACATAAGAAACATGTAGAACATTCTAGAAATAATAAATACAAAGAAATACATTTTCTTCTGCCCGTGGTGGGATTTGAACTTGGGACCGCAAGCACAGCGATCTGTGATATTAACCACTGCACCACGCATGCTGTCGGAAGACTCACGGCATTGCTCCCCGAACTGAAAGAACAGCGACCCACTGTTAAGTTCCGTTTGCAGCCAGCTGCAGTGCCCTGGATCTTATAATAGGCCATATATATGGCTGTTCCGGAGAATCCTTCCATTCTACCTGCACGCCTTCCTTGCAGTGACGATGACCGGCGCCAGACCCTCCTGTCGTGGTGTTGTCATTACCACAACAGTCTGCCAAGTCCTTGAACAAAAGTTTGTTTCTGTGTATTTGTTCTCTGGGATCATGGTAAGGCTTCACACGAAGAACATGCACAATGTCTCTTTGTTTTTGTCGTTTTGAGAATGGCTCATAATCCTCGACTTCATATGTGACATCTGACAGGTGGCATAAGGCACGATACGGTCCAAAGTATCGCTTTAGTAACTTTTCCGATAGCCCAACTCTCTGTACTGGGGTAAAAATCCATACCAGATCTCCTGGGCTGTACACAAAAGGTCGGTGCTTGTCATTCTGCTGCTGGCGGTCCTTCTCCTGGGCGTCCAGTGTTTGTATGTGAGCCAGCTATCTTGCTTCTTTGACCCTGGTGATGAGCTGTTTCACTTAGTCTTCCTGAGTATCATCTGGTTGGAACGGTAACAGTGTATCCATTGTCGTCTCAGCCTCACACCCATGAAGCAGATAAAATGTCATGAAGACTGTGGTGTCTTGTCTTCCTGTAATATAAGCAATGTCATGACTGGCAGTATTGTATCCCAATCCTTCTGCTCAACATCGACGTGCACTGACAGCATATCTGCTAATGTCTTGTTAAACTGTTCTGTAAAACCATTTGTCTGAACATGGTTGGCAGATGTTATTCTGTGGACAATGTGACATTACTTCTGATACTAGTTTTGACATGAATACTTTTCCTCAATCAGATATCAACATACGTGGTGCACCATGTTTCAAAATAATGTCTTATACTAGGAATTTTGCTATCTCTGGGGCTTCTGCAGTCGGCCCAGTTTTTGTGACAGCAAAGTGGGTGAGGTAGTCATTATAGGCTATGATCCATTGGTTACCGGCTGTTGACTTTGGGAACCTACCTAGAAGGTCGATTCCAATCCAGTGGAATGGAGCTGCTGCAGGTGGAATTAGTACCAGATGCCATGCTTCTGTTGCTACCACTCCTAGTGCTGGACAGATTTGTAGAGACATTGCTAGTAATAACTGTGTTTGATTCTGTTTACGGTCTTCACATATCCCAGATGTCTAGATATTGGAGAATCTTGAAAATATTTGAGAAGAGCTGGCTGGAGATGAGCTGGAACAACCAGTAGCCATTTTGGGCCCAGTGTATTGTAGTTACCCTTATATGATGTCTCATTTATAAGTTGAAACTCTCCTTTGGTCAGTTCTCCTTTCTCCAAGGCCTCTATGGTTTATAATATTGCTGGATCTTCCCTCTGTTCAGCTGTAGTGTCACCTAACTCAGTGAGGGCTGAAATGTCATCCATGCTGTTGTGTTTGGATAATCTGATTCCTCGAAAGGCAGTCTGCATCCTTGTGTTTTCACCCATTTTTGAATACCACTGTGACATCGTACTTGTGGAGTCTTAGCGCCCATCTTGCTAGTTGACCTGATGGATCCTTCAAATTAGTCAGCCAACATAAAGAATGGTGGTCTTTCACGACAGTGAATGGTTTACTGAAAAGATAATAGTGAGACACTCCTCCTCGGTTGTAGAATAGTTCATCTCAGACTTTGAGAGAATTCTTGATGCATAAGTTATCACCTTTTCAGCACCATCCTGAACTTGTACAAGCACTGTACCAATCCCATAACCACTAGCATCTGTGTGAAGTTCAGTTTCTGCATTTTTGTTGAATAATGATAGAACTGGTGCGGAAGTTACAGCCTCCTTAAGTTCCTGGAAAGCTTGTTCTTTCATCTCATCCCAGTAAAACTTGGCGTCTCCCTGCGGAAGTTCTTGCAATGGACGTGTCTTGTTACAAAAACCTTCTATGAAACGACAATAATGTGAGCACAGCCTGAGGAAACTTCTTACATCATGGATGTGCTGAGAAGTTGGAAATGCTGTGGCTGCCCTAACTTTTTCTGGATCAGGACGCACACCATCTCCATTCACTAGGTGCTCCAGAATTTTTATTTCTTCGGCGACGAATAGGCACTTCTTTGGGTTGAGGGTCCAGTCCTGCTGTCTGAACACACTTCAACACCATTGACAGGCAACTTAGATGTTCTACAAATGTCCTTGAGAAAGCAACAGTGTCTTCTAGATAACAAAGACATGTTGCCCACTTAAGATGTTGAAGCAAGTTGTCCAACATGCGTTCAAATGTGGCAGGGGAATTAGATAGTCCAAATGTCATGACTTTGAATTCACAGAGGACATCAGGTGTAATAAAAGCAGTCACCTTCATCAACCTCAATTTGTTAGTAACCTGTCTGCATGTCCATGGTTGAGAAGTATGTAGTTCCTTTCAAACAGTCTAACTTGTCCTCAATGTGCGGCAATGGCTAGACATCTTTCTCTGTGATTTTGTCCAGCCACCGATAGTCTCCAAAGAAACACCACGTGCCATTCTCCTCCTTAATGAGGACAACCAGAGACAACCAGGGACTCTCTGAAGGTTGAATAATTTCATCGTGCAACATCTCCACTTCCTCCCGAATTATCCATCTTTCAGCTGGTGACAGTCTGTACGAACCTGGCTAATTGTTGAATGATCCCCCGTATTGATACAGTGTTTTATTGTGGACCTTTTCCTCTGGCTCTTCTCCTGCCTTTCCTAGAATACACCTGCAAATTAGTATAGTATGGTTAAGATCTGCTGATGTTGTTCCTGCATCTGATCGGGCCCTATATGCAATGCCATAGTAGTTTCCTCTAGTGTGTTGTCGGCATTAACAGCAGAGCATGAGACTTCGTCAATGACATTGAGCTCCCTGTCCTGGACTGGTTCAGATGTTCCAATACACATTCCTTTAGGAATGAGCTGTGATTGCTCATGATAATTGTTGATCCAAAGTTCTCCTCAACCACCCATAATGCTTATGATATCTGCTAGTATGTAGCTTTCCTTTGTTATACTGATTAGCTTTTTGTGATAGACAAGCAGTTCACTGTCCAACTGGTAATCTCGGCTGCTGACTGGAACTCTTCTCATTGTTAACTGTGGGATATCAACATTCTCAACAGCAAACAACCTCCCAGGGAAATCCATGTTACCTGTACCCGGAATGGCTTTCTCAATTTGTAGCTCATACCTTCCACAGCCACCCTCATGAATCACAGACATTGCCATGGTGGGGTGGCTTGCGTGCCTCAGTGATACAAATAGCCATACGATAGGTGCAAACACAGTGGAGGGGTATCTGTGGGGAGGCCAGACAAATGTGTGGTTCCTGAAGAGGGGCAGCAGCCTTTTTAGTAGTTACAGGGGCAACAGTCTGTATGATTGACTGAGTGGGCCTTGTAACATCAGCTAATGTGGCTTTGCCATACAGTTACTGTGGATGGCTGAAAGAAGGGGAAACTACACTCCGTTACATTTCCTGAGGACATGCAGCTCTACTGTATGAAAATATAATGATGGTATTCTCTCGGGTAAAATATTCCGGAGGTAAAGTAGTCCCTCATTCGGATCTCCGGCCGGTGACTACTTAGGAGGGTGTTGTCACCAGGTAAGACAATACTGGCATTCTAAGGACCAGAGCGTGGAATATTAGATCCCTTAATCGTGTAGGCAAATTAGAAAATTTAAAGAGGGGAATAGATAGGTTGAAGTTGGATATAGTGGGGATTAGTGAAGTTGGGTGGCAGGATGCACAGTATTTCTGGTCAGGTGAGTACAGAATTATAAATACAAAATCAGTTGGGGTTATCACAGGAGTAGGACTGATAATGAATAAGAAAATAGAAGTGCGGGTAAACTACTATGAGCAGCACAGTGATCGCATTATCATTGTCAAGACAGATACGAAGCCAACACCGACAACAGTAGTACAGGTTTATATGCCAACTAGCTCTGCCGATGATGAGGAAATCGAGGAAATATATGAGGAGCTAAAGGAAATTATTCAGACAATTAAGGGAGAGGAAAACTTAATTGTTATGGGAGACTGGAATTCGGTAGTAGGTCAAGGAAGGAAAGGGAAAATAGTAGGTGAATATGGTCTGGGCAAAAGGAATGAAAGAGGAAGCCGCCTGGTAGAATTTTGCACAGAACATAATTTAGTTATAACAAACACCTGGTTCAAGAATCACAAAAGAAGGTAGAGACCAGGAAATACCGGGAGATACCAGATAGATTTTATAATGGTAAGACATAGATTTCGGAACCAGGTTTTACAGTGTAAGACATACCCAGGGGCAGATATAGACTCTGACCATAACTTGTTGGTTATGAGCTGTAGGCTGAAACTGAAGAAACTACAAAAAGGTAGGAAAATAAGGAGATGGGACCTGGATAAATTGAAGCAACCTTGGGTTCTTACGAATTTCAGAGGGAGCTTTAGGCAACAATTGACAGAAACGGGGGAAAATAAAACAGTAGAGGAGGAATGGGTAAAGATGATGATGTGATGTCTGTGACATGCAGATTACTGTCTGCCACATTTCAATTGAGTGTAATTTATATCATGCAGAGAGGATAGTGGTGAATCTTGGTGGAGATTTTCCCTCTATTTTATGTAATGATGAAGAGTATGTGAGCAAAGTTATCAAATTTTGGGATTTTTCTCAACTCTGGCTAAAGGTTTCAGAATGGTTGGCTCACCCTTTTTTATCACTGTGGTCAGCAAGCCATGGTCATCTACTTAGTTGTTTTAACTCTCTGTCTAACTTTTCCCAATGGGTACTCTTCTCATCTTCATCTCTAACATTCACCTTTTGTATTTGACTTCTGGTGCACATGTTACTTTCTGGATTGCTCTCATTTATTTTGTTATTGGTTTCTTTAATGTTCACACTCCTTGCTTCTTAACTTCTTAAATTTGTTTGGGCATTGAAGACCTAGCTGTTGGGCTCCCAAAACACCTCCATCCTATTCCACCAGTTTACCTCCTACATCCTTACCTGTCAAAGTTGATACCACCTCCATATACACTAACATTCCACATGCCCATGGCCTTGTTGCTCTTGAACACCACCTCTCTCAATATTCCTCAGAATCCAAACCTGATTCATCATACTTGTCCACTTCCATAGTCTAGTGGACAGCATGGTGGGTTGCCATGCAGGGGGCCCGGGTTTGATTCCCGGCCAGGTTGGAGATTTTCTCTGCTTAGTGTTGTCATAATTGATATGCTAGTTGTCAAAGTGTCGTCAGCTAAAAATATTTTCAACAGGCAGGCTGAACACGACCCCAATTGAGGTCTAGCAGCGATAAATGCCATATGATTATCACCATCAACCTGTGCCACCATGTTTATGGGCTGTCTGCAGGAAACCAGTGTGTCTCAAAACCCCAAACCTCTGCTCTGGTTCAGGTTTATTGATGATATTTTCATGAGATGGAATCAGTGCCACAGCATCTTATCCTATTTTCTTCACAACCTCAACTCCTCTCCCACTGAGCCATTTTCTTGGATGTTAACCTCCATCCACATTAAACCTAACAAGCACCAACAGCACCTTCATTTTGACAGCTGACTTCCATTCCACAATAAAATAAATAAATAAATAAATAAAAATTTCAAAAAATCTGTCCTTTACAGCCTAGCCACATGTGGACAATGTAAGTGCAGTGAAAGAACTCCCTTTCTCAATATGCTGAATGTCTCACAAAGGCTTTTACTTCCCTCCAGACCTAGTCCACAAACAATTTCTTGTGCCCTATACACACACCCTCCAAATCCTCTCTCTACCACCAATTACCAGCTACAAAAGAGCACTCCACAACACTACCTTGGACTGTAACACTATTTGCTAATGTTTTGACTTTTTGTTATCATGTCAAGAAATGGGAGACATCCAGCCCAAGAAGCTCCCTACTCCTCCTAAAGTGGTGTTCCTTCACCCACCCTACCTGCATAACTTCCTAGTTCATCCCGAATCCCAGCTACAGCAAACACCCTATGCAACACCTGCCAATCCACCCACTCAACACTTCCTATTCCAATTCAATCACAGGCTTTTCCTAGCCAAACAAAGTTCATGTCACCTGCGAAAGCTGCCATTTTATTTACCAACTGGGCTGCAGTCAGTGCACAGCTTTTTATGTTGGCATTACAAACCAGCTGTCCATTTACAATGTAGACCATGCTATGGCACAACATGCAGCTGAACATGTTCTTGATTCCAACAGCTGATTCACAACCACCTCCCACTACCAGTTTTCCAGAAGTACACAGATGGGAGTTGTTCTCACAGTACATTCTCTGATCCCAAAATTATCCAGGCCTCAACCAATGATATGCCCCCCCCCCCCTCACACACACACACCCCTATTTTCCTCGCAACCAACAGTTCCTAACCCCTCTTTCCTTCACCTCTTCCATTGTGTGTGTTGTGTGATATTTTCCCTCCCAACTCCACTCCTAAGCTGCATCTCTTTCCACTCATCTACTATCACTGGGCGTGATTTGAGGGACAGTGACTAAAGGACAACAGCTGTGTGAGCCTTATTTCTTTTCTGATGAAGGGTAATTGCTAAAACTTGAATTCTAACAGTTTATTTATTTCTCACAGCTCTACAGATGTCTTGATGGTTAGATGTAAACTATCATCATTATAGTGTTGAATTCCAACCTGGAGTTTCCATTGTTAAAGAAATCTATTACATCTTAACTGAGAATATGTTTCAGAATTCTACAGTACCAAAGTTAAGAATATCAGTTTTAATTTTGTAGGTCTGTTCTTTTGTCCTTCTTTCACACAGGAGTCCCCTGCACTTTGTACTGAGGAAGAGAATAGTGGTAAATTGACCAATGTCTCCATGTAAAGCTGAAATTGGATTCCACCCACACCTTGGCATTATTTCTTTTAACCTCAATCTGCTGTGTGTTTAACACGTTCGCTGTGGCTGACGCTTATAATCGTTTCTGCGATCAACACGCCAGAGCTTCCAACGCTTATAAGCAGCGCACTAGCTGAATACTCAGTTTAGTTAGTTTGGCTGTGTGCTCGTGTTAATACAGGCCACCAAAAAAATCACTTAACATTTTCCTGTCTGGAGTTGTGTGTTTTTGTCTTTAGTGGTTTGCTATAAAATATCACTTTTATACCTTGGAATGGTTTTAGATTTCCATAGCTCCACATTGCAGATGAGATGCGTTTCTTTTTCTCTGTTTGATAAACCTTCTGGGATTCTCAGAATAATTCTTTCTCAATTAAGCGGATTTACCGCTTGTTTGAATTTAATTTTCTTCCCAGTTTTCAATAAAATCAATAAATCCAAGGCTTTGTTAGAATTGTTTGCAATAAATGCATATGGCGCTTATGTCACAGAGCTTGTAGCATGTATCACATGCAGCTTAGCACCACCTATTTTGCAGACGTTATATTCGCTTTCAATATTACAGCTTTCGCAGGGGTCTGATTTCAGCTCTCGGTGCACGTGCGCTTACAGGCATCCGCACTGGTGACCGCAGCAAACGTGATAACTGAGGATGTCTGTTACTATGGTCTTCATTTCTGGGATCTCTGAGACCATCAAACAGTGGTATGTTTTTAAGATCAACCTCCATGACAGATTTCTTAAATGTGAAATTTAAAACTCCAGATTTCATTTTACTATCTTCTGTTGTCACATCAGACTAATCAAGAAGTGCTGGTTAGAAGCCCCTTACCTGCCTAATTAATATCAGATAGGATCAGAATTTTCTAAGGTTCTTGGCACAAATTTTTGTTAAAATGATTGTGGTAGGAGTAACTCTTGCATTTCTCCATTTGTTCAATTTAATTTTATTTTTATTATTGCAATCATCTCCGCTTCCTCAGCAATACCCACCTTTACAGATTACTTCACACTTTTTTGTAAACATTGTTGACAGATTTTTTTGAGCTGAAGTAGTACAAAGTTATTTTCTTTGTTAAAAATCTATTACTTTCATCATCTGTATTGTTCTGAAAACAACATGCACTATTGACCTTTTTATAAAATAAAACTGATAAACAAATACTTACCCATGCTGCTTATGTGTAGCACACAGAAATCTTTATGAATGCTGTAAACCCTCACACTATACTACTGATAGAAAATTAGGTACTCTTACAGTTTGGTCTCTACAGACTTAAGAGAAATTTTGCACAATATACACAGAAGAGATAGGGGGAGATGGATAGTAGACCTACTAAAATCAGGCTGGACCACCCTGTGTAACAGCATGCATCTGAGAATCTTTCATTTCAATGGCTGCTGTACAACCCAGTCCATCTGGATCCTCCCTCCATCACCAGCTCTTCTGAACTGCGCATTTTACAACTGATGTGGACCACATCACATTAAAGCATGAGGCTTTTGATATTTTAATCTGTATTACAACAAAACAATAATGTTTACTTTAAATGAAAACATTTTGGTTTAGTATAATAATGGAAAGTCCAGGTTGGAATAAATAATATAGTGAGGACAGTTACAACTCACCGCAAAGACGTGGCGACGAGATGCGACAGGCACATACAAAAGACACACACATACAACACATTCAGCTATCGGCCATGGCCTTCCTCAGAAATAGAGCACTCACGCAATCACACAGGCACACAACACAGTCATACAACCATCACCTCCGACTGCCACACTTCGAATCACGCTCTGCAGCGAATCGGGGACGGGAGGGGAGGGGAGGGGGAGGGGATAGAAAGGTTACGTCACGGTGGTGGGGATGGGTTAGATGGGAATAACGAGATATATATATATATATATATACCACATACACACACATACGCACGCACGCACGCATGCACACACACACACACACACACACACACACATACATACATATACACACACATGATCACACATTCACACACCACTCAAATCAGGTGAGGTTTGGGATACAGAGGTAGGAACTGTAAGGTATGGAAAAATATATATATAGGGAAATTATCGTAGGTTGAGGCCTGGTTGATTTCGGGATCGGAGAATGTATTGTAGGGATAACTCCCATCTGTGCAGTTCAGAAAAGCTGGTGGTGGATGGGAGGATCCAGATGGCCCGGGTTGTGAAGCAGCCATTGAAATCAAGCATGTGCTCCGCTGCATGCTGTGCCACAGGGTGGTCCACCTTGTTTTTGGCCACAGTTTGGCGGTGGCCATTCATCCTCATGGACAGCTGGTTGGTGGTCATGCCAATATAGAAAGCTGTACAGTGCTTGCAGCACAGTTGGTAAATTACGTGGCTGCTTTCACAAGTGGCCCGGCCTCTGATGGGGTAGGATAAGCCTGTGACAGGCTTTACCATGACTGTTTTTTTGAAATTGATTAAAACAGAAATACCTTGTGTTTTAATCAACAATAATGTTCCTGAATAAGAATGTTTTTATTTGTGACATGGTGAATGAAATGAAAGATCCTAATATGGCAGTTTAATCTGCCAAAACTGGTAATCTAAAGACAAATTATAAGCAAACTTGCCTGTTTCCACAGTAAATTGATTTAACAGATCACTCCCAAAAATAACAAACTTCTATTAACGTTTGTAATATTTATAGTACTTCAATGTTTTTCATAGTTTTACACACACACACAAACACACACACACACACACACACACACACACACACACTTGTGCAAGTTTCTTTACCTTTCCACATCCCTCCCTTTAATGCATTCCGCACTGCATCTTACATTGCCAACAGTCAGAGCCTCTATGCTTTGCCAGGCACTGCAGAACATTCCATCCCCACCCATGCCCAGCAACCTTCTCCCTCCCCTCTTCATTCACTGTTGAGATGGCAGTTGTGCCGAACAGGCTGGAAATAGTAGTCATGAATGATTGTGTTAATTTATCTGTATCTTTTTCTCGTGTAGCTGAAAATTTAAGTTGTGTGTATGTGCTTGTCGATTTTATGTGCCAGTCTGTGGCTCAGCAATCGTTTTAAGCCGAGTTGCTGCCTTTCCTCATATTTTTTACATTTACAACCCGGACTATCCATTGTTTGAATTTTTTCATCAGGGTTTCTTCCATCCCAACCACAGTGCCCCCACCCCCTTTTTATTCTCCTCTCACATTTCTTAATTTGTCCATTTCTTTTTCTTTCTTCCTGAACATTTTGTATCACCTTTGAAAGCACACTTGCTCCTGTATCCGAAGGAAGGAAGATTATGTTTAACATCCCAGCAACTCCTATAACCAAATCGACTCACAAACGAAGCTGTGTTATGACATGGATTGTTGATGCAGCATTACATGGTGCCCAACTTGGTCATTATAATATACTCATTTCCTCCCTCTTTTTCACATATTTTATTTATTATTTAATCCTTCCCACATCTACTGGAATTAAATGCACACAAATACCTGTGCCTTTTCGTCTGATCCTCTTTACCCACCATATCCCTCAATTTTGTATGAATTTTTACTTATCTTAACACATTTGTGTGTATTTTTTACTATTCCTGCTTTATATGATTTTGTGTGTTTGTAGATGTGTTGCATTTCAAAGTATTGGTTTCCATTTTTTAGCTATTGGTGAAAAATGGTGCATATTGTTGTGCATTTGTACGTATTGATGTGTAATATTGCTTGTTGTTGCACAGTTCTGCATACTGTTTAATATTTGTACACTTTTGTGTGTTTTTTACCCATTCCTTCCAACACTACACAATATCCAAAGCCAAAACACTATTCTTAACCTTACTGCTAAAAAACTTCAACCCCACAGAAGTTTTAGTCCTAACTAAAGTCTCACCATTAGCCCCACCTCAAATTTAACCATGTTAGATTTGTCAAAAACCTTCTCTCCTTTGCCAGACCACACAATGGAAACCCTACTTTAGCAAATAACTGTCCAACCAAAGCTGGCATAATCCCAAAATCGAACTCTTCCTCTCCCAGTTCATACCACTATCCAACCAGGATCCTTAATCACTCCACCTAACCACCCACTGGTCACCTTCTATAAATTTCTGACTTCCAAATTGGCATCATCATCCATCCCCAAGTCACTTCCTAAAAATACCAACTTTTTGTTAGAAGAAAGGACAGCTGTACACATCTTCAAACAGAATCATTCTCCCTCCAGATTAAGGTTCCTCCACTGCTATGATGAATCACAGTGACTACTAGAGATGGGACTGTGAGGTGGGGTGACTCAAGTGCACTGAGAATTTCTCGAGCTGCTGGTGCTCAAGTGGTTCTCGAGAAGCTCGCGAGAAGCGGCGCGTGTCGCTGCTCACTGGTTGACCTGGGCAGCATGCTACACCATGCTGCGATTATTTGCAACACTCACAGGGCTTGTCACTTAAATGTGGGCACTGCTTACACAAAAATCAAAGTCACAGAGCTGGCGGTACTTTACAGAGGATGGAGACAACTGTTGCAAAGCTCCATAGTGTAACAAAAAATACAACAGGCATGAGAAGACGTTTAAAATTACACAACATATGTAGCAATGAAACAGGTACATTCACAGATACAGAAGTGCATTTTTATATTAATGAAGTCAGACAAAATAACCAGCCATTATGTATGTTATCCATTCAAACAACATTAAAAGGAAATTCAGTAAATATTGCCAGTATCGGAAAACTGAAATTTGGCTCCAATAACATGCATTGAAATTAACACTATCCAAACAGACTGAGGGCATAACAATGAAATGTCAGTATTGTAGTTGTAAATTGTAGTGGCTGTGTTGAGAAAGTACTAGAGCTTTAACCTGAAATAAGGATGGAAGCTTAGGTATGTAACTCTGGCTAATATTATAAGCTGTGCCGAACTTTTTCTATAATTAGTAAATACATATAAGGAGTTTTTGGGTGTAACATGTTGTAGCATTTTTCTCTCATGTAAGTATAAATACATGTGGAATGCATATTTGTTTGTGCTAACAATGAAGTTCTTGCATCATATAAGATATGTATTTTAATAATAGGCCTATGATTTTTGTCTTCTGAGAATCATTCTCCTACAAATTTTGTTTTATAAGAATAAAGTTTTTGTTTCATTTGATACACATGCTTTTTATTAACAGTCCTATTATTTCTGTTTTATAAGGTTATTTTGTTTCCGTTCACTGGTATCTTGGCTGCAGCTTGCAAGCTGCTCTTCAGCCAATGGTTTAACACTAATTATTGATAGCCATATACATAAAAAAAAGAAGAGAAAATGACTCTTTTCTTTGTAATATAGTAAGGACAGTTTACAACTAACCGCAAAGATGTGGCGACGAGCTGCAACAGGCACATACAAAAGACACACACATACAACACTTTCAGCTATCGGCCATAGCCTTCTTCAGAAAATAGAACACTCACGCAATCACACAACACAGTCATACAACCATCACCTCCGGCTGCCGCACTTCGAATCACGCTCTGCAGTGAATTGGGGACGGGACAGGAGAGGAGGAGGGAAGGAGAGGGGAGAGGGAATAGGAATGTTATGTCACGGTGGTGGGGATGGGTTAGATGGGAATAATGAGATGCAGCTTAGGAATGGAGTGTGGAGGCAGGTGAGGGGAGAAAATAAAATAAAAGAAATAAAATTAAGTAAAATAAATAAATATATATACAAAATGCGTTCACACTGCAAGTACACAAGACCGCACACACACACACACACACACACGCGCGCACATGCACACGCTCTCACACACACACACACACACAAGCACGATTGCACATTGTCACACCACTCAAAATAGGTGAGGTTTGGGATAGAGCGGTAGGAACTGTAAGGTATGGAGAAAAAAATATAAGCAAGTTATCGTAGGTTGAGGCCTGGTTGATTTCGGGATAATTCCATCTGTGCAGTTCAGAAAAGCTGGTGGTTGATGGGAGGATCCAGATGGCCCGGGTTGTGAAGCAGCCATTGAAATCAAGCATGTGCTCCGCTGCATGCTGTGCCACAGGGTGGTCCACCTTGTTTTGGCCACAGTTTGGCAGTGGCCATTCATCCTAATGGATAGCTGATTGGTGGTCATGCCAATATAGAAAGCTGTACAGTGTTTGCAGCGCAGTTGGTTAATTACGTGGCTGCTTTCACAGGTGGCCCAGCCTCTGATAGGGTAGGATAAGCCTGTGACAGGACTGGAATAGGAAGTGCTGGGTGGGTGGATTGGACAGGTCTTGCAGCGGGGTCTTCCACAAGGATATGATCCCTATGGCAGTGAGCTGGGTTTTGGAGTGGCATAAGGATGAACTAGGGTGTTGTGGAGGTTGGGAGGGCGACAGAACACTACTTTAAGAGGGGTGGGAAGGATCTTGGGCAGAATGACTCAGTTCTGGGCACGAGGATAGAAAATCAAAACCTTGGCAAAGAATGGAATTAAGTTGTTCGAGACCAGGGTAGTACTGGGTGACAAGGGGAGTGCTCTTTTGTGGATGGTTACAGGTGTTAGGAGGAGGATTTGTGGTGTGTGAGGATATGGCATGGGAGATCTGTTTGCTGACTAGGTCTGTGGGGTAGTTTCTGTCTGTGAAGGCGTTTGTGAGACCCTCAGCATATTCAGAAAGGGAGTTCTTGTCACTGCAGATATGCCATCCATGGGTGGCCAGGCTGTAAGGGAGGGATTTTTTTATGTGGAAGGGATGGCAACTGTCAAAGTGTAGGTACTGTTGGTAGTTGGTAGGTTTAATATGGACGGAAGTGTGGATGGAGCCATCAGTGAGGTGGAGGTTGACATCCAGGAATGTGGCATGGTAGGTTGAGGAAGACCAGGTGAAGTGGATGGGAGAGAAGGAATTGAGGTTCTGAAGAAAGGAGGATAGGGTGTCCTGGCCCTGAGTCCAGATCATGAAAATATCATCAATGAACCTGAACCAGGCCAGAGGTTTGAGGTTTTGGGATGCTAGGAAGGATTCCTCCAGACGGCCCATAAACAGGTTGCCATGCGGGTGCCCATGGCTGTGCCTTGGATTTAATGGTGAACTAGCCCCTCAAAGGAAAAGTAGTTGTTAAGTAGGATGAAATTGGTGAGGGTTATGAGGAATGAGGTATCAGGCTTGAGTTCAGAGGGATGATGGGAGAGGTAGTGTTCCAGAGCGGCAAGGCCATGGGCATGTGGGATGTTGGTGTATAGGGAGGTGGCATCCACTGTGACAAGTAAGGATCCAGGAGGCAAAGGGATGGGAATGGTGGAGAGTCGGTGAAGGAAGTGGTTCGTATCCTTGATGTGGGAAGATAGATTTTGGACAATTGGTTGGAGGTGTTGGTCAACTAGGGCTGAAATTTGTTCGGTAGGAGCACAGTAACCAGCCACAATAGGGCGTCCAGGATTATTAGGTTTTGTGGATTTTGGGGAGCATGTAGAAGGTGGGTGTGTGAGGTGCTGCTGGGGTGAGGAGGGAGATGGATTCAGGGGAGAGTTTCTGGGAGGGGCCATACGATTTTAGTAGGGATTGGAGATCTTGTTGGACTTTGGGGATGGGGTCAATCCGGCACAACTTGTAGGTGGAGGAGTCAGAGAGTTGGCAGAGCCCTTCTGCCAGGTAGCCACTGTGATCCATAACTACAGTGGAGGAACCTTTATCTGCAGGGAGTGTGATTATGTCAGGATTCGTTTTAATGGCTCTTCTTTCTTCTGCTGAAAGGTTTGAGTTCTTGGGAAAGGATGGTGAGGACAAGTTGGAGTGAGAAACTCTTGGAGGGTAACCAGAGGGTGGTTAGGTGGGAGTGCAAGGGGAACTTTGTTGGATGGTGGTATGAATTGGGACAGGCAGGGTAAAATATTGGGATTAGTTAGATTGCGGTCAGAGGGATTGGTGGCAAAGTAGTGTTTCCATTGTAGGGATCGGGAAAAGGAGAGTAGGTCTTTGACAAGACCAACATGATTGAACTGGGGTGTAGGACTAAAGGTAAGACCTTTGGATAAAACGGAAACTTCATTGGGGTTTAGGTTTTTTATGGATAGGTTGACCACAGTGTTCTGCAGTTGTTTTGGTATTGGATGTTGTGGAGTGGTGGTAGGGAGTTTGGAGGGATGAGGTAGGTCCAAGAGGTCAGCTAAGCATGGTCTGGGAGCTATGAGGGGTTCACGAGGAGGAACACTGTGGGTCGGATAAGGATTGGATATGGGTGCTCCAAGGCGGCAATATGATGTCAGCAGGCTGGACAGTTTGTGGAGGTGGTGTTTAGAATGCTCCTCCAGTTGCTGGAGAGCAAAGGATTTGATCTGGGAGATGAGATGTAGTAGTTTTGGTTACACAATAGTACTATCTTATGGAGGGAGATTTAAATTCCCCCTCTTGCCCTCTGGGCATCAATATGCTTCTTGTGCATGGCCTGCCACTCTCAAACACTAACTCTCCCAACATTCTGCAGACTTCTAGCCCACTACCTAAGAACCCTTACTTAACAAAAAACTTTTCCTTCAAAGGATAAGTGTACAATCAATCCACTGCACAGTCAGTGGCACCGACATGACAGCCTTCACAGGCAACCTATTTATGAGGTCTACAGGAAACCTTCCTAGTCTCCCAAAACCCTAAACCCACAGTCCGGTTCAGGATCTTTGATATTTTCACGATTTGGCTCAGAGCCAGGACACCCTACAATCTTTCCTTCACAGCCTTGACTCTTCCTCTCCCATCCATTTCACTTGGCCCCCCTCAGCTGTTCTGTATTCCTTCTAATTCATGTCTCTCTTCCAACTATGTGCCACCTAGTTTTGTGTTAGTTTTTGTTATTTCAATATTTCTTAATATTAATCTAAAGCATCTCGCTGTGGAGCACGTGGTTGCTCGCCATGGAGGTTCAAGTCCTCCCTGGGGCATGGGTGTATGTGTGTTGTCCTTAGGTTAGTTTAAGTAGTTTGTAAGCTACGGACTGATGACCACGCAGTTTGGTCCGATAGATTTACAAACATTTGATTTGAACATTTTATTCCACCAGGCAATGGGGAGTATTCTATCCCCACCCTGTCTTGCATCCTCCCCTCCTCATTCAGTGGTAAAGTACTAGTCTGGTTGTAGTTGCCAGAGGTGGCAGTTGAGTGTATGAGTTAGACTGTAATGATTCTGTGACTGTATGTATGATCTTTTTCTGATGGAAGTTTATGGCTAAAAATTTAAAACTGTGTGAATGTGTTTGTCTGCAGCTTAGCCATTATCTTTATGGTGAGTTGCTACCTATTTTTATACTGTAGACTAGACTGTCCCACCTCACCCAATTGTAAACTGTCGGGCAGGGGTGAGAAACATCCAGCACACAGCACAGGGGGCAAGTGGCAAGTGGGTGACATACAGCAGCGTGCGTAGAACACTGGCTAGGGAGGAGGCGTGTACAAGCAAACACAGGATAGCTGATCATAATTGACAAAAACATTCAATATAAATAAAATGTAACAACATTTCTGTATGTTAATGATTGCTGAAATATTGGGTATCAGTCCTTGAGCCCCCGCAAGATGCAGTATACTCTTTTAAGTGTTGGATCATGAAGCCAGGACCTTTCTGCAGTATTTACTAGCAATGACAATGACTTCTAGAAGCAGCCCATTGCCATTTTCACCAAGTTGGGAAGAACAGTTTTCTTTCTTTGCCGAGAAAGATGGCTTGTTTCAGTGTCTTGTGTGCCATAAATTAAATATGATGAAGTATAATATACAGTGCCACTACGTGTCTCTTAATGCGACACAGTACAATGAGCTGGACAGTAATGCACGAAAGCAATTGATTGCCACACTGAAGTGCGAAGTTCAACAACACGTCAGTTTTACACAAAAGAAATGTCTCTTTTTGTGTAATACTTGACACATTCGGGATGGACATATTATCAATTTTTATAAAATAAAGTACCTCCACTTTAAGATGGATATGTCATCACAGTTGGTCACTTTTGACATGATTATTTACAGATATTTAGACAGCATAATGTATTTTATGATTCGAAGATAATGTCTAAGAACATTTAAACAGGTCATCATTTGTTAAGGGGAGCCGAAACGAAAAAAATGACACAATTAACATTTTTTTCTTCATTATAAAATTATTTGGAGTTTCCCGAATAAAACAAATCTAGTTTCACCCTTTGAAGTAAATTCTAAGTGTGTTTTTTATCACTGCAAAGTTGATGTGTCGCGTAAATGGTTGTAGCAAATTGGTGTGTTACCTCTGACGGTGCAGCTGGGTGGCTGCAACAGGGTATCTTTGCGGAATTAGACAGTGTTTTGTTTTCCAACATTGTATGGCTTTATCTCTGTGACAAGTCACTGTTCATATCAGTAGATATAAATGCTATATTGTGTGGGTTGACTTGTGGCGTTTGCTTTGTCTTGGTTAGGTATTCAATTTTGTGTATTTCACAAATTTTGCTTGTACCTGTTTTATGTACAGTATTTGGTTTTTGGACATGAATATGCCCCATTTCAGCAATGGAGTGTTTAAGAAAAGGCACAATGAGTGGAAGAAGAAATCTTGTGTTGTTTCATAGGGAGATGCTGCTGAGACTGCTTCACCAACTACTCCAAATGAATGTGATAGAACTTTTTCCAACAAGAAACTTTGTGACAGCAAAGAAAAATTTGGAAACTATGAAAGTGACAGTAATGATGTGAATGAAATAATAAACATTTCCTTGCTCTCTAATATTTTGAAACATAAAGTATTATGCCAAGTTTGCAACGAAAGAGGACTGCAATTGAAAATAACTTCACACATTGGTTTGGCATGTAAAATGTTATTGAAGTGTAAGAAATGTGCTGCAGAAGTTTCGTTTTCTAATTCTAACCGTATTCCTCATAGTGGTTTAGTGGAAAGAAGGTATATGTATATTTCCATCTTAATTATAGCCCAATCTTCAATTCTCCCAACATTAAACCCAGAAACTACCAGAGGTACTTGCATTTTGTTGACAGCTGCCATCCATTTCACAAGGAAATATATAATATTGCCACATGTGGACTGTGAAGAAAACTCCCTTACCAAATATGTTGAAGGCATCACCTTGGTTGCAACAGATTTCCTGTGCCATGTTCCCTATACACCACCAGTCCACCCTCCACTCCCGATCTTCCTCAAACAAGCACCCCTTGTTGCCCATTACCATCTGGGGCAAATAAAACAGAAATCTATCCTTTGTTGGGGCACTATATTTCATCGCGTCCTGGTACAAGAGGTATCCTACCAAAGATACTTCTGAGCACTCCTAAAGTGGTATTCAACAGGCATCCAACCTCCAAGACATGCCTATGCCACTCCTAATCACATCCCATTAAGGCAGGAATCATATACCTGTGGTAGACCATTACGCAAGACCTGCCCAATCCACCTACCCAGCACTTCTTGTCCCATCACAAGCTCATTCTACTCTGTCAGAGGCTGGCCCACCTGTGAAGGCAGCAATGTGACTTACCAACTGTGCTGCCGATCACTGCACAGCTTTTTATGTTAGTGTGTCTAACAAACCAGCTGTCCAGAATGAAACTTTCACTCTGCAGTGGAGTGTGCACTGATATGAAACTTCCTGGCAGATTAAAATTGTGTGCCGGAACCGGGACTCGAACCTGGGACCATTGCCTTTCGCGGGCAAGCGCACTATCGACTGTGCTATCCCGACACAACTCACGATGCCGCCTCACAACTTTACTTCTGCCAGACACAATTTTAATCTGCCAGGAAGTTTCATATCAGCGCACACTCCGCTACAAAGTGAAAGTTTCGTTCTGGAAACATCTCTTAGGCTGTCGCTAAGCCATGTATCCACCATATCCTTTCTTCCAGGAGTGCTAGTCTTGCATGGTTCGCAGGAGAGCTTCTGTGAAGTTTGGAAAGTAGGAGGCGAGGTACCGGCGGAAGTATAAAGTTGTGAGGCGGCATCATGAGTCGTGTCGGGATAGCACAGTCGGTAGTGCGCTTGCCCGTGAAAGACAAAGATCCCAGGTTCGAGTCCCGGTTCTGGCACACAATTTTAATCTGCCAGGAAGTTTCAAACGAAATGTCCAATAGGATGAATGGCCACTAGGCCCAAAAGTACAACATACAATTCAGCACTATTGTGCATCCCTACAATCCAGAGCATATGGGGACCCCCTCTACCACCATCTCTTCTGAACTGCTGAGTTTGGAATTATCCTTACAACACATTCTACAATCTCACAAGTATCCTGCTCTCAATGTAAGGTAACCTACTGTCTTTACACCCTACATATCTTCCCCTCCCTCCCCCATCCTACACCCCTTCCAATTCGTGTTTCTCTCCCACCCTTTACCTTCAGTGCGTTCAATGTTGCACCTCACACTCACATTTATCAGTATCTTTATGCACTGTCTTCCAGCACGGAACATTCTACTCCCCTCACTCCACTCCTTTTCCTCCGTCCTCCTCCCTTCCCTCCCATTCACTGTTAAAGTAACAGTCAGGTTGCAGCAGCCAGAGATGATGGTCAGGTTTGCAAGAGTTGTGCTTGAGCGACAATGTGAATGTTTGTACGTTCTTTTTCTGAATGAGGCTGTGGCTGAACATTCCAGTTGTGTAAAGATGTTTGACGAACTGTGAGAGACACACAAAATTGACACACATTAACACAAAACTTTAAGCTTTGGACCACAGCCTTTGTCAGAAAAAAAAACACACACACACACACATTCATACAATCACACAGGCACACTTCACAGACCCATAACTCTCATCTACAGCCACCACATACCAAACAATTAGGGGATACGACGGGCAGAAAAGTTACAAGGTGGTAGTGGGTATGGATGCAGCCAGTGGAGTAACTAGGACTTGGCTTTGGGGGAAGATAGATCTGCTTGACGAGCAAAATTTTAGTCAGTTTCCAGACAGACTACCATCTACCACTCCCGTTGAAGAAAGTAATTCACTCCCTTCCAATGAAAGCTTATGGTAAAACACCCCAAGTTCCAGATCTTTACCTTTACCAGATTACTGTTATACGATTTCTTTTCTTCCCCCCCCCCCCCCCTCTCTTTTTTTCTCTCTTTTCTTTTTGGGTTCTGGGGGAAGGGGGGTTCCATCCCCCTCATAGTTACGCCACTGGATGCAGCACAGCCTTTCGGAGCGTGTTCGTACTAGATGGGTGCAACAACATGCAGCTTAGGAATGGAGTGGGGAGGCAAAGAAAGCAAAACAAACACGCACACAGTCACACAGCACATAGGATGGGAGAGGTGTAGGACAGAGATGTTAGTGGAATGTATGTGGAATAAATGGGGGTTATGAAAATTTTGGGATTGGAGACTGTACTGTAAGGATAACTTCCATCTTTGTAGTTCAGAAAAGCTAGTTGTGAAGAGATGAGGGTGGGAAAATCCAGAATGCCCAAGTCGTGAGACAGTTGTTGAAATTTAGCATATGTTCACTCTTGTCACAAGATGGTGTACCTTGTAGAGATGGGCAAAACCGATCTTTTCAGGGATCGGATTAGAAATAGTAACTTACTTGGATGAACTAGTTCTTTTTCCTGAGTCACCGACTCATCACTCGCCAACTGATAAGAAGCGTAAAATGATGGCACATTTTTTTTTTGTCTCTATACTTTATTTATCTGATTTGGCCATATTGTGAAAGAAGAAAGAGGAGTAATGATTTTATTGTAAATCATAGTTTCAACAATTAAAATTTGTGAATTACAGCTGCATTAAAAATGGAATAATAGAATTTACATATTTTTGCAGGTGAAATAATTCAAAAAATAAAAACTGATTATTTTTATATTTCTTATACTTTTATTCAAAAACACAATATTTTGCAGAATACAATGATACTAGTTCCATATTTATACAGTGAGTAGTTTGCGAGTTTGAGTGAGTTGAATGAAACGTGATATATTACGAGAGTTCCCTGTAGGACGTGGCAACTGCCACAGCAGAATAGCCGTGCGCAATAAGGCCGTGTCCTACATGAGCGACAAAAGCGAGCACCTGTGCGCGACATTCAGCGACGTGACAGCAGTTACAATCAGCCACGTGGCCGTTGTCCTAGGTGAGCGCGACAGATTTTCGCTACAAAAAGGCCGCTAGAACGGATCACCTGTTTCTAAAGTCTGTCACCCATAAAGAGTAGAATAATGATAGCTAGAGAGTAAGGCAATAAGCTTTTATTTATTTTAGGAAATAATGCATACAATGAGTGCTGTGCGTTAAATTTACAAATCAAGGAATGTTCGTGGACTATTTCATCAATAACTTCAAATACAAAAAAAGACTGAAGATCTCCAGCCAAATTATTCGAAAATATGATGACGAGTACAGATACTTTCAACTATGTCGTCAATGAGTTTTTCAGTACAAACCATCAACAACTGATTAAGTATGAAGAGAGTCTTACTGAAATAAATCAATAGTTAAATGGTTTAAAATTGCGGTGATACTGTTACAGTTGGTGTAGTACAAAGAAAGCATTCTGGGATCCTAAATTGTAAGTTTTTCAGTTGCTCGTACGATTTCCATTCCATCTCATACTTTAGTTCCTGAAACTACAACCCTTTCACCTGTCGTTTGTGCAAATTATTTTTTAAGTGCTTCCCAATATAGTTATTTTTAATTGCAAACACACACATTATACTGTACCAAACCCATTAAATTCCTAATGAAATATTACACCAAGATATTTTACTCAGAACCATAATTTTACACGCATCTTGTTTGATAGCCGTGGTGGATTAGCTGCGCGTGCCTGAGTGCTGTGTTGCGGTGTGCACGACAGTCCGCCGTCGGGGATTTGAATCCCCTCTCGGGCATGGATGTTTGTGTCATCTTTTGTATAAGGTAGTTCATAAGTAGATTGTAAGTTTAGAGACTGATGACCTCGCAGTTAAGTCCCTTAAGCTTCACAAACATTTGAATCTTGTTTGACATCCTAGTGTTCTCTCTCTCTCTCTTGTGAAGTAAGTTTGTTGTTACTGTCAAAGATTTGACGCCAGCAGCAAAAATTTCAAATGGACATATTCCCCAAACTAAATGGTTTCTGAGTAGAAAACATTAATGCACATTGTTATTTTCTTTGTTATTTGGTATACAGTCATTACTTTCAATGTGCCAAAATAGAAGACGCATAATTTGATACAGGAAACTTGTCTATCAAGTCAGAAAACTGTGTGATATGAGCTTATAAAACCTATCTAAGCAACAGAGCATGCACATTGCACAGGACTTTGTTTTCTTGCTCTCTTCAGACAACTAAAAGTCGTAGAGAAAAAATGAGCAGGAATTTTTTTGCAGAAATTTTATATAGCTTAATTTTGAACAGTAACGTGATTTTGCTACAGACTGCATATTTCCTGTAATTAAGAAAAAACTTATAATAAATGTTTTATCTCAAAATCTATTCAGAATAGGTTATTTGTCTATATGATGGTTTCTGTTACTTCATTATCAGAACACCAGGAGTTGATAGAACAGAGTGATGCGTGGAGTCGCTTTGATAGGCACCATGTGGTTCACCAGAGGAGTGGGGGGAACTGTGAGCAGTGTGCCACACAGGCGGCTCGGCAAGTAAGTGGAGTCGGGATAGTAGTGGGGAGAGGCGAACCGATGAACCGGCAACTCAGCTACCAATCTGATCGCCGGAGTCGTGCGGAGCAGCGAGCCAGCAGGATTTGGAAACCGCGCGATCACTGACTCCTGCTGCTGGTGTGACTCGCCGACTGTCGACTCACCAATTCTCGTCTCGCAGTGCGGTGGCACTGCATGTATTTAGGTGCTCATTTTTTTTGCAGTTTTATACTTGCACATAGTCTATCCCACATTTATTTTGTACCTTGGGAAACTTCTCCAGCACATGGCCAAGGGTGCTGATGCAGCTCATTGCTGTCAGCAGAGGGACTTTATGGATTAGATGAGCTACCACTCTTTTTTTCCGATTCATCCATCATTCACTCCTTAGAAGGATCTGGCTGACTGAATCAGTTCAGGATCGGATTGCCCATCTCTAGTACCTTGTATTTGACAACAATTTGGCAGTGATCGTTCATTTTAATGGGCAGCTGATTAGAGGCCATGCCAATATAAAAAGCTGTGCACTGATTACAGCACAGTGGCTGCTTCTGCGAGTGGTCTGGAGTCTGATTGGGTAGGATAATTCCATGACAGAACTGGAATAGGAAGTGTTGGGTGGTGGATTGGACAGGTCTTGCAGTGGGGTCTTCCACAGAGATATGATCCCTGTGGCAAGGGTTAGGGTTGAGGGTGGTATGGCGGGTGTGGGCTTAGAGGTTGTTGTGGAGGTTGAGTGGGCAACAAACCACCATTTTAGTGCGGGTGTGGAGGTTTGACCATTAAACAGGTTGGCATGGGGGGGGCATCTATAACTGTGTCAAAGATTTAATTCTATACCTTCTCCCTACAGAACATTAGTTGTCTGCTAGGATGAAAAGTTGGTGAGGGTTATGAGGAATAAGGTATCTGCTTTGGATTCTGGAGGATCTTGGAAAAGGTAGTATTAAATAGTGGCAAGGCTACAGGCATGTGAATAGGAAGGTGGCATCATTTGTGACAAGTAAGGATGGGGGAGGTACAGGGTTGAGATATGACGGAAGTGGTTGGTATTAGTTAAAGGTGTTGGTCAATGAGGGTTGAAATTCTTTCAGTAGAAGCCCAGTAACCAGATACAATTGGACATCCAGGATTATTTGGTTTGTAGATTTTGGAGAAGCATGTAGAAGTTGGATGTGTGGGGTGCTGTTGCAGTGAGGTTGGAGATCTATTCAGGAGACAGTTTTGGGGAGGGGCTATACTCCAACAGAGATTGGAGATTTTGTTGGACTCTTACGGTGTAGTCAGTCAGGTACAACTTGGAGGAGGAAGGGACAGAAACTTTGCAGAGCCCTTGAACCTCTGTCTGTAGGGAGGATGATTGTGTAGGGTTTCCCCCCAGGGGGCCCACAGCTCTTTTGTGGGTACATGTGTGGCGCGCACGGGGCCCCGAGCCGAAGCGACCTTTCTTCCGTCCCAGGCCGCTTCCCTCTTTCCCCCCGGTTTGTGCCTTCACCTGGAGACGGGCGTTTTTAGTCAGTCCAAGGTTTCTTTTTCGCTTCCTCTGTCTTCTCCTCTTCTTGGTCCCCTTCCTTTCCTGTTCTTCAGCCTTCCCCTCTTTTTCCTTTCTCCTTGTTCTCGACTCACCCTTTAATCTCCGCGTCGCCTCCTTCATCCCTTTCTCTACTTCCTCCTTTCTTTCCTCCCTGTGCGTGTCTGAAGGTCGACCCACACTCTGCGTAGCCGGTGACGGGGTAAGGCGTAACTCCCCACCCCGGGTAGACATGTAGGGCACGTATGTAGCCCCCGGTAAAGGCCGGGCCCAGGGAGGGGTGATTACCCGAGCTGATACCTTCCGAACATGCCGATTGGTCCCTCCGTCCGTTCTCGGGAGGTGTGACCTGAGGTGCGAACAGTCACCTAAGGCGGGTGCGCCCTCAGTGAGGGTCCCCACAAGGAAGGAGCGCGCCATCGGAGACGCCGGTAATCATGAGGGATACCTCCGCTATGAAACCTTCCAAATCATCTATAACCTTGACCCATAAGCGGAAACATGATGATTCTCAGCCACAGAAAGCATTGCCTAACATTCCTAAGTTCCTGGTGGTGTCACGTACCGACGATAAGGATTTTTCTGCTGTAAATCCGTTTATCATTCAGAAGGGTGTCGATACGATCGCAGGTCCCTTGAAGACCTGCTCCAGGCAGCGCAATGGGACCTTGTTACTTGAAATAGAGAATGCATTCCAGGCACAGAAGATACTTCGGGCTACACTTGTACATACTTTCCCTGTGAAAGTTGGAACATTTCTAAAGCCGACTGGGGGCTTTATTCTTCCATGGCTGTTTTTCACGATCAGAATTTTCCCAACTGTGACAGTCAGGTCGACTACCTCACAGAGGTTATTCTCACCGCTGCCGAACGTTCCATACCTCGTACATCCTCTTCTCCACGTCGTGTCCCGGTCCCTTGATGGACTGCAGCCTGTCGCGACGCGCTTAGAGCCCGGCGCCGTGCTTTACGCACACACCGCCACCACCCAACTTTGGAGAATTGCATAAATTATAAACGTATGAGAGCGCAATGTCGTCGTATCATAAACGACAGCAAAAAAGCTTGCTGGACTGCTTTTACTAGTTCTTTTAACCGTTTTACTCCCTTCACGGTTGTTTGGGGTGGCCTACGCTGTTTATCCGGCATCGAGGTCCACTCCCCGATTCCTGGCCTGACCGTGGAGAACGCAGTCCTCGTGGACCCCGCTGATGTTTCCAACGCATTGGGCCGTTTCTTTGCGGAGGTTTCGAGGTCTGCCCATTACCACCCTGCCTTTCTCCCTTGCAAACAGGTAGAGGAGGCATGGCTGTGTTCTTTCCACTCTTTTAAGCATGAAAATTATAATGTTGCCTTCACCATGCAGGAGTTAGACCGTGCTCTCGCCCTGTCCCAATCTTCTGCTCCCGGGCCCGATTCCATTCATATTGAGATGCTGAAGAACCTCTCTCCTGCGGGCAAGTGCTTTCTTCTTAGTACCTACAATCGCATATGGACTGAAGGTCATGTTCCCACAAGTTGGCATGAAGCCATTGTTGTCCCCATCCCCAAAGCAGTTATCGCCCCATTTCTCTGACGAGCTGCGTCTGTAAGGTGATGGAACGCACGGTTAACACTCGGTTGGTCTGGCTCCTCGAATCTCGCCGCCTCCTAACAAATGTCCAATGTGGTTTTCATCGACACCGCTCTGCTGCTGGTCACCTCATTACATTGTCGACCTTCATTATGAATAACTTTCTAAAGAAGCGTCAAACAGTAGCAGTGTTCGACTTGGAGAAGGCATACGATACCTGTTGGAGAGCGGGCATTCTCCACACATTGCACACATGGGGCCGCCTCCCTCTTTTCATTCAAGCGTTTTTGGCGGATCGCAAGTTCCGGGTACAGGTGGGCTCTGTTTTGTCAGATACCTTTTGCCAGGAGAATGGGGTACCACAGGGCTCCGTCTTGAGTGTGGCTCTCTTTGCCATTGCAATCAATCCGATCGTAGATTGCCTTTCAGCCGACGTCTCCGGATCTCTTTTTGTTGACGATTTCGCAATTTATTGTAGCGCCCAGCGGACGTGTCTCTTGGAGCGTTCTCTTCAATGCTGTCTTGACCGTCTATATTCCTGGAGCATCGCAAACAGCTTCCGATTCTCCACTGAGAAAACTGTGTGTATAAACTTCTGGAGATACAAGGAATTTCTTCCGCCTTCTCTACATCTCGGCCCTGTTGCTCTCCCTTTCGTGGAGACTACGAAATTCTTGGGACTCATGTTGGATCATAAACTTTGCTGGTCCACACACGTGTCCTACCTGGCTATCCGTTGTGCCCGATCCCTTAACGTTCTTCGTGTCCTCAGTGGCACGTCATGGGGAGCGGATCGTACCGTCCTGCTTCACCTTTACCAGGCCATTGTTCAGTCGAAGCTCGACTACGGAAGCCTTGTATACTCTTCAGCACGGCCATCGATTCTCCGCCGTCTCAACTCTATTCACCATCAGGGATTACGTCTGGCGACCGGTGCATTTTGTACCAGCCCTGTTGAGTCTGTATGCTGAGGCTGCTGTATTACCCTTGACCGCTCGGCGTGACATACTCCTGTGTCGGTACTCATGCCGGCTGCGGTCGATGCCCAACCATCCATCTTACCGATTGTTTTTTGACAACTCACTCGATCGCCAATATCAGTTGTCTGCGATTGCCTTGCTTCCACCTGGAGTTGGGTTTCGCCGCCTGCTACAGCGGCTCGATTTTACCCTTCCTTCCACCTTTCGGTTGAGCGAAAGCCCATTGCCACTGTGGCATCAGGCCCAGGTGCACACTCACCTTGAACTTAGTTCGCTCCCCAAGGAGAGCACTCCGGATTTGGTATACCGCTCGAGGCTTGTCAAACTCCTTTCGCGGTTCGATAATGCCATATTTATTTACACTGATGGTTCCAAGAGCACTGCCGGTGTTGGATCTGCCTTCGTCGTCGGGGACAAACGTTTCCAATACAAGCTCCCTGACTGGTGCTCGAATTTCACGGCATAGCTTTTTGCCCTCCACCAGGCCGTTTTGTATACCTGCCGCCACCGCCAACCTTTCTATGCCATATGTTCGGACTCCCTTAGTGCCCTGCAGTCTTAGGGACCATTTCTCGAACCATCCTCTCGTGTATCGGATCCAACGCTCCCTCCAGTTGCTAGCAGATGACAGCTGTCACGTTTCTTTCCTGTGGGTCCCTGGCCACGTGGGTGTGCCCGGGAATGAGACCGCTGACATAGCAGCCAAGGCCACAGCTGTTTTGCCTCGCATGGCTAACTTTTGCGTCCCATCAGACGATGTCCAACGGGCTCTTCGCCGGAGTATCGTGTCGTCATGGCACAGTGCGTGGTTTTCACTGTATAACAATAAATTGAGAACTGTAAAACCGATCCCGACCGCTTGGAGGTCCTCCTCACGCCCCTCTCGGCGAGAGGAGGTCATCCTGGCCCGGTTGCGGATCGGTCACTGCCGTTTCAGCCACCGTCACTTGCTACCCGCCGACCCTGCACTGCTGTGCTCCTGCAGTAAATTGCTGACAGTGCGACACGTTTTACTGTCTTGTGTTAATTTTAATCATCTCCGTGTAGCCCTTCACTTTCCATCTACTCTGGAGGAAATTTTAGCTGATGACACACGAGCAGCTGCTCGAGTTTTGCGTTTTATCAACTTGGCCAACTTATCAAAGGATATTTAACCCTTTTAATTGTCTTTTATCTTTCGTTTTTAGCCTCTTCTTGATGTTCTAACTGGCAGTCACCAATTTTTTTTGAGATCTAGCGAATCTCTGTTCTTGTCTGGGCGCTAATGACCGTAGAAGTTGTGCGCCCTAAAAAAAAAAAAAAAAAAAAAACAAAAAAAAAAAAAAAATATATATATATATATATATATATATATATATATATATATATATATATATGTGTGTGTGTGTGTGTGTGTGTGTGTGTGAGGTTAGGTTAGGTTAGGTTAGGTTAGGTTAGGTTAGGTTGTGTGTGTGTGTGTGTGTGTGTGTGTGTAGGGATTTTACCTTGTGGGTGGCTCTCCTTTCTTCCGCAAAAAGGTATGGGCTTTGGGAAAGACGATGTAAAGTGAAGAATTCCCGGAGACTGACTAGGTCATTTGGATGGTTGTATGAACTGGTTACATCAGAGAGATTGGGGGCCAAGTAATGTTTCATTATAGCATTCAGGAAAACAAGAGTAGGTCTTTCACAAGTCCAATGTGGTTCAACAGGCGTGTAGAGCTGAAGGTGAGACCATAATATTTGAAAAGCTTCTATGGGGGTTGAGGTTTTCGGCTACACCTCATATATGTAATAAAAGTGAAGATGACCATTGATCGATTCTTCATTGTGGATGCATCCCAGGCCAGGGCTCTTAAGGGAATCTGTTAATTTCTGCGAGTAACCAGGAATAAAAGTGACCAATAATGAAAATGTTTTGGGCTTAAAAATAGTTAAGTGAGCATAGCTAACAAGTCACCATAAAGATGTTCACTAGGCTGCTGATAGGAGTAAGAAACAATCACATTCACATAACTTAAAGTTTCAGCCATGAGCTTCATCAAAAAGAGAGAGAGAAACACACATGTTCACACAATCACTCCGACATAGCTAGCACACAAAAGCACCATCTCCAGCTACTCCCGCACTAAAAGTTTGTAGTGCTTGAGTGGCCAGATATGGCAGTTGTGTGTTTCTTTTCCTGATGAAGGCCATGGTCAAAAATTTAAGTTGTGTGAATGTGATTAACTATTTTATGTGCCTATCAGCAGCTCAGGGAATGTATTTACAGTGAGTTATTATCTATTCTCTATGATTGACATTTCACATCCAGGTTTCCAATTGTTAAATAGTTAATTTGCAAGTATTTCCATCTGCACGATTCAAAAAATCACAATAAAATAACTCTTACGTTGGAGATAAATCGACATTTCATTTTTAATTCAACATTTTCAGTTTGTGGGAAATTTTGTCTTCAGTGTAGGCACCTGGCCAATAACAATACAAAAATGATCTTAAGTTGTTTTTAAGTCATAAGTATAGATATAGTTGTAGATGAGTTCATACAGTTTCTGCTGTAACTGAAGCAGAATTTCTGTTTTGAGAGTGCTTTTGTGGTGTAAAATTTGTAAAAATACCTCAAAAATGTGTAAATAAGGTGGATAACTTTTTATTTTTTTTATTTATTTTTTTATTTACCATTTGTGGTGAAATAACATTTTCATCACAGAAGCACAATCCGATGCCTCTTGTGAAGACTACCTATCAGCATTAGTTTGGTTTGAAAGTAGGGGACCAGGATAAGTCTTGGGCTCCACATAAATGTTGCAATGCATAATCAATGACACTGCAAGAATGGCTGAAAAATTAGGAATGATTTGTGGCTTTTGCTGTGTCTATGCTTCAGTGAGAGGCTTCAAAACATACAGATGATTGCTATTTCTGCTTGACTCCATCTATGAAGAAAAATTTAGACTGTTTACCAGTTCCTACTTAGCATGAAAATTGTATGTTTGAAGTGGAAAGTGAAGAGAGTGTGGAATAAGAAGAACAACCAAACAAGCCTTTACATTCCATGATCCTGAGGAAAGATATGATAAACCACACAAACTCAGTCAGGATGAATAGAGTTATCTAGTTAGACGTCTACAACGGTCACAGAAGGATGCAGAAATTCTTTGGTCACGGCTACAGCAATGAAATCTTCTCAAGTGATGTCACAGTCACACAGAACAGAAAATGTCACAAGGAAATGCTTCACTTTTTGGCAAAGAAAAACACTCTTCTTGTTTGCTGCATGAAATCTTTGAATTTGAGCCCTGATCCAACTGTCTCCAAGCTTATTTCGAATGCTGTGTTACTTCACAATGGCAACCATCTTCCTTTTATTCCTGTTGGTGATGCAGTTCACATGGATATGTATGAAAATATGACAAACCTCTTGGACTCAATAAAGTACCATGAACACAAATGGATAATCTGTGGTGACAAAGCCAATGCCATACTTTTCGAAATGCAACTGGGGTCCACAAAATATTGCTGTGGGATAGCAGGAATCAGAAATCACATTATTTTTGAAGCAGACTGGCCAGCAAGAAATCTTAACCCTAAAAAGAAAATTTTCATTGTCGAGTCTCTAGTGAACCCAAAATGTTGTTCTTTCAACTCTACATATCAAGCTGGGTTTAATGAAACTTGTCAAAGGTGTGTATCAAGAAGGAAAAGCCTTTCAACACACAAGAGAGGGATCTCCAAATGAATTGGTACAAAAGTTAAGGAAGGTGTTTTTATCAGGCCACAAATTCAAGAACTTGTAAAGGATCCTGCATTTGACCGAGGTTTGGAGAGGAAAGAAAAGGTAGCTTGGGAAGCCTTCAAGGGAACTGTCATGGATTTTTAGGCAATGAGATTATAACTACACTCAGTTGGTGACAGTGCTCCTGCAAAAATACCATAACCTTTGATGCAATGTGTCCCATAAATCCATTTTCTCCACTCCCATCAAGACTCTTTACCTCTAGTTGTGCAGCTGTCAGTGATGAATATGGAGAAATATTCAATCAAGACATATCTGTTATGGAATAAAGATATCAGGGCTGCTGGACTGTAGCAATGAGTACGAATTATTGTAGGTCTTTGAGTATTGACACTCTGGAATTCTCTCACAAGAAACAAGCTAAAAGACTAGTATCTCACACAGCCATCAACATTTATTCAGACCCAACCATCTGCAAGGTATTCTTCCAGCAATTTAGAACTCTGGAAAGGTAACTACCATTGCCAATGACGCGGGCAGGGGCACTAGGGCAGTAGTGTGAGGAAAAGTTGAGAATTTGCTCCTGGCAGGAGACAATCAGGCGTAGCCTACACAACCACAGTTATTGCTGCATCCAGACTAGGCACAGGTTTTCAACATTCCACCTTGGTTTATTTTAAAGCTCAGTGAAGCTGAGCTGATCGTAAATTTCTCTGCGTAAATTCATTAACCCAAATGAAATTTCATTCTCTGGCAACACTAATACTATGACTGGGATAATGCTGTCCAGACAGTGGCTGAAACAAGAACAAAGAATAAACAAAAATAAAACAGCAACCAGTCATGAGCAAGCTAATTATTACATATTGTATTTTTGCTAAAAGAATAGCAACAATTAGTATTTAAATCAGAAAGAAAGATCACACAGAAATAATGCTTCCATAAAGTTTCCTATCAGATTACATGTAGCAGTACACATTCAAGTTTTAAAATTTTAAGATATGAATATTTATGGCTACATATGAAGCTGTATGGAGTCACAATTTTAATGATTTTACATTCGGACTTACTGAGCATTAACCCTTTCATTCCCAGTGTTGTTCCTCAACAACAACACATTAAAAGCTGATTTATACAGTATTTTGTGCATCAGTCTTTAAAAGTCACATTCTTGTTTATGAACACCATGCTTCTAGTACGACATTTTGCCACTTGGTACGGTGTGTAGACACTTCTGAGGTATTAATCTATCCATCTTGAAGGTTGTGTTATGTTGCCGTCTATGGCCGTGAGCGTGGTTCATGTTATATTATTTCAGCAGTGAAATGTCTTGTCTTCGGTTATGTGGCAAAGATTATGGTAGCATTATTGATATGATAATGTTAACTATCAGCAAAATAACATCCAAGTAATAAAATACCTCGATACAAACGTCTGTGTTATGCATGAAATGCATGACATAAAAAACATATTTTGATCAAAAATTTTAAAATACATATTTTGATGTGACTTCTGAAGCTTTCCCGGTGTATTTTTTCATCCAGTAACTTTTGGATGTGCGGCCGGATCCCGTCGTCATTCTGACAAGATATTTCAGCCGGGAAACGTCCAGCTATCTTCAGGTGAGTAGCGAGTACTGAAGAGGCCAGGTGCAGTTGCGGTATTTATAGTGGTTCTTGCGCATGCCAAAAGTGCTGGTATCATTTTGCGCATGTGTTAGATGGTGTCATGCGTGATACAGCCGAGTTGTATGTGCTGCCCTCGGTGGTGGATGAGCAATAGTCTTCTAATCATTGATAATCGATTGATGACGTCGGTTACACTGTGACAGGATTCCAATTTTTGTCAAGCTGAAAGCCGTTGTCACAATTTATAAGATTGTCGGCAAGACGAATTTCTACCGATTCTTTAATAAGTGAATCCCAGAAACTGGAGTTAAAATTTTAGTTTTTCTATATTCCTTCTGTGTCCCATGGAAATGCAGGGTTCTTTGAAAACCTTCTCCAGGTGTTCTAATTCTGCGTGGAGGTTATCTTCGTCAGATATTATATGCGCTCAATGAATTAAAGTGCTGAGAACACCAGCAGTTTGCGAGGGATGGTGGTAGCTCGACACCTGTAAGTGTAGATCAGTGTGTGTCGGTTTTCTATACACAGAGTGACCCAGTGATCCATCATTCTTTATTTGTATTAATACATCTAAAAAGGGTAAAGTCCCACCGTTTTCAATCTCACATATAGAGCACATATAATATCTGACGAAGATAATCTCCACGCAGGATTAGAACACCTGGAGAAGGTTTTCAAAGACAATGGATATACTTGTCATCAAATAAAGAAGGCCATTTACAAATCAATTGATTTCCTTCCTTTTGCCGGAAATGTGTCCCCCAAAATAGGAGAAATAAAATCAAGATTATCTTCCGTCCACCTGCAAAGAGTTTGGCCTTAGTAGGATCCATCAAAGATGATCTGCAACTGAGAAAATCGGGTGTTTACAAGATCCCCTGTGAGTGTGGCACTGCATATATAGACCAGACAATACGATCTGTACAGGAACGATGTGTAGAACACGACACACCCGTCTACTCCATCCATCAAAATCGGCAGTAGCAGAACACTGCATTTCCATGGAACACACAAGGAATATAGTAAAACTAAAATTTTAAACTCCAGTCTCCAGTTTCTGGGATTCATTTATTAAAGAATCGGTGGAAATTCGACTTGCCGACAATCTTATAAATCGTTACAACGGCTTTCAGCTTGACAAAAATTGGAATCCTGTGGTTAATATAATCCAGACACAGTGTAATCGATGCCATCAATCAATTATCAATGATTAGAAGACTTGCACATCCACCACCGAGGGCAGCACATACAACTCGGCTGTATCGCGCATGACACCATCTAATGCATGAGCAAAATGATACCAGCACTTTTGACATGTGCAAAAACCACTATAAATACCGCAACTGCACCTGGGCTCTTCAGTACTCGCTACTCACCTGAAGATGGCTGGACATTTCCAGGCCGAAATATCGTGTCAGAATGACGACGGGATCCGGCCACACACCCAAAAGTTACTGGATGCACATATTTTGATGTTTATGCCACTGTATTAATACAGAAAACATCAAATTTTAATTTTTCCAAAGCTGAGTTCATCATGTGGAAATGAAAGGGTTAATGATGATGATAAAATTGATACGCAATCAATCAGACTGCACACTGTTTTCATTTCATCATGGGTGTACACTGATTCAAAGACAGATAAAAATCTTGTGCTGACTCAGTAATGCTTCCATAAAAAAAGGAAGCAAGCTCAGCCTTCAACATGCCGTTGATCATAAAATCATTAAAACACTGAGAACAAGATCAGACTTGGACAGAAAAGGAAGGAAACTACATGCACTCGTAGAGAACTATCCTGAGCAGTTCAAGCAATGCACCTAAGTTTGTAAACCTGTTGTTGACCCCTGTTTAATTGCCAGGAATTCTGACAGTGGCCCTCAATCTCTAAATACATATTTCCTTCACTAAACACAAAAAGAAGGACCCTTGCGAGTTTAACATCCCATTGGTACTGTGGTCATTAGAGATTAAACTCACATTTGGATTTCTGGGTAAAGATGCAGAAGGAAATTGGCCGTGCCCTATCAAAGCATCCATCCTGGAATTTCCGTAGAGTGACATTGGGAAATCACAGAAAACCTAAAGCTGGATGACAGGAGGTGGATTTGAATCACTGTCCTCCGAAATGCGAGTACAGTGTTTTACCACAGTGCCACCTCGCTGGTGGTTAATGTCATTAACAATAGCAGCTTAATCGCAAGAGTTAGCAACTTTCACCCAGTTAATTCTAGAAATAAATCAAATCTGCATTTGTATCACAACTCCTTGAATCTTGTGCAGTATTCTGCCACATCCATTTTTAATAAGCTGCTCCAAAATATGAAAAACCTAGTAGTTATCTGTGCATTTTCAAGGTCAAACTGAAGAGTTTCTCCATATTTCTATTCTATTGTGGAAATGCTGGAAAAATTTAGGTAATTTTTGTGTTAGGTTGTTGGTTCCTTTTACTTCTGCTTAGGCCTGTCATGTGCATAGGCTTGTAAAACATTTTGATTTTTCTATTACTGTTCTTTTGTTATAATTTGATGTACTGATTCGTTCCACGGCAATGGAGACTTCTTTCTCAATTCAGTCCTGCAGAACATGACAAAATTAAAGAAAAATTCAACTTACGTGATACATGAAGCCATGGAGGACCTAAATCTGAAAGGCCAAATGAAATACTAACTGCCACTCACCAGAACACAGACCATCTTGCTTGCTGAAAGAGTAAGGGGTAGTTTTTAATCATTTATAAAAGTGGATGACAAGGTATCACTAATACACACACCAACCTGCCCTCATAATGGAATACTGGACCACATTTCTGAAAATAACATTTTAAAAGGAGCTCAGTGCAGCTACTGCAAACATTTATCTAATGAGAAATCACTTAAAAAGTTATGTATGGCCGTGGTGCAGTAGTGTACTCATTTTAGCAACAACAACTGACTGCTGTATGAAAACCCAATCACATAGAATGTCAAAGATGATCTTTTATGTCGACCATAACATAAAAAATCAATGCTGTTCCTGCTCTGTGGTTGAAAGGTTCTTGTATTTACCCTTCTCCAGTCAGTAAATTAATTATCCTCATAAAGTGAACATTTTCTTACAAACACCAGCACACTATGCAGCCACTGCCATAAGTTAAATTTAACTGATTAAACTATATTTGATTTCATGACATTTTTAATACAACTAAATGAGAAAAATTACCACTGTCTTCTCTATCACCTTTGAAGAAGAATTTTAGTCAATCTACACCTGCTAAAGCCTAGAATGGATGTACACACTGCTCTTATTCATAGTGCAAATGTTGGCATCTCTCTGCTACTACTGCAGTCAATTGGGTTAAAGCCTAGTTTAAGTGATAGCAGCTTCTTCTTGACAACATGTTGGTTGTGGTGTGGTGAAGGATGAGAATCGAAGGCAACCAATCAAAAGTGTCACTGAGGGAGACAATTTTGTTTTGTAAACAATTTTGTATTGTCTATGTAAATATCTATTCAAAATTTGTGACATATTCATAAATAGTAAGTCAATGTTTTTGAAGAGTGGTAATGGAAATCTGCGTCGACATGAATTTCTTATTTCTTTTTTAGTATGTCAATGTTTTTTGAAGAATTTTGCTGTAAAGCTCATTGCTCCAACAGTCACTGGAGCAAACTGAAGCTGTGCTAGTACATATCTATGTAACATATTCAGAAAGTATGACATTTTAATTATAAAAATTGTTGAATGTTTCTGATATGTCAGACTGCAAAGTATTTTAAAAAGAACATGGACAACCAATAGTTTTCTTTGTATAAAGAAATAATTATAGATACAACTTGTCACATACATAATCGCTACCGAATATCTTCAGGAAAGTACACCAGGAACCAGTGACGACATGGGTGTGACAGATTTGTTTTTCCCCTGTAAACAGCTTTGACTGTGAAGTCTTTTAAATGTTAAAAGAACAATATTATTGTGAATGAATTGCACTCACTTTCCAGTAATAAAAATCAGTGTCACATCCATGTAGTCATGCTGGTTTTCGATGTACTTTTTCTATTCAACATCTCGTAGCTATTTGTATTCCACAATCTCAAAGAGTGCAGGTCAAATAAAAACACATTTCATTTCCTATAATGAAAACTTATATACTTCATTGAAATATATAGTTCACTTAAATGTCATCACATTTAAATTACAAACCATACTCGGCTAGTTTCGATCAGCGACATGGGTAGCGCCGCGGTGCGTCCATAGAAGTTTTAGGTTTGCAATGTAGTACATTTCGAGTAGCCTATGGCGTGTATGACAATTCAGTTACTCACTGTACAAGGGTACATCAATGAATATTATTGCTGTTACAGATATGTCATGATTTTAAGGATTGTGGTTAGGCAGGAACCTAAGGGTACAGCTTAAAGTGTTGTGATTGAATGTTATGATTTTTATGAATATGTCACGATATTAAAGGAAGTGGTTAGGCAGGAACCGAAGAGTACAGATTAAATTGTTGCAAGCATTTTACCAAATTATGAACATTGAAAAAAAAAAAAAAATATTGTAATTTGTATCATTTGAGAGAGAGAGAGAGACATACACATATTTCGATTTATATAACAACAAAGTGTTACATCTGAACAGAAAGACAGTGCATGTGGGGAAACATAGTTTTGTAGTGTGCGATCTTCTACATTCGAATGCTGTGATTCATTTCGAAAATAAAGTCATTCTCACGTGGTGTTAACATTCATTTTCACATCTTGTAAACATTGTGTGCCACCATTCATCCCAGCATCCACAGAGACAGTTGCCAACACTGCCACTTCACGTCACATAAATAAATTAAGCCAAGCTGCTGATCGAAATTTTTACTGCCATATTCATTCATGGAATGAAAGATGCATTCTTGGCTCTGTCAATGCCACTACTGATTGGCTGCCTTCAGTTCCCATCATTCACCACATCGTTAACAACATCGACACATTAATGAGAAGCTAGTGTCACCTAAACTGGGAATTAACTGTCAACTGGTAGCCAGAAAATGTAAATTTGATAAAATTGTTGCGATGACAGGCTACCCTGTAGAGAAGCCCGGGAACAGGGTTAGGTCGGGTAGCAACAGTTTGTGAGTTAGTGAAATAAACACTCACTGTGGTAAAGCATGTTATGGGTAAAATTTTACAGCTTGTGTTGCGGTGTACCGATGAGTGATCAGATGTTTGAAGCGGCCAGAGCAAAAAGAATCTAATGAAGTGACAGGATTACTTTTTTGTGCTGACCTTGAAGTAAATAATTAATACCATTCCTGCTCAAAGGTTGACAGTTGTCAATGTAGGCTTTCTGCTCAATAAATTAACTGTAATCATCACCGGAAAAATTCATAACAAAACATTTGGAAAAAGAACATGACTGCCGTACTTCACATGCAGACCGTAGTCAGCATTTGAACACGAAACACCATGTTGCGACACGGACTGTAAAATTAAGTCAATGTTATGTTAACATCCAATGTTTGAAACTAAAACATTGTTAATATCTATAAAAATTAGCTGTTCCGCAATCTTAGCTTCCCATCACCGCTCACAGTAGGTGTTACATACGAGAGTGGTCACATAAGTACCCCACCCACCAAAGAAAACCAAAATATTTTGGAAAAAAAGTATGTATTTTTGAACATAATCTCCTTTCAGCTCTATACATATCTCCTAGTGATCAATAAATTCAATAACCGTTTTATAATGAAATTGTCTAATTCCGCAAAATAGTCATTAACTGCCAAAATCACGTCTTCATTTTTTTTTTAATTTCTGACCACTGAGCCATGGGAAAAGGAAACATTCAAAGAGGACTAAATTTGGCAAATACAGCACACGAGGTAGCAATTCAAACTTGAATCCATGAATTTTGGACATTGCAATAAAGGACTTGTGAATCGGTTCATTGTCCTGAAGAAACAACACTTTCTTCTTAAACAAATGCAACCATTTTTGCTTGATTTCATTGCCCAAATGCTGCAATAAGTTCACATAACACTCACCCTTGAAAGTTTTTAAGATAGTCAATGAAAATTATCCCATTTCTGTCCCAAAATTCAATGTCATGACCTTGCCTGCAGATGAAATGTCTTCACATCTTTGGAGTTTTCGGCTGTCAAGTCTTCATCTGCCACAGAGAATGAACGCACACACATATACACACAAACCCAACCGCCGTCTCCAGCTGTTGCAGCTGGACTGCAACACAGCTGAGGCGAGAGCAGCCAATGGTGGAGGCGAGGAAGTGGCATGGAGAGGGAAGCAGGAAGGGAGGAAAGGGATGCCGGTGTGGATTTCAATAATATGTAAGTGCTGTCTGACAGATAGGAAGGGACTGGAGTATGTGGTGGAAAGGGAGATATTCGTAAGCTGGAGTGTGGGTAGGGAAAGGAAGAGGAGAGTGGTAGGGACAGGAACTAGTGAAGGTTTATGCCTGGGGGATTGCAAGATTGTACGATATATTGTAGGGAGAGTTCCCATCTGCACAATTTGGTGTTTGTGTCGAGAATCCATATGGCACAGACTGTGTAGCAGTCATTGAAGTGAGCCACATCGTGCAGTACTGCATGCTCTGCAAAATATTGTTGAATTCTTTAAGATATTTCCATTGTTTAAACTCAGCTATGCAATATACTAATGTTGTAAACTAAAGCACCAACTCTCCCAAATAAGAATATAGCTCAGCAGTAATAATGGTTATTCTGAGGCCTTTGAAAAAAGAAAATAAAAAAATCACTTCACATAACAATGACCAATTTTCTCCATTTTCACAAGTTCACTAGTGAAGGCTGCCAAACAAACACTAATCAATGCAGCATCTCCAAACTTGAAACATATGCTTTATACATAGTATACTTTCTAATCCAGATATATTTTTCAACGACTGCTGTTTCTCGTTCAGGCCAGGTACCTATGGGCCATTCCATGCCAACTGAGCCTCTGAGTGATTTTTTTCAATTTTTAAAAAGTAGTATTTTGTTTTGTTATATCTATTGTCAAAAGTCTGAATTACACTGCCCTAAAAGAAAATTTGCTTTTTATCTGAAATTTATGCACTTTTTATTAAGAGTTTGTCAGTAGTTTCCATGAGATGGTAAATGTTCTTTCTCATACTTGAGTTGGAGGCCCTGCCATTGTTATGAGACACCATTGTTGATCTTGTACTTTTGGTGGGAAATTGTTTGAACCTTTCCAAGTTCAACCATATATTACAATTCAAGGTAAGACGAAATCCAGTACTAAATAATAGTATTTTGAAAACTTATTGCAGCATGTAACACCCGTTACAAAAAACATACAGAAGTTTTAATTACCACTGCATGAAATATTTGGTTACAATATCCTGCTGTGAAAGTGAGGTTATAATGTTGCTTATTGAGACTATAACATATTTTAATTAATATTTCATTTTATTTGTCCAGAAATAGTGTAACGGGTGTTACAACTCTTTATGTAACGGGTGTTACAATAATAATGTGAAGCCAGTTATAAAATGTAATACTTAGGTATTTCAGTAAAAAACAGTTTTTAACTCTTCAGTAGTTCAAGCTACATAGAACACAAGTTCTATATTCCATGATTTAATGTGTTTCAATGCACTTCTTTCTAGAAATGGCTCATGTAAATGATCGCATGAAAAGATACAGGGAGAGGCTGAAGGAAGACAGAGAGAAATATCAGGCACATCTTGAAAAGGAGCGTCAGAGGGATAAACAAAGGAGACATATATTAAAAAACAATACTGCGAAAAGTCCACAACTAGAAGAAGCAAATCGTAAAAAAATTAAGAGATAGAGTAAGGTTACACAGGCAAAATGAAAAACAGAAGAATTCAAACCCAGTGGAGCCTACTGACCATCTTGCTTCCTCAATAGGAACATATAAATGCCCTCAGTCATTTGGAAAAGCAATGAACAGGGTGAAAAAGTTGCTGCCACAAAGTCCAAACAAAAAAGTCGCCGTATTAAAAAGATTAGTGGTTGACATAATTGGTCCAGATGTTTTACATGAAAATGTGCACCGAAAATCACCATCGACTGGTTTATCAAAGGAACATAGATCATGTATTCAAGAATTTTACTGCCGTGATGATGTTAGCCGTCAAGCCCCAGGTATTAAAGATGTTGTAACAGTTAGGAAAAAGGGCAAAACAAAAAAGAAATTACAGAAAATGCACATGGTTATTACCATAGGTGAAGCATACTAAGAATTTAAAAAATGTCACCCTGAGATAAAAGTGGGAAAATCAACTTTCTATTCTCTACGTCCTCCGCAAGTCCTTTTGGTGTCAGAGACACCACATAACGTTTGTGTCTGCAAGTATCACTATAATTTTTTAAATTTGCTTGAATCTGTTGCAAAAATGATTCCCATTTTCCCTCAAAACTACAAAGATTTGTTAGATTATTTGTGTTGTGATGTAGCAGAAGAAAATTGCATGTTTGGCAGCTGCTCCAAATGTCTATCAAATGTGTCTGAGCTAATTCATTCTGATGTGAATATACAGAAACAGGTTACATGGAAACAATGGGAAGATGTCAATGGTAATCAGAGTCTTAAGGAATATTCAGGAACCTGCAAATATGCTTTGAATGAACTAACGAAGAAGTTGCCACAATTTAAAAGTCACTGCTTTGTAAAGAGAGTTCAAACAGAATATTTTCACGCGTGTAAAGAAAAATTATCAAATGGACAAGCAGTAGTCCAAATGGATTTTGCTGAGAACTACTCATTGATATCGCAAGATGAGATTCAAAGTGCTCATTGGGCCCATCCACAAGTCACAGTCTTTACATGCTGCATTTGGATCCCAAATGGTATAGTGAAATCCTATGTCATAATAAGCAACGATTTGTCACAAAACAAGTATGCAGTCTGGACTTTCTTTAGTACTATAGTAGAGCACATCAAAGCTATCAATTTGGGGATAAACCATATGTTTATATTTACTGATAATTGTGCAGGGCAATTTAAAAGCAAGTACAATTTGTCCAATCTCTGTTTTATGGAAAATGATTTTTGTCTAACAGCAGAATGGAACTTTTTTGCCAGTTCCCATGGCAAAGGAGCAGTGGATGGTTTAGGCGGAACTCTGAAGAGGTACGTCTGGACAGCTGTTAAGTCAAGAAAGATTAACATCACCACAGCTAAAGAACTTCACAGTTATGTAGAAAGTAACTTGAAGGGAATTAAGTGTATTTATGTAGATAGAGACACTGTGGAAGAGAACGTACAGTTTTCATACAAAAGATGGGACAATGTGAAAGGTATACCTAATATTCAAGCTTGCCACCATTTTTTACCCTATAACAACAAAGACTTGCTTGTTTCCAAAACTGCCACTTCTCTAATGAATAAGATAAATGTGATCAAGAGCACCCATACACAACGATTATCTTATGAGGAAGTATATGATTCCACAGATTCTGAAGAGGAGATAATGAAAAGTGAAACAAAAAAGACACCCGTGTCAGTGCACAGCATTGATAGATCAGAAGTTAAGTCTGGAATGTTTGTATTGGTACAGATTTCAAGTGCAAACGAGAGGCCTATGCCATCAAAAGGCGGAAAAAAGTTTCGATATGTTGGAATATGTCAGAGCCAAGTTGATGACGAAGAGGACGTTAAGATTATGTTTCTGAGAGTTTCTGGACATAGCAAAAAAATCTTCAAAGCTGATGAAAATGACATCTGTTTCGTGAAATTTAGTCAGCTGGTCTCCAAGTTACCAACACCTGATATAAGGTCACAAGGAAACAGACTGTACTACGAATTCAGTGAAAGTGTAGATGTGTTCGAAAAAGATGTTTAAAATCAATTGCACATACTGTATACTAAACATCTCTAAAAGAATATTAATTGAAATGTTCCTAATTTCATCCATTTGTTCCATTATGTTGTAGACTGTTTATTAAATGGATTGTCCAGGCAAAAGTGTATTAACCGATAATTTAAAAAAATAAAATATTTTTCAGGTAAAATGTATTGGCATTAAATAGAAATTTGGTAATATTAAATTTTAACACCCTTATGTTAATGTAAACAGAAAATGAGTCACTAATCATTTGCATAAAACATAAATTTTCACACAGTGTAACACCCGTTACACATCATGTAACACCCGTTACAGTACCTTTTCTCTAAAAACGTTAAATAAATTAAGCAAAAAAGGGAAACTGAGAACACATTTAATTTTGTCAATGGTTAATAGACACCCACACAAAAACTTGTTAATTTCTGTCCATTAAACTCACAGAATTTTACAACTTCTACTACCCATGCAGAGATCCATGTCCAAATTCTGTAACACCCGTTACACCATGTTTTGTACTAGTTACTCAATTTTGTTAAAATAAACTGAAGATTGCAATATATGAAAATGATCAGAAACTTAAAGAGGAAATACTTCTGCTTCCTAAATTTTGATTTTTGTTGGAGCTACTTTGGAAATTTTACACTTTTATCTTTGCGAGAGTAACACCCGTTACAATGGAATGACCCCTATGGAACCATCCTCGTACACTGATGGACCTTTCTAAGAATAGTAAAAAAATAAAGATTAATAAGACACTATGGGGTGTAATCCCCTACTACAACACGAGTAAGCATGATGAAAAAAGGTTAACTTCAAATAACTTTCTCGATAACATAAAACATGAATGAATGCGCAAAATTATTTAAAAAGAAAAATCTAATGAAACAAACACTTACTTCTAGCAGGAAATGATTACTTCAATAGCACATTAAGAAATAAACTTTGCCCTATTCCAAGTCTCACCTATAACTAATGACCTGATTAAGCACAATGGGCAGTTTGCAAAATTATAGATATAGAATCCAGGTAGTTCCTTACAACTTATATCATCTTTCTGACAAAAATATGTCACAAATCATAATTGATTATTGAACTAGAAGGATCAAATATCTACTTGCATCACACGCCTACATTGTCCCAAACAATGTGGTGAGCAGCATCATACATGCACAAGCAGAAACACAATAGACACTAAAAATATTTCATTGGCATAGTACAAATAATCTTTTGAAACATACGTTGGGGCAACAAACTGATCTGTAACAGAAATGGCCTAACTGAAGACAGGCATACCACCAGTCAGCTTTGACCCATGACAACATGTTGTAAAACCTGTATAGGCCAATGGAATAGGCTCAATATGTATTGTAGATAGTAAATAATCTGTGGTTAGCCTCATAAATTACAGATTACAACAACAGACTGTACCATCTATCACAGCTGAAAATTCACTTACATAAGAAAAAACCTCTCTATTAATCTCACTATCAGAGTGAACGTACAGATCACTTTTTACACACAAAATCTTAAATGTTCTGGTTCTAAACCAACTGTTGGCGTGAATAATTAAGTGGTAGCTGTATTAAAGACACCTACAAACAAGCACGCAAACAACAACATGGCACCGCCATGGGGCAAAGCTGACAGGTGGTGCCATCATCTTCAGATGAGCCACAGAAATTGTTACGTTGGAAAATGACAGTTTCAGTAGTGTATTCTTTGAAGCCAACGAATGACTATATATAATCTTAGTTATGGGTATAGATTGAAAGTTACCAGTTTTGTTGTGAATTAAGAAAGCAGTGTCCACTATTTCATTTGTATCACTTTGTATCCAGTACTGAGTAAATGACCTATGCACTACACTGCAAAATTGTATTTACAATTTAAATTTTTGAGCAATAAATACTGTGTACCAGCACCTTCCATAGCAGGCTATCTTGAGATAAGTACATTGTGACGGCAAATTCATGTTGGTTACCTATCTGATAGCATTATTCTTCAGGTTAAATAATAGTCATTCTTTTGCACACAAATTTCAGTAAATATCTGTCCAGTTATGTAAATATGAAATATTCTGTAGTTTAAACACATCTTTAATAACATTGTTAAATAATCATGACACTCTTTGCAATGTTTACAATACTTCTGTTGCTACCATAAAATATTGTGAGCAATTTTTCAAGACACTTTATCAGATGATATTGTCACTATAAATGTTAACAAGGAATACATAATACACTATACTATGTAGACTTTCAAAGAACTACAAGCCAATATCAACACACAGCCATTATACATTATGTTCATCTAGTGCATTACATAATGTGGTTTTTCAGTCAAATGATACTGGCTTGAAAATGAAGCAATCGATTTTTGTAAATTTGTTAGATTAAGTAACTATCAATTATATCATAAGTGAATATATCATACTTCATTAACAATTACAATGAAATGAGGGGGAGGAGGTCGCTCTCAAAGATACTTGCTATTGAGCTACATACAAAATCATATTTGACTGGATCGGATTTTGTTTCTGAAATTCAGCAGTATGGCCTAATACACAGTTACATCGTACAGTTCATAACTCATTTCAGTATTAATATCATTAACCTCATACTTTTATAACACAATATATTACTTATAATCAATCTTACATGATTTTAGACCCTCCTTCAACAAATTGACAGTTTCCTCTTTGTTTCTCACTCCAGGCAAATTAAACATTATTAAAGTAGACAAATTTTCCAAAGCTACAAGTGAAGCAAGACCTTTATCGGTAACATTCCCGCAATAGCTAACTTGCAAATGTCTCAATGAGCGCTTTAAGATAACCAATGATTCCATGGCTTCGTCATCAATGTTGTGGCATTTGTGCAATATTAGTTTACTAATGTGGTTACAACCCTCGAAATTTGGAAAGCCAAGACCCATAATGCTTGAATTTGTTGCATCGACTTCTTCTATGAATCGCTCACTACCTGCTAATCGTAATTTGTCATAATCTGTCACATATTCTTTGTCATCTAACCATTTGATCGTAGCCCCATTTTTCATTAGCCATTCAGCACATGCCCTATCTGGTCCAACAGCTTTTATTCTTTCGGTATCCACATTATTCCACATTTTATTTAACCAGTGGTAGAATGTCCTTTTGGGTGAGATTACTGTTATGTTGGAGCTTCTCGGAATCATTGCACACCATAGCCTCCCTAATGCACACGACCTGAAACAGAACATGGCTTATAATTCCCTTACATTACCAATATTTTCGCCAAATACTCATTCTATACTGAAAGACAATGCTTAACGTAATACACAATCTAGGTTACTGGTTATGATTCAAATCGCATCAAGATGTATCACCTGTTAACAAACAACATTTGATACAACAAAACAAAAACACAACCAATAACTACAAGAGTAGAAGTGTTTATTTTGATATCATTTCATTGCAATCCAAAGATAAGCGCCTAAGCAGTGTTGCCAACGCCTTTTCTACAATTTCCCTGTGGAAACACGACAAATTACTATTGTAGTTTATGTGTATGCTTTATAACTAGGAGAAAAATAGATAACGCCTACAGATTAATAAAAGAAACATGGAAAATGCCTGTATAAATATCAAAACCTCAGATGGAAAGCCAGGGAAATTTCAAAGAATATATCAGGCCAATTCACACTGTCCGTCACGTCACGTCACGTCACCGTCCGTCAGAACATTCCGCAATGTATTTTTAATGGCGGCATTCACACTGTCCGTCACCGGACCGTCACGTCACGTCAATGTCCGTCAAGCTTTCTCGAGAAGAATGTTTTGACGGAACGGTCGTCTGCTAACATCGGAAGTTAACCTAATTTCGTCACGCGAATTACATGTTGCAGCCGACGATTGCACTGTTTATATGCAAAATGTGTCTTATTCATCTTTGTGCTGTTGTTGTACCTCGTTTTAGTGGTAAATCTCAAATGTTTCATGACGACTTAAATATTTTTGTCAATTGAGTGTCCCCCTATAATCGAGGTCGGATATCTGAAACCAAAAAATGGTTTATGTTACGTAACAATGTAACAGAAACGACTGAAGCAAACTGTTTATTTGAATAAGATTGTAATTTGAATACGCATTTTTCATTAACTAACACTTTAAATGAAAATGTCAGTTATAATGAAAGACAAAAATTCAGTTGTTAACGACGTATTAACAATGTCAGCATGCAAATCGTAATGGTTAAAGTATACAGGCGATATTTATGCTCTTACAAGTATGGTTTGATGTCTTCATGTGTTTATTTTTTCGCTTGAAAATAGATGTCGATGTTTTGAAATGTTGTTTCAGTTGGCCAAAAACATGCACTGTAAAGTTTTCTTTGGCCGTTAATAATATTTAGCGTTGTTGTTCCCCCTTTCTAGTATTAAACTATGACTTTCTACATAACAGATCGCCACTCATAACCTCACTTTCAACATCGCGTATTGAGATGGACGAATTGACGTGACGGACACGGACGGACAGTGTGAATACAACTTGACGTGACGATTCCGTGACGTGACGTTGACGTGACGGACAGTGTGAATTGGCCTGAACTCTACGAAGCCACATGATACGATCTGTCTGCGCAAATCGTTACGTGTGGACAGCACATTTCCGCAGATATGAGATAAGGCCAATTCACACTGTCCGTCACGTCACCGTCCGTCAGAACATTCCGCAATGTATTTCTAATGGCGGCATTCACACTGTCCGTCACCGGGCCGTCATGTCACGTCAACGTCCGTCAAGCTTTCTCGAGAAGAATGTTTTGACGGAACGGCTGTCTGCTAACATCGGAAGTTAACCTATTTTCGTCACGCGAATTACGTGTTGCAGTTGACGATTGCACTGTTTATATGCAAATGTGTCTTATTCATCTTTGTGTTGATGTTGTAACTCGTTTTATGGGTAAATCTCAAATGTTTCATGACGACTTAAATATTTTTGTCAATTGAGTGTCCTCCTTAAATCGAGGTCGGATATCTGAAACCAAAAAAATGGTTAATGTTACTCAACATTGTAACAGAAAAGACTGAAGCAAACTGTTTATTAGAATAAGATTGTAATTTGATTACGCATTTCTCATTAAATAACATTTTAAATTAAAAAGTCAGTTCTAACGAAAGACAAAAATTCAGTTGTTTACGACGGTAATAACAATGTCAACGGACAAATTGTAATGGATAAGGTAAACAGGCACTATTTATGCTCTTATAAGTGTTGTTTGATGTATACATATGTTTATTTTTTCGCTTGAAAATAGATGCCGATGTTTTGAAATGTTGTTTCAGTTCCCAGTAAGTTGGCCAAAAAGGTACACTGTAAGGTTTTATTTGGCTGTCAATAACATTTAGCGTTGTTGTTCCTTCAATTCTAGTATTAAACTATGACTTTCTACATAACAGATCGCTACTCATAACCTCACTTTCAACATGCGTATTGAGATCGGCGAATTGACGTGACGGACACTGACGGACAGTGTGAATACAACTTGACGTGACGGTGCCGTGACGTGACGGACAGTGTGAATTGGCCTATATACGCAAACCTGGAAGTTGGAGGTTTGAGCAAAATTGCTCAAATCTGTGGGTTCAAATCACATCTACGCAGACAAGTTGGAACGTGTGCCACATACACATTACAGAACAGTGAAAATAAATACTTACACAGTAATTCATCCACGAGGCATGGACGCTTTCGCTGCTGCTTTAAGGGCTCATCATATTTTCATAGTGCAAAGGAAGTCTTCTACGAACGATTTTCTCATAAACTTCACACGATAAACAAACCATGTGGAAATAAAGATTGCAGACGGAAGTTTCCATTTCTTTGTCACAGTTTGAATGCAACAAATACACAGCAGACTAGTACACAGCTTGGTATACAGCAGACACGATTTAAAAATTACAACATTACTATTTGTATTTAGTATTTACTGCTGCTCAGTGCTCTTGGACGACCGAAAAAATCGAAAAGTTGATACATATACCGATGGTCGAAAGCGGCGGCGTACACATCACGATGATGCATTCCGAGGCCTACGAGAAAGACAGGCCTGGTGCGCACTTCATGCGACGTAAGCATAGCAGTGCCGAGCCGGCTAGCTAGTTGGCCGGCCGCTGTGATGTGGTGGGCAGTGCCCCAGCGGCCGCCCAACCAGGTAGCTGGCCTGTCTTTCTCATAGGCCTCAGGTGCATTTGTGTTGTGTCTGTAGCTTCTCCCTCTGGAGGATAGGGTGGGAGGAGGACATAGACTTACAAACTAAAAAATAGGCCGATCGCTGGCGCTAGTGTAGCGTACCCACATTCAATGTGACAGAAGCCGTGCATAAACATGGTTCATTCGTGTGCTGTTTTTAATTGTAACAGCGAGAAAGGAAGCACAGACGAAGACATAAACAATGTTACATTTCATAGATCATAACTTGTTTGCCGTTTAGTATTTTCATGGATAAATAAGAAATCATGAGCATTTGTTTATGTTTAGGTTTCCTCTTATAAGTGATTCTCTAAAACTGAGGAACGTACTTTGGTGCATGTCAAGTACTTATATTTTATTTGCATATAAATTACTAAAAATACTAATTTGAGCAGAAATAATAACTAGGCATATAAGAGGTATTTATCACATATAAGTATGATGCAGGAGTAGGTCGAATAATTGTTTTAGACACTTAACATGTGGTGATTGTACTTCATAAATGATTATTACTTGATCTAATGTTGCATACTCAACCACTTTGAGAAGTACTATCTCTGTTAAAAAGTAATTTGCCAATGAAATGCGTGTTTAAAATGTTATGAGTTATTATAATTATTCATACCCAAATTCGAGGAAGTTGAAAGAAAAATTCTATATAATATGGGAAGTAATGTAGACAAAAATGTGATGTAGAAAAATAAGCGTGCAGAACATACAGAATAGTCGGCGAAAGGTAAACAGGACCAGACAGAAAATTACGTGAATTAAAAAATAATTTAGCTCTGGTACTTTACAAGTTTCATCTTATGCAAATATCTCGATGAAAAGGCGCTCCACCTTATCAGAAAAGAGCCTTACATTCTCAAATTTCGTGTCTCTATCCAGACGTTATTTCGAAAATTAGGAAACTTCATTCATTTAAGAATACTTTTTAAACGGACTGCAATAATCAGTATTTTTAAACAAAGATGCGTTTATTTTGTGCTTTATTTTGCTCTTGTTGCGTCTCACACACTTCAAATCACAACCCCAGTACCAGGATTCTCCCCTGCAAATGGCGACGATCAGCCGCTTCAATTTGGGGACAGTTGCCTCGCTTCTCCACTACGGCGTGGTAGGGGCTTGGAAGAGGATAGGCAAGCGGGGGCGGGAAAGGGAGGGGTGGGGGCCCATGATCTAAGAGAAGGACTATGGTTTGAAGAAGGGGTAGATATTGGGACGAAAGTGGACCAGCCACACCAGAAAATTTATGATATGCTTTTGCAGTATTATATCAAACAGTTGGATGCCCTCGACATCCTAACTCAATTTACAATGACGTGATGAAATAAGAAAATGTGTAGCTTACGCGCTATTTGCTGCAATCTATGTAAGAAAATCAATTGACTGTGGTGCTGCTCTCTAAGGACACACGGCAGAACTAAGCCACTGTCGCTGGAGGTCGACGACAGATGGCAGTGCTTCATGTTGCTTACTAAAGCGCTGTATACAGAGCTTTATTGCTTACCAAGGCACCTTGCGTGCTGCCATCTCTCGGCATATCAAAGCAACGTCACAACACTGAAGAGTACTTCATTTCAATTTTCTAATTAGTGGTGACGCCAAGCAGGGGGAAGTGAGTAACACCACCTTAAGAAGATCACTTAATTATTATTTTGTACCTAATAAAATTTTTATTGCCGCCTACGTCTGAATATTATTTATGCAGAGAGTTCTTTATACCCTGTATAATTTGTGGTAACTTATATTATGTAAATAAAACACTATCCCTGCCTTTGAACACAAATTTTCCATGGAATACTATTCTTGGAAGGCTTGAATCTCAAATTCCGAGCCATCAAAACTAATTTATTAAATGTTCCACCTCTCTCCATTCAACTGTGGTCCTCACTGTGAATGGCCAACCCACGGCTGACACCTCGTTCTTTCCTTAGATGTTTTATTTGCTATGTGATCTCCGAGTCTATTTTAACCATTTTTTTCTCTTCATTTTGTCACCATATCCATGTTAATAAGAATGCCACTGTGTCCTAGTTAGTCCAAGCGTTAAGGAGAAAAATTATTACCTGGACACAAAAAATACGAGTGTGTAGGAAATTAAATATCAAATAGAGTTTGTTGTTGTTGTTGTGGTCTTCAGTCCGGAGACTGGTTTGATGCAGCTCTCCACAATACCCTATCCTGAGCAAGCCTCTTCATCTCCACATAAGAACGACAACCTACATCTGTCTGAATCTGCTTACTGTATCCATCTCTTGGTCTTCCCCTGCGATTTTTTCCCCACACACTTCCCTCCAACGCTAAATTAACAATTCCTTGATGTCTAAGAATGTGTCCTACCAATCTATCCCTTCTTTTAGTCAAGGTATGCCAGAAATTCCTTTTCTCCCCAATTCTGTTCAGTACCTCCTCATTAGTTACGCGATCCACCCACCTAATCTTCAGCATTCTTCTGTAGCACCATATTTCAAAAGCCTCAATCCTCTTCCTGTCCGCACTGTTTATCGTCCATGTCTCACTCCCATACAAGGCAACACTCCATACAAATGCCCTCAGAAAGGACTTCCTTAGGCCTAAATCAATATTCGATGTTAACAAATTTCTCTTGTTCAAAAACGCTTTTCTACCCATTGCCATTCTGCATTTTATATCCTCTGTACTGCGCCCATCATTTGTTATTTTACTGCCCAAGTAACAAAACTCATCTACCTCCTTTATTGCTTCGTTTCCCAATCTAATTCCTTCAGCATCACCTGATTTTCTTACACTGCACTCCATTACCCTAGTTTTGCTCTTGTTAATGTTCATCTTATATGCACCTTTCAGCACACTGTCCATTCCATTCAATTGCTCTTCCAGGTCCTTTGCTGTATCTGACAGAATTACTATGTCATCGGCAAAACGCAATGTTTTTAATTCTTCCCCCTGAACTTTTATTCCTTCACCAAATTTCTCCTTGCTTTCCTTTATAGCTTGTTCAATGTACAAATTGAATAACATTGGAGAAAGGCTACAACCCTGTCTCACTCCCTTCCCAACCACTGCATCCCTTTCATGCCCTTCAACTCTGACAACCGCTGTCTGGTTTTTGTACAAGTTGTAAATAACCTTACGCTCCCTATAATTTACTCCTGCTTTTTTCAGAACTTTAAAGAGTTTATTCCAATCAACATTGTCAAAAGCCTTCTCCAAATCTACAAAAGCTAGAAATGTAGATTTGCCTTTTCTTAATCTATCTTCTAGGATAAGTCGTAAAGTGAGTATTGCCTCCCGTGTTCCTACATTTCTCCTGAACCCAAACTGATCTTCCCCGAGGTCGGCTTCTACCAGCTTTTCCATCCTTCTGTATATAATTCGCGTTAATATTTTGCAACCATGACTTATTAAACTGATGGTTCTGTAGTTTTCACACCTGTCTGCACCTGCTTTCTTAGGGATGGGGATTATAACATTTTTCTTAAAGTCTGAGGGTACTTCACCTGTCTCATACATCTTACACACCAGGTGAAACAATTTTGTCATGGCTGGTTCTCCCAGAGACTTCAGTAGCTCTGAGGGAATATCATCTATTCCAGGGGCCTTGTTTCGACTTAGGTCTTTCAGGGCTCTGTCAAATTCTTCTCTCAGTACAGTATCTCCTATTTCATCTTCATCTACATCCTCTTCCCTTCCTACAATATTGTCTCGAAGTTCATTTCCTTTGTAGAGCCCCTCTATATATTCTTTCCACCTTTCAGCTTTCCCTTCTTTGCTGAGAACTGGTTTTCCATCAGTGTCCTTGCTATTCATAGAGCTGTTTTTCTTATCTCCAAATGTTTCTTTTATTTTCCTGTAGGCTGTATCTATTTTTCCCCTATTTATACATTCTTCTACATCCTTGCATTTGCCTTCTAGCCACTCCTGCTTAGCCATTTTGCACTTCCTGACAATCTCATTTCTTAGTCGTCTGTACTCCATTTTGCCTGTTTCATTTACTGCATTTTTATATTTTCTCCTTTCAAGAGTTTGTATTTTATGAAAATGGAGCCTATATGGCAAAATTTACCAAAAAATTCGCAAAGTTCCAAAAAACGGTTTTTATGAAATAAATAAAAAACGGTAACTCCAATGAGAAAATGTTAAATTAGAAACTTTTACTCCATAAGATTACCCATCGATTTTTTTTGTATGTATCGATGGATTGATTTGATACGTTTCGAGTTATATTGAAAAAACACTTAAAATTCATTAAAAACTAGATTCCTTATAACTCGACAACATACACGTTTACAAACTTACTATTTACAAGTATGGCACGCAATACGTCAAAAAAGACCGTTTTTCAAAAAAATAAAATATATCCAGTATTGTTGGAGATATACAAATTATTTATTTATTTATTTTTTTTTTTTTTTAAGGAGGCTTCTAGAAAATTGGCTAGAGTTGGTCAGAGGAATGACTTAGAGTAACAGTTCTCCATCTGTTTTCTTCGTGAAGAGTTGTAATATACTATTAAATAATTTTTTAGATTTTGTTTATTATAAGTATCAAAGAATGTCTTTACAAAACTTACACTTTTTTGGGCCGGTTTTTTCAACTGACTATTTCCGTTCTTATGTCATGAAAGGAACTGTTATAGAACTACGCTAGCATTTTTTACAGATTTTAAAACCATTAATGTTGGTCGACGACCTTCTAGAGCCAAGATAATTATTTTGGCCCACTTTAGGTTACAGTAGTAACACTAAAAGTGGGCCTTTGCGATCGTCTTTTGGCAGCTCGAAATTTAAATGAAAATAACGGCTTAACCATTCATCTGACACGAAAATTGAATAACCGAATTTGTAGAGGATAAAATTCTCTATAACTTTGCTGTTTTTTTCATATCTCGTATCGTTTCAGAGATATTTGCAAAAATAACGGCGATTTTGGGATGTATGTCTGTCTGTCCGTAATGTGTTCCCTGTTTTTAAGACGAACCGTGTAACCGATCAGCACCAAATTTTACCGACATAATTGTAGACCGTCAGAGACCACAACCTCCCTTTTTCAAATTTTTCGGACTAAAAATACGGTAGCAATACAAAAAAGCCGATTGTAATATAATTTTAATAGCAAACGAACCGTTCATCTGACAGGAAAAATGATTAACCTAATTGGTTAAGGGGAAAATTCTCTACAACGTCGCTCTATTATATTTTTTCCATATCTTGCATCGTTGCAGAGATATTAGCAAAAATACCTGCGATTTGACGATGTCTTTCTGGCTGTAACGTGTCATCACTTTTTAGGTTGAACCGTTCAACCGATCGGCACCAAATTTTATAGACATAATTGTTGGCTACCAGAGACCAGAACCTCGCGTTTTGAAATATTTCGGGCAAGCAATAAGTTAGTAATACAAAAAAAGCCGTTTGTAACGTAATTTTAATTGCAAATAAACCGTTTGTCTGAAGCAAAATTTGAATAAACGCATTTGTAGAGGCGAAAATTCTCTACAACTTTGTTCCCTTATGTTTTTTCATATCTCGTATCGTTTGAGAGATATTTACAAAAATAACGGAGTTTTGACACCCTCCATTGAATTAACGAAAACCAGCCGTTCTCAGATGTCACGTGAAATTAGTCGCCCAGAACTCTCTCTGGCATAAGCCATCTTGCATTGAGTATTTGATGATTTTCTTATTTTAACTTACACACTGTCATTTCAAAGCAATGGCGCACTGAAGAATTAACGAAAACACGTCATTCTTCGTTCAATAAATGATAATCTAGTGTCTACAAATGCCATATTAGCATCAGTTAACAACAGCCATCAATAGTATCAGATTAAAGGGCACAGATTTTGATTGATACACTTATATTATCAGCAAGACATATCACAAGGGACCCATGTTACCACTTTCTTCTAATATAGCACACAAAATTTTAACTGCCATATACTGGTACGTATGGAAACATTTTCAAAGTCTCCCTCCAATCAATGACTTTGCCTCACTCTGATGAAGGCTTGGGAGCGAAGGATGTTCAATCACAGTGCACTGCATTGTTTATTAAGCAAACAACAAAAATGTTACAGAGTGCCCAACTTGGTTTTACCAAATACCTTTTTACTACCTGGGCCCCGAAAGATCAGAGGGCGCCAGTAAATGTGGGACACATTAATGCTCAACTAGCCTATGTCTGTAAATATTATACAGAATTAACTTATTTACAAGAAGCTGCTCACAGATATACCACTTCGAAGTTGTACATTTCACTGATGAGGGGACACCCAGAAACCCTATAGAGCTAAAATATTCAAATAAACATTGGAAAAATATCTGGAAAAACATAAATTATAAGATCCTTACGACTGACAAGCAATCAGTGTGGTATGACATTGTTAATGAAAAAGTTCCAACAGGAGAAAAACTGTATAAAATTAAAATAAAGCCTGACTCATATTGTGACCACTGCCAATTGGTAGACACAATAGCACATACCTTTGTTTGCAGAGACCGAAGGACCATCTGCAGTGGTCCCAAAAAAAGCTAGCAATTATCAACAGGAAGTCGAAAAATGCAATAAAGGTAGAGGATATATTATACCCAGACTGGAATCTATACCCTAGTATGAAACACAACAGCTATCTTTGGTTACTTGCAAAATTTATAAACTACATCATTAAAAACAAAAATACAACATTAGAAGAATTTGTGATGTGTATTAAAGAAGAACACAACAAATTACAGAAGCTACCAAAATACAAACAACAATTTCAAAATTTCCTCTTTCATACCCTGAAATATGAATGTAAATAAGTTAAATGTAAGGAGTTATCACAAGATGTGCAACAATGATTTTCTGAAGCTACAACAAAGCAACAGAAGATGAACAACATAATGAAAATATAAAATAGATTTCAGAAGAAATAGTAGATAATTTGTTTTTACGTATTATGTATAAATGCTTTGTATTATAATAATAATAATAAAGGGTAAAAAAAGTAGTATAGTGAGCAAGGCGTTGGACTGTGATGATGAAGGTCTGTAGTTCGGAACCCGCCACTACCTAACTTTTTTCCTAAAAGGGTTTCAAACACTGTTATTAATTAATTTTTTATTATTTCGATTATTATTTTGGTACAAAATGCTTGCAAAAACTTATAAAACTACAAATGTAAAGTGGGCCGTAAAACACGTCAGTGCGATTTTTTCTTGAAAAAAATATCTAGCGGACATAATTTACATTTTACAGCGATGTGCTTCATGGAGCTTAATATTGAATACTTTTACTAGTAAGTAAAACTACTTGGATATGTTGCATTGTTTTCTAGTGTTACTAATCGAGTTTTAAAGTGAAGCATGCAGTGCCATGGAGCAGAGCAGGTGAGCGGGCGAGCGGCCCTTGGAAAGGGGGAGGGGGGGCGAGAGAGACTGGCGCATAGTTGCTCTGCGAACACTCTGAATGGCCCGCAGTTGGCAGATGTCAATATCGGTACACTCATTTGACCGCAATCAGTTTTCAAAGTTGTCATTTTTACCAACTTGCCTAAAACAACGGACTCAATGTCTCAATATCAAAAACGACTGTTAGAAATGAAAACTATCAAATTATGGAAATTGTAACGAATGAAATTTCATGTTAGAAAAGTACCATTTTTTTAATTATTTTCAAGCAATATTAAACGTTCATCTACCTGAAAACCAAAGTAATTCCATTTCATTGGATTTGTTTATGTATCGGTTATATTCAGTGAAATGAAAGTTCTTATGGAAATACTGTTTTTTTTGTGTAGTTCTTTCCATTCACTTTTATTTTTATATATGCCTTAAATGCTAAGATTCGTGTGCTAATAGCAAACAAAGTACATAGTATTGGCCAATATGTATTAATATTTGAGAGATACAAAATTTGTACAAATGAAATATATAAAATCTTAACACGTTCCCCATCCTTACCCCCCTCCTAAACTTGTCCATGATTACTCCCGCACCGACTGGGATGCCTACCATCGTTCCAGAGACACCTCGGTCGCTGGCCACCCTCTGTCTCTCCACACCCCTGCAGATTTACACCACGCCTCATCCTTCCTAAAATCGTTCATGCCTATATTGCTACTAAAGCCATCCATCCCCCCCCCCACCCTCCCTCCACAGGCCATCCTCCTTCTCTGTAAATCTCGCCGCCTCTATCGCTCCTTCCTGCAAACCCGTGACTGGGGTACTCACCAACACCACTGGCAAAACCAACGACATATTAGAAACCTCTTGGCTGCGAAAAAACGCCGGTCCTGGTGACAGACGTGCAACCGTCTTAATTCTTCACCCCCCATCAATTCCTCCAAGCACTGGCAAGCCTTCCACCGCCTTACTAGCAGTCGCTCTACTTCCACCTACCCACTCCTCCACAATTACCACCCTTTTCCTGACAAAGTAAGACTGAACATTTCACCACCCACCTTTCCAATGTTTTTTTTCCATTGCTGACGATCCCAGATTTTACTTCTCCCTCTTTCCCAATGTCCACGAGCGCAGTGATACCTTATCCGCCCCGCTCGCCCCTGTCTTCCAATACTTGGACCACATCCCTCCTTCACAACTTAACACGCCTATTACTGCTCTCGACATCTGACTTACACTAGGCACAAAACGCAATAGTGCCCCCGACCACAACTGCTTAACCTACAGGCACCTTCGTGCCTGCCCTGACTCCTTCCGTACTTCCCTAGCCTCCCTATACAATGTCAACCTCTACACTGGCTTCTTCCCCGACCTGTGGAATACCTCCCATATTCTTATTTTCCCCAAACATGGCAAGCCTCCTTCAGATGCCTCTTCCTATCACCATATCAGCCTCACCTCGGTGTTTAGCAAGGTTTTGGAAATCATCCTTTCTCGCCGCATTCATCAGCATCTCCATCAGCACCGACTCCTCCTCCTCTCCCAGTGTGGCTTCCCACCCTCCTTCTCTGTCGATGACCTACCTTCTGCCTCATCCACCTCCTTTCCATCCAGCTAAATTCCCAAATTCCCGTCGCGCTGCCATCTTTGTCTCCCTCGACATCGAGAATGCCTAAAGTTGGGTATGGCATTCCGCTCTCCTTTTCAAACTCCAAACCTCTGCCCTTCCTATTAATTACGTTCATTTCATCCCTTCCTTTCTCTCCCACCGCCCATCCTATGTCGCTGTCAACAAGTCCTACTCCCACTTGTTCTATCCCTTCGGCGGGGTACCGCAGGGGTCTGTCCTCTCCCCCTCCTCTACCTCATTTACTCGGCTGACATGCCACAATCCCAGCCTCCTGTCCATCTCTTTCAGTATGCTGACAACACCGCCTTCCTAGCCCTCGCCCCCTCCCTCTCAGCACCTTCTCCAGTCTCACCTCTCCAAATCCTCCACTTGGTGTAACCAGTGGCTCCTCTCCATCAACCCCACCAAATCTCAGTCAATCATTATAGGTCGTACTACCCGATCCTTCCGTCACCACGACCTGTTCCTCACACACCCTGACCGTCCCATCCCCCAAACTTCCACCCTCAAATATCTTGCCCTCACCCTGGATCGCTCCCTTTCCTGGAACCCTCACCTTCAAACAGTCTGTCAAAAAGCCCTCTCCTGTCTCAACCTTCTTAAGCTTCTTTCTGGCAGGACATGTTGACTTAAGCCCCCCACAATCCTGTACATCTATCTTTCCCTAATGCATCCTGTCCTATGCAGTTTCCATCCTGCTTGGATATCCGCCTCCCCCACCTATTATAAATGCCTCCAAATCCTAGAGTGCCACACCCTCCGCCTCGCTTACCGCATCCGGCTCCCTTCTCCCATGCGGATCCTCTATGATCTCATTTCTTTCCCTCTCGTTTTAAAGTTCCTCAAGCTTCTCCATATCCTCTACACACTGTGGTGGAGTAGCCAAGCGGGCTAAAGCGTCTCGCTGCGGAGCGCGCGGTTGCTCGCCGTGGAGATTCGAATCCTTCCTGGGGCATGGGTGTGTGTGTTGCCCTTAGGTTAGTTTACCTAGGTTTAAGTAGTTTGTAAGCTACGGACTGATGATCACGCCGTTTGGTCCGATATAATTACAAACATTTGAACATTTTTATCCTCTACACCTCCCACAAAATTGAATCCAGTCACCCTGTTGTCTCCCCCATCCTGCTGAAACCTCTGCCACGCTGGTGCCAGCATATCCATTCCTCCCTACGCTTTCACACTCTCCACATCCTCTCCCAGGGTAACATTCGCCACCTGCCTCTCCCAGATGACGCCCTTCGTCCTGACACTTACCCATCCTATCAGCCCAGATCCCTCCACTCCCCATACATTATGTGTCCCCCTCCACTCCACTCCCCCCCTTCCCTCTCCCGCTTGGATCTCCTTTCTCCTCCCTCAGAGTTCTTACGTTTTCCTTCCCTTCTCCTACAACCCTCCCCCTTCCCATCCCTCCACAATTCCCTTCCTTGCCCTCTTCCCCTGTGGGGTCACTGTGCTGTATTTGTTAACAGTGTGTTTCACAGTGCACCGAATTAAAGTGTTGTGTCAGTGTCAAGTGGTTTTTAGACTTCAGCACCCATTGCACAGGCAAAACTCTGTGTTGCCATGTTTTTAAATTGTCTCTATGTTATCATCGCCATTCACTGTGAAAAATCTGTTTTTTAGCCACTATGGTAGTTTTTAATACTGACTATCTGTATTTTAGAACCTTAATTTCATTGTTTATAACTCGCCTATTTTATCTCCCTTTTTTATTGTTAAATTTAACTATTGACTACTTCTGCACAGTGCTCACTGTATCAGACCACCGAAAAGATCGAAAAGTCGATACATATACCGACAGTCAAAAGCAGTGGCGTGCACGTCACGATGGTGCATTCGCGTTGTGTCTGTAGCTTCTCCCGTGCTGCTACATGTTGTGTAAAGTAAAGTAAACCAGTAATGTCTCATATTCGTGCACTGATGCAGTAAATTTTCGATATGTGCTCAAATACGCAACTTGACAACCTGTTTTGTGAAACTAAATGTACGGTTATGTGCCAGTGACATGTTTCTCAGGGATTTCTGACAATTTAAAATTGTTATGTGGCACATGAAAATGGACTTTTCAACAGAAATCTTAACTCTGAATTACAAATAGTTGATGACAATCTAACGTCCTTAATATATATATATATATATATATATATATATATATATATATATTTGAACTATTCTCTACAAATGAAAATGATGAAGCAGATACCTATTTAGTTACAAGGAAAAATATAAATGTCAATGGTACTGTACTCGTTCCAATGACAGTAATTAAATTTGTTTTCTTATGTTTATGCCTGATTACGACACTCGGAAATCGGCACATATTCTGTTTTAAACAGCCAACTGTTTGTGAAATGGCAGAATTTAAATGTCATTTGGGTTCCTACCTTAATAGATACTCGGAAATCGCAACATATTCTGAAATAGATCGCCAACAACATCTTTGTGAGAAGGAAGAATGTAAATAACTTTCTTTTCAGTCGCACAAATTTAACTTGTACTATTAGGTTCCTGCATAACAAAACACTTGGATCTTGCAAATTATTAGAAAAAAAAAGCGGAATACTACATAGCATACTTGTAATACATTAAGATTATGTTCCCACATTCTGATAAAAAGGAAAATATATTTTAGTTCTCACCGAACTCAAACCATAAATTTTTCTTATCGTAGGTTACTAACTAATATATCTAACCACAAGACCAGACTAATACCATATCTACAGTTGGAGATATCTAGTTATATGTCTTGCTTTCAGTTTCATCGTTATTGCATCACTGATAGATATTTGTTCTTACGTGACGTTTTTTGAACTATGGTGAAGTATGTGTGATAAATCTTCAATGTACTATCGCCTTAAAATGGTATATTGTCATGACTTGCATTTCACATATCGTCTGCAAAGCAGAGACACTACTATTCCAAGTGACCGCAGAGACAATTCAAAGGAACTTCCGGCGGCACTCTCGGTATTTGGGCGTCCACTTTGTCGTTTTGACGTCACTTTGCAGATCGTCGCCCATTTCATTGCAGGGAAAGAAGAGGTTCGTCCCAGCAGCTACCAGACTGCTGCTTTCAAGTGCCAAGAAACGGGTGTTACTGCGCATGCGTAGCTGCTGAGAGCCCGTGTTTGATACTTGGATTTTTGGACGCTTTTTGAAGTGTTTCTGGCTGATTTACCGTGCAAAGTGGTAGATGAACAGCTGATATGTGTTGCACAATAATTTTGTACAATGTTACGTAGATGTTAAATAATTTAAAGAAGAGTTAATTTTGTTTTTTATTAATATTATTTATGGTAGAGAATACCATATATAAATTATAAAGTTGTACTGTTTTAAGACTTTGTAGTGATAGAAGATTTCTTAACTCTTCACCTCTGTTCTGCACAAGAATCAATTGTAGGGGAACCCTTGTGGGACAGGGAGTTAACATTAAGAATAGTAGTTCTATCAACAACATAAACAAATTTGTAATGGCCTGAAAAGAAAACAGCTATGGGATTCCATAGCCTTCATTTGAAAGAAACCAACGACTATCACGAATCAGTCGGTTTGTCGTCACACACTATTTGTAAAGTCATAGAACAATAGTTTTTTTCTGTCCAAATACGACTGGGCTTCCTTTGTAGGTCTGTCTATTGTAATGTGAGCCCCATCGATTGTCCTGATCGCATGTGGCATCTTATTTCCCATGAAAGTGGCCTTTATTTGTGCCCTTTCTTCGTCAGATGGCCACTTTATAACACTGATCCCTAACTTACTAACAATAGTAGGTCACTTTCTCCATGACATGGTACAAGGAACGAATACTGATATTGCACCTGTCTGCAACGTCTCAAACTTGCCGTTTCATTGCCAGCAAACCACAAAAAATATCCGAATATGCCGCTATGTACGCAAATTCCCATTTCCTCCTGCCCGATAACTGTAATAGGTAGAATTCCTGAATGTTTTTCGGACCGCTTCTCTGCAACATGACGCCATACACGAATATGTTCCAAGAATTCTAAGGTTCGTTCCAGCAGCTGCCAGACTGCTTGACGCACATGTGCAACGCTGAAATTGTGTTCCAGCAGTGCCATCTCCCGCTTCTGGCTACTTGGAGTGTGACTGTTTGGTGTTCCATCAGTTGCCGCAAGCAGCCAGACACTACCCGGATAAATATTTCTGGCACGGTCAAGCTGCCAAAGTGCGCATGCGGAGAAAGGGCTGAGTTAGAGTGGGGATAGCCATCATGTGATACATGTGTGTTTGTAGAGTATTTTTCGATTATTTCGATGTCACTGCAATCCCACTTGAGATCAGATATTTCTCGTTTACACTTATTCGTTATTAGGAAGGAAAGTATTTTAATTATTCCTTTAAACTCACATTCGCCTGCAGCCAGAAACAGTGCAAAAAGCGTTCCAGCAGTGCAAGTATCAAACAAGAGTTTTTACGTCATAGTAGCTGCGCGTGTGCAGTAAAGCCTGTTCCTTGGCGCTTGAAAGTAGCCGTCTGGCAGCTGCTGGAACGAACCTCTGGTGTAGCTATATTGCGGCTCGAAATAGTTTTCTGTCTTTTAGCACGACATAACACTTCGCTGAACATCTGGAATAAACAGCAATTATAAATTCCACATTTCAACCAGACCTTCCTGCACAAGCGTAAAGGACAATTCACACTGTCTGTCACGTCAACGTCACGTCACGGCACCGTCACGTCAAGTTGTATTCACACTGTCTGTCAGTGTCCGTCACGTCAATTCGCCGATCTCAATACGCATGTTGAAAGTGAGGTTATGAGTAGCGATCTGTTATGTAGAAAGTCATAGTTTAATACTAGAATTGAAGGAACAACAACGCTAAATGTTATTGACAGCCAAATAAAACTTTACAGTGTATCTTTTTGGCCAACTTACTGGGAACTGAAACAATATTTCAAAACATCGGCATCTATTTTCAAGCGAAAAAATAAACATATGAATACATCAAACAACACTTATAAGAGCATAAATAGTGCCTGTTTACTTTATCCATTACAATTTGCCCGTTGACATTGTTATTACCGTCGTAAACAACTGAATTTTTGTCTTTCGTTAGAACTGACTTTTTCATTTAAAATGTTTTTTAATGAGAAATGCGTAATCAAATTACTATCTTATTCTAATAAACAGTTTGCTTCAGTCTTTTCTGTTACAATGTTGCGTAACATTAACCATTTTTTGGTTTCAGATATCCGACCTCGATTTTAGGGGGACACTCAATTGACAAAAACATTTAAGTCGTCATGAAACATTTGAGATTTAGCCCTAAAACGAAGTATAACAACAAAATAAAGATGAATAAGACTTATTTGCATATAAACAGTGCAATCGTCGACTGCAACATTTAATTCGCGTGTCGAAAATAGGTTAACTTCGGATGTTAGCAGACGACCGTTCCGTCAAAACATTCTTCGCGAGAAAGCTTGACGTGACGTTGACGTGACGCGATGGTCTGTGACGGACAGTGTAGACGCCGCCATTAGAAATACATTGCGGAATGTTCTGACGGACGGTGACGTGACGGACAGTGTGAATTGGCCTTAAGGCTGACAGCGCCAGAAATATTTTTCCGAGTTGCATCTAGCTGCAACTGCTGAAACAACAAACAGCCACACTCCAAGTAGACAGAATTGGGAGAAGGCGCTGCTGGAACACAAATTCAGCGTCGCGCATGCGCGTCAAGCAGTAAGGCGCCTGCTGGAACGAACCTGAGCCGGGCTACTAGCGATGGGCAAAATTTTAAAAATATCTATTTATATCGTATCGATATTTATAAAAATATCGATTTTATCGAAATAAGAATATCGATATTTCGATATATCGGTGAAATTATATAATTTATGTCAATTTTTGATTGTATGTTGATAATTTCTGTGGTTTTGATTAAATTTAGTAATTTAGCATTCTGTGTAAGGCCGTGTCCTACGTGGGCTACAAAAGCACGCGACTTACAGCGACGCGGCACTGCAGCTACAAGCGGCGACATGGCCAGGTGTCCTAAGTGAGCGACAACTTCTCGCTACAAGATGGGCGCTACAAGCGATGTTTCTAAAATTTGCCACCCGTAAACCGTAGAATAACGATAGAGCCAGAGTAAGGCAATAAAGTTTTATTTACTTTATGAAATAAGACGTAAAAGAGGGTGCTGTACATTAAATTTACAAAGTGAAGAATGTTCGTGGACTATTTCAATCATAACTTCAAACACAAAAATAGACAGTGAAGATCATTAGCCCAATACGAGTACAGATACTTTAGAGTTTTTCTTTTGTGACTACAAACCAACAACTGAATAAGTACAAAATGAGTTTTTTATTGTAGAACGACAGTAAATCATTTATTTCTGGACGGAATTGCTAGCAGCGGCCGTTACATATGGGTAGTGATGTGGGCTTCCAAGTTTTAATTTTTTTACCAAGTTAATACCAATATATTCATTTTTATTGCAAACATACGTATCCCACTGAAGCCCTACCAAACATATTAAATGTTTGTGTAGCTTATGGGACTTAACTGCGGGGTCATCAGTCCCTAAACTTACAAACTACTTATGAACTAGCTAATCCTAAGGACGGGCACAAATATCCATGCCCAAGGGGGGATTCGAATCCCCGACCGTAGTGGCTGTGCAGATCGTGACTGGAGCGCCTCATCCCCTCGGCCACTGCGGCCGGCCCAAACACATTAAATTCCTGTTGAAACATTATAGCAAGATATTTTATTCAGAAACGTAATTTTACACACATCTTGTGTGACATCCTTAGTAAGTTTATTGTTACTGCAAATGCTTAAAAAACACGCAAATGTAATTGTTCAAAACACGTTCGTCATTGTGTAAATCAAACTACCACGCAGAATAAAAAGTAAAGACAGTCATACTAGAAACAATTTAAAAATTTACTTCTAATTACATGCACAACTGCAATTTTACACATTCTGTTATTACAGAATCAGTTGCACTTTCATAAACTTCAGGGATAATTAGGTCGCAGAATTCTGTCGATATCTTTTATAACCTCGACAAGCAGACGATTTTCTACGAACTCGACACTTTGTCGCGCGTGCGACAGCGACAAGATTCAAGCAGGTTTGAGATTCAAACGTCGTTCGTTGTCGCGTCTGACGCGCGGCGCTGCAGATGTCACTCACGTAGGTCAGACTCATAGCGATACATGGTGTTGAGATTTGTCGCTTGTAGCTGTCGCTCGCTTTTGTCGCCCACGTAGGACACGGCCTTACACAGAATGCTAAATTAATAAATTTAATCAAAACCACAGAAATTATCAATATACAATTAAAAATTCACATAAATTTTATAATTTTAAACATTAATCATTAGAAAAGCACAATGTATAATCAATGAAAGGAAGACAATGTAGAGTAAGATATTTATTTGAAAAAAAAATTTATTGAGCCAGTAGTCATCAGTAACAGACATTAGGAGAGGTCTTTGCTTTATATATTCACCAGTTATTCTACTTCGGTTGTCTTGCACCACTAAATTGATCAATGAAGCCACTCTTTCTGACGAAACAGAAGAGGCTTTGCATAACAGGTACTTCTGCGCAATGTCTCATAAAATGGGCGTAAAGTGTCGAGTGTCGGCCCAGAGGATCACTGTTACGCTCTAAATATGGTTGATCAAGGTACTGCTTCAGCTCATTTGGTACAGAATCATGGCTTGAAATTTGCTGTGAAACTGAACTTTGGGTCAACAGTTTTTCATGCCGCGACCAAATGGAAGTCTTTCTTGTTCAACATCTAAAGCTCAATGCTCAAGAGAGAATTGTCCTTTTCGCCTATGTTCGGAACGAATTTCTTTGCTAATATGAGCCACTGCAGCTGACATTGCAAGTGGGGATTCAAAATGAATACTCTTAAACCAGGGTCCAAAATTGTTGCCACAGCGCGAAGAGTATTTTTTTCGAAGGGGAGTAATGTTTCCAGAATTCCTTTGAATAAAGATTTTTTTTTACTGATGCTCCTAAATTAGTCAAAGCAGTTGTGTGCTCCACTTCTTGCCAAAGCAGGTTTGTGATGGGAATACTCAAGCTTGTAGTAAGGTAATTAGCACCATTTATTTCTTCAGTGCCCTGTTTAAAAGGGACAAGGAGGTCAGCAAAATCTCTTATCACTTTAAGTTGTGATGCTGGTACCATATCAGGGGTGTTGTTATTCGACGACTTTTTGTACCTAAGATTTTAGCTACAATTGCCGATAAAGTCAGAAACATCTCCAGCATGTCGAAACAGGAGTTCCATCTTGTGCTTACAAATTGAACCAAACCAAGGTCAACACCTCGCATTCTTTCTTCCCTCATGCCTCCTGTTCCTCTCTTAGTAAGTCCATCGCGCTCACAGATTGAAGTATGTCACAATGCTCTTCACTTGATCTGTTAGAACGAAAAACATATTATTTTCTTCCAGAGCCCCGGCCTACTACCAAGACTATCTAAATCGACGCGTCTTTATGTCATTAGTTGCCTAGCGTGTCTTAGCCTATCTTTCGTTCAGTTGCCTTACTGTGATTATGCGTGGTCGTAATAGAACCAAAATCAGAAATGAAAGGGGTGAGTTGTCCCAGCAATGAGTTAATTGTGATATGCAGACATATTCTAAACAAGAAGTAGCATGCTCATCGTAAATGAACGGACAGCATTTTCCATAAATAGCCATGGCAGTTAAGTTCTCAGTTGTCTGTCACGTCTAGAGCAGGTGGCACACTACATTCTGACCCATACTAAGGAACGGAGAGTCATAACTTAAACCAGTCTAATGCTTTACTGCACAGCCGACTCCAGTAGAGTCGGCTGTGCTTTACTGTAACTACATTTTCTATCTGGTGTCCTTTTTTACTAAAGAATATTTGACTTATATGTATTATGTAAGTACCCTATGTTAAAAATATTTATGTAATATTCCCACTGACGAAGCAAGTAGTATGGACAGGCCATTAAAGAATCTAATGTAATTTTTAAAAAGTGGCTTTTAAAAATATCGCCTTCGATTTTCAAAATTTAATATCGATATATAGAAATTAAATATTCTCGATAAATATCGATATATTTCCAAAAATATCGGTATTTCGATATATCGATAATTTTTGCCTATCCCTACGGCTACGGGCTACATCTCAGTATTATAAGTGTACATGTGTGTTTACATAGCAAGTAGAAACAGAATTCGATTACGGAAGTGGATAAATAAAGGGAGTTAAGAACGAATTTCTGGAATAGGTTTTGGAATGTTTATAAAGCCAACGAACAATGGTATTGATAAATGAGATACGGAGTCCGGTTTTGAGGGCCTCGTGTAAATAGATTGGTCCCACCACATGGAAATCTATTTATCAATCGCTTCGGGACTTGCTTTTGATTCTTACCTACCTGCAAAAAATCTTTTTTTTTTTAAATTTTTTATTCGAAGATGTCATCTGCCAGTGACTTGTCTTGTGTAGCTTACATAGGTTATGTTGAAAGTTGTGTTGATCGGTGGAAACTAGATAGTAGATTCTTCCCTAGTAAAGTTGGCGGGTATCCCGCATGGCTTGGATTCGAGGGTATACCAAATGCAGAAGATTTAAAATGCGAAAAGTGCGAGGATCCGTGTGTGTTTCTGTGCCAAGTGTATGCTCCTATTGATGAGCTCGAAAAGTGCTTCCATCGCACGATATTCGTATTTTTATGTTTAAATCCTCGCTGTTGCAAAAGTAATACTAACTTAAATCTCAAGGTTTTCCGTTGTCAACTGGCGCGTGAAAATGATTTTTATCCCTATGCCCCACCTGTGTTCGAAGAGAACTGGGGTAAAATTATCTGCGCCACCAAATATTGCAAACTGTGCACAGTTTGTGGGTGTAGGAGTACCAGTCGCTGTTCAAAATGCAGGGTGAATTATTACTGTAGTAAGAAACACCAAGTTTTGGACTGGAAAGCTGGTCATAAAGACATATGTCAAGGCAAGTAACTTAGTGTGTTGAAGAACAATTAAAAGTCTTTTTTTCTAGCTACTGTAGCCTATGTTTTTAATAACCATCCTTTATACAGAAAGTAAAGTGGTAGATTCAAAGAGCAAGTTGTTGCTACCAGAATATGAATTACTGAGGGAGCCTGAGGACTCTTATTCTGATTCAAGCAGTAGTTCGTCTGACGAGGAAGAGAGTGAAGAGAGGAAATCTGCCGCAGTTGACAACATTAAGGCCACCTTCCAAGGCAAGTAATCTGGAAATATACTTTCCTTACCTATTCAATAGGCTGTTTTAGTTTTGTGCAGAGAAGTGTGATTACTTACCTCCATACATACAAAAAGATGTCTCCATATTGCAGGATAATAAATAGGGTCAACTGAAGGATGTGATACCACCCTTCGGCTTAGACCCCTGACATTGATTTATGGTATTGTATGACTCACAACATTGATCATATTCTGACATTACTTTTTACAATACAAACTGATCAATTTCCATTCATCCATCCAACCACCTACCTGGGTCCCATGTTTTAATTAAAAAACCTGTTGTTGTTGTAGTCTTCAGTCCGGAGACTGGTTTGATACAGCTCTCCACAATACCCTATCCTGAGCAAGCCACTTCATCTCCACATAAGAACGGCAACCTATATCTGTCTGAATCTGCTTACTGTATCCATCTCTTGGTCTTCCTCTACGATTTTTACCCCACACACTTCCCTGCAATGCTAAATTCACCATTCTTTGATGTCTAAGAATGTGTCCTACCAATCTATCCCTTTTTTTAGTCAAGATATGCCAGAAATTTCTTTTCTCCCCAATTCTGTTCAGTATCTCCTCATTAGTTACGCGATCCACCCACCTAATCTTCATCATTCTTCTGTAGCACCATATTTCAATAGCCTCAATCCTCTTCCTGTCCGCACTGTTTATCGTCCATGTCTCACTCCCATACAAGGCAACAATCCATACAAATGCCTTCAGAAATGACTTCCTAAGGCTTAAATCAATATTCGATGTTAACAAATTTCACTTTTTCAAGAACGCTTTTCTACCCATTGCCATTCTGCATTTTATATCCTCTGTACTGCGACCATCATTTGTTATTTTACTGCCCAAGTAACAAAACTCATCTACCTCCTTTATTGCTTCGTTTCCCAATCTAATTTCTTCAGCATCACCTGATTTTCTTACACTGCACTCCATTACCTTAGTTTTGCTCTTGTTAATGTTTATCTTATATGCACCTTTCAGCACACTCTTCATTCCGTTCAATTGCTCTTCCAGATCCTTAACTGTATCTGACAGAATTACTATGTCGGCGGCAAAATGCAATGTTTTTGATTCTTCACCCTGAACTTTAATTCCTTCTCCAAATTTCTCCTTGCTTTCCTTTATAGCTTCCTCAATGTACAATTTGAATAACAATGGAGAAAGTCTACAACCCTGTCTTACTCCCTTCCCAACCACTGCATCCCTTTCATGCCCTTCAACTCTGACAACCGCTGTCTGATTTTTGTACAAGTTGTAAATAACCTTACGCTCCCTATATTTTACTCCTGCTTGCTTCAGAACTTGAAAGAGTTTATTCCAATCAATATTGTCAAAAGCCTTCTCCAAATTCTACAAAAGCTAGAAATGTAGGTTTGCCTTTTCTTAATCTATCTTCTAGGATAAGCCGTAAAGTGAGTATTGCCTCCCGTGTTCCTACATTTCTCCTGAACCCAAACTGATCTTCCCCAAGGTCGGCTTCTACCAGCTTTTCCATTCTTCTGTATATAATTCGTATTAATATTTTGCAACCATGACTTATTAAACTGATGGTGCTGTAGTTTTCACGCCTGTCTGCACCTGCTTTCTTTGGAATGGGGATTATAACATTTTTCTTAAAGTCTGAGGGTACTTCGCCTGTCTCATACATATTACACACCAGGTGAAACAGGTCTGTCATGTCTGGTTCTCCCAGAGACTTCAGTAGCTCTGAGGGAATATCATCTACTCCAGGGGCCTTGTTTCGATTTAGGTCTTTCAGGGCTCTGTCAAATTCTTCTCACTACAGTATCTCCTATTTCATCTTCATCTACATCCTCTTCCCTTCCTACAATATTGTCTCGAAGTTCATTTCCTTTGTAGAGCCCCTCTATATACTCTTTCCACCTTTCAGCTTTCCCTTCTTTGCTGAGAACTGGTTTTCCACCAGTGTCCTTGATATTCATACAGCTGTTTTTCTTATCTCCAAATGTTTCTTTTATTTTCCTGTAGGCTGTATCTATTTTTCCCCTATTTATAAATTCTTCTACATCCTTGCATTTGCCTTCTAGCCACTTTTGCGTAGCCATTTTGCACTTCCTGTCAATCTCATTTCTTAGTCGTCTGTACTCCATTTAGCCTGTTTCATTTTCTCCTTTCATCAATTAAGTTCAGGATCTCCTGAGATGTCCAAGGATTTTTTGTAGGTCTTGCCTTCCTACCTATTTTGTCCTCGGGTACCTTAACTATTTCATCTCTCAATGCTACCCATTCCTCCTATACTGCTTTATCCCCCTCCCCCCCCCCCCTTTTCTGTCAATTGTTGCCCAAAGCTCCCTATGAAATTCATAAGAACTTCCGGTTCCTTCATTTTATCCAGGTCCCATCTCCTTATTTTCCTACCTTTTTGTAGTTTCTTCAGTTTCAGCCTACAGTTCATAACCAACAAGTTATAGTCAGAGTCTATATCTGCCCCTGGGTATGTCTTACACTGTAAAACCTGGTTCCGAAATCTATGTCTTACCATTATAAAATCTATCTGGTATCTCCCGGTGTCTCCTGGTCTCTTCTATGTATACAACCTTCCTTTGTGATTTTTGAACCAGGTGTTTGTTATAACTAAATTATGTTCTGTGCAAAATTCTACCAGGCGGCTTCCTCTTCCATTCCTTTTGCCCAGACCATATTCACCAACTATCTTCCCTTCCTTTTCCTACTACCGAATTCCAGTCTCCCATAACGATTAAGTTTTCCTCTCCCTTAACTGTCTGAATAATTTCCTTTAGCTCCCCATATATTTCTTCGATCTTCTCATCATCGGCAGAGCTAGTTGGCATATAAACCTGTACTACTGTTGTCGGTGTTGGCTTCGTATCTATCTTGACAATGATAATGCGATCACTGTGCTGGTCATAGTAGTTTACCCGCATTCCTATTTTCTTATTCATTATCAGTCCTACTCCTGTGATACCCCCAATTGATTTTGTATTTATAATCCTGTACTCGCCACACCGGAAATCCTGTTCATCCTGCCACCGAACTTCACTAATCCCCACTATATCTAACTTCAACCTATCCATTTCCCTTTTTAAATTTTCTAATTTTCCTACTCGATTAAGGAATCTAACATTCCACGCTCCAACCCGTAGAATGCCAGTATTGTCTTTCCTGATGATCTCCGCCCAGAGATCCGAATGGGGGACTATTTTACCCGAGAGGATGCCATCATCATATTTTCATACAGTAGAGCTGCATGTCCTCGGGAAAAATAACGGCTGTAGTTTTCCCTTACTTTCAGTCGTTTGCAGTAAGTGCATGGCAAAGCCACATTAGCTGATATTACAAGGCCAGCTCAGTCAATCATCGAGACTGTTGCCCCTGTAACTACTGAAAAGGCTGCTGCCCCTCTTCAGGAACCACACGTTTGTCTGGCCTCTCCACAGATACCCTTGCGCTGTGGTTGCACCTACGGTACGGCTATCTGCATCGTTGAGGCACGCAAGCCACCCCACCTCGGCAATGTCTGTGGTTCATGGGAGTGGTTAAAAAACCTAATTAGTTAAAACATTGATGTTTCAAGGAACTTAACTGCGGGTCAACTGTCCCTAAACTTACAAACTACTTATGAACCACCTTATACTAAGTCTTATTGAATCCATCATTGGTGGAAACGGGACAGCGGCTGGTCAATAGTCTCAAGGAACTGAGATACCAACAGCTGTATGTATAATAAAATATTTATTCTAGCACAACCAGTTTCGGCATTCCACTATGCCATCTTCAGGTCCCTACATCGGAACATAATATCCAAAAGTAGGGATACTAAAACTGGATTTGTGGACTTTTGTTTGTTAGTGGAAAACACCAAAAGCAACCTACTTTTGGATATTATGTTCCAATGTAGGGACCTGAAGGTGGCATTGTGGAATGCCGAAACTGGTTGTGCTAGAATAAATATTTTATTATACATACGGCTGTTGGTATCTCAGTTCCTTCGGACCTTATACTAAAGACGACACACACACATCCATGCCCGAGGGGGGGGCGGGGTTCGAACCCCCGACTGTAACGGCCATTCAGACTGTGACTGGTGTGTTGCAGACTGCTCGGGCATGCGGCTGGACGAACCATTGATGAAATTCAAATGATTGTAAAGGTATGGGGCCAAACTGCAGTGGTCATCAGTCCCTAGACTTGCATACTACTTAAACTAGATTCTGCTAACGGCAATAACCCCCCCCCCCCCCCCCACACACACACACGTGCGCGCACCTGAGGGACGACTTGAGCCTCTTATGGGGAGGAGATATTTACTCCACACCAAGGTGCCTTAGAGGGCACGGCCATTCCCTCAGAGCGAACATTGATCATTGCGAATATTGTTTTGGAATGTGGCTTTCTGCACCTTTTAATTTGTCCATTTATCATGATCCAACGAATAATGACATGGTTGAAAGCAAACAGATGGTATTGGTTCCTTCAGTATTGTGGCACTTGCACCTAACTTTCTTGATTACTTGCTGGAAGTGTTCTTTTCTTTGCCTTCCGCTACTGTTTTCACCCTCAACGGTTGCTTTAGAACTGTGGTTATTATCCCATCATGTCTTAATGTTCACATCATCCTGACTCTTCTTTTCAGCATTTACATTTTTTTTTTCTACACGTGTTCTCTGGAGAACTACCTCATTTGTTATCAGTTCACCTAATTTTCAAGATTGTTTTGTAGTACCACATCTCAAAATCTTTAATACCCTTTTGATCTAGTTTTCCCATTGTCTGTTTCACTTATATATGTAGCTGTGCTCCATATTTACATTCTCAGAAATTTGTTCATCACATTAAGGACAATGTTTGGCATCATTAAACTCTTCTTGGGAATTAGTATACTTTTTATGTTGGTTAAAGTGCAGTTTATGAGTCCGCAACTGCTGTTTGATGTGTAAAGGTTCGCAGTGGTTAGATGGACGATGAGAGGTGAAGGCGGCCAATCAGGACTCGCCTTTGGACAGCCAATAAGAAATGGTTTGTAACTATGTAATACTTACGAGGTTAATTAATGTACTCACTGCACAAGAATACGTCAAGAACCTATTAACCATAGAGCAGGAACAGCTTTATTTATTTATTTCATAGTGGACACAAAAGATTATGGGTCAAATCTAGTCTCCGATACCGCTTTGACCAATGATGTCGTGTTTTACTTCATTCCGTCCCGCGCTTGATTTCAATACCGGTACTCACTGATTACATGTCTGATATTTTTGAAGACATCCTAACTTTCACTTTAAAAAAAAGTTATCTGTAGCATTGCCCTAGGAGGTTAGCTATAGATTAAACAAGATTTTTTTATTTCCAGTATGTGAGGGCACGTAGCGCCCGAATCTCCGGTTCAGAAACACTCAATCGATTTACAGTTGTATGTTCAACATAGATATATCATTTCAGGCTGTACAACTTCGAGTGCAAGCTTTCTTTAAAATTACCTAGGCCTAATTATTAAATGTATTTTGAAGACTTGGTATCATTAAGTAGATTTGACCTATTTAGGTGAAATCTAACAACCGATACCATGTTGTGGTATCATTAAGTAGGTTTGACCTATTTGGTTGAAATCTAACTACCGATACATGGGTTTTGAAAGAGCGCACAGCCTTTTCTGTTCACCATGAAATAAGTAATTAATGCTGTTCCTGCTCTAAGGCTGACAGGATGTTGACATACACATGACATACCCTTGTCTGCCCCCCAGGGGGCCCACAGTTCTTTTGTGGGTACGTGTGTGGCGCGCACGGGGCCCCGAGCCGGAGCAGCCTTTCTTCTGCCCCAGGCTGCTTCACTTTCCCTCCCGGTTTATGCCTTCGCCCGGAGACGGGCATATTTCGTGAGATACGGTGGTTCTTGTTGTGGTTTCTCTTCCTTCGTTCCTTCCTTTCTTACCCATCGTTTTCTGTCTTTCTCTCCTTGAACTCTCCTAGCCTTCTTCTCCTCATTAGTCTCCGCCTCGGCGTTTGAGACACTTCTTTTCTTCCCTTCTTTCTCTTCCTTTCCTATCTTCTTCTTTCCTCCCTGTGCGTGTCTGAAGGCCGACCCACGCATTATCGTGCGTAGCAGGTGACGGGGTAACGCGTAATTCCCCGCCCCGGGTAGACAAGTAGGGCACATACGTACCCCCTGGTAAAGGCCAGGCCCAGGGAGGGGTGATTACCCGAGCTGGTACCTTCCGAACGTGCCGATTGGTCCCTCCGTCAGTTCTCGGGAGGTGTGACCTGAGGTGTGAACAATCACCTAAGGCGGGTAAGCCCTCGGAGAGGGCCCCCACTAGGAAGGAGCGCGCCATCGGAGACGCCGGTAATCACGGGGGACACTTCCGCGATGACTTCCTTATCTTCTTCACTGACATTGACCCAGAAACGTAAGTTAGACTCGCCTCAGCCTAAAAAGACTCTGCCTAATGTACCTAAATTTCTGGTTGTCTCTCGCACCGACGGAAAGGATTTCAATTCTGTCAATCCTTTCGTTATACAGAAAGGTGTAGATGCAATTGCTGGCCCTGTTAAAACCTGTTCACGTCAGCGCAATGGCACATTGTTGCTGGAAGTGGAAAGTGCCTTCCAAGCCCAAAAACTTATACGTACTACGTTGTTGCACACGTTTCCCGTTAAGGTAGAAGCACACCGCACACTAAACTCGTCAAGGGGGGTAGTTTTTACGAGATCCCTTGACGGGCTGTCTGATGAAGACATCCAATCGTATATGTCCGATCAGGGTGTGACAGCCGTCCACAGGGTGATGAAAAAGGTCGATAACCATCTGACACCGACTCGTACTGTGTTTTTGACGTTCGACAGAGTTGACCTCCCGTCGAAGGTCAAAGCAGGGTATGAAGTCATCTCTGTCCGACCTTATGTGCCTAACCCAACGCGCTGTTTTCAATGCCACAGGTACAATCATACCCGTGAACATTGCCCAAATGCAGCAAAGTGTGTCACTTGTGGTAGGGACGCCCATGAGGGGGATTGCCCACCTCCGTCCCCTCACTGCCTAAACTGCAACGGTGACCATGCGGCTTCCTCTCGCGACTGTCCTGTATACAAGGATGAGAAGGTAATCCAGCAAATTCGGGTTACGGAGAAGATATCAACATCTGCCGCTCGTAAGTTGTTGGCGAGTCGAAAGCCCACTGTCCTCCCAGCGGGTACATACAGTAAGGTACTCACCTCAACTCGACCTACCAAGGATTCCAGTACACAGACATGTGACTTCACTTTCGCTGACACAGTTGTGCGATCCGCCAGCCCGAAGATTGCCCGTTCCACGTCCCCGCTCCCTCTTGCTGCTTCTAGGGTACAGTCTTCGTCCAACTCTAGTAAACCGCGAGCACCTAAACAAGATGCTCGGACCTTGAAAAAGGAACCCGTCCGTGAGGATTTTCTGCGTTCTCAGGCTTCCCAACCGTCAACTGCCTCTTCCCGCCGTCACTCTTCCAGAAGAGCTGACAAGAAAAAGAGTTCGTCTCCTTCCCCGCCGAGGCGTGACCCATCTGTCGCGCCGTCCAACAGTTGCCGGCCTCGGCCGTCTTCTGTTTCACCGGGACGCCCCGTTTGCCGAGCGCCCGGCCCTTTACCGGCGGTGGAAACTGCCCCTCCTGATCAACTCAGGGAGGTGGCAGGCGCGTCGGTCGAACCAATGGAACATGACCCTTTGCCCCCAGACAGCGATAGCAGTGCTCCCTCGAAATCCGGTCCTCAGCGGCCGTCGAGGTGACCCCGCTCGCTACTTGGTTTTTATCTTTCTTTCTTCTCTCATTTTAATCATGGCGCTCCTTCAATGGAACATTCGCGGCATTCGTTCTAATCGGGAGGAGTTAAAACTACTCCTTCGGTTGCACTGCCCGCTTATCGTCTGTCTTCAAGAAACTAAGTTGCGTCCACGTGATCGTGCAAACTTTCCACACTACACCTCTGTGCGGTTCGACCTGCCACCCGTGGAAGGTGTCCCAGCCCATGGAGGGATTCTGATGCTCCTTCGAGACGATGTCTATTTCCATCCCATTTCCTTGCACACTCACCTACAGGCAGTTGCCGTCCGCATCACCTTATCCACATTTACCTTCTCCCTCTGTAATATATATTCGCCATCCTCATCTGCCCTTACAAGGGCAGATGTGCTAAACCTTGTTGACCAGCTCCCTTCACCTTTCGTGTTGGTAGGCGACTTTAATGCCCACCACCCCCTATGGGGCTCTCCGGCACCTTGTCCGAGAGGCTCCCTTTTGGTGGACCTTCTCCACCACCTCGATCTTGTCTGCCTCAACACCGGTGCACCGACCTTCCTTTCTGACACAACACACACTTATTCCCATATAGACCTCACAATATGCACTACTCAGCTTGCCGGTCGGTTTGAGTGGTCTGCACTTTCTGACACGTACTCGAGTGACCATTTCCCTTGTATCATCCACTTCCTGCATCATTCCCCATCTCCACGTCCCACCAGTTGGAACATTTCTAAAGCCGACTGGGGGCTTTATTCTTCCATGGCTGTCTTTCACAATCAGAATTTTCCCAACTGTGACAGTCAGGTCGAATACCTCACAGAGGTTATTCTCACTGCTGCTGAACGTTCCATACCCCGTACATCCTCTTCTCCACGTCGTGTCCAGGTCCCTTGGTGGACTGCAGCCTGCCGCGACGCGCTTCGAGCCCGGCGCCGTGCTTTAC